>CM073945.1:23802500-25070000 GCA_037179545.1 Sesamia inferens | reverse complement strand
GCCTGTTCCATCCGATTACGGGCTGTCTTCCTCTCGGTTTAACAACAGTATGACTCTCAGAGGCGGCTTTACACAATGCATCAACAATCTCACGATACATTCTGTCAATTATACACATATGGTCTCTGTTGTCACAACGTTTACCGCTACAGTTACTGAATTCAGGCGGAAAATCAATGTCTCTTAAACTATCATTACATAATTTATTATAAAAGTCTATTTGCTCGTGGCTTCTTTCCCCCCATTTTATTTTGTTACATTTAACATTTTGTAACAAAATCTTTGGTTTTACATTATTTATATTACACTTAATAATGAGTGGAAAGTGGTCAGACCACACCGGATCGTATCTGATGTGTGTATCGATTATAGTTTCAAAAGCCGATTCAGTTACCACACAGTGGTCTAACCATCTTAGAGCACCATTAGCGTCACTTATAAAACTATATGTGTCAGACAGTAAACCTAATTTAATGAGATCGGCACATTTCCAATCCAAGTCGTTACAAAAATTTAAAAGTTCATAATAGAATTGCTCACCCGGGTGGGCGTTGAAGTCGCCCAACATGTAAACACACTCAATACCTTCACTGCCCACCACTGCGCTCAACGTTGCCATACAATCAGTAAACTCAGTTAGATTCGCCGTGGTGTCAGTCGGCATGTACACACTGAACACTAAGAATGACCTTTGTTCTATCACCACTTTAATACAGCACACTCGCGTATTATCACATCGGACTATCGTAACATTATTAAAGATTTTCTTATTCCACAACAATGCAACACCACCCCATGGTCGTCCTGAAATCATTCCCTTTGATGTATCCATGGGCGATACACCCGTATAAGCGAAGTCATCATCTATACAGCTCAGATAATCAATGTCGTGCGGCAGCAGCCCTTAAGTAATCCTTCTGATATTTCTCATAACATTGGATTAGGGAAAAGTGAAAGTAAAATATAGTTTCAGTAAAATATAACTTTTATTTATATCGGAAATCACGCCACCCTTAAAAAGCTATACGAGTACTTATTATAACAAATGTTTTTATACCTTTGTTTTACAAACAAAAACTTTGACTTTGACTTTGACCTTGTTTAAAACATTATACGTTTATATTGTGTACATCTTAAAATTAATACTTTTAGATGTATACAATACTATCATAATCATAAGTGTATTAGTATAAGAAACTGAAATGTAAATTTGTTCGAATAAAAGGCTTTATTATTTATTATTATTTATTTGACCTTGTTTGTAAACAGACACCTATATACTCGAGGTGACATAGACAGACCTCACAAATGTCTTTTCTAGTTATATGAAACGGTTTTATTTTTCTTGGCGTGTTTATTTATTTGTGTGTGCACCTAATCTAGTAATTAAAAGTTGAAGATTGATCTGAAATTTGGTCGCGCCCTTACTTCTGATTTAAGGAAAATTAATACCATTTTGGATTATTTTTTTGGCTACAACCGCAAAATGGCGGACTATTATATGAAAATTGGCTGGAATACGCAGCGTAGTGAGGCTCCCAACAAGGTGGACCGATGGCCTGATGAAGGTCGCGGGAAGCCGATGTATGCGGGCAGCACAAGAGCGGTCAGCGTGGAAAGCCTTGGGGGAGGCCTTTGTCCAGCAGTGAACATCTAGGTATAGGGTCAAGAAGAAGAAGATTTGAAAATTCAATATAGCCGCCAGCAAAATTAGCAGGTTGCAGAAAAATTAGCAGGTACAAGAAAAATTAGCAGGTACAAGAAAAATTAGCAGGTACAAGAAAAATTAGCAGGTACAAGAAAAATTAGCAGGTACAAGAAAAATTAGCAGGTACAAGAAAAATTAGCAGGTACAAGAAAAATTAGCAGGTACAAGAAAAATTAGCAGGTACAAGAAAAATTAGCAGGTACAAGAAAAATTAGCAGGTACAAGAAAAATTAGCAGGTAGCAGAAAAATTAGCAGGTAGCAGAAAAATTAGCAGGTACAAGAAAAATTAGCAGGTAGCAGAAAAATTTGCAGGTAGCAGGAAAGCAGATTCATCATCTGGCTAGCCTTTTCTCAAATTTGTTTGAGTAGGATTCCAATCTAACTGAATTCAGGTGAATACCAGTATCTTTCATGGAACGTCTATCTATCTGTCAGTCGTGGTGGCCTAGTGGTTAAAACATCAGCCTCTCAAGTATGAGTGTGCGGGTTCGATTCCAGGTCAGGCAAGTACCAATATAACTTTTCTAAGTTATACGAGTATGTACTTTCTAAATATATCTTGGACACCAATGACTAATTACAAGATGAAGGAAAACATCTCGAGGAAACCTGGACTTTAAGTCGGAAATCGCCAACCCGCATTGAGCAAGCGTGGTGATTACGCTCAATCCTCTGTAGGAGACCTGTGCCCAGCAGTGGGACGATAAAAAGGTAGATGATGATGATGATGATGACTCCCTATCTGACCACTACAACCTAGTTACTGGGTAATACCATACCCCTTGGTAACACTGGTGGTCACACTTTCGGCCCGCTGATGACCCGTAAAGACTGTCAAAAATCTACAAATGACAGCCGAGCTTTTGTGTTTTTCTCGGCACGAAGGCGACTCGGTACGTGAAGATCCACAGACCAACTGTGGCAAGCGAAGCTTAACCAGCACCCTAATTACGTAACACACTATTGCCATCAGTTGGAATCATTCCGAAGCATGCAATTGCTTCATATGTTCGTAAATGTGTCCGCTCAACAATTTCAATAACGCAATGAATGTTGTTGGACTGTCAAAATGACACACATTGCTGTTATTACCCTACTGATCGACTGTACTGCCTGTTATTACTCAGCCACGAGCTCCTCTAGAAGAAACAGCAGGTTAATTTTTATTTTCACAGCCCTTTCATTGTGGGTAACAAATAGAAGGTCAATATTTGTTTTAAAAAATAGTTGAATTAAAAAAAATCTCAATCTCATTATTATTTTCGATAATAAAACCAAACCTTGAGATTCTAACGGATATATATAGATACTAGCTTTCCGCCCGCGGCTTCGCTCGCGTGGAGATCGGTTATATCGCGCTTTTAGATTTTCCTCGTGAATATATTTTTTTTCCGGGATAAAAAAGTACCCTATTATTTAATCCGGACTTCTAACTTTACGTCTGCAAAATTTCAAAACAATCGGCTTAGTAGTTACGGCGTGAAAGCGGTACAAACAAACTCACTTTCCGATTTATAATATTAGGATATTTGGTGTACACATACAAATATTCCAGTAATCTCCCTTGGAATCTTGATGTTTTTTTAGAACCAAAAGTAGCCTATGTTACTCTCCTTCTTTTCAACTAACTGTATGCCAAAAATCAGGTCGATTGATTGCTTAGCTACGGCGTGAAGGAAGGACAAACAAACAAACAAACACACTTTCACATTTATAATATTAGTATGGATATACGAAACCTGGGAATCCTAACCATTCGTGATTATTCAAAGGTACCTATGTGCGTAAAGTTGAGTAAGGAGCGAGTTTTCGTCGTGTTCCGGCATGATGTCTGGTGAAGCCGTACGGAGGACGGGTCTGAGCAGTTGTGTTGCGATGTGTGCCGGGTACGATGCGCTAAATGTTGTTGTGTCGGGAGTTTGGTCGTGGAGGGTCTCCAGATCAATCTCCCTCTGGGTTAAACATTGCATCACCTCGCTCAAATGCCGTCTTCCTTCCTATTCACCCCGTTTTTTGAGTGAATGGGCTTATTAAACTAGCGCTCTTTACCATCAACGATTGCATCACTGCATACCATCAGGCGGGATTGTGATCAAGCACTAGTTTATAATTATATAAAAAAAACAAAAAGCATACTACAGGAGACTGTATTAGGAGGAGACTTAAGATAAGTTGTATATATTGTAATAAACTGCTTCATAAAACTAGAATGATATAATTGTTATTTTAATTGACTGTCACAAAAAAAAAAAACTATTTTGTTTAGCTACTTAAAACTTTTCCTCTGTCCCTCAGTTGGATTTCATAGTATTTTCAACAATAGAACAAAAAAAAATATAACCATTAAAAAGCATTCACAGCTCAGAATGACACATTACAGATACAAAGGCGACATCAATAAACAAGCCACTTAACAAAGTAGTGAGCTGGTTTGTAAAGAAGGATTGTTTGTATTTTTGATTACTTGATCAGATATTTGCACACGTTTTAGGATAGGATATAGTTTAACATGTAATTAAGTATCCATCTATTTTTGATTTATTTGTATTAGTAAACCGCGCCGTCTCTGTCTGCGTGCATTTCTTTAGCGCGCGACGTCCTCGGGTGTGTGTACTTAGGAGCTGTTGGTTTAGGCCATGGTCACAGTGATACACTTTGCGACTTTGGCGAAATTGCGAGTGCTTTATTTACAGTTTGAGGGTAGGTCGAATAGAATCTTGGTTTGACCTTAGTGGACATTTTATTATTCAGAATCTTATAGAGGCTACTGTAAAATATGG
The DNA here is from genome assembly GCA_037179545.1 of Sesamia inferens. NCBI lineage: Eukaryota > Metazoa > Arthropoda > Insecta > Lepidoptera > Noctuidae > Sesamia > Sesamia inferens. The sequence goes on along the minus strand of CM073945.1, from coordinate 25,065,511 downwards.
GGATGTCAAATTCTTGTATTTTAGAAATATTTGGCATGTAATATGCAACTGCATAGGCCCTAGGATAACTACTGTAACAATAATGATATAGTAAAAGGCTCTCGTTGGGCAGTTGGATGAAGAAGATAGAAGATAGTTGGGACGAAGAAGAAGGGCTTGATTCCGAAAGCGGTGCTTCTCGACTCGGCTTGCATTGTCAGGAGGTTCCTCTCTCTGGAGCCCATACCATCGGTTACTTGGACCGTTTTCCTTTACCGGTGGGCTACTACTTTTTATATTTTTAAATGCTTTTTTCTTTTTACTCATTAAATCATATAATATAATAATGTAAATTATACTTACTTACATACATAATATGAAATATGCAACTTTATTGCTCAAAATAATTAAAGATTTTGCATTGGCCCTAAACTAGGCAAGAGCTTCAAATAACTAAATAAAACCTTACAATGAAAATTGAAGAAAACATGACAAATTTAAAGAAAACATATAAGTCTTTAATTAAACGAAAATAAAAATATTAATAAAACTAGAAACATATATTTATAAATAAATAAATATATACTTACGGACAAATCACACAGATTGAGCTAGCCCCAAAGTAAGTTCGAAACTTGTGTTATGGGATACTAACTCAACGATACTATATTTATAATAGATAAATATATATGTAAACAAAGTGTGTGATACTTGGTTTAGTCAATAACAACATAAACAACTTCATAGATAGAATACAACCTGCATTCTATCTATGAAGTTGTTTTAAACTGTGAAGCGATGACACATGATAAAGAGGTTAACAAAAACCTGTGAGGATTATTATAATGTAATGAAGAAATGGTGAAACAATAGCTTTAAATGTTGTTTTATAAGGTGGTTAATATAATTATGCTTAGATATGGGGTACAGTAAAACTATAGCCAGAACTGAGTTGCTCTGAAAAGAGATTAATTTATTTATTCACAGTTTTAACAATTTTACAAATCTGTAACATTAAACTAACACAAATATTACCTGAAAAGAGAAACAACATTTAAAGCTATTGTTTCACCATTTCTTCATTACATTATAATAATCCTCACAGGTTTTTTTTAACCTCTTTATCATGTGTCATCGCTTCACAGATTAAAACAACTTCATAGATAGAATACAACCTTATAGACTAAACCAAGTATCACACACTTTGTTTACATATAAATAAACATCCAAGACCCAGTCCAATCAGGAAAAGATCGTTTTCCATCATGACCTGGCCGGGGATCGAACCACGTCGCAGGCAGGCAGGTAGACCGATGCGCCACGGAAGATTGTATTATTACGTGAATAGCTACCCTATACACAAATAATAAGTTCGTGTACATTTGTGTTGTCAATAGATGTAAGTAGATAGGTATTAAAACATACTATATTTCATGTAGTATATAGTATAAAGTCACGTGTTATTTTGTTTTATGAACTTTATTTATGAACAAAAACTAATTTATTTATGAACAGACAGACAGCTGTGCTGCTTTGGAGTTTCTTCCGCCACTTCTTCTTCCCAGCGAAACCACTAGGAAGTGGGTGGGCATTTTGGGGGGCTGTCTTATGTAATAATGACGTTCAAAGAGTGCTGATTCTCAGCCTAATTTGAATAAATGACTTTAAGTTTTGATTTTAATTCACTGAAATAATATATAAGTATCATACACCGGGTAAGCACCGAACTCTTCCTATCATACACAATCAAAAATGTAAATATAATAAATATTAGATACGTAATGGTTATCTCATCTCACATTAACCTTTATGCATTTCCTCTGAGCATACCTACATCAAATAGGTAATGTAAAGTGCAGATGAGTCTATGGTTCCAGGTCGGTCGAAAGAGAAACCGTGGCCCTGGCGAACAAGCAAATGAAGGAATATGGGTGGGTTTTAGTCAGTGAAAGTCTTCCGCTCCGCCCAGAAAGAGAGAGATTATTGGATGATTTCCCATCCACGACAAAAGTAAAATTGGACTATAAACCCATGTCGTTGGTGCTTCTGTAGTCACTTATTTAAACATTATATTTATGAATCGCGTCATTATGAATTCACTTAATTTCATTCCAGATAGGCCTGGCTTCTTAAAAATTTTAAATAAATAAAATATTTATCACAGTTTTTTTTTTTTTGTTTTCTCTGCTGGGACATAAGGCTTCTTCTCGATGAGAAGGTATGGGCCGTCATATAATAAAATATATACGGGTACAGTACAAGTTAGAAGTTGTCACGAATATTTTCAAATTAGTTCTAGGTTTCACGAGGTTTTCCTTCAACGTTTTGAGAGCAGTGGTCATGAAACGATTAACACAAACTGACGTGATCAAACTATGGTGACGAATCGAATTTTGACAGAAATCGAAATAAGGGAGGGTTATACTTATCACACATCTCTTAACCTCATACTATTAAAGTCTACATGAAATGACATTAAATGTAACGTGCAGTAAAATAAATCCGTATCTCAACATTACGCTAAACGGACCAACAGCGGACAGTTTACGACGGGCACTTGCATATGTCAGAATAACGACTCATGTCGTGGAAGAATTTAGACACCCGCGGCCCCACGCGCGCTCGTGATAAAAGAGACACCGGGGTGGTTTTAGTCAGTAAAAGTCTGACAGACCCCGTCCCCCACCCCAGGGCGGCGGACATCTTGAGGATTTCCACTCATGAAATCGTCTATTATGTTTTAACTCGGTGCATCCTTTTCTTTCTATCTCATTAAGTAAAGGTCAGAAGGTAAACAGTAGTTAAGTCCTGTCCTTCTCAGATGCATCGTTCATTGACGAAGCAACCGCTTAAAAATAGATCCAATAACTTTAGACAATTATGTTAATTTGAAGCCAAAGTTGAGTGTGACGTCATTTCATAGTTGCTCCATTAATAAACTCCAGCTGGTAACTCGTTTACGAAGCGTCGTGCGTACTTTTAATTCTGTTACGGTTGCTAACTTATTCATGGGAGAGTTAAACACAAGGAGACGTAAAGGAGGGCCTTCGTAGGATGAGTTTGTTTAATAGTCATTATCCGCCTCTTAAACAAAACTTGATAGTTAGTAATATTAACAAAATTGATGTTGGTAGTATTATTGTAGCTCCTTTCTATACACAAACGGTATCCTGCAGGCGCAACGCGTCAATTTAATGCAAATCTAATAGACCAATTACTATAAAAAAAACTTTATGTTAATTGTTCGACTAGTATCACGTCGCGCCTATAGCCTTAACCGACTCACTGACTGTTACTCAATTGTAACGCTAAGTATATCAAGCCCGTAAAATAAAAAGTTATATGAGATCCCTCAACTAACATTCCTCTAAGACTGTGTAAACATCTAAAGGCTGCTTTTAAGTCTTTATGGACGGAAGGCCTTTTAGGTTTATCTTTGTTGTCAGCCCTGCATCATAAATAGGAGATGTTTTGCCTTCAGACAGACGCCACGAAACATTATCAAACATACAAATTTTTATTTCAAACTCACCCTATCTCTCATCCAAGTAAACCCACCCGTATATTATTTTCTCCACGTTTTTTTTTATAATTATAATCTAGTGCTTATCCACAAGCCCACCTGATGGTAAGCAGTGATGGAATCGTCGCATTCACTCTAGCCTTGAAGACACTAAAATTGTAATCAGACGTTCCCTTTTACTGAAGCATTTTTACAGTGTTGGCTAAAAGTCCATAGATAATCTCATAAGCCTTAACGTTTAATTTGGATAACGTCATTCTATTTTCAATCCAATCATTTTTACACCATCGTTCAATGCTACCTTTGAACATTGATTCAGCATTTCGTCAGCTGACGCGCGGCCTACTTCAAATATTGTTAAAATTGCAGATTTCACGTATAGAATACCAAGACGTTTGTACATTTGTGTGTGTTGGGAAAAAGTAGTATCTAAGCTGTAATATTGTGTAAATAAATCAGAATAGAATTTATTCTTGTCTCATTACCCCTCACTGTGGCCAAGACAAAGTCATGCCGCCAAGCGATTCGTCGTGTTCCAGCATGATGTCTGGTGAAGCCGTTTGGAGGGCGGGTCTGAGCAGTTGTGTTGCGATGTGTGCCGGGTACGATGCGCCAATTGTTGTCGTGTCGGGAGTTTGGTCGTGGAGGGTAGCGGGATCCGAAGCACGGTGCTCCGCTGGCCGACCGCAGGTAGTTGGGGGCCCAAGTGGTGTGCCAGCCACATACGAAAGGCTGCCCCGCCAACTGCAAAAAATCCCAGGGTGGCCCCATCGTGCCGGTTGGCGACCGGACAAGAGGACCCGATGGCGATCCCTGGGGGGGTTCGGGCGTCCCCGCAGTCTCCAGATCAATCTCCCTCTGGCCCGGCATCGTTGGTCGCATTGTTCGGATTAACATTGCATCACCTCACTCAACTGCCGGCTTCCTTCCTATTCACTCAATTTTTTTTCTAAATGAAAAGGTCTAAAAAGAAAAGTAGGTGTGTACAGCGGGCGCACGTCCTCTCTTTCAAAGTGCACCTCTCTAATATTCGAGGTCTGCACTCCAATCTCATTGCAGTACATCACCACCTTGAGACTGAGAAGCCCCATCTACTTTTCTTGACGGAGACCCAGATCAGATGTCCGTCTGATGCGGCATACCTTAGCTACCCGGGATACGCATTGGAGCACCATTTCCTGCAGCGTGCCGGGGTCTGTGTGTATGTCCGCAATGACATTTGTTGCCGGCGCCTCCGTCACCTCGAAGACCCTCATTTCTCGTCCCTATGGCTGTTGGTTGACACTGGTGTGGACAAAATTGTTTACACTTGTGTCTACCGATCGCACAGCGGTGATCAGGAGACAACTCGATTATTTAACCACCTCAGTGAGGCTGCTGACAATGCGCTGCACCGGCACCCTGACGCACACTTCGTCGCTCTGGGGGACTTCAATGCCTGCCATCAGGACTGGCTTTTCCCGTACCAGAGGACCGACCACGCTTGGAGAGAAGCCCGAAACTTCGCGCCTGTGTCGACCTTCTCCCCACCAGATCACGACTCTCGTGGTGAACGGCGAATGTGGCGATACAGGTCAGCAGATTGGGATGAGATGCGCCATTTCTTTGCGTCTTATCCTTGGCAGCAGGTCTGCTTCACTTCTAGCAATCCGTCGAGCTGTGCGGGTGCTATAACCGATGTGGTGCGTCAAGCTATGGAATATTTTATTCCCTATAATGACGTGCCCGTCGGTGGCTCGGCTCGCCCATGGTTCAATGCCGATTGTGCCCAAGCCGAACAGCGTAAGCACACGGCATTTCTCACCTGGGTTGACGCTCGTGACCGCGGAGCTGCGGATCTAAGCTCAAAGAAGAGAGCCTTTAACGATGCTGTCAAGTCCTACAAAAAGGCGCTAAAGAAGGCTCGCTGCGACCGTATAACCCACATTGGCAACAAGTTATCTGCGCAGCCTTCCAGTACCAGATCTTTTTTGTCCCTTGCCAAATCGGTCGAGGCGAACTTCTGTCAGCCCTCACTGCCTCCGCTGGTTAGGCCTGATGGAACACTGGCTCATACGGCGAGAGAGAAAGCAGGTCTCTTTGCATCTCTCTTTGCCCATAATTCGCGTCTTGATACTGGCAGTGCTACTCCACCTATATTACCCCACTGCGGTACTTCAATGCCTGAGGTTCGCATTCGGAACAAGGAGGTTCTGAGAGCACTGTGTCGTCTGGACGTGAATAAGGCTAGTGGTCCGGATGGTATACCAGCGATTGTTCTAAAAGCATGTGCGCCCGAGTTGTCTCCTGTATTGACACGGTTGTATCGCCTCTCATTTGGGTCTGGTATAGTGCCCAAGTCCTGGAAGCTTGCCAACGTGCAGCCCGTGCCCAAAAAGGGTAGTCGTGCCGATCCTACCAACTATCGGCCGATTTCGATCACCTCCATACTTTGCAAAATTATGGAGCGTGTATTGAACTCGCGCCTCTTGGCATAACTGGAAGGTAACGATCTCCTCAGTGACCGACAGTACGGGTTTCGCCGCAACCGGTCAACTGGGGACCTACTAGTGTATGCCACTCACTTGCGGGGCGAGGCCCTCGAGAGAAATGGGGAAGCGATTGCTGTCTCCCTTGAGGCTCGAAGGCCTTCGACCGGGTATGGCACGCTGGCCTTGTGTGTAAGCTTCCAGCGTACGGCATTTCCCCTAGCCTGACTGGCTGGGTAAAAGACTTCCTGACTGAACGGTCTCTCCGAGTTGTTGTCGACGGATGCTCATCTGAGCCCATGTCGACTAATGCCGGTGTTCCTCAGGGGTCTGTTCTCTCTGCAACTCTGTTTCTGCTGCATATTAACGATCTGCTGATGCCCGGTATCTATGGGTATGCAGATGACAGCACAGTTGCGGAGAGATACCTGCCGGATGCTCGGGCTAGTAGGGAGTCAATCCGGTCCGAAAGAGAGGCCATGGTAGAGCGAACGAGTGTTGCACTTCAGGCAGTCTCCGAATGGGGCAATGCCAATCTTGTAGCATTCAATGCCGCCAAAACACAGGCGTGTCTTTTCACCGCCAAAAGGAGCCCGTTCACCTTGGCTCCTACTTTTCGGAATGTATCCTTGGAGTGTACCGACCGCCTTCAGCTTTTGGGTGTTGAGATTTCCTCGAACCTAAACTTCGGGCGGTTCATTGGGTCCAAGGCCAAGGTGGCTGCCAGAAAACTTGGCGTTATCGCAAAGGTCCGGCAGTACTTCACACCAGGGCAGCTTCTAATGTTGTACAAAGCACAGGTCCGTTCGTGTGTGGAGTACTGCAGCCACATTTGGGCTGGTGCTGCTAAGTGTCACCTGGCCACTTTGGATTCAGTGGAGAGACGTGCGAAGAGGCTGATTGGTGACCTTGATTTAACTCGAGTTGGTCTCCAAAGCCTAGAGCACAGGCGTAGAGTAGCCAGCCTTTCGGTGTTCTATAGGATACATTTTGGGGAGTGTGCGAGGGAATTGCACGATTTAATTCCCCTATCTCCGTTCCACCATCGGACGACCCGTCGTACGGCGAGTTTCCACCCTTATGTTGTTAACACCTCTACGATCCGGACGAAGCGTTTCGCCTCCTCCTTTATACCGCGTACATCGAGGGACTGGAATAATCTGCCGGCGGCGGTGTTTCCGTCGGACTACAATTTGAGTGTCTTCAAGGCTAGCGTGAATAGGCTCTTAATAAACTAGTGCGCTTTACCATCAACGATTGCGTCACTGCTTACCATCAGGCGGGATTGCGGTCAAGCGCTGGTTTATATTTTAATAAAAAAAAAGACACCTTTAGCCATCTCTGATCAGTCATGTGAGTCTGCTGGACCGGCAGTGAGTTTACCCTTCACCCTTACCTGGAAATCCTACCCACTATCCGTCTGTTACCTTAGGTCTCTTGGTGCAGACATCCCGCACTTATTTATATATTTATTTATTACTAACTATATGGTAGGTCAGGGCTATAGCGCTCATAGGATTTAGGGTCGTAGAACTGTAGGGCTGATAGGTCTTAGATTAGGTTCTGTTAACTTGCCATATAGGCGCATGTACTACCGCTACCTTTAATAAGGGTGGTCGTACAACCATGTTATCCAAAGCCTGCAAGTGTGATGGAAAATGTTATCACTAGTAAATTACATACAATTATCTACACTAATATTATAAAGAGGAAAGATTTGTATATTTTTATGTAATGAATAAACTCAAAAAGTACTGGACCGATTTTAATAATTCTTCTTTTATTAGAAAGCTACGATATCGCTGAGTAACATAGGCTACATTTAGTACTAGATTACTATAGAAATCTTTAGAAATTTTTATTAAAACCAACCGAAGGTGTAAAAAAATTAGCCATAAAATGTCTGTCATCGCATACGCTGCGAAGAGTATTAATGATAGGACAAAAAAATGTTTGACAATATTATAGAATATATCAATATCTACAAAAAACTTCACGAGATCATATGTAACTATTGTAGTTACGTCACTATAACTACTTTTTTACATTTAACAAATTAATAGAAATGCCGATCAAAATCAGACCGTGTTATCCATTATATATTTTACCATACCATTTATATATTTTTAACCAAATAAATAATTTAATATTCAAGACTGTCTCAATACCTGATGACTACTATTTGAATTATTTAAATCAGACATTCCATTCAAAAGATATCATAATTTTAATATAAAAATACATGCCGGCGGCGGCCGCCACGCAGCGCATCGAGTAATTGTGTAAAACTCAGTAATTGTGTTCTGTGAACTAACTCGACGAGAGGGGCAGTGCGTAGTGCGAGCCGAAAAAACGAGGCGAGGCCAACACTTCCTGGAAAATCCGGGCACTTGACTAAACGGCTAATCACTACATATTATAAAACAAAGTCACTTTCTCTTTCCCTATGTCCCTTTGTATGATTAAATCTTTAAAACTGCGCAACGGATTTTGATGCGGTTTTTTTTAATAGATAGAGTGATTAAAGAGGAAGATTTATATGTATAATAACATCCATTAAATTCTGGAGAAATACTATTATTTTGAGGTTTCTAATGTGATGTAGTAAATAATCACATTTTTTCCGCATTTGCAGTGAAAATCTGGCTGGTGAATTCTTGTTTGGTTTGTTCGCACATTTCGCAAACAAAGTAATACTTGAACTATAGAAAATCAAATTAAGTAAATAGATTTCTCGACAGCGGTATTACCTAATTCATTATCAAATAGTCACATGTCTTCATATATTTGGTTTTATGTTATGCTGGTTTGTGATAATGTACACCAAATAGAGCTTCTGTCAGGGTTTGTAGTTATGACCTACATCTCGTGGCCATTACACTGAACCACCACAGTTCCGCATTCATTAGGTAGTAAAATTAAACTTCGTATGAAATGTTATACGCGCTGTGCGATGTAGAAAGTTACAGTAATAATATTGTTTACAAACTCATTCGAAAACGAGCGAGAGCAATGCATAGTTATATACAATTAATATCACATTCAAGAAATGACATTGCTACTAAAAGTGACCTACGTATTGTCAATTCCTTGGGTACAGAGTTTGATTCCCAGTCCGCATCAGTACCAATCGCATGACCGTTTACTATTCACCCATTTCATTTGTGTGTTATTTTATAGCAAGCAAATCAATTGTTATATCGAAACTGCTCTTCAATAAATTATTTATAGAAGATTTTAGATATGCTTTGAGTAAATGTTATAAATGTGATTTAGAGCTACGTAAGTAAAAAGGTTCGGGGTTCGTGTACAAATATTATATTTATAAATAATAATAATTATTATGTATTTAAAAATATAAATTATATTTAATAAAGGTAATAATAATTTAGTTTAGTTAGTATTACAAAAAATAAAATTGATTAATTATTGATTAATTTGTAATTGATTGATTAAAAATTCAAAATAAAAAACTGATTAATACGAAACACTCATAGAATAAAATTGACAAAAATTATAAAGATGTCAGATACGTTTAAAATATTAAATATTGTTAATGGTGGTATACTAATTATATTACAACAAAAATAACACGAGATCAAATTTCAGGTCATGATGGAAAACGATCTTTTCCTGATTGTCCTGGGTCTTGGATGTTTATCTATATATGTAACTATTATAAATATAGTATCGTTGAGTTAGTATCCCATAACACAAGTCTCGAACTTACTTTGGGGCTAGCTCAATCTGTGTTATTTGTCTATATATATTTATTTATTTGTAGAACTTACTGAAACTTTCTTTTTCCTAACTTGAGATTGGCGGTAAATGCGTCGATAAAACAGAAAAAGTACATACTAAAGTATTTTGACTCTTATTGTTCAAAAAGTCAATTTCATCCTCTAGGGGAAAAAGTATATTTTATTTTTAGACTGTTAACCTAAAAACCTACAAGATCGGAAAGTCTTTATTAGTAGAATAATCATGAATAAAGACTCCACTCACTACTGTTTCATAAAAAACCAGTGCGTGTCGGACTCACGCACAAAGGGTTCCGTACCATTGATTTATGAAATTAAAGGAATTAAGTTAGGTATTTGTATGAAAGATTACGCGGTAATAAGCGGTTTACGATTTACGAGGTATTAAAAAAAACTACTTACTAGATCTCGTTCAAAACAATTTTCTTAGGTAGTTTTTATAGTAATGTACTTACATCATATGTATTTTTTAGATTTTTCATTTTCTTATTTTAGAAGTTAGAGGGGAGGGGGGAGCAACTGTTTTCCACTTTGGAAGCGTCTGTCACGCAAACTATTCTATGTTTGATGAAAAAAAAAAATTGAATTTCAGTTCTAAGTATGGGGACCCCTCAATATTTATTATTATTTTTTTATTTTTGGATCAAAATCTTAATGAGGTTCACAGAATGCATCTACCTACCAAGTTTCAATAGTATAGCTCTTATAGTTTCGGAAAAAAATGGCTGTGACATACGGATGGACAGACGGACAGACAGACATAACGAATCTATAAGGGTTCCGTTTATTGCCATTTGGAACTAAAAACAAATGACCACCGCTATTAAGTATTCCATTTGGAACCTTTAGCGACGATCTCTTTGGTAGAATGTGAGCATTGCGTTGCAGCTGAAAAACACTAACTGGTAGCCTTTTCCCACCTATGCAATGTTAGGGTTTTCTTACAATAAGTAGAACCGCATGCAGCTGAACATCAGTATTGTAAATGGAACGACTACATTAAATGGAGAGACTGCCTATCTAAAACCCACAACCGGGTTCATCAGTTTGGCAAATATGATACTTGTTAAGACTGACTGTCAGATATTCGGACTTCGAACTACTCGTTACTACCATCGAAGACCAGTGTTCGAGTAACAGCTGAAACCCATGGCGTAATGAACTTTCCGTGGTACGTCCCATACGTACCACGAAATCTAGGAATATAAAGATGATCACCCGTCCACAGCCGAAACACGCCAAGCGCACCTTAACTTAATCGATCTCCCTGTGAGACTATTATTATTTAGCAACGGGCCCGTCCTGTGAAATATTTAGAATTTTTCTCTATTTGCAAATTCTGTTATTTTTTTATTTGGTGACAGTAATTTGGGTAATATTGTATTGGATTATTTCATTTTCTCGCAATCCTAGTGAAAAGTAGAATGTAACACACGTCGGTAAAACCCATTATAACTCAGTTTATACAATATTTATCGCTCGCTAAAGCTCAGGAGTAAAACTACCTCGAATATAATGGGTCTTTTTAGCCCCTCGTATAAAAATTTACTATTTCGTGTCACGGACCGACGCGCGTTTTATTTGTGGTTACTAAGTATGTAGAAAGACGTAAGTGTAAGTGTGTGTAAACACAAAAGCTTTCGCTACCGTCTGAGACAACACCGAACTCGGCGAACTCAGTGTCATTTCGTAAGATAGAAATATAAAGTATATTAAACTATTGCAATTAATCAATTAAAAACCGGCCAAGTGTGAGTCGGACTCGCGCACGAAGGGTACCGTACCATTATGTTTAAAAACGGCAAAAAAATCAATTTGTAGTATGGAAGCCCCCTTATTTTCTTTTTTAGTATTTTTTGTTATAGCGGCAACAGAAATACATGATCTCTAAAACTTTTTAGGCGCGGAACCCTAAAAACCAACCCACACTGGGCCAGTGTAGTAGATTACAGCCTGCTCCCTCTTATAAAGAGGAGGCTTGTGTCCCCACAGTGGGAACAATATAAGCTGATTATGTAATTAAAACCTGGACTTTAAGTCTGAAATCGCCAACCCGCAATGAGCAAGGGTGGTGATTACGCTCAATCCTTCTCTGTATGAGAGGAGACCTGTGCCCAGCAGTGGGACGATAAAAAGGTTGATGATGATGATGATGTAATTAAAAACACTTCATACAACATAGTCACTGGGGTGCTACTTGGTATTTGAAATCTTTTTCATTATTTCCTTCTCAAAGAGTTCTCATTTGCTTAGTTACATATGTCGGATATGTAACTAAGCTCATCCACAAAAGGGGTAAGCAGACCTACATAACTCGGTTCTTGTTAATGACAGACACTTTTCTCATTCCAGGTAAGTACGAGTACTTCACGAGTGCTTCGCAGCCGCATAATTTATGTAGCAGCCTTGAATGTTACACTGTGAAGTAAGTGGGTACGGTCAAGCGAAGTCCGTTCAGTTTATACTTGAATAATGGAAACCGTCTTTCCTCCTACGAAATAAAGATGCTGACAATGACAATCGTCATCACAGACATGCGATTATTTGTATGTAATACAGATGGAGTTTGTGGGTGGTTTTCACAAACACTTGATAGTGAATATTGAATATGGACCAGCTCAATTAGATTTGTGTATTTGGTCAGAAAGTTACATGTAAAGTTTATTTTTTAACCAACTAACTAAACTAACTAAATAAATTTTATACAGAGTGGTGCTGATAATACCGCAGGAAATGAAAACACGAACAATACATAGGAATAATCCTAAACCATAGAAAAAAAACTAGCATCGAAAATAAAAAAAATAAAAATTCATACAAATTAAATCGCATAAAATTTGATTCGGAATAGAACATCCTTTAAAATATTGGTTCATTCATCGACATATACTAATGTCGATAGGTTCACTGACCTCCGATCGGCGACAGCGCGGCCCTATATCGATTTCCTTTTTACGTGCCATTTTTATTAAAGTTTAGTACCGCTGGCTGCGGCGGTCATCATCCTGCAAGCCCTTCCTTATCAACATGTACATCATGTAGAAAATGTGAAAAATGAAATATAACTTCTTGTGACTAAACTAATGGATATATTTATATGATTTATGAAATTAAAGTGAATGGTGACATTAGAAAGGCTATGGAGGATACCAAAGTTACCGTCTTGGTATTAATTGATTTCTCCAATGCCTTTAACGCCGTCAGCCATGATATTCCCCTTGCTATTCTCTCTCACCTTATGGTTTCGTCCGAGGCTCTGGATTGGTTCCCTTCTTATCTTCGGGGACGTCAGCAGTCGGTTCGCGTTGATGAGAGCTCATCTAGCTGGCATGACCTGCATGCTGGTGTTCCACAGGGCGGTATTCTTTCTCCATTATTATTCTCCATTTTCATTAATTTTATAACTCACTGTCTTCGGTGTTCGTATCATCTATACGCTGATGATCAGCTGAGCGAGTGGAAGGTATGTCGAATGCTATAGCGGAGGTAAACCGAGACTTAGAGGCTATCAAAAACTGGTCTGATAGATTTGGGGTGACAGTAAACCCCTAAAGTGTCAGGCCATTATTATTGGAAGCTCACGCATGATGAGTAGGTTAAAACACAGCTCTCTCCCTTCTCTTATCTTCAACGGTGCCGTCATAATTATTACCTCTGCTGTCAAAGATCTTGGTTTGTATATTGACTCGACGCTCCGCTGGCAACGTCAGGTGTCATACGTTAGTCAAAGGGTCAACCGTACCCTGCGTTCCCTATATCGCTTGAGTAACTTCTTACCCGCTAAAATGAAAATCATGCTTGTGTAGCCTTTGATTTTCCCTATAATCGATTATGGTGACGTGTGCTACTTTGACCTGAATTCGGCTTTGCTGGATAAGCTTGACATATTGCTCAATAGTGGTATCCGGTTCATATTCAATCTGAGGAAATATGACAATGTGTCCAGCTACAGGTCTGGACTGAAATGGATGCCTATTCGCCAAAGAAGAGATTTGCGAGCCTTGACTACGCTTTTCTCCTTTCTTACTTCGCCCACTCCTCCTTCTTATCTTGCGAGTCACTTCCAATATTTGTGTTCTTCACACAGCAAGAATCTGCGTTCTTCTAATAATCTTCTCTTACTCAATCCTTCTCATACCTCTGACTTTGTTCACTCTTCATTTCATATTCAGTCAATTCTCCTGTGGAATGCCCTTCCTCTTCTTTCCTTTCTCTTCTTCATCAGGATGGTGACTAGTCGGTTTGCATTTAAGCGGAAATTGCAGAGTTATTTTGCAAATAGTTATGGCCCGTCTACACGCTCCGTCTTACCTGCGAGCATTCCTGTACAAACCTCAACACCTTTCTCACAAGTTTTATTTTTGTATATACACACATCAAAAGTGTCTAGGGATTAAGCATTTTTATGCGGATTTCTTGAGATTGAGATGTGGCTTTGTAATAAATTTATGATTTTATAAATTTATATGGATCCTTTTTGGTGCATTTCATAATTTGAATCAGGAACTGTGAATCAAATTCGAGTAAAAGATGAAAATTAGCTGTCAATATTTTCCCTATAAAAACATACAACGCATTGAAGACATTATTAGTGCTACTGTTTCCCTACTACTGATTAAAACCAACGTTATTATGGAGCGGCGACGTCATTTAAGCAGGGAAGAAATGCTCAGAGCCGTGGGAATGATAGAAGCTGGTTCCCGGCAACGTACTGTGGCTTTAGCTCTGAATACAAGTCAGAGTGTTATCAGTCGACTTTGGACACGTTACCGAAGCACTGGTACCGTGGCTGAGCGCCATGGAGGACGGTATCGCTGCACCACACGGAGACAAGACCGATACATTCAAATCTTAACTCGAAGAGCTCCAACAATAACCGCCATGATGTTAGCCGTGAGGCTTCATCACTCTTCAGGGAACTTAATTAGCGACCAAACAGTCAGAAACCGCTTGCATGAAGTGAACCTTCATTCCCGAAGACCGCTACGGGTACCACCTATAGCAATGCACAATCGTAGGATTCGATATCAATGGGCTCTTGAACACAGAAATTGGGCAAAAGAACAATGGCGTTTCGTGTGCTTTTCTGATGAGTCTCGTTTTGGTATGAGACCGGATACAAGACGTATACGACACTGGAGAACCCTTGGACGCCAACAGCGATTAAAATCCTGCCAGGAAGTCCATCCTTATAGTGGTGGAACCATCATGGTATGGGCGGGTATTTGGATCGGCGGAAGAACTGAGTTGATTTGGATCAGAGGCAACCTCAACGCTCAAATTTATGCTGAGACGATTGTATCAGACGTCATCGTTCCTCTACAAGTGCAAATCGGTCCCTTATTTCAGTTAATGCATGATAATACACGACCGCACACCGCAAGAGTTGTAAGACAGACTCTCGCCGCAGCTAACATCAATGTCCTGCCCTGGCCTGCTCAGTTGCCAGACTTGAACCCGATTGAGCATGCATGGGATATGCTACAGAGAAGAGCTCTGCCGAATATGGAGGGTATCCAGTCGCAAGAAGACCTTTTTTGTTGTTGCAACGAACATGGGTGGCCATTCCACAGCGTGATTTGGATGAACTCATTTTGAGTATGCCAAACCGATGTTCTTGTGTTGTTAGTGTTCGCGGTAGAAACACGGATTATTAATTGTTTAAGTTACCCAATAAAATTTTAGAGAAAACTGTTATTTCAGTCTTTTTTTCGAACTTTTGTGTTACTGGTTCAAATGTCAAATATCCCTTTATTAGGAAAATGGCAAATTTCTTTATTAATGCAAAGGTGACTTGGTTTATCGTTACTGTGACAAACGAAAACACTTTATTTGATGAATCCTTAAAGAAAATTTTAATTAATATCAATCAGGAGAAAAGTTATTGCAAAAATATATGTTGATCCCTAGACACTTTTGATGTGTGTATTATAAGTATGTATTATTGTAATAGTATGTATATGGATATAGCTTAGTTAAGTATTTGTTTATATAGTGTTATGAGTTTTTCTTTTCCTTTTCATTGTTTCTGTAACTAAAGCACCTGCCATCTAATCTCTTCACCGCCCGTGGTGGTCCGCCTCTGTACATGTTCTTTGTATGAAAGTATAAATAAATATTTCTTTTTTTATGGGTAGACTAAAAATGTGTTAAGGTAGGTACACGGTGTTTAATTTTTTGTCGTATTGTCATCACCACTTTGTATATTGACCACGTTTAGCATAGTTCACAGATTTCAAAGAATGACAGTAGTGGTTATCAACTGGTAATTAAGCAGGAAAACACTCGGTGAACATACAGCCAAGTTTCAATATAAAATTTAATCCATTTATTAATTACACGACTTTATCTAGTGGCGGTATGTACAATAACAATGAACGAAAACACTGATCCTTTGTCTTCATTTTCCAGGATGCTTTTGAGTCTATCCCATTTAATTAGCATTTCAATAAATTATCACCATCCGCCTGCAACAATTTAGATATCAAGCCTAAAACAAAAGTTTACGTACTAGGTACCTACTTGAAATATTGAATACGACGCAGTTCTTCTGAAGCGAAATGAGGGTACATACATAATAAATGACGATTGTTTTGAAAGTAAAACGTTTTATCCTCTCTCATAATAAACTGCGTCTACAGAAAAGCACAAGAAACAGTCAGCTTTACACAAGGAGCGTTCGTACGCGGCTCACGTATATTAGCGATCGGAAGTGATATTTATTAAAATACAAATCAGGACGTTCCAATGTTCGTGTACTATACATTTGAATTACAATTACAACCAGAACTTATTAAATAAGATAGGAACATAATAAAAAAACGAGTGTGCTTATGACCACATGACTGAAGTGAAACTTTCGCCCCATCTGTAGGTATATATATATATATATATATACCTACCCAAAGAGGTGTTTATATATATATATATATATATATATATATAACGGGACCTGATAGTTCGCCTCGTTATCAGACGGGTCAGCCATCGTTGTCAACCAAATGTTGTGACCAAATGTCCGTAAATACAATTAGGTAGTCACAGTAAAACACCTTATTAGTCTTTAGATTTAGTTTAAGATTTAAAATAACAACGGATGGCACAGATACAGACTGATTATCAAGACGGAAAACGCGGCAAGTTCGATAGCACGTGGCAACGACCGTTGACGCTCACGCTTCAAACCCGAATGTCCAGTGACACTGTCCCTCTCTCTACCACAAGCCTCGACTGACGTTTTTAAAAGGTCAAACGTCACGTAACAAACGTCATGTGTCAATCCGTAATCATACAGCCAGTGTTGCCACGTGAATCGACCTTACCCAAGTGTAGTACTTGACGTTTCCGTTACAAATTATTTGGAAGAATAATAATCAAATAAACTGGTCACACTAATTGATTAACTGACGTCATGATGCAAGGTTCCGACACGGCCGTCCTGACATCTCACACGTCCTCGTGTGAGGTACCTATAACAAAAAGTTTACACAGTAAATGCGTCCACTCGCTCGGCCAACCTGGCCAATGATAGGCGAACTCGAATACTCTCAACATAATCTTTATTAATCATCATCAGTAATCAATTTACAAATTTTGGTTATTTCGAAATTCAGATTTAAGAGATCTCACTACTTTGAAACTTCTTAATGACAATATTAAATATTCTCTTAAGTAACGAACTTAGATTATCACAACAAGACAGACAACTAATCTGTCTAACAGAACTTAGTGTGAAAACAAATAAACATCAGAACAACCTCTTTCTAAAATCCGTCAATGACTCAAGAAAACCTCCGTCTGGCGTCTGATAGTTTTATTACCCTTCAAGACAACCATCCGAGCGTCTGACAGGCATTCTCAAGACAACCATTCCGGCGTTCGACAGCCATTGGAGACAACCAACGTGGCGTCCGACAGCCTTTCAAGACAACCATCCAGGCATCTGTTAGGCATTCAGGACAACCAACGCGGCGACTGACAGGCATTCAAAACCACCAACGCGGCGTCTGACAGCCATTCAAGATAACCATCCCGGCGTCTGACAGGCCTCCAAGACAACCAACGCGGCGACTGACAGGCATTCAAAACCACCAACGCGGCGTCTGACAGCCATTCAAGACAACCATCCCGGCGTCTGACAGGCCTCCAAGACAACCAACGCGGCGACTGACAGGCATTCAAAACCACCAACGCGGCGTCTGACAGCCATTCAAGACAATCATCCCGGCGTCTGACAGGCCTTCAAGACAACCAACGCGGCGACTGACGAACTCTTAAAGAAAACAGAACTATTTACAGTGAAAGTAGTCGAAAGTAGTATTCGACATTATGATAACATCCTAATCCTCAGATTCTGAGTCGATATCATCGATGACACTTGTACTTTCAGGCATTTTGCGTAGCCTGTCGTGAGCGTATTTGTACGTACGATTGGAGTTTAAGGCCCGCAAGACATCGCGATCCCCTTCCAAGACTTCAGCAACTTTGAAAGGACCTTTGTATTTAGGGTCGACGATCTCCGACACGGTCAGCCTGACTAGTTGCACGTCCTCGTGCATCATCTTCATCATCATCATCATCATCATCATCATCCCACTTCTGATAACGGGACCTGATAGTTCGCCTCGTTATCAGACGGGTCAGCCATCGTTGTCAACCAAATGTTGTGACCAAATGTCCGTAAATACAATTAGGTAGTCACAGTAAAACACCTTATTAGTCTTTAGATTTAGTTTAAGATTTAAAATAACAACGGATGGCACAGATACAGACTGATTATCAAGACGGAAAACGCGGCAAGTTCGATAGCACGTGGCAACGACCGTTGACGCTCACGCTTCAAACCCGAATGTCCAGTGACACTGTCCCTCTCTCTACCACAAGCCTCGACTGACGTTTTTAAAAGGTCAAACGTCACGTAACAAACGTCATGTGTCAATCCGTAATCATACAGCCAGTGTTGCCACGTGAATCGACCTTACCCAAGTGTAGTACTTGACGTTTCCGTTACAAATTATTTGGAAGAATAATAATCAAATAAACTGGTCACACTAATTGATTAACTGACGTCATGATGCAAGGTTCCGACATATATATATATATATATATGTGTACAATATATACAGGTATACACATATACATATATTAATTTTCTATAAATATTTAAATTTATTTCATGGTTTCATTGGTAAATTAATATTTTTGCATAGATATTCTATTTTTATTGAAAAAAAAAAAAAAAGTGGATTCCCTCGGGGCCAAAAGGTCGGGCTCTTCCTCCTGATTCAGGGGACCCCAAACTCGGGTTTTTGCATAGATCTTCTATTTTTATTGAAAAAAAAAAAAAAGAAACTCGTTGTAGACCTTGTAGTACCAAGCTAACTTCCGTTCGCCTTGCCCGATCATTTTTCGTAACGCTTTCGCCAGCTTATTCCCCAAGTCAAGTGTGCCTAAAGAAGTTTCACTTCAATAATCACTGAGCACACAACAATATGTCAAACAATAGCCAGCAGCTCTTAATTAATATAGAAAATATAGGTGCAAACTCTCCGTTGTCCAAAATGAGCGAGCGTGGGTACACCGCGCCTTTTATAGGAAGCTTTGAGGTGGGGTACCGGTCTTTGCTAACACGTACAGAAAGAAAGAAAGAAAGAAAGGAGAGGTAATATTGTTTATTCCCCACCAACAAAACGCACATAATAATTAAATAAAGAAAAAGACATATAAATAGTAGGTAAAGTAAAACAAATGTCTTACTTAAACACGAAAACTTATTTAAATTTTAGCCTGATATTATAGACAACACTTATTATTTGATAATTAACATTAGATCCGTCTGTCATCCATGATGCGCCCGCGACTCCGGCAGATGTGGCGGTACAGCGAGTGCAAGCGTTGACACGATTGTGTTAGATCACCATACGCCATACACATAGGTGTCTTTAGACAAATGCCTCCAAAAGTTAGTTACATTTATCCACTTTAGCTGAATAGAGGTGCTTGAGCCTATGTCAGCAGTGGACGTCTTTCGGCTGAAACCATAGTTTTGTCTTTTCTTTTATGGAGTCAAACTTCTGTCCTATTTTGTGTTTTAAGTAACTCTCAGACGGAAATGTTTGACATTTAAGTTTATGATTTAATTTTAAGCTTGACCAATATGAGCACTTTTTAAATTACCGGGAAATATAGTAATAAAAGACAGAAATGGCGGCCCTCGAAAGTGGTAGGTATTTAAGGATTTTTTGTTCTAATGTGCAGTTAGTACGCCTTATCACAGTCTATGTGTGGCCTAATTATAATTTACACCGTTTATTGAAGTTTTTTTTATTAATTTTGTATTAATATATTCACTTACGTCTTATTTCACAACGTCAGATCAAGTATTGCTACAATTACTATCAAACTGTATTTGTATTACACTGCCTGAAACCGGTTCAAACCCATTCGCTTCAGATTTAAGCGGTTAGTATTGGTTTAACCGTGCTAATACTGGATATTCGCCAATTAATCTTTAGGCTTAACTCAATTTCGATGTTCGTTGTATATAATTAAATTTGAGTCTAGCGAAACCCAACGCAGATGTTTATAGTTCAGCCTCCATTTTACTCCACCTTACTGCGAGTCTTTGATCTATTGATAATACTGTGACTTAATGACTCTAACAATATTATTATTGTTTATAAACAGGTAGTTACATTTATGCCCTATTAAGTAACTAACTTAAATTACCTTCTATGTACTGA
Organism: Sesamia inferens; assembly: GCA_037179545.1. Taxonomy (NCBI): domain Eukaryota; kingdom Metazoa; phylum Arthropoda; class Insecta; order Lepidoptera; family Noctuidae; genus Sesamia; species Sesamia inferens. Next base: position 25,045,038 of record CM073945.1, on the reverse strand, counting down.
ACTTATATTATGTCTAATTCTATAAACATATTTGGAACAACAATTCATGAGCAAATAAATAAATCAGTACCGGACATTAAACCCAGTTTCATTTAAAATTTAAAAGCCACTCTTGTTTTACGAGTGTTACATAAATCCACCTTTTTATTGTCCACGCGGTCATAACTGGTGGTATCTACTTCTATCCAGTTCTAACCGCCGCGCGCTGCTGTCAGTCGTTGTGAAGCGGTTTTATACTGTATACTCAAACATTGATGTCAGGTGAAAATCATGCATAAATGTTTTGTTTTGAAATCTAAGTTATTTGATGTCGATATTTGTAATCATTTTCATAAATTTTCTGAGTAATTTCGGTCCTGGGTTACGTGATGTAGTATTTTCTTATTTTGTTCGGGTTTTAATGAAGTAATAAATTGTTTTCAGTCCATATAATATTGGCAGATAATGTTGTGGTACTAACTGTTGTTGTTTATTTATAAACTAGCCAAGATTTTTTTTTTAAATTAGTGTAAATTATTTATTTATGTTAAAACATTGGTAACGTCTGAATTACATCAAATGAAATAGGAATTTTAATAAACTAGGATCGATATTTTTTTAAGCTTATGTCAGAGCTATTGCGAACTTCATTACAAGTGTGGAGGTATGGGGTACAGCGCATTAAGTTCACTCAGCCTCCGTGTTCTCCTCCTCCTCTGTTTGCGAGATGTAGGATTCGCATGACGTCAGTATGACGCTTTGTGCGCATGTAGTCTTGTAGGTGCTACTACACAAGGTACATCTCCAAAGTAGCTAAAACTAAAATTAGCTCCAGTAATTGGCTACAATTAACCCTGTGCACGTGAGCACATGCCTTGTGGCCACAGAAGCAGTAGCAATTACAGGGTTGAGTGGCAACTAATGGCAGCGCCGTACATCGCTACATGAATTTATGAACTCCTATTTGTCAGGGTGGAAGTAGTGTTGGCTGACACGTACGCGACGAAAGGGGAAGACTTTTGCATTTGGAAAGTATGTAAGGAATAGATCTTAAATAAAATATGAATTAACAAATAAAATTTGTACCAAACAATGAATTTTGCGATTTAGTCATCATCATCATCATCATTTCAGCCGAAAGACGTCCACTGCTGAACATAGGCCTCCCCTAAGGTTCTCCACGACGACTGGTCCTGCGCCTCCCGCATCCAGCGGTTTTCCGTGATTTTCACCAGGTCGTCGGTCCACCTTGTCGAGGGCCTACCCACGCTACGTCTTCCGGTGCGTGGTCGCCACTCGAGAACCCGTCGGCCCCATCGTTCATAGGTCCTACGGGCAATGTGTCCAGCCCACTGCCACTTCAGTGTTGCAATTCTTCGGGCTATGTCGGTTACTCTCGTTCTTCTGCGGATCTCCTCATTCCTGATTCAATCGCGCAGTGAAACCCCAAGCATAGCCCTCTCCATTACCCTTTGAGTGACTTTGAACCTTCTTATAAGGCCTATTGTTAGCGGCCACGTCTCAATTTCATAAGTAATCACTGGCAACACACACTGGTCGAAGACTTTTGTCTTGAGACACTGCGGTATTTTGGACGAGAAGATTTTACGTAGCTTCCCGAAGGCAGCCCAGCCGAGTTGGATTCGATGATTGACCTCTTTCTCGAAGTTGGACATTCCTAACTGGATAATTTGTCCCAGGTACACGTAGCTGTCAACAACTTCGAAAACAGTCTCCAATCTTTATAGGAGTCGGTACAACATGGGCATTAGACATGACTTTCGTCTTGTCCATGTTCATTTTAAGACCGACTCGCTCGGAGGCTCTACTGAGGTCTTCAAGCATTGTAGTCAGGTCCTCCGCGGTCTCAGCCATGACTACGATATCATCAGCAAACCGAAGGTGTGTCATGTACTCGCCATTGATGTTGATGACCAGTCCTCTCCAGTCCAGAACCTTGAAGACATCCTCCAATGCAGCGGTGAACATTTAGCGATTTAGTACTGCTTAAAAAATTGAAACAGCTTTAGCAAAATGCAAAATAGTTTATTAATAATGCGTATATTTTGCCTTGTTTCAAATTAAGCTTCATACCGCATATGTGTACGGTGTGAAAGACGGTCAGCTTGAGAACTTATTCAATCGCAACATTACCAACAGAGGTGTGTTCTGACGGTTTTATGAACTGAGATCTTTACCGTGTATGCCGGCCGTCGCAACAATGTATTAAACTTTAAAAATCGAGTATAAAGTAGAGATCACTAACACAGAATCTGCATAATTTTATTTTCACAGATGCAAGAGTAATTCTCCTAATAAAGAAAATGCAAAGACTCCCCTCGCACAGGCCCGGTAGGCGTTTCGAATGAAACGAGGAAACAATTAACGACCTTCCCTGATTGTACTATGCAAATTGCAAACATTACTATGCAAAGTTTTCACCCAAAGACAACCCCCGGTTGGTGTACTATTGCAATATGAAACAAAGACGGGTTTGGACGAACTGATTTAGGACTATAGAAGTGACCTGCCTGATGAACGGTGTGTGTAAATTACACAAATATTATATGATAATGGTAAGAGGTGACTTACACACTCCCCGAAAACGGTCGCAAGTACATAGTGTCGTAGCGACCAGTCGAGTTTTTTTAAAATAATTATAAACTAGTGCTTGAATGCAAACCAGCCCGATGGTAAGCAGTGAAGCGATTGTTGGTGGTAAAGTGCGCTAATTTATTAAAATCCTATTCACTCAAAAAAAAACTGAGCGAATAGGAAGGAAGACGGCAGTTGAGCGAGGTGATGCAATGTTAAACCCAACAACACGACCTACGATGCTGCTCCAGACGGAGATTGATCTGGAGACCGCCCATGATCAAACTTCCGACACAATAACATTTGGCGCATCGTACCCGGTACACATCGCAACATAACTGCTCAGTACCCGTCCTCCATACGGCTTCACCAGACATAATGCCGGAACACGACGAATCGCTTGGCGACAAGACTTTGTCTGCTTTGTCTGGTGGGTGGACTTCTGCCGGCAGTCGATGTTGTGGCCTACCACTGAAAAAATACATAATACGAGTACACTATCTCTACTCGTTGGACAGCTGGACATGGCCCGCATTGTCAGGAGGTTCATGAAAGAAAAGAAAGATATAAAAAACGATTACTTGTGATAAACATGATACAAAAATTACATAAAGTAAGAGATAGTTGAGGAAACATGCGTCATATCCACGCAAAACGGCTGTCGCTCAGCATGCTGCTACCCTATGCAAAACGGATCCTAGCGCTGGTTTTCAGCGATATAATGTCGTCACCCGGTGCAGCATATAATCGCAAGTGACACAGAACTGGTACAATAAAAATATAATAAAATAAGAATATTTTCTATCATGTTTACAAGCATAAGTAGATATATATAATGCTTATTTTAACAAAGCTCTACTGCATATTAACCTTTTTTATATTCCCTGTGTTAATGCCAATAATGTACGTATAATACTCCAGCAATTGCGTGACTGTCAGTAACAATGGGTTTCATTTGGACAGTTCAAAAACATTAATTGCGTTCTTTACATGGTTGAGCAGACACATTTTTCGAATATACGAAGCAATGGACTAGCAAAAGGCTTCAAAATGATCCCAACTAGTAGTGATAAACTGATACGCAATTAGGGTGCTGGTTAATGGCACAATCACTTGACGTGATATGTCAAATTGAACACTCTTCAATATTACTATCCTACGAGTATTACGTGGCCCTTTCAGTGGCCAAACTTAGTTATGGTTTATTTACTTTAGTGATGTTTATACGAGGTTCCTGTATACAACTAATAATTGCGTACCGATTATTTAACTCACTTCAATTTTGCCTAAGTTACTTTTCATTACATGAGACAACACTACTTTATTTTTTAATAAAATTCACAACGCGCTTTTTAAAAAAATATAAAACTCCGTTCTCACGTTGACATGTTTACTTTTTAAAAGCGCTATTAATGTTTTTGGCGTGCCACCTTTACAACCTTGGTAAAGGTTTTTAGAGATTCACGCTTACTTAGAATCATATTTTAGGAAAATAAAATGGCGACATTTCCATTTATGTTTAAGTTTTAATAATTTTCTGAAATTGAAAGTTGAAATTTACAAGTAGAAAAAGTCTTGACAACCCTATTTTACGGTTCTATACCTGAGGGTTATATCATAATGCGGGCGGTGGCAGTGAGAGGTGGGTAGGGCCCAGGCCCAAGTCGACGGCAAAGAGATGTCAGCACATGGTGACAGGGTCCACGAAAACTTCTGCCTCCTGGGTCAGGTTGTGGGTTGGTTAACAAAGAAACCGTGGCCCTGGCCTACAGGTAATTGAAGGAACACGGGTGGGTTTTAGTCAGTAAAAGTCTGACACGCCCTTCCACTCCGCCCAGATCGGGAGGGGTCATTTGATTCCCCATCCCAAACAAAAAGAAAACACAGGGTTTATATCATAATTATAATAGGTTATATTATATCTAAATAGTTGATGTATTTCTATTGCTATAAATAGAATAAAATTAATATTTAAGAAGGCCCCCAAACAACATTAAATTCTTAATAATTTTAAATCCTTCCTTAATTCACTAAGGCTAAATAAATTATTGCTGACCCAGTTCCCTAGAAAACATCATTACGTTTCACAGTCACGTCTGTACCCTATACTAACATGTACTATCGTCACTCGTCAGCAATGGCTGACCTGGAAGATCACATTACTGTACTGGTGGATAAGGTAAGGACATAAATAATTCTCAAAATTAGTTGTTTTGGAGGTTCCTCGGACACGCGAGTTGATACTTCAAAGAGGTACATAAGAAGGTACCTTCGATGATAAACTGTCTGAGAAAATGTTACAGCCCGCAATAAAGATGGTTATTTTTTTTTTTTGCTTGTTTGTTTATGTCCGAAACGTGCGTGTTGATGGTTATAGGTTCGCATAAAATAACTAACTTTTTTAGTTACAGCTTTTTGGTTTTTGTCAAGACGTATAGAAAAGTAAATTCATGTTATTAGTTTATAACATGACAGCTAGGTACTTTAGTGGATTAAGGCATCTGGTTTAAGTTTAAATTATCAATGCGTCAAAGACATTTAAACAAATTAGGCTGAAAATCAGCACTTTTTGATTCGTTACTTTAAGACAGTCCCCCAAAAACCCACCTTCCAAAATTTAAAACATGCAACTGATAAAGGACTGATAAGAGTTTTATTACATCACAGATTTTGCTCTTGACACAGTCGCAACCACCACGTGTTTGAATGAAACATGGCGCATTAGCCGATCACGCTGCAACTGAATAAAGCGAGAAGAAATGCTTTCTTTAACACGATGGCGCTGTGAATCCTTATATCTTCTCACTTTGACACGGTCGCGCTGAGAATCCTTATATCTTCTCACTTTGAGGTTTAGCCAGCCTTTCGGTGTTCTATAGGATACATTTTGGGGAGTGTGCGAGGGACTTGCACGATTTAATTCCCCCATCTCCGTTCCACCATCGGACGACCCGTCGTACGGCGAGTTTCCACCCTTATGTTGTTAACACCTCTACGATCCGGACGAAGCGTTTCGCCTCCTCCTTTATACCGCGTACATCGAGGGACTGGAACAATCTGCCGGCGGCGGTGTTTCCGTCGGACTACAATTTGAGTGTCTTCAAGGCTAGAGTGAATAGGCTCTTAATAAACTAGTGCGCTTTACCATCAACGATTGCGTCACTGCTTGCCATCAGGCGGGATTGCGGTCAAGCGCTCGTTTATAAATTAATAAACAAAAAAAATAAGCCACCTTATCTACAGCCTGCCTCATCAACCGGGAACAATAATTCTCTAAGAACCTGTCCCTTACTGTTACATACAGCTAAAAAAACAACGGCTGGGTGTAACAAATAGTGCCACAGAGTGGCGGTGCGATGTAATGGTGCCGTACGTCTGTGGCGCACAATATTATGTGACGATTTAGTGCCAGCATTTGTCACGACCTGCTGGGAAACGGCTTATAGTGCTAACGTTTAACGTTACGGTTTACTGTGAGAGCGAGGGTTTTCAAGTGAGAAGTGTATGTATACACAAGTATGTACACTTTCGAAGTCTTTGGAACGAACATTTTGGTTTATTAACTACCATGCTATGTAATCTAGTAGTAGGTGGTAGTGATCAGTAAGCTCTTGATCGTAAGAGTTCTGTAGTAAAGTGTTTTTCAATAGGGACGCTCGAACTTTGACAGCGCATAGCGGCCATCTTGGTAATGCGATAGCTGTCAAATTTGGCATGAATACATATTTAGTCGTGACATTTCACCATGGAACGCTACATGCTTCAACAACGCGTAGAAATTATTAAAATTTATTATCAAAATCAGTGCTCTATTCGCCTAACGTTCCATGTATCGCGTCCAATTTATGGCGTTCATGGCCGTCCTACAGAGTCCACAATCAGTCGTTTGATAAAAAAGTTTGAGACAACCGGGTCGGTGATCGATGATGCAGTTCCTGTGCGTCAAAGAAACGCAAGATCGTTGGAGAATATTGTTGCCGTTCGAGACGGTGTGCGGGAAAACCCCAGACAATCCATTCCACGTCGTGCCCAAAAACTGGGTCTTTCTGCGACATCAACATGGCGAATTTTGCGCCGAGATTTGGGTTTTCATCCATATTGCGTTCAATTAACTCAAGAGCTAAAACCCAATGACCTACATTAAATTTATTGAAAGAGAAGTTCGAGAGCTTCGTCATCTCGCGTGGTGGCGACATCAACTGGCCCCCGAGATCGTGTGACTTAACACCGCTCGATTATTTTCTGTGGCGCTACGTGAACTCTCTAGTGTATGCAGATAAACCACAGTCAATTGCTGCACTAAAGGCCAACATAACTTGCGTTCTTCGTGAAATTGAGTCCCATTTATGCGAAGACGTCTTTCAAAATTAGTTCACTAGAATACACCATCTACAGCGGAGTCGCGGTGGCCATTTGGCTGATATTATTTTCCACACATAATGTCATTGAATATTCTATAAAATGTAATAAAAATTGTGGTAATATCACTCAAACAGACTGCTTTATTTCATTTCAATGTTCGTGCGCTCTTAATGAAAAACCCAGTATTTTGGTTGAGAAAAGTCATAAGAGAAATTTGGAGAAAAAATATTTTTTCGCCTTTTTCTCTCTCATATCATGTAACTCCAGCTCAAACACAAAGCATTTATTTCAAACTAGCTGTTGCCCGCTACTCCGTCCGCGTGGACTTCAGTTTACAGGAGCTTCTTCTTCTTCAGCCTATTGATGTCCACTGCTGGACAAAGGCCTCCCCAAGGCTTTCCACGCTGACCGGTCTTGTGCTGCCCGCATCCATCGGCTTCCCGCGACCTTCACCAGGTCATCGGTTCACCTTGTTGGGGGCCTCCCTACGCTGCGTCTTCCAGTACGTGGCCGCCACTTCAGAACCTTACTGCCCCATCGGCCATCGGTTCTACGAGCAATGTGCCCTGCCCACTGCCACTTCAGTTTAGCGACTCACAGAGCTATGTCGGTGACTTTGGTTCTTCTTCGGATCTCCTCATTTCTGATTCGATCACGCAGAGAAACGCCGAGCATAGCTCTTTCCATTGCCCTTTGTGTGACTATGAGCCTTCGTATGAGGCCCATTGTGAGCGACCACATTTCAGTTCCGTACGTCATCACTGGCAACACACACTGGTCCAAGACTTTAGTCTTGAGACACTGTGGTATCTTGGACGACGAGAAGATGTATCGTAGCTTCCCGAACGCAGCGAAAATGCATAATTGCATGGAAGACAAATATGCACATTCGCTCGTTTTACCAAAATGTGACCAGTTCGCGTTAAGATCTCGTCAGAGACACCGCGTTCTCATTACCATTACCATTTCACCATATTTTACCAATAATTGTGTCTAGGTTTACATATTTATTACCATTTCTTGTTACTAAGTGATATAGTGATTTAATATAGCTATTTCGTTTATAATCCAAGACTTTAACTTTTACCATATACTATTACCAGTAGAAGAGTGTGCTAGGTCACCATAGCGCCGAGCATTACTCTTTTCACAATCGCTTCAGTAGTTTTGGTGTGAAAGGCAGACAGACAGACAGAAATACTTTCGTATTTATAATATTAGTATGGATAATCCAAATACAAACACTGTTTACTGTCAAAGGGTCGGTCAGTCAGAAAGATTTTAAAAACGCTTTGGAATAGACAACTAGTACAGTTGTCTATTCCAAAGCGTTATAGAATCTATGCAATCTATGGAGAAGAATGGGTAAGAACGCTATGGAAGCTCTTTTAAATCTAAAAATATTACTGGTGAAACGACAGTGAAATGTGAGTACACCTCTGCATACCTTTTCATGCAATTAAAATCAGAAATGAGGAGATCCGCAGAAGAACCAAAGTCACCGACATAGCTCTGCGAGTCGCTAAACATAAGTGGCAGTGGGCAGGGCACATTGCTCGTAGAACCGATGGCCGATGGGGCAGTAAGGTTCTGGCGTGGCAGCTACGTACTAGAAAACGCAGCGTAGGGAGGCCCCCAACAAGGTGGACCGATGACCTGGTGAAGGTCGCGGGTAGCCGATGGATGCGGGCAGTACAGAACCGGTCAGCGTGGAAAGCCTTGTGGGATGCCTTTGTCCAGCAGTGGACATCTATAGGCTGAAGAAGAAATACAAAAATATTATTCTTAACATAAAACAAAAAAGTTGTTATTAATAATTTTCCATTAAAGTAAATTTCCATTCTATTTTCACAAGTCCCTACAAAAATGTACGAAATTAAAAATAAATATAAAGAAACACAACCCAGAGTGGGTTGTGGGACCAAATGGTATTATTAGCGGGTGTGAAGTGTGACCTTTTCACTTCCAATATTCTTTAACATTATCCCATAAATAACATTGTATTTTGTTGTCAATTTTAGATTGTATAATTTAAGTATACATAAATAATACAAAGTTACAGCTACTGGTGGACTGAAGTGGATACCTACTCTGAAATGTCTTACAATGGGTTCACCCTTTATAGTAGAACTTTTTACGTCATAAATTTATTTTACATAGCAACGGATAGCATAAACCTCTTTTCGCAGAAAATCCTTTGGCGTGCACTCATTTACCTTACACCGAAACCCATAATTTTGTAAATCAGAATCATCTTTAGGCATAAATTTCATATCCATAATAATCAATAAGTATAACCATCATATCGTAGAAAGTTCACAACCATAATTATCTTTTGGCATGCATTTCATATCCATAATAAATTTAAAGAACACTATTTTTATTATTCGCCACATTACGATGGAATATTTCGCATAGAAAATATAATAAATAATCAGTCAGATTACACTGAAACTGGCTATCTGAAAGCAATAGGAGGCAATTTAAGTTTAGCCTAATTTTGTTTATTTTGATTATTTATCACTCAATAAAACAGTTCACATTGAGCATAATTGTGTGGTTTTTATTTCCCTGCCAGTAAGAGAATGCAGTAAGCATGCAGCAGGCGTTCAGCATACAAGCATGCAACAATACAACATGCAGCAAGCATGTAGCAAGCATGCAACATGTAGCAGGCATTATTATTATTTATTTATTTATTTAAATAGAACAGCATAAGCCAATTACACTATTTAAACACAAACTACATTAAACATTAATAAAAGGAAGAGAAACATATAACAAACAATACAATAAAAACATTAAACGGACATTTTAAACATACACTTATTTGATTCAGTCATGCATTCTTCTCACAAAACTTCAAACACTCTGACAGTATCGTCTTCCATTCATCCACAAAAATATCGAGATCAGTGTTTGAGTTCAGGAGAGCGTTAATAGCTGCTAATGTTCGAGGAATAGGCGACTTGGAGTGAGCAATAGTTCGGCTGGTCGGAACAGCCAATAGCCGATGTTTTCTGCCACGACAGTAATTGTCAGGGACAAACACATTGCAGATCTCATTGTGCAGATCAGGATAATCCGTAATCCCTCTGAGTATTTTAAAGACTACAATCATCTGATCGCGCGAACGTCGTACTTCAAGTGAATTTAAATTTAAGCATCCCAGAAAAAATTGGTGGGATATAAGTGCTTGTAAAGATACCTGAGGAATGCTTTTTGTACTTTCTCTAAAGCTAACACATACTGCTTCTCAAAAGGGTTCCACACACATGCACTAGACTCAAGCTTGCTATGAACTAATGCCCCAAAAACAAGCTTGAGCAAGGCAAGCAGCAAGCATGCAGCAGACATGCAGCACGCAAGTATGGAACATGCAGCAGGCATGGCTTCTGTCAGGGCAGACACGATTACGGTAGATTAGGGCAGACAAGATTACGTGAAGTCGGTTTTGTAGCGATTCATTTCTGTCACTAACTATTGTAGCACTCCATAGTGATTTATTAAAACAATTTGTTTTTCAATATGACTAATAAAAATATTTCTAGAGAAATAATAGATTAAATAATAGATTTCGGAGCAACAAGTTTCTGTCAGATAGAGGGCACCCGTCTTACAAAATTTTCTGATTCGCTATACTATCATATACTTACGGACAGGGAGACCCCTGTACATGCATACTTCTTGACCTATCAAAAGCCTTTGATCTGGACTCCAATGGTGTTTGTGGAAGAAACTGCATGAAAAGACAACGCATTGGAATGAAGTGGTTGAATTTTTACAATGTCGGTATGGCCATCAAACCTATATGGTGAAGTGGTTTTTTATTGAATGGAGAGATAACGTAGGGCGACATCAGCCAGGAGTAATATGTTGACCCGTTGTACCTATGAGGTTTGCTGGTCAAGGGATAAATTGTTTAGGGCATATTGCCAATCTTTCTTTACTTACAGCCTATGGTTTGACTACAGGCAGAGAGCTTATAGCGCCTTTCGGTTTCAGTATAATAACGTTTATAGGGTACTGTTGAGGCTGCCGCGACACTACAGCGTATAGGAGCTATTTGTAGATGTAGGTACAATATATGATTTGTATGCTATTATCTGAAAATGTACCCCATACCTGATATGGCCAGTTCGTGGCAAGTCTCTTGAGGACCGTATCCCAGAGGTATGATGGTCTTATATACTTAAGCACTGGACCAGGACAATATTGTTTCCTTCAAATTTCTAAGAACAGTTTTGAACACATATTCTGTCTTATTGGTGTTTGTTCTTAGTATCTATGTGTTATGTTTTAAATTTATGAATTGAGAGAGGTGATATACTAACACTAGTTTTATAAGTTGTTTGTTTCCTTACTAACAATATGGGTAGACTGATCCAACTAAATATAAATATGCTAAGAAACAGCACAGGACTATAGTAATCTTCAGTACCTTTCAGTAATATTGTCTGCTACAGGTCACATAAATACTGCATAATTTGAATGAAGTTTGGACGTCTAGTCAGCTAAAAAATAACAGCACGGTGATTGCGTCACACACCATCAGTAGCAATGGGTATCATTTTGACAGTTCCGTTGTCGAGCAGACACATTTTTTAAACATAGTGAGCAATGGAATGGCAATAAGCTTCAAAATTATAGTAATAAGGTGTTAAGCAATTAGGGTGCTGGTTATTAATAATTAGAAAGATATGTGGTCATGGTGATGCTGGCAAAGGAGGAGGCGGAGCGCGTGAGGATATGTCACCAAGCTCACGGCTCTAACCGTCGCAGAATCCGCACTGGTCGGGAGACAAATAGTAGTTGTGTTTCACGCGTGCCTCAAAGAAACGTCAGCACAACATGAAGGGGTCCACGAAGACCGAAATCTGCCAGGGCCGCCGGTTGTTCCGACCGGTCATACACCGCACTGTAGCAATAAATTCATAGCTTCACATAAACAAAATGCAATCCGAGCACCCTAAAAACCATTTACCTAAATCACGCAACTCGCACATAGTCCATTATAAAAGGCCCAATAACACACTGAGTATCATCAGTTGGGAGCTCCAGTACTTAATTGTTACTGTCTGAAACATCCACGTAGTGATAATGGGTCACTTTGTATATTTTATTGTAGGATATGAGTAGCCAGCCTGTCGGTATTCTATGGCATGCATTTTGGAGAGCGTGTACGGGAATTACAGGACTTAATTCCGCCATCACCGGACGACGCGTCGCACGGCGAGTATCCCCAATTACGTTATAAACACCACTACGATCCGGACGAAGCGTTTCGCCTCCTTTTTATACCTCATAGATCGAAGCACTAGAACAATTTATCTACTGCGGTCCTTACATCTGACTACAATTTAAGTGTTTTTAAGGCTAGTGAATAAGGTCTTAATAAACTAGTGCGCTTTACCATCAATGATTGCATCACTGCTTACCATCAGGCGGAATCGCGATCATCAGTAGTATACAAAGTGGTGATGACTATACGACAATAAATTAAACATCATGAACCTCAACACATTTTCAGTCTACCCATAAAAAATCATATAAACATATCTATTAGTTTAGTCACAGGAAATTATTTTTTTTTTACATTTTTCACATTTTCTACATGATGTATGGATGACAACAGGTCAAGCTACCCCAAACTGTCAGATATTCTCAATCAACCTTGAGCCTTAATCCTTTAAAGATAAAGTTGAAAATCTAATAAAGAAATCTGACAGATTGTAGTAACTTGATGTGCAATCGTCTATACATGATAATAAGAAAGCGTGATGACCGCCGCATCCAGTGGTACTAAACTTTAATCAAGAATGGCGCGAAAAAAGCAAGTCGTTACAGGACCGCGCTATCGCCGATCAGAGGTCAGTGAACCAATATTTAAAAGAATGTTCTTTGATGATTCCGTTTCCAATTTTATGCGATTTTGTTTGTTTGAAATATTTTTTTTTTTATTTTTATGCTACGTTTTTTTCTATGGTTTAGAATTATTCCTATGAACCAGCATTGTTCATGTTTTCATTTATTGTCGTATTATCAGCACCTATCTGAATAACGTTAAAAAATATATATGCGCGTACTGTGTTTGAAATGTGGGTCAGGTCTTAAAGTACCGTGAGATGGTTTAAGTGTTATTAGGACTCCCGAACAAAGAGTTCTGTACCAGAGACCGACATGTCTATGATATGAACAGAACCTCCCACCTGTTTTATCCAAATAACCCACATATGCTTACAGTTTTCAAGCTGATATGGAGCAATTTTATGATATTACGACCAAGGAAGAGACTATTTCGAATGAAAACAAACGGGATTACCCAAGTTTTCTCCTTTTTTCGAATCTATAATACAATATAAGTATAGGTAGTTATAATGTTCATAGTAATGCCAACAATGTTCCCACTCCTGGGACACACGTCTCCTCTCGGTGAGACGAAATGGGTCGTAATCTACCACGCAGGCCTCTAGGACATGCCGGTTCCTTCATGATGTTTTCGTTCACCGTTTGAGAGTAGTGGTGATGAAATAATTTACACAAAGTAAAGCGCTTGACGGGGACTACGACCTACAACTTGTAATTCACGGTTAATATCACTAGGCCACCGCTACGTACTCAGCAAAAATCCAAATCAAAATGTCTTCACATTTATTAACTCAAATTCACACTCCAGTCGTCATATGAGTCGCGACCTCCTTTGAGCCTCGCTACAGGAGGATGCGGCTCTGGGGAAGAGTGAGCACCATGGATACGTGAAGTTCGTGACCTCAGACTTGCCGGAGTCTCAGATGTAGTTGTGGGCGCTTCTGTAGTAGTAACTGGAACTATTTCTTCTTCTGTTTCAATTCTTACTCCTTCAGAACTTTCTGGGTATAGCGTTCGTGCTTCAATGAGTGTGGTGCGTGGCAGACCTGCTTTCCCCACCTTGTACGTTGCCAGATAATCGCTGAGTCTTGACTTCATGGTGGTCGTGGTGCGCGCTGCTCCTAAATAGTCTGCCGCCATCTGATGATCGAAAAGAAACTCATTCGAAAACAAACTAGGAGATTAGGTAGTTTCTTTTTGGCAAAAGTTATCCTCTCTTTTTAAAATTACTAAAGCCAAAATCATAAATAACATATTTGGAAGTTTTTACTTGATACCAAATACTGCATCTATGTACTTTTATGCATATGATGTTACTGCCCTTAAGTAAATGAGGATAAAACAGCCAAGTGTGTGTGTTTTGTACGTATTTAAAAATCATGTCTGATTTCTCTGATTTTTCAATCTATCCCTCTATTTTGTTGTTGTTAATCGATAACAGAAAATTTCTACTCTCTATAACGGTTCATGAGATACTACCTGGTTACATACAGACAGATAGAGGGGTTTTAGTAAAAGTACTCGTTTTTTTCCCTTTGGGAACGCAACTTAAAAAGATGACATATGTTGGTCGTATGATAGAAACACTGATGAACGTTCTAAGTACCATATTTGTGTACTCACTTGTCGATATCCCGCACTGTTTAAATACTTACACTTTCGTTAACGGTTTCTATCCAGTCAGCGAAGAAGCCAATTTTCGTGAACACAGTGGGTGCGTCCGGGAATCCGCAGATAGATGGCCCGAAGGAGATGATGCCGACTAGCCGACCAGACAGGATCGCTGGACCACCCGCATCGTGCTTTAAAATACAAAAAGTCAATCCAAAGTTTGGGTTTATTGTTGAGTATATTAATAAATCAATTAACATCATTTGTTTCAAACTAGCGACCCGCCTCGTGCGGTTGCAATGCTGATTATTATAATACAATGTATTTTTTAATACAGTTGCTCAAAAAGTGGTGTATTACAGGGACGTATAGCGTTCGGAAAGTGGGCTATTACACATTCGTGCTTTTTCTTTACCTTTTCCGAACTAGTGCGTTCTCTTTCCCAACTGTCAAAATATTGTCTATAAAAATAAAAAAAAAACCAACCATGAAGTTTTTACTTTAAAAAAATCATAGAAGTTTTTATGATTCATGCAAATAATTCTAAAAAGAAACTACTAATTTGTTTCAATATCAGATTTAATGATTTAATTCAATGAGTTAGGTTAAGTTTTATTTAATTTCATCTCATTTCATATCAATAAAAAAATTCTACTGAAGACTTGGCTGTATGGGCATAGTTCCCTTTGCCTAATCGAATGGGTGAAGAAAAAAAAATCTCTGCTTATATTCTTTTCGGTTTGCGCCATTTTTAAAAAAATTTCTTTGCGAGTTTAGTTGTTTGTTGCACAAAATGAGTAATTTCGACGATATTTTATTTGAATTAACACCACCGGAACTCGGTATAACTGCACAAAATGCTTCAGAGAATATTTTACCGGAAAAGTCAAAAGTCGATACATATCTATACACAACGAATTTATTGCGTGGAGAGAAGAGAAAAAGGCAAATAGTTTTTCAGAAAATGTTATGTTGGCATATTTCTCCGAACTGTCAGCAAAATTAAAACCTTCTACATTATGGTCGAGGTTTTCGATGATAAAAAGTATGCTGAAAATAAGAAACAAGTGGATATAAGTCAATACCCAAAACTAAATGCTTTCTTAAAACGACAATCAGACGGTTTTACAACTAAAAAGTCGTAAATATTAACATCGAATGAAGTGGAAAGGTTTTTAAACGAAGCTCCCGATGATCGTTATTTAGCCACAAAGGTAATTAATTAATAAGTACTTATATTTTTCTTTAGTATTCAATTTACGAAATCGCAAAATACAGTCATTAAATTATTTAAAAAAATATTAATCAAAACCCTTTTTTGTAGGTTGCGCTGATTTTTGGCATTGTTGGTGCTTGCCGCAGAGAGGAGTTATCCAATATTACTTTAAAAGATATTGAAGCCCATGAAAAAATGCTACTAATCAAGATTCCGAATACAAAAAATAAGATACCGAGAAGCTTTGTTGTTGAAGGAGATTTTCTTAGAATAGTGCAAAAATATATGAATCAGCGGTCCCAAAAAGGAAAATCCGACCGTTTTTTCCAAAATTATCAAATTGGTAATATGCCAAAAGAAATAGCTACGTTTCTTGGTCTGCCGGATGCAGAGTATTATACTGGGCACAGCTTCAGGAGGACCTCTGCTACATTATTGGCAGATTCAGGAGTCAATTTGACGTCCTTAAAGCGACTAGGAGGTTGGAAGTCAGACAAAGTTGCAGAAGGCTATATTGCTGATTCATTACACAACAAACTAGAAACTGGGAAAAAAATCACACAATCCATTAATTTAAAGTCCAGTCCGTCACCTTCACATGACAATAGTGAAGAGAAAGTTCGTCCATTTACCTTCGTTGATAATGATAAGTCATTAGATCCAATTCCATCAACTAGCAAGCGCCATTGTATAACACCTTTGACAAATATACATGAACAATCATACGAAATTAATAATAGTTTGTCTCAAACAGTAAATATGCAACCTAAAACTTCCCCAGTTAGTATAAAAAACTGTACCAATTTCAATGTATATGTGAATTATAACTTTTCTAAGAAATAAATTATTAGTTAGTTGAGTTTATTGTGTTTTTATTATTTGAATAAATTGCTTAATTTTTTCGCAACTGTATTAAAAATAGTTGTTCAGTACACGTGCGGAACCGTCATTGCAACTTGTTCCGACTGTCAACCCTCACCTTCGGCTGCGCCTCGGCTCGGGTCGACATTTGTCGGAACTCGTTGTAATGACAGGCTTTCCGCACTTGTAATGAAATATACTATTATATTGTACGACGTATGTATTGACCACTGCGCTAACCGTGCAGTCTAATGTACTTACTATAAGCGCAGTTTATAAATACCGACTGAAATATTGACATACGATTCCGAAAAAGATGTCGAACTGAAAAGCAGTAATGTCCTACAGTTTCGAATTTATCGTAACGTATTACGGATTACGTTTGGAAAAGCCCGCTTGTTATTTTTCTTGCTAGAGAGCTCCGATAAACGTATGCGATTTCTGCTAATAATAAAGGTAAAATCTTTTAATGCTATGGCGTAACCCGCGTAACACGTTATTTTGTTATTATAATTCGTGTCCCGTAGTTGATTTTATGAGGTCGTAATTATTGTACTTAACTGCTACCATCATTTGTGGTAAGTGGTTAACATATGTAAATCAAAGCTTCCAGCTAGAGGCGGAACTTATAAAACTATACTCCTCCCCTGTGGGGTATAGGGCATCTCTGGATACGCGCCGAAGCGCGGCTTTCGACAAACCATTTATAACCCGCACAGCAAAGCCGGTGCCGAAGCAACCTTTAAGTCCTTGAACTTTAAATCTGTAATATCTTCGAAAATATTCATTTAAATTAGAGTATGGGTTATTTTGTCTTATTAGTGTTGTAATATATTAAATACACAATGTATTGAAAGTATTTAATTGAATAAGGCTTAATGCTGTATTGCTTAAAAACGCTTCGTAAATAAGTCATTGTTTTTGTAAAATTTAAAGGGATAAAAAATGGTTATTGTGGGTTATCCCTAGACAGATACCATCGCAGACTGTCTGCTCATGCAAAGTGGGCACGGGTCAACTAGTAATGTTATAAAGATGTGAAATGTACATATTATTTTGCTTGTTAGTATACATATAGGAGATAATCTCCGGAGATACCATTAGGGTCTATAAAATAAATGTGGATCTGATAGTCACATTTTTAAGGAAGGTAGGCACAGATAATAACAACTGTATTATCTTTCCACTTCTTCATAGGTGTATATTATAGTTATTGTAGAAATAAGTATGTATGTTGTATGTCATCATCATCATCTCAGCCACATGAAGTTCACTGCTGGACATAGGCCTCTCCCAAGGATTTCCAATAAGAACGGTTGGACGCGGCCTGCATCCAACACTTCCCTCAGGTCATCCGTCCGATCCGACGGTGGGCGTCCGACGCTGCGCTTGCCGGTACGTGGTCGCCATTCAAGAGCCTTTCTGCTCCATCGGCCTTCGGCTCTACGAGCTATGCGCCCTGCCCACTGCCACTTCAGAGAGCTAATCCGTTGGGCTATGTCGGCGACTTTAGTTCTACGAATCTCCTCATTCCTGATTCGATCACGTAGAGAAACACCTAGCATAGCCCTCTGCATAGCTCTCTGTGCGACCGTTGTGTGTATTAGGACCTATATTCTATTTTTATAATTTTTGTTTTAATGAATCGTATTTAATTGTATTATTTTTAGTCCTTAAGTTTTTCATACGATACGTCTCTATATTTACTGTCCTTTTACAGGTATACTAGCAAAGATTTCTTACGAAACAAGCATTACCTTTGTCTGTTCTGTTTTTTCTTGTCTGCTTATATATGTGCATACATAATTAGTTAAATAAATAAATAAACACCACGTTAGGGCACCTCTGACCATAATAAACTCTATAGGCACTCCTCACTCATTCACAAAATATAATGTAAGCTATAATCCCTTTTGTAGACATAATGGAAGGAGTGTATTTGTGTCTTACGTTTTAGAGGAAAGCTTAACATTTGTGCCGTGTCATGATCAGACAGAATGAGAGTTACTTAGTAGTATTGTGGAAGTGGTATTTTGGATGTTACTAAGGAAATGATCAATACAAGACGATTTACGTGTAGGAACGTTAATTTTAAATTATAATTGGAAGTCAGGTCTTGTAATGAGTTTGTAACGTCACCTTTTTTAATGAATTAATATTGAAGTCGCCTGTCATACCTTTATCAATGTGATTTTAATTTTTTGTTAAGTAATGTAAAAGACTATTAAGTTTTCTCAAGAACACCGTTAGATCAGATTGGGGACTACTGTAACTATAGGTAAATAACTTAAACTAAAACTTAAACTAAACTTCAAACTTATTTCGTACGCTTTTTAAACACAATAATTCATTAAACATTATGCATTTTCTTACTAAGAAAAAAATAAATCCTAGCTGAAAATGCTTATATAATTTTCGTGGCCCTTTTTCAAATAAAAGTATGACAGGAAACCCCTTTTAAATTTTTGTTTACACATATTCTTGGAATTTCTGTTTAATGCATTCCCTTGCAGAGATATAATGTGAGTAGTTTTAAAATATGACCACAGATGCCGTAGCTATGTAGTTTGGCTAATAAGAAGTCGTGCTTTACGTAATCATTGGCATTAGTCATATCTGTGAAAATAGTACAGATAGGAACTTTTTGATCTACTGCTAACATAATGCTACGCAAAAAAAAAAATAGCCATGTTTGTGGTATTATTGCTAAATCCATTTTCTTCATTGTATAATAATTTGTATTTATTGAGATAGCAATTTAGAGGTTTGTAAATAATTTATACGCATATTTTGGAAACTACTGAAATCTTAGCTATTGGCTATAATCTATACTAATATATAAAGCTGAAGAGTTTGTTTGTTTGAACGCGCTAATCTCAGGAACTACTTTTCCGATTTGAAAAATTATTTTTGCGTTGGATAGCCCATTAATCCAGAAAGGTTGTAGGTTATACAACATTACGCTGCGACCAATAGGAGCGGAGCATAACTAACTCCAGGCGAACGAAGTCGCTGGCGGCCGCTAGTTCTTTATATCGTTTTTTTTTTTTCCTTTTTTCAAATATCCCGGATAAACTACATCAACAATGCCAAGGTTCATAATATGCGCTAATACGGGTTCTATAATTTATTTTAACAATTTCATCACTTTTGTTGATCACCGTCAAATCCTTCAGTACTTACAGTACTATTATTTTTAAGTTTTTTTTATAAATTATAAACTAGCGCTTGGATGGTAAAGCGCACTAGTTTATTAAGAGACTATTCACTCTAGCCTTGCAGACACTCAAATTGTAATCCGACGGAAACACCGCCGCTGACAAATTGTTCCAGTCCCTCGATGTACGCAGTATAGAGGAGGAGGCGATCGTCCAGATCGTAGTGGTCTTATTACCGAAACAATGTCGGTAGAAGACAATCAGTTAAAATAGCACTGGCAACAAATACTATAGGTTCCTTTTGTTAGATATTTTGATAACACTGATTTACGTTCTTTTTCATTATGGTAAATAAATGCCAGCTAGCTGCAGTCGTGAAAAATTTCTCTTCGTTTTATTGAAGACTAGTTTTCCGCCCGCGGCTTCGCCCGCGTGGAATTCGGTTATTGCGCGCTTTTTAGATTCCTCCTTTTCGGGGATTAATTTATCGTATCGTTTAGCTTCTAAGTTTATATGTATATTGCATATTCGTTTGCAATATATTATCTATGCTAATATAGATGCTGAAGAGTTTGTTTGATTTTTTTCATGTTCCTAGTATTTATATTATGAACATTACTGTACTTTTTAAACAATTTTATATTTTTATGCGCATATAAATGATTTTTATAAATATATTGAGACGGCACTGTCAGTACATTAATCTCTTTATTTTTTTCTCTGAGAGAGTGTCTCGGACTTAAATTATAAATTGCACGAACAGTTCGTTTCTGCAAAACAAATATTGTTTAAATATCAGCGGAATTCCCCCACAAGAGAATGCCGTACGACATTACGCTATGGAAATAGCCAAAGTACACTAAACGGGCCTAATTTTTCTATATGTGGACCCCATTGGTTTTACCCAAGAATACTGTGCTGTCTTCAGATTTAAATTTTTCGCCTTTTATTAACACTTTAGTTTTCACCTGCCTAACGTGAGGTAGAGTAAACTTAATACATTTGGATTTTTTCTCGTTTAAAAGTAAATTATGAACATTAAACCAGTGGACTACTTTGAATATCGCACTATTTACATCGACAGTAACCTGCTACTGACGTTTAAGTTTAAATAAAAGTGAAGTGTCATCTGCAAACAACACTATATCGTGATTATACTTTATGAGGTGCGGCAGGTCATTGATGAAAATAAGAATAAAAAAAGGACCAAGAATTGACCCCTATGGAACTCTCATTGTTACTAAAGATTCGGAAGATCTTTTCCACTAACGTCAACGCTCTGAATCCTACCACTCAAGTAAGATGTAATAAAATCCAGTGCAGAGTTCCGGATCCCGTAGTGGCGGAGTTTCCTGATTAACACATCATGAAAAACGCAATCGAATGCCTCGAACAAATCACAAAAGATGTCCAAGGCATCGCATTTATCCTTCCATGCATTATAGATATGTCCTAGAAGTTCAACACACATCACATCAGTAGTTTAGTAGTTTGCTATGTAATAATTTATGTTTATTAAAAAAACTTAGGATTCGGTTTAAAATTAATTTCTCAAAAAAATTACTAAAGGTAGGTGGAACATAAATAGGTCTATAATTTGTGGGGTCTGAAGTACTACCTGATTTAAACAAAGGTATTATGTTACTATTATATAAATAATAGACTTAGCAACCCTATTTTTCCACTCTCTTTAAACATATTATTATATTTTATGTGCTCTTGTATGATATTTATTAATTAGATGTATAAATTTATTTAAACTTGTATAATACACTTTACGGTATATATTTATTGTATAATCTATGTAAATAGTACACTATAGACTACCTACATTATTTCTTTATCCTTCTCCTTAGAATTCCATCCAAAGGTTGTCTGTAAAAGATCGCTCTTAACGACAAGACCGCCCATTACAAATATTTTACAAATGGTGAGACAATCTCACCATTTGTAAAATATTTTTATTTATGTTCTGTACATAATAATGTAATCTATATGGTGTACATAATAAAGAGTATTCTATTATATTTTATTCTATAATATTAGTAAGGATTTCCTATAAATACGTTAGAACAAACTGTTAGCTTTAATTCAATTGATCTCGAATTTTATATGTCAGTACTTACATCACACGCTTCACACGCAATCTCACACCACGGGTTGCCAGAGATCGTGCGAAATGGAGGCGTATATGTAAGAAAGCGGACCCTGGGCTAAACGCGGAGATGATGATGAATACTTACATCACACGCCCCCTCGCCGGTCGTAAGAGTGCCGGCACAAAACATTGTTTCCGCTACAAATTTTCTGTAATAAACATGTTTATAATTTATATTGACAGGAGAATATTTATACTTGTTTAGGGGACATCAGAGGTTTTAAGGGCGCTGTACCAAAGGATTAAAATAGGGTAACGCAGCAGCATTTTTTTTTTAAAGTTGCCTTCATTTTAGCAATGCTCCTGTATCGTGGGGGTATTTACAAAGATTTAAACTCGCTTACAAAGCTAAACTCAAATCAACTTCTTGTATGTCATACAAATATTTGTTCAGTGCTATACTTTACAATTGTTTGGTACTTACTCGCCGTATACTTCTTTACAGAACGCGTTTGGATACACTGGTAAGATCTTCCTTTGTAAGAATATCGGCTCGTATGACAGTTTCTGAGACACCTGTAACAAAATAAATAAGATGCCATGAACATAATCCAATAACTTAACAATGAACTAATAACAGTCAGGGCATTGTAAGTCAGATTGATATAGTACTAATGAACATACAATTTATATTGATACCTTGTCAATTTTCTAAAATAATAATATGTGACTTCATACATAGTGTATGAAGTCATAGTGTAAGTAGTATACCTATAAGCACCGTAACATCATGACAGGACAGTTTTCTTTTCTTATAACCATGTTACATGCCAGCTTATGTTTAAAACATAAATAAATAACGATTTGTCGTGTTCCGGCATGATGTCTGGAGGACGAGTCTGAGCAGTTTTGTTGCGATGTGTGCCGGGTACGGTGCGCCTAATGTTGTTGTGTTGGTCGTGGAGGGTCTTCAGATCAATCTCCCTTTGGCACAGCATCGTTGGTCGTGTTGTTGAGTTTAACATTGCGTCACCTCACTCAACTGCCGTCTTCCTTCCTATTCGCTCAGTTTTCTGAGTGAATAGGCTCTTAATAAACTAGCGCGCTTTACCATCAACAATTGCATCACTGCTTACCATCAGGCGAGATTGCGGTCAAGTGTTAGTTTATAATTATTAAAAAAAGGTTTTGATTACAAAATTATTTAAGAAAAAAATAGCATTTTCAATTTCAAGTACCCAACAGCCGGGGTAGACTTTCGTTGTATTATTAAAAAATCTCAAGAGGTCATTTCCTATAAGAAGGCAGGACTATATTTTTTTCTGGGAACTAGTTTTTGGGACCAAAAATGAATATTATCCTTTATTAAATTAAATTGAAAGGAACAACACAAACAACACAAAATATTACAAAAAAAAAAAAAAACGTGTTTTGAGTACATAACCCTTTCACGACTACCCTTGTCAAATAAGTCATCAACAGGCGTTTCGCATTCCTTTTTTAAAACTCTTTAGAAATATTGAAGGCAGCAACAAGTCTCTTCCTCTGGCTGTTACCATTAACCTACATTCTTAAAGGGCTGCCGCAAAAATCTCGATTTTACTGTTTACTTTAACAACATTTCTGTATTTAATGTCAGCTAAGTGCTTGAAAGTCTCTCCCGTTATTATTTTGTTAAAATGGCTGCTTTTAATAAACGCTTGTGTGAAAATACTTTTGTGGTATTAGAATTACGAAGGCTCTTAATATCAATATTAAGAGCTTTCTTAATTCTAATACCATAAAAGCCGCGCTACTCGTGAGTCTCCAACTACTTTGTTTTTTATTTTATTTTATTAGATTCACCAACAATTAATTATACAAAACAACTAAATAATACCAGAGGTAAAATAACAGTGCATCAATTCCTTATAGGTAAACACAACAGGCATAAAAAAAAATAATTTTGGAGATAAGCTAACTAATAACTCACTTAACAATAATAACTGATTGCACGGTTAGCGCAGTGGTTAAGCTATTGACTGCTACACGGAACAAATATTTGTATGACCTACAACTAGTTTAAAAAAGCGCTAATATTGATAAAATTATAACATTGGAATGAGATTCCGAATTAAAATCAAAAATCAAAATATTGGCGCCGATTCTCTTGGTGACACACTAAACTAATTTTAAGTTAAGTGAATATTTTAGTTTGATCATGTAAAATTAAGATACTCCATAGACAGTTTAGATGCGATTATAAACATGGCTACTAAAAATACACCAGTAACAGTGATAAACTTGACACATTCATAATTAAATTAAAATTAATTAGAATAGGGTATTTCACTAAAACAAACTACCTAATTAGTCCGTCAGTCAGATTTCCAAAAAATACTAGACACACAACAATATAACAAACACTTATAGGTAAATTCGACATCTTATTAAACAATTAATTTTTTATCACTAAGTATTTTTATAGTAGGTATCTAATTAAAGGTGAAACAAAGAAGCTTACATTCGTAGTTAACTGTTAGCAATAAGTTTGCGGATACTACTAATCGAGTCAAAATTGAAGTCAACCATGCCACTGTATTTGTTTACAAGAAGAGTCAAAGAATCGGAGAATTCGATCCGAAAACTGTTCTTCGCAATGGTGCGGAGAAGGGAGTTATTCTGTGTCTAGGATATCTGCGAGGTACGCGTAAGTTTAACATAGCTAATAATGGGGATTGCTTGGTAAACGATACAGAGTGGCTTTTTATTTAGCAAGAGAGTCAATAAGTGGCGATCTATATAATCACTGTAGTCATTTAGTGCCATCTTGCGAGGGGTGAATTTGCTCCCAAATTCAGGGATTCAAGAGGATACACGAAAACTGAAAAGAGCAAGCAGGTTGGGACTATCTATTTTATGTTTAATGATTTTATAGGCAAATATTGCACCAATTAAATGCCTACGTTTTTCCAAGGAAATCATATTAAAATGCTTAAATGCTTGCTTTGCCTTTTATTTATTATAAGACAGTTTTTTTTTGGCTATCAAACGCAAAAAGAATTTGTGGAAATTATTTTTACGTTTGATAGCCCAATGGAAAGGAATATGAAAGAAAGAACTACCAGCAGGGTTTGGACCTTGCTGGTAGTTCCATACTACTACATAGAAACAAACAAATTTTCCCTCTATTTTATTAGTATACGATACATTTGCGTAATACTCACCATAACAGTGAGTATACAAATTAACTATCATTACCTTTGTAACTCCCCAGCCCAGCAGCAACACCTCAGCGGTGGCGGGCACTGCGTGCCCCATGTAGTCAATAGCGAGGTACTTTATCCACGTACTGGGTGTGAACAGCAGGTGCCGACGGAGGCGGATTACTGCCAGGTTATTCTTCAGGGTTCGAGGATTGTAACTAGGGTGGAAGTAGACCTGACAACAAGAGACGATAATGTGATAATTTCAGTAGGAATAAGGGTTAGTATTAACAATTAGTAATAATTATTATCCGTTCTTTTCCAAAAAGACTTTGCTCTGTATGTTAACTAACCATTGGTTTGATCGTTCAAAAGTCCCTGTAATGGTTCATATTATATACATTACGGAAACCTTAGAAATGAATGTCTTAAAAAATATATCTATAATTTTAGCGCCCAGGTTTATCATTACGCCATTGTTTCGTTAATATTCATTAATCTGGTCAAAAACGTATTTGTTACACCAATAATCCTCTAAAATTCCCTAAAGTTTGTACTACCAATGATTAAAAGTATTAGGAGTTACCGGGATGTGTGCGGTACGAGGGCGAGGATGCTAGTAGTTAAAACCGCCTTTAAGCAAAAAAACTTGAATAACAAAAATTCTATTGTCTGTCATTGTAATTTTGTTACTCACCTCGAGCGCGTCTATCATCTCTCCTCCGATTCTGCTGTGGTTGCTGCCTACCCTCACTTGCAGTATCCGAGGGTTCTCACGGAAAAAACGGTTGTTATGCATTCTGGGGAATGAACAGTTAACTTTAGCGGAAAAAAGCAATATCCTATCAGTTGTTGGTCAAATGCTACTCTGGGTCGATCAGTCGGTCTTTTCCATTCTTCTGTGCCAATCCCAACGCATATTTACATTCGCATCAACCATCAAACAAACCTTTCATCTTTTCTTAAGTGTTACTCTACCTCCAGACCTGTGATCTGATACAATCGAACCACGCGGCTCTCAGGCAGTTCGTGGCTCTCAGGGGAACCGACCGAGGGTCACGAAAGGTTGAAAATCTTGTCTTGCATGATTTCTTGTCCTCCGAGTCTATCTATACTTACAGCTGTAAGCAAGAAGCAGAAGTGATGCACAGATCTCGTCCCACTAGAACCGCTCCGCACCAAAACCTTCCCATTAGGTGGACTGATGCCATAAAGGGGTAGTACTGAACGGTCGTGCGCTCGCCCTTGAAGATGCGGCGTCCACTCTTTTTGCTTTCATGGTAGGCCTTCATTTCATCCAGTTCACCTTGAGGATCTGTGGAATAATGGCTCAAAATAAGTGAGCTATTAAGTTGCTCTAGTTATGTCATATTATGTAGCGCGACCGTAACTTTATGGACTCTTGCAATCAACTTAAACTTTCTAACTAACCGATTATTTAATTTTTAGAGTTAAAAAGTTGCTTGCTTGCTTAGAATTTGAGTCTTGTGTAGAAGTTTAGATGTGTATGAAATCAAGTTGGGATGATATCTTGGAATGTATTAGTGACCATGGCAGATTGAGAGATTCAGCATTTATTCTAGCTTTGAAATTAGTAAGATTTATAGAAATACTCTCTTACTCGTTCTTGAGCAAAAAGTCAGACCGTCTTCGACATGTTAGTGTTTCATAAGGCTATAAATTATTAATACCATTGCTCAAGGAGTTAAGAATACGATAACTACCGTAGAGTTAACAGTTAACCTCAGTACATGGTCACTCTCGCCCCGAGTCCCTTGTTCACAAACTAAATTAAATTTAAGTTCAGTACAACTTTTTATTTCTTTTTCATTAAGAAAAGGACAGAAGATAAAACGTCAGTTTAGACCTGTCAAATTAGTGCGCTCCTGACGTAAACTAACGTATATTTAGTCGCCATGTTTATAATCGCGTCTAAACTGTCTATGGAGTATCTTAATTTGACAGGATTAAACTAAAATGTTATCTTCTATCCTTTTCTTAACGAAATGGAAAGAAAAAGATAGATTTATCTTAAAATTAGTTTAATTTGTAAACAACAGAATCGGCGCCTCTGAGTATATTGCATATTTTTTCACGACAGGAATTGTTATTATTCATTTCGTTTGGTTAATCAGTGGAGAAAATACCTTTAAAATCAAAATCAAAGCACTTACTTTTAAATAAACCAATAACAGGCATTTTTGAAAGATGAAATGTTTTTTTGGAGAAGAACGAACACGAAACTCGCTTTCAAAATCATATAGTTACTTACAAAATATTTGATTTTATGAATGATGTTAAATTTCTCAATATGAGAACAATTCTGAAAGACGAGCACGGTAATCGCACCCGCTATAGAAAAGATTAAAAACAATTCAGAAATTAAAATAAACAGTGGCAGCTAAGAGATGACCAGTCGCCACTAACCGCGCCCGTTCACGAAAATGACGTATGGATGAGTACTTTTTATTTTCAGCCATTTTGAAGGGGACTTAATGATGCAACACACACACCAAGACATTAGAGTGAGCGTGACATACTGTCAACAGCCAGAGATAGATTAACTTTAAATATACCTTATATTATTTTTAAACGTACCCCAATATACACTTTCTTTTGCTTTCAGTTTATGAGGATCGTTCGGTACTTCTGCTAATATTTTATCAACTACGTTATTGATTTTTTCATCATCGTCATGTTTAGGAGCACCGTGTTCCATCATTCTTCGAGCTGACTTCACCAGTTTTTTCTTTTTACTTTTCTCGGCTAAAATTTTCATAATATCATCACGAGTCATCTTTTCCTTTAACTTTAGATATAAATTCTTCGACTCATTCATTGCCAAGTATCTAAAATGATCATTTTCATTAAGTGCTTCATAGAAATTGGTTTCATTCAGTTTTGTTTCCGTTGTCACATTGGTTAGAACGTCTGCTATCAAATTATGGTCGACTGCATAATGATAGATGTTATCAAGTTTACCTTTGAATTCTTTAAATTTGTCTTTGTCGTAATGGATGTCGACTAGAGTATATAATCTGTTGGAGATATCATAGACTGTTAGGTTACTTGCTTCGGTAAGTTCATTTTTCTCGAAATCAAGTTTGGCGATGGCATTTATGCATGGCACTAATATTAAATATAATGTAAATAACATCACATTGAAGTGTGCGCGTTGTTCTGAACTTATCGCTTGCGCTAGTTTATCGTTATTCAATAATTTTATGAGTGTTCAAACTTTCATCATATTTATATATTGACTGCTGTGAGTAATCACATAAATGTCAAGCATTTATGTTTTATGCAGAAAGTCGAATACGTATGCGTAGTATTAACTTGTCTTTATCACCCTTGTGTACAAAAAGCGTAGTGTGTATAACGTTATAATATCGTTTCAACTGCTACAAAAGATATTAAAATCTTTAACTGCAAAATAAAACAAAATACAGGCACATCGCATCTTTGTATGTCACACGTGTCATTAGTTAGAGATGCCTACATATTTATAATTAAATTCATTAATCATGTTTACGTGTAATACTGATTTTTACCGAATAACCTAAATCTTGTGTGCAATAGGTACGTATTTATTAGCATAATATTAATAATGTTATATATAAATAAATAGCCTTAAATTTATAAAATACAAATTTAAGCATTACTGAATACGTATTCGTAGTCTTCACTATAAAATAAAGTAAAAAAAAGACGTGTGGCACTCGGGGACTGCCGCGGTAAAGCTATTGCATAGCATTTTGTATCAATTTATGCAATTATAATATTTATTTATTTATTTTATTTATGCAGTATTTTTTTTCTTTGATATTAATTCAAGTTACACTTTTTGAGCGTGGTGACCGGTAAGAAAACAAATTTTTCTTTTATTAAATAAATAAAAAGTTAATATTATTTAAAATATTTTTATTATTTTACAATACATGTGGGTTTTATTACCTTACAGTAGCGGTTATTCAGGAATATTTATCATTGAAACTATAGGTTTATGATAACTGAAATAAGAAACATAAGAATGCGACTTAATATCCTCTAAATACCTAGAAAATACCGCGTCAATGGTGGTCCCATATTTTGTTGTGGACTTTTGTGGATCATTATTCATTTTCAAATTCAATGTTTTTGATAGAAAAGTTGTCCACCGCTCTGATTTTTTATCAGCGAAGTTAATGTTGAAATCGCCAGCCAAGATAAGTGGAAATTTATTACCATTTGTTTCAAGTATTTTCGAGCCACTCGAGTTACTCCAGTAAAGTGCGATGAATAAAATACTCTACCTCGTCCAATTTTGGATTCGGAGAAATGTAAATTGCTACCATAACTATTTGTAGGCCATTTCTAAGTTTGCATAAGCACGCACAAATATCTCCAACAACTGAGCGCCTAATATTAACATCGCTAACGTGTGCAATATTTATTTCAATATTCGGAGTCATAATATTAGTAATATAATTTTTATTTTGGTAAATAGCTACCCCACCTTTTGAAACAGTATCTCGCTTGAACTGAACAATACAATTAAAATTAGGTATTTCAATTGGATTATCATGCGTCATGCAAGTTTCGGTAAGAAGTAACACATTTGTTTGTCTCGTAACTGGATCTTGTAAATCGTATTTATGACTATTTAGACTGGCAGTTGAAAGTCATTATTGAAATGCCATTTCTATTACTAATGAAATCTAATACACTTTGAGGAATCGTCTGAACACTATTTAAAGACAGTCTTTTGAATTCTTGCAACAATTGAAAAAACGGTCGCGTGAGCACTTTTTACTCTATAAAATCACGCGCTTTTATTTAGTAAACAACACTATAAATAATTTAAAAGTCCAATGAAAAATTAGCATGACATTCATCTTAGCTTTTCCGTTAAAAAAAAAAGCTATTTTATAAAAACACTACTAAATTAATTTGAATAAAAGTACTTAATAATTAATTATATGAAAAGTTTTTAAGGTAGCCATGACAACGTCGATGACGTCTATGACATATCTCTATAGAAGACCTATTTCAGAGAGAAAATTAATCGTAAGTTTAGCACATTGCGACTATCAGTAACATGGCAAGTGTGTAGGACTGAGTTCGCGCCCTGCAATATGCATGCTCTTTTTGAAAATCTATAAATTGTTTTCAAAAGATGTAGTCGCACGCACACAAACATACCGTGCCGAAGACTGCCGAACTGAAACGACGTTAGACGATGGGGAGCGTGAGGTTTTTTCGTTACGGAATTTCTGGATTCGGTCCCCGCGCTCAAGGGCCGCGATAGAAGCTATGCAATAGCTTAAAAATTAATTATGTGTCTTCAAAGCTAGAGTGAATATGCTATTAATAAACTAGTGCACCTTATCATCAATGATTGCATCACTGTTTACCATCAGGCAGGATGGCGGTCAAGCACTTGTTTATATAATTTTAAAGAATAAACCTTCAATAACTTACCCGAAAATTAAAGTTTAGCCTTACATATACAGCAAAACAGAATTTATCTTACCGTATTATTGAAATCAAAACTTCTTTGTTGTACACATTTTTTGGATAGTTAAAATAATTTCGATCACGATCACGCTTGATCGAAAATTAGTAAAACGTAGGGAGAATAGACAGCGCGGTAAAATATCACCATCTCTTTCTATCGCGCGGCGAAAATGTATGCCAGCTCCTGCTGTTTCGTTTAAGTGGCGCAGGGCGCATGCGTATGTGTGCGTGTTTGTTTGAAACACAACAGGGGGCTAATCGTACTAAATGAAACAGTAGAAGTTCGTATCTAATCCAGTTAAAGTTATGGTTTAGTTTCGATCACATATCGTATCGCGCTAAAGTTTTAACTTCGGTTGAAGTAAAATTAATGTAGGTATGAGTGATACATTTCATCAAATATAATAATTAAAACTAAATCAATTATAAGTAAATCTAATCGTTTAGACGTAAGTTTGACATGGCATAGAAAAAGTTAGCTTTGTTTCAAATTTTTCATTTGACAACGGTTACGTTCCACTTACGATCCAGTTATGGTTAACCCGTTAGCGCGATACGAAACATAACAAAAGTTATGGTTTGGTTGGGATCCAATTCTGTTTTGGTTGAATTATTTTAGCGCGGTTGCCCCCCAGCGCTTTTTCTACAACCTGCTACACGTATCTAGGTATAGTGACTGCTGATGGCTCGATCTTGTAAAATTCGTGTACAAAACTAGTAATAAACTAGTACAAAACTAGCGAAATTATTCCCGCACCATTTCAAAATATTAAAAAATGCACAACTTCAATGTTGAAGCTTTCACTTTAGCTGGCATTGTGTTTTGGAAAACTTTAATTTATGTCCGTTTCAGTAACACTAGTTAGAATTTGTTGCTAAGAATGTTCCTTTTATAATTACCATTTTAAAAATAGGAACATTGTAGTTATTATAGAACTCCGTAATAAATTGTTTTTGTGAGTTATAAAAGCTTTAAAAATATGAAGTTTTTGTTCTGATTGTAAAATTATTTAAATACGGTAGTTACTTGTTAAAAAAGAACGTCAGAAACAGATTTATATTCAAAATTAGCCTCTGGACGCGCTCACATTCATATCGAAACATATCTGATTTCAATTTTTTGCGCGAAACCCCAAACCCACGATGGGTTACGAACCACTATCTAAAACTAGCTTTCCGACCGCGGCTTCGACCGCATATCAAATTTTCCGGGATAAAAAGTACCCTATAATTTAATCCAGACTTTTAACTATCCGTCTGCAAAATTTCAAAGCAATCGGTTCAGTAGTTACGGCGTGAAAGCGCAACAAACAAACAAACAAACTCACTTTCCGATTTATAATATTAGTAAGGATAAATCTTAAAATCACGTCTGTTGTATGGAAGTCACTCTTAAACATTGGGGGCGATTGTCTTGTTCACAAACTAAACAAATGTTTAAGTTCTGTGCATCTTTTTCTCTATATCTTGCATCTTGAAAAGGATAGCAGATAACATATTAGTTAGGTCCTGTCAAGTTAAGATACCTAATAGTAGTTTAGAACTAAAATTTCGTCGATATACGTTAGGCGCGGACTAATTTGACTATAGATACACTATGGGCCTATTGTACGGAATTAACTATGTTTGTACTTATATGACATTTGATGCAAAAAAAAACACCTAAGTTTATCCTTATAGTATCAGGCATCTGCCAGTGAAGATTTCTTTCATAGTATAGCCGCATCCATCAAAGAAAGAAAAAGATTTTTTTTTAATTAATTTGTAGCATATTATACAACTTGTAACAACAGAAAGGGTATACATATACATACCAAGGGTGTGGCTTGTTTAAATGATATCAAGCGATATTGTCGTGGTGGCCTAGTGGTTAAAACACCAGCCTCTCAAGTGTGCGGGTACGATTCCCGTTCAGGTTTAGTGTAATGTAACAAGTACCAATGTAACTTTTCTAAGTTATATGTACTTTCTCAGTATATTTTGGACATGGTCTGAATTAAAAGGTTTAGGAAAAAATCTTGAGGAAATCTGAACTTTAAGTCTGATATCGCCAACCCGCATTGAGCAAGCTTGGTGATTAAGTACGCTCAGTACTATCCTTGTCTGTATAAGAAGAGACCTGTGCCCAGCAGTGGGATGATAAAAAAGGTTTTTGATGAGGATGATGAAACGATATTGGAATTATTTTGTATTCCTATCTCTACATGTTCGGAAGTTTTTTTTTTTTTTTTAATAATTATAAACTAGCACTTGACCGCAATCCCGCCTGATGGTAAGCAGTGATGCGATCGTTGATGGTAAAGCGCGCTAGTTTACTAAGGGCCTATTCGCTCAGAAAAACTGAGCGAATAGGAAGGAAGACGGCAGTTGAGCGAGGTGATGCAATGTTAAAGCCAACAACTCGACCAACGATGCTGTGCCAAAGGGAGATTGATCTGAAGACCCTCCACGACCAAACTCCCAACACAACAACATTTGGCGCATCGTACCCGGCTCACATCGCAACACAACTGCTTAGACCCGTCCTCCGTACGGCTTCACCAGACATCATGCCGGAACACGACAAATCAGTGGCGGCAAGACTTTGTCTGGTGGGTGGTAACTTCTGCCGGCGGCCGATGTTATGGCCTACCACCGATAAAAGTTATGAGAAAGAACACCGTCTGCGGTAGGTTACTACGATACTAAATGAGCAAGTTTACGGAACATATTTAATCGTAATATTGGCAAGTAAAGTGAAGTGTAACGTAGTGTATTGACACCTTTGTTATGCTTTAAATTTGAGAAACAAGAAGCCGAAAAGGTATCAATTCGTAGAGTAATTTATTTTGACTTGAACCTTGTTGAGTCGTTAGGCTATGTATATTTTCTAGTATATGGGTATGTATAATTGTATTGATAAGAAATGTTAATGTGAGGTTTAATATTTGAAGTAGTCGGTATAACACAATGTGTTCTACGAAAACAAACCTTACTAAAGACACCTAACAGTAAGGAACCGAGTTGCCTAATAAATGGCTGAAATTTAGCACACACAGTGGCAAGATAAATGCATTAAATGAGCCATATATCCTCAGCTATCCTCATTTTTAGGAAATCTCCGTCTGATTGAACCACCGTTCATTGCTGTAACACACGAAACACATATAAATAAACCAACACTACACCCAGCACAAGTAACGTTGGCTACTATCCGAAATTGGGAACTTATGCCAATAATAAGGCTGGCGTAACGTCGGCCCTGAGTCATCAATCAGGGAAGATAGCGTTGAAGAAATACCTAAACAGGGATTCGAATTACGACCCGCAGGAAATCGAGCCATTTTATTAGGGACATGTGATTATTTTTCTTTGTGTGATCTAGTAAATCTTATTTCGTGAGCAACAGCTTTTTTCTGGTCATTTGGCTGTCAATGAATTCGTTACTAATGCCATCTTCATTCAAAATTTTATTTATTAATCCCTTAGAAAAACGCACGTTTGTTAGTTTATGTGCCTGTTTGTATGTTAGTTGGTACTTCTTCACGCAAACTTCATGAATTAGGATGAAATTTGACACACAGAGGGTTTATAACCAGAATTAACATTCATCGACTTTTTTATAAATTATTAACTAGTGCTTGATCACAATCCCGCCTGATGGTAAGCAGTAATGCAATCGTTGATGGTAAAGCGCACTAGTTTATTAAGAGCCTATTCAGTCTAGCCTTATAGACACTCAAATTGTAGTCCGGTGGTAACACTGTCGCTGGTAAATTATTCCAGTCCCTTGATGTACGCGGTATAAAAGAGGAGGCGAAACGCTTCGTCCAGATCGTAGTAGTGTGACTGACTGACAATTGACTGTCACAACAAAGGCTATCGAAACTGCAAACATAATATAGATTTATGGTTTTTTACATAATTCAAAAGCGAATGCACGACGAACATTTTTGGAAGTGGTAGGTACTTATAGTGATGTTTCATGGGAGCATGTGGCTTGAGTGTCCCGAACCTACCAGATTCGTCAGTCTTAGACGGATATCACGGAGTAAGGCCGCGCTACTTTTGTTTTGATTGATTTGAAATACAATATTTATAATGGACTAGCGGCCGCCAGCGACTTCGTTCGCGTGGTTTAGTTATCATCATCATCATCATTTCAGCCGAAAGACGTCCACTGCTGGACATAGGCCTCCCCCAAGGTTCTCCACGACGACCGGTCCTGCGCCTCCCGCATCCAGCGGTTTCCCGCGACCTTCACCAGGTCGTCAGTCCACCTTGTCGGGGGCCTACCCACGCTACGTCTTCCGGTGCGTGGTCGCCACTCGAGAACCCATCGGCCCCATTGGGCATCGGTTTAGTTATGCTCCGCTCATATTAGTCGCAGCGTGATGTTATATAGCCTATAGCCTTCCTGGATTAATTTGCTATCCAACGCAAAAAGAATTTTTCAAATCGGACTAGTAGTTCCTGAGATCAGCGCGTTCAAACAAGCAAACAAACAAACTCTTCAGCTTTATATTACCTATATTAGTAAAGATTATTGTGACACTTGGTAGCATTTCGAAGTTAACAAGACAACAACAACACAACACAAAATATACAAAAAACAAAAATCGATCACGGTGGAGGGTCGGTCATGCTCACACTAATTCAAAGCTTTTTCCTCATCCAACAAAGAGGCTCTACGTCGTTAAAAGAACTGTACCTATACATTATTGTTTATGTTTTGGGAGATACTGATTTAGTATTTATACGCCAAGTCTTTTGTCATCAATTTACAACTTTTAATTGCTCTGCTTTAAAGTATTTGATTTTAAGTTTCGATAGTGTTTCTTGTGTCAGTCGATATTTACTTTTATCGAGATATTCGCACCAAATCGAAACCTCTGTGGGTGGTGTGTGGCCTCAACGGGGCGAAGATAGCTGTATATCTCGACACCTCCTACGTACAACTAAGTAACTGAAAAATGCAAATTTTATAGGAGAGCGAATTGAAGATTTCAATTTTTTTGAATCGCCATAGCTAAGCCCCTTTATGGAATTGAAATATAATATTTGGTGAGCGGGTTTAAACTTAAGTGAAATTTATAATTAAGAATATATTTTGTGTCTAAATCTTCAAGTTTTTGTTTTATCACACATGCATACTTTTACTGCGTTATAAAAAACAATGAAAATATGCTAACTGGCACATACACATTTCTTCATTGGAATATTCAGGCACCCTATTGCTTTAACTGTCAGATACGTACTTATAATTGGTAAAGTCAATTGTAATATCCTGTGTATCTGTTACTTACATAATTTATCACCGTAACTATATTATTGTGCATATAAGTGTAACTGAATTCCAAACATGTAAAAATAATCACGTGTGTTGGTATTTTGAAATAAAAGCAGTGGATATATTTGTATTATCTAATGTTTATTTTCAAAACACAAAAATACAAATTTCCACCGTTTCAAGTGTCAAAAAGTAACATTATGTGTTGTATGTTTATGAAACCAAAGATCTTATGTAACATTAATTAAAAATAGCATCTACCTACTTGCTGGTAATCAGACTTTTCTCTTTTTTTTAATTAGGTATAAGTTCTTAATGAAGTGGAAATCACTTATATAAAACTAAACTAAAAAAATAAATATGAAAAAATAAAAATATTCTTTAACTTTATAAAAAAAACTGCCTTAAAGGCAGTTTTTGTTCATTTCGTAAAAAGGGGTTTGTCTCAAAATAAATTCTTAAAATATCGTAATGTTAATTCTAAATATATTGACCATGTAAAATTAGTACTTATCAATTAATATAAATCAGTCCTTTCAAAAAGTTATTTGGACATTCTTGCACTGAGATCAAATTTAATATGATACTTATTACTGAACTATCATTGTGTACTTATAATGATTATAACAAGGTTTCATTCTATATTATTTTACTTATTGAGTAATAAAATTGCACGTTTTATCATTAACTAGCTGCGCCACGCGGCTTCACACGCGTTTTTTTTAATAAGCCCTGCTCCTATTGGTCCCAGCATGATGTTTTATAGCCTAAAGCCTTTCTGGATTAATGGGCTATCCAACGCAAAAAGAATTTTTCAAATCGGATTAGTAGTTCCCGAGATTAGCGTGTTCAAACAAACAAACTCTTCAGCTTTATATATTAGTAGTATAGATGACTAATGACCGCAACAGTAATTAACTAATAAGTACAGCGATCACAAGATGTTTTCTCTATTCATCTTCTTCGTCTTCTTTATCTTCATTGTCATGTTGGTTCTCATTGCTGCCCTCTATCAAACTCGTGTCAAACCCTCTATCAAAGTCATGATAAACGGATGGTATAATATTATTTCGGCATAAGTACTTCAAATCCTGAAGTTTAGCCTCGGGTATTGGTAATTTCCCCTCGTAAGCTTGGGTTGATTTTGAGGATCATTCCAATCTTTATAGGTACAGCAGAAACATTCGAGCAAATGTAAGAGATCCATCTAAGTATACTTTATTCGTACATTTTCGAACATAATGAGATTCCACAGGAGCAAAACTGTTAACATTATCACAAACACTTGCAATCATCTCTTCAGTAATTTTCTTAGTATGTCTGTGGATGCCTCTTTTGTCGTGGACAACAGTGCCTTGCAATGAAAGTTTTTTCAAAGCAGAATATACCAGGCCTTGTTTGATCCCAAAAGTGTTCAAAAACATGGTTTTAGATACCTGTATCTCCATTATCTGTGTCTTTGGAGATACTGAATCAGTCTTTTGTACTTCATTTTTATCTGGTATTTTATCTATTTTTGTTGGTAAATAATACCGCAAAGTAAATTCTCTTCTAGAAGCAGTTTCAGTAGTAACCCTACGTTTTGGAATTTTATCACAGTACTTATTGATAAAATCCCAGTGACGAACTATATCTCCTATTGTCCAAAATGCCCCAAAAAGCAAATCTCTGTCAACATTAGTATTTTTTTGTGAACATTTAAACTTACATTTCTCTCCACAACATCGCCCCGTCTCTTTCTTGTTCCTCATTTTACCATCCCTACTTTTGTACGAATTTTCTAAATTTTTATTTTTCTTATGCATAACATCCAACCATTGGTCTTGATGGACCATTCGTAATCTAGCTTTATCTTTTTTTCGTGTAGATAGCTTGTGCCGTGGTTCAATGCCAGAAAGAGTGTTTTCTGTTATCGGGGTTTATATTGGCATAGGTGAGCTAACTGGCATGACAACTTTTGGAGTAGGAGCTGGCGATATATCACAATCTAACTGAGCCATTGCTCAAGCTATGACTGACGAGAAATTTGGCGACTCAATAGAAATATCATTTCGAATGCTTACACTAACATTGGTCATCATGGGTGATTGTGGCGTTATTGTTACTAATGTGGGGTCATGAGAGTTACTCGTCAAAATCACTGGAGCTGTATGACTTGTGACTGTTGGGGAATGTGTTCTGGAACATTCTGTTGGTTTTGTGCAGTATTTCTTTCTTCGTCACTGTCTTCTATGAAAACGTCATTTGTTGCAAGGCTTCATCAGTGAAATATTTTGTGAAGTGTACTGGAGTATCTGAAACATTCAAACCACAATAAAACACTCAATTTTCTACGATAATCAATATCATTTCATAAAAGTAAAGCTATGTAAGTATGCAGATATATATTAATAATCAAGATAAAATCCAATGTAAAACAATGTATGTGTTAGTTAACTAAATTTATTTTAAAATCATTCCGTAGAATAAGCATGTAAGTGCCTAGATACATTTTTCGCTCAAAATAAATTCCGACGTAAAAATATGTAACTTCGTAGTTACATATTTATGCATCGGGAATGATTAAATTGCAGTAATGTCATCAAGATGATAGATTTTCATACTATGACGTGTTCAAATATTTACAGTATAGAAAGACATCTCAATTTATGGGTGCACTTAAAATATATACTTTAATAATTATAAAATATTTAGTTAATATTACTTACCTTGCCTTAATGGCGAGACTATCTGGTCTGATGTTACGCTTATTATTTGCTCCACAGCATTTTTTGGTCTTTTTATTGCATCTTCCCTTAATGTAGTTAAAAAATTTATAACGTTTACCCGACATGGTAAAAAACAATGCAACACTCGCGCGCACAATTGTCTGCCCGCCGAAGAACTGATATGACTGTTCGGCAGTTACCCGCACCGCGCGCCCTTTCCTTCCGCGTCAAAGTATGTAACTGGTACTTAAATTGTTGTACGCTGTGTTTATTTGTCAGCTAATGTAGATAAACAATTATACGTTTGAGAAAAAAGTATGTTGGAATAATTGAAAAAATAAAATAAAAATTTATGTGGTAAAGATACGTACATAGATGCCAAAAATGCAATAAAAACCGTTTCGTGTATCTGGCAGATACATACGTATACGTAGTGGGTGTCGATCTATACTAATATATAAAGCTGAAGAGTTTGTTTGTTTGTTTGAACGCGCTAATCTCAGGAACTACTGGTCTGATTTAAAAAACTGTTTTTGCGTTATATAGCCCATTAATCCGAGAAGGCTATATAACATCACGCTGCGATCAACAGGAACGGAGCATAACTAACTCCACGTGAACGAAGTCGCTGGCGGCCGCTAGTAAAAAATAAAGAAAATCTTATATAAAATCTACTAAACCACTGTTTCTTTATTTACCCAGTCAAAAACACTGAAACAAAACCAAATCATTCATTCTAAACGTCTGTCTAGCCCTTCAACCCTTCACTACGATCACAGAACCTTAACTATAAATCATGAAGGATCTTGCTAGCATTCCCTCTCTTTGTCCCCATGGGAAATCAACCCACACCGTATCATACTGAATGGGTAAAAGGATTTAGTACAAGTACACTTGGATCCTAGGAATATATTCGATTTACTTAATTCTCTATTGGCCTTTTCTGTTAGTCTACTTACTGGCTTTAGAAAGGGTCTTATTGGATTTGTGTTAGAACTGTTCTTAGTAGGTACCTCTGAGAGTTGGATTTGTTAGTATTGGGAGAAATGTGTGGCTTTTCTACTATATTCTTGAGAAAATCCTGAAGCCACTAGTGAAATGGCTTTAGTAATAGTTTTAACAGGTTGCTATGTAACTCTTAGAATAATTGTGGTTTGGCAGAATGAATATTTTGTGAAATGATTAATTTATGTAAATAATATAAGCACTTCGATGTGCGTTTTGTATGTTAGCGCCATCTAGTAGCCAATAGTTGACTTAAATAAACAAAATATGAAATGTATTAATTAAAAGTTTTTAGGTAGTAAAGTAATACTGAATCAAAATAGTGAATAATGCTAGATTATCTTGTAAAAAGTTATTCTAAAAACTTCAAACAAAGGTTTTTAGTTGTTTCAATTTAGCGCCCTCTAGTGGTGAATGGCAAAATCTTTAGCTTATTACATTCTCCAAGTAAACTTACAGTAAGCAACACTGTTCATAGATGGCGCTGTAAAGTTAATGTAGATGAATAAAGAATTTTCTACCTTTTTTTATTCTAACATTAAATGCACACATAATTTAACTTGTCTTAAACGATTGTCTGTCCATTTTTATTCACATAACATTTTAGTAAGAAAAGGGAGTTGGTAAAATGTTTTGTGGTAATTTTATTAATGCCGCTATCTTGATTTTTTTTATTATTATGTATCTTTAACATATAATTATTTTTTATATGAATTATGTAGACTGCAATACATATTTAATTATTTTTTCTTAAGTCAAGGCTTTTCTTTCATGTTCAGTAAATAAACGTGATTCATACTTTCATAATTCGGTAAATCACAGCTGAGGAATATTTGTAATGAAATGCAAGTCTTTTATTTCTTATTTCTAATTGCAAATTTAAAGACAAACAACGTAAAGTGACTGACACCGAATAAAGAAATGCTTACCTACGTAAGGATGGCAATGGTTTAATTAAAACATTTCCATAAAAGACAATTACTGAATTACCAAAAATACTCCTTTATTTACCTTGCGCTAAAACAGAATTTCATCGCATAAATTCCACAATTAAAGTCAAAGGACCAGTCGCCTTGGATCACCGTATCTCACGACAGAGTTAGCTAAGCTAGGCGAGCGTTCTAAATGAAATCGCCGGTAATTTGATTCTACCGTATAATTCAGTTGGGGCCCCTTAACTGGCGGGGTGAGCTAGTAATTGATTAACGACTTTGCCGTCGGCTACGTGGTGTCACGCTCGGTAGTGAAGTTGAATGGAATGTTTTGTGCAGGCGGTAGATGGCGTTGGATTTCTTTTGTTTGGTACAGGATTATCAGTGAAAGGATATGCAGAAGAACCTGCAATTGCCCTGCAAGGTAATTGCGTAACATACCTACTATCAGTAGCAATGGACTGCATTTTGACAGTTAAACGACATTCATGGCGTTGAGCAGACACTTTTCCGTACATATGAAGCAATGTAGGTACCTATTAGCAATATGTTTAGAGCTGATCGTAATAGTGTCACCAGGCCATTCGTTCACCTTGTTGGGGGCCTCCCTACGCTGTTTCTTCCGGTACGTGGCCGCTACTCCATAACCTTACTGCCCCATCGGCCATCAGTTCTACGAGCAATGTGCCCCGCCCACTGCCACTTAATTTTAGCGACTCGAAGAACTATGTCGGTGACTTTGGTTCTTCTGCGGATCTCCTCATTTCTAATTCGATCACGCAGAGAAACTCCGAGAATAGCTCTTTCCATTGCCCTTTGTTTGACTCTGAGCCTTCGTATGAAGCCCATTGTGAGCGACCACTTTTAGTTCCGTAAGTCATCACTGGCAACACACCCTGGTCAAAGACTTTAGTCTTGAGTCACTTTGGTATCTTGGACGACGAGAATATGTAGCGTAGCTTTTCGAACGCTACCCAGCAGAGCTGGATTCGACGAGGCACCTCTTTTTCGAAGTTGGACTGTTTGTCCCAGGTATATACAGGGTGTGTCTGACATCATAATGCAAACCTCGCGAAAAGGCTACGCCGCATGCCACTAACAAAATTATGATAGTCATTTATGACGTTAATGAACGGTTACAGAATCCACAATATTTAAAAAGAAGTGTCGGCTTGGCCGTTGAACGTTACAAGCGTGCCGCCGTGCGGGTTTGTAGGTATGACGTTGATCCCTGATGTGAACTCTATTAAATCAGCTGCAAAGATAGTTTTTCGAGTTTTTTTTCATTGCGCTTTTTTATGTAATTAGCGAATTAATTAATTTTTACTTTAAAATCTTATTGGGTTATAAAATTATAGCAATTGTGAACGGTCTAAAGTGAAAAAAAAACTACACATATATTTTTTAAAATCATGAAAAAGCCGACAAAAAATTCCACCACTGGGGTGTTCAGAATCATGCACTGGATCCATGGTACTCGTTTGTGCGTCGATGTCAGATACACTCTTTATACTCGTCAACAACTTAGAGTGCAGAGGAACCAACTAGAATAGGAGTGGGTGTGAGATGAGTGTTCGACATGATCTTTGTCTTATCCATGTTCATCTATAGACTCACTTGTTGGGAAGCTCTGCTGAGGTCATTAAACATTTTGCCCAAGTCTTCCAGGTTGTCCGCCATGACTACGATATCATCTGCAAAACGGAGATCAGTGATGTACTCGCTGTTGATGTTGATGCCAAGTCCTTTCCAGTCCAGGAGTTTAAAGATATCTTCCAAGGCAGCAGTGAACAATTTGGGAGCAGTTGGATCGGTTTCGCGTCCTGATCCTGGAGACGGACTGACATGGTGGCGTTTTTGTACAAACACTTTATCACCTCAATGTATATGTAAATGGTCAATTAATAGAAAATAACACAATTTATGAAAAATTAATGTTATTTAAATCTATAATGAAAATTAACTTCATTAAACATATAATCTAATCTTCAAAAGTGTACGTTAATATTTTCGTATCCCCAAACTTCATGGCCTTCCGTCGTGTTCATTACGGGGTGGTAATGAAACAATTTGAGCGACACAACTCAGCCTCTGCCGCCGGAGGCATATCTTAAGCCATTTCTTATTAAAACAACGTTTAATTTTGGTCTCATCAGCCGCTATTATGAAGGCTTTGACAAAGTTTCAGCAAATGTCAAGTCTTTATTAAATTGTCTTAAAAGAATATTATATTTTCACGGCTAATTACTGCTACCATTTTGTTCAATAAAAAACTCGTTTATGTAAAGATATTTTCACAGATAATTTCTGCTATTATGTAGCTGGCAGAGTTTGAAGAAGTTGTATATTTTTAAAAGATACTTTTAAAAAAATTTTTAAGCATTATGCTGAGATAGAAACCCTTCGGCCTCGTAAGGGATTTTATGATTTTTTGTTACTATTTTTAATATTTTTTTTTATTGTCTTTAATTTAGTTTTGTTTAATGATCTATCTGTACGAGTTACCGTCCAGATGCTACCAGAGGGCTAATTCTACTAATTATAAGAACGTTCACAGTCTGATCACAGTCTCAATCTATCAAAAAATACTTCTAATTTCCCTACATTTTGAAAAGTTTTTGACGTTTTAAATTACGAGAATTATTGGCCCTCTGGTCAATCTATCTGAAACTGTAAAATTTTCCTAATCAACCTTGAAGTTAAGATTCAAGTTTTATTGTGAAAATGTGTCAGTTTTCAGTTGCTACATCGATAATGTTGAAAATCTATTAAAGAAATTTAACAGATTGTTACAGCTTGATGAGCTGGCGTGTGTACCATATATAAGCTTTACCTATTGTCTTTTCCGTGTCGCGTTCTGACCTGGAACTAAGTTAATATATTACACTAGTAGACCGAGTAATAAATAAAATTAGTACTCCTTACTTAGTGCTGCAATTCCAGGCCACTCAGAAAGTATTACGAAAAGAGTTTTTACGTATGTGAGACCGGACAGTTATACTCTATTTTAAAAACAATAGTAGTAGATTAGTAGCCAAGGGCTGTAAGACATCAACTACAGCCCGAGATATTTAGAACGCTTATAGTTCGAGGGTGCAATTGATGCCTACACCCGAGCAAACTACTCTGCTTTACATCTCGATTGCGAGGTAAGTAGAAAAAAACCGGCATTAAAAGAATAAAAAATATATTTAAAGTAAAGGTATTCTATTGCCGCCTTTTTTCTTTTTTTTAATTATTTTTTCAAGAACGAAACTGAGCTTTCCCGTTCGATATTTAAAATTGATGACTATTATACTCATACGAAGACAAGGCTGAATAGCGAAGCGACCTTTTTTGTCATTGGGCTGAATGCATGATATGAGATGTCTATTGCCAGTGTGATAGTTTTTTTTTTTTCATTACTTGCCCGCCCTAGGGTTTTTCTAGCTACATTATTATTTTAGAGTGCTAATAGGCGACCTAAAAGTCCCCCATTTGGGGATAATAAGGATCTACTTACCGAATATGAGAGATGTAAAAGTAAAATTATTATTTTTATAAGTACAAATAGGTTCGCCAATTTCAAAATTTCCCTCCATATTTTTGCGGGCTAATTCTATTTTGTGTCGCTTAAAAAAATGGATCTGTGCCGGAAATATTTTCGCGCTATGACTTTTAACGATTTCAAGTGTCGCCTGAAACCGGATGAATCGTACGATAGACTTCAAATGGCATTTATGGATGGAGGCACTTTCAAGGCAACCGAGTATCGTTGGCATAACGAATTTAAGCACGGTCGACTACCTTTGGGGGACGAAGAAAGAAGTGATTGGCCTTTCACGGCTGTTACGGAAGAAAACGTGCTAGCAGTGAAAACTTTAATCGAAGCATTAAGCGAGTTACATATCAGAAGAGCATTAGTTTCACGATGTCTGCCACAAAACTTTACTGATGCTCAGAAGCAGGCTCGGGAGGAACAATACGTGATATAAACAAAGAAGTAGGCTCGATTCGCCGTACTTAGAACATGTGATGAGGTCTCTGTCTTGTTTGAGTCCTGGATTTATTAATTAGGTTTAAGTGTTTTAAACAAATCGACTCCTAACAAAGTGATGCGATCTAGAAGCGGGGGAAGATTTAGACCTTTTTCAATATTCTATTCCGCGCACTCTGCCTTC
Source organism: Sesamia inferens (assembly GCA_037179545.1). Lineage (NCBI taxonomy): Eukaryota > Metazoa > Arthropoda > Insecta > Lepidoptera > Noctuidae > Sesamia > Sesamia inferens. Next base: position 25,000,535 of record CM073945.1, on the reverse strand, counting down.
AAAGCGTGGTACTTCTTGGACAGCATGTCGCGTCGGCCGAACTCCTGCGTGGCTAGCCTCACAGCGCCCTGACATTGCGCCGTGTGTCTTTACTTTATTTTCCAAAATAAAAAAGCTCAAATTGAAACAATTTTCATCGCCAGAAGATGCGCTATCAGCGTTCGAGTAGGCTATAAACAAGGTGTCGGTAGCAGGCGGGAAAAAGTGCTTCGTGAACACGTCACATTGATGGCTGAGACATTGATGGCTGTCAAATTGGCATTCTAAAAGGGTTGCGAGTTTGCCTCCCATCTGCTCATCGGCTACCAGTCTACCTGGTTGCAGTTGAATACCAGTACTTTTGTTATATTTCCGACCTTCACAACCCAATTACTCGGTAACACGATACTCATTAGTAACTTCTAAGTCTTAACTTTTTGACAAACAAAATCGAGAATAATTGAGCTCTGTTGTAATGCGTATAATTTAAATGTTAGCTAGTGCCGTAACTCAGCAGAGTTCTAAACTCGGTGTTATCTCCTGTTATGAAGGGCGTAAAATAAAGAAATGGGTTATAACGCTCTAACATCCAGCTGTAAAGCGCTTGAAAGTCAGAGGACGTTAAAAAGTTTAATGAATCATGTACAAGAGAACGTGGATGTTGAAATAAGAAAGTGCAAATAACTTGAAAACCTCATCTACACTTCGATATAGAGTTGTTTATAAGTACAACCAGACCTGTTTAATAAGTTAAATTATAATGTTATTTTATTCTTTAGACGAAACCTTAATATAGTTTGTTCAGAACAAGAAACAGAATCGATTCCAATAATTTTTACACCATGTTATATATTTTTTCCAAATATATTTGAAAAATGTTGCGTATGGTTATCGAGTGCAACAATACAGTTCACAGCGGATCATAGTGTCCTAGGGCTCCCGTCGCATCGTGCCGTTGCAGGAGCGAGCTGGTGAGCGACTCGAGTGACCATATTTTTGTAGGGACAACCAGGTAACATAACAAGCTCATAACTTTGTGATTATTTATGATAGCTTTTTAAAATTTTGTACATAAATTCTTTAAATAAAAATACTGGACTCGTATTTGGTTTTCGCATATTCAAAAAATAACGTTGTATACTAACATCGATTATAGTTTTGATTTTATACGTCATTTATTTTCATTTATTTATTTTGTTAATTTGTAAGGTATGTCTATGGGCCATCGTAGCCCGAAATAATCGTTTTTATTATTATCGTTACAGGTAAATTAGGTTATAAATATAGGTATAGCGCAGTGTACCTGGTATGTATGTATTTCAATAGACTGGTAATTTGGTAATGTAGTACCTAAGTAATTATACTCATAAGAGTATAATATAGATCACATAAACTAGTTTAAAATTTATGGCATTTTAATTTTCGCACATTGTTTTTTCAGCATTTTCTCTGGCACACCTTTTATTTATTGGGTGGGAAATGACAAAGACTTATCCCGCCCTAAAAAACAAAATAGAACCTAATTATATAGTATTATATAAAGTAAAAGCCTCTCGCTGCACCCACAGCGGGAGGCTTTTACTGACTAAAACCATTTGCCTATGTTAGGACCAGGGTACCTCTTTCGATCAGCCCACTTCCCTGGCAGTCTCTTGCACACCTCAACCACCTTAAAAATGAAAACAACTTAAATTATATAACTCTCTTTATATCATTTATGACGTCATTGTTTTTTATTTGTGGTGATGGTGTGTCCCTAACTGCACTTTTCTCAACGTACTCCCTTTTCTGTTTTTCGTAAGAATTTGTATGGGTGAGAACGGCGAGCTATGTCGGGTCTAAAGGCACGCAATTATGCTGTGTATGTATTATTCCTGGTTATAAACCATCTGTGACAAACATTCATCCATACTCACAAACTTTCGCGTTTATAATATTAGTGGGACAAAACAGAGTCTGTCTTTCTAAAGTCATCAAATGCTTAACACAGACCCGACCATGTGCCACGTCTATTTGCCCTACATCCTACACTACAAAAACCTAATGTTTCATGCAGTTGTGCTTGTATAGATTGTTAGACAAATTAGCCGAGGATGATTCGACCATAAAAATTTGATTTGCTCCCCACTTGATGCTTGCTTTATTTTAAGGGAAGTTTTCAAGCCATTTGGTTTAATACAAGCATGATTTTCGCTGGGAGGAGTATAAAGCAGTGGTTTCATTCAATATCGGGTCGGTTCGACTCAGTGAATCATTATAGGTGAATTTCCGGTGAGAAGATTTGCATTATATAGAAAATATGTGAAAAATCGAAAATTCTATATTTCACCAGTCTTGAGTGACAAGTAGTAATGTTAAGAATGAGTATAACAGGCACACGTTATTCTAAAGTCAGCCAGTAACACAGACCCAAGTCTAGAATTATCAGTATACACGTTCGACTGAGCGCCAGTGCACCGAGCCACACGTTGGAGACACGAGTAGCGCCGCGGGATGTGAGTAGTGTGTGCTAGTACTTATCTAGTCTTTGTTTTACGGCGAGTTGTCAAACAGTTTCAAAACGGCCTGTTTTTAAGTTTTCATACTCAAATGGTAAAAACGGGCCCCTATTGCCAATACTTCACTATCTGTCTGTCCATCACCAGGTTGTATCTCATGAAACACGATAGCTAGACAGTTGAAATTTCCGGATGATATGTTCTTTGGCCACTTTAAAATACTAAAAATTGTTGTTCTCATAAATAATGGTACGGAATCCTACGAGCTCGATAACGACTCACACTTGGCTGGTTTTTTTTTGGGTTGTATCTCTAAGGGCTAAATGAACATAGCGTGATTCTTGGTATCATGTACACGGCTGTATTAAACGCTTAGATCGCGCAACAGCCTATTACCGGCAATGTGACTCATTCGATCACGTCCATGCCGCGGGATGAAGCTGATGGCGACACCAGGCAGAAAATTCAGAAGGTTAAACATATCTATTTGGAGTTTAATAAAGTGTGATCGTATTGCATTGCAAATTTATGTAAAATAACAGGCCATGATCATATTTGCAGAAGTACGGAATAATGTTTACATCTGTTCCTTACACAGACTGACCGAGAAAAGAAAGTGTAGCAGTACCTACAAACGCCACAAATGAACAACGCGTCATACTGAATTACTGACATCACACGAATTCTACATCTCGCAATCAGAGTTTACCGTGCATTTAGTATACATACCACTTCCTACCTTCAATCGTTGGGCAAGTGCCCGCCAGACATATCACCCGTCTGGTCGGAGGATCCGCCCGTTTCTATGGAGGATGAGTGAACTCTACTCCCTGTTCCTCATGACTCTACAAACGTTTTGTTTTCAAACCTGCAAACAAACAGCCAGACCCGGAGCAACTACCTGTAAGCCATACAATTATTTGCTTCATGCGGAACTTCTTTACATACCTGTGTGACGGTAGCAACCTAAAACCGTCTGCGAGATAGCAAGTGATTGACGAGATCGTTACAAGCTGACGCAAAAAGTGTGACGCAATTTGTTCGAGAATTGTGCCATGATAGGGGATTTCTGTCCTGTTTATTTTACCTAATACGCTACATTATGTTACTTTACCCGAGAAAAAAATATAAATATTTGTAGGCACGATAAACATCCTCTAAATGGTTCGACGTTCAAGGTTCTCTCACGTCGTCTTAACGCTCATGTGTATATATGTATAATTATGTCGAAGTCAGCGACGGCGGAGCGATAGGGCCGTCCGCATCTTGGTGTGGTGATAAGATGTCCATTTTGTATGTGAAGTTTTGAAATAAAGCACGAAGTGTAAATATACCCTGCAATCTTGACAATCACAATTTAAATAGGCAAACCGACAGTTTCGCCCTGGAGAAGTGCCTTAGTCTGCGCCTCAGTACAAAGTGACGGTTTGGCCATCCCCACTTTCCAAAACGACTCTGTCCACGTGCCGCTATCACAAAATAACGTCACAGCGTTTGCCCCACTACTACGTAAATAAAAACAGCAACTTTGATCCAAACGTCACCGCCATACACGACATCTAGATATATATTACAATGTTCCGCGTGCCTAATATCTAGATCTACATACATAGATGTACAGGCTGTAAAGTCCTCTCATCCTCTATAGAAAAGAGGGATACTCTGATCAGACGGGTTTTGTGTTTAGTAGTCAACTACCCTACGATTGTTGTCGGGACGTTGTAGATATGATAGTTGCGCGATAAACTTGGCTTACGCAATGCAGGATTTCGCGTGGCGGCAGTGTGATGCGTAGTTCATGTGTCGTGGTGTAGATGCCATTAAATTTGTATTAAATACTTTCTCTAAAAATTGAGGTGGCATATTGACACCTAGGTAGCTTGAATTTTTTCGATCAGTGGGCAGCTCGCCGCCCCGGAAAGAACCAGGCCCCGGTCGACGGCGTTTTGTGTTTCACGTGCGCCTCAAGCAGTTGTTAGCACATCGTGACGGGTCCACGAAGACCGATGCCTCCTGGGTCAAGGTGGCGGGTTGGTTAAAAAAGAAACCGTGTCCCGGTAAAGGCAAGTGAAGGAACACGGGTGGGTTTTAGTCAGTAAAAGTCTGAGTGGGAGAGTTCATTTGATGATTTACCATCCCGAACAAAAAAGGTACTTTTAATTTTACAACGTGAGTCCGCTGCGGCGCTCCCATAATCTTGAGGCTGTGTTACAATTAATTTTAAGAACAGCGTATCACGGAATATTTGTCATATTAATGTGAATGAATGCACGGTTCGCAAAAAATATTTCCCGAATATGTTTGTCCACAAAAGCACCGCTATATCTTGTGGGAATCAAGTTGACAGTAATTAATGACATGTCCAGGTAAAAATCCAAGCGGATTTTCATGACAAACATGTTTTTTTTTTTGTGAAAACAGCAATTTTTATTTCTGTGATAGGCGAAAGTCATACTTAAACTTATATATTTTATGGAATAACATTAATTTAAGATGTATTCTGATCGTAACAGAAAATATATATCTACATTGACATTTGTGGTCTATAAAACAATGCCAGGATATGTACCCTAAGAAACTTTGCATAATAAGCTGCCAATGCCATTAATTTAGTATATTATGGAATTTTATCAAGAGTTCGTGTTGTGACGTGTATTTATGCAGGTAGCAGTTTAACCGACTTAAAAAAAAAAGGATCTCCAAAAGAAGGAGGGTCTCAATTCGCCGGAATCATTTATTTTTTATGTATGTTCACTGATTATTCTAAGACGCATGGGCCTATTTGCAAACTTCTTTCTTTGTTTGATAGGGTATATTTTCAAAGTGGTCCCATAGTCATCAGGCCAGGATATGATGATGGTTGCGTGAATCTTCAAAATGTTATAGGCAATTATAACATCTTCTTATAGGTTGTTTGGAGCCCTATTTTTAAGGTATTCGAATACTTATACAAAACGAAACACACCATTATCGTGGCGTATATACGTTTTTGCCACCAACTTTATAAATCAGTTATTTTTTACTTTGTAGTGTTTGTTGTCAAAACTTTTTTTCAGGACTCCTTTAGAAATTCAGATAAATTAACATTATGCCTGATGTCAAAACAGAGGTACATCTTAATTTTGCTCTTGTTATGTTTACATAATCTGTTAAGATTATTTTAAGTTACAGCCAGTCTTTAACTTGTCGTATTAACGTAGATCCACGCGAGACACGATTGTTTCTGTAATTTCGGCGACACAAAATGTATTGCCCATTAGTTTTGGTCACGAGTGACAATCCCAAGATCTTGCCACCTACTAACCTACACACGTGACCTACAGCTCGGAGGTGCGACATAATGACTGCAAACACTGCGGCTGCGGGTAGAAAGACAGCCGCCATTGTGACTCAGCCGTAATGACGTATTTCCGGCCCACCGGAACTGCGCGAAGAGTTGACGCTTCTAGATTTAGCATGCTATTGCTAACTTGGTATTGTTGGAAAAAAATAAATTTAGCTTTATCATTAGGCGTGTTATATTTTAATGAGTACATATATTACTTACTAATGGAGTTTTAAGTAAAAATATAAAATATGTATTAGTGTCTACTTACATAATTTATATATTTTTTTCCTCAACAAGCGAGCCTATTTTGCTGTGCCCGACAGGGTCCATAATTGATCCTTTACTTTAAAATACGAACTATTATGTAAAATTATGGAATGCAATAAATTATTGAGTATTAAGTTGCTTGTTTAGAATTTAAACTGATCAGCAATCAAAAACCATATTGTGTCGAATGTAATTAGTATATGCACATTACATTGCCTATTCAGTAATATCTATATACATGGGTTCAGATATCATCTTGAAATATAAAAAGGTCCTATTATATACCGAATCAATTGAGAGTGCGTTTAATTCACAGTCAGATATTGTTCAAGCGCCAAGTCTTGTGGAGGTATTTAAGGACCAGGAAGTACAGTTCACTCATCCTCCATAGAAAAGGGAGAATCTTTCGACTAGATGGGTATTATGTCAAGCGGGCACTTGCCCAATGGTTGATGTTAGGAAGTTGTATGTATGCTAGTTGTACGGTAAACTCTGCTTGCGGGATCTAGCATTTTTGGTACGTCAGTACGACGCGTCGTTCGAATGTGGCGGTTGCAGAAAGCGCTACAGTCTCCTAGCTTTATATGATTTTACCGACTTAATTACTTGTAAAATATGTTAGGAAAATCTCAATAAATATCATGAGTACCTAAGCACACATAGCAAGTAAGGTGTTAAATTAAACTGTGGAAAATCGACATTCAGCTGAATTACATGTAAGTTTATTAATAATCAAAACCAAAATTACACAGAGACGGACCATATTACTAAAACTTCACTGTCCGCCTGTCTGTCTGTATCTCATGAACCAAGATAGCTAGATATGTAAAATAAAAAAAATAAAAATTGTTTTATATAGATAATGGTAGAGACCCTTTCGAGGGCGAGTTCGATTCGCACTTGTTGTTAATTCACCAATTTTCCTAAAAGGGTTTGCTCCTCAAAGCCAACTTCCTTTGTGTTATTGAATAAACAAAATGTGTTTTAAAATCTGATGCAAATTATTAAAATTTTGCTCACTCTTGTCCGAAGGCATTAGAAGAATGCCTTTCAAAGTTAAGAATTTTCATTAATTTGTTATTCTTCAAGCGTTATAAAGATCACTATTTTGGTCGTTTTAAATAAATATGTCTGGAATTTTATTTTTCATTACATAACACGATCATCTATTCCATACTTAGGTACTAAATCAAAATAAGTTTTATAACACTAATTTATTTCTGGAACACATTTTCACTTGTAACTCTTATTTCATTACATAATAGGAAATCACATGTATTACATATCACTTAAATAAAGAAGAAAATGGTATACAATTCCATTTACAAAAAAAATGCTCGTTGCCGCTCTCACGCGGTAATTTGACTAACGAGGACTCGGCGCAGTTCTGAGCTAGTAGTACACCATTTATCGAAATTTTAGCTAATTACTATGACTGTTCCTCGAACAAACACTAAAGCTGTAGTATATTCAAATAAATCCAAATAGCAAAAGATACATTTACATACGCGTAAATTTTCAAAGCTCATATACTCAGGGGTCACCAATTAGTTATGCTCGGGGTCCGTTTTAAAAAATGAAATGACCATCGCGGTCCGCACATTTTATAGAAAAAAAAATTATTAAAGAAATGTAGTTACGGAATTAACAAAGATATTTTTTTATGAGTACTTTACAATGGGTAAAATGATTTTTTCTGTTGTGGACTATCTGTCTGAAGTTTGGAGTATAATTGGTGCACGCTATTGTCATTAAATCCTGGAGATGTTCATTAGTAAGTTGAGATCGAAATTTATTCTTAATGAAATTCATCTTTGAAAATGCTGCTTCACAAATATATGTTGACCCAAACAAAGTAAGAAGTTTCATAGCTATTTTTTTTAGTTCTGGATATTTATTACCACACACAAATTTTATCCAGAACTCTTCACAGGAAACTTCTGCATGTTTGTGTTTTAAAACTGTGTTTTCTTGGAAATCGATCATTTCTATCTGCAGAGTAGCTTTATCACTCCCGAAAACATTTGCAGCTTCGTTGCTCCATTCACCATCAGGATGCAGAGAGTAAATGCTGCTGAGGATTTCTACAACATTCTCAATTTTCTTAAAATCTGCGAACCTGTTTTCAAATTCCGATTTCAGATCTGTAATGAACGTCTTGTATTGGCCGACATCAATCTCGCTGTCGCTGCTGATTATTTTATTTAAATTAGGGAAGTGTAAGCGTTCACTACCAACATCATTAATAAAGAGATCAAGTTTTCTCGTAAAACTTTTTACTTCCGACATGAGCTCCTATACAAGCTTTCCCTTGCCTTGAAGCTTAAGGTTCAGGTCATTGATATGTTTAAAAATATCCGTCAAAAAAGCAATGGCAGCTACATTTTCTTGTTCTTTTAGGAAACTTAAATAGGCGTTTGCTGAAGTTTGATCACTATTAAAAAGGCATATTTTTAAGTGCTCTAAAATGCTGAAGAATCTTTCTAAAACGCAGCCTTTGCTTAACCATCTCACATTATTATGCAACAGTAGATCGTCATACTGTGCATCAACTTCTTCAAGAAATGATTTCAATTGACGATGTTGCAGTGATTTGTCGAAATTTGTCGAATTGACGTTAACAAAGATAGTGCGGGAGATACATTTTTATTAAATTTCGTGCTCTGTAGTGCAAGTTGCTGTGTTCTTGCGGTCCGCACAAAATGGGTTGGCGGTCCGGATGCGGACCGCGGTCCGCCATTTGGTGACCCCTGTCATATACGATCGTTGGGACATTTGAGCGAGTTAATAAAATTTGCTCAAAGACGCGTGAGTAGCTAAATATATATATTTTTTTAATAATTATTAACTAGCGCTTGACCGCAATCTCGCCTGATGGTAAGCAGTGATGCGATCGTTGATGGTAAAGCGCGCTAGTTTATTAGAGCCTATTCACTCAGAAAAACTGAACGAATAGGAAGGAAGACGGCAGTTGAGGGAGGTGATGCAATGTTAAACCCAACAACAGGACCAACGATGCTGCGCCAGAGGGAGATTGGTCTGAAGACCCTCCATGACCAAACTCCCAACACAATAACATTAGGAGACACAACTGCTCAGACCCGTCCTCCGTACGGCTTCACCAGACATCATGCCGGAACACGACGAATCGCTTGGCGGCAAGGCTTTGTCTGGTGGGTGGTTACTTCTGCCGGCGGCCGATGTTATGGCCTACAAAAACATCGTTATTTTTCTGTCAATACTTTGAAATATACAGATGCTTTAAATTATTACACTCGCCACAACTAGACTAAAACGAGAACACGTGGACGAAAAGCCGTCAAAATCACATATGTAGGCGATCAAGGCCATGTTGTCACAATGCCACCAGCAGTGATACCACGCTCTAGGGCTTGGCCACCTAGCAAACAGAAGAATGGCTTGACACGAGCAGATTGTCACAGCCGGATCTGTAGTGTAACTATTTGTAATGTAACTACTAGCAAAAACGCAACCACATCTAAATTAAGTTGGCACAACGCAACTGTAAGTAACTGCAGCGACTCTCATCAACTTAGCGTTACTCCCAGTCGCATGCGAAGCTTTATCAGCTTTGAAGTCTGGGGGCCGCTTTACCAGTCTAACTGCTGATTTTGGCTAAACTTCAATATTTTCCATTAAGCGACTGCCGTCTGACCTCCATAAGCTGAAGGCGATACCGAAGCATTGCAGTTAGACCAATTGTTGGACTTTTGAGTTTTGGCTCCAACAACCTGTAACGACTGCTATTAGATGTTCGTATGACAACCGGGACCAAAGGCTTAACGTGCTTTCTGAGGCACGACCAGACCAGTACAAATATTCATATCTGCCACCACTCTATTCACGCGTAACAACTACCTATATTTTATTGCTCATATATGGGGTAATCAAGCCCATAGTAATTTGTGTGCCATAGTGATTTTTTTCATTCGTGTTTCACATGTCCTTTTCATTAAATTCTCTTGTAGGAATGGTTTTAAACCTTTTTTGTCCGAAAATAATACGGAAGCAAGAATCTTATGATTTAAACAAAACAAATTCTTTATTCTGCCAAAACGCCGCGGGCTATGTATGTAAAAGCAAAAGGCAATGAGTACTTCTTTGTTTATTTAACTTTAATAAAATAATGATTATTTACTTTGTTTTAATTAAGGATCTGTTTTTGGTTCGCCGTTATAAATAAGCAAATAATTAAATCTCGATTTTTGTATTTTTAATGTCCGGTTCAAAAGAAGCTTTTAATATTGTTTCCATTCAAAAATAATATATTATTTTTTCTAAATATACCAGAGAACAACCGACACAACAACACTTGGCGCATCGTACCCGGCACACATCGCAACACAACTGCTCAGACCCGTCCTCCGTACGGCTTCACCAGACATCATGCCGGAACACGAGAAATCGCTTGGCCTACCGCCGAGAAAAAATGTTTTATTCCGGCATATGCTAAGATTTTATTCGTACATCTAACTGTAAGTGATTCTGCAAAACTTTACCATTTCTTTGTGACGCTGCAACTCCAAATAGTTATCACAGATAGCGTCGGTAACTCGTTTCCCTATGATAAGTAGGAATGTTAATTTCTGAGTCGTGCATGGTTTAATGTTTGAGACAAACATAGCCTTAGATTTTGATATGTTGGAATATCAGTATCAACAATTAGAACGGAATTGATTATTTGAAAGCGAGCCAGGGAATCAAATTTCCAAAACTTTTCTACCTTACCTTACATTAATTTGTGCAGGCAAAGTATTTAGTTTCGATTTAGATTTAGTTTAGTCGGTCTTCTATAGGATGCATTCTGGCGAGTGTGCAAGAAGGAGCTTAATATACAAAAATTATGGCACAAAGCGCCTCACGTTTCTTTCTCATTTATACTTGTATTGTTTATATACATCATCTTTTGACGACTGTGACACAGTTCATACTAGTATAGTCGTCAACGTTATCACTTATAAATAAGGAATATATAACTACCATGATTTTGTATATAGAATAAGAGAAAATTGTAATTCTTGGAGTGTTCAATAAACTATTATTATTATTTCCTTTATTTATTTTACACACATATAATTTACATTTTTAAATATTTATATAAATAAATAAAAAACATTATTATTATTATTATTTATTATTATCATCATAAATTAAATTTTAAAATTATTTTCAAACCTTTTAGTTTGATATTCTTTAAAAGCTATATTTATTTTATCATTTCTGAAGTGACAATATTATCATGATTGCCGTCGTTATTAGACATATTATAGACTAGAACCAATATATCACTCAAATACACAGTTATATAAGAAATAGTAGGAAAACGTTTAAAAGATTAACTACAAAGAAAACTCCTAAAACAATATGTCAAACTTCTAAAATATTAATTAGTATGAATAATTACAAACAATCTAAAATAATGTGAAACGGAATTAATAAATTCTAAATATTAAAATTGAAACAATATAAAATTAACTGGAAACCAGAATATTTTAAATAAAAGAAAATTAGGTATCAAAATAGATTTTAAGATGGTATATCAAAATAAAAATTAATGATAGACTCAACCCGAAAATACATGTATGAATAACAAGGAAGTCAAATCCAATACATAACTAAAACATGATAATAATTAAAGGCGCCCAAATTTACGTTATATCGTTACCGTAAAAGGGCAATTTAAAACTATGTTATATTTACCTAGTTCCATTTTATTTTCCTGTGTCATCGTAATGTCGTGACGTTAGAAATCATAAAAGAGCACGTAGATATTGGAAAAGTGTCATTAGTAGATCCAGGTATGAAAATCACTAAATATTTCAAATCTAGAACTGGAATACCACCCTTAGTTCTGTCTTTTTTTTCCGACAAATGAAGGAAAAATACGTCAGCTTATCTTTTTTGTAGTTGAATAGAGTGAAGGGAATCAATCGTCTAAGACCGCCGGCGCCGTAATAACCTATAGCCAATATTCTGTGGGCCAATACCTACAATATAAAAACTTTTCAATAAGCCTTATTTCATTTGGCGACCCGGGACAGAAATTATAAGCTCAAGGCATTTTCAGTGGTAGAATTTTACTAGTGCTCTGTTCTAGTGGTCTGTTTGTACATTATGCTACATTATTCCACTGCTAAACGAAAGTCATCCCTAAATATTTCAAGGTGTCAGTAAAATATAAAGATAGGTACTAGTTGCACTTCGCCATTTCACTCAGATAAGTTTTGATCTTGTGGAAATATCAGTATTAAAAGGATCCTATGTGTAAATCCAGGGTGCCATTTCAGCATGAAGAAGTAACAATCATACACACACTCGCTCACAAACCTTCATCTTTATAATTTTCTTATGATATAAAATAACAAAAAAAGTTTTGGTTACTTTGAAAATTTACTAAACCCGTTTCTATGGCGGGTTCTGTCCAGTCCATTTTACCTTTTTCTTCTGAAAGTTAATGGTTCTTCTTTCCCTCATATTTTTAGTCCTTCTGCTACTATCTGTCCTGTGATCTGTCCTGTGAATCTTATCCCACAATTTTTCACTTATTGCACCTCAATATTCTCTTCCCCTTTAGTTAGGTATATAAGAACGCAAGTGAAAACTGCCGTTTTTTATAGTACCGCCTATTTATCATTCTTGTGGCTCTTTACTAGGGAAATCGTGTTAAGGAAAAGGTTTATTTATAGGGTCACAGTACCGTACAGTAGGGTAACTGTCGTGGTAGCCTAGTGGTTAAAACACCAGCCTCTCAAGTATGAGTGTGCGGGTTCGATTCCAGGTCAGGCAAGTATCAATGTAACTTTACTAAGTTATATGTACTTTCTAAGTATATCTTGGACACCAATGACTGATTATTATGTGAAGGAAAACATCTTGAGGAAACCTGGACTTTAAGTCTGAAATCGCCAACCCACATTGAGCAAGCGTTGTGATTACGCTCAATCCTTCTCTGTATGAGAGGAGACCTGTGCCCAGCAGTGGGACGATAAAATGGTTGATGATGATAGAGTTCTAGGTTAAAGTACTAGCCATTTCCAGTTACAGGATATAAAATAGGTAAATAAGATTAAGTGCCTACGTAGTAAACCATGCACTCATGATTTGATGGTTTAAAGGACAAAATAAAATTATAAGCTGTTTGCTTTGTATTATGTAGGGAAATACGTCGTACTAAAAATAAAATGAATATATTTTTAAATTTAAACACAAGCTTTTATTTAAATTCTTTAAAACGTAGGTAACCTAAAAAAGAAAAAAGAAGTAACGCGAACTAAAATTAAAAAAGTAAATTATGTAACTTTTGTTTTAGAAAATGATAGTATTTAAAAAAAATTTAAAATATTTACTTTTTACACTATTGGGATATAGATTTTTATGTAGTACACGTGTATAACAGATAGCGTACACATCAGAACGTTTTTAGGGTTCCGTAGCCAAATGGCAAAAAACGGAACCCTTATAGATTCGTCATGTCTCTCTGTCCGTCTGGCCGTTCGTATGTCACAGCCATTTTTTCCGAAACTAGAAGAGCTATACATACTGTTGAAACTTAGTAGGTAAATGTATTCTGTGAACTGCATTAAGATATTGATGCAAAAATAAAAAAATATTGGGGGCTCCCCATACTTAGAACTGAAACTCAAAATTTTTTTTTTCATCAAACACATACGTGTGCGGTATCTATGGATAGGTCCTTAAAAATGATATCGAGGTTTCTAAACCGAATAGTTTGCGTGACAGACGCTTCGAAAGTGGATAAAAGTTGCTCCCCCCTCCTCTAACTTCTAAAATAAGAAAATGAAAAATCTAAAAAAAAACATATGTTTATTTCATGGATAGGATCACCAAATGACCTCTCCCGCTCTGGGTGCAACAGAAGGGCTGTCAGACTTTTACTGAATAAAATCCACTCGTGTTGCGTCACTTGCCTGTGCTCCAGGGGCTACGGTATCTTTTTCGAACAACCGGCAGTCCTAGCAGATACATCAATGCCTCAAGTTTTACACAAGACACATTATATTTTTGCCAGAATTAAAGGTGTTTGTAAAATTTAGCTTCATCCTCCGTATGATTTCTCGGTGGAAGGCCATAACATCGGCAGCCGGCAGAAGTTACCACCTACCAGACAAAATCTTGCCGCCAAGCGATTCGTCGTGTTCCGGCATTATGTCTGGTGAAGTCGTACAAAGAACGGGTCTGAGCAGTTGTGTTGCGATGTGTGCCGGGTACGATGCGCCAAATGTTGTCGTGTCGGGAGTTTGGTCGTGGAGGGTCTCCAGATCAATCTCACTCTGGGTTAAACATTACATCACCTCGCTTAACTGCCATCTTTCTTCCTATTCACTCAGTTTTTAGAGAGAATGGGCTTATTAAACTAGCGCGCTTTACCATCAACGAATGCAGCACTGCTTACCATCAGGCAAGAATGCGATCAAGCACTAGTTTATAATTGTTAAAAAAAATGATCAGAAAATGGTTCGCGACTTTTAACGGGACAACTTTCAAAGGATATAAACTCCAGTGCAAGTTAAATAAAAGCTTGTAAAAATAATAATATCAGTATTGTGAAGGTGAATTTCCTCTGATCAAACTGTCTGTTTGAAACTCCAATTTCGTAATTGAATCCACGAAAATAAAAGAAAAGAGATTCCAGTCAGACCATTTCGACCACACAAAGGCAACATTTCTGTGAGTCGTTAATGTGCAAAATAGCAACGATGCATTAGTTTATTAACAACAGACACCAACTAATTAGGTTAACAATCGCATGCGATGTTGCCGTTCCGTTTTACAGATTTTTGCAACAATGTTTGTTTACAACTACATTGCGAAAAAGCGAGTTTTCTTTGGAAATGCTGGTAAAAAAGTGGTTCGTATTCATTTGGCAGATTTAATTAGTGATTCAAAAAAGTTGTTACTAACTCTTTTAGTTTTTCCCCATTCAAATTATAAATCGTCGTATACAATATGTGAAGAAAACCCCGTCCGACTCATAAGGATAATAAAGGTTAGGTAAACACATGACCAAATAAAATATGAAATATTACATAATCATCATAGTAACAATATTAATTAATTAAGGAATAATCTTTTTTTTTTCCGCGAATTAACTCCAACTTCCCCAAAATTTCGTATTTTTTAAAAGTGACAACCAACACCATTTTTGGCGGTATTTTTATGAGCGATGCAACTATATGCCGCCTGCCCTGCCGCCCTTTGCCCGCGCGTTTATTGCCTACAGTACATGTATTAAGTTACCGCCTTTTGCGAAATAATATTTATTTTTTTAGGGGGATTTTTTTAAAGTTTATCCCAGCTTTGTAGGCATTAATTAGATTATTAGTAGAATCAGTTATCGATAACAAGATACCCTCTGCTTTGCTAGACTTGCCCTACAATGCATTTAAAGCACAAATTAAATCCAAGCTTTGTTCAAAGGCATATTATTCCGTGAATGATTTATTTAAATGATAAGAATAGCTGGTCGCTCTGATTAACTCAGGACAATGTTTGTGTTCTTTCTCAGGAATTAGCTTATTGATACTTTATATGAGTTCATATACTTAATTTACTTTTTTACATTACATAAATATGTAAGCTGTCACGCCCTTTATGCCTGGGGCTTCTTAGTTAAGTAACAAGTTTTAGTTAATTACATTTTCATTTAGATATAAATATATTGTTTTGCTTTGCTGGTATTTTGGCGTGGTAGCTGGCATATGGTAATTAATTTCATTGTTGTTGTATTTTATCGTGTTCATCACTATACATAGTATTGTATAAAGACATGTGTTTTTTTTTTTTAAATGAACAGACAGCTGTGCTGCTGGGGAGTTTGTTCCGCCACTTCTTCTTCCCAGCGAAAGCACTAGGAAGTGTCGATGGGTGGGCGTTTTGGGGGACTGTCTTATGTAATATTGACGTTCAAAAAGTGCTGATTCTCAGCCTAATTTGAATAAATGACTTTTGATTTTGAATTTGATTTGATACCTAATGATACCTTCACGGATCGAAAAGGGATAACTTTACATAGGTACTGTAACTTCATTGAAAGTTACAAACACCAACATAGCCTACGAAACTAATATGAAATGAGGCACAATTAAATTTAATTTTATCGCGTAGACATCAACAATATTTGCATAGAAAAGTTAATATTGTAAGAAAATATTGTTGATCTTTCTGACGAGAGTACAGTTGAAAGAAAATAAATTAATTTCGTTTTATTTTCTTGAAGGAAATTCATACAAACAAAAGGTCGTATGTACCTATACAGAAATGGGAAATGTAATTACATATAATTACAATTTTAATTATATAATTACATTTATTATATTTTATTTAACGGTGTTTTAATTGCTTAGTTTAATGTTCTAAGCAACTAATTTGTAAAAATAATGTATAACTAAATTGTACATTTAATGTATTGTGTTTGTGTATAAAATAGAAAAACAAAAAAAGCAGACTCTTTACTACAGTGACTGTAGTGATTTATTACAGAAGATATTGAGAAGAAGAACAATCCTTAAAATATATCAGATTTTTACGTTTCGTTACACAAAGAGAAAGGTTATAGTTCTGTTGCCGCTATAACAACAAAAACCTACTAAATAAATATGTAGTATAGACGTTAAAAGCCTAAAACTAGTTGAACAATTAATAAAAACAAATCACAACGAAAATTGAAAATAGCATAAACATGAAAGTAAAAAATACTAAAATTATAATGCTTTGTAAGTACTATCAAGACCAAAAGTCGAGTTACAATCTCAAAAAACTATGGCCAACTAGTTGTAGTTACGACCTTCTTCTATAATAAAGTTTGATACACACTCGTACACTTTGACAACTTGCTGCCCACTTATGATTGTTAGGTACTACTAATTTCAACGTTCACAGCAAGTGTTTCGATGGCCAAGCGGATGACGCCGTGATTAACGTTTGAGGTGGTTCGAATTCAAATCTAATAACTAACAATTTTTTTTTAAATGTTTATTGGTGATTTATGAATGCTGACAACAGAAATATGTAAAAATACCGATCCGTACCTTAACCAAGAAGAAGAATACTTTCTTTTAATTTTTTTTTTCTATATTAGAGTCATTATAAAAAGATGAAGGTAGATTTGAAACAAAGTCAATCACTAGTTCAAATAATATTAGCTGTAGTTGGTTGGTGAACATATAGTTACGAGCGTTTGTGTTATTAGAATTACTTTTTAATCAATATGCAGGCTAATATTAGTATCGAAGTTAAGGTAAATATTGTGGCCCTATATAGGATTGGTCTCAAAAAATCTGTAATATCAAATGAAACCGGCTTTTGTGTAAGTTGTTTTTATTATTATTTGGGTAAGGTGCAAACCAATCGCTTGTTGAAAGTGTGTTGGGTCAAGATGTTGACGAAGGCAGCTTAAAGTGTTGAGAGAAGTGGAACGTAACGACAATATTTACCTTTGAATAAACCTTTAAATCGTACGAAGAAACTAGGTTGCATTTGTGGTTTAAAAATAAACTGGCGAGACTGGTGGAGACTTATTGAACTAAACAAAAAAAAAAAAAATTATAACAATCACAGTGCAGAAGTGTTCTATAGAGTGTTTTAAATATTGTATACGTGGTTGTGAATTCAAACCCAACAAATTACTTTTAGTAAATTATAAAAACAATAATTTCGAAATTCGAAAAGAAATAAGTTCGTTAAAGTTAGTTCAATAAACTAAGAATGCGCTTGAACATTATAATCTCATGCCATCAAACTCCGAAAAAAGGCACTGCAAGATGGCAGCACTAGTAACATGTCATACACGCAAAAAAAATGTATATGTAAAAAGTACTCTTGTATGTTCTGTAGATTATTTTATGATTGTAATAACATTCAGGTTAAGCTTCAATCCTCTTTTCTTTAAGAAATTGAATAATTAAGATATAACCACTTTAATGATAACATATAGTATATTAATTATCACATCTAAAAACCAAGAATGATTTTTATAATTTTTACCATAACAATATCATAAGTTTGTCAGGGATTACTTTTATATAAAATATTACAATGCCGCCATATCAATGTTTCTTTCATTTATTACTATAAGTATATCTACATCTAATAATATATAACTTTATAATATATTGCGTTATAATATGTTTATTCTTTGTTATTATATTACATCTTTAGTAAACTAAAGCATATAATAAAAACCTTTTTTGGTATAAATATTCAATACATTTTCCCATTCGTTTAAATATTATTCGGAAACATTTTTACTTTAAAATACAAATCAATTATCATCATTTTAAATTATATGAAACAACAAAAAGATTAGCCATTATCAAGGATCGACCCCACAATCGCACGCTTATGATAGCACCGTTAGCGGCTGCACTTAATGTGCAGCCGCTAACTTTACTTCAAATGAAGTAACTAAATTTTACATTACTTTAAAGAAAGACGAAGACTGCGATAAAAAAAATAATGCGTTAGTGCGCGTGGCCGGTTTAACACAGGCGACAGTAGTCTTTAAAGTGGAAAGGGACTTCTGACTTCTGACTATACGCATGAAGTTTTTTGATTAAACTGTTGTCGCGTCGGGGGACCGCAAAAGTTTTTCTACGTTAAGGTGTAAAAAAACACACACAAAAAGTAAAAAAAGTTGTGGCAGGCGGAAACATGCGTCACATCCACGCAAAACGGATATCGCTCAGCATGATGCTGCGACCCTATGTAAGCCCAGCCTATGTGTACCCAGCTCTGGTTTGGTATATAAAAGTATCGCTTTTATAGAAAAACATAGGCTTCAGTGGCTTTAACAACATTTCATCGTCAGCTTTCAGCACACACGTACACATGAACACCGACATAATACAAACACCATATCTAATTAACTAACTGTATCTAATTTTGCTCCGGACGTACTCCATGTTTGTTCTTCGTATACATGAGAACGACTTTTGTTGTTTATTCCTGTAACAAGCTATTATTTTCGGTAATTTGCTGAACTAGTGAGGTGGAAGGGAAGGTTAATTAACTTTTTGGACATGAGAACATGGCTACTATAAATAAGAGTCGGTGATTAATTATAATCATCACGCTGTAAATGGTGAAGGTAGGATCCAAACTAATGAACCTCGTTATCAGAACCTTAATTGTGTACCACACTGTATATAAATCTTCATCTGAATTAGTTTGAAGGATATTGCTACTCTGTTGCTGCATAAAATAGAAAAAAAATTAAATAATATTAATATCCAAATATCGGTATCTGCAAACGCCACATAGAAACCCACGCGTCATGCTGACGTCACACGGATTCTACAACTCGCAAGCAGAGTTTACCGTGAAACTATGTATGCCACAGACAAATTCCCAAAAGCAAAGCAAAAAACAAAATCATAGGTGCAGCAAACCTTGATCGTAGGAAGCAGATATTCCAACCTGACTGCGAATTTCATGTTCAAGCCATTTTTCCACTGCACCACAGCGAAGATCGACTGTCTAAATAGTTTCGACTGCCTCAATTTGGCTAGGATGCAAGTGACAAATCGAAAATTCCTAAGTTTTGGACTTTTGTCATGCGATTACAGGTGAAAACGCCTACTCGCAGCCAATCGCCTGCTGCACGAAGGTTGACATTTAAATGCAAAATATATTCTAATCACCTGCAATTTTTATCGACCTATTTTGGCGATTCGGCTTGTGACGCGGTGTGCAATTGACACGATTGATAGATTTTATATGGTCTAAGTAACTAGAATAATAGAATCTTGTTCATTATGAAGATAAGGTTTTGGTGGTTCAATACACTAAATAAAGAAAAAGTATATAGTAAAATATATTGTAGTTTTCTTCGATTTTTGACCCATGTTAAGCTGGAGTAATGTGTCGCAATCAGTATAATTTTTACATATATTTACATTCGTGGCTTATGGCTTAAATATTTTAAATGGTCGTTTTATCAGAAGTGGATAGTAGACATTAATAAAAGATCTGGCACATTTAAATTTTAATGCCACCCAATGAAAATGTATGAAAGAGTCAGGTTAGGTAAGCTTCTCAAAAACATGAAATCCCCGTGAAAATATAAAGTTTGATATTCACAATTTTTAAATCGTAGATATTAAAATTTTATATCTTGGAGTATTGGAGTTTTATATTCACAATACCACGTGAAGCTAAAATCTAATACAGTGGCGCCGAACCCCTTGTTAACTAACTAAAGTAATTTTAACTAGAGTACATCTTTTCTATCTATTTCATTTAGAGAAGGACAGAAGATAAATTTGTATTGTTCAAAGTTTTAAAATTTTTATTTATTTCAATAAATACATATGTTTTTGGGTTTGAACATAGTGAATATGCATGGTGACAAAAATTTATGTCAGAGGCTGACTTTGTCAGAACTAAACTATTATATTATTTTATCCGTATCCGGATCCGTCGGTAGGTAGGCCGTCGAGAGAATAGTTTCCTGAAACCTGTCACTGCAACCTAACTATTAAATTCATAAAACATGTATGTGTTTGTATGAAAGAAATAGGTATCAAGAACCCTTCCTGTCATCAGCTGCATTGTAAAGTGACTAGTTCTCGTCCTGCGTGGCGCAGCGGTCAACACGCCTGCCTGCAACCTGGAGGCCCCGGTTTCGATCCCCGGCCAGGTCATGACGGAAAACGTTCTTTTCCTGATTGACCTGTTATAAATATAGTATCGTTGAGTAACATAACACAAGTCCCGAACTTACTTTGGGGCTAGCTCAATCTGTGTGATTTCTCCGTATATATTTACATATATTTACTAGCGATTACATAATACGTCTAATTACAAAAACAACAATGAAATACAACAGTTCGTATCTACTATGGTCTTAGCAAAATAACACTTCATTCAAAGATAAAGCCAAATCAATTTTAAATATATCCTTGTATATATACAACATCTAAATTAATTAACGGATTTCCTGAAAATAGTTTGTTCAAAATCGTTTGCTGAAGCGATTTATATAATTTTTAATATAAGTAATTTTTTATCCCAAAAATAATGTAAACTACGGAAATTATTGTCATATTAACCCTGTTGTTTGTACAGACTTTTAAAATCGCAGTTTTACTTGTATTTATACAAATTTAATCATTCAGTATAAAAACCTTATGCCAAGAACCACCCGGACCAAGAACGTTAAGGTCTTCGTTCTCTAAGGATTGGTATAACTAATTTAATAAATAATTATGCATATACATGTTAAATTAAAAATTTGGTATATGCATTATGATTACAACATAATATTCTAATTGGAGTGATTGAGGGTGTACAATCATTACATTACATGTTGTAAACTTAAACTTTTTTTTTTATAAATTATAAACCAGCGCTTGACCGCAATCCCGCCTGATGGTAAGCAGTGATGCGATCGTTGATGGTAAAGCGCGCTAGTTTATTAAAAGGTCCGACAGGCCCTTCCGCTCCGCCCAGGGCGGTAGAGGTAACTTTGATGATTTCCCGTTCAGAACAAAAAAAAAAAAGACTGCATAATAATTAATGAACTTATTTTTTTTTTAACATATTCAATACTTATTAACAATAGCGATTTCTTGTCTATTTATTTATTTAAGCTTTTTGCACAAAGGCGGGCTTAATTCCTCAGACATTCTTCACCAGTCAACAGATTACATGGCAGGTGCTTTGGTTCCCGTACCTCTGCAATCAAAGGCATTAGTTTGACAACCCTATTTAACAGCTGAACATACCGGCACAGTTCTCAAACCACCTGTGCCTCGGCTATGGATCATTTTACTTTTAAGCACAGGGTGTCGTTTATCAGAGAGCTTTCTATGCTCAAAGTAGACACCGGTTTAGTCCTTTCAGTTTCTATCTCTTTCCTGGAAGCTGTCACGACCAACACTCGTAGTGTTATCTGAAGAGGTTCTTTGAGCTCAAAGGGACGCTAGGAAAAAGGATTGTTTATGACGTTTTCTACGCAATATAAATGTATGAATGTATTATAAAATGGTAGTTTGTGATGCGGTAGGGAATCTTTGGATCTACTAACACAATTTTGAAAATACTTTTGACAATAGAACACTACATCATTTGTGTCTTCTACGAGTATATTATTATAACGGTATAGTATATTTCATCGGTGGTAGGCCATAACATCGGCCGCCGGCAGAAGTTACCACCCACCAGACAAAGTCTTGCCGCCAAGCGAATTGTCGTGTTCCGGCATGATGTCTGGTGAAGCCGTACGGAGGACGGGTCTAAGCAGTTGTGTTGCGATGTGTGCCGAGTACGATGCGCCTAATGTTGTTGTGTTGGGAGTTTGGTCGTGGAGGGTCTTCACATCAATCTCCCTTTGGCGCAGCATCGTTGGTCGTGTTGTTGGGTTTAACATTGCATCACCTCGCTCAACTGCCGTCTTCCTTCCTATTCGCTCGGTTTTTCTGAGTGAATAGGCTCTTAATAAACTAGCGCGCTTTACCATCAACGATCGCATCACTGCTTACCATCAGGCGGGATTGCGGTCAAGCGCTAGTTTATAATTATTAAAACAAAAAAATTAAAAAAAAATAACCTTTATACTCAGATTTAAATTTTGTGATATACCTATTTATTTACACATCATCAACATTTTTATCGTCCCACTGCTGGGCACAGGTCTCATCTCATACAGAGAAGGATTGAGGATTGATGTATTTTACTCTGTGTAAATAAATCATAAAATAAATAAATAACCCGAAACTTTTTTCGTGATTGTCTGGTTTGCAAAGTCGAAGAAAAGACGGTCGAACGAAAACGTTTCTTACGAACACTGCCTGTTTGACATGTTTAAATCGAAGATTTAAATAGAAAACCCGATAATAACGAATAAAGCAATAAACATGATTTATTGATAGCTAAGATTTTTATTTTAATTTTTTATGCAGAGGTTTGATGAGAATTCGTCATGTTTTTAATTTATGGAATGGAATCAATATTGATAACAATATTCCAACGAGATTTTTCTTATCCATAAAAATTAAACGCACCTAAACAAAAATTTATGTTTAGATTCGTTTGAAACGTGTCAGTATTTCATAATATATAACATAAAAATATTCCTGATAAAATATTTGAAACAGACCCTTACAAGTAAAAACAATATTATTTATTTCCTTCACATAGCTCGGAGCGAATGGAGCAACAATACACAAAATAACACCGCGTTCAGCTAATTTATTTATTTAATTCGTTTAACTTTTGGATCGTTATTTCTTTTTTAATTGTCTTTTTAGAGATTTATTTTATTTCATTGTGGTTTCAAGGCCCTTGTTTTATAAACCTTATTTGTTTTATAAAAGTTAGTTATTATGTGAGATGGAAATCTGAACGTAGGACACATTTTTACCTCGTACAATCGTATATACGACAGCATATCAACGTACTTCAAGCTGTCAAATTACTTTATTATATTTTCAACATACCTAGCTCAAATGGATTTTTATATCTTTGTGATACAAATAACTAGCTTTCTGCCTGCAGCTTCACCCGCATGGAATTCGGTAATATCGCGCATTTTAGTTTCCTTATTTTCGGGGATTCATTATCGTATCATTTCGCTTCTAAGTTTACATGAAAATATTCTTAGAACGGCAATAATCTTCTAAAACTACAATGAATTACATGGTATAATAAACTAAATTATAATCAACTGACTACTGACTGACTGAAAATAACAGGGACTTGTTCATTAAACAAAATATGTCTTTTTAAATTATTTTCTCTCCCGTAACGCCGGTTACAAAAACTAATTTTTCTTGTCGTATAAAAACTATGCAATTACTGTGAGTAAATACAGTATTGCTGTGAAAAACCGGTAGATTTGCCGTATCTGCACATGGAAAACAGCGAGTCTTCGGTCTTGTGCAGATTATAATGGAAGCTTGAATGAAGCAGACTTCATTCTACGGCGCGGTTAACACCCGGCTATCGTGAATAAACCGAGCTTTATACGGACGACAGCAGGTCAAGCTACCCGAAACTGTTACAAATCACCAATCAACCCTGAGCCTTACTGCTTTAGTGATAAAGTTGAAAATCTAATAAAATAACTGACAGATTGAAGTGCTGTCATCTGTACAGCTGGTCTCACAATTTTCAGCGGGGTATAATAACAGAGACAATAATTAAAATACTATTTAACACAAAATTTATACGATCATAAATAAATTGTAACAATTACAAGTGCGTACTTTACCTGTAAGTCGCTTTTACATTTTGTCGTACGCTCCATTTTTATCAGAATAACAAACTGGGTATTAGGGCTTCGTGGGAAGTATGGAAACGTTAAATTATAATAGGTAAGTATTACATTGTCTTTTCTTTTATTGAGTAGCGCTTTATTGAGAAAATCGTGCCTTTAGTGTATATTTATTTTCTGGATTACAGAGTCTGCATGACTGTTCATGAAAGCCAAGTAGTGCAATTAAGTCAAGGGCGGGCTTTTTGGCGACTGTGGATTTTATCATTTAAAGGGTGCTAATACTTAGCCTAATTTGAATAAATGCCTTGATTTTGAAATAGAAAATATCAAAGTATTGATAGAAAAGCATGGTTCCACTCTAAATTTCCAAAACTCTATAAATATTTTGAAACAACTGATCTAAAAAATAGAAACTCAAGTAGTTATCGTTATTATGAAGAGGCGAATCGCGTGAGAGAGCGGAAATCTTAGCGCCCTCACGCCCCTAGCCGCCGGATGGAGGTGACGTCCTATGCGATAGACAATATCTAACTCCCGTCCATCGCAAGCGTGGACTTGCGGACGGCGAGCAGTGGAAAGCTCGACGGCCGGTAAGGACCACGCCCAAGCCGACGGCGCGTTCTGTTCCACGCGCGCCTCAAAGAGATGTCAGCACATCGTGACGGGGTCCACGAAGATCGATGTTTGCCAGGGCTGTGGTGATCGAAAGAGATACCGTCGCTCCTGGTGCACAGGCAAGTGAAGGAACATGTCAGATTTTTACTAACAAAACCCACCCGGGTTTTAGTTAGTAAAAATCTGACACGCCCTTTTGCAGAGTTACAGAGGTCATTTGGTGATATCTACAAAAAAAGTATCGTTATTTTCAGGTCTATATCAGAAGACAGAGGTGGCATAAATACCTATTAGTTCTTTCCCGAGAACCATCTTGCGTGTCATACAAACTTGCCACATATTTTTGAGAATGGCTATGAATCATCATCATCATCATTTTAGCCGAAAGACGTCCACTGCTGGACCTAGGCCTCCCCCAAGGATCTGCACGACGACTGGACAAGCGCCTCCCACATCTAGCGGTTTCCCGCGACTTTCACCAGGTCGTCGGTCCACCCGAGAACCCATCGGCCCCATCGGGCATCGGACCTACCGTCAATGTGCCCGGTCCACTTTGTAATCCTGAGGGCTATGTGGGTTATTCTCGATCTTCTGCGGATCTCCTCATTTCTGAATTGATGACGCAGTGAAACCCTAAGCATAGCCCTGTCTATTGCCCTTTGAGTTACCTTGAGCTTTCTTATAAGGTCCATTGTTAGCGACTACATCTTAGTTCCATAAATCAGCACTGGCAACATACACTACACGTACAATATGTAACACTAACTGTGACACTGTTTGTTTTGTTTAACAGATGACCTCGTGGGGAAATAAGCTGAAGCTTAAAATGTTAATGTTATTTTGTTTTATATTCTGCTCTTAAGGCTTTCGTGTTTATTTAATAGGAATAGGAACCAATTATATGGGGCCGTTGGGATCATATGCGCTCTCGTTGTTTTACTGCAGCGCTGAAATTATGAAATAATATTGCAGTATATTTAAGTTAATTTTTGTGGAGTTATTATTATGAAAAACTTGAAAATATTGTCGGTATCGATTCATTGTTATTATTTATGTGGGATCCAGGTCAAGACACGTGCAAACTTATAATATCTATGTACTCAGCTTTACGCAAAGTTATATACGTTATATATATTACTTTATATGAAACCTGAATATAGTTTATTCAAAATAAGCAACTGAATTGATTCCTATCATTTTTACACGATGTTATATTTTTTCCCAAACACATATAGAAATTACTGCAGTGTGGTTACCAAGCACACGACATAGCTGGCGGTAGAACATATTATTATTGCGGTGCATTGACCATATTTTTGTTGGGATAACCAAGTAAGCTCATAACTTTATGGTTTTTCATGATACCTCTTTGAAATTTTGTACTTTGATTCTTTAATTAAAAATACTGGACACATGTTTCGGGTTTCACATTAACAAAAAATTACGTTGTATTGCTCCCATAACTTCTACATGTACACAGTTTACTATTACAGAGTCAATTACTAACACTACTGTACTAATTACTCTGAACTTAAAAATAACCACCGAGATGTTCATACACCACTATGTATCGCAACCACATGTAAACGAACACTGTCCCCTCAATCTCAATCTTACGCCTGCTAAGCAATGACGCTTGTGTCTCATTATAAGTGAATTCTCACGAAAGATCCAATTTAAAATATATAATTTAATATTAGGTTTGTAATTAACAGAACTTTATTTGTACTTCACTTAGGAAGTTAACGTATAATTTGACAGGTTGCGACACATTCGCCAAATACTGCCAGCGACTTCGTTCGCGTGGAGTTAGTTATGCCCCGCTCCTTTTGGTCGTAGCGTGATGATATATAGATTAAAGCCTAATAAGCTACTGAATCGATTTCAATCCTTTTTACACCATGTTATTATTTTTTGCCAGGTTGCCACAGGTACGTAGTACTCGCAAATAATGTACGTGTATGAACGTAAATGACGCAAAAGTAGCAAGTTAGGATCGCGGCAAGCGGCGCTATACAGATTCTATTTACCCCGGGGGAGGTCCACGATGAAAGTATATACATGTATGGGTTTCCAACTCTTTGTTCTCCGACACATCCTCAAAAAAAAAAAAAAAAACATACGTTACGCCACTACGATTGATGACACGTCCCGCGTCGTCGCATCGCGTGCATCGCCAAAAAACGCGCGACCCATTTGCAGGCGGCTAATGGACAAGCGCGCCGTGAGCACTATGACGCCATTGTCATGATGTAACACCATTGTGGAATTATGACGGCATCAGAATGAAAACCAGAAGGGGAAGTTTGTAAGTAGGTATGTAACTCTTTACACGTGTTTAGGTGTGAGAGATTTCTTGGACGCAATATAGGCTAATCGCTGAAGAATATAAGTTTGATAAGAGAAGTTTAGCGCTTGTAGTAGTAGCTTATAGCAGTACCTTTACCTTTTCTTTTCATTTCCGCGTTTAAACGGACAATATTTCAGCGGCTATGTAAGGCTTTTCCACTTGCACGTTTTATAATGACCTGTGCTGTGTTGGCGCCTAATTCATTCCGTTCTATTAAGCTGTACCTTTACGTAAGATTTAAAAAAAAAACCGGCCAAGTGCGTGTCGCACTCAGGCACAAAGGGTTCCATTTCCGTTCTCGGTGGTAGGCCATAACATTGGCCGCCGGCAGAAGTTACCACCCACCAGACAAAGCCTTGCCGCCAAGCGATTTGTCATGTTCCGGCATGATGTCGGGTGAAGCCGTACGGAGGACGGGTCTAAGCAGTTGTGCTGCGATGTGTGCCGGGTACGATGCGCCAAATGTTGTTGTGTTGGGAGTTTGTTCGTGGAGGGTCTTCAGATCAATCTCCCCTTGGCGCAGCATCGTTGGTCGTGTTGTTGGGTTTAACATTGCATCACCTCGCTCAACTGCCGTCAGCCTTCCTATTCGCTCAGTTTTTCTGAGTGAATAGGCTCTTAATAAACTAGCGCGCTTTACCATCAACGATCGCATCACTGCTTACCATCAGGCGGGATTGCGGTCAAGCGCTAGTTTATAATTATTAAAAAAAAAAAGATTTATGAAATTAAAGGATTTAAGTTATTTGTAGGAAAGATTACGCGGTAATAAGCGGTTTACGATTTACGAGGTATTAAAAAAAAACTACGTACTAAATCTCGTTCAAAACAATTTTTTTTTTGGTTATTTTTATAGTAATGTACATCATAATATGTTTTTTTTTTATATTTTTCATTTTCTTATTTTAGAAGTTAGAGGGGGGAGGGGCAACTTTTTTTATTTTTTTTTAATAATTATAAACTAGCGCTTGACTGCGATCCCGCCTGATGTTAAGCAGTGATGCAATCGTTGATGGTAAAGCGCACTAGTTTATTAAACCCATTCACTTAAAAAACTTAGTGAATAGGAAGAAAGACGGCAGTTGAGCGAGGTGGTACAATGTTAAGCCCAACAACACGACCAACGATGATGCGCCAGAGTGAGATTGATGTGGAGACCCTCCACGACCAAACTCCCAACACAACAACACTTGGCGCATCGTACCCGGCACACATCGCAACACAACTGCTCAGGCCCGTCCTCCGTACGGCTTCACCAGACATCATGCCGGAACACGACGAAGCGCTTGGCGGCAAGACTTTGTCTGGCGGGTGGTAACTTCTGCCGGCAGCCGATGTGGCCTACCACCGAGTGAAGTTTTTCCACTTTGGAAGCGTCTGTCACGCAAACTATTCGGCTTAGAGAAAAAATATTTTAGAAACCTCAATATCATTTTTGAAGACCTATGGGGAGCTCCTAATATTTATTATTATTATTTTATTTTTGCATCAAAATCTTAATGGGGTTCATAGAATACATCTACCTACCAAGTTTCAACAGTATAGCTCTTATAATTTCGGAAAAAAATGGCTGTGATACGGGCGGACAGACGGACAGACAGACATGACGAATCTAAAAGGGTTCCGTTTTTTGCCATTTGGCTACGGAACCCTAAAAAATAAAGTCTATACTAACCCAATTCTAAGAGAAGAAGATAGAAATTGCCAGAATATGAAATTTCATAGAACCTTTTACCGTGTAGCTTTTTAATATTTATTCGTTTCGGTATAACAAACAGCGAACAATATTAGGTTAGAATTTTTTGAAGCAGCTTGTATTGTTATGTAACATTGACATAAAAATAGCACCTATAGTTAAATCAAATGATGACCAGGTAATAAAATATAAAGGGTGTATCTGACATCGACGCACAAACGAGTATCATGGAATCAGTACATGATTCTGAACCCCCCAGTGGTGGAATTTTTCTTCGGCTTATTCATGATTAACAAAAATATATATGTAGTTATTTTCACTTTACACCGTTCCTAAATGCTATACTTTTATAACCCAATAAGATTTTTAAGTAAACGTTAATTAATTCGCTTATTACATAAAAAAGCACAATGAAAACAAAACTCGAAAAACTATCTTATCAGATGATTTAATAAAGTTCACATCAGGGATCAACGTCATACCTACAAACCCGGACAGCGGCACGCTTGCAACGTTCAAAGGCCGAGCCGACACTTTTTTTAAAACACTGTGAATTTTGTAACCGTTCATTAACCACATAAATGACTATCATAATTTTATTAGTGGCATGTGGTCTAGCCTTTTCGCGAAGTTTGCGTTACGATGTCAGATACACTCTGTATCTCCTACTCAATCAGTCCCCGCATCCACAGCTCTCAGGGTAGGGTTGCCACTACTGCGTAATCTGCTCAGCTATTATTTTTTTACTTATCAGAACTTGAACGCCATCTATACCCACATGTTTAAAATTCGGGACACAACCACCGCGTCGTTTTGCATAGATCGCACTTCGTTTTGATTTAGTGTTCATTCCGATGGCCTTCCTCAAGAATATTCAAAATTACTGGTCCTTTTAGAAATTACCGTGTCCAAACAAACATACTCCAAGGTATACCTATACCTACATAGATGTAACTGAAGAGATGCTTTGGTATTTACAACGGCAGGAATTAATATAATTCAAAGTTGACACAGTGAGACTTAAAAACTCATTAAGTGTAATATTTACTTCCCAGTGTACCTAAGTAGGTACATGCTCACATTAATTTCAGCTTTATCTCTTTAATTTGTCTTAATGTTTGCTCAAGAATTACAGCCTTTAAAAGGACTATCTTTCTGCTCCTCGAAACATTATATTCTAGTAATATTATAAATGGTAAAGTTTATGAGGAAGTATGTATGAATAAAGAAAAAAGAAAGAAAAATGCATTTATTGTCATTACAGCAAGATACATAAATTTAAAACTATAAAACTTGTCTTGTAATGCCAAAAGGGCCTCAGCTCAGCATAATGTCAGATGACAATACGAAGTGTACAATCTGACGCTGATTTTCAGCTGCAACCCACGAGTGCCATACGCTAGAATTACAAAAAATACAATAATATAAATGATATAATAATAGTAATCCAAATGATAGAAAAACTTAAACAGAATCTCATAAAAATGTTGTGACATGCATAAGTGTGTGTGTGTGTGTGTGATTCACGCAAAAATCTTTAAGGGATTTGGATGCAATTTAGCAAAATAACACATACTTGTAGAATCCTTTTATCGTGTATGCGAGTGAAACCGCGGGGCTCAGCTAGTAGTATACAAAGTAGCACATGAAGGAGAAGTTTTCTTAAGATACAATCATATTTCAGTCTGGGTAAACTTCCAGGAATTCTTGTAGATGAAGAATGTAATTTATTGCCTGTTATTTTTCTTAATAGTTTATATTTTGTAACAGAAGTCTTGGAATGAACCACAAATAAAAAAAATAAATAATCGAATTTATACTTATAGAAGTTTTGCTTCTTGCCAAATTTCATGATTCTAGGTGAACGGTCCTATAAATATTGATTCCCAGGTGAGTGTTAGAATATGCGGCATATAAGGAATGTAAACGCTCGTATCTTTTGATTGCGTTGACTTAGAAGTTTGATTTTTTGAAGGCAGCTCTGCACCCTAATTGCGTAACAAACTATTACTATGAATTGAAATAATTTTGAAGCATATTGCTAGTCCATTGCTCCATGTATTCGAAAAATGTGTCTGCTCACCAACGTAAATAACGCAATGAATGTTGTTGAACTGTCAAAATGAAACCCAATGCTACTGATAGTGTGTTAGGCAATCACCCTGCTGAATATTTACTCAATAGTTAACCCTTTATACGCTTAGGTAAAAATGTTTGCCAAAAGAAACAATCATGGACCCAGTCGGGCACAGCATAAGAGAGATAAGTGGAGAAGAGGACTTATCATTAATATATATCTTATATATATGTTATTCTTGTTAGAATTTAACAAAAAAAAAGAAATATATATTAATAAAAATACATAATAATAATAATTTATATGTTATTCTTGTTAGAATTTAACAAAAAAAAAAGAAATATATATTAATAAAAATACATAATAATAATAATAATTTATCATTTTTTCTTCTTCTTCAGCCTATAGAGGTCCACTGCTGGACAAAGGCCTCCACGAAGGCTTTCCACGATGATTGGTCTTGTGCTGCCATCCATCGGCTTCCCGCGACCTTCACCAGGTTATTAGTTTAATATTTGCTTTGTGTAAATTATTTCATCAACTGTTGAAAACGGTGTTTTCAAAACGGTGAAAGAAAACATCGTAAGGAATCACGGTGGCATTTCTTAGAGCCAAAACTTCGAAGTCATGTGACATCCAGTAACCGGCACTGGGCCGACATAGACATGGATTACGTTCCATTCTCTCTTACCATGAGGAGGGGGTGTCCCAGGAGTTGCGACATCATCTATAGGCTGAACACCGCAAACGTCAACATCATATTTTTTTATCAATTTAAGAAATAATATTTTATATCAGTTTTTCATTACGATTCTGTGAAATATTCAACAAAAACCGAAACCCAAACTGAAAGCAGTTTAAAATTTATATAAAAAGTGTTTTTAAACATATCTGCAATGATAAAATTACCGAATCTTTGGAGGTGACATCTGTCATGTCACCTCGGAAAATATATTATTATGTACAATACAACAATACAAAATAGAAAAATAAGTATGAAATGTTGACAAGATCTGCCGCTCGACGTGCACGCTCACCACCCCCGGACTCGTCGCCCAGCTCCGCCTCGCCGCCGCCGGTCTCCAGCCTCACTGTGAACGCTGTGACGACACCGGCCGCGGTAGTTGCGTCGAGCTCGAGCGACGAGTATTTCTCTCCGCCGACGTCGCCAACACCTGTGCGTCGGCAGGGGAGAGGCCGGCCACCGAAGAGCTTGGGACTTAGGGGCCATCCGGCCCCGAGCCGGGTCCCCGCTGCCGGTGGTTGTGTGCAGCGCATGAGATGGACTCAGACAATGAATGAGAACGTCATGCGCGCATATTACGGGGCTACAGAGGGGGGAACTAACCTCACTGCGTACCGTGAAAGGATGCTGTCTTTGTTTCAGGCACTGGAACCAACTGTCAACGTCTCGGCCCAACGACTGTCGGATCAGGTGCGTGTCATCCAACGCAATCACAGGTTGGACGATATCGCACTTGATAGGCTGCGCTCAGAGGTACTGAGCAACCAAATCGCCCCGACTCTGACCCAGACCGCGGCACAGGCGTCAATTATTGATGCTGTTCCGCCGCGGTCCAATCGTGTCGAAGAAGAGGACGATAGGGTTGAAACAGTAAGTAGCCAGTATAACGATCGACTGAGGAGCGCACTGGAGGATGCGTTCCGCGACTATAGATCCACTCCGACCAACCTTAGACCCCGGTTACCACGGCTACCTATGCATAAAAAAAATAGGGCGCTGGTGTGTGCTTTGGACTCGCAGCTCAAGAATTTCTTCGAGAGCAGCGAGGATCTCATTGATACACACTCGATCCTGTATTGCGCGGCTGTAGCGGCATGTCGATTAGCCAAAGTCAAGTTTCCAAATTATGACGAAGCTACTCGACCAAAACCAGCCGTACCAGCCTGGCAACGCAGAATCGAGCGTCGTATCGATGGGACCAGGGTACTCATCGGCAAACTATACTGCTTCAGGGAGGGCAATACTCGACCACGAGTGATGCGCTTTGTGAGACAGGCATTCTCGGGGACTGGTATCAGCCCTCGAGAATACATAAATAATGTCACAGAGCGCATCGACTTCCTGAAGCAGAAAGTTTGTGCATGGGCGAGCCGTATTCGGCGGTATAAGCGGCGAGTGGATCGATATACGCAAAATCGCATGTTCCAGAGCGATGAGAGGTGGGTATACAGAACTTGGGAGCGACCAGAACAAAACGAGGCTGACGTGTACCGCCCAGATGATGCCACCACAAGTGCATTCTGGCGCGGTATATGGTCGGTATCCGTTTGTCACACTGAGGGTGACTGGATACAGGATATCAAACAGGGGTGTGAAAACTTACCAGAAATGGATAGTATTTTCATAACATCATCAGACGTAGCCACAGCAGTCCGTTCGTTACCGAACTGGAAATCACCGGGACCGGACGGGCTGCATAACTTTTGGTTAAAATGGCTAAGTAGTTCACACACTTGTTTGGCATCTCAATTCCAGTCATCCTTAGATTCTGGTTCGCTACCCCAGTTCTTAACAACTGGTATCACCCACCTGCTCCATAAATCAGGTAGCACCGCGGAACCCAAAAATTATAGACCGATCACTTGTTTACCAACGGTCTATAAGGTTCTTACATCCATTTTGAAAGCTAAAATAAACAAACATCTTGACAGCAATACCATCATGTCTGTCTCTCAAAATGGATGTAGGAGCGGGTCCCGTGGTACTAAGGAGCTACTCCTCATAGACATGGCCATCAGCCAACAGGTTCGCCGATCCCGCAAGGATCTCTCAACCTGCTGGATAGATTATAAGAAGGCCTACGATTCGGTGCCACATACATGGCTTTTGAGGGTGCTGGAGTTGTACAAGATAAATGCAACTCTACGCACTTTCCTTAAGTCGTGTATGGGGCAATGGAAGACAGTCCTTCGCTATCCAGGGAGTCGACAGATCCAGGGGAATGATGAACCTGTATGGATTAAGCGGGGAATATTCCAGGGCGACAGTCTGAGTCCACTATGGTTCTGCTTAGCTCTGAATCCTCTAAGCACACTGCTGGAGGATTCAGGTCTGGGTTATCGATTGAAGAGAGGCGGTCAGGTCATATCTCACCTTCTCTACATGGATGATTTGAAACTCTTTGCCCCCAATAAATTGCATCTGATGAAGCTACTGAATGTAACTGAAACTTTTAGTAGTGGCATCAGAATGGAATTTGGTGTGGACAAATGTGCAGTCATGCATGTAAAGCGGGGGGAGATTATGGAATCCGAGGGAATTACACTCCCAGATTCCATACACCTTAGATCCCTCTCCTCATTCGAGAGCTATAAATATTTGGGTATGTCGGAAGCGTTAGGTATCAACGATGCTGACATGAAGCAAACGTTGAAGGAGCGCTTCTTTGGTCGCCTGAAGAAGGTATTAAAAAGTCTTCTTTCGGGCGGAAATAAGGTGCGCGCCTTCAACGGGTGGGTCATGCCGGTTTTGATGTACTCTTTCGGCATACTTAAATGGACTCAGACCGAACTCGACGCCCTGGATAGAAGGGTCCGTACACTGCTGACAGCAAACAGGATGCATCATCCACGATCATCGGTGATGAGACTGTATATTCCGCGGAAGTGCGGGGGTCGAGGCTTTTTAAATGCGAAGATCCTCCACAACCGAGAAGTATGCAGTCTCAGAG
The DNA here is from genome assembly GCA_037179545.1 of Sesamia inferens. Taxonomy (NCBI): domain Eukaryota; kingdom Metazoa; phylum Arthropoda; class Insecta; order Lepidoptera; family Noctuidae; genus Sesamia; species Sesamia inferens. Next base: position 24,965,774 of record CM073945.1, on the reverse strand, counting down.
AACATTTTTTAAAAACCGTAGTGGGTATGCATCATGATGTGGTCACGGTGGACAAGGGGCTTACCCCGCTATCCATGGCGAAAGAGAACTGGCACAAGCCTATAATACTTACCACTGATGACCGCAAGATGATATGGCAAAGCAAGGAACTTCACGGGCGATTTTATCGGGCTCTTCATGAGCCCGATATAGACTTCTTAGCCTCCGTATCCTGGCTACGATTCAGTGACCTTTTCGGGGAAACTGAAGGTTTCGTCTGTGCAATTATGGACGAAGTTATCTTAACGAATAACTACCGGAGATATATTATGAGGGACGGGACGATTGACGTGTGTCGGGCATGTCACCATCCGGGTGAGTCCATCAGACATATTATCTCTGGTTGCTCTCGTTTGGCTAATGGCGAGTATTTGCACAGGCATAACCAAGTAGCTAGGATTATCCACCAGCAACTTGCTTTAAAATATAAACTTGTGGATTCTGAGGTACCGTATTATAAGTATGTGCCCGACCCAGTTCTTGAAAATGGCCATGTCACGTTATACTGGGATCGGTCTATCATTACTGACAGGACTATTGTTGCAAATAAGCCTGATATAGTAGTGATAGATCGATTAGCGCGCCTCGCAATGATTATCGATGTTACCATTCCACATGACGGGAATCTCGTGAAAGCTGAGAAAGAGAAACAAATTAAATATCTCGACTTGGCGCACGAGGTTGTTGACATGTGGAATGTGAACTCGGCTGTCATTGTACCGATTGTCGTATCGGCCAATGGTCTGATAGCCAAGAGCCTCGACCAACATCTATTGCGGCTCTCGTTAGGCAGTTGGATCAAGGGCCAGATTCAAAAGGCAGTACTCCTCGATACGGCCCGCATCGTGAGAAGGTTCCTGTCTCTGTAGCTCTAACCACCGGTAGCTTGGACCCCGCTCCCGCCATCGGTGGAACACTATTTTTTATATTTTTAAATGTTTTTATGTTTTTTTATAAATATTTAAAAATGTAAATTAATATGTATATATATAAAAATAAACGGAATAATTTATTTGTTATTCTTGTTAGAATTTAACAAAAAAAAAAGAAATATATATTAATAAAAATACATAATAATAATAATAATTTATCATTTTTTCTTCTTCTTCAGCCTATAGAGGTCCACTGCTGGACAAAGGCCTCCACGAAGGCTTTCCACGATGATTGGTCTTGTGCTGCCATCCATCGGCTTCCCGCGACCTTCACCAGGTTATTAGTTTAATATTTGCTTTGTGTAAATTATTTCATCAACTGTTGAAAACGGTGTTTTCAAAACGGTGAAAGAAAACATCGTAAGGAATCACGGTGGCATTTCTTAGAGCCAAAACTTCGAAGTCATGTGACATCCAGTAACCGGCACTGGGCCGACATAGACATGGATTACGTTCCATTCTCTCTTACCATGAGGAGGGGGTGTCCCAGGAGTTGCGACATCATCTATAGGCTGATTATGTTATAATATATAACATTCGCTTATTTCTCAGTCATATTATTGCTACATGTACTTAAATGTTTCAATACTTTATTTTTGCTTTTTTTTTGTTGTTTAAAAAATCATATACACTGTAATAAAATTTCTTTATTATTAGTTCTTTTAACTAATACGATAGCATTTCTTTTCATTTTATATACCTACATATACCCGAAACATATTGTAATTTTTTACAACTTACAGGAGGGCTTGTTGAGTGTATTTTTGAAAGGGATATTGGAATGTGGAGTAGTGTTTTGTGTCGGAGTATGTATCTTGTTTTATATCTCTAATATTTCAGCTTGATAACTCCACGCTTACCTGAGAAAAGGTGTCTTGATAGATGGACAGGTTGGCGGACAACGAAATGTTCTTACAAAATAATAATACTTTTTTTAAGAAATCAGTTCTGCCACATAATCGATGACTGTTGTTTTTTTTTTTTTTTAATATTTATAAACTAGCGCTTGACCGCAATCCTGCCTGATGGTAAGCAGTGATGTGATCGTTGATTATAATGAACAACAATAATGTAAGAGAGATGGATAAAGATCAGTCCACACAAAAAAAATTGAGCTCTGACTCCTAAACTAGGAAGACCCTGTATCTCAGTGGCATTATAATAAAAGATAATAAGATAGCCACAGACATAATTTAGACTAAAGTTAAGAATTTATCAGCGTAAGATTCATACAAGGTAACAATTATGCAAGATAGTGATGACAAAAAGACAATTGAGTGGGAACTTAAAGTATTTAATATAATTATCAAAAACTTTAGTCACTATAGCTACAAAAAGTTACAAATTACGGTGATATAAAATAAAATTCAAATACGGCCCGTATTTGAATTTCGTACACTGTTATTAGTTTGTTAGAAAAAAAAAACACGTCCATATGTAGACTAAATCTTTAGGTTCTCTAAAAATAATTTAATTTCTAGAATGTAGATTTATGAATAGATAATGGTTCTGTTCCCGCTCAACTGGCTCTCGGCTTCCGTCTCTCGGCACTCTACCTCTATGCCTGCTTAATACTTTTTCAGTATTAAACGCATTCATTATCACCGTGATGCGAATATCGTGATGACATTAATATTTACATTGAATTCTTCGTGTTTACATTTTTCTCCTTTTTATTGTTGGGTGATTGGTGGTGTTGGATGTTGGTGTTGGCGCAGCGGTCAACACGCCTGCCTGCGACGTGGAGGCCCCGGGTTCGATCCCCGGCCAGGTCATGATGGAAAACAATCTTTTCCTGATTGGCCTGGGTCTTGGATGTTTATCTATTATAAATATAGTATCGTTGAGTTAGTATCCCATAACACAAGTCTCGAGCTTACTTTGGGGCTAGCTCAATCTGTGTGATTTGTGCCTATTTATTTATTTATTTATATGATTGTATGTATTTTTACCAGATTTCGACGAAGGAAAGAAAGAAATATTTATGAATGTCAGATATTAAGCAAAGTGGGTATGATATAACTGGCATAACTGCTGCTTTCTTGTTCAAGATACAAGTGAAGGAGACAAAAGTAAAATGTAGATTATTGTAAGTGTGAATGAAGCTTATTTGTTGTTTATTCTAAAAGTATTATTTCCTTATACGTGCCATAATGAAAGCGGAGAGAAGGTTTTGATAAAATATCAGTAATATTTAGAAGAAAAAATCATAAATGAAGATCCGTACATTCATCACCATCATCATCAACCTTTTTATCGTCCCACTGCTGGGCACAGGTCTCCTCTCATACAGAGAAGAATTGATCGTAATCACCACGTGTTATACAAGTCTTTACTGTACTTTTTTTTTAATAATCCTAAACTAGCGCTTGACCGCAATCCCGCCTGATGGTAAGCAGAGATGCGATCGTTGATGGTAAAGCGCGCTAGTTTATTAAGTGCCTATTCACTCAGGAAAACTGAGCAAATAGAAAGGAAGACGGCAGTTGAGCGATGTGATGCAATGTTAATCCCAACAACACGACCAACGATGCGGCGCCAAAGGGAGATTGATCTGAAGACCCTCCACGACCAAACTCCCAACACAACAATATTTGGCGCATCGTACCCGGCACATATCGCAACACAACTGCTCAGACCCGTCCTCCGTACGGCTTCACTAGACATCATGCTGGAACACGACAAATCGCTTGGCGGCAAGGCTTTGTCTGGTGGATGGTAACTCCTGCCGGCGGCCGATGTTATGGCCTAGCACCGAGGTACATTATAAGAGAATAAATAATTTATATTAATATAAATCTAGCACTTGTATTTATTTGTGTATAGGAGTGGCTCAGTGACCGGTAGAAACTAAGTCCCAGGGTCTCCACCACTGATATTGCAGACACCACTTTGGGGCCTTGACCTTTCCGACTCAGGCCATGAGAATACCGACTAGCTTGTATATTTCATGTCAACCGAATAAAGTTAAATATTTTTTTTTAGAATACTGTTACTTATAACTGATAGTTAGTTATAACTGATATATAAATTAGAAAATATATATCTTTATAAATCTACAACACTACATGTTGGCGCTTCGTCAAGGAGGTCCGCCATATTAAACAATTTTCGTTACGAAACGTTTATTGCATTCGTGTAAAAAAAAGTTTTATACTATAATAGCACAGAATTTTTGGAGGAATGTATGATGTTTTTTTTTTTAATAATAATAATAATAATAATGTCATTTATTTCAGACCAAAAAGTCCATAGTTTTGTTAGTAACAATTTATTACTTATAGCTAATGTTAGTAACCAATAGTAATAATCAAACAATAATAAATTATGTCAACTAGAATTAAAATAATACATTATGTCAAAAACCGAATTCTAATATTAAAATAAAAACTTAAAGTCTTTCTGCACGTGAATCATGCGACAGTGGTTGAGGTAGTGGCAGTCGAGCCGTTCAGCAAAAGCGCTCAGGATACTGTTGCGGCTGCCCCGCACCCTATGCTCCAGGGATGTGCACCGCTTGCGCATGATTGTGTGGAAACAATCCACACGCGCCTCCGCAAACATCCCCGAGGCGCTACAGAAGCGAGGCAGCCCCAAGAGCACTCTGAACGCGTTGTTGTACTGGACACGTAGAGCACTGTACTGTTTCTGCGTATAATCTACCCACAGACTGCCAGTGTAGAAGGACGTACAGAATGCCCTGAATAGGGCTATTTTGACGCCACTTGAACACCGAGCAAATCTGCGTGCTATCATATTCGCACGAACAGACAGCGCCCTACGTTCCCTTTCAATGTCGGCATCGTCTTTCAAGTCTGAGGTTAATAAATGTCCGAGATATTTAAATGTATCAACATTCTTAAGGGGGCATCCGTTGAGCTTAATTATGGGCAAGTAATCTGGACACCTCCTTGCCTGAAAGACCATGCATTCGCTCTTCTTCGTGTTATACAACAAACCATGTTCCTCAGCATATCTTTCGCACATACCAATTAATTTCGTCACCCCACAGACAGAGGCGCTGAGCAGCACCATGTCATCAGCATAACTGATATTGTTAAGGCACACACCCCCAATATGGCAACCAACATGCGTGCTGCTGAGCCCCTCTATTAGCGCATTAATATATAGGTTGAAGAGCTTAGGAGAAGTTAGCCCTCCCTGTCTCACGCCACACTGTAACCTGTACGGGTTTGAGTAAGCCCCCGCCCAACGAACAACGTTGACCTGATTGTTGTACTAGTATTTAAAGATATGGGTCAGTTCATCTGGCACTGATGCTTGCTTCAGTTTTTGCCATAGCAAATCATAGCAAACGAGGTCAAACGCCCTCGATAGGTCGAGGAAACAAGCAAAAACAGGTGTATTTCTATCCGTGTAGTACTTGACAGTTTGCTTTAAACTCAATATAGCTGTTTCTGTAGAAAGACCAGCCTTAAAACCAAACTGATTATCATGTAACCTCAAACATTTCTCCAACTGAGTATTAAGCAAACCGTCAAGCACCTTTGAAATAACAGTGGCCAAAGAAATGGGTCTATAGTTATTTTTGTCACTAACATCACCAGTCTTGTTCTTAATAACTGGCACCACCACAGTCTTCATCATCCGCTCAGGCAGATACGAATGCCCTATACACAAGGAGTAGAACATCGCCAAAACTCTGGGCAAATGATGACCAGCGTGCTTAAGATGCTCAACACTTAAGTGGTCGTGGCCTGGAGACTTACCCCTCGACATAGACATAACAACTTGTCTAACCTCCTTTGCCGTAAACCGGGTACTGGACTCCTGACCACTACACCCGGCACTACTTGTAGACTGTGGCGGTCCCAACGGCGACGAAACAGTGAAATGCTCCCTAAATAACTCAGCAATCTGTGAGCCATCAGCAGCGCCACTGACACTCACCGGCAGGCCCGGTCTACTATTGAGTCTATTGGTGGACTTCCAAAAATTTCGGAAGTCGCCCCTAGAATGATGCGACGCCAGTATATCCATTTTAATTTGATCACTATTGTCCTGGCACCATCGTAAGCGCGACTTAAAAAACCTTCTACTGGTTTGCATCTCAATCCAGACACGACCCTCGCGCGGTCTTCCATAAGACACCCACTGCTCAAACTTTAGCCTGGCCTGCCTGTGAGCATCACTCACGTGCCTATTCCACCCGACAACTGGCTTCCTATTTCGCACACGATCTGGTACATAACTTTCAGATGCTGCCCGGCACAAAATATTAACAATGTCATCATACATATTATCAATAATAACTCTGTGGTCCAATTTATTACAAACATAGTCAGAACATTTACTCAATTCTCTTGGAAAATCAATGCATTTTAAATTATCATTACAATATTTTGTATAAATGTCAATTTGCTCAAGTTTTCTACACTCCCATTTTATTGTATTTGGTGGCCTAGTGGTTAATACACCAGCCTCTCAAGTATGAGTGTGCGGGTTCGATTCCAGGCCTGGCAAGTACCAATGTAACTTTTCTAAGTTATATGTACATTTTAAGTATATCTTGGCCACCAATGACTGATTATAAGGTGAAGGAAAATCTCTTGTAGAAACCTGTACTTTAAATTTGAAATCGCCAACCCGCATTGCGCAAGCGTGGTGATTACGCTCAATCCTTCTCTATATGAGACAAGACCTGTGCCCAGCAGTGGGACGATAAAAAGGTTGATGATGATGGGTATAGATTTCATGTTCAGGAAAATTGACAATATTACCGCCGTGGTAAGTGCAGGTGACAAAGTCGCCACCCCGTATTAAAACTGGCAAAATCTGAATGACATACCTGTACTCTCTGGACAAATATGATTTTAGATTTTCTTGCAGTTTAAAGTTCATCACCTGCCTGACCCCAACTATGTGTCGGCTTCCAGTATAACCAGGTTAAACTGAATAAGTACCAGAATGTATAAGCGACTGCCAATCTGACCAGTAGGCCTAGTATGAGTTTTCATTACGAGACTCGATCGTCGGTATCGAGCGTGTTTGACTCATTAATTAGCCCGTTTCAAGATTGTAAGAAATCTCAACCAATGAGAGCGCCAAACGCGTTCGATATCGACGATCGAGTCTCGTAATGAAAACACATTCTAGGCATACTGAACCGAATTACTTACAATTTAAAACTATAAAATAATCATAAGAGAAAAAACGTTGTGGTTCTACTTTTTTTTCTAAAGTATACCTCAAGTATGACTAGAATTCGAAAGTAGCTTCAATCTTTGTTTCTGCAGAGAGCACGTACAGCAGCGATAGTTTCTTTGACAATCAGCGAATTATGTACAAAAGAATATTATACAAAAGAAAGTCTTAGGTAGGTGGTGTTTTTGGAAGTATTTCTCGGTTCATTACGGCTTTGGAGGTGTGCTCTCGAATAGGTAATTTTTTTTTCGGCTACAGTACTTTTTGCAATATTAACATAACGTCACGCCTTGCTCCCCGCAAGGCGTGACGTTATGTAAAGGAAAGGGCGGAAGAGTGAGTGGTGTACAAATAGACATATGTTTTGCCAGTTAGGTTTAGATCCTATAATAAAGTTACAAATGGCAAGCATTAAGAATAGTAATTACGTTTAACTCATTGGTTTTTATCGTATTTACAACAAAGAACGCTGTGACTTTCGCTACGTAATGGATGTAGTTACAGAATAAAATAACTATAGACATTCCTTCCTTTGATAAAGTCCGGAAAACTGTACGTAAATTACTTAGAAGAATTAAACCTAATAGAATACACGTTGCCACCATGCAATTCTTTTTTTTTCTAAATAAATATATATACGGACAAATCACACAGATTGAGCTAGCCCCAAACTAAGTTCTAAACTTGTGTTATGGGATACTAACTCAACGATATTATATTTATAATAGATACATATATTGATAAACACCCAAGACCCAGGCCAATCAGGAAAAGATCGTTTTCCATCATGACCTGGCCGGGGATCGAACCCGGGCCCTCCACGTCGCAGGCTGGCGTGTTGACCGCTGCACCATAGAGGACGACGATTTTCATTCAGCAGATCAATTGAAAATTATACTTAGGTACAAATAAACGCTCTCAAAACTCGCAATTTACCTTACCCGCACGCTCTCTGGCCACTCTCCCAGAATGCTTAGCGAAATGATACAACAGCATTTGGTAAAAGCTTTACCTACATTTATCTATACGTAGGTATACTTACAAATGACTAAGAATGATACTCCATTTATTTCACCCCACCAGTGTGAAGCTGATTTGCTTTCCGTCTAAGTTTTTCAATTTACCTGCTTGCAAACCAAACGAGGTTATGTGAGTTATGTTATGGTTTTCGTAATGGTGTGAGCAGTAAAAGAAAAAGTAATTCCTTTTTGACAGTTTACAAATTGGTTCTTTTTGGTTGGGTTAATACTGAACTGGTATTATTAAAGACATTCTGGTTTTGCAACAACATAATTACGTTTGTCACCATTCAAATTATAACACAAATTGCGAGTCACACAAAGAGTTCTACTGTTTGTAACACCACTCTCTCACTCTCATCTAGTTATATCTATCTATAGTTCTCTATCCCTGAGATCAAAGCACCTTTACTAAGTTTTAATTTGAGGTGAATGTATGCTATTAAATTAATGACTCATATAACATATATGAATCATTCTAAGTACCTTAGTGATCACGCACTTATGTAGGTCATTGGGCATCAAAAAATTCATCCACATCGCTGTCAGTGGGAGAACTGCCCAAAAGGCTGACAGCATTACCACGTCGGATGGTAATTCAAAAATTTTATTTCGGATTTAAAAAACATAAATATCCATATAGTGTTAGTACAAGTAGAACTTAGCCTAATGTTAGTAATAAATTAACTAAAGTGGGTCTGGACTCCCATCCACCTGCGTAAGAGGGGCGAGTCCCACCGATCCGAAAACACATTCAGGATGCCATTGGAGGAGGAGCGCAATCGCGCCATCATGGAAGCACACCGCCTCCGCATGATCGCGGCGAACCCGTCGACCCTCGCCTCCGCGAACATCCCTGACGCGCTACAACGCCACGGCAACCCCAAGAGCACCCTGAATGCGTTATTATACTGTACGCGCAGGTCGCTGTATGCCCGCTGGGTATACGTGGTCCACAGGCTGCACGTGTAAAACGACTGGCAGAAGGCCTTAAAAAGCGTTATCTTAACAGATTTAGAACAGCGCACAAACCTGCGGGCCAGCATGTTGCAACGGACAGCCAGCGACCTGCGCTCCCTATCGATATCCACATTATCCTTTAAGTCATCAGTGACCCAGTGACCCAAATACTTGAACTTTGCAACCCGCCCTAAAGTAGACCCAGAGAGAGAGATTTCAGGCAACTGTTTATAGGTCAAGTTAGCTGATTTAAATACCAACCACTCACTCTTATCAGTATTGTATTTGAGTCCATGAGCCACTGCATACCTTTCACATATTTCAAGGAGCTTTCTTAAAGCACCGATAGATGGACTCAGCAGCACCATATCATCAGCGTAACTAATATTGTTCACGCAAACACCGTCCACGTGACAGCCGATTTTGGTGCCGCTGAGCTCACCTATCAGCTTATTTATGTACAGATTGAAAAGACGGGGGGAGCTCAGACCTCCCTGTCTTACCCCACAGTCCAACCCATACATTTCAGAGTAGGAGCCTGCCCACCTTACCGTATTCCTCCGACTCCTATACCAAAAACTGAATAATGATATAACGTCAGAGGGAACAGTAGTGTCCTGAGTGAGCTTATGCCAGAGTAGGTCATAATTGACAAGGTCGAAGGCCCTCGATAAATCCAAGAAACAAGCTATTACAGGAGTCTTTCTGTCAGTATAATATTGGACAGTCTGCTTAAGGCACAAAATTGCACTATCTGTCGACAAGTTTGGTCTGAAGCCAAACTGACCATCCTCGAGAATGATATGCTTAGCCAGTATTTTATCAAGCAGACTATCCAATACCTTAGCACAGACAGTAGCAAGTGATATCGGCCTATAATTGGAGATATCGGAGGCATCGCCTGTCTTATTCTTCACCACTGGCACAACGATCGTTTTAGTAAGTTGGGCAGGTAAGTAACTATGACTTAGACAAAGGTTAAAAAACATAGCCAGCACTCGTGGTAAGTGTACCCCAGCGTGTTTAAGATGTTCAACACTGAGGCTGTCGTGACCGGGAGACTTACCCCTCACCATGTTCTGTATACTTCTCGCAACTTCCTTAGCAGAGAACCTGACAGGGCATACCCCGGTCACGACCGCCCCAGCGGCATTTTTAGACAACTCGCCAAAGTTATCCAAACGCGAGCACACCTTAAAATGTTTGTGAAAAGCGTTAGCTATTTCAATGGGGTCGCTCACGCCCGCGACGCTCATCGGTACACCCAACTTATGTTTTAATTTATTTGTTAATTTCCAAAACTTATTAAATTGTTTACTTTCATGACAAGACGCTAACATATCCATTTTAATTTTCTCCTGGTTGTTTTGACAATATTTTAACTTAGTTTTAAACAGATTTCGCGATTTACACATATTTTCATAAATAATTCCGGAGGTAGGTTTGTTATAAAATAGCCACATTTGATAACATAGTCGGGCATCGCGATGAGCCTCACGAACGTGTTTGTTCCACCCAACTACATAGTTCCCTTTATAACGCTTTTTAATGGAAGCTGCATGGGAGAGTACGGCTCCTTTTTTCAGAATAGAAATAATTTCATTATACAACCTATCTATCACCGACCGATGATTAGTTTTGCGACACATATTATCAGCACAATTTTGAAATACTGTAGGAAAATCAATTTGTTTTAGGTTGCTATTACAGTAATCTGAATAATTATTTATCTGAACTAAATTTCTCTCACCCCATACAACTTTATTACAAGAATTGTAGGATTCAATAACCTTAGGTTTAATTAAATTAATGTTACACTCAATTACTAACGGAATATGGTCTGACATATACACACCATATAAAATTGTCGCATTATTCACCAAATGTCTAGCGGCCTCTGTGACAATACAGTGATCCAGCCAGCGGAGGGAACCATTCGCGGAGCTAGTAAAAGTATGCGAGTCTCGCGGCAACAGTTCAGTATCAATGCACGACCAAGATTGATCGGTACACGTTGAAAGTAACTCACGCGAGAATCGTGTCCCTGGGTGCGCATTAAAGTCTCCCAGCACAAAAACCGACTCCACCTCACTGCTCTCAACCACTGAAATAATCTCACTTAGGCAACTTGTAAACTCTGTCAAATTTTCAGCACAATCAGTGGGCATGTACACACTAAATATAAGGAACGAACGCTCGCCCTGCGCTATTTTAATACATACGATACGATCACTAACACAATCTACAACCGAAACCGTCGCAAATAAAGACTTCTTCCACAACAACGCCACACCTCCAAATGGTCTTCCAACCAGAACACCGGTAGATATGTCTACAGCGGATTTCCCAGTGTACGTGAAGTCACCATCAAGGGTCGCTAAGAAGGGCACGTCGTGCGGCAGCAGCCAAGTCTCCTGTAACGCTATCACGTCGGCCTGTGCACATAATTGACGCACGCAAACAGCTGATCGAATTATATTTTTACAATTGAATGTGCATAGTTTTACGTTCGACATACAACCCATTATATTATTTTGGTTAAGTTTTCAAGACTGTGCTGTTTATTTATTTTTTCTGAGTTTCTCTTAAAATAAATAAACTGTCTAAACCGAATACCCTCAGGCCATAATTTGTCATCCAGAAAAGTATTAATTTTGTATTTTGAGACAAACAATTTAAAGGCATTATAGGATCTTTCGGATTTCATATTGACTTTCTGAAGCTGTACTATTTCTTGCGTCTTATTTTGTATATAATCACAAATATCTTTTTCAGAAGTCTCTTTGTCAACATTAGTAATAAAAAGCGGAATTTTCAAATCGGCAGCCTTGAATTTGAAGTTGGCATTAGGACTTGCGGTACCCGTTTTTCCCTCAAACCGATTCTTTGACTTTCTATTTTGTACCAGAGTCCAATCATCCTTAGCAGTATTTTTAGGCCATACACCTTGCATTAATACATCCACCATAGTTTTATTACTCTGTGTTGATGGTAACAGATCTGTATTCATGTTATCCTTGGCTTCTAAAAACGTCGAGTTAATCGGAGTGGTAGCAGACTCAACGACTGCCGGTAGCATTGTAGCATGGGAGTGAATGAGAGAGCGATACTTCGGTTCGTCCTCGTCATTTGTTTTCTGCGTTAGCGACTGTGAGTCAGAATCGACCAGCTGTGAATGAGAAGAGGGTAGATGCGGCGACATTCCAAACGGCCCGCTGTCTACATTATACCCTCCACCTCTAATTTTATTTACATTAGAGTTAAATATCGGGTTCAATAACGGATTGCCATATTCTATATTATACTTATCCTTCAGGGCCACTTTTAGATCGCTTTTGGTAACAAATTTATCTTTTAAATCACTTATCTCCGCACGCAAAATTAATAAATCCTTAAGTAATTTCGTGACGTCAACATGGTCGAAACACACAGGGGGCAGTTTATGTAACTCGTAGGCGACAAAAACCGGCAGTTGATCAGGGTCTATAGTTTTGAAAACCGCTATCATGTCTTCTAAATCCTTTAGTTTCTTATCTTTTCGCCTTGACTTCAATCGTTTACCAATCTTCGTCGTATTGCATAACAATTTCTTTGCTTCATCAATTTCCTCCTCGGAAAACGCCGACACACATATTCTTATGAGGCTTTCGTAAAGATAAAGATAAAGATAAAGATAAAGATCATTTATTTGTAAAAACATGCGTTTACATACTGATTTAACAGACATGCAAGGTACTGAAAAATATATGCTGTGAGCGTCCATGTTTTGCCAATCACGGCGTACAAATGTTTTAGGTATAAGGATTACATTTACATAATTGGTTATACATATAGTCGTTTTAAATCTCACAGTAAAATACAAAACAAACAAATAATAATATTGATGTCAAGAGAATTTATAGTACAAATATATTACAGTCAAGAAAAAAAATATGTCAAGTTACCAATTACAAATTATGTCAAATTGTCAATTACCTAAAGTCAAAATAAATTATATTTAAGTATAGTCAATAGTGTCAAATAGGTATCTAAGTTACAGTAGGTAATTAAATAAAAGTTATATATTAGTAGTCGGAACAGAAAAGTCTTTTTCATTCAAAAAATCTTGCAGATTGTAATATGTTTTACTAATTAAAAAATTTCTCAACTTATTTTTGAAACGAACCAAGGGCAGTTCTCTCCAACTTTTAGGTAATTTATTAAATATGGATGGAGCCATACAAAAAACACTTTTGCGCATGAGGGCTGTTCTCGGAGGTAGAGAGCATATCCTACTATTGTCGCGCCTATTACGTGGTACTATTTCATCTAATCGTTTAAATCGTTTTGAATTTGTTTTAACAAAAATAGCTACCTCTAAAATGTACAGACATGGCAAAGTAAGTATTTTATATTTTTTAAAGTAGGGCACACAACTATCAGTAGGTTTAATTTTGAATATTGAACGCACGCATCTCTTTTGGGCCTTGAACACCGTGTCTTTTTCCGTTGAGTTGCCCCAAAAAATGACACCATAGCGTAAATGTGACTCTGTTAAACCATAGTAGGCTGTAAGTAATGCCTCCACACCTATTATAGACGACAATGTGTGCAGGGCATAGGCAGATTGGCTGAGTTTTTTACACAAGATTTCGGTATGGATTTTCCAATTTAGTTTTTTGTCAATATGGAGCCCTAGAAATTTTGTTGTTTCGACTTCTTCTATAGGCTGGTCATCATAATGTATATTCAAGTTACTCTTACTATTAATCCGTTGGCTAAAATGTATTAATTTAGTTTTAGTCAGGTTAATTTTTAAATTGTTGTTATCTAGCCAGTTTACCATTTGATTTATGGAATTATTTATGTCACTTTCATAAGTCTCAACACTTTTAAAAGGTATCGTTATAGTGCTATCATCAGCAAATAGTGTCAGAGATTGGGCGATGCCTTTCGGTAGATCATTAATATATAATATAAATAAAAGAGGCCCTAGAACACTACCTTGCGGCACACCAAACGAGACTGTACGTTCTGAGGATTGAAATACAATTTCATTTTTACTATTCATATTAATGTGATTTATATTCGTTGTCCATCACGTCATGTTTATTACGAATAAACGCTAGGACTTCCGATATCACCACATTACAGTTCGCACACTTAATCGTATCAACGGACATTATCGCGCAGTCAAACAAACGTGACTACCCACAAAGAACTCGCAAGCGAGACTAATGCTGTAATGCTGATTCTTTGGGCTAAAAATAGACCAGCCCTCTGGTCACGTGAAGAGTCAGCTAACTGCTTGGAAATGTCTCGAAAAATTCGATGAGCACTCGGACCCCAAGGCCCTAGTGTTTCAACCCCAAACGGCTCAAATATATAGTTCACAATCTATACTAATATATAAAGCTGAATAGTTTGTTTGTTTGAACGCGCTAAACTCAGGAACTACTAGTCCGATTTGAAAAAATATTTTTGCGTTGTATAGCCCATTAATCCAGCAAGGCTTTAAACTATACATCACGCTGCGACCAATAGGAGCCGAGCATAATAATTACTTATTACGAACGAAGTCGCGGACGGCCGTTAGTAAATTATATTTGTGCCGTTTGAGGTTTTCTGCTCCTGCAGCAGCCGCACCAGCACAGCCCGCTATGCTTGGAAGATGTGATGGCGCGAGGGTGTCGACACAGGTAGCATTCCACTCCAAAGGCCTACCTACCTTTTAAGGCTTTGTGGTGATTCCATCTGGCCTCTTTCTATCGTCGCGTGGCAAGCCGTTGGGTCCTAAAACAGCTGGCACCTCGGCGGAGACAAGATTTCGACGGGAAATGTCCTTAATGCTGGCGTGTCGCTCCATCCAACCAGCGCTCTTGCTGCAGGATAGGCCGTGGTGTCCAAGACAGTCAACTGCTTTAAAACTTTATAAATAGCTAAAGTAATAGTACGGAATCGGACTTAATTCTTTAGGCATTTTCTACTAGTGTACCCTAAGGGTCTACCTGGATATAAAAGGTTCTTCCTTCCTTATTTAGTTGCGAACTATGTGACAATACGGTATATCATAGTTACAATAATAATCAGCTACAATACTAAGGTGGCAGTAGAGCTGAATGCTCAGGAGGGTACCTGTCATGGAGCATGGATAATTGGAGATGCCTCAGCGGCTGGCGTTAAAGGAGGCATTGTTTACACTTTACATACAAACCAGCGTGTTACCGTTTACTTACACTATTTCACAAATGCCGTATACAAAGTGAAGGCTTTGAAGGGTTAAAACGGGAATTTCATTAATATTGCCGCATTCCGTGCTTAATGGTACCCGGAAACTATTATAACGCAAAATTTAATTTGTTATAGCGTGCCCTTGACCTGTAAAGTGGGAAGCCTAGCGTTAACACAGTGAGGTCAAAGGTCGTCTGACGGATAATCTGTCGTCGTCAATGTTTAGTCGCCAATATTTCGACACGTGTCGATGACGCTAGAAGGAATTGCGTCTTTGATAAAGAAGTAAAAAATAATAAGATTATTACGTAACCTTATTGTAAACACAACTTTTTTTTAGGAATAGGTTCGATCCCAGGTGGTTGTGAAAATTATTTGATTCACTGATTGCAAAACGGTAAAGGAAATTATTAACAGGAAAAAAGCATGGCACGTGACATCCAGCAACGCGTACTGGGCAACCAGCAGGTAGGTTATGGGTTTACGGCCCACTTCGTCTTATCGAGAGAAGGCTTGTGTTCAGCAGTGATTTTAATTTTGATTTTAAATTCATGCACTCGCTCTGGATCTCTACTTTATTAAAAATAAAATATGCTTTAATATTTGAGATACATAGCCCACGATGCTATATAAAAGGAACGTGTTTTTCTTTTGAGTATCAGCCTTACGCCAACCAGTAGCTGGAATTATTTGGGTTCCAGAAATATTTTCTATTGTACGAATAAGAATATAAACTAGAAAACTTATCATAGGAGCACCCCAATGTCTATATAGTTTTCCGAAATACAATATAACTTGTTTACATAATGTCGAATTCAGCCAATTTAGCTGATACATTGAAATCGATTCGATTTCCCACAGGACCTGGTTACCCCGACATTCTAAAGAATACAGAAATACTTCAGTTTGGTATCATAATAACCCGAAGAGACGGTTCGTTGGCTTGAGAGTATTTCAGTAAAGGATTCCTTAGATACAGTCGTTGGTTCAGGATTCGGGGGCAAGCGTCCTGCACCCTTAATATAAAGAGTAAAATGTGTGTACCTGTATTTTGTTTCTTAAAAATTTCGAATGAAATGAAATCTTTATCACCTCTAATAACAATGTCAAAGAGATTTCTTTTGTTTGAACGACAATCTCTGGAAGTACCAGTTGTATTTGGAATAACATTTTTGCAATTCATGAGGACTACTTTAGGATATTTAAAAGTGAAATAAGTGCAATGACATTAAAATGGATTAAACAAAGAAAATTGAATAAATATTTCAATGAAAAACTTGTATTATTTTAGTAAGGAGTACTTTTTTAACAAATAATTTATATTTCTTTTTGTTTCAGGTAAGGATTTCAATTAAATAGTACCCTTTCTGCTGGTCGAGACTCCTGTGTGGTCGTGAAAATAGTAAGAAAATGTAATTATGAATGAGTACAAGATTATAAGAGTTATTGATTCTTCTGAGAAGCTGCTTTTTAGGCTATTCAGTATTCAAAAACATAGATTACAATTACTACATTGTACTACTCCATCATTCATTCATTTGTGAATACGGGGTACAATGAGGTCTTAGAAAAATTGTATAATTTGGTATGCCTTTCAGCGAAACGTAGGATGCCATGGTACATGGTTAAAGTACCTTTTTTTGTTTGGTATGGGAAATCATCAAATGTGACCTCTCCCGCTCCGAACGGAACATGTCAGACTTTTACTGACTAAAACCCACCCGTGTTTCTTCACTTGCCTGTGCGCCAGGGCCACGGTTTCTTTTTTAACCAACCCGCAACCCTGACCCAGGAGGCATCGGTCGTCGACCGGACGTCGGGAGTTCGATGTTGTCGCCGACCAGGGCGTCTCCTGCGGCGGCTAGAGGCGTGAGGGCGCTGAGATTCCCGCTGCTTCACGCGCTCCGTCTCCTCCTTTGCCAGAATCACTGTTTCGCAAAAGAAGGTGACAGATCGAACGCGAGAGGTCGCCGCCACGAGGACACGGCGGTGCCCTACCCAGGCCGAGCAGGGCTCCTCCACTGTCGGAACGCATAAGTCCTAACACTGAGTGAATGGTACTATACCAGCACAAGAAAGTGACTAGGTATACGATGCCATGAGACATGGGAGGCATACAACTTATTGAAGCTGTAAATATAATAACTTAATTTAAGTTAATTGCATGTTTTGTCCTTTCAAACTAAGATAAACATTAAGCGACAAAAAAACAGCAATTTACGTCAGCTAACTTAGTTCAATGAAAATTCTTTATGAAACTTAGCTAGCTTAAATTGGGAACTACATATATTAAAACTTCATACATCTACATTTTAGAGCAATCATAGTAAATTGCCCGAGATAATTCACAGCTACCTATCTTGTCTAATAAATTCGTTTTAGCAAATCTAATACGTAGATATGTAACTTTGTGAGAATTTAACTATATTCTTGTAAGACCACCTTTGAAATTGGTATCTATTAATCAATAAAGCTTTTATGAAAGTCCCTTAAGTTATTTATTACCCTTAAAGATACTGCTTGATATGAAGACGTTATTAGTCTATGTTCAATTTTATTTAAACAGACAAAACAGACTATTTATACCGAAAAGTGATCCTAATACACTTTAGGAAATGCTAACCTGAAGAGAAGTGAACAGTAATATGTATATACAGGTTGAGTGTTAATTTGACATATTCCTTCCAGGACGTTACAGTGGGACTCATTTGCAACAGACTCTCCAGAATAACTAGGCCACAATTCATGGAATTCCAACAAAAAAGGTGTATTTTATTTCCCTGGAATCACCTTTCTATACAGTATGTTAAGAAAACCCTGTCCGACCCATAAGGATAATAAAGGTTAGGTAAACACATGACCAAATATAATATAAAATTTTACGTAATCATCATAGTACCAATACAAATTAATTTTGAAATATTCTTTTTTTCCCGCGAATCAATTCCAACTTCCCCGAAATTTGGTAATTTTGAAGAAAGTGACAACACCGGTATTATTATGAGCGAATAGCGATGCGACCACGTGCCGCGTGCCCTGCCGCCCGCCGCCCGGGGAAGGGTGCTTACGCACATTTATTAAGTTACCTCTTTTTGCGAAATAATATTTATTTTTTTAGGGGGATTTTTTTTTATGTTTAGCCCGGTTTTGTATCCATTAGTAGAATCAGTTATCGATACCTAACAACACCTTCACGGGTCGGACAGGGTTTTCTTAACATACTGTATAATATTGGATAAAATGTCTTTTATTGCTATTTCGTTAGGTGGGGTTAGTTATTAGTTTATTCTTCAGCATCAAGTAAATAAATGTTAAAGGAAAAATTATCTACATTCACGATTTTTGACAGCTCTCTTGAATCCTCTTGAAAGCTCCTTGAAAAAATTTTCGCCTAAGTATTATAATGCGTTTAATTGTTGCAAATTGATCTCAGTGTCACGTCCTTAAAGGAATACAAGTTACCGGGCGTTCTGTATACCTACTCACTTTTTGGGACTGGTGTAGTGCCGTTCACCCAGTATTATTTACTACTTAACCTCTACAACAATGTATCAGAATAAATATTAAGCTCCTTAAAGCTATGTGCTTTAGCTACCTGTTAGCTGCTCATCTATACCAAAAAACCCACCCAATCTTGATTGTTAAAATTCACAATAATTCTGCTCGGATCCTTTAAAGAAGGACGATCGTACCGCAACTACGGCCATGGATCCGCATACGATCCTCCGCAGTTTGCCGCTGCCGGGCAAACCTTCAGTACACAACCGGACGGGGCTCGCGCCGGTCGCACCCGGCCACATCTTTCATCTAACTAACCTATCCTAAACCTTACAAACTCATGTTCGTCTACCAAAATCATCACCTTAAACTAGGACTTAACAAAAATACCTAATAGAAAACAATATCAATTATTATTACTACTAAATCTACAGGTGGATTTTGTCTAACACTTGATTTTAAACCTTTCCCTAAAGTAAATAGAGTTTCAATTTCCTCGCTGTCTTTGTCTTATCGTAATTCGTGTTTTATTTTAAAATAAGTGATGTAGTGTTTGTAATTTGAATTTTGAAAATTGAAGTCGTTGTTGAATAATAAAAATAAATAAAGTTTCAATTTTAAAATACTTATATTAAAAAAAAATACTTAAAATTTTTCGGGATAAATGTTATCGTTGTACAATGAGAGTGTTTTGTGTTATAAAATAACAGTGGTCTAATACTATAGTGTGTTGTGATATCGCTCGAACTCTTTGTGTTACATGAAGAGTATCTGTAGTGGAGGCTATTGTAACAACATAAGGTATTTTCTTATCTTCGAGAATCGTTATGACAGCTCTCGGACCGTTGTCTTAGGGCACTAACATAACAAAAGCATTTGAGAATTTATTTTTATTTGACAAAATTTTTCATAAAACACTTTCCTAAGATAATAAACATTTGAGTTATTTGAATGTTTTTCATCAAAGTAAAAATCATAAGAAACAAATGTTTTAGTCTAAAACAAACATATAAAAATATTTATTTAAAAACCTGAAATAGACCTTCAACGAGGAACAACTTTTAACCTTGTTCGAATTTACATATTCTTATTTGTTGCAGTAAATTGCATGCGGTATAGAAAGAGAAATAACAGTTCACATGCATGCCATGTTAAAGAAAACGCTATAGAAAAACCTTGAGTCAAACAGTCTGTAAACGTCATCACACGTAGAAACCAAACTCTCTGTACAACAATAGTTTCAGTGGAACAGTTACAGACCACTATGTTACTCACTGGGTTTAGAAGTTAATCAAACAAGGATAATTAGCTGCCCTTGCTCTCATTGTAGGAGACAAGAGGAGTCACCCCGGGATCGTGGTACTAATAAAACACGCATATTATCAAACATAATATTTTAAAATCCTATTTCACCGACAATCGTTAAAACGAGACTATCAGCCGAGCTGGCTCAAATTACGAATATTTTTTATCTTAAAAATATAAAATAGTCCATTTCCTAGGTAGCATAGTTTTATTTTTAGTCTAAAACTTCTACACTCTACAGGATGATATATTACCAACATTTTAGTGAAAATGTAAAGGGTTGTGATAATAGTAAAATTTATCCCTAGGGCAAATGTTTGCCGTGCAAACTTTTTAGATATAAGCTCAGGGATTCCATAAATGGGATATACTAAATATATCATGAAAAACTTCTAGAACGACCTTCATCTTTTCGAATGACCGAAACCTTGACAATTCGAAAGTGCCTGTAATTGGATCATTTTAATATCATTTGAGTTTGAAAACATCTTGATGTCACTAAATATACTAAGTAAAATAATAGTAAAATATTATAATTTTGCAAGAAAACAAACATTTAAAATGGTTACATAGAAATAAAAATAAACATCCTACTCAAATTCAAAATACCTAAATGTATAATAGTTTCTTGTATCTACAATAACGAATGATTATAATTTAATTTCATGTTAACTTTTGAGATATGAAATTGTAGAACTTGGGAGCATTTATGAAATTATTTTTGTACACCTTTCAGGGAAAAATCAATAGACGTTTATGGTTAACACAGCGCTATATTAGGAATATCTTCAAAGAAGGTGTTTTACTAGGGGTGATCCAAAAGTAATGAGAATAGGTATATTAAAATAACTATATACTTAAAAATTAAATTTATTTTTTTATTATTTATTACACCAATAGTTGGCTTTATTTATTTAAACAAATCATTCTGATTGATGAGAAATCATCTGATAAAATCATCTGATTATACCACAAGAATCGTCTGATAAGATAACGTAAATTATATAACGTAAAAATAACAGTTGATATTTGAAAACACAAATAAATGCACTAACTTTACTGCCTCAAACTATTGAAGACAAGAGTGTACCTATGCGCCCATGATGACGTCATAGGTGACATACTGTTATAAAAAACCTCCTATTTAGTATATCTACTGTTACGATTATGACCCTATTACCCCAAGGTGAGGTAAGCACTTGATTACCTTGTCAGACATGAAACGTCCATAGTCCGTAATCGGTACTTATAATATTTTATGATTCAAAAGTAAATCTGTCTGTGTGTTACATTATCACGAGATAAATTTTCATTTTAACAGAGAGGTAGATGACCTTCTGGGGAAGGACATAGAATGTTTGCCCCGTTGGGCAGTTCCCGTGGGTTAATTTCCCACATCCACGTGTACGTACCCTCGGGCATAAGGTAGTCCGTTTATAACATTTTCTATCTGACCCGTGCTCACTTCGTCGGGCGGTAAACATTTTTACTTGTGATGAAATCCGACAACCAAGAAAAAGTCTTTTCATATTTCGGATCTATTTTTATAGCCGGTCACAACAACTGACTTTCTATTAGTAAAAGAATTTTCAAAATTAGTTTAGCTACAACCTCACAAACTCACACAATATACCTCTTTATAATATAAATAATACATAAAGATAAACACCTAGTCACTCTTCTAAGTTATATGTACTTTCTAAGTATATCTTGCACACCAATGACTGATTATAATGCGAGGGAAAACATCTTGAGGAAAACTGGATTTTAAGTCTGAAATCGCCAACCCGCATTAAGCAAGCACGGTGATTACGCTCAATCCTTCTCTGTATGAGAGGAGACTTGTGCCCAGCAGAGATTGATGATGATGATAATGATGAAACACCTAGTGACTATAAGTTGGTCTTTTCGTTCGATAATAAATGCCAAAACTAAAACTATGAGATCAATACATAAACGAGTAAATACCTCCAAACACCTCTATATAAAATGCAGGCGTAATATTAATAAGATTCATTATAATAATTATGGAAATCGATTAAACCTGGGAGCGACGCAATAACTTTGTTCTCTGAAAAAGGACCCTCGATGCTAAGGGCACGATCCTTAGTGCAGGGTTGTTATGTGATAGATATCAACACACTATAATTATACCAACCT
This sequence comes from Sesamia inferens, assembly GCA_037179545.1. NCBI lineage: Eukaryota > Metazoa > Arthropoda > Insecta > Lepidoptera > Noctuidae > Sesamia > Sesamia inferens. The sequence continues at coordinate 24,943,486 of CM073945.1, read as the reverse complement.
TGTTTTATCACCATATGCCTAGTCTTTCCCCGACTACGTGGGGAAAAGGTCGGCTTCATCTACAAACCTCATTTATAATCATTTTGAATATAGCATAGTATAATGTAAGCATGTATCTTACTATTTGGTTAGACTCGCTAGCGGGTAGTTATGATGCATTTTCGCGGTCAAACAGCGCTCTGTGAGATGAAAGTGCTGTAAGCCACCGTGCGGGTCCATAGCGGATTGATAGGTTTCACATGTCTTCAAATATTTGATCCTAGGACATGTCGGTTGCCTCACGATATTTTATTTCACCGTTTTGAGAGCGGTGATCTTAAAATAATTTACATTTTTAACTTGTAAGTTGGGTCCGCTACCACTGGTCACCGTAGCTCTATGTTATATACAATATATATGTAAATAATTATAATATTAAAGGTCCGGCGGTACTTCACAGCAGGGCAGCTTCTAATGTTGTACAAAGCACAGGTCCGCTCGTGTGTGGAGTAGGTACTGCAGTCACATTTGGGCTGGTGCTGCGAAATGTCACCTGGCTACTTTGTATTCAGTGGAAAGGCGTGCGAAGAAGCTTATTGGCGACCCAGACTCGAGATGGTCTCCAAAGCCTAGAGTACCTACAGCCGTGGAGTAGCCAGCCTTTTGGTCTTCTATAGGATGCATTTTGGGGAGTTTGTGAGGGAATTGCATGATTTAATTCCCCCATCTCCGTTCCACCATCGGTCAACCCGTCGTACAGCGAGTTTCCACCCTTACGTTGTTAACGGGCGAAGCGTTTCGCCTCCTCCTTTATACCGCATATATCAAGGGACTGGAACAATTTGCTAGCGACGGTGTTTCCGAAAAACTACAATTTGAGTGTCTTCAAGGCTATAGTGAATAGGCTCTTAATAAACTAGCGCGCTTTACCATCAACGATCGCATCACTGCTTACCAGCAGGAGGGATTGCGGTCAAGTGCTAGTTTATAATTTATAAAAAAAAGCTATTGAAACTATTGTGAAAACCATAATTTACGTGTGGTTCTCGTCGGAAAATATTTTCATTGGTACCTTTTAATAAACGTAAATCAAAGTTATTACACTAGTAGCAAACTAACCCGAAACGACCCCGAAACATACTCGTATGTGATTAATTACACCTCTCATCCTCAAGGGGAAATAATTATAGCTGCCCCAAAAATGGCAATGGCATTTATTATATTACTCGACTACTTTGATAAATGAATTGAAAATATGGTACAGTAAATAACGGAAACTGGCTTTTAAGTTATTGGAAGTTACAAGCAAATTTATTCAAAATCAAAAGTCATTTATTAAAATTAGGCTGAGAGTCAGCACTTTTTAAACATCAATGTTACATAAGACAGTCTCCCAAAATGCCTACCCTTCACCATTTCCTAGTGCTTTCGCTGGGAAGAAGAAGTGACGGAGCAAACTTCCCAGCAGCACAGCTGTTTGCCCATTCAAAAAACACATGACTTTAATCAATATCTTCATGCATTATCTTTTCAAGCACTTAAATTGCAAACCCCTTAATAAACTCTTTAATATAAAAGTCTTGCTTAATCATACCTACGTGGTTGTTACCTATTTTTGACCATTCATTTTTGGTGTTTTAATGACAGTTATTAATCATCGTTTATAAAATGTCACCTCTTTTGTTACCATTTCTCTAATGATTATCTAGTTTAAATGTTCATGTTATAAAAGAGCTGATAAATAAGTTATGCTGATATTATTGATATTCAACAATATACAATTTTGAAATTGTATAATAATTCTCATCTATTCAAAACTATTTTAACAAAGTACTAACTAAATAAAAATCCTAGACAGATAACCTTCATAAACCAAATAGACAAGACATCGTTACTATAAGTAATCCACCTGTACGAAAAAGATCACCCATAAAAATACCAATCAGGTTTCTTTCAATCTGTACAGTCAACAGAATAACATGAATTACCCTACGCGACGTAGTAAAAAGAAAAGCAATTAATTATGATTATTCCTTTATTTCAGTTATAAAATACATCCTTACTGATATTATAAATCGGAAAGTGGGTTTATTTGTTTGTTCCGCTTTCACGCCGTAACTACTGACCCGATTGCTGAAATTTTGCAGACGTTAAGTTAGAAGTCCGGATTAAATAATAGGGTACTTTTATCCTGGAAAAAAAATTGATATTCCCGAGGGAAAACAAAAATATTGTTAGCTTCATACCAGATCGGTGATAGATGGCGCTGTGTGTCGTTTAAAACAAAGTAATATATTGCAAACGAATATGCATATGTAAATTTAGAAGCTAAATGATACGATAATTAATCCCCGAAAATGAGGAATCTAAAAAGCGCGATATAACCGAACTCCAGGCGGGCGAAGCCGCGGGCGGAAAGCTAGTTTTTAAATATATTTCTAAAGAAAAAGATTAAAAAAACAGTAAAAAATATGGAAATAGTATTCCACCGGTATCGGTAACAGGGTTGAAACTACCAGCGGTCAGGGCTTCAGAGAGAGTAAACTCTTAACAATGCTAGTCGTGTCCAGAAATACCTCTTTCTAAGTCTAACCCTAATCCAGCTGCCTAACGCGAGCCCCCTAAGTTTGTGCAGATCCCACATGTCGATAATTTCTCGACAAGTTCATACTTCATTTGTTTATCTTTCTCGGCATTCACGAGGGTAAAAATCTTGCGCACATACACGCTGTTGATGTAAAATTTTTGCCATAAACGTGTTGCTGACTGTACCGAAGGACCAATATTATTTTATGTGGCGGATAGAATCCCGACTGTCGCGATAATTTGGTGTCGTTCATCAAGATTGGGATCTTATTAAAGATAAAGCAATCTTTCCGCCTCAGAGGTAACCGGCATTTCGGATTACTCTTCAAGAGAAGCTTATTTAACGCTCCTTTTTAAGAGTTCCGTACCCAAAGGCTAAAACGGAACTTTATTACTAAGACTGCACTATCTGTCTGCCTGTCACCAGGCTGCATCTCATGACCCATAACAGCTAGACATAGTTATTATTACAGGTGAAGTATATCTGTTGCCGCTATGTTAAAATGTACTATTTTTTTTTTTTGTTAATAAAATGGTACGGAATCGTTCATGTGCGAATTCGGGACTTGTCCGGTTTTTTGAAACGCAATAAGCTCTTTATAGATAAATCGGATTAGATTTGAAATACAAAGGAATGCTGAAGAAATAATTACTTCGTATTTAATCATTGGTTCGGCGACTTAAGATGTTAAATATTTAGCTAAAATTTAAAAGATTATGGAGGGGCGTGTCGCTAAGTGATAACAGCCGTATGGGTCGATCGATCAGGTTAAGATATACTTGCCGCGGTTGGCTCGTTGATGGGTAACCAACTTTATGTACAAGACCCTTTTGTGCCTCGGGAAACATGTTAAACTGTTGGTCCGGCTGTCGTTCGTAGATGACGTAACAGGCTGAAGATCTGACAAAATGGTCTTTGGTGATCTGTTGGTCTTACCAAGGCGTATCACATTACACAATAATTGGGTTGTGGGTTGTGGGTGTGGTTAGACTGAAAACTGAACCGAACATACGAAAAATAATTTTGTAAATAATTAAATATAATATGTAAATAACAGCTAAGCTTCCCAACAAGTGGGTCTAAAGATGAACATGGATAAGACGAAGATCATGTCGAACTCTCATGCCGCACCCACTCCAATAGAGCAACCAACTAGAATTGGAGTATACCTGGGACAAACAGTCCAACTAGGTAGGTCCAACTTCGAGAAAGAGGTATCTCGTTGAATCCAGCTCGGCTGGGCAGCGTTCGGGAAGCTACGATACATCTTCTCGTCGTCCAAGATACCACAGTGTCTCAAGACTAAAGTCTTTGACCAGTGTGTGTTGCCAGTGATGACGTACGGAACTGAAACGTGGTCGCTCACAATGGGCCTCATACGAAGGCTCAGAGTCACACAAAGGGCAATGGAAAGAGCTATGCTCGGAGTTTCTCTGCGTGATCGAATCAGAAATGAGGAGATCCGCAGAAGAACCAAAGTCACCGACATAGCTCTGCGAGTCGCTAAACTTAAATGGCAGTGGGCAGGGCACATTGCTCGTAGAACCGATGGCCGATGGGGCAGTAAGGTTCTGGAGTGGCGGCCACGTACTGGAAGACGCAGCGTAGGGAGGCCCCCAAGGTGGACCGATGACCTAGTTAAGGTCGCGGGAAACCGATGGATGCGGGCAGCACAGAACTGGTCAGCGTGGAAAGCCTTGGGGGAGGCCTTTGTCCAGCAGTGGACATCTATAGGCTGAAGAAGATGTAAATAATTATTTTTAGTATGTATTTAACTCATGATCTTCATTTGATGATGAAATAAAATTATGGTAAACGCAGAGATACCTTTCAATTTAATTTTAGACACTATTATCAAGCCTAACTTAGGTTATGGTCGCTACACACTACCATAACTTCAATCACAATGTGAGAACTAGCACACCGAACTGTCTACTAACTTTAGTGACGTGTGCTGGTAGGAACTATGACAGCTTGACGTATGTTCTCATTACGAGCCGTGTCGATTCAAACCTTTGAAGGTGCTGACGGCGTTATTGTGAATTTTAAACCTAGGTTTACTGTAAGATACGTGCTAGAAATTATTTATCAAATTCGGTGTTGAGATCATTTATAAAGTAAGTACATTCTTGACTGCTAAATACTCTCGTTATTTCATTTTTGAGGTACTTATAATAAGTACTTGTTTTCTAAACAAAAACACTTCAGTTAAAGCAAATAATTTTCTCGGTCATTTAAACAAAAAAACGAAAAGAAAACACAAAAGGCTTGTGATAGAATTTATAAACAAAGAGTTTGGGAGATAACAGATAAGTTCTAAAACGCGACGTGCCATTAGCGGTATGAATGAAACTTGTGTTCATGAATGTTTCAAGAACAAAACTTTCATTCATACCGCTAGTACCGCTCTGCACATGCTTTGTGCAGACGTTTTACTCAATTAATCTTTCATTTCTTATGCCGTTACGCAAATACGTAATTTTTTGAATCTCGGCTTTCATACTACACGCCATGATGTAAATTGGTTGGATGTCGTTTTAATTTTTTTCATACTTTACCCCACACTAGGAATTACTTCTATATCGTGAGTGCGGGCAGAAGCCAATTATTTATAAGCAGTAGTAATAATATTTTAACAGTTATGATAGTAAACTTAACCCACATAATAATCTAACAATGGTCTATAGTTGTGAAAATCTAATTATGTCACGCGTCTTTAAAAGACAAAAGAAAGTCACAAATATTTCATCTCTCACAACTTCATTATACCGCTGCAGTACCATAGTTAGACCGTTGTACCTAATATTTTATTTTAGACCCCAGGGAACCTTACTATGCCAGCCATTTAACAGATGTATCCGGTTTCCTTTTGTAACGCTAGACCCTATTGGTTCAAGCTTTGTTTATTAAATGCTCAATTGTTGGAAAGATATTTATTATAATTTGACACGTTAAGTTTGTGATCTAGAGAGATCGTGTTCCGGCATGATGTCTGGTGAAGCCGTACGGAGGACGAGTCTGAGCAGTTATCTTGCGATGTGTGCCGGGTACGATGCACCAAATGTTGTTTCGTGAGTTTGGTCGTGGAGAGTCTCCAAAGCAATCTCCCTCTGGCGCAGCATCGTTGGTCGTGCTGTTGGGTTTAACATTGCATCACCTCGCTCAACTGCCGTCTTCCTTCCTATTCATTAGGTTTTTTTTAAGTGAATAGGCATAATAAACTACCGCGCTTTACCATCAACGATTGCATTACTGCTTTCCATCAGGCGGGATTGCAGTCAAGCACTAGTTTATCTACACTATCTACATCTACACTAATATTATATAAAGTGGAAAGATTTGTATTTTTGTATGTAATGAATAAACTCAAAAAGTACAGGACCGATTTTAATAATTCTTTTTTCATTAGAAAGCTACATTATTACTGAGTAACATAGGCTATATTTAATATTGGATTACTATAGAAATCGTTAAAAATTCTTATTAAAACCAACCGAAGGTTTAAAAAAATTACCCATAAAATGTCTTTCATCACATACGCTGCGAAGAGTTTTAATGATAGGACAAAAAATGTTCGACAATATTATAGAATATATCAATATCTACAAAAAACTTTTCAAGACCATATGTGTAACTATTGTAGTTACGTCACTGTAACTACTTTTTTACATTTAACAAATTGATAGAAATGCCGATCAAAATCAGACCGTGTTATCCATAGCATTTATAAAGTTTTATCCAAATAAATAATTTAATATTCAAGACTGTCTTAATACCTGATGATTGCTTTTTGAATCATTGAAATCGGACATTTCATTCAAAAAATATCATGAAATTAAAATAAAAATACATGCTGGCAGCGACCGCCACGCAGCGCAGTAATTAACTCGGCGAGACTAAAGAGTAAGGTTTATATGTATAATAACATCCATTAAATTTTGGAGAAACACTATTATTTTTGAGATTTCTAATGTGATGTCGTAAATAATTAAATTTTTTCCGCGTTTGCAATGAATCGCAGGCTGAACCCTATGAGATTTATCAAAATAATGTACTAAATATTGTACCCATTGAAAAGATCTACAAAAAAGTCCGCGATTGTATATATCTATCTCTTATGGATATCCCACAATATAATTTTTTTTCATTTACTTTTTACGACATTTACCGGCTAATTTTCGAAACCAATACAGCATTAATTATTATACAATTTAATATCTTAAATACATTATTGATTTAATATAGATATTAAAAATTGCGGGGTGTCGCGCTTGTGGCGGTACACGGTGTGGCGTTTGCGGCGGTTTTTTATAAACAGTGTTTCTGTAGTGTATTTAGTATCAGCATTGCACCCGTGCGAAGCCGGGGCGGGTCGCTAGTAATTAATAAAAAAAAGATACAAGCAGATGAACACTATTACTTTTGTTCAAAAATTCTAGGGTTAAATTTTCGATTCAAATTGTACAGTAATATATAACACAAGTACAGGGTAAATAATGATTATTACCTAGTAACGCAACAATATATGAAAGCCGTCTTTTAATTTCTCAGTGTAATAACCGTAGAGGTTTATCTATATACTGAACTAACCGGTAACGAGAGGGAACAATGACTTCTCCGTAACAACTCCCGAGGGAACTGTCCGAAGACAATGAACGAAAGTTATTTATTTAGACTTGTTCATTAGAGCAGTAACGAAAAATAATATAGAGGAAGGTGATATTTATAGATACTTTGGAGTTTTGGAGAAAATTCACCTATATGGAAATAGGCTAATTTCTCAGCTATAATAAAATTGTAACTTTACGTATTTACTAACCAAGTTGATTTCAAAATAAATAAATAAGTATATATAGACAAATCACACAGATTGAGCTAGCCCCAAAGTAAGTTCGAGACTTGTGTTATGGGATACTAACTCAACGATAGTATATTTATAATAAACACATATATATGTCGGAGATCGTCGATTAATTTTAATAGAAGTTGCTGATTTGATTTACGTAGTAGAGGGGCGAACGCTTGTGACGTTATTTTGTGATGGCGTCACATGGACAGAGTCGCTTTGGAAAGTGCGGTTCGTCGAACGGTGACTTTGCATCGAGACGCGGACCAAGGCACATCTCCGAACCGAAACTGTCGGTTTGCCTATTCAAATTGTAATTATGAAGATTGGAGGGTATATCTACACGTCGTGCTTTAATTCAAAACTCACCTACGAAACGGAACCTGTACCACCACACCAAGATGATGTCGACCCTACCGCTCTGCCGTCGCTGTCTCCGACATCAGAAGTTGGATGAAGAACTACACTGCTCACAATCTCGTTATAAATCATTATCAGAATAACAGTCACTTTCTGCCAATATTTTTATAGTACTGGTGTGATTACTTGTGTGGTAGTTGTTCATTGCCATTGTATGAGCTGGATGCTGGATGTCCTGGCAGCAAGGCTGGAAGTGAACGTCACGTTACGAGGTGCGCTCAATTGCTGACACAGAAGAGATCGCTCCGCGTGATAGTGCGCTGCAGGCGTGCAAGTGCCGGCTGGACGCGGCGCTATCGCGACAGTGCTGGCTGTTGCTTGGCGCGCGACAGTGCTGGCTGTTGCTTGGCGCGCGACAGTGCTGGCTGTTGCTTGGCGCGCGACAGTGCTGGCTGTTGCTTGGCGCGCGACAGTGCTGGCTGTTGATTGGCGAGCGAAGTGCGCTTGCGGAGCGCGTGAGGTGGGGTAGCGGAGCGCGCAGGGTGCGCTTGTGGAGCACGCACGGTGGGCTTGCGGATGAGCTTGCGGAGCGTGCAATGTGCGCTTGCGGAGCGCGCTTCTAGCTGCTTGGTGAATCACATCAATGGCGTGTGGTGCGGAGTCAGAGCTGCGTGCGCTTTGCGGAACGCCCAAGTTTTCAAGACTTGAGCCTCTACTCTGCAGGCGATGAGAAGATTTCAAAATACCCAAAACGTTTGTGGTAACGTAATGGGGTTTTATGAGAGCTCAGAGATGTCTGGTGTGCAACGGTTGATAACTGCCAAGTGGCAGGTGTTTGTGGGAAATTGCCATAATCCGGTGAGTCGTACTATTTTTATTTTAATTTTGGTGCTGAATGTTCTCTTGTCAAGCTATCTGTAATTTCATTGGTATACGTACACACGCGATAGTACGTATACAGGGTATGGGTAGTACCAGCGTTGTGTACTGAACCATTTCTTTGCGACATGATAATAACAGTTATTTTTGCAAATTTTATTTCTTGTACTACCCGATTATTGTTTGTTATAATGCGCTGAGAAATTTTAAATCAGGGTTTTAAAATTATGATGTTTGGTTTGTCTTTATTTCGAAACTAAAGTTCACTGTGGCCTATAGTTACGAGCTCACTTGAGCTTATGATAGTATGTGTGGCTAGACTATTAAATCTTCTCAAGAGAACAAGCGGTAACGAACATAGAAATGAGTGCTATTTACGAAAAATCTAAATTTGATAGAAATGAGCTAAAGTAATGAAATGTAATATTGGTGAGTTGTTTGATGGCGATAATGACGATCGTTACCTATTGAAATCGTTGATTGGAAACAGAACTTATAAGTACCCCACGATCGTATACGAAAGACTTCTCCAAGTAATGAGTCTGCTGAGTTAGATTTCATAAAGTAGAAGATGGTGAGGAGGGTGCCTCCGCCAGCAAATAGAACACGTATCATGGCTGAGTGGTCGCGCTGCACGCACTAGTCTGTAGTCGTAACTGCAACCCAGTGAGAGGTTGTTCAGAGCGCGATGGGCAGCTAGTGGTGTGGCGGGGACACTAGTAGGTGTGGTCGCGCTGCACGCACTAGTCTGTAGTCGTAACTGCAACCCAATGAGGGGTTGTTCAGAGCGCGATGGGCAGCTAGTGGTGTGGCGGGCACACTAGTAGGTATGGTCGCACTGCATGCACTAGGCTGTAGTCGTAACTGCAACTCAGTGAGGAGTTGTTCAGGGCGCGATGGGCAGCTAGTGATGTGGCGGGGACTTTGGTAGATATGGTCGCACTGCATGCACTAGTCTGTAGTCGTAACTGCAACTCAGTGAGGAGTTGTTCAGGGGGCGATGGGCAGCTAGTGATGTGGCGGGGACCTGGGTCTCGGAGGAGACTATTAGTTGTACGGTCATGTGTTGACCTGGGAGTCGTGGACTCTAGAGTTGGTCGTATCACAAGAGGTGATGACGATATGGGTGTCAACTATGAGTTGTCACTAGCTGCGAACCATGGTGTGTTTTCTTATTGAAGATTATGATTTTGATTTGATAATTATGAGGCTTGGAGGAACCTTTTGTTTTCTTTTTGAAAGTTTATAATTATGAGGCTTGAAGGAAGCTTTTAAGTTGTTAAAACAATTAAGTTTGTTTGGTTTTCTAATAGTCAATGTAACTAAACGTGACGTGTGACGGTCAAGTTGGCCGAGCTCTAAAATACTTCCAAGTCGGTTTTCTGTGTTTTTTTTTAATTTGTTACAGACGTGCACGAGGACGTGCAACGGGAAATATCGAAATTTGGCCGGAATCGGCGGTTGGCCTGGTGAACCGGATCCTGGACTCCGGGGCTGAGGGAGCTTCGGATGCGACTTGGATTGGCGCTGGGATGATGATGATGATAATGATGATGCACGAGGACGTGCAAATCGTCAGGCTGGCCGTGTCGGAGATCGTCGATTAATTTTAATAGAAGTTGCTGATTTGATTTACGTAGTAGAGGGGCGAACGCTTGTGACGTTATTTTGTGATGGCGTCACATGGACAGAGTCGCTTTGGAAAATGCGGTTCGTCGAACGGTGACTTTGCATCGAGACGCGGACCAAGGCACATCTCCGAACCGAAACTGTCGGTTTGCCTATTCAAATTGTAATTATGAAGATTGGAGGGTATATCTACACGTCGTGCTTTAATTCAAAACTCACCTACGAAACGGAACCTGTACCACCACACCAAGATGATGTCGACCCTACCGCTCTGCCGTCGCTGTCTCCGACATATAGATAAACATCCAAGACTCAGGCAAATCAGGAAAAGTTCATTTTCCATCATTACCTGACTGGGGATCGAACCCGAATTTGTCATTTCATTCATTCACTGTCCGTATTCATCCGTTTCGTTCCATTTTCTCCTTCCCAATTAGGTATTATCCTGTGTTCTATCAACACTATAAGCCAAAAAATCAATCCAATCAAGCGTTTTGATGAAATAATGTATGTTTGAACTTCACCTTTTATAAAATAACCCAAATTACCTACATTTATGCTAGTTACAGTATTTCAGCTTGATTCGCGGTATTCTGACAGGTGATCGCGAGCCAAAGTTATGCTTGAATATATATCAAAAAATCGGAATCTGGAACTTCGGAAGGTTCCGCAGTTCAAGTAGAGACCTGAACTGTATCAACAAATCAAGAGCAAGAGCGGTGCTTCTGTTATGCACCACTTGCTGGAGTGTCCTAAGTCCCCGTTCACCTGCATCTCAGATGAACTAAAGAAAGCCATTAACAAAACTTACCCAAAACGCATACCTAAGAGATACATACGACAGCTATGTTATAAATAGAGCTACTTAAATGTCCCAGAAACGCATACTTAAGACCACATTATTAAACTTACGATAAGCCTTTTAATGGCCACTTTAACCTGGATTTTATCAGAATCATTGTTTTTAGTAACGTGGTGTTTAATCTAATAATTAATTGTTAGATTTATTCGATCGCATTTAGCGTAAAAAATAGTCGTGTCGCGTATCTGTTTTGTAGACTTGTACCTATATAGAAGGTGTACAAAACAGATACATGACACATAGGTACATTATGTGTATATGTATATAGTATGGTATCGATATAGTATACTCTCGCTCACCGAAACTGTTAATGGTATCTATGGTTCCGTGTGTCATTTTTGAACTCCTTTTTAATATAGAAATGAAATGAAATGAAATCGTTTATTAAGCAAGTAGGATCACCGATCACTTTTACACGTCATATGTTTTTTTTTAACTAGATGAAGCCGGAATCTTTCACATGTTCTATATACGGACGACAGCAGGTCAACATACCCGAAACTGTCAGAAATTCCCAATCAATTTTGAGCCTTAATGTTTTATTCATAAAGTTGAAAATGTACTAAACAAATCTGACAGATTATAGTAGCTTGATGTGCTGTCGCCTGTACATATGCTGAGAGCAAACCCATATTTATTAGAAAGAATCATACTATATATAATATATCACACTAACATTATAATGGTGAAACTTGTGCGTGTGTTTGCATTGTGTTACTTCTTCATGATTAAACACAGAGGATTTTTAACTATGTAGGATTAATATATACTTTTATTCCGATATTCCTATGGGAGCCAAACTCAAGGGGATAGCAGAACGCAACTGGTCTGTATAAAAACTGGGCTTGGCTTTCGAATTGTCTTAAAGCCGTGTCTCATCAGTCATCTAGCTGACTGTTAGTATATTTGTTTAGGTATAAATAACTAGCGACCCACCTTTTGATGGACACGCGTTTGAACATAATATACACATTAAAACTTCTGGAATAAATTATTTAAATGATATTGACATCTGCATCAAAATCCAATCTGTAGTTTAGTTCTGGTCTAATTAGACGAACAGGGGCATGAAAAACGTCTTTGTTCTTCATTATTTATAAGAGTTGATGGAAAAAATCCCTTGAGATATCTCCAAGTACTTTTCTTTATCTCCCTGAGGCCCTCTAACCAGCGAATAAAAGGAATCTTTTAAAAATCCAATATTGGGACGCAAATATGACGAAACAGGACACAACCTACTTTATATTCGTAGAAGGAATCCCCTAAAGGATGCCATGAGCTATTATTTCCCTGAAGCACGACTTTACAGGGTAACGGGGTAAAGGGTAGAGGGTAACGATAAGGTTTGCGGGAGGACTTTGAGGTAACACAGAGCGTTATGAAGAATATAGAGGTCGATTGCTTCCATTACGTTTTTTGGGAACGAAGTTCTTCAACGCAGATTGCGGTAAAAGTAAAATGCTCCCATTTTTTACCGAAAGTGTCGTTTCCATAGTTTCTTCGAGAGGTTCTCCGATTTTTTTTTATGTATACAGCTTCGTTATTCCATAGAAGTTGCAAGGGCAATTAGTGAGGATGTGCTTGGAGGGGGGCAATACATGTGTTTGCTTTGTTCATTTATACGTAGTTTGGTCTCGGGACCCAATAGACGATCCGCCTACATTTCCATATAAAAGGTTGCTAAGTACACCTGCGTAGCCTAGTCGTAGGCTGCTTTGTAGTGGTACCTTGACATTTCTATTCCAAATTCAGTAGCATTGAAGGTTTGATTCAAGTTGTTATCAGTTTATTGTGAACCCTTAGAGAACCGTTGCTTTAACTTAGAGAATTGGACAAATTAATAAAATCTCAGTAAACTATTCCGTGTCTAAAAATGTTGGCCATCTGTATCTATTGAATACTCTATGGTAAAGAAACATCGGGCGATTTTTGTCACCTTTTAGATAGAACTCGAATTCCTTTGGGTTGTAGGACGAATCCCTTATGATACTCTTATATTATAATCTTATTACTATGTAAGGTATGAATATCTTGTAGCATTCAATGCCGCCAAAAGGCAGGCGTGTCTTTTCACCGCCAATAGGAGCCCGTTCACCTTGGCTCCTACTTTTCGGAATGTATCCTTGGAGTGTACCGACCGCCTTCAGCTTTTGGGTGTTGAGATTTCCTCGAACCTAAACTTTGGGCGGTTCATTGAGACCAAGGCCAAGGTGGCTGCCAGAAAACTTGTCGTTATCGCAAAGGTCCGGCAGTACTTCACACCAGGGCAGCTTCTAATGTTGTACAAAGCACAGGTCCGTTCGTGTGTGGAGTACTGCAGCCACATTTGGGCTGGTGCTGCTAAGTGTCACCTGGCCACTTTGGATTCAGTGGAGAGGCGTGCGAAGAGGCTGATTGGTGACCTTGATTTAACTCGAGTTGGTCTCCTAAGCCTAGAGCACAGGCGTAGAGTAGCCAGCCTTTCGGTGTTCTATAGGATACATTTACAGGGAGTGTGCGAGGGAATTGTACGATTTAATTCCCCCATCTTCGTTCCACCATCGGACGATCCGTCGTACGGCGAGTTTCCACCCTTATGTTGTTAACACCTCTACCATCCGGACGAAGCGTTTCGCCTCCTCCTTTATACCGCGTACATCGAGGGACTGGAATAAACTGCCGGCGGCGGTGTTTCCGTCGGACTACAATTTGAGTGTCTTCAAGGCTAGAGTGAATAGGCTCTTAATAAACTAGTGCGCTTTACCATCAACGATTGCGTCACTGCTTACCATCAGGCGGGATTGCGGTCAAGCGCTGGTTTATATTTTAATTAAAAAAAAAAATATATAGAAGGGCGCAGGTTCTGATAAACAGGTTTCAGTTTTTAGTAGTCGATTTTTATTTTGTTTCTGCATTTTATTGTTTTTACCTAATAATCTGAATTCTATATAAACAAAGTTTTCTAGACAACATAAGAATGAACAGGAGCTTTTACGGTTGGGTTTCGAACCCAAGACTTTATATTCAAAATAAACACCTACTTACAGTAAGGGTCAAAAGTGGAGTACCACTTTTGACACTTATTGTTATTGCAATAAAGTTCAAAACTGGTAATGCAACGTGACAACGTAATTAGAAAATAGATACTGATCGAATGGCTGCATTTTCCATGAAAATTTTACAGTTTATTTAATAGTGCTTGGAAAACATGTATATGTATTAATCTATAGCAGTTGTCCACGCGGACGCATCGCTCACTCAAGTAGGAGGGAGACAAGTTTCGAACGCTGCCGAACGCAGAGGCCGATTGTGCCTCATCGTCGCTCGTTCCGCGCTCTCGCTTACACTTCAAGCCTTAAATGGAACGCCTCAGAGCGTGGTAACGCCGCATGAATCATGTGTTTTCGTGCGTGCAGCCAGCTACATCACGACACTACATTTTTGAAGTTATCACGTCAAAAAAGTTCTGCTTTTGATATTTGCTGTTATAGCCGCAACAGAAATAAGTCATGTGTGAAAATTTCCACTGTCTAGTTATTACAAATCTAGTTAAAACAATTTTTATTGAATTTTCCAGAAACGTATTTTCGAAAATGCAGATGGTGGAAGTGTGTTGCTTCTGCGATGGCCGCCGCAAGAGAGAAAAATTTTGACATCTGCTTTTACATGGCGCGTGTTTTGACGAACCCTTACGTCAATCTGTCAAGTGGCATTGACGTTAAGCGGACACTATTGTGGCGGTGACAAGATATCAAATACGGCCTAGTGACAGACAAACAGACGGACAGAGGAGTCTCAGTAATAGGAACCCTTAAAAATCTGTTCCAGGGACTTCAAAGTACTCCATTCAACGTTTATACCCTTGTTGCATAGTTATACCGACTGGTAAAACAAACCAGTCGGTATAAGAACATTAGCTAACATACATTTCTCTCCCATTTCCGACACAATTTTCAAGCTGTCTGTCTTCCACAGCAATGGATACCATCAACAATAAAGTGTCATACCTGGATAATACCGTTATAGTGTCATTACGTCATCATAGCTGGATAATGCCGCGATATTACAGTGATATTACCGGCTTCAAACCGCCATTGTTTAGCGAGGAATTACAGTTTCAAATAGGAGTTTAAGAGACAAGTGATAAGCCGTGACAAAATTGTACTAAGCCTTATAAAAGTTCTGCATTTGTTTGTGTGTTAAGGTATGGTTTCTATTTTTTTTAGGAGTTTCTGCTGTATCATGGGTGCTTTAACAAACATTTAAACTCACATATACACACAATCAAACCCAGAACAACTACTTCTAGGCCACACAAATATTTGTTCTGTGCAGGAATCGAACCCATGACACGCAGCGCAGCAATCAATCGCTTAACCGCTTGGGCCAACCGTGCCGTCAGATATATGCAAATAAGACAACATCGACATGTACTATTTCGATGGAAATATTGAGACTTAGTCGCCAGAAATGTAAACATGTGTGAGTTTATTGCAAAATAAATTTAATAGGTAACCTACATAAGATTAAGTTTACGACACAACTTCAAACGTTTTCATAAGTTTTTCAATACTCTTAGCCATACTGAAATCAACTTCATTACCTTTAAAATAAAAAAGATAAAAAATAAATTTTCTCAATTTGAATCATATACAATTTAAATATAGAGATTCATCATCATCCAGAGCCCTACTGCACTCACTGCTAAGCATAGTTCTCTCTTTTCAAGTGCCATTTCCCCACACCAGAGCCTGACTTACAAATAATAAATGATTCATTTTCTATGAGTATATTTGAACAAATACTTTTACAGTAAGTTAGACAGTAAGTCAGGTATATTTTGTATAAAGTGAATTTATATTGGACGTTTCCTATTTTCCTACTCTAAGAATAAAGCTTGAAACAAATTCATAGATCATATTCTCTTTTGGAATCCCGACATAATATTGGTTATATCGTCGATAGTTGATGTTCAATATAAACTCTGATATTCCAATAAAACGTAATTTTCTACCTATTTCCTTTGCTGGGCAGGGAAGTAGAAAAAAATATTGAAACATTTAACTGATTGGTTTAATAATAGTTAATCAAAAAAGTCTGAAATCACCAACTCGCATTGAGCAAGCGTGGTGATTACGCTCAATCCTTCTCTATATGAGCGGAGATCTGTTCCCAGCAGTGGGACGATAACAAGGTTGATGATGATGATGATGAATCAAACATTATTATCAAACAGTCATTTGTCAAGCTATGATAGATATTTTTTTACTAATTAAAACTAGTATCTAATTGCAAATCAACTGTCATTCTTTGATAGATGTATGAAAAGGCTATAACACGGCAAGTAATTGAAGAAAAGTGTTAATTTGTTGTAATTTTCTTCAATTTTCATTAACTCTGTTATTAGAGTAATCTCCTCCAGTTTCCATCTCTACGCAGATGACCTGCAGCTCTATCGATATTCTTCTGCAGACAACACGAGCTCTGCAATTGCCGCAATGAATCATGACCTGGCTTGTGTTAGCGCTTGGGCTAAGTCATTTGGCTTACAAATTAACCCAACTAAATCCCAGACTATGATCATAAGCAGCAGATTCGTTCGCAATGCAGCCAATATTACATCTCTCCTGCCTTTATATCTTGATGGTGTACGAATTGACTTTGCTGAAACTGCCAAAGATCTGGATGTAGTTATAGACTCCAATCTATCGTGGCGTGCTCAGGTCAGTGAGGTCAGTCGAAAGGTACATTTTTCCTTTCATTCACTGAAATTCCTTCAGGGTCTTCTGCCCTTGAAGACTAAAATTTCTTTAGCACAAACCCTTATTCAGCCGATTATAGATTATGCCGATGCCTGTTACCTGGATGCTACTGAGGAGCTGTTAAACAAGCTTGAGCGCTTGCAAAACCTGTGCATTCGCTTTGTTTTCGGTCATGTTTCTCACCTTCGCAAGGAACTCAAGTGGCTCCCAATTCGCCTTCGCAGGAATACTAGGATTTTATGTCTCCTTTTCAACATCTTACACAACCCGTCTTATCCTTCCTACCTGCGTGAGCGTTTTTCTTACGCGCGCTCTAGTGACGCAACCTGTAGATCACACCTAAGATCCATCCTTAAATCTCATCCTCATAAAACGATTTACTATTCCTATTCCTTCTCTGTACATGCTGTAAGATTGTGGAACTCACTCCCGTCTAACATTCGTGATTTAAACACTATTTCTAATTTTAAGCGTTGATTAAAAGAGCATTACCTTTCCTCTATATTGTGAGAATTTGTTTATTATTTATATATTATAGTATTATGTATTTATTTAAGTAGTATACTTATTTTTGGTTTTATTGGTTTGGCTTATATAATTATTTTAGGTTTATATGTTTAGGTATATTTAATATTATTACTTTAATAGTTATCATATTAATATTTTATTTCCTCCTTGTTCTTACACACTATTGTCTACATTTCTGTTTTACTTCTCCTTTCGCAGGTCTGCTGGAAGAAATTTCTTAAGAAATAAGCAGTACCTTTGTACTCAGATCTTCATTTTGTTGTATCTATATGTATTTTATTGTGTGAACATTGTCTGCATATTATGCAGACAATGTTCATATCTTTTGATATTTACTTAGTGACAAAAATGTAAACCACATCGTATGCAAACCACGGATACCAAAAACATTTTCAACTATCTCAGAAGATACGTCTTAATATATTTTAAGCTCCTGTCCCGTTTCCTCTCATATCTCGAACAGAATCTATTGCGATGCGCTCACAGCCTCACAGTACTTGGCTTTAAATCCTTTAGGCTCCGTTTAAAGTCTACCTTTTTAAATGGGTTTAAAACTCACTGCAGCAAACTGTGAGGTCGATGAGATTTAGAGGTGACATTGTCGAGAATTATATGTGCTCGGTATAACCATATTATTTTTTAGTTAATCGTCAACTACCTTTTTATCGTCCCACTACTGGGCACAGGTCTCCTCTCATACAGAGAATAATCGAGCGTAATCACCACGCTTGCTCAATGCGGGTTAGCGATTTCAGACTTAAAGTCTAGGTTTCCTCAAGATGATTTCTTTTATACACACATCAAAAGTGTCTAGGGATCAACATATATTTTTGCAATAACTTTTCTCCTGATTGATATTAATTAAAATTTTCTTTAAGGATTCCTCCAACTAAAGTGTTTTCGTTTGTCACAGTAACGATAAACCAAGTCACCTTTGCATTAATAAAGAAATTTGCCATTTTCCTAATAAAGGGATATTTGACATTTGAACCACTAACACAAAAGTTCGAAAAAAAGACTGAAATAACAGTTTTCTCTAAAATTTTATTGGGTAACTTAAACAATTAATAATCCGTGTTTCTACCGCGAACACTAACAACACAAGAACATCGGTTTGGCATACTCAAAATGAGTTCATCCAAATCACGCTGTGGAATGGCCGCCCATGTTCGTTGCAACAACAAAAAAAGGTCTTCTTGCGACTGGATACCCTCCATATTCGGCAGAGCTCTTCTCTGTAGCATATCCCATGCATGCTCAATCGGGTTCAAGTCTGGCGACTGAGCAGGCCAGGGCAGGACATTGATGTTAGCTGCGGCGAGAGTCTGTCTTACAACTCTTGCGGTGTGCGGTCGTGCATTATCATGCATTAACTGAAATAAGGGACCGATTTGCACTTGTAGAGGAACGATGACGTCTGATACAATCGTCTCAGCATAAATTTGAGCGTTGAGGTTGCCTCTGATCCAAATCAACTCAGTTCTTCCGCCGATCCAAATACCCGCCCATACCATGATGGTTCCACCACTATAAGGATGGACTTCCTGGCAGGATTTTAATCGCTGTTGGCGTCCAGGGGTTCTCCAGTGTCGTATACGTCTTGTATCCGGTCTCATACCAAAACGAGACTCATCAGAAAAGCACACGAAACGCCATTGTTCTTCTGCCCAATTTCTGTGTTCAAGAGCCCATTGATATCGAATCCTACGATTGTGCATTGCTATAGGTGGTACCCGTAGCGGTCTTCGGGAATGAAGGTTCACTTCATGCAAGCGGTTTCTGACTGTTTGGTCGCTAATTAAGTTCCCTGAAGAGTGATGAAGCCTCACGGCTAACATCATGGCGGTTATTGTTGGAGCTCTTCGAGTTAAGATTTGAATGTATCGGTCTTGTCTCCGTGTGGTGCAGCGATACCGTCCTCCATGGCGCTCAGCCACGGTACCAGTGCTTCGGTAACGTGTCCAAAGTCGACTGATAACACTCTGACTTGTATTCAGAGCTAAAGCCACAGTACGTTGCCGGGAACCAGCTTCTATCATTCCCACGGCTCTGAGCATTTCTTCCCTGCTTAAATGACGTCGCCGCTCCATAATAACGTTGGTTTTAATCAGTAGTAGGGAAACAGTAGAACTAATAATGTCTTCAATGCGTTGTATGTTTTTATAGGGAAAATATTGACAGCTGATTTTCATCTTTTACTCGAATTTGATTCACAGTTCCTGATTCAAATTATGAAATGCACCAAAAAGGATCCATATAGATTTATAAAATCATAAATTTATTACAAAGCCACATCTCAATCTCAAGAAATCCGCATAAAAATGCTTGATCCCTAGACACTTTTGATGTGTGTATTTTAATGAGTCATTGGTGTCCGAGATATACTTAGAAAGTACATATAACTTAGAAAAGTTACATTACAGTATTCATACTTGAGAGGCTGGTGTTTTAACTACTAGGCCACCACGAATACGAGTTAATATTTTACTTTAATTAAAAACTTGGCTGTATTTGAGTTACTGAAAACATTACCGAGCAAGCCGTAACTTGGCCTTTTATTCTTATGTAAATAAAGGAAAAATAATTATTATAACTTATCAATGATTTTAGTGCTCGTATATACAACTTCTCATATTGTCTAAAACAGACATCAGTTTAAGGATTTTCTAAGATGTTGGTTGAATTGTAACTAACTACCTACCCTATTTCTCTCCCCTTCCCCTTAGTATTCCATCCAAAGGTTGTCTGTAAAAGATCGCTCTTAGCGATAAGACAGCCCATTGTGTCACCCTTTGTAAAATATTTTTATTTATGTTCTGTAATCTATATGGTGTACATAATAAAAAGTATTCTATTCTATTCTAACACTGCTATTTTTCTTTTCAATACAATTTCTTTGAATGTTCACAAATGTTTGCGAACTCAAATCTCACAAGAACCTTTTCACAAGAACTTTCTACGCATTCGCATCATATCAGCCGCTAAGGTGCCATCTAGTTTTAAAATATTGTTGCATAAAGGCGCCTTAAAGAAAAAAAAAATCAACTAATGTTATTGCAGCCGTCCTTTTTTTTTGTTCTGGATGGGAAATCATTAAATGATCTCTCCCACTCTGGGCGGAGCAGAAGAGCGTGTCAGACTTTTACTGACTAAATCCCGCCCGTATACCTTCACTTGCCTATTCACCAGGGGGCACGGTTTCTTATTCTATGCGTTCTGTAAGTTTTTTGAACTTCAAAGACAAATTCAAAGACAATATTGTTGAATAATTGACCCCTGTTGTTCGGACTGCTGTTTGCTGTCAGGACAAGGTAATTCAGATTATTTTCGATTCAATAACCGTAAATAGGTATAGTCGTGGATCGTGAATAACTATGCTGATTGTAATTCGATCTCATGTTCCTAACCTAATCAACCTGTTAGTTAGTCTTGCCTACAAATCTATTTATACAACTTCAGGCTGGGTAAAGTTCTTCTTTATCTAAAAATGTAGATGAAAACTTTTTCAGAACAAACGTAACATCGACGTCTAAGACCTTTAGGTAATTTACCAAATGAAGGCATGTCTCTTTTATAGTTGTACAAGACAGTGGGTTGTCGAAAGTTTCGGGGTCTCATCGTTTGACCCTTGTTTCGTGTTTGTATTCATAAAGTATCTCAAGCATTATAGTTTCAAAATCCTATAAACTTCTTGTAGTTGTTCTTTGAAAAGTTTGTTTGATTGTTGTTTTTCGGGTTCCGTACCTCTAAAGAAAATCTGAACTCTTTTTAATTTCAATTCGATCTCTTATAAAATTAAACGATTAATAAAATAAACCGTTAGTGCTTTGTTAATCAAATACTAGTGGTGAAATAATCAAAATAAGTAGTGAAATAATCAACCTTCTCAATCAACGCAGTCAAAAGATATACAGGCTGTATCTGACATCGTAACGCAAACTTCGGGAGAAGGTTACGCCGCATGCCACTAATAAAATTATGATAGTCATTTATATCGTTAATGAGCGGTTACAGAAATAACAGTGTTTAAAAAAATGTGTCGGCTCGGCCTTTGAACGTTGCAAGCGTGCCGCTGCGCGTGTTTGCGGGTATGACGTTGATCCCTGATGTGAACTCTATTAAATCAGCTGGTAAGATAGTTTTTCAAGTGTTGTTCACATTGCGCTTTTATGTGTAATTAGCGAATTAATTATTTTTTACTTTAAAATCTTATTGGGTTATAAAAGTATAGCAATTATGAACGGTTTAAAAAGAAAAAAAAACTGCATATTATTTTTTTTAAATCAGGAAAAAACCGACGAAAAATTCCACTTGTGGGGGGTTCAGAATCATGTACTAGATACATGGTACTCGTTTGTGCGTTGATGTCAGAGACACCCTTTATAGAGGTGGTTATGTTTCGCCTATGTCTCTTGCAGGGATACCAAAACCTAAAAGGTACTTACCGTTGACCTAGAATCGTGAAACTTAACGGACTAACTTAACTTAACTAACTAACTTAACTTAACTTAACGGGTCTGAGCAGTTGTGTTGCGATGTGTGCCGGGAACGATGCGCCAAATGTTGTTGTGTTGGGAGTTTGGTCGTGGAGGGTCTTCGGATCAATCTCCCTTTGGCGCAGCATCGTTGGTCGTGTTGTTGGGTTTAACATTGCATCACCTCGCTCAACTGTCGTCTTCCTTCCTATTCGATCAGTTTTTCTGAGTGAATAGGCTCTTAATAAACTAGCGCGCTTTACCATCAACGATCGCATCACTGCTTACCATCAGGCGGGATTGCGGTCAAGCGCTAGTTTATAATTATTAAAAAAAAAAAAAAAAAACTTGTCTAGAAACAATGTCATGTAACACAAGTAAAGTGAAAAATTAAAAATCATAAATTTGAACAGAATGTCTATGCGCGAGTCGGAATCGCACTAGACTAGATCGATGTTTTTTAAGTCACGTCTGAAGAATGTAAACAAAAGTACCAAGGCGCAATATTTTTTTTTTAAATAACAATAAACTAGCGCTTGACCGCAATCTCGCCTGATGGTAAGCAGTGATGTGATCTTTGATGGTAAAGCGCGCTAGTTTATTAAGAGCCTATTCACTCAGAAAAACTGAGCGAATAGGAAGGAAGGCAGCAGTTGAGCGAGGTGATGCAATGTTAAACCCAACAACACGACCAATGATGCTGCCCCAAAGGGAGATTGATCTGAAGACCCTCCACGACCAAACTCCCAACACAACAACATTAGGCGCATCTTACCCGGCACACATCACAACACAACTGCTCAGACCCGTCCTCCGTACGGCTTCACCAGACATCATGCTGGAACACGACAAATCGCTTGGCGGCAAGGCTTTGTCTGGTGGGTGGTAACTTCTGCCGGCGGCCGATGTTATGGCCTACCACCGAGAGAATAATATCAGAGTAATAATATAATAATAATTAGGATAGTTATCTTTGTGTGTCTTTTAGCGTCATATTTCCACTTTTTTATATTTACTTAGACACAAAACATGGCTAAACGACTATTTTTACACAAGAAAATTGCCTTTAAAAATTCTCACCATACAGAAAAAACTCGAATAAAATTCCCCTTGAACAGACTTACCACATAAACAAAACAAAACGACGCGATTTTGACGACACGATTGGCGCGGTGGTTGAGCGATCGACTGCTGCGCTGTCTGTCGCGGGTTCGATTCTCGCACGGAACAAATATTTGTATGACCTGCAGGTAGCTGTTCCGGGTCTGGATGTTTGTGTATGTGAGTTTAAATGTTTGTAACCGCAACCACAATACAGGAAAAATGCACGATACCACCTACCAGACAAAGGATTGCCGCCAAGAGATTCAGCAGTTGTGTTGCGATGTGTGCCGGGTACGATGCGCCAAAAGTTGTTGTGTTGGGAGTTTGATCGTGAAGGGTCTCCAGATCAATCTCCCTTTGGCGCAGCATCGTTGGTCGTGTTGTTGGGTTTAACATTGCATCACCTCACTCAACTGCCGTCTTCCTTCCTATTAGCTCAGTTTTTTCCGAGTGAATAGGCTCTTATAAACTAGCGCGCTTTACCATCAACGATTGCATCACTGCTTACCATCAGGTGGGATTGCAGTCAAGCACTAGTTTATAATATATATATATAAAAAACGATTTAACCAAAAGATACTCGACACGAAGATAAAAACAACTACCGATCGATCACCTTCGATATTGACTCCAGTTATTTAGTTCACTTCGACTTACAACATAATGGTGTATTCAGGAGCTTCTATTACACTTGCTATAACCCCTATTTATTCTCGAAGAACCTCGTAATAGGAGGCTCTAAGGGAGAGATTATTGTGATGAAGTGTCAATAAGCTTATGATATTGCTTAATTTACTTGAAGCGACTTGCGGCCTCTTGATGATCGGTGGCTAGATATTGGGTAGGGACTGACAGTTTCTCAGTGGATTGATATTTAGTGAGGGTCTAAATAGATTAAATGTAGATCAATCATTATGTACCGTTATGCTTATGTTGTGGCGTTAATGGACACGGGACTTCTGTGTGTACATAGTACGCTTTAAGCCATTACGAAGAAAGGAAGACTAAATCTTTGAGATTTTGTATCCCACAGTAATATCATTATTTTAAGATTGTCGCACCATGCTAAAGTAGTTGTGCTAGAACAAAGTACAAGAAAATATAATTTTCATGTTATCCAACCTAATGTTCTTCTTATGATAACTTGAGTGATCCAATTATTTAGGACACATACAAAGTTCCAACTTGAAAAAAATCACCCAATGCGTAGGTAGCACCGCGTAGACCTCTGCTACGCCGTAGCAACTTCGTAGCAGGTATAATAAGAGCTTTATTCTGTCACATTTACGAGTACCTGGTATAGTATCGCGAGTTGATATTCAAGCTGCAAGTCGTCCATTCACTATACTACTTTATAAGGAACCCGACTGGGTGTCGATTCCAATCGAACTTATTTTAATGCGACGACGCCTGGTTTGAATTTTAGAGGAAGTAGTGAAAATGGGTTGCTTGAAATAGTCTTCACTGTTCAGAAAACTCTATGTTTTGTAAAAAAATTTAGGGAACTATTTAAATCTTTTTATTTTAACTGTGTTGTGTTATTGTTACTTACGTAGGTATAGATTTAGACGTGCGCAGATTATCAACTCAATTCTTTATCTTATCTAATTCAATCTAAAAACTATATCAGCAAACAAGAGAGTCTCATCTAGAAGAACTTAACAATCAACATACTAGTGGCGCAACAGTGTCGCAACTGTCGCCATATTGTGCTTCCCCGTCTGCTAGCATTAGGAGCTCGCGTGACTGGCCGCAAATTGGTTTATGCAAATCTTACGGATGAGGCCTCAAACCGGGAGGGGTGGCCCTCCCTCACCACCCCTTGTGTCGTTTATATTTCTATTGAGACACAGAATTGGGTCACTGAAAAAGAGTGTATAGATTTCTTTCTAGTTTGCATACTGGTGAGATTATTTTTTCGGTTATGAAATTAGCCCTTGATTTTTAAGTCGGCGACTATTTAGAAGTAGTTGTGGTGTGGAGGCAGGAGGAACAAGGAGTAAAGTTCACTTATCTTCCACAGAAAAGGGAGGATCCTCCGACCAGTAAGGTGTTATGTCTGGTGGGCACTTGCCCAACGGTTGATCTCGGGAAGTTGTATGTAAGCTAGTTAAACTTTGCTTGCGAGATACAGAATTCGTGTGACGTCAGTATGTTTGCATTTGGCGATTGTAGATACCTCTACAGTTGCTTGAAGCCCATCTTTAATACTAAATTTCTTTTAATACCCTTTCTACGTGTGTCGACAGCGAGGTATAAATGTGTTTATTTATAACTTAACAACTAAAAAATACTCAAAATGTTGACAAGTCATTTTAAATGTTATTTCTTTTATTACCAGATTCTCTTTCCTCATCAAAGTAAATCGGATTGCAAACGCGTTATTATTTTCCTTATCTTTACTGTCTTTCTTTTCATTTACATACAAATCTCCTCAAAATAATACAACAATTTTATATCTAGCTATGTTTAGCAATATCAAAAACCTAAGATAATAAAAATATAGTGAAAACTGTGCTGTGAACGAAACGACTTGAACAGTGCCTGCAGTAGTGAAAACTGTCCATTTTGAAACTAGTTGGATTTTTAGTAACGTTGTTATGTCATCGTGTTAAAGATGAATACGGTACAAAGCTCGGGGGGCGGCCATGGCGGCTCTATGAAGAAGGATCACAAGCATGAACAGGCAAGTACCTACTATAGTTTTAGTAATTTTTTCGAGGCGTGTAGATAAGAGGCTGTGTAGTAAGATGTACAATTCGAAACTCTTGAACATTTAATAAGTCAAATATATCTATGTATACCTGATTTGACAAAAAGAGAAACTTGCGAAACTGTGTTTGGAAACAAACATGGTTCTCGATGCGTTTTTGACTTGATATCTATTTTTTTTTAGTGATTGAAATGGTTTCGTCATCATAATTCTGTATCTTACAATAAATATAATTATTTATAATGTAAAATGCAATATAATAATTTTGTGTAGTACAATTCCTAAACTATACAATATGTAAAGAAAACCCTGTTCGATCCGTGAAGGTATTGTTAGGTATCGATAACTGATTCTACTAATGGATACAAAACCGGGCTAAACTTGAAAAAAAATCCCCCTAAAAAAATAAATATTATTTCGCAAAAAGAGGTAACTTAATACATGTGCGGTAAACAACCCTTCCGCGGGCGGCGGGCGGCAGGGTACGCGGCATGTGGTCGCATCGCTATTTGCTCATAATAATACCGGTGTTGTCACTTTTTTAAAAATTACCAAATTTCGGGGAAGTTGGAATTAATTCGTGGGAAAAAATTAATTCAAAATTCATTAGTATTGTTTCTATGATGATATTTCGTGAAGTGTTTACCTAACCTTTGTTATCCTTATGGGTCGAACAGGGTTTTTGTTACATATTGTATATTTATGTTAATAGATTTAAGTTTTTTTGTTTTAATTTTGATTGTTCCTCTCGCCTAAAGCACTTGCCAACAATTCTCTTCACTACCTTTGGTTGACTGGTAATGTATACCTAAGGCAGTAAGTCCTCCTTTGTACACTTACTGTGGGAAAAGATGAAATAAATAAATATGTAAATAATAATTGAACTTTTGAGGAAAAAGATACGATTCAATTTAATACCATTTTTTGCGGAATGGAAGACGGAATAAATCTTCATAACATAAAAACTTTCCTTACAAGGATAGATGCAGAAGTTTCTCGTAGGAAGTCATTTATTGAGCATATTCACCTACCCATACGCTGTTGCTGAGCCACGTTGATCATACTGGACTTAAAACGAATGTTTTATTTTTTGAAGAATGCATTTTACTCAATTGCAAAACACGTTTGATCTTCCATTTTGACAATGTCATTGCGTTATGTAGGCATGTCTCTCATTTGCAGTGATGAAGAGTGGGTAAACAAAGAATAAGAAATTCACCGACGCGATATAGTGTAAGTGATTCCAATAATGGAAACATAATGAAAATGAATGAGAGTAAGTGAACATTTACATTAACAAATCTGACAGAGTGCCAGTTGCAATAAGTAGAAAGCTTGTAAATTGTAGAATAGTCTTAAATCAATTCTCGTTTTTTTATGGTTGAGGTTGTTGCCTTTCATCACTTTACAGTATTGTTTTTGTGTAATGAACTTTAAGTAAATAATAATAAATAATTCAGAAGTTTGGTTCTTATTTTTACTTAAGTGTTTGCGATCGCAGTTGAGAAAAGAATACAGAACAGACAACGAAAAGAAACTCTGCCATATCAAAAATTTAATACAAAAGTTTCTTTGATAAATTTGAAAACGTTTTTCCCCAAAATACAACAAGTTACCAACACGTCTTCCATACCTACATCATTTTTCTATGAAACTAAATTTCTGCAACAATACCACTGTTTGTTAAGATTTGAGATATACTCGTACTTATGAAGAAGCGAAGGTTAAGATAATATCACTTTAAAACTTTGTAACGACTTCTTTTTTATCGACAAATTAACCTCCGGATCTCAGGACCAAAGTGACGGATACGTGTGACAAGTGACTAACGAGCGAACCATTTTTCTTTTTTAACTCAAAGCCTCCCCTTAAAAACAATACGGACTAGCTTTAAAAAGTTCAATTCTTTTTTCTTTTGTTTTTATACTCTTTCAAACTAGAGGCAGTGTCCAACTTTTGAAGTTATGCCAAGAAAGCTTTAAAATGTTGTAGGCACAGAAATGAAAATATTTTAAGAAAGAACATTATACATACTGTTATATATTTTTACTGTTTACTAAACCTGGACAAAAATACACCGATCTTTAAAGGTTTTCAATAAAATTATTTCAAATTCTACTTGGTATTAAATTGTGGAAAAGTGCTAACACTTTCATTATTTATGAGACTTAATGTGAGAATTTTTCTAATTTAACAGTCTACTGTCAACTATTTTTAATGTATGAATTATATAATTCATAAGACACTAAATGTCTTTCTAAATGTCTTATAGCACAAACTATAATTATATCGTGACTGCTTCTTCAGTGTTTTACCCTAATTTCAACTCTGCTCTTTGAGAAGCTAAAGTTTCTACGTCTATATTACACACGCTTGTGTCATGGTTGTCTCACATTACAGGACATCTAGGAGCGAAAATAATGGCTGTCCGAATAATTGGCATGCTTTGAGGCAATTGTGTTAACAAGTCACCTGTGTTAAATGTTGACAACGTCAGGCATAATACAATTATAGGTCTTGACCTATATTGCAATTCGGTACAGCAATCATTATTATAACTATAAGTATTTGATTTTGGTTTACATGTGGACATTATACTTGAAACTGTTTGGCACTATATATAAATTTCGCTGATAATGTATGTAAATGAATAATTCTTAGTTCTTTATATTTTGTGTAGTCGTGTGGGGGTCGCATATGTAGATATTCAACACAGTGTAAATTGTTTTTATGAATGAAATAAATGAAATGAACTGATTTTGAGAGCCAATCTATGAAAATCCGTCCCCAATGGGTCCACAACTTTACTAACGATATCTTTTTGCAATAGAAGCAGACACAAACTTAGGTTCAAGTCTACAATGTACCAGTTTACTCCTGCCGGGAGTTTCGATACAGAACTCCGTTCCAATTATATAAAATATCAATTTGAAGGCACCCTTCCCCCTTATCAATGAATTCGTAACGATAGGTACTCAATATTTTAATTGAAACCATCGACCGACCCCTTTTTTTGTATCTGTGGCAGGTATATACCTACAAATAACGAATGAATGTTGCAAATTAATAAAACATTATCATAAACGGTGGCAATAACACACAGCCTAAAATTCCTTAAATCCTAAACAAAAATGGCCGCCATATGCAAAGCGCGTCAAATTACGACACTAGGGATGTGATAAACTGACTACTACTACAACTAATTAACGGTTACTAAGGCAAACTGACAGAGCTAACACTAAATTTAGATTAGTATTAGTACTGGTGTTATGCTAATGTAGTACATTCCGGGATGTTATCTGAGTGGGTTAGTTGGCATGAATTGGCTGGAAGTCAAAGGGAAAACTCGCAATGAGCTGCATTGACAAAGAGACGAGGAAACGAAAATGTTAGCCTGTCGTTGTTTTGATGTTGGTTAGGTTAGCAAAAAGCACGGTACGAGGGTTGTGAACAAAGGGATACTTAATTTGCATATGTATGTTTTGAGTTTTTGGAGGTTTAGCTCATCGGTTAGATCGACTATCACTAGATACTTCATAGAGAAAGTATAATATGGTTCTAATCACACAAATTGAGCTAGCCCCAAAGTAAGTACGAGACTTGTGTTATGGGATACTAACTCAACGATACTATATTTATAATAGATACATATATATGTCTATATAGATCTATATAGATAAACATCCAAGACCCAGACCAATCAGGAAAAGACCGTTTTCCATCATGACCTGGCCGGAGATCGAACCCGGGGCCTCCACGTGGCAGGCAGGCGTGTTGACCGCTGCGCCACGGAGGACGACAAAACATATTCTCTTCCTATGAATCGAAACCACATGTGCGCACATGTGTACTTGAATGGCGCCGCCATTGGAGACCAAAATTATACGAACAATCACAGAACACGTACTTACCCGAATAAAATTTCACTTTAAAATTATCTGATTTTCATCACAGTGAAAAATCTAATTTTATGGCTTCTGAGAACCTTACGGTGTAAATTGCTCCAGCCGTTGTAATATTCCAGTAATCCGAACATGATCAGAGTACAACTATGATTTCTCGTATCATTCGTGGAAGCTATCTAGAGCAATTTAAACTGCACAATTTCAGTCATGTGGCTGCCATACGTTGGTCTGCATTTCAAGTAGTCATGCTCTGAAAACTGTTTATTTTCTTAGATTTTCAAGACGTGAGCTGTTCGGAAATAAAGCTGTAAAGGAAATGTTTAGTTTAGTTCTTTTTATTTCTAGATCAATGTAACTGTGTTATTGTAACTGTGTTATTGTTTGGTGATTTGAAAGAAGAAACAAAATAAATTAGTTTGAGAATATGAAAATTTAAATCAAATACGGTAAACGGGAAAATCAGATGTCCGACTTTTAAATACCATATTATGATTTAAATAAACAGTCACATCTACAGTTTATTTGTATGAAAGCACTAATCTCAGGAACTACTGGTCCGATTTGCAAAAATCTTTTTGCCTTGGATATAAGATAAGTTATATTTTTATGTAAAGGAAGTCTACTTCTATAAAGAATCACATTATTTTATTATTCGAAAATTAACCGACACTGTGTCTCAGATGATGATTTTACAAGTAGCTTCGCTATAACTTCTTCATACTAAAATTACGTGAAAACTTACGAAAACTCTTTACGTGACTTATAAATCAATAAATCGGTAAACTAAATTACTATAGATTCAAAAATAACCGATAAATTGTTACAACTTTTTCGGACATCCTACGCCCATCACTATCGCATACATATATATCATAATGTCACAGAGTAAGCAATACAGTAGATCTAAATTCTAAAATGGTAGAAATTTTAACTGCATATCATTCTGCAGTAGTTAGTATTTTAATGATATTATAGCGTTAGAGAAAACTAATTATTATCGTTTTGTTTCGTGCATTCTAGAAAAGTTTGGATGTACCTATTTATGTCTGTTACTCTTTCAAAGAAAAGCTGCTAAACTAGTTTGGATGGAATTGGGTACAGCTATGGTTTATGACTAGCATCAATATATGGGATTGTTTTCATCCGGATATTTAGGGGATCACAACTTGGGCGGACATAACCGCGGGACGCAGCTAGTCTAAATACGAACGTTTGCAAGTGAGAATGGATGAATGTGCGTTACTCTTTTACGTAAGAATTGCTCAACAGATTTCGATGAAGTTTCTCATACATCTATGTGACAAATTTCCAATCCCAATAATCATAGCGCAACAAACGTATGCGAATGAAACCGCGGTGCACAGCTAGTTCAAGTGGATCTTTTGCCGCCCTCAATCCTACGGTAATATCGCGTGCCTTCTCCAAAATAAATCGGAGGATTTGCATTTGTTACTTAAATATATGACCGCATATGGGAATATTAATGATACGCCTACTACCTAGTGGATGGCGTATAAAAACCGAGGTGAAATAACGCCTTATGTTTTAAAGTAGGCTCTTCTCTACTTGTCCCATTTAGTAAACAAATATGGCGGACTGACACTTTGAATTTCACAACCAAAGCATTTTATAGTCAGTAAAGCATAATGAATGCTTTCTAAGTACATATACAGCATGTAAAGAAAACCCTGTCCGATCCGTCAAGGTATTGTTAGGTATCGTTAGCTGATTCTACTAATGCGTACATAACCTGGCTAAACTAAAAAAAAATACCCCCTTAAAAATAAATATCTTAAATAAAATAAATAGGTAATTTCATGGCAACACAGGCACAGGTCATGACCTCAGTTGAACTCATACATGTATGTATAAGTAGTCAAACCACGTTTATCGAAAGAAACAATGATACCTACTTAGGCAGCTCGTGAAAAGCACTTTTTTTTAAGTAGGAAGGTCATCTGACTCTCCGAATGTATCATTTCATTCGATGAGCACAATAGCTGTGGCGGAGATGTTGTTCCATATTTCGTTCACTAAGAAAGATACAGGCCTGGCTCCGTCGCACGAAATTAGCACGGTGTTTCACAATGTTAGTCCACCCCTACCAATCCACTGCTCGCCCAACTGATAGTGAAGGTACTCACGTACAGGACGGCAAAAATATGGTACGGCACCGTCATGCTGGAACCACACCACCAACACCACATCCGAATCGTCGAATATCTGATCATAACACAACACAGCTAATTGCAGTTACTACCTTCCATCAGCATGTTGCATTACGTTAGAAAACGATATGATCACACAGTAAACGATACGTCTACACGGACGCAATATCCACGCGAAACTAATAAATTTAAAATAAAAATGATTTTTATTTCATAAAAATAGGTACTCTAGCTGCACGGCGGTACCCTTTGACTAGAGGTGTGAAAGTATTCAAAATATGACTCGTAACGATTTTTGGTATCGATTTAGTTTTGCAAATCTCACGCATCGATTCAACATCGCATGGCATTCTTTAGATTTTAGAACTTTCACATAACTTAAATCAGGTGAACTTAAATGCTTTACATTGATTATAATATTTTCCTAAAATCGTATTTCATAAGACCTTTCTAGTTTCTGTTTGTAACACCTGTGATGTAACAATGTTATTAGTAATTAATCGATAATCAAACGAAAGCACTTTTACCATTAGGTAATCTGTGTTTTTACAACAAATCATTGCACCGGGTACAAGTTTCGATTAATAGCGATAAAAAAAATATATTATTACGCCAAAAATTGTGCATCTCTAGTCATTCTTTTGAGGTCGCCGAAAATGCTCACAAAAATGCTAGACGACGGACGAAAGAATGAAAGGAAAGCCGACAATTATACCGTCTAAAATGGTGTTGTCACTTTTTAGAAATTTACCAGATTTTGGAGAAGTTAGAGTAAATACACGGAGAAAAAAGATTGTTTCAAAATTGATTAGTATTGTTATTATGATGACTATGCAAAAATTCTTCCTTCCTAAAGATCCTTATGGGTCGGAAGGGGTTTTCTTTACATATTGTATTTTGGACACCAATGACTGATTAAGAGGTGAAGGAAACATCTTGAGGAAACCTGGACTTTAAATCTGAAATCGCCAACCCGCATTGAGCAAACGTGGTGATTACGCTCGATCCTTCTCTGTATGATAGGAGATCTGTGCCCAACAGTGGGACAATTAAAAGGCTGATGATAATGTTGATGAAAACATAATGATGAAGCAACCTCTAAAGAAAAATCACTCATTATCATCACCTAGCATATAACAGTCCACTGCTGGATAAAGGCCTCTCCTGTTTTACGCCATTAAGATTCGATTTTCGACAACTCTCATTCAGTTACTACTATGACTGTATTGAAAGTCGCACTTGAAAACGGAGACGTCTTAGAGAGAATTCCACCAATAAAACTGAACGCGATCAGCACATTTAAACTGTTCGGTATTCCCTTACCGGGTTTGTTTACAAAATATGACGTGTAAGGAAAAACATACTGCACACAAGATTTTTGTCAGTTTAAGGTATTATACTGTAGGAAGTGTCGCGGCAATTTTGCAGCTTTAATACTCTTGTTTCTTTATTGGTAGGCGTTTATGAGGTCGCGTTTGTATTTTGGTACTTGTACTAAGATGTATGTATGTTGAAATTTACGAGGGTATATTATGCTCAGACAGTGAGAGCACATAAATATTACATATTATGTGTGGTCATTTTTTGTTGGGTTGTAATAATGTTATGCTTATTTTTACAACATAATATAAAATCCTAGAGAAATCCTATTTCTTCTGTACATCACAAAGATCTGGCTATGATGAATCGTGATTAGCTCATTTATAAAAAATACAGCTTTTTTACAGGGTTCCGTAGTTAAAGGGCAAAAACTGGACTCTTATTACTAAGACCCTACTGTCTCTTTGTCACCAGCCTGTACCTATCTCATGAGCTGTGATAACAGTTGAAATTTTCACAGATAAGGGACATTTTCTATTGCCGATATAACAATATACGAAAATGAGAAGAAAATCAAAATTTTAGTGCAGTTCCCACACAACTGACGTACAATTATAAAAAATAGTAGAGAACCCTTAATGAGCGCGTTGGGCTCGCAATAGGGATGTATCCAAGGTATGAAAATCAATAAAATAATTAGTCCGTCTTATAGATAATAAAAAAAATATAACCCGTTTTTTTTTCGAAATTACCAAAACCTGAAATATAGCGTATTAAAGTTACGGAGTGGGGGTTAATTACGTCATGTCGTGGTATATTTTGCACCACGGCGTGACATCATGCGACATTTCCAATTAATATATCTTCCTAAGTATTTAAATGAAAGAGAAAATAAAAAATACGTGTTCAATATTTTTCATAAATCTTTCTGACGGACATTAAATTATTTTTTAGGATTTCAACCCAATTAACCCCTTTTTATTTACTTATTGTTAGGTTTTAAAGGTATTCGCTACGAAATAAAATCCACATAACCGAATCATTTGTTGCCAAACCACAAGTATCTTGTTTTTTTCTTCCGTTAAATAAAATGAGGGCGCCGTAAAAAAGCAGTGACAAATTAGAAGCCTCGAATTCAAGACATGCGATATATTAACACCCTTACGCAGTCTGCCTATATCAGATACGTCGCATAAGTTCCACACTTGGGTAAACGTTAGGTAGACGAGAAATAGGACTTTTTGGTAAAAAATCGCGGATTCCACAAGTTTTCAACTAAATCTCCAAGGAGTACGTAGGTGGTAGGTGAAGATTTGTTACTCGTAGTTTGAAAATTTGGGGACAACAAATTGGATCATTTTGCTTAATCAGAAAGTTGGCAGCATCGCAAAAACAACATGATATAATCAGCCAAAGAATAATGGCCCCAGCTGGGACTCAAGCCTCATTGCTGTAAGAGGGAGTGGCTCGAAATCTACCACACGAGCTGGTACGGGTTAGCGAATATCACGAATCTTCCCAAGGAAAATCCCCTATATAAACATACTAGCGACACGTCCTGGCTTCGCATGAGTATTATACATGTATTATAGTGCTTGAGAACCATGTTTAGAAAGTTGAGACCTGGCTCTCTTAGGAATTTTCAAATGTTAAAGAAAATGTTAATGGCGTGTAATATTCTAGCTCTGAAAAGGACTGTTGTTTAGTTCTGAGAAGAACTTTTGCGTAGGTGTAGTATTAAGAACGAAATCTAAAAAAAATCTCATACGACCGCTGCGTAGGGAACCGACCTCGCCTCAGAGCCGCGCGGGGACCTTACTCATAGTCCATAGATCCCCTCCCGCACACGCACCACTCCCTGGTGAAACTCACTTCGCAACGTGCCGTGCAGCAGAAATTGTAATAAGTATTTTAATTTCGCCCCTAACTTCAAAACCAAACGTCCAATTTTTATAATTCAATGACCAAATAATATCTACATAAACTGTACTTAGTGATGAAATTATTATAGCATGAGTAAAATAAATGCGTCTAAATGTATTCCAAAAAAAAATTCAAGAATTTTAAATAAAAAAATGGTTGTTGTGCCTCAGTCGACATAGATAGGTATAGTGTGTCGCAGATTTTTTTGTAGATATTTATAAGATCTACAATTAATTTAAACAATTTATGGTTCTATCTTTTATAGTTTAGGCAGTGTACGCAAAATAAGTAACTATTCTGGTTGATTTTGTATACGTTATGTTCTAAAAATCCAAATATCTTAAATTTTGTCTGTATTGCTCGTGGAGAATGTAGCTTTCGAGTAGTGAAAGGATTTTTTAAAACGGTCCAGTAGTTTTTGAGCCTATTCATTACAACCAAACAAACAATGTTTCCCTCTTTATAATATTAGTGTAGATAAACGATTGCATCACTGCTTACCATCAGGCGGCATTGCGGTCAAGCACTAGTTTATAATTTAAATAATAATAATAATAATAATAACGCTGCGCTGGGAAATACGTTATTTTTTCGTATATTTCAACTAATGTACACTGATGGATTGACCAGACTGGCAGTGTCCTTTGTTTGTTATCACTGCGCTGTTAATTACTGTACGGGCATTTGTCAAACGGCAGCCAGTGGTAATGGCTAGTGATTAGGACAGCAGCATTCTCATTTATCTTCTGCTACGTACTATGGATGTCCACTACTGTACATAGTGGACATCTATCAACTAACGGGATGAGGATATGTAACATGTAATGTAATTAACGCACTCCCTCAAACATCCCAATTAGAACATTCTGTTATCACAATACATACACTGAATTTTTAATATAAAATGTATATGCATTGTTATTTATTAAATTAGTTATACCAATTCTTGGAGAATCAAGACCTTAACGTTCTTGGGATAAGATGTTTTTTCGTTATTTTATATTGAATGATGATTTAATTTGTATAAATACAAGTAAAACTGCGATGTTAAGTCTGTCCAAATAAGAGGGTTAATATGACAATAATTTCCTGTAACATTATTACTAATTATTGTAAAACAAGAAATAAAAAGGCTTATTATTATATTATTATTATAATTTCCGTAGTTTTAATTATTTTTGGGATAAACAATTCATTATCATCATCTCAGCGTTAATCCCAGTCCCACCCGAAGCTTTTTTTCAGCTTTCGAATCTGTGGTCCGCTTTACCAGCCAACTGCTGAGTTTGGCTAAACTTCGATATTTTCCATGAAGCGACTGCCGTCTGATCTTCAAAACCCGAAGGCGATATCGAAGCATTGCAGTTAGACCAATTGTTGAACTTTTCACGGCTCCAACAACCTGTAACGACTGCCATTAGATGTTCGTATCGCAACCGGGACCAACGGCTTAATGTGCTTTCCGAGGCACGACCAGACCAGTGCAAATATTATTTATTTAATTATTAAAACTTTATGCACAAACATTGCACCATGGCGGACTTAATACCTTAGGCATTTTCTACCAGTCTACCTTAAGGTGATGCAGAGATAAAACATGGTAGAGAAAACCGTTCACCTTGGCTCCTACTTTTCGGAATGTATCCTTGGAGTGTACCGACCGCCTTCAGCTTTTGGGTGTTGAGATTTCCTCGAACCTAAACTTTGGGCGGTTCATTGAGTCCAAGGCCAAGGTGGCTGCCAGAAAACTTGGCGTTATCGCAAAGGTCCGGCAGTACTTTACACCAGGGCAGCTTCTAATGTTATACAAAGCATAGGTCCGTTCGTGTGTGGAGTACTGCAGCCACATTTGGGCTGGTGCTGCTAAGTATCACCTGGCCACTTTGGATTCAGTGGAGAGGCGTGCTAAGAGGCTGATTGGTGACTCTGATTTAACTCGAGTTGGTCTCCAAAGCCTAGAGCACAGGCGTAGAGTAACCAGCCTTTCGGTGTTCTATAGGATACATTTTGGGGAGTGTGCAAGGGAATTGCACGATTTAATTCCCCCATCTCCGTTCCACCATCGGACGACCCGTCGTACGGCGAGTTTCCACCCTTATGTTGTTAACACCTCTACGATCCGGACGAAGCGTTTCGCCTCCTCCTTTATACCGCGTACATCGAGGGACTGGAACAATCTGCCGGCGGCGGTGTTTCCGTCGGACTACAATTTGAGTGTCTTCAAGGTTAGAGTGAATAGGCTCTTAATAAACTAGTGCGCTTTACCATCAACGATTGCGTCACTGCTTACCATCAGGCGGGATTGCGGTCAAGCGCTGGTTTATAAAAAAAAAAAAATATTAAAAAAAAAATATTAAAAAAAAAATATAATAAATACATACATACAAAATATAAAGAGTAGGGAGAGATAAAAAATTACAGATAGTGAAAAAGAATAAATTACACGTGTGATGAATCTACCAATTTCTTGCGTAAGTATTGCCGAGCTTTAGCTTTAAATGTGTACCGACTGGTCGAACCCGCACCTCCTTGCGCAGCGGCTGCGTTCGCTACCGCTACGCCACGGAGGCTGTCAATTTGGGATAAAAAATTACCTATATTAAAAATGATATAAACCGATTCAGTAAACGATTCTGAACAAACAATTATCAGGAAGTGGGTAAATTAATTTACATGCTGTATATTGTAAAACGCGTAATCAAAGGTGTTTGTTGTGTAATATATTATTTTAAATTATGTAGTGATTTCAGGCAATGTTTACAAACTTATAAAACTAAATAAACTACAAATTATGAGAAAACAAGATTTAAAATCCAGTCGTGCCAGTCACATGAAAAAGAAGAAGAGAGAATAAGAAATAATGCGACAAATGCAAGATATCATGTTTATAAAGTGTATCCGGATGAGTTGTTATCAAAGGTTAACTTAACTAAGCAATTATTTCTAGAATTGAATCTACGTTTTAAACGACTTCAGAAAAAGGAGGAATTTCTCAATTCGAGTATATTTTTTAAGTTTGTTGGCTCAGAACTTTCGACTGGTCCAACGTATTTTGATAATTATTTTTTTTTATTTGAAAGACGGAGCTTCCCGTGGCTCTTTTTCACCTTGGTCTAATTCTGACAATAACATCCACAAGAAAACCGTGTAAGTCTTAAATTGGCATGAAGTAGGTGCGCGAAAAAAGAACAAATAACTCGCTAGCCGAATCATGATTCTTTTTTTTATATTAAAGGAGAGACTTATAGTTTGATCCCATATAAATGTTATCAAAATAGGTTCAGTAGTTTGATTTTTTAACTAAAAATACTGGTAAATGAATTTTAGCTGTAATTTATCAGTAATGTCGTTTGTTTGTTAGTCTTTTCGCTACTGTTGAGGTTAGCGTCCATTCTGACCGGATGCAGCTGGATACCAGAAGGTACTTTTCAAAACTAAAAAGTGTATACACAATATATTTAGGTTAAAGCTTAATTCCTGTGTCTTAGTACTAGGAAGCCGTTTTACCCTTTGGGCACGAAACTCGGCACATAATTTTTATTCCATTTCTCCCGAAAAGAAGTTTTGATGTCTTGGCAGCATTTATTATTTAAGGTCTTTACGTGGATAAACAAAAAGAAACCACAAATTAATTATAATAATCATATATTATTAAAAATATTTTTGGCAACACATAGGAGATTCAACTGGCAACACCGTAGAATTGATAGAATTTTGAGAAAATAAGATTTAAAATTCAATAGTGCCAGTCACATGATGAAGAGAGAAGAAGAAATAATGCGACAAATGCAAGATATCGTGTTTATAAAGTGAGTGTAGCCAGACGTGTTGTTAGTATAGGCTGCCGCGACATTTTCCATCGTACGCAAACGAAACTCCAGCACAGCCCATCCTGAAAATAACGAGAACGATACAGTTATTGATAAGCATATTATTGTTGAACTAATCATAGTATAAATAATTTACTAAGTTCAGCACATAGTAAAGGATTAGAAGCCAGTACAAATATTTTTAGGTACTTCGAACATTACATCAATATGGGGCATAGTTTGTATAACAGCCACAGCGCATTTTCTCCGCGGCTTAGAGGCAAACGCACATTACATACACTTTGGTCCGCAACGCTGCCATGGTTTATACAAAAGTGATAGACCAAAAAAAAACAACTTTAATAATCCTCTCTTTTAAAAAGAAAATATAGATCTAATGAAAAACCTCCCACTCCTAGGTCACATGCCTCCACTTGGTGAGAGGGAGTAGGCCGTAATCAACCACGCAGACCCAGTGCGGGTTGGTACGTAGATATCACATGTCTTCGAAGTGTTTGGCTCTACGACATGCTGATTTCCTCAAGATGTTTTCCTTCACCTTTTTTGAGAGTAGTGGTGATGAAATAATTAACAGAAAGCGCCTGATGGGGTTCGAACCTACGATATCTCTCATTTACTAATTACACTTACTACTGTCGCATGTATTGCAGTCATATCAAAAATATTTAAGAAATAAGTATATATAACACCTGTCTGAATTCGTTAAAAAAAAATCATTTTATGTGATGAACAGAAGGGCTTTGAATAACTAATTTGGCTGTATAAGAATGTTTGTATAATGTTACAAATAAATTTGTGTAGTTTGCTCAAACATTAATGGCATAAGTTATGTCGATAATTATAAACTATTGATTATTACTAAATTCTTTAAAGGATTATTGCGATTGCTATCGTAGTAGTCAGTATGTGTCTTTAAGAAAGCGTACACGTCGGAACAACGCACCACAATATATTTCAGTACTGTAAGGAAGCGTACACGTCGGAACAACGCACCACAATATATTTCAGTACTGTAAGGAAGCGTACACGTCGGAACAACGCACTACGATATATTATAGTACTGTAAGTAAGTGTACACGTCGGAACAACGCACTAAGATATATTATAGTACTGTAAGGAAGCATACACGTCGGAACAACACACTACAATATATTACAATACTGTAAGGAAGCGTACACGTCGGAACAACGCACTACAATATATTACAGTACTGTAAGTAAGTGTACACGTCGGAACAACGCACTACAATATATTACAGTACTGTAAGTAAGTGTACACGTCGGAACAGCGCACTACAATATATTACAGTACTGTAAGTAAGTGTACACGTCGGAACAACGCACTACAATATATTACAGTTCTGTAAGTAAGTGTACACGTCGGAACAACGCACTACAATATATTACAGTACTGTAAGGAAGTGTACACGTCGGAACAACGCACTACAATATATTACAGTACTGTAAGTAAGTGTACACGTCGGAACAACGCACTACAATATATTACAGTACTGTAAGGAAGCGTACACGTCGGAACAACGC
Organism: Sesamia inferens; assembly: GCA_037179545.1. NCBI lineage: Eukaryota > Metazoa > Arthropoda > Insecta > Lepidoptera > Noctuidae > Sesamia > Sesamia inferens. Next base: position 24,903,096 of record CM073945.1, on the reverse strand, counting down.
ACTACAATATATTACAGTACTGTAAGGAAGTGTACACGTCGGAACAACGCACTACAATATATTACAGTACTGTAAGTAAGTGTACACGTCGGAACAACGCACTACAATATATTACAGTACTGTAAGGAAGTGTACACGTCGGAACAACGCACTACAATATATTACAGTACTGTAAGGAAGCGTACACGTCGGAACAACGCACTACAATATATTACAGTACTGTAAGGAAGCGTACACGTCGGAACAACGCACTACAATATATTACAGTACTGTAAGGAAGTGTACACGTCGGAACAACGCACTACAATATATTACAGTACTGTAAGGAAGTGTACACGTCGGAACAACGCACTGCAATATATTACAGTACTGTAAGGAAGTGTACACGTCGGAACAACGCACTACAATATATTACAGTACCTACTGTAAATCCAATATCCCACATAATCCACATCTATCTCCAACTTCTATGCATATAACATAATTATACAACGTCTTGGAAACTTACGACCAAGTTGTTAATTAGAGATGAAAGGGGTACCAGGAGTATTTTGAAACTAACCATGTAGGTGGGTACAAGGTGGATTTGTGAGAAGTACATAGGTGTACCCAGCTGCTGGCCTCGGGCGGGCAAGTCAAATTTTTAGAGTGGGTATTCTTTGTGCGCTGAAGTCACACGCGGTTTTTTGTCAATTACACCGCACATTTTGTTAACTGTCTACTGCGTGGTTTATTTAAAAATTAGAGATAAGTCTTCATTTATACTTTGTTTAGTAGTTAGGGGAGTTCATACAAGTTCTACGAGATTTCCAGTTGTAAGTAAGAGTGATGGTGGCAAACAGAAAAAATACCATAGTCATTTGGCCCAAAATTCCAGAGCGCGGATGCCACTCACTGACACGGCCACTAGGTGCTCATGTGTGTAAGGGACAGGGCAATTACCACTATCACTATAATAACGGAAAATAATATAACGTGAAGACTTTCACTCAGTTTTTAACCGAATTCAAAAAGGAAGGAGGTTCTCAATTCGTCGGAAACCTTTTTTTTTGGAACATTAATAATTAGTGTGTGCAATTAAATTATGATAATGTATGTAATACTGAAGTACCGTACGTGTTGTTTTTGTAGTGTTTTCACCACAAATAATAACAAAAAGTTCCGTCGCATCGGTCTAACAATCTAAATGCATCAAACAAAAAAAATACTGGACGGATTTTCCTTCCGTTCTATCAAATGGATGGAGTAATTAAATTGATATTTGGTTTATCCAATACGGGTTTCTCACTAACAATTTGTAATTTGATATGTGGTTTATCCAATACGGGTTTCTCCTTTGAAAGTCCGGTTACACGGTACGTATGGTATACCTGGCAAAATGTTTGTGTAGGTACAATATTTTATGCAATTATCTGACGTCATCTCAGGGGAATTTTATAAGCGTGACTAATGCAACATTTATACGTTTATATCGCCACATCAGTATGCCTAGTATGAGTTTTCATTACGAGACTCGATCGTCGATATCGAGCGCGTTTGGCGCTCTCATTAGTTGGGAGTTCTTACAATCTTGAAGCGGGCCAATCGATGAGTCAAACGCGCTCGATATCGACAATCGAGTCTAGTAATGAAAACTTATACTAGGCCTACATGCCTATATTATCCTCAAAGTGTCTCTTGAAGGATTTCAAGATTTTTTTAGACTATGTAGTTTTGTTTTCATTTTTAGGGTTCAAAGGTAAACTACGAACCCTTATAGTTTCGCCAAGACTATCTGTCTATTTGTCCGTCCGTGGATAATCTCAATAACCATTAGCACTAGAAAGCTGTTTGGTATCAATATGTAAATCAATCACGTTGGAAAAGTAGTAAAATAAAATGTAAAATAAAAAAAAAATTACCAGAGGGAGCCCCAACTCCCAAAGTAGAGAGAGATTATTTTCTATTAATTTTGAACTTTAACGTATGATGTACCGTCGTATAGGTAAAAAAGATATATAAAAATGGGGGTTTGCTAAAATAATTCTTTGATTATGTTAATACTTTAGGAAATAATTAATCGCTCCAAAAGTATAAAAAAAAATGGTTGCCTGTAAAGTCGGTTTTACGGGCGAAGATTTTACGTGACAACGTCTTTTTCTCGGTAGAATATTTATTGATATGAATATAATTAAATTGCACAATAGGAACAAGGAATTGAATGAAAATAAGAATTGCACAAATTTTAACTATAGAAATATATTTTGTTTACTAAAACATCGGTGACTCATCGTAACGTTACCGAGCGTTACACTTTTTCATAAGTGACTCCCAGCCGCAACCTAATTTAAGACGTTGTCACGTCAACATCGGTGACTCATCGTAACGTTACCGAGCGTTACACTTTTTCATAAGTGACTCCCAGCCGCAACCTAATTTAAGACGTTGTCACGTCAAAAAATGTGAGGGACGCATTTTTGTAACTTTTGAACCATAAGATTAAAAACATGAAAAAAGGATCCTAAAAGTAGAACTTTATAAATACTTTCTAGGAAATTCTTTTGAACTTAAGAGTTTCAATAGTTTTTGAAAAATTGTACGAAATAATTTCCAAACTAATTGTAATGTAACCGTATAAGTAACATGTTTTTTCTATTAGTTCATATATTTTACTATCCTGAACGTATTTTCATTTAAATAAAAAAAAAATTAAATCTGTCTACTTTATATAAATTAGTAATTCAAATAATAATAAATTCATGAGATACATTTGGTGACAGACAGACAGACAGTGGGGCCTTAATGTAGAGTCTTAGTGGTAGGATACGTAACCTTAGAAATGCCAAATAAACATCAGTAAACGTTACAATAGCACTACGGACGATATTCCCTATTCAGCAAAGCTTGCCGAGATTATTTCTGGATGGGTTATCGTCCGTTACATGCCTACTGACATTCAGTGCGTACCTCAGAAAGCACATTTTGCAGACGGTCCCGGTAGAAGTTCGACAACTTGTAGATATATAGTAATATTGCAACACATTCGCCAAAAATATAAATAAATATGAATTAATGGAAAAATAACATAAAATTCAGTTTACGCTACAAACTCAAATCTTTTTATAAGATTTTTAACAGTACAAGTCACTCTAAAATCAATATAAACGTCATTGAAATAAAGTTGTTATTTGTTTAACATGAAATAGGGTGGGATGTGCAGTACTGCGTGTTATCCAGTTACTGGATTGTGGAGGTCAGACACGCAGTAGTTCCATGTTAAGTACATCAAGCCACGTGTGGTTATATTGTATGCTAACCCCATCATATTTGGGAAAATAAAAGACAGAGGATGGCATTATAACTTACTGGCAGGAGTTGCCGTATGTGTTTCCATCTTTGCCACACACGGGTTGGTACACTGCGGGACAGAAGCAGCCTGGCTCAACCACACCAGACATCACTGAACCCGCCAGCACCAGGAAAATGGTGAATACTGAAAACAAAGATACGTAGGATATAGCTTGAGACAGGCACCCTCATGACGCACTATTATTCGCAATTTACATCATTTTGAAGCATGTTGCTAATATATTTCTTTTTACATTAGAAAAATGTAGCTGCATTACAACCTAACTAACGCAATGAAAGTTTTTAATTGATCAAAATGAAATTACTCAATTACTACTGATAATACATATGTTACACAAATACCCTGATGGTTTATAATGAATTCATATTTTGGCGATATTTATGTTCATGTACGGATGACAGCAGGTCAGGCTACCCGAAGCTATCGAATATTACCAATCAATCTTGAACCTTAATGCTTTAGTGATAAAGTAGAAAATCTAATAAAGGAATCTGACAGATTGTAGTAGGTTGTTGTGCTGTCATCTGTACATGCGTGTCATACATAAGTCACGTTATAGTAATGAAAATCGGCCAAATGTGTGCCATTATTTGTGAAAATCATGCGACTAAAACCGAAAGTGTATAAATTTTAATTTTTTAGTTATGTAAAGCAATTGGGAGGTTAAACAGATGTTGAATTGTGAAAAGCTTGCATTTTGAATATTTTATTTTTATTTTAGACAGTAATTTTGTTTTAAAAACCAAACTCTTTTCTATGGGACCTATCTATTATTTTCATTATCGATACTTTTTATCCCACGATTTCTTTCTTAGAAGCAGCTTTTTACGTCATTCCTATTATTTAAATTATCAAAATTAAAACGTGTTCTAGCGAAAGTATTTTCTCCTGTTTTATTTTGCTACGTTGTGTATATAAGCGCAGCATATCTAAACAACATAAAAATACAAATTAATATTTTAACGTGTCTAGAGAATATCACTTCTGGTTAATTGAAAAATATAACGTCGATTGCTAGTTGGGTAATGCAATTTCTTGTCGATTTTATGGATACGATATGAATTGGCATGCACGGAAAATATCGAAGTTTAGCCAAAATCAGCAGTTAGACTGGAAAAGCGGACCCCAGACTCCATAGTTGAAAATGCTTCCGATGCGACTGGGATTAACGCTGAGATGATGATGATATGTATTGGGATGCCGTCAATCCATATCGTATACATAAAATAGTAGTTATTGTGCAATGCCTGTGTCATACAAACAAGTAAATATTAAAAACTCGAATATACATATTCGAAATAGTACCTACCTAGGTACAGAGAATAAAATATATATACTTTGATTTCAAGTGAATTAGAAAAGTTAATAAAGGCGTTTGAAAAGTGCCAAAAAATAACAATTTCTTGCCAAATAACAAGGGCAAGCCAATATTTATTTAAATTTATGTATTTTGAAAGAGCTTACCCAAAGTAAGTTTCATGTTGTCCTTGCGAAGTTACAATTTGACTAAGACTAAAGAATAACTGAGTTCGAGTGTCTTTTATACAAAGCAGCCACGATACGGTGATATGACGTGCATGTGTCACCAATGTTGGTTAAGTAGCATAATATCAATTTTGATGGCCAACTGACGCACCAACATTTGACGCCAATGTTTATGTATATTGGTCTTACACTTAAGGAAATTGGAATGGGATGCGGTGTAATTTATTTTTGAATTGTAATTTGAATACAAATTATACGATAAAGACAAAAAACACAAAACTTGAGATCAATAAAGTTTTATCAACTGTGAATTAGAAATTTGGAACCAATATAATTTTTATTATTAACATAGCGTCTAAAATCATTGCTAATACAAATTTTATACTAATATTGTCTGCACTACATTTCACAACGATAGGGATTCATAGGAGATTCCTCTAATTTTATGGACAAAAACACAGAATCGACAGCATTTGACGGCACCAAAGGGTGTATTGAGAGCTACAAATTGTTTTATTTTAGAACATAAACAGCAATCATATGGGATGCCCTTAACCTATTTAATCAATCGGTTGGCGGTATAGCGAAATCAATGTGTGAGCAACTGATAATGCCATACCATTAGGGCCTGTTGTCATAAGCGACAGTAAATTTAAGATATACATTAAAATTTAGAAATCAATTAAAAGATTGCAGAGAGAAATAAAATTAAATAAAAAATCTTTTAAACTTTCAATATTTCCCTTCAAAAGGAACGCGTTGTCCTTTCTAAAACGTTGTTCTTCTTTTCAATTCCTGTTGTGGAACTAGGAATAACTGCTGTATCGGGAGTGCGTTTACAAATATTTAAACTCACACAAGCGAGCATTTGTTCCGAACGAAAATCGAACCCTGCTGTTGCTGGGGAACTACTGGATATAGAGAAGTACAAACCTGAGAGTTATGAGTCTCACTAATAATCTCTTTAAAAACGATTTTATTTTATTTAAAGTTGACTAGTATGGTCAGACCTGACGCCATGAATTATAATAAGTATCTAATAATAATGTCGATAGCAATCTTTCAACAGTTAATTTTGGTTTTCTGCAATATTCAATAAACTATGCCCTATGAAAAAATTAGTATCATTACTAAACCAAAATTTCCCTTATAACTATGTGATTAACCTACATCTTGATTGAGTAGTATCAAAATGTCTTATAATGAAATAACAACAGTTTGGTCGGTAAATTAACTATCCTCGTTTAAAAATTAAACGATGTACTTTCGCCAACCTGCATTTAGCAAGCGTGATGATTACGGCCAACCTGCATTGAGCAAGCGTGGTGATTACGCTCAATCCTTCTCTGTATGAGAGGAGACCTGTGCCCAGCAGTGGGTCGATAAAAAAGGTTGATGATGATGATTATGTACTGTTGGGGAATGAAAAGCGCAGTGCATAAAGGTTTGGCATGGTTCCGATCTCCCTGTATCAGTACGGTTTGCGTCTGACTTTTGTTCGGTCGTGTGGCATTACCGTTGCATCGGACTACGATAATACGCGGAAGAGTGAGTGCACCTGTGTGTACGCACACTTCTGTACTACCATAATTATATCCCGTGTAGATAGAAGTCAGTCTCCTTAGACGACCCATTTACGATTAGACATCATGATGGCAAATATGGGAATACAAAGCTCGAGTAAAATTGACAGCTCTTATTTTTTAGAAAAAAAAAATAGGTAGAGTAAATCTAAACTAAATTAATTAGTGAACATACGACACGATACGGCAACAATACCACACGACCCAATTAAGAGGGTCATTACCTATCTGTAACATTCAATTAACAAATGTCAATTTGAGGTGCGTCATTTCCCCAAATTGTTACTAATTATATTATAAAAAAAACATTTGTATGAAAATGTGTCACAACTTATTAGTTAGTATTGCTTTAGGATGTGATTACGTTTTTATATAAAGATAAATTGTTTTTTTTTCTTTCTTCACGCACTTGTGTTTATTTTAGGTTTTAGGAGATAAGTGTAACGTTCTGAACCGTTTCTGACATTTCCGTTATATAGGTGTATGTCCATTTCTTTGGCACGCCCTACAGCCAGAACAGCGATTGCCATGCGGACTTTGACATGTGAGGACGAGAGATTTGATTAACCATGACTGTATGAGGATAATTCCACGAATTTTAAGATGCCTTCTTGCAAGAGTCCGTCTCGCACTTGGCCCGTTTTAGATTTTCATTATTTTAGTCAAAACCACAACTATGGACAATACCCATTTCCGAGTACGGCCACTTCAACTGGTTTAATGCTTCGCGTATACAGCGAATAAGTTGTCCACCTTTTGAAAGGCCTACCAAGGCTACGGCTCTCATTAAGAGGTGGCCACCCCATTGGACATCTGCCCTGCACTGTAAGGAAACTTACTATTTGAATCTGGTGCTCACATCAAGATTGGTATCAAGTAGATCCAATACATTTGGACTTAGATAAACATACATTACTCGCGGAACTTAGGTGTATTCTCTCCCTTGCCTTCGGGGAGAAATCGTCGAAGTAAATTGTAAGATACCTAGCAATTTACTTGCAAAGTAATTTTAATAATCAGAGCACGTAACACACACATGATCTAGTAGAATAGCAAACGCCACTAATCAAAGTCTTACATTCTTTTCTTGAAGAGTGTTTCGTACATGTTCAGAAACACTAATTTACCTTTATCATATTTCCAAACATTACTTAACATGTATTCTCTAAAGAAGTGCTTTTACACCCAAATGTCGCCAGTTATGTATGGTTTTTTTGTTCATACAGCCTCCGTGGCGTAGCGTTAACGAACGCTGCGCAAGCACGTGCGGATTCGATCCCCGTGTAGTGTCCCAATTATTGGTCGTGTCTCGGAAAGCACGTTATGCCGTTGGTCCCGGTTGCCATGCGAACATTTAGTGGCAATTTATTATCAATTTACGGGTTGTTGGACCCCTCAAAAGTATAACAATTGGTCTAACTGCAATTCTTCGATATCGCCTTCGGGTTGTGGAGGTCAGATGGCAGTCGCTTCACGGAAAATATCGAAGTTTAGCCAAAACCAGCAGTTAGACTTATTAAGCGAACCCCAGACTCCAAAGCTGAAAAAGGTTCGGATGTAACTGGAAATAACGCTCAGATGATGATGATTATGTATGGTCTTTTTCGACTAAAAGATGATCGTTTTAGACCCAAGTCTGCACAGGAACACTTCCCTGATACCAATGGCGTCATAAATGACAAAGGAAAACTGCACAAACAAATTCTTTCGGCCCAATTTAGTCATTGAAATTTTATCCAGACCTACTTGTATGTATTTTATAGCAGTAAACATGATATTTTATTTTATGTAATATGAGTCTTGCCTGAATTAAAAATGCAATTATCTAGTTTTCTACATGCATACTTCAGAAAATTATAATCCATGCCTTGTAGAATATCTATTAATTATTTCAAATGAATAACCAGAAAATGTTTGTACGTGCACTACCAGCCATAATTATGAATACTTTTAGATGAGTTAATACAAATACTATCGCCACACAGCAAAATAAGGTCAAATCATCCTCTGTCCATTATTTTTCCGAAATCAAACCAACGAACTAAACGAACATGTCGACTTGTCAAACGCACTCGCACTCTTTTCACAACCCATTGGTCAATGCTTTCATCTCGTATTTATAATAATTGAATGGGTGAAACCCTCATGAGATATATTGAATATTGGAACGTGGTAGGTTGTAAATACGCAGTGATAAAAAGTCTTAGGTTTAACCTATAAAACAGGAAAACTGCAGAGGAATCCCCTAGGAATTGTCTGAATAATAACTTACTGTAGTTTCCTTTGTCCGGTTACATTGTGATGTATAATGATAACATAATTTCCTCAAACATTATAGTATACGAGTATCTAATACTGCAATCTCGAAACATTAAAACCAGCTACCATTTCTTTGTAAGTATTTCAAAAAGCAAGGTCTTCATAATCCAAGATTTTTTGTTGACACCGCTACGAACCGGGCGAACTGTTTCGCATCGTCTTCTATGCCGCATACATCGAAGGACTGGTACAATTTACCTGTACCGGTCTCCCTGTATGATTACAATTTATGTGTCTTCAAGGCTAGAGTGAATAGGCTCTTAATAAATTAGCATGCTTTGCTATCATGATTGCATCACTGCATATCATCAGACGGGATCGCGGTCAGGCACTAATTTATAATATTAAAAAAAGAGAAGAAGTGGCGCAACAAACTCCCACATAATGAAACACATTATGTGGAAGTTTGTTATTTGAATTTTAATTAATAAATACATGACATCTTTCCAAATTTAGCTAGCCTCGCATTTGCTTAGGTTTTTCGTGCAATGAGAAGTTTTTGTATTTAAAGCATGCTGCTTTGCTATCATGATTGCATCACTGCATATCATCAGACGGGATCGCGGTCAGGCACTAATTTATAATATTAAAAAAAGAGAAGAAGTGGCGCAACAAACTCCCACATAATGAAACACATTATGTGGGAGTTTGTTATTTGAATTTTAATTAATAAATACATGACATCTTTCCAAATTTAGCTAGCCTCGCATTTGCTTAGGTTTTTCGTGCAATGAGAAGTTAACTTATACTCGTTATCATCATCATCATCAACCGTTTTATCGTCCCACTGCTGGGTACAAGTCTTCTCAAATACAGAGAAGGATTGAGCGTAATCTCCACATTTGCTCAATGCGGATTGACGATATCAGACTTAAAATTGTTATTAAGCAATATGCGTAATTATAAGGTAAATTGTTGTAAACATTCTCATTTTAATGTCTGGACTTGAAAAAAGACGATGATCCCTGAGTTTGTTTCGGCTATTTCTTCTCAGAGGTAGTCAGTTAGGAAATGCCGGCTTCATCTAGATAAAAAAAAGAAAAAAAAAAACATGACGGGTAAAAGTGATCGATGATCCTACTTGCTTAATAAACGATTTTATTTCATTTCAAAAGTCCAGGTTTTCTCAAGATCACCAGACAAAGCCTTGCCGCCAAGCGATTTGTCGTGTTCCGGCATGATGTCTGGTGAAGCCGTACGGAGGACGGGTCTGAGAAGTTGTTTTGCGATGTGTGCCGGATACGATGCGCCTAATGTTATTGTGTTGGGAGTTTGATCGTGGAGGGTCTTCAGATCAATCTCCCTTTGGCGCAGCATCGTTGGTCGTGTTGTTACGTTTAACATTGCATCACCTCGCTCAACTGCCGTCTTTCTTCCTATTCACTCAGTTTTTCTGAGTGAATAGACTCTTAATAAACTAGTGTGCTTTACCATCAACGATCGCATCACTGCTTACCATCAGGCGGGATTGCGGTCAAGCGCTAGTTTATAATTATTAAAAAAAAAACAGATTTCTTCTATTGTTTCTTCTGTAAGATTTGCAAATAAAATATCAATGTCCACCAGGCGATGAACTTTCAACCCTTTATGTTTTACCCTTTTCCTGGGTCAACACATATAACAAGATTAAAATCAATTTTATTAATAATATTTCTTAGTTTTGATAATTGAAAACAACGGCTTAATATCTACTACGGATAATAATTAACAACGACTAAATTCATTTAACGTAAAATCCATTAATCAGATTACATTTTTGGGTTATTTAATTAACCTTATCGTTATTATTGTAGATCCAAATAAACGAATGAGAACGGCTAGACAAAGAATGAGTGACGAGACAATAGATAATTATTAGAAAAGGCTATATTCTACAGGCTCACTATTACCATTACTGCTAACCATTATAGATCGCGGTCAAGCATGACATATCATCATCAACCTTTATATCGTCCCACTGCTCGGCACAAGTCTCCTCTCATACAGAGACGGATTGAGCGTAATCACCACGCATGCTCAATGCGGGTTGGCGATTTCAGACATGGCATATGATTTACGAGAAAAAATAACGATTAATATAAAAGTATGAAAGTAAAAACATGTTGCACCGAAATATGTAAAATGTGATAGTGGCATGAGAATGTTTCGCAAACAATGCAAAGATTCCTTCCTGCTCATCAGTTTAAATAGCAACAATGCTGTTTCATTTTAAACTAAATAACAACAACATAACGTTTTCTTTAAATTTCTGTGATAAAAAGTTAATAAAGGATTGTATCTAACAGCAATAACTGTTATCGTGATTTAGTAATCGGTGTTGTAGTAAGCGACGGTGTTTTAGGAAAAACCACACAAGCCACTTCTCTGTGAGAGAAAGTCCACCACGTGGGTATAGTGCGGTTTATTAGATGTCACACAGCACAGAATCATTGCAGGAAATCTATTTGGCAGCCTAAGACTGTGTATCCTAGTTGGAAATTCTCGTAAGAATATGTACTAGGAATGTTCGAAATTTTTGTTCTAGGACCAAAATTTCGAATCCGTGAACTTATTATCTAAAATTTATTCACCGTGTTTCACAAACGAAATGCCTCACAGGCTTAAAAAATGGTTAAATAAAGAGGTATTTCGACAACGCAAAGGTTTATTTTGGGTATTCTTTTACTCATATACGAGTACATTTCTATCCAAACTGGATTATTGAAGTGAAACTTCTTTAGGCACGCTTGACTTGGGGAGTAAACTCGCGAAAGCGTTACGAAAAATGAAGCAAAAATAATTGGGCAAGGCGAACGGAAGCAGAGTATAGTCCTATTTCGTCTGTACTACAAACAAGGAGTTGGCTCATGTAAATATTGCGTGACATGTCGTGTATGAAGTTGTGAGTTCGCATCTCGCCGAAGGCAATATATATTTTTTGGATCTTTTTAAGATTTGTTAACAATTGAGTCGAGTATGAAGTTGTGACTTCGCATCTCGCCGAAGGCAATATATATTTTTTGGATCTTTTTAAGATTTGTTAACAATTGATTACCTAAGAGCACAAATAATTTATAAATTTCGTTCTGTTCTGGCCTTTATATTGTTTTATATATTTTTGCTGAACATTTCTGATATAATTGAAAGTATAGAAGTTTGAAGATATCGTCACAATACGATAATTGGACACAAAGTACAAATTGCTTTCGAGCCTCATAAGCTCAACTATTAAGCTAAGTACCTTGATTGATTAAGAACTATGAATTTCTTCGAGAACATGACGCTGCGACCACCCCCCGACCCCCCTCATTGATTACCTCACCCCCCCGTGGATTATCTCGGGAACCAGAGGTCGTGGACTACCCGAGTTTGGGGTCCCCTGATTCACGAGGAAGAGCCCGACCTTTTGGCCCCGTGGGAATCCACTACCCCCTCCCCCCCGACACCCTTTAGTTACCTCACCTCCCCGTGGATTATCTCGGGAACCAGAGGTCGTGGACTACCCGAGTTTGGGGTCCCCTGAATCAGGAGGAGGAGCCCGACCTTTTGGCCCCGAGGGAATCCACTCCCCCTCTCCCCTTCACCCCTCTCCCCCCTACCCCCGCAACCCCACGAAATCTACCCCCCCCCCCCGTTTAGTTACCTCACCCCCCCGTGGATTATCTCGGGAACCAGAGGTCGTGGACTACCCGAGTTTGGGGTCCCCTGATTCAGGAGGAAGAGCCCGACCTTTTGGCCCCGAGGGAATCCACTTTTTTTTTTTTAAATTGGAGGTCTATGCAAAAATATTAATTTATAAATGAAAGCATGAAATAAATTTAAATATTTATAGAAAATTAATATATGTATATGTGTATACATGTATATATTGTACACATATATATATATATATACATACAGATGGTGCGAAAGAAGTTTCACTTCAGTCGTGTGGTCATAAGCACACTCGTTTTTTTTTTATGTTTATTTCTTATAATTTTATGTGATCTGGAAGTCCCACAAAATAATCTCACCAATGGATATAGTAAAACCCAGTAAGTTGCTTCATGAACGCTGCATTCGGTCAGACTGGGAGCCAACATAGTTGGTAAAAGAGTAAGCAGAGAATGAGGGAAATGTTTAAAATATAAAGGAACTATATATTGATTAATATAAGTGAGAAATAACTTTAATAACTTTTTATGTTGTGTTGTTGTGTTGATAAAATGTGACCATTGTATGTGAGGAAAATAATTATGTGTTTATTTTGTTGTATCAGCTCACACATTTATAGAAAAAAATGTGGAACACTTGCTTGCTCTTAAACTTAGTGGACCAGTCCTGTGTCTCATGAGGCTAAACTGATTTATATATGAGTAACAACTTAAGCACTGTTTTTGTTTAGTAGAAGATTTTCTTATATAAGCTAAGATTTTTTTATGATGGGAATGGCATGACCTTGTTCAAAAGGCTCTTAAAATAAATACGCAATTTTTTCGTGTATTTTATTTTATTTATAATAATTATTTATACATTATTTGTTTTAATATTACTCTTTAATGTATAAGTAAACGTGTAGATAGTGTGTACAGGTCTCCCAAAGTGATAATGCGCATAGAAATCTTCGTCACTATTCGGCAACGGTCGTATTCCCGAGCGTTCGGAAGAGACACTCTATACAGTATGTTAAGAAAATCCTGTCCGACCCGTAAGGATAATAAAGGTTAGGTAAACACATGACCAAATATAATATAAAATTTTACGTAATCATCATAGTACCATTACAAATGAATTTTGAAATAATCTTTTTTTCCCGCGAATTAATTCCAATTTCCCCGAAATTTGGTAATTTTTAAAAAGTGACAACACCGGTATTATTATGAGCGAATAGCGATGCGACCACGTGCCGCGTGCCCTGCCGCCCGCCGCCTCCGCCGCCTCCCGGAAGGGTGGATAACGCAGATTTATTAAGTTACCTCTTTTTGCGAAATAATATTTTTTTTTTGTGGATTTTTTTTTTAATTTAACCCGGTTTTGTATGCATTAGTAGAATCAGTTATCGATACCTAACAACACCTTCACGGGTCGGACAGGGTTTTCTTAACATACTGTATACATATCTTCTTCCGAACGCTCGAGGAGTACGAACGTTGCCGAACAGTGACGAAGATTTCTATGCGCATTATCACTTTGGGAGACCTGTAATAGTGTATTTAATTTGTTGTCATTTTTTTTTTTTAGCTTATTCTATGATTTTTCCGTCAGATTGCCTATTTACCTCCTACTTATAAACGTTGCTTAAAGTTAGAAACGTTCGTTAAAATTTAAGGTTAATAGGGAACTTTAGTGGTGCTTCCTCTATACAAACGTAATTCTGCTGTTTTCTTCGTGGATAATGCTTTTAGAGCAATTATTATTTTCTACAGTTTTACATCGTGATTATACGTGCCCCAATCATTTGATTTTTTTTTCTGAATATTAATTAATAAAAGAAATACGATACTTCAAAATCGCGAAAAATAATCCATTTTAATCGTGATGTTCAGATGACTATTAGACAAACGTGATAAGTTTTTGACAAAAAAAAGAAAATAATAGAGGCATAGATATACTTTTCCTCTAAATTTTGATGTAAATATAATTGAGACCTGTCGTGTTTTGAAAAAGAAAACAGCAGAATACGAAACGTCTTTTGGCCAACATTCTTGCAGGTAAAATCATCCTGAGATGCAACTGTCCTTTTCGCACTTTACCGGGAGTAGTTGGAAGCAGCGCGACGGCAATAGTTTCTTCAAATACCTGTATTCCAAATTCCTCGGCACTAGAGTCCCCACTTAAGCAAAATCTAATCTTGATTTAGCAAAGCAATACGCAATTACCCTCCTGAGCAGAAACCTATTTGTTCGTTGTTGCGTCAATCCATTGTTAACACCGTGGACGTATAATCTGTATTTATAATGGCGGCGGTTCTCGTCTGAAAAAGGCACCTTTTCTGACGCATTCCCCATCATAAGCTTTCAATGTTTTGCTACAGCCCAAACTGTAAACAAATATAACGACTGATATGAATAATTGTGGATAGTCTCACTCTTGTCTGCTCCATTAAAGGAATTGTCGTACACTTCAGCTTTGACGAGTCAATCACTGAGTGAGTTAGCTAAAACTTTTTATTTGAGATATTTCACCCACACAAGAAGTAAAATATGAAGTTGAGAGTACACTATAAGTACTAAGAAACTCACACGCAATCATTTGGATAGGTCCTGGAGTTCCTGCCACACACCGGAGAATACTCTTCCGGACAATCACATTCCGGTTTCTCCGCCGTGACTGGCGTCATGGACGTCATCACCGCAGCCAATGTCACAATTACTGAAATCATTACATTCAATATATTATTGTATCCTGGTACTTAACCGCCAACCACGCGACGAGCGGCCGCACGATTTCGGCAGTAGCTGTCAATCTTAAGTTGACCGGCGAGATACCATTGGTGTTACAAAATATAAAATTTTCTCGGTGGTAGGCCAGAACATCGGCTGCCGGCTTAAAAGTTACCACCTACCAGACAAAGTCTTACCGTCATGCGATCCGTTGTGTTTTTTTTTATAATTATAAACTAGTGCTTGACCGCATTCCCGCCTGATGGTAAGCAGTGATGCATCGTTGATGGTAAAGCGCCTAGTTAATTAAGAGCCTATTCACTCAAAAAAACTGAGTGAACAGGAAGGAAGACGGCAGTTGAGCAATTTGATGCAATGTTGCAAGAAACAACACGACCAACAATGCTGCGACAGAGGGAGATTGCTCTGGAGACCCTCCACGGCCAAACTCCGAACACGACAACATTTGACGCATCGAACCCGGCACCCATCGCTACACGACTGTTCAGACCCCTCCTCCGTACAGCTTCACCAGACATCATGCCGGAACCGAATCGCTTAGCGGCAAGACTTAGTCTGGTGGATAGTAAATTCTACCGGCAGCCGATGTTATGGCCTACCACCAAGAATTCGGTATGATGTCTGGTAAAGCTGTACGGAAGACGGATCTGAGCGATGCGTCAGGAGTTTTGACACTATCACGACCCGGACGAAGCAATTCGCGTCATCTTTTATACCGCGTACATCGAGGGACTGGAGCAATTAGCCAGCGGTGGTCTTTCCGTCTGACTACAATTTAAGTGTCTTCAAGGCTAGAGTGAATAGGCTCTTAATAAACTAATACCGCGGTTAACCATCAACCAGGGTAGTTGACTAAAAAAACTAATTAGTCCGTCAGGCAGATTTCAGTCTCTCTGAGGGATCGAATCCACAAGAGATGATCCGGCAGAGAACCAAAGTTCTCGACATAGAATAAGCAAACTGAATGGGCGGACCATATTAGCAGCAGGACCGGTGACCGCGAATCGGTAAACGTAAGGTGGGACGCCTTCAAACTAGGTGGAGCGACGATCTTCGCAGAATGGTAGGTAGTAACTGCATGAGAGTTGCCGAGAATTGAGTTGAATGGCGTGGAATTGTAGAGGTTATGTCCAGCAGTGGACGGCTTCAGGCTGATGATGATGATGACGACAGACCTAATTATTTGCAATTGATAATTTGTTAATTGTTTGACACTTACCGGATATACGCCTCATGTTTTCTAACCGCTCACTGCCTTATACTGACTGATGACATCTCCAATTATAACCAGGTTTTATACCCGTTGCCTTCCAATAATTTTGAATAACATCAGCTGAGAAATGACAATATTTTGACTAACATAACTGTCGGTTCACCTAAATTATACAAACGTAGTTTCAAATCACTAGGCTGCCTTGTAAAACATCGCCTATTTTGTATAAGGACTGAGGGGCCCATGACGTCGATCGAATAGGTTAAGCTATGCAT
The DNA here is from genome assembly GCA_037179545.1 of Sesamia inferens. Taxonomy (NCBI): domain Eukaryota; kingdom Metazoa; phylum Arthropoda; class Insecta; order Lepidoptera; family Noctuidae; genus Sesamia; species Sesamia inferens. Next base: position 24,886,510 of record CM073945.1, on the reverse strand, counting down.
GCCGCTATTAGTCTTCGTAAACATGGGTAAACATCTTCACATAGCGAGACCCCTTTGTGTCTTGGAGACCACGTTAAAACTTTGGTCTCAGCTGTGTTTCTGGGATATCTGGCAGTCTCCACCAGTCTTACGAGGGGGTAGGTAGGAGTAGGATTGGGTTGTGATTAGGTCAGAAAAAATCCCACATGGAATCACCTACGTGTCTGTTATATCTGTAGTCTGTAACAATCAATTTGTTTCTGAACTGATTAATATGAAATTTGCATTGAACACACGAATACACATATAAATCTGTAATAATATATGAATTTCGAATTATGCGGTAGCAGTTGGCATGAATGGGAGAGCAAATGCCTCTAGATGGCATTTTGTACCAACAGCCCATATGTGGCTGCAATAAATACTCCACACATAATCGATTTGTTTTTCAACTAGAACGTTAATTTAGTCCCTGAGATAAATTCACCCATTTACGGAACCCGTCATTGTTCGTGGTAATATGTCGCTTTTTAACCGACTTATAAAAAAAGGAGGAGGTTATCAATTCGTCGAAATATTTAATTTTTTATGTATGTTCCCCGATTACTCGAAGACGCCTGGACCGATTTGCAAAATTCTTTTTTTATTTGAAAGGGTATACTTTCCAGTTGGTCCCATAGTCACCAGGTCAGGTTCTGATGATGAAAGACCAGAGAAATCAAGGGGAAATTTCAAAAATCAATCAATTAAAGGTTGTGACTGTCATAAGGGCTCTGATGATGAAGACAAAGTCCAGTTCCGGGAACTCCTCAGTAGTTTACAGTAGCTACTTTGTGTTTGGACTTATTTAATGTATATTGATGAGTACTTTACACCCATGTGGTTTAAATGGAAGATCTGCAGTAGATCTGATGATGAAGACCCTAGACAGTTAAGAGAACTCCTCAACGATTAACAGCAGCTACTTTGCTTTATGCTCGATTAATTTGTATTGATAGAAACTTTACACCTAGATGGGTTGTGACTATCATAAGGGCTCTGATGATGAAGACAAAGCCCAGTTCCGGGAACTCTTCAACTGTCTACAGTAGTTACCTTGTATTTGCATTTAATTCATTTTTATTTATGAGCACATTGCACCCTTAAGGGTTATAATGGTGACCCGATTGATGACCTGTAACACAGGCTTCTTCAAAAACCTACTTCAGACAAAAGTCTCTTCCAATGGTGGAATATAAGTAAAATATTGTTAAACCAATATTGTGTAGAGAGAAATAAATAAATAGAATTAAATTAATGAAGGTTTGCAATAGATTTGATGATGAAGCTGAGAGACAGTCGAAGGAACTCCTCAACGGTTCACAGAAGCTACCTTGTATTTATGCTTGATTAATTTGTATTGATAAGAGCTTTACATCTAGATGTATTGTGGACAATCACAATTAGGGGTCTTATGATGAAGACAAAGGACAGTTAAGGGAACTCCACAACGGTTTATTAAACTAAAATTACGGGTAAAACTTAAAGTAAACAAAATTACGTCGTTTGCCTTTTCCCAACTATTTTAGCGTCAGCATCCAGTCTAACCGGATGCAGCTGGACAGTACTTTTCACAACTAAAAAGTGTAAAATAAAATCATTTTTTACAAAAAAAAAAACAACCGACTTCCAAAAAACACTACAAAGTAAAAAATAACTAATGTTGGAAGTCCGTCAAAAACTAATATACAAAATCCAAAGACACCGACTTCCGACGTTAGTTATTTTTCACTTTGTAGTGTTTTTTGGAAGTCGGTTGTTTTTTTTGGTAAAAAATGTTTTTTTTTAAAGTTTAATTAATCTTTGTCATTGTAATATTCTTAATTTGTATAATTTATGACTTGAATTATTCGGAAAGTTCAAACTTTCCGTGTCTCTGGAATAATTTTACATTCAGACACGTTTGAATGTCTCTGGAATAATTTAATATTCATAGATATGCTGTTTTGGATTATTTCCACGAAAGCATCACTGGCGATAAACATGGTTCTTCCCATTTGTCGAACCAAACAATTTATTTATTGATGGAAATCATTGAAAGAAAAATAAAGTCTATATTTAACATTTGTTAAGTACTTACATCTTTTTTTTATGTGTCTGCTGCTTTATTAAATAAGGACTCCAAAATTAAAACTATAGACTCTAAAAATACAATTTTTTTATTTTATTTTTTCTTGGACAAATCACACAGATTGAGCTAGCCCCAAAGTAAGCTCGAGACTTGTGTTATGGGATACTAACTCAGCGATACTATATTTTTGTAATGTATGTTGTAAGTAGGTAGTGTTACAAAATGTTTCAACATTCTACCCTCAACATTAGGTGTGTATCGATCGCTGTCCTCTTAATAAACGGTTCGCCAGTCGACCATATACTGCATTCAAGGAAGTCGTATTATTTCTCCAAAACCCCTATATATAATATTTGGCGACGAGTTGGACCATAGCGTGTTATACTGCGGTTAATACAAGATGTCTTTGGGAAAATTGGAAGTTTTTGACGTCGTAACTGATAATTGGACTTTGTACATTGAGCGGTTGGAGCAGTACTTTTTAGTGAATGATGTGAAAGTGGATTTAAAAGTACCAACATTGATAACGGTCATGGGAAGTGCGTGTTACGAATTATTAGTCACATTATGTACGCCGAAGAAGCCTTCTACATTAAAATTTGATGAGATTGTTACGATACTGCAAAGTCATCTTCAACCGAAACCAAATGTACTGGCCGAGAGATTTAAATTCAGACAAAGGAAACAGTTGAAAGGGGAGAATATCGCAACTTATGTAGCTGAACTGAAAAAGTTGACGAAGTTCTGTGATTTTGGGGAAGCTCTGGATAATAATCTCAGGGATCAATTTGATTGCGGTATTGAAAATGACGTCATTCGGCAACGCTTGTTCGAGGGAGAGGTACCGACGTTCAGTAAGGCGCTCCAGTTGGCAGTGGCGATGGAGGCGGCGGAGTCTGACGCGGCGATGGTAGAACCTCGGGCTCGGGACCGCGGTCAGTGCAGTGACGTCAGAGACGCGGCGCAAGGGGCAGCGACGCACTATGTTGGCGCGGCCGGGCGAGGCAGCGGGCGGTCGGGGGCTCGCGGCCGTCGGTCAGCGAAACATAACCCGCAGCAAGACACAAAGTGCGCGCCAGCGGTGAGTCAGCGTGGGGGCCGCGGTGCACGAGCGGCGCCGGCCGAGTCGAGGCAAACGCAACTAGCGGCAAGTCCGTGTGCCGCTTGCGGAGCATACCACGAGAAGAGTATGTGCCGTTTTAGAAGATATACGTGCCGTGTGTGTAATCTGGAAGGTCATTTAAAGAAGATGTGTCCTAGACTGAAAAAGGACAGAGATCTTATGTGGACACAAGTGAGCGACGAAGGGGAGGAGTCAGCCAGTAATAATGATTATTTCGATAACCTAGAACAAGTAAATTTAAATGTACTTCAATTAGATAATTCGGTGAAATATAAACCTTATTATATTGGCGTCTCAATAGATGAAAAAAATGTTTGTATGGAGGTAGATACAGGTAGTAGAATTTCGTGTGTAAGTTACGAGTTTTATAAAAAAAAATTAAGTACCCTGCCTTTAATTACATGCAATTTAGTACTTAACTATTATACTGGCGAAAAGGTGTATCCACGGGGCAGAATTAAACCCTATGTACGGTTTGGTAATACTTGCAAAGAGTTAGATTTATTTGTAATAGACCACGGTAAAGAGCCATTATTGGGTCGAGAATGGTTATACGAATTGAAAATTAAGTTAGAAGTTATTGATAAACTCAATCAACAATGTATAAATAATATGACTAGTACTAAAGTTTTTAATATTAATGAATTGCGTTACAGATACTCTGAGGTGTTTTCTGACGGTCTTGGCTGTTTTACTGGTGGTGAAGTGAGTTTGCGTGTACGACCCGATGCGAGACCAATATATTTGCGAGCGCGATCACTAGCATACGCGCTGCGGGAGCGTGTGGAGCAAGCGCTGGATCAGCTGGAGAGGGACGGTATCATCACACCTGTCGAGACGTCAGACTGGGCGACACCGGTCGTACCAGTCATTAAGAAAGACGGCTCGCTACGATTGTGCGGTGACTATAAACTTACCTTAAATAAATGTTTAGAGGTTGACCGTTTTCCCCTACCTAGAATAGATGATTTATTAAGTAAATTACATTCGGGGCATAAATTTACAAAGATTGATTTATCTCAAGCATACGCACAATTTTGTCTGGATGAACCATCGAAATTATATACTGTAATCAATACACACCGGGGGTTATATAAATACAATCGTTTGATATATGGTTTGTCATCAAGTCCAGGGATATTTCAAAGAAAAATTGAACAAATTTTTGAAGGTATGCCTAGGGTAGGAGTTTTTCTTGATGATGTCATTTTGACAGGCCGGGACGAGGCAGAACATATGGATACTTTATTTAAAGTTTTCGATAGATTACAGCGGTACGGGTTAAAGGTTAAGAAAGAGAAATGTACGTTTTTTGCGGATGAGGTATCTTATTTAGGGTTCATAATTAGTAAAGATGGAGTAAAGACATGCCCAAGTAAAGTAGAAGCTATAAAAAAGGTACCTATACCGTCCAATGTATCCGAACTTAGATCGTTCTTGGGTATGGTTATGTACTATGCCAAGTTTGTTAGGAATATTAGTATGAGGCTAACCCCCCTTTACGAGTTACTAAGGAAGGATAATAAGTTTGTTTGGACAAAAGATTGTACGGAAGTTTTCAACAGCATTAAAAATCTGTTGTCTTCTAGTGAGGTACTCGCGCATTATGATCCGCGTATGCCGGTAACACTGACGACGGATGCGAGTGCGCAGGGGGTGGGAGCGGTCATAGCTCATGTGTGGCCCGATGGAACCGAGCGTCCGATCGCTTACGCGTCGCGGGTTTTAAACGCATCGGAAGCAAACTACTCGCAGATTCAAAGGGAGGCGCTTGCTATTATTTTTGGAGTAAGGAAGTTCCATCAGTACTTATACGGGCGAGAGTTTGTTCTCAAAACGGACCACAAACCACTAGTTTCTATTTTTGGGGATAAAACGGGCATTCCAACGATGGCAGCAAGTAGGCTACAAAGGTGGGCGGTAGTCCTCTCTGGTTATCAGTATCGAATTCAATACGTACCTACCGATAAGAATGGTGCAGATGCGTTGTCTAGGTTGCCAGTGGGTACAAGGAACAAAGAACAGAACGAAATCACATATATAAATTTCGTACAGGATTTTTTACCGATAACCAGTCAAGATGTCAGTAAACTGGGGAATATGGATAGTGTTTTGAGAAAAGTCGTGATATATATAAGGTCAGGTTGGCCTCCTTCAAGTCCCGATGCGGAGCTACAAGCTTATTTTGTTAGAAGGAATGAGTTGTATGTCGAGTCGGGATGTGTAATGTGGGGCTATAGAGTTGTGATACCAACGGAATTGCGAAGTATTATATTAAAAGAGTTGCATATCAGTCACATGGGCATTGTTAAAATGAAATCAATGGCTCGTAGTTACGTTTGGTGGCCTGGTATCGATGCAGACATTGAACGCGTTTGCCAGGAATGCAATACATGTCGGTTGGAAGCTCCAGCTCCACCGAAAGCACCCCCTCAACCCTGGCCCTATATCTCAGAGCCGTGGAGTAGGTTACATGTTGATTTCCTAGGCCCTTTTCAGGGTAAGACGTTTTTTGTCATAGTGGATTCGTCGTCTAAATGGATCGAAGCTTTTGAAATGAAAAGAACGACCGGAAAGGAAGTTCTTAAGGTATTAAGGGATGTTTTAGCTCGGTTTGGGTTACCAAAAGAGATAGTATCGGACAACGGACCTCCTTTTACAGGTGTTGAAATAGCAGAATTTATGCGTGTTAACGGTATTAAACATATTTTTACGCCTGTTTATCACCCTGCATCGAATGGAGCTGCAGAGAATGCCGTTAAAATTTGTAAAAATGCGTTAAAAAAGGCTTTTAGGGACGGTATAGAGGTTGATACGGCATTGAAGTCGTACCTATTTATGTATAGGAATACCGTGCATAGCACGACGGGAGAGTCACCGGCGAGGTTACTGCAGCATAGAACGTTAAGGTCTCGCCTAGATCTGTTGAATATGGGCAATAAGGTTCAAGGAGTTAAACAAAGAGTGGAAGAGGCTCAACAGAAACAGGTCAAAAGTGCGGGTGGTATAATGCGTGCCTTAGAGATAGGGGATGACGTGTGGGCTCGAGGTTTTGGAAGGGAGGATAAGTGGATTAGAGGTAAAATTGACGGGAACTTAGGATCTCGTTATTACTTAGTTAGTAGGGAAAATGGTCCACCTTTAAAAAGACATATAGATCAAATTTGGAGAAAGTCTCCACGGTCTATGTTAACTTGTCCACTCCCAACTGACGTTGGCGAACCTGATAGTGGAGTAAGTTCACTGACACCACCACCACCACCAGCAACAGCATCCGAGACCCGAAGTAAACGTGTAAGGAAACCGGTCACAAGGTACCAGCCATGAATATACTTAATTGTAAATTAGTTGTATAAGAGCAGTTTAGAATAAGTGGTAGGGTGTAATGTATGTTGTAAGTAGGTAGTGTTACAAAATGTTTCAACATTCTACCCTCAACATTAGGTGTGTATCGATCGCTGTCCTCTTAATAAACGGTTCGCCAGTCGACCATATACTGCATTCAAGGAAGTCGTATTATTTCTCCAAAACCCCTATATATAATAATTTTATAATAGATACATATATAGATAAACATCCATAACCCAGGCCAATCAGGAAAAGATCGTTTTCTATCATGACCTGGCCGGGTGTTGGCAGGCTGTTGTTCTTGTATAATGAAATTAAAAGGCAGGTACCTAAGAAGCGAAGAAAAAAAATATTGCCAGATTATTCTATACCTGCAGTGTGATTTTATAACCTGTCGCTGTGAATACTAGGTAAACTGAACTGTCATTACAACTTATGCTGGGGATTGAAACTAATGAAAGCTCAATCCACGGCAAGATTTTCACTGAATCGATCTGCTGTTAATTTTCAATTTTATATTAAGGATCTTTTTAACGAATTGTTCGCATAGACTGTTTGCATTCACAATAGAAATTTTTTTCGCGTCGATTAAAAATGACATGTGAAAAATTTCACATGCAGGTTTTATTATTATATTATAAAAATGGGGACAGTTTATGCATAATACTATAAATCACTTAATATTATATAAATAAATTACTTAATCTTATAAATCGGAAAGTGACTTTCTTTGTTTGTTTTACGCCGTAACTACTGAACCCATGGCATTGAAATTTTGCAGACGTAAAGTCAGAAGTCCGAATTAAAAACAGGGTTTGGGCTTAAGGTTGGAACTTTTTATCCTGGAAAAATTTTACAACTGGAAAATCTAAAAAGTGCAATATAACCGAATTCCACGTGGGCGAAGCTGCGGGCGGAAAGCTAGTAATACATACGTTATCATAACCAATAAGTCAATATTTTTTTTTTTTAGAATAATGGAATTATTAATTATTTATACATCTTAAGTGTAGCTAATTGGTGGTCTAAAACCCGCCCGCAAGCCCGCGCTAACGGTGGCCGGGAGTTCGATATTTTCTCCCGACCAGGGCATCTCATGTGGCTGCTTGAGGCGTGAAGGCGCTGAGATTTCCGCCCCCTCACGCGCTTCTAATTTTCTTTTGCCAGCACCACTGCTTTTCCGAAGGAGGTGACGGCCTGCCATGCTTTCTCGTTCTGGACCATGGCCGGATTCGGGAGATCGCCGCCTCGAGGTCACGTCGGTGATCAGTCCAAGTCGGTTAGACCTCCACTATATGTTCCATCGTGTGTGAGAACCACCCTTTCCACCTAATGTTACTTTTTACTTTAAATAGCATTTAAAAGACAAATTATTAAGTATTATCAGCTAGTATTAAGTACAATTTTCTACTAACAGCAAAACCAATTCTGAAGCGAATATAGGTGGTAGTAAATAAAATAGTTACATACATAGTATAAAATTAACAACATCTAATTATTCATATTACATGAAAATAACGTATTCATTGATACCCTTTTCTTTAATTCTGTTAAAATTAATAATTTTCTTTCAGCTAAAAACCTTATGAAACACAGCACATTATTGCAGACAACGGCCCATTTTCTAGTCTGTGGTTCTATCCCTCCGGAGCGATAAGTAGGCAATAATTGCATCTACAGTAGCAGTACTTTACATAATTTGCCCGAAGATAAGACGTTGCCCATAAGTGGGTAAATATGCTAATATGTGACTGGCAAGGTGCCAGAGCAGCTCCACATTAGCAGTAGATCAGGTACAGATCTAATCTCAGCTTCAGGTGCTTTTCTTTAAGACAGCGTTTCAATCCCATGACTATAATAGTATATGATTAGTTTCTAGCTGCGATTCATACCTACGCTCAAAACTTTAACCCCCTAGCCTCAGCCCTGTCCATTGCATCATATCGCCCATCCTGGCATTTTTGTTTCGTCTAAAGATGGTAGTATAATGTAAAAACCTCAAGAATTGAGCTATCGAATATTTAATAAATAGTTTTTTAAACCAATTTGAATCCAACTAGTAGGTGTTTAGCAGAGATTTGCGAGTTCAAAGAAACCACTTAAGTAGGTATTATTAATAGAAATAAATTAAATTATTATAGATACTAGTTAGTACGGTAAGAAATAAAAATGATAAGTTATAATAATGCTGAATTCACAAAGTGCAGAAATCACATTTTTTTTTTTAATACTTACACAGTTATGAGTAAAATAGGATTTAAATTGTGAATTTTGTGACAAAGAGTGAGGGTCTTAGAAACACACTGTTTTTATTATATATTTACATATTTAGTTCTTTTAATAAATAAAATTATACTCGTTAGGTGCGACGAATGAACAACTGGGAAATTGTTACTTTGTTAAATATTATTGACTATCTGACCCGTGCTCTCTTCGTCAGGCGGTAAACCTTAAAAAAGCCGTTTTTACTTGTGATGTAATCCGACTACCACGAAAAAATCTTTTCGTTTTTGAGGTTAGCTCTGTCTATGCTACTCATATAACGTGGCTTTCTATTGGTAAAATAATTTTCAAAAATGATTTTGAAAAACAAAATATTTAAATTTATTTTTGTTCGAGTTAGTGAACCTGCCATAACTGGTAGAAAATGCTTAAGGTGATAAGTGATCTCTTCTTTGTTTCTTTTTTTTACTGATGCATAAAGTATTCGTATATTACCAGGCCCTATCAGAGTACCAGCCAAGGAATTTATACCTGAACTGGAATGTGCACTATCGATCAAAACGCGGCCCGAGGGAGATAGCTTCATAGTAGCCCTCTGTCCTTGTTGTATAGGGTAACTATTATAATGGAAGTTATAAGGAATTTACGCAAAATATTTTTTTTATTTATATTACCTGATTTTTTTTTTATGAATATTTAGGTATGCATGCGAACTTTTTAATTCTATTATTCTAAAAATGGATGAATAAATTGATGATGTACGGACGACAGCAGGTCAATCCACCCGAAACTGTCAAATATTCCTAATCAATCTTGAACCTTAACAATTTAGAAATTTAGTTTATAATCTAATAAGGAAATCTGACCGATTGTAGTATCTTGATATATTGCTTTACTATTTTACATTTATGTAAATAAATAAAATGTCTACAAGAAAACAGAATTTAATATCATTGTAAATACCTAATAAAAACCACTTACTTATTAGGTACACAATGTCTATGTGCACATTTATTATATATTCCGAAATTTATGGTCACCCTACATACAAACGAAATAACTTGTATATGATTACCGCCAAAAACTTACTTAAAGAATGATATTCCGCATCCAGGGTATGACTCACTATTGCAGCCAATAATGGCACCCTTTTTCACCATCTTTTTCTAATCGAAATTGTTGATTTCAAACAAAATTACGAAAAATAAATACGGATAACACTTACAAAGAGACAGAGGGCTACTGGGACGCTTTCTCTCTCCGTATTCTCTTCAAATATGGTTTTATTTTCGATCGACCTTATTGCTCTTGCGATAGTCTTCTTTTAAATAAGAGAATTGTGCAAGTTCACATTTCAGTTTAGCTATAATTTCCATGGTAGCGCGCTGCGACATTTTCTTTTAAATATCGAAACATTATGCTGAAATAGGAGCCTTTTGCCCGTAAGCGATTTTCTGGTTGTTTTTTTACTTATTTTTTTTTAAAAAACAAGTTATATATAATATGTAAAGAAAATCCCGTCCGACCCATAAGGATAATAAATGTTAGGTAAACACATGACCAAATAAAATATGAAATTTTACATAATCATCATAGTAACAATACGAATGAATTCTGAAATAATCTATTTTTCCCGCGAATTAATTCCAACTTCCCCAATATTTGATATTCTTTAAAAAGTGACAACACCATTTTCGACGGTATTATTATGAGCGATTCGACCGCGTGCCGCGTGTCCTGCCCCCTTCACCCGCGTATGTATTGCCTACTGCACATGTATTTACTTACTTCCTTTTGCGATACAATATTAATTGTTTAAGGGCGTTTTTTTTTAGTTTATCCCTACTTTGTAGATATTAGTGGAATCAGTTATCGATACCTAACAATGATCGGAGAGGGTTTTCTTTACATATTGTATATAACTTGTTTTTAATTTTAACTTTAGTTTTATGATCCTCCTGTGAGAGTCATAATAAATACTTTGTCTTTCTTTGTTTCAAATTATTCTTAAATAACTCCAATATATAGCAACACCAAACATCGTATCTTTTTCTTCACTATTCCCACTATAACATTTTTATGATCTATTTCTCTGGAAAATGCTTGAATATCGAAAAGTTAACCCCCGTACTACAACTAAGAAATATACAACTTCAAAAGATTCGAAGGATGAAGTTTACAAACTAAAAGTTGCCAGCGGTAATATTAAAAGTTCTTTTTAGAAATACCTTCATACATTTTGATTAGGTTTGCTGTTTAGTGCTATGTATTTTTCTGTAGGAAAGTTTGTTTTTTTTCTGTCTCACACGGGAGGGTTTTAGTTAGTGAGGTGGGTTTTATTCTGACACGTCCCTATGCTCCGCATGTTTATGATTTCGCATTCGAAAATAAAAACAAAAAAGATACAAATATTCGTTCGTTCACTCGTTCGTGTTCATGAATTTTGTGATAAAGAAACTAAGTCTTATTTAAAGTAAAATAAATTTTCGGATGCCGTTAGAGATGCATTTGTATGGTAGAAATATTTCATCTTCATATATACATAAATAGTGTTGGTTGATAGGGGCTTAAGGTTCAACGATAACTAGGCCGGTAACGGAGTGGATAGAGAGGCGCCACGGTGCCATCACCTTCGACTGACGCAGGTCCTCACCGGACACGGTTGTTTCGGAAGGTTCCTGTTCTGAATAAGGCGGAAGGAAACGCCAGGGTGTCACCATTGTGTGGATCGTGAGGATAGTGGGGGTCTGCCCGATTTGGGTAGAACACCTCCGTGTCCTCGTGGCGGCGATCGGCGGCGATCTCTCGTGTCCGACTCTGGTCCAGGCTATGGTCCGGAGCGAGAGTTCATGGCAGGCCGTTAGTTCCATGTAGGAAGCAGTGATGCTGGCAAAGGAGAAGGCGGAGCGCGTAAAGGAGCGGGACTTCCGACGCCCTCACACCTCTAGTCGCCGCAGGAGACGCCTTGGTCGGGAGACAATATCGGACTCCCGGCCACCGTTAGCGCGGGCTTGTAGTCAGTCAAAGTCTGACACGCCCTTCCGCACCACCCAGAACGGGAGAGGTCATTTGATGTTTTCCCATACAGAACAAAAAAAAAAATTCAGCTGTGTGGGTTGATCGATCAAGTTAGGCCACACTTGTTATGGTGGGTCCGTGGAAGACCATCTTCTTATACCCAGACCCTTCCTTACCTCGAAATGCATATCAAGACGTTTTCTCGCCTGTCATTCTCCCCCTTTGACAGTGGTTACAAGTCCTCAGAAGCACAAAAGTCTGTCAACCAGTCTTAGCAAGGAGTTTCATATTACACAGTTACCGGGTTGAGGAGGTCAGATAGGACGTGTCTCCACTGGTATTCAGCTGCGTTCAGTTAGATTAGAAGCCAACCCCAATATAGTTGGGAAAATGCTGGAGAATGATAAGACAGCTAGTAGTGGTAGGAATATTTTATCATATCTAATCATATTCGTCTCCTAAATATTCACTAGGTATCTCAAACTCGTAGTGTTTATTCAAATAATTGTGATCTCCTCCAAACCTACGCAGGCTCGTCAATTTCTCGATTGCTAATATTAACATATTCCTTCAATACTGAGTTAGCTAGAACTAACGCCACGTAGACTTTGTACATAGAATACTAAAGGCGTTGTTTGCACGCCTTTTTGAGTACAGACGAATATTTAAGGTCGTGTTATCCTTTCTCTAACAGAAAAGATATGAACTCCTCAAAAAATAACAAATGATATATTTGGTTCAGATAACTATGATTTCTATGATTTGATAACTTTGAGAAAGAGGTCAATCGTCGAATCCAACTCGGCTGGGCTGCTTTCGGGAAGCTACGTAGAATCTTCTCGTCCGCAATACCGTAGTGTCTCAAGACAAAAGTCTTCGACCAGTGTGTGTTGCCAGTGATGACTTATGGAATTGAGACGTGGTCGCTAACAATAGGCCTTATACGAAGGCTCAAAGTCACTCAAAGGGCAATGGAGAGGGCTATGTTTGGGGTTTCACTGCGCGATCGAATCAGGAATAAGGAGATCCGCAGAAGAACGAGAGTAACCGATATAGCCCGAAGAATTGCAACACTAAAGTGGCAGTGGGCTGGACACATTGCCCGTAGGACCGATGCCCGATGGGGCCGATGGGTTCTCGAGTGGCGACCATGCACCGGAAGACATAGCGTGGGTAGGCCCCCGACAAGGTGGACCGACGACCTGGTGAAGGTCGCGGGAAACCGCTGGATGCGGGAGGCGCAGGACCGGTCGTCGTGGAGAGCCTTGGGGGAGGCCTGTGTCCAGCAGTGGACGTCTTTCGGCTGAAATGATAATGATGATGATGATGAATTATGATTTTCTAGTGGTATCGGATGCCACTAACAAGTTGTTCGACCCCGTCAAGCGGTTTACTTTGTGTGAATAATTTCATGACCACTGCTCTCAAAACGGTGATGGCAATCTACCAAACCGCACTGGGCCCATATGGATTAAGTTTAACTTCCTTAAGCTCCTAAACCTCCTGGTTTCTTCCTATAAGGATAAGCAGAAAGTACAGCATGAGACCAACTTTGATTATTTACATACTCCACTTTTAAGTTTATACGTCTCGAATTTCATAAATATTGAAACATGGCATCACAGGATGACTACCTTGGTTCACTAGTCGAACAAATAAATTTATATTTCGTAGCTGCATCTTCGAGATTTACTTAATATTGCACTAGGTAGTCCACTCCTCATTGTATCAGGCATCGAACACAATTCTAGAGAACACACTTAAGTAATTACTTCAATTATAATATTGTCAGGTTGTCACCCGGTACCTGCCCACCTTACGGAATTTTATCATTCGCTTCTTATGTGCAGGCATCGTAACGTCGTGTCTTTCAAAATAGTTTAAAAATTAAGTAAGATTTCTTTCTATGTTACAAATTTTGGTATAACCTTTGTTTTTAATACATGATTGATACGTTTTACATGATAAAATTACCGAAAAGTGCGTGTTAACAGTGTTCGGACTTTTTTGGGTGGTTAGTTTGGCTTACCCATAACGGGTATTCGTAAACATAAGCATTCTCGTTCGATGAAGAACTGTTGAGCAAAATACGTGCTTTAGAACGACGAATTATAAAGCGAAGAAGAAAAAATAGTTATTCATCTGAATTAGAATGCTGCGATAAGATTATCGCTGTGGAGTTGCCACACTCCTTATGTTATATCGAATCAATTGAGCTGCGATGCGATGGCAGCCACACAATGAATAACATTTTAGAACCGCGATGCGATTGCGGCCGTTATCAAAAAAGACATTTAAGAGCCACGATACGATTGGGGTCGTTGTCAATTGAGTTGTAATGCGATTATGACCTTGTACGTGTTTCTTTTGTGAACATAGTTAATTAAACTTACAGGTAATGAACCAGACCTCGAAAATAAAGAGACTTTGCCTTTTGAGCCAGAAGTTTTATATAGTTCAGAAGCTGATGAAGTTTGCGGTCGTTCAATGGTATCAAGACCTGATCAGACCAGTAATCCCGATAATCAACGATGTGATGTGCCCCCTGTCACCCAGTCTGACGAAACATTACCTGCCAAAGGTGATGCGGTACCTGGACTTCAGCAGATCCCCCAGCACTTTCTGTTGCTATTTTAGATATTTTGGGAGATTCAAAGGAAAAAGACGAGTCTCTTGGTCCCAAGATCAGGGAAGAAATCTCTAAAAGACAGGGAAAGATAATAATGGAAGGGCTGAACAAGGACCAAAAATTGAAGGTGATGGAAGGGGTGTTAATACTAGAAAACTTTCAGTTGCTCAAAGCGCCGAAGCTTAACCCTGATATCGCTGCTGTTCTTAAAGAGTCTTCTAAAACCGGTAATCATTTAGGTGTTGGTATAGCTTCAATAACAAACTTAATGTCTACCTTGATTGACACAGAAACGTTAAAAGACGATATTATAAAAAAGCTTTCAGAAACGGGACAAATGGGTAAAAAAAATTCATTCCGTGATCAAGAATGTAAAGAGAGATTCATATCTATTTGGAAAAGAAAATTCAGGGGAAAAAAATCAAAGCTTCGAACACAGCTGAAAAATCCGGCTTGCAAATCAAAAGAAAATTTGAACCTCGACCTACAAAATCGTGTCGGCCGACCAGAAGACCGACCGGGGCAGACTAGAAGGACCCAGGACTCAACTATCGTCGGCTCAAACAGCTCGCTGCCTGCCGGTTGTTGCGGACCGGTACAACTCTGCTAAAAACGCGAGCATACAACACGCTGGTAGGCTTCAGCATTTCCTTGACATATGGAAAACTGTTACCCAAGACCCCGTAGTATTAGAATTCATTACAGGTTACAAAATACCTCTTAATAGTCATGCATTTCAGCTAGTCGAACCTAGGGAACCAAATTTTTCTGTAACTGAAATTCATAGTCTAATTTAGAAATTTCAAAACTTTTAAATAATGGTGCTGTTAAAAAATCGAAAGACGTCGACGGCTAATTTATCTCAAATATTTTCCTCACGTCTAAAAGCGATGGTTCTAATAGATTTATTCTTAACCTGGAAAAGCTTAACAATTTTATTGATACACAACACTTTAAGATGGAGGACATTAGAACCACATCTAAATTGATATCCCGTTTCGACTTTATATCAAATATTGACTTGAAAGAAGCTTATTTTCTAATTCCAATTCATAAGTCAAGCAAAAAAACATTTAAGATTCAGATTTAATAGTCAAACATATGAATTTCAGTGCCTTCTTTTTTGTTTGTGTTCAGCACCGTATGTTTTCACCAAATTGATGAGGCCCGTTGCAACTTATCTAAGGCAGAGGGGACATTTGCTAGTAATATATTTAGACGATTTACTCTGTATCGATCACACTTATGTAGTTTGCTCTCAGAGAGTTTCAGAAACCGATTTTTTCTTAGAAAAATTAGGTTTTGTCATAAATAATAAAAAAAAGCGATTTGATACCTAGTCAATGCAAAACTTTTTTAGGTTTTGAACTGGACTCTAATGAACTGTCTTTAAAGTTGCTATTAAATATATATATATATATATAATATATAATATGAATTTGGTTTAATCATTGGTTTGGATTGGAATTAATTACTTAGGTATATTTATCAATATAACTTAAACACCTACACACATAATATATACATCTTTCAAAATATGCATTTTTAACCACATTCTTTACGTCATTTGCATTATTTTTACTTAAAAAAAAATCCATTAACACAACAGAAATACATCTTGTTTAGTGGAATACTTCATACTATAATTACTCCAGATTTACAAACAAAAAGGCTAGAAAATATTGGTTATCCGAAAACGGCTTACACACTAGGTTAATTTCGATAACATTCGCTAAATACGATAAATACAATACTAAATGACTTAATCATCGTAAAAACATAGAAACAATCTGACTTAATACTGAAATCGTTTTAGCTGAATAATGTTACAATATCGAAACACGATACCGTTATCCATCAGTGTCGGTCGACTCATCAATCCGCCATCACGAGTAACAATTATCAATTTATCATTGATAATATCCAAATTACATTGGTAGGAAGTTTTTTCATTCCACTGTAATATTGTAGATATCTGTAGATGCTACTGTACACTGATATTTCATCGCTTTTAGGGTTCCGTGCCAAAGCTCAAAAATGGAACCCTTTTACGAAGACTATTCTCGGTGGTAGGCCATAACATCGACTGCCGGCAGAAGTTACCACCCACCAAACAAAGTCTTGCCGCCAAGCGGTTCGTCGTATTCCGGCATGATGTCTAGTGAAGCCGTACGGAGGGCGGGTCTAAGCAATTGTGTTGCGATGTGTGCCGAGTGCGATGCGCCAAATGTTGTTGTGTTGGGAGTTTGGTCGTGGAGGGTCTTCAGATCAATCTCCCTTTGGCGCAGCATCGTTGGTCGTATTGTTGGGTTTAACATTGCATCACCTCGTTCAACCGCCGTCTTCCTTCCTATTCGCTCAATCTGAGTGAATAGGTTCTTAATAAACTAGCGCGCTTTACCATCAACGATCGCATCACTGCTTACCATCAGGCGGGATTGTGGTCAAGCGCTAGTTTATAATTATTTAAAAAAAAATATTGGGTGGGTCTCTACGTGATCGAATCAGGAATGAAGAGATTCGTAGAAGAACGAAAGTCGCCGACATTACCCAGCGGATTAGCTCTCTGAAGTGGCAGTGGGTGGGGCACATAGCTTGTAGAGCCAATAGCCGATGGGGCAGAAAGGCTCTTGAATGCGACAACATACCGGCAAGCGCAGCGTCGGACATTCACCGACTTGGTGGTCGGATGACCTGATCTAAAGCAGGCAGATGCAGGCCGCGTCCAACCGGTCTTTTTGGAAATCTTTGGGGAGGCTTATGTCCAGAAATGGACTTCCTGTGGCTGATATGAAGATGATGATGCTGATTGTCCATCATCATCATAATTAGCCAATATTAGTCCATGGATGGACAACCTCTTCTATTGCCTTTCCTTGACATTTTGTAATTTCCTTAAATCTGCAAGAACTTCTTGAAAAAGGTGATTATAAAAAAGAAGTATATATTCAAGAATTTTAAAGGTCTTTTAGGTAGTAAAAATCTCCTCTGATTCATGCAAATCTCCCGTGATCTGTCAGCAGTCTAGCATCTCACCACTCAAATGCAATAAGTTCAATGCTCCTCAACCTTCAGAAAAGTCAAAGTTATGAAGATTTTACGTTTATTGGTGTCTGAAGTATTAAAATACGCACCAATGTTAAAGAATATGTTATTTTTTTAATGCATCTTGATATTCACCGCTAATGAAAAAACTATTTTGTGATCGCCAGTTTGTTTTAATATATTTTAGTGTAGCTGTCAGCTGTGATGGTTCCGAACGTGTTTTTGAGAGTTCGGTACTCAAACGGTGAAATGAAATGAAATCGTTTATTAAGTAAGTAGGATCACTAATCACTTTTACACGTCACACTTTTTTCTTTTTTTTTGCTAGATGAAGCCGGCATTTCCTAACTGCCTACCTCTGAGAAGAAATAGCCGAAACAAACTCAGGGATCATCGTCTTTTTTCAAGTCCAGATATTAAAATTGAAAACGTTTACAATCAATTACATGACTTAAAAAAAAAAAACAGTGTTTAAAATGTCATAATTACGCATATTGCTTAATAACAATGCTTAGCAGAGCGAGCAGCTCGGTCCCAAGCTTTATTATCTTCTAAATAATCAATGATATTATAATACCCCTTTTTGCAAAGTTTGGCCTTTATATAGCTTATAAATCGTTTAATGGGTAAGTTTCGAATGTCCATGGGAAGCTTGTTGTAAAAGTGTATACATTGACCCATGAACGAGTTGCCTACTCTGTGGAGACGAGTGTGATGTACAGCAAGATTGTGTTTGTTCTTCATAAAAATATATCGGATTTTAAGAAAATAAGCGATATTCTTAATATAAATATTAAGAATATCGCTTATTTTCTTAAAATCCGATATATTTTTATGTACATACATAAGATTTTCAAATATATACTGTGAAGCTACAGTCAGAATGTTCCAACTCTTTGAATTTTTCTCTAAGAGAATCTCTAGGACCAAGGTTGTAAATGGCTCGAACAGCCATTTTCAACCTTTCATAAAGATGGTATTGATGTCCGCACAAGTTCCCCAGAGAAGAATCCCATAAGTCATAAGACTATGAAAATAACTAAAATAAACAATTCTGGCTGTATCTACATTAGTTATCCGTCTAATTTTCTTAACAGCAAAGGCGCCAGAACTGAGTCTACCCGACAGCTTCTCAATGTGAGGTCCCTATTGTAACTTGGCGCCAATAGTTAATCCAAGAAAAACTGTCGACTCGACAGGGATCAACTCTACTCCATTCAGTTGAACATTGGTACTTAGCTGCCTGACATTTGGCGTAGAAAATTTAATGACTTTAGTTTTATTATCATTTAAAAGAAGGTTATTTACATTAAACCAAAGGACAACTTTAGAAAGTGCATTGTTAACTTCATCAAAATTTGCTAGCTGACGCTTGACTCTAAAAATAAGAGAAGTATCATCCGCGAACAATACCATGTTGTGATTATCCCTCACGTGATGAGGTAGGTCATAACTATAAATTAAAAACAAGAAATGACCTAGAATTGAGCCCTGCGGAATGCCCATTGTGACCACAGAGGTAAATACGAGACCCTTCTACTGAGAATTCACTTCACTGTGATGTATTTCTGTTACCGCTATAACAAATAATACTATTTTTTTTAATAATTATAAACCAGTTCTTGATCGCAATCCCGCCTGATGGTAAGCAGTGATGCAATCGTTGATGGTAAAGTGCGCTAGTTTAATAAGCCCATTCACTCAAAAAACTGAGTGAATAGGAAGGAAGACGGCATTTGAGCGAGGTGATGCAATGTTTAACCCAGAAAGAGATTAATCTGGAGACCCTCCACGACCAAACTCCCGACATAACAACATTTGGCGCATCGTACCCGGCAAACATCGCAACATAACTGCTCAGACCCGTCCTCCGTACGGCTTCATCAGACATCATGCCGGAACACGACGAATCGCTTGGCGGCAAGACTTTGTCTGGTGGGTGGTAACTTCTGCCGGCAGCCGATGTTATGGCCTACCACCGAGAGATAATAAAAATTAATAAGATAAGAAATAATACTAAAAACAGTACTAATTATAATACAGAAAAGCTGTGAACATCCATACTAATATTATAAATGTGAAAGTGTGTTTGTTTGTTTGTTTGTCCTTCCTTCACGCCGTAGTTAAGCAATCAATCGACCTGATTTTTAGCATACAGTTAGTTGAAAAGATGGAGAGTAACATAGGCTACTTTTGGTCCTAAAAAAACATCAAGTTCCCAAGGCAGATTACTGGAATATTTGTTTGTGTACACCAAATATCCTAATATTATAAATCGGAAAGTGAGTTTGTTTGTTTGTTTGTTCCGCTTTCACGCCGTAACTACTAAGCCGATTATTTTGAAATTTTGCAGACATAAAGTTAGAAGTCCGGATTAAATAATAGGGTACTTTTTTATCCCGGAAAAAATTATATTCACAAGTGAAATCTAAAAGCGCCATATAACCGATCTCCACGCGAGCGAAGCAGCGGGCGGAAAGCTAGTTGAATATAAAAACGTAGCGGCCCGCCGCTCCCCCAGCCCCGGCCGGTGCATACCGCGGCAAACTCCGCAATTTTTAAATCTGTGATATCTTCGGAAATATCCATATGCTGTAAAGGGCCATATAGATATATATTAAATCAACAATGTATTTAAGGTATTTAATTGGATAAGGGGCAGTGGGCTGGACACATTGCCCGTAGGACCGATGCCGGATGGGGCCGACGGGTTCTCGAGTGGCGACCACGCACCGGAAGACGTAGCGTGGGTAGGCCCCCGACAAGGTGGACCGACGACCTGGTGAAGGTCGCGGGAAACCGCTGGATGCGGGAGGCGCAGAACCGGTCGTCGTGGAGAACCTTGGGGGAGGCCTATGTCCAGCAGTGGACGTCTTTCGGCTGAAATGATGATGATGATGATGAATTGGATAAGGAGCAATTGCAGCATTAGTGCAATGGAATAAAACCGCTTTGAAAATTAGCCATTATTTGTAGTACAAAGTAAATGGTAAAAAATGTTATTGTCGGATATCCATAAGAGATAGACATAATTATACCATCGCGAAATTTTCTGTAGAGCTTTTCAATGTATATAAAACTTGTAAAGTATTTTGATTAATCTCGTAGGGTTCAGCCTGCGTTTGCAAATTTACGACATCACATTAGAAACCTCAAAAATAACAGTATTTTTCCATTATTTAATAGATATTATTAAACATACTCATATATCATATATTATTACAGGTCAGGCAAGTACCAATGTAACTTTTCTAAAAGTTATATGTACTTTCTAAGTATATCTTGGACACCAATGACTGAAGGTGAAGGAAAACATCTTGAGCAAACCTGGACTTTAAGTCTGAAATCTCCAACCCGCATTGAGCAGCGTGGTGATTACGCTTAATCCTTCACTGTATGAGAGGAGACCTGTGCCCAGCAGTGGGACGATAAAAGATTGATAATGAATGATGATTAAGCATACAAACCTGCCTCTTTAAACACCCACCCTATCTATTAAATAAAAAACCGCATCAAAAACCGTTACGTCGTTTTAAAGATCTAAGCATACATAGGTATATAGGGACTGAAAAAGCGATTTTGTTTTATACTATGTAGTGATGATACAAATGGGTTGTATCCTACAAAATAATTTAATGTACATCAGATAGATTTATAAAATATATTGAACACGTATTTTTTTCTTTCATTCGTCGTTTCAACGTCACGCCGTGGTACAAAATATACCACGTAATTAGCCCCCACTCCGTAACTTTAATACGCTATATCTCAGTAGTTTTTGGTAATTTCGACAAAATAAGAAATACGGGTCTTAATTTATTTTTATTATTTATAACACGGACTAATTATTTTTTAGATTTTCATACCTTAATGTTCGACTGATACGTGAAAGTTTTTTTTTTCTATTTTTTACTATCACGCCTTCAGTTACATAATTGTGTGCTCTGTGTTCTTTTGGAAGTAAGTACTATGTGGTATAAGTAAAATGGAGTTGTAGCATATTCGAATAAATCACGTTAAATATAATGCTTAAAAGATACAACTTTTTTGACAGATTAACACTGAGAGCAGACTATAAATATTCATTTCCTGTTCGTTCAGTCCCTAAGTTTTTTTCGGCATTTCTTCTCAGAGGTAGTCAGTTAAGAAATGCCGGCTCCAGCTAAGTAGTTTAAAAAAATATGACGTGTAAAAGTGATCAGTCTTCCTACTTGCATAATAAACGATTTCATTACATTTCATTAAATTACAAAAAATTCCCTCCTATTTGAATTCTGTCTCCAAGTATAGGGTTCATCTGTCTGTTTAACTAAGTAAATATATATTACCCCAATATAAAATAAATCACTATTATTTTATTCGTTTCTTATTCTATTATTTTTATCGTTTAAGAAGTCGTTGATTTAATAGTTTGCCTTTGAATAGAGGTTGGATTTTACTTGTACTTCAAACGCATTAAAAAGCAAGTCCAGCAGAGGATATATTTTTGCAAAAGGTTATAAACCTTTTCAATAAGATACCTTCTTCTTTACCAAGCCCAACAATGAGGTATGGACCTTATGAAGCAAGTGTTTCCTTTGTTATTGTCTGATAACAGAGCTGCGTAATATTCTAAAGTTCTTGTTAGAATTTAATCCGTCACACTATTTCTTAATAAACTTGTACGAGATAAAACAGATTATGGTTCATATTTTATCTCTATTGCTGAATGCGATAGCGGCCAGTCTTTCATAAGGATAGTTAGGCTGTCTCTTTGTAAAAGCATATCTTCATAAGCCACAGAGGTCATTAGTTCCATGTTAGGGCTACTGGGGAGGTTATACGAATTTTTATCGTATTATGATGTGCGTTTATTCGAATAAGTGAGGAAACGAGTTCATGAGTAGTTAGCAAACGTGACGCGTGACACCATTCAACCCAATAAGTTCCTTTTAAAACTGCCTCTTGAAATAATCCGTATTTTGATGTCTTAAATATATTAATTGAACCTTTAATATGATAGATATGCCTCTGTTTGTGGCCCTGAAATAATCCCCATTACATTCTCCGGGGTGTAACGTTTATTTGTGCTTGCGCGGTTCATCACAGTACTACCCTAACCCATTTGGTCGGAGTACCGTCCTTAGCTTAATTATTTTGTTACCAGTTTTCAGAAAAGGTCTGAAAGATAAAACGATCCTCATTTGTTTTATAAAAGCGTATATTATGAAAAGGTCAAGTAATGCTTTTTTCCGTGTTTTCAATATGGAATTCTATGGAACATAATGTAGCTACATCAGTTCTCAATTCAAATTCAGTGATAATATTTTTTTTTTATATAGTTTTTAGTGGTTGAACCAAGCCCTTGTCGTTAATAGGTTAAACATCTAAAAGTAAAACAAAGAGTGCGCAATCAGGGTGGTGAGCAGTGAGCAGCTCGTCGCCCGGTAGGGACCAGGCCCGAGTCGACGGCGCGTTGTGTTGCACGCGCGCCTCAAAGAGATGTCAGCACATGGTGACGGAGACCACGAAGACCGATGCCTCCTGGGTCAGGGTTGAGTGATTGTTAAAAAAGGAACCGTGGCCCTGGCCTATAGGCAAGTGAAGGATTACGGTTGGGTTTTAGTTAACCTGTGAATGCAACCGACCTATCTAACCATTTTTAGTGATCCGTACCGAGAGGAAAAAATAGTATCCTATTACTAAGACGCCACTATATAGCTAGACATTTTCTGATGGCGCTGTAACAACATCTCGCAGTTTTTTCCGTGCTACATTTTCTTTTGCAAAAATGACTTACTTATCGTTAATTTTCGTAGTCCATTACCCACGGTGTGGTGAATACCTAAAGCGTTCTAAGTGCCGATCTTAGCCCGATTTCACAGAAGCTTCAATGGATGACATGAATTAAGATAACGTTTGAGAGACACACGTAATGTATGGAACATTACGTGTGTGAAATAAATTTGTTAAGAACATTAAGGTTGCCAAGTTAATTATATGTGAAAGCTTAAGTTAAGCTTTTCGGAATAATTAATATTCCTTTAAAGACACTGATGAATGATAGTACATAGTCAGTAGCATTTAGATGACCAAACTGACTTTTGAATAAAAGAAAATATGCCAAAATTTTAAGTTTTTAGGTACAATGATTTTTGTTTTTATTTGACGAATACTCACTAGGCATTAGTCAAATAAAAACAATCACTAGTTAATATTAAGCAACTTTTATGACTAAGGATTCATAAACGTTGCTTAGTATTACCTAGCGATTCTTTAACCATACATTTTTTACTTCACATAACTTCCCCGTTCCCGACGCCCCGGCGGCGGCCGGTACCGCCACAAACGCGATGCCTCGCAATGTTGAAATATCTTCGAAAATATTCATTTAAATAAAATAAAATAAATAAATAAATTGTTTATTTCTCAATTTTGTACATAATTTGTATAATGATTTTCTTAATTCTAAATAGCACTGATGTATAATTTGCCTGAACTAGGTAGAACCTGTGCTTCAGGCGTAAAAGTGCTTATTATATTTTTTTTATTTTGCAATAAATTAACAATAAAACAATAAAAGTAGGACGTTAAAATCTAGAACACAACGGAAGTATACAGTGTTATTATTAGTATCCTATTGCTTACATAGTGTTATTAGTCTGTTAAAGTAATGGTTATTGCTAAATTTATTTACATACTGTAAGTAGGTCTTCAGTCTGCTCATATGACAAACCTTGTAGATAATTAGAAACAACATTCTTACAGCTAAAATAATTCAAATTATAAATATTTAATACTCTATTTAATCTATTGTATAAAAAGGACCCTAAGAACGTATAGAATTTGTGTGTAAATGCATATTTAGAGATAGAGGTTGAGCTGCACACTATATCATTCCGCCTTTTGTTAATTATATTAGCGTTGTAAGTAAGCGTAGCATGCTGTTTTAGTATTATGTGCAGTATATAAATTTGCCGAACTGACAAAACTTTGCAGGATTTAAATAACTGGAATGTAGGGAAAAGGAAAGGCAGAGAATTTGCTACTTTTAGAACAGCTCTTTGTGCACGTTCCAGGGAGAGAAGGATAGATTTTGATGTTCCACCCCATGAAGTTATGCAATACTGGAGTATAGATTGACATAGAGCAAAATAAACTTGTTTTACTAAGTTGGTGTCTGCAATGGAGCGGAGTTTTTTGAATACAAACATAAGTTTACGTACTCTTGTAACCAAACTTTCAATATGTTGTCTATAGGATAGTGTGTTGTCAACAAAGACTCCAAGATATTTTAGGCACTTTGTTTCAAGGATCCTAGGACAGGTACAAGAAGTCATAGACGGTTTGTTACAGTGGTGAGCGTATAAATGGGAATCAATTGTTTTGTTATCAACATTACGCATAGTGAAATGAATATACTTTGTTTTCTCAGCATTCAGTGTTAATAGATTACAACGAAGCCAGTTAATAACGGAGTTAAAACCTGCCTGTGCTGTGCTATACAACTCGGAAATCGTTTTGGCGGTGAAGATAATCGCAGTGTCATCGGCGTACGATATTATTTTGCCATTTACTAAATTTAAGTTACATAAATCATTAATGTATATAAGGAACAACGATGGACCAAGGATGCTGCCTTGTGGGACTCCAAAACCTAGAGTTTTTTCTTCGTCACTAGTCATGTACTCAATTCGAACACATTGCGATCTATCGCTTAAATAATCTTTGAAGAGTTTCAGCTGTGTACCTCTTATTCCTAAAGCCTCCAGTTTATTCAAAAGTAAAGGAACAGATACGGTGTCAAAAGCCTTTGCTAAGTCTAGGAAGATAGTTAAGACCTGGTTTCCATCACCGAGTTCTTGTGCAACGTGGTCTGTTAGCTTTTGTACAGCATTCGCTGTAGACAATTTGCTTCTAAACCCGAATTGTGAAGGAGACAATAAGTTGTTCGTTTCTAAGTAATTGACTAGTCTCTTGTTTATAATTTTTTCTAATATTTTGGACAGTGCA
Organism: Sesamia inferens; assembly: GCA_037179545.1. Taxonomy (NCBI): domain Eukaryota; kingdom Metazoa; phylum Arthropoda; class Insecta; order Lepidoptera; family Noctuidae; genus Sesamia; species Sesamia inferens. The sequence continues at coordinate 24,861,043 of CM073945.1, read as the reverse complement.
GGCAGTATAGATATTGGTCTATAATTACTCACTACATCTCTACAACCATTTTTAAAAATAGGGATGACCGTCGCTTTTTTCAGACTTTTAGGAAAAATTCCTTCTCTGAGGCACATCTGAAATATATACGTTAATGGGCGTACCAAAATGTGTTTAAAACGCTTTAATATTCTATTGTTAATATTGTCCCAGCCTACCGCACAATCATCCTTCAGCTCTGAGATAATTTGTTCTATTTCAATTTCGTCCGTGTCCAACAGCGCAAAGGATTTTACACAGCTCTTTAGAGATGTCTGATAATGTGCGGACTGGTCGCCAGATTGGTTCAGAAGTGGTTCAGCAAGGGATTTCCCTACGTTCACAAAGAAGTTATTTACAAAATTAGCTGATGATAGCGGTGATGAGTTAGTGAGCAGTAAACATGAAACTGATTCCCGTGGCTTATTTCTGTAAGTCAAGTTTTTAATATGTTTCCATATCTGTTTACTATTATTACCTGCTTTCTGTAATTCGTTTTTATCGTAATCAATTTTAAGTTTTTTCAAGAGATTGTTACAATAGTTCCTGTATCTCTTGTATGTAACAAGAAGCATTTTATTGTCAGGAAAAAGTTTGGTCTTCTGATGTAGTTTATCTCTGTGCCTTATACATCGGACAAGGCCCGGAGTAATCCACGGTTTAATATTATAATACTTACGAGTTAATGTTGTGACGGTCGTATTATGTAATATTGCTTGCTGGACATTTTTAATTAAATACGATAAAGACAAATCAGCGTCATCAGAATTGTACACAGAGCTAAAATCAATGTTATGCAGGTCATGTTCCAATTTATTTATATTTAATTTGGACTTTGACATGGGACGATTTTGCTTAGGCAGCGTTAAGTTCATTGTTAATAGGACGGCGTTATGATCTGTTATTGTTGAATTAGTAACTAGGGTAATATATGGTAAGGTAGTTTTTATCATCATGTGATCGAGACACGAGCCACTTTGATGTGTCGATAGCGTATGACCGGTGTGAAGCCCATGGTATGAACATAAATTTAGGTAATTTTGAGTACCTGTATCACCGTTTTCTGCTCTGATGTTTATGTTAATGTCACCCGTTAATATGATGTGCTTAAAAGTGGAAAGACTACGACAAGCCTGGTTTAGGAAATGGTGAAAGGAATCTAGATTTTTAAATGATGGGGATCTATAGATAGCTATAATTGCTATAGTTGAACCTATTTTAATTATAAGGCAGTTACAGTCTACTTGATTCTGTTCTTCGACTGAGACAATAATCGATTGTTTAGCGTAAACTACGATCCCATCATTTTGATTCTGGTTATTCGTGCTATGGAAAAAGTTGTATCCCGTCATAGTAGGGATGATTTCTTGTCGTTTTGATAACCAACATTCGGTTAGTATTATGATATCGCATGCTATGTCCAGTCTATGAAGAAAAACGTTAAAGCTGTCAAAGTTTTTACAAATACTACGTATATTTTGTGTTAGTACTATAAATGGCTTTTGATATCCGGAAAGATATTGTTTGCAATTTTCAACCTCACATGTTTTAGATTCTGACTGAAAGAAATCATATGCTATAAAGGGAGATATATGTCTATATTAAATCACCAATATATTTATGGTATTAAATTGGAAAAGTATTAAATTAATATTAGAAAAATTAGCTGGTATTTGTCCTAAAAAGTAAATGACAAAAAAATGTTTTTGTGGGATATCTATAAGAGATAGACATATACCATCGTGGACTTTTATGTAGACTCTTTAAATGGTACAATATTTAGTATATTATTTTGATAAATCTCGTAGGGTTCAGCCTGCGCTTCACTGCAAACACGAAAAAAAAAATATTTACGACATCATATTAGAAACCTCAAAAATAATAGTATTTCTCCACTATTTAATAGATGTTATTACACATATAAACCTTCCTCTTTAATCAATCTATTTATTAAAAAAAACTTGCCGCCAAGCGATTTGTCGTGTTCCGGCATGATATCTGGTGAAGCCGTACGGAGGATGTGTCTGAGCAGTTGTGTTGCGATGTGTGCCGGGTACGATGCGCCTAGTGTTGCCCTTTGGCGCAGCATCGTTGGACGTGTTGTTGGGTTTAACATTGCATCACCTCGCTTAACTGCCGTCTTCCTTCCTATTCGCTCAGTTTTTCTGAGTGAATAGGCTCTTAATAAATTAGCGCGTTTTACCATCAACGATCGCATCACTGCTTACCATCAGGCGGGATTGCGGTCAAGCGCTAGTTTATAATTAATAAAAAAACAAAAATCCGTTGCGCAGTTTTTAATCATACAAGGGGACATAGAGAAAGAGAAGACTTTGTTTTATAATATTATTATATTATATTATGTAGTTATAATCTTAGATTTATGGAATATAAAAAAAACTCGTTGTAGAAGCCCATGAAAGACAGTAATCCAAATTACGCGTATATGTTCTCGTAGTTCAGTCAGAGAGCACAGATTATCCGCGCTGACTGATTCATCAATTTAGCATGGCTTCCCTACATAGGTAGTTACTGACAACATGATAGCAAATGCTTTTTTTTTTCAATTGACACTCATTACGACTATATTTCCCGGAAGGTCAAGCAGAAAATGGTAAATGTGTCCTTATCAGAAAAGCATACTATATCTAACTAGCGGCCGCCAGCGACTTCGTTCGCGTGGTTTGTTATGGTCTGCTCCTATTGGTTGCAGCGCGATGTTATATAGCCTAAAGCCTTCCTAGATTAATGGGCTATCCAACGCAAGAAGAATATTTTAAATCGGGCCAGTAGTTCCTGAGATTACCGCATTCAAACAAACAAACAAACTCTTCAGCTTTATATATTAGTATAGATGTTAAAGAGTACGTTGAAGATAATGTGGCAATGATTCATATGGCACATGTGGTTTCCCTGGACTACTTAAATGTCTCTTAATTGCTCGCAAATTATGATGTTTATTTATTTTGTATTTTTGACATAATCTTTCAATTATTTGAGATTATAAAGAGACAATTTAAATTACGACCCTTTAGTAGTAGTAGTACTGGCAATCATGTCATCAGATATTAATAGGTTTTTATATTTTCTCTATCCTTTTAATAGATTCTTCTATAATTTGTAAATCTGAGGACTTTGTATTGTAGCCCTTGTAGATTTTAGATTTGTAGACCATTTCTTATTTATCAAGTACCTGATACTTGTTAAATAATCTATGTTGTCATATTAATGGCGATTTGAAAACATTCTAAAAACTAATTATTTTTAAAATAGTAACCGTGGAGTTTCTTATCGGCTCTTCTACATAGGAAACGATCAATTGGAACCTAGCTTCTGAATTTTTAAGTGCGCTTTTTGTGATACAATAATAATATGTATTTTGATTTTAATTTTAGAGGCGATGTACACTACTTTTTGGTAGGTATGTTTAAGTTATAAGAGGCAAGACAACCCGCCACATACTTCTTGTTACTATTGAGAACTACACACATCAAAAGTGTCTAGGGATCAACATATATTTTTGCAATAACTTTTCTCCTGATTGATATTAATTAAAATTTTCTTTAAGGATTCATCAAATAAAGTGTTTTCGTTTGTCACAGTAACGATAAACCAAGTCACCTTTGCATTAATAAAGAAATTTGCCATTTTCCTAATAAAGGGATATTTGACATTTGAACCACTAACACAAAAGTTCGAAAAAAAGACTGAAATAACAGTTTTCTCTAAAATTTTATTGGGTAACTTAAACAATTAATAATCCGTGATTCTACCGCGAACACTAACAACACAAGAACATCGGTTTGGCATACTCAAAATGAGTTCATCCAAATCACGCTGTGGAATGGCCGCCCATGTTCGTTGCAACAACAAAAAAAGGTCTTCTTGCGACTGGATACCCTCCATATTCGGCAGAGCTCTTCTCTGTAGCATATCCCATGCATGCTCAATCGGGTTCAAGTCTGGCGACTGAGCAGGCCAGGGCAGGACATTGATGTTAGCTGCGGCGAGAGTCTGTCTTACAACTCTTGCGGTGTGCGGTCGTGCATTATCATGCATTAAGGTCAAGGCGCTCCTCTGAGACATTTGCCACTAAGCCGTGTCGCACAAATCTGGGCCACCATGCTCCCTTAAACAGAATGTTGGCTTGCTACAACAGAGCTTGTTCGATCGACAGAAGCATCGACATTTTCTTTGATAGTATGCCAATATTTAAATCTAAAATTAAAAGGATTGTCCTGTAATCAGCTGCCTACATCAACTGTCACTTTAACAAATATTAACCACTTTAATATTGATTTTATTGATTTTATATTATTTTATTGATCTTATCTCATTTATGAATAATTATTCACTATAATTTAATTTTAATTCAATTTTAGTTTCATTGTAATATATATGTTTTGTTGAATGAAATTAGTAATAATTAGATCTCTTATTGTGAATGTTGTGTATGCCTATAAGTGATGTATTTACACAAAACTGAAGACCTGTGATTGTTTTTTATGCTAACATTATTGTAAATATGTCGTTGGTGTGCCATAATAAATAAATAAATAAATAAATTAACTGAAATAAGGGACCGATTTGCACTTGTAGAGGAACGATGACGTCTGATACAATCGTCTCAGCATAAATTTGAGCGTTGAGGTTGCCTCTGATCCAAATCAACTCAGTTCTTCCGCCGATCCAAATACCCGCCCATACCATGATGGTTCCACCACTATAAGGATGGACTTCCTGGCAGGATTTTAATCGCTGTTGGCGTCCAGGGGTTCTCCAGTGTCGTATACGTCTTGTATCCGGTCTGATACCAAAACGAGACTCATCAGAAAAGCACACGAAACGCCATTGTTCTTCTGCCCAATTTCTGTGTTCAAGAGCCCATTGATATCGAATCCTACGATTGTGCATTGCTATAGGTGGTACCCGTAGCGGTCTTCGGGAATGAAGGTTCACTTCATGCAAGCGGTTTCTGACTGTTTGGTCGCTAATTAAGTTCCCTGAAGAGTGATGAAGCCTCACGGCTAACATCATGGCGGTTATTGTTGGAGCTCTTCGAGTTAAGATTTGAATGTATCGGTCTTCTCTCCGTGTGGTGCAGCGATACCGTCCTCCATGGCGCTCAGCCACGGTACCAGTGCTTCGGTAACGTGTCCAAAGTCGACTGATAACACTCTGACTTGTATTCAGAGCTAAAGCCACAGTACGTTGCCGGGAACCAGCTTCTATCATTCCCACGGCTCTGAGCATTTCTTCCCTGCTTAAATGACGTCGCCGCTCCATAATAACGTTGGTTTTAATCAGTAGTAGGGAAACAGTAGCACTAATAATGTCTTCAATGCGTTGTATGTTTTTATAGGGAAAATATTGACAGCTGATTTTCATCTTTTACTCGAATTTGATTCACAGTTCCTGATTCAAATTATGAAATGCACCAAAAAGGATCCATATAAATTTATAAAATCATAAATTTATTACAAAGCCACATCTCAATCTCAAGAAATCCGCATAAAAATGCTTGATCCCTAGACACTTTTGATGTGTGTATATTATCTGCCATTTTTAGGTGACCGTACCAAAATGGTAAAAGGAATCTTTTATATTGCGGATCAGTCTCCCTGTCTGACATGAAATTGGTTAGATGACGTCATAGTAGACAAAAACTATAGTATTTGGACTATCATACTTTCTAAAAAATCTAAAATGTTCTACTAAAGCATCATCATCATCACCTCAGCGTTAATTCCAGTCGCATCCGAAGCTTTTTCAGTTATGGAGTCTGGGATCCGCTTTACCAGTCTAACTGCTGATTTTGACTCAACTTCGATATTTTCCGTGAAGCAACTGCCTTCTCACCTCCATAACCCAAAAACGATATCGAAGCATTGCAAGAGCAAGCACATTCTCAATCACCTTTTTTTTAGGCAGCATTGGTTTGGTCTTCTGTCTCGGAAGTTCGCATAGAAAAAATCATTATCATTATATTGAAGAAACGAGTATATTTTCTGGGATCTTTCGGAGAGATATAAGGAAAGTTCAATACGCTAATATTTTTTATCCTTTTTTTATAATTGTAAACTAGTGCTTGAACGCAATGCCGCCTGATGGTAAGCATTGATGCAATCGTTGATGGTAAAGCGCGCTAGATTATTAAGAGCCTATTCACAAAACTGAGTGAATAGGAAGAAAGACGGCAGTAGCGCGAGGTGATCAATGAAAACCCAACAACACGACCAACGATGATGCATCCGAGGGAGATTGATATAGAGGCTGTCCACGATCAAATCCCAACACAACAACGTTTGGCGCATCGTACCCGGCGCATATCGCAACACAACTGCTCAGACCCGTCTTCTCTACGCTAAAACGTGTCATCAATACCACTTGTCATACTTAATCACAAGATAACTTCATCAGTTCGTGTAAAGAAGTAAGTTCCGACAAATCCATAATTCCCAATGTCTATATCCTATCAAGAGAGGTACATACCTACTAGGGTATCCTTCGGATCATTCTTTCAGATCGAATCGTTAAGACAATGTCTCTATCTATTAGAACTACTGTTCAGTTAATTGCTGAACAAGTTGGGGACCAGTTTTATATGTTTCGCATCCAATTTACTTTTTCTTTTCATTTGTCGCTTTTTCTAATGGGTCCTACATTTCATTTGCTTTTGTGACGACTAAGTGTTAATTACACTGCCTTATTTATTTTTTTATTAATTATAAACTGGCGCTTGACTGCAATCCCGCCTGATGGTAAGCAGTGATGCGATCGTTGATTGTAAAGCGCGCTAGTTTATTAAGAGCCTATTCACTTAGAAAAACTGAGCAAATAGGAAGGAGGACGGCAGTTGAGCGAGGTGATGCAATGTTAAACCCAACAACACGACCAACGATACTGCGCCAAAGAGAGATTGATCTGAAGACCCTCCACGACCAAACTCCCAACACAACAACATTAGGCGCATCGTACCCGGCACACATCGCAACACAACTGCTCAGACCCGTCCTCCGTACGGCTTCACCAGACATCATGCCGGAACACGACGAATCGCTTGGCGGCAAGACTTTGTCTGGTGGGTGGTAACTTCTGCCGGCGGCCGATGTTATGGCCTACCACTGAGAAAAGTTCAATTCAAGTTTATATGGATGGATGTTTGGTGCTAAAAGTCCTTCCAAACTTTCGTATTTATGATATTATTCGAAACTCTGTTGGACTGTCTTGTGATTGTCTGAGTATTGCTATTCAAAATATTAACTTTTAGCCACATTTACCAGAAAAGGAGCAGAATCGAATCTAATACAAGTAATTTAATTGTACGGTTGCACCTTTAAAATGATAGTTTCATATTCAGAAAAACTGGCTAGAAACATTATTGTAACAAAATCAAAAATCAAAATCAAAGCATTTATTTCAAATAAACCAGTTACAGGCACTTTTAAATTGTCAGAAGGTCGGTCAGTCAGTACGGTGAAGCTAGTCGCCCATTCCAAAGAGTAGGTACCTATGGAGAAGAACGGGCAAGAAACTCCATGGACACTCTTTTAAATTATCAAGCTATTGATACAAATATTTGATTACATCATTCATTTTGAAATCAATCGTGTGAGAACGATGCAGAAATATATTGTACGCTGAGAGCGTCCATTATGGAAAAAAACAACAATTCAGAAATTAAAATACGCCGTAGCAGCTAAGAGATGACCAGTCCCCTCTGACGGCGTCCGTTCACGAACATGACGTATGGATCAGCATCATTCAGCTCAACCATATTGAAGGGAACCTAATGACCCAACACACACGCCACCATCAGCGAGACATTTGAGTGAGCATGACATACTCTCAACAGCCATAGCACTATCAAGTCAATAAACGACTAACCAAACAAATAGATGCTTTACAGCAAGTAGATCGTGCTCACACGTGTTCCATGCAATTATACAATACTAAGAAATTGAATCTACACAATGCAAAGACAGTTTTGTCCAAGGTTCAGCAGCTCCAACGGTGTTCCCGAATGCTAAGTTTAGCTCCTGTGTAGCTGCACCAGTGCCGAATACCCCTGTCAGCGATGCAATTCCGTAACGTACAATATGCCTGGCTACACATACACAGTGTGTACTGACTTAACTATTACAATCATTAAAAAAATCAACATATTTTAACAATAAGTAAATTATCATTTTAATTACTGTAACAATGTATCTACAATATCCCCCTTATTCATAAGCGTTGTTTAAATTTAACTAGTGATTAACGATTCTTTAATCATACATTTTATACATTTGCGCGTCGCTTAATTTTAATCATCGTTTAGGAACAAATCCCTTAAACAATATGCTGTGTATTCATAAACGAATATTAAAGTTAAGTGACGTTAAAAGGTCAAAATGTATAGTTAAAGAATCGTTAATCACTAGTTAACATTAAACAACGTTTATTAATAAGGGGGTTTATGTAATACTGTGGTACGATAAATTATTTGTAAATAGATAGACAGGAGTACATGTAAGTGGTCTATAAACACACGGCTGTGGTATGTACGCATATATACAAATATTGAACTGGTAGACGATTAATACTTACTTTTGGACAAACAATAAATCAGTAAGGTATTGAGGTATTCTCCCTTGAATAAATTAGATGAGAGGAATTAGAAATACATAATTTATACACACCCTCGCACCCACACACACGGACGCACATACACACTAATTGTAGCGTAGGAAATTTAAATTTTTGGCAGTATCACGACCAATCATTCAGGTAGATCGATCCAGTCCACTATATTTTATAAGTGATAGATACAGGCTACCGTCTAGTTTGAGAGGAAGAGTTTACCTTATGGTGAACAGATCAGTTTTTAACATGTCCTTGTGTCCATGTACCATGTGAAATCTGTTCCTATTTCGGTGTTCTATAGGATGCATTTTGGAAAGTGTGCGAGGGAATTGCATGATTTAATTCCCCCATCTCCGTTCCACCATCGGACAACCCGTCGTACGTCTACGATCCGGACGAAGCGTTTCGCCTCCTCCTTTATAGCGTACATCGAGGGACTGAAACAATTTGCCAGCGGCGGTGTTTCCGTCGGACTACAATTAGAGTGTCTTCAAGGCTAGAGTGAATAGGCTCTTAATAAACTAGTGCGCTTTACCATCAACGACTGAGTCACTGCTTACCATCAGGTAGGATTGCGGTCAAGCGCTAGTTTTTAATTAAATAAAAAAATAATATTATAAACAAATACACGCTAGAAGTAAAAACTTACGACTGGAGCAGACTATAAGTAATTCAGCTAAGTCAACCGACTGGAGCCACGTATACCTGATTCAGCGTTCCCTCACCCGAACGTGACGGTTTATCTTCAAAAAATGTTCTACGAAAATATAGAAAAAATACTAAAAGTATTGAAGTATTGACGTAGCTTATTAACTTGTATAAAGTTATATGTACTTTCTAAGTATATCTTGGACACCAATGACTGATTACAAGGTGAAGGAAAACATCTTCAGGAAACCTGGACTTTAAGTCTGAAATCGCCAACCCGCATTGAACAAGCGTGGTGATTACGCTCAATCCTTCTCTGTATGAGAGGAGACGTGTGCCCAGCAGTGGGACGATAAAAAAGGTTGATGATGATGATTGAAGTGTTCAACACTATTACTTCATTTGAGTTTTTTGTTAATGTTATATACTTAACTCTAATTACTTTAGAACTCTTCTCCCCTGAAACACTGGATTTTCTAGATCAGACAGGTAAGAATTAGAATTATGATTGACATTTAAGACAAACTGTATTGAATTTATTTTGCATCCAAAATGGAATAAATATTATTATTAATGTTTCATTTTCAGAAAGAGCTCAATGTGTTGTTCAAAAATATTGTACTCAAAATATAATATAGTTATTTTAATAAAGCTTGGGACTGAGCTGCTCGCTCTGCTAAACATTGTCACTAAGCAATATGCGTAATTATAACGTAAATTATTGTAAACATTTTCATTTTTAATGTCTGGACTTGAAAAAAGACGATGATCCCTGAGTTTGTTTCGGCTATTTCTTCTCAGAGGTAGTCAGTTAGGAAATATCGGCTTCATCTAGTTTAAAAAGAAAACATAACGAGTAAATGTGATCAGTGATCCTATTTGCTTAATAAACAATTTCATTTAATTTCATTTTAGTTAGGATTTGCATTTTCATTTGCCTCTAGCTTGATGGCTAAATCTTTTTTATTTTACTATTTAACATAAGAGTTTCTTAACTTAAATTGTTGTAGTTTGTAAGTTTTAAACAGTATGGGGTTGTACAGGTTTTGATGTGAAAAGTTTTTTAGCATCGTCGTGATTTGAACGTCGATGATACGTAAAAGTGGCAGTAAAAAGAAAAAGACATATAATTACATACGATTTAACGTGGCACAAAATGAGATAGCAAGCACTATACTGTGTTTCTTATCCACTCTATCCTAATATTTTTTTTAATTTCATTATTGAGTTATATAAGCCTCTTATATTATTTGTAGAAAATATAAGCTCTGAGTCTTAATAAACGTAAAATAATTGTCCAACTTTGTATCAATATGATCATTACCTACAAAAATTCATTATCATGAAACCAATTATTTTAAATGTTCCACTTCAGTACTATCAGAATTCCACACATGCTTTGTATTTCTCTCTCTTCTTTACCTCAGCGTTAATCCCAGTCGTATCCGAAGCTTTTCAGCTTTGGAGTCTAGGGTCCGCTTTACCAGTCTAACTGCTCATTTTGGCTAAACTTCTATATTTTTCATGAAGCGACTGCCGTCTGACCTCCACAACCCGAAGGCGATATCGAAGTTTTGCAGTTAGACCAATTGTAGGACTTGACATCCAAATCACGCTGTGTAATGGCCGCCCATGTTCGTTGCAACAACAAAAAAAGGTCTTCTTGCGACTGGATACCCTCCATATTCGGCAGAGCTCTTCTCTGTAGCATATCCCATGCATGCTCAATCGGGTTCAAGTCTGGCGACTGAGCAGGCCAGGGCAGGACATTGATGTTAGCTGCGGCGAGAGTCTGTCTTACAACTCTTGCGGTGTGCGGTCGTGCATTATCATGCATTAACTGAAATAAGGGACCGATTTGCACTTGTAGAGGAACGATGACGTCTGATACAATCGTCTCAGCATAAATTTGAGCGTTGAGGTTGCCTCTGATCCAAATCAACTCAGTTCTTCCGCCGATCCAAATACCCGCCCATACCATGATGGTTCCACCACTATAAGGATGGACTTCCTGGCAGGATTTTAATCGCTGTTGGCGTCCAGGGGTTCTCCAGTGTCGTATACGTCTTGTATCCGGTCTCATACCAAAACGAGACTCATCAGAAAAGCACACGAAACGCCATTGTTCTTCTGCAAAATTTCTGTGTTCAAGAGCCCATTGATATCGAATCCTATGATTGTGCATTGCTATAGGTGGTACCCGTAGCGGTCTTCGGGAATGAAGGTTCACTTCATGCAAGCGGTTTCTGACTGTTTGGTCGCTAATTAAGTTCCCTGAAGAGTGATGAAGCCTCACGACTAACATCATGGCGGTTATTGTTGGAGCTCTTCGAGTTAAGATTTGAATGTATCGGTCTTGTCTCCGTGTGGTGCAGCGATACCGTCCTCCATGGCGCTCAGCCACAGTACCAGTGCTTCGGTAACGTGTCCAAAGTCGACTGATAACACTCTGACTTATATTCAGAGCTAAAGCCACAGTACGTTGCCGGGAACCAGCTTCTATCATTCCCACGGCTCTGAGCATTTCTTCCCTGCTTAAATGACGTCGCCGCTCCATAATAACGTTGGTTTTAATCAGTAGTAGGGAAACAGTAGCACTAATAATGTCTTCAATGCGTTGTATGTTTTTATAGGGAAAATATTGACAGCTGATTTTCATCTTTTACCCGAATTTGATTCACAGTTCCTGATTCAAATTATGAAATGCACCAAAAAGGATCCATATAAATTTATAAAATCATAAATTTATTACAAAGCCACATCTCAATCTCAAGAAATCCGCATAAAAATGCTTGATCCCTAGACACTTTTGATGTGTGTATTTGCACTGCCCGGGGATCAAACCCGCGCCCCCTTGCGCAGCGGCCACGTTGGCCGTATTAAGTTTGCATTTTTTTCCGCAAATGTTTGTTTTCCCTAATAAAAAAAAAGAATTTCAGTTAAAAAAATTACATGAGTAATGCAGTAAGCTTTACCTTTGCTACAAGGACCGAACTTATTGAGACACAGAAATCCTCTAAAAATAAAGTTAACATTTTACTTTTATGCCTGAGAAAGCTACCCACTCTTATGTTCTGCTAGGATAATAAAGAGCTAGAACAAAGGAAAAAGAAAACATTGTTCTCTTGCAACAATAGGGAACCTAGTTTTATGCTCGCAAAGTTGCAAGTGCGTACTTGAGGAAATATCATCAGGTTTCAGAGCATTGCTATAAAATAACGGTATCAAATACTCTGTGGGTATACAATGTTAACTAAGCTGACCCATGTTCACTTGTTGGGTTGTAAACGTTTTTACTTGTGGTTAAATCCGACCACCACGAAAAGTCTTATCATTTTTCAGGTTACAATTTTCGGGCTTCGAGGTAAAAAAATCTAAATCAGTCAGTACATCCAGAGATTACCCCATATTACCTCATAAACTTTACTTCTGATAGAAATAGATTAGCGATTTGTCGTGTTCCGGCATGATTGTCTGGTGAAGCCGTACGGAGGACGGGTCTGAGCAGTTGTGTTGTGCTGTGTGCCGGGTACGATGCGGCAAATGTTGTTGTGTTGGGATTTTGGTCGTGGAGGGTCTTCAGATCAATCTCCCTTTGGCGCAGCATCGTTGGTCGTGTTGTTGGGTTTAACATTGCATCACCTCGCTCAACTGCCGTCTTCCTTCCTATTCGCTCAGTTTTTCTGAGTGAATAGGCTCTTAATAAACTAACGCGCTTTACCATCAACGATCGCATTATTGCTTACCATCAGGCGGGATTGCGGTCAAGCGCTAGTTTATAATTATTAATTATTAAAAAAAAAACGAAACTTGTAAAAAAACAATTTTTGCAACTCGGTCGCGTGAACTTGCAATCTCACTAAACAACCTTATTTACTATTTTAGGTATTGCTTGTGAGTTACATTGTGATGGCCAAGTCAATTTAAAAGTAATTAAAAGATTTTTAATGTTAATTTGGTCTCTATAAGATGTTGTTGTAGTAAAATTTTTTGGGTTAGGGTTAAGTTTTTGGGTTGGGTACGGTGGGACAGGCATACACAGTCGTGTAAAAGTCCCTAAACTAAATAAAGAGAGAAAAAAGGATACTGTTAGATTAGCAATTTACGTAATAAGTTATGATAGCAGGTCCCTTAATTAGGGACTGAATACATCAACACATATTGTATTACATCTATTCCTGATACATACATATTTTCTTATATCTATTGTTGGTATTATCTATTATATTTTAATGAGACTGACATCATTATATTATGTTTAAGGTAAATAAAGACTTGTATTATATGGATCTCACTACATTTTACGATAAAAGAATACAGGAAAAATCTCTTACTGAGCTATCTCATTAAAAGACAAAGATCTTGTAATGAAAATACAATTTGTTATCATAAAACTATTTCCAGACTTGTATCACTGTTCGTTGTACTACTCCAGATAATCTCATTGCTCCCTCTAATAGTTGCAAAATCTATAGTTTACAAAGCATCTACTTATTTTCAAATCAAAAGCTCATTTTCTTTTATTATGTGCTTAAGTTACACAAATCTACATCGATTCCAGTTGAAACCCGTTGAATCCGACTCACTGTTTGAACAGATTTCAATTACTTTTATTTGATGTCGTGATTTGATATGTACTCTTAGGAAAGGCTTCATGTGATATGTGTGTTCTAAATGTTTATTTTTTTTTTATTTCAGACGAGGCAAGCGCCTTTACATCCTATCTAATCACTGCGTAAATATAACTGTACACTATAGGTGTCCACATTTATTCAGTTACGTTAATGTACATTGCAGTGGCGTAGGTGTACAGACACCAAGGTGTTATCGGTACATCATCATCATCATCATCATTTCAGCCGAAAGACGTCCACTGCTGTACATAGGCCTACCCCAAGGTTCTCCACGACGACCGTTCCTGCGCCTCCCGCATCCAGCGGTTTCCCGCGACCTTCACCAGGTCGTCGGTCCACCTTGTCGGGGGCCTACCCACGCTACGTCTTCCGGTGCGTGGTCGCCACTCGAGAACCCGTCGGCCCCATCGGGCATCGGTCCTACGGGCAATGTGTCCAGCCCATTGCCACTTCAGTGTTGCAATTCGGGCTATGTCGGTTACTCTGTTTCTTCTGCGGATCTCCTCATTCCTGATTCGATCGCGCAGTGAAACCCCAAGCATAGCCCTCTCCATTGCCCTTTGAGCGACTTTGAGCCTTCTTATAAGGCCCATTGTTAGCGACCAACGTTATTGGTACATGTCTGCCTAAACTTTCGGAGAGTATAGAAAAGGATTTCAAAAATTTAATAATGGTGAAAGAAAAAATCTCGAGGAAACTGGCATGTCCTAAAAACAAAAAAAAAATGACTTGAGACATCTACCAGCACGCACTGCACCCTCGTAGTGGACTACGGCCCTCCCCCTCTCACCGAAAGACCGCCTAAGTTCCAGAAATGGGACTTTTATAAAATCAATTTGCTTTTACGTTAATCTGCGCCATTAAGACATTTTTGTTTTTTAAATAATTATAAACTAGTGCTTGACCGAGATCCCGCCTGATTGTAACCAGTGATGAAATCATTGGTGGTATAGCGCGCTAGTTTATTAAGAGCCTATCTACTCAAAAAAAAAAAACCTTGGTGAATAGGAAGGAAGACGGCAGTTGAGCGAGGTGATGCAATGTTAAACTCAACAAAACAACGAAAGATGCTGCACCAGAGGGAGATTGATCTGGAGACCCTCCACAACGAAACTCCCGACACAACAACATTTGGCGCATCGCAACCGACAAATATCGCAACACAACTTCTCAGACCCATCCTCCGTACGGCTTTACCAGTCATCATGCCGGAACACGACGTGTCGCTTGGCGACAAGACATTGTATGGTGGGTGATAACTTCTGCCGGCAGCCGATGTTGTGGCTTACCACAAAAAGCTTTGTTAGGTATCTCATTATATTTACTACTGATTACAACTAGTAGCCGTATAAGTTCCGTTCTAGTCTATATTTTCATCCTGCAATATTCTACTTTAACCGTCCTATTCAAATAGTGGCAGTAGACGGTCCACTACAGTACGGCACTATTTTGCAAGCGCTATCTCAAAGGGAATTACATTTTAATCACAAGGAAACACTGATTAAAGGCCAGAGCTGTTTCCAGCGAGCGAGACAGCTACATAATTTGAATAGCTCATCTCGCTTTGCTCAATAATTACAGTTTTGCAAAAGTGTTCGCTTACTAGTCGTGGAATTTATTTTGGGATATATTTGACCAAAACCTACCGGGGCTAAGGCTTTCATTTATTTAAAAAGTGATGGAGTGGGCGGAAAAAGGGTTAAATTGAAAAAGTTAAGAATGATATTCGTTCTGACAATTCAGAAACATTAATTGCGTGATTTAAATTATTAATCAGACGATTTTTTGAGGCAAGCACTGTGTTAAGAACGTACTGGTGTACAACGTAAGGAATACTCACCGTACGACGGGTTGTCCTGTGATGGCGAAACTATATCATGTTATTCTCGCGCTCACTTTCCAAAATGTGTACACCAAACGGCTGGCTACCCTACACCTCTCGAAGCTTTGCAGATTGTTCTTAACGAAATCTATGTCGCCCATTGCCTACAGTCTACTACTGTACAGTAAGGGGTCAAAAGTGGAGTACCATTTTTGACACTTATTGTTAGTGCAATAAAGTTGAAAAGCGGTAATACACTTTTGACACTTACTGTTACTGTAAGTATACCTCTCCAATTGCACGCTTGGATTCTCGACAACTCTACCAAAGGCAGCAGTGGATTAGCAATATCCTTAAGAATAATCCAAATTGTGATTATTGGTTTACGCTCATGAATTTGATTTTATTGTTATAGGAGATAATATTAGTATCAAGAACAATATATTTAATTAATGATTGTGATCAGATGATTTCAATAGGTGTATTTGAATGTACGTATGTTTCTCGCGGAGTTGTAATTAAAATAGTACAAGATAATGACCAATTAAATTAAAGGTTATTTCATAAAAACACAGATATTTGAACTGATACGTGCACAAATTGGAGCATATCACAATCAATTACAACCTGATTTTTGATATTTCAACAATTGTTGGGAATTTAATGACATGTACAGACGCTAGAAGGTCAAGTTATCCGAAACTGTACCGGACACAAAATACGTGCTTTATCGTGGAAGTACCCGTTACCCGAAACTAACAAATTTACCAAGTCAACCATGAACCATAGCTCCTGCAAGATAAAGTTGATATATAATAAGAAAAATATAGACAGATTGTCTATATGATTATTAGTAATACATAAATAATAAGGAGAGCAAACGCCGATTAAAATTGCATGCCTTCAGGCAGATTATGGAGATACCAAACTATTATGTATATCGATGTGAATTATCTCAATTATTCATTTTCCGCAATAAATGAGTTTAAGTTCGGTACACTAAATAAATTGCAAAATAATTGTAGTATGTATTTTATGTCAACTGTATACAATTGAACAAATCAATTTATTTACTGATTCGACAAAGTTAATTGATTTATAATGTGAATATTTCGAATGGTTGGTCAGTTAATGTTTTGTACGTGAAAGTATTTAAATGATTATTTTACTGTACAAAAGTCTGATTTTCTGACTATAGAAGGGACTACAATCATCGCGGATATTTTGACGGGATCAGCACTCTAATTGCGTAATTGGTAGTAATAGTGACATTATTTACATTTCCGACTAGACAGTAAGCATACTATGTAGTCGGCAATGTAAATGTCGCAATGTATGTTGTTGAACTGTCAAAATGAAACCCTTTGCTACTGATAGCGTGTTACGTAGGTAATTACCTACTGTTTGAAGTTGATATTATAAATTAATTTCGGTCTCTGGCGCTTACATCAAGCAGTGGTCAGAATTATCAACTTTTGTTATAGTAGAAGGCTTTTGACTACTTTGTATGTGTATATTTGGCATTTTTAGGGTTTCATACTCAGAGGGTAAAACGGGATCCTATTACTAAGATCCCACTGCCTGTCTGTCTGTCTGTCGGTCTATCATCAAGCTGTATCTTATGAACCACGATGGTCAGATAGTGATGTGATGGGCACGCATGATGTATTTCTGCGTCCGCTATAACAAAATATACTAAAAGCAGAAAATTTTGGTATGGAACCCTTTGTACGCAAGTCTAGCTTGTACTTGGCGTTTTTTTTTTCTTTTTTTAATGAAATGAAATTGTTTATTTAGTGAAAAGGATTTCGAAATCACCCTTTATGGAAAAAAATAAGCTAAATGAGCTTGGCCTTTTCCGTTTGTCAGTCCTTTTTTTTGTTGGTTTGGGATATCATGAAATGACTTCTCCCGACCTGGGCGGAGCGGAAGGGCATGTCAGACTTTTACTGACTAAAACCTAACCGTGTTTCTTCACTTGGCTGTCCCAGGGTCACGGTTTCTTTTTTAACCCGGCGTCTGTATGGTAGAAAATTGTTACACCGACTGTCAAGTGGGTCAAAATTACCCTGAAATGTAGAAGCCTTTATTTTGTTGAACTTTAAATATATAATAAATATATGAGTATATTTTAGTTAGAACACTAATTTTAAGGTTATGCAGCAGAAATAAAAGGCAATATAACTAATCGTAGCATCTTTGTTTGAGTTATGAAAAAACATACAAAAATAATCAACAAAAATAGACATCCTCAGTCTCGTTACTATAAAATAACATAAATGTTCACTTATAATCTTACAATTATCGTTTTGGTGTAGTTGAAAACGAGATCTTTCAAACTTAAATCAAAATAAAAATAAAACAGTCCTAAGTTAGTCTCATTCTTGCAACATATCACAGCACTCTTTGCAGTACGGAACAATATGTTCGGGACAAATAAACTTGTGACAGTTTGTGCATGTATGCGTCGTTTTGCGATCTTTTTTGGCTGGGCAAACTTGACACCTTTTCCGTACACCTTGTACTTTTGCAGGTGGCTCCTCAGATGGTTCTCCATCAAGAAAATCTCTGATTCTCTTTCGCGTTTCTCTCGGCAACTGCACGACGTCTTGGCGAGTATTCAAGTGGTTATTTACGAGAGCAAGGCCTAACTTTTTGAGGAATTGGCGCCGTTTTACAATTTGATTATTATTTTTATTATGTATTATATATGAATTTATTGCAGACATATTCAGCACAGCATAAAATATTGTTTTAGGCCATTTCTTCGTGTTACGGCTAACGTTGTATGTGGAACAAAGTTCGTCAGCAACATCAACCCCGCCTTTAGTCATATTGTAAAAGGTGTTAATTTCAGGTTTACGCTTTTCTGCTGTCGACTCATCAATTTTTGCATCATGGTGAAGACTGGACATAAGTAATACCACTTTGTTTTTTTTAGGGATATGAGATACAATCGTAACATCATTTTGGAAGCTCGCTTTCTGACGAAATTCCACTTTTCTCTGAATCAGATTGCTCTAAAATTGCTAAAATACGCTGCCGCTCACATTCATCACGATCCATTTTAAATTATAACCTACAAATAACAGAATACGGAAATTATAATCTTTTTACACTAACTACTAAAATGGCGCATAATTGTTACATTGACTGTATAGTTGGGTCATATTTACCTTTTTGACGTTTGCGCACGTGTAACTCCCGGTGCAGTCGCACGACAACTAAACTGTGGCATAAAACAAGAAAGGTGATGTCTTAACTCCAGCTACTGAGAAGTACGGCAACGTCGCGTTCGATTCTTAAAAGATACAAACAATTGAAAATTGCGCGGGTCATATTGACCCAACCATACAGACCGGGTTAACCAACCCGCAACTTCAGGGTTGCGGTGTCCACGAAAACCGATGCCTCTTGGGCTGACCCAGGAGGCATCGGTTTTCGTTTACCCCGTCACGATGTGCTGACATCTCTTTGCGGCGCGCGTGAAACACAACGCGCCGTCGACTCGGGCCTGGTCTTTACCTGGCGGCGAACTGCCCACTGCTCACCGCCCACAGGCACGCGCCTACGATGATCGGGAGTTCGATGTCTTCTCCCGACCAGTGCGTCTGCGGCGGCTAGTGACATGACGGCGCTGGGATTCCCGATGCCTCACGAGCTCCGCCTCTTTCTTTGCCAGCATTACTGTTTCGCAGAAGGTGACGGCCTGCCATGCACTCTCGCTCCGGACCATGGCCTGGACCAGGGTCATACGAGAGAGATCACCGCCGATCGCCGCTACGAGGACACGGCTTTGCTATACCCAAAACCGGGCAGACCTCCACTGTAGGTTCCACCGTATCCTCAGGGCGATCCACACAATAGTAACACCCTGGCATTTGCTCCCGCCTTATACAAAACAGAAATCTCCCGAAACTACCGTGTTCGGTGAGGACCTGCGTCAGGCAGAGGTTAGGGCGCCGTGGCGTCTCTCTAGCCACTCCTCAAAGAGGTAAGTTACCGCCACCATTGTGGCGTGCCCAGCACTGGGTTGCGACAATCGCACTCTCCATGTCGCCATGAGATCCTGCCGGAGCTCAATCCGCCGTACCGCGATTTCTCGCGGCAGCGGAGTTTCTCTCGCCACTCTCACAACAAACTCTGGGTCACTGTCTTTCTTTAAGCCCAGGCATCTTGGTCAATAATGTGCGATTTTGTGTGTGTTTTTATGCGTGTGGGACCATCAATATAAGATAACAGGAAAAAAATACGTGGTAGAATGGAAAAAAAAAATCATCATCATCATCATTTCAGCCGAAAGACGTCCACTGCTGGACATAGGCCTCCCCCAAGGTTCTCCACGACGACCGGTCCTGCGCCTCCCGCATCCAGCGGTTTCCCGCGACCTTCACCAGGTCGTCGGTCCACCTTGTCGGGGGCCTACCCACGCTACGTCTTCCGGTGCGTGGTCGCCACTCGAGAACCCGTCGGCCCCATCGGGCATCGGTCCTACGGGCAATGTGTCCAGCCCATTGCTACTTCAGTGTTGCAATTCTTCGGGCTATGTCGGTTACTCTCGTTCTTCTGCGGATCTCCTCATTCCTGATTCGATCGCGCAGTGAAACCCCAAGCATAGCCCTCTCCATTGCCCTTTGAGCGACTTTGAGCCTTCTTATAAGGCCCATTGTTAGCGACCACGTCTCAATTCCATAAGTCATCACTGGCAACACACACTGGTCGAAGACTTTTGTCTTGAGACACTGCGGTATTTCGGACGAGAAGATTCTACGTAGCTTCCCGAAAGCAGCCCAGCCGAGTTGGATTCGACGATTGACCTCTTTCTCGAAGTTGGACCTTCCTAACTGGATAGTTTGTCCCAGGTACACGTAGCTGTCAACAACTTCGAGAACAGAGTCTCCAATCTTTATAGGAGTCGGTACAACATGGGCATTAGACATGACTTTCGTCTTGCCCATGTTCATTTTAAGACCGACTCGCTTGGAGGCCCTACTGAGGTCTTCGAGCATTGTACTCAGGTCCTCCGCGGTCTCAGCCATGACTACGATATCATCAGCAAACCGAAGGTGTGTCATGTACTCGCCATTGATGTTGATGCCCAGTCCTTTCCAGTCCAGAACCTTGAAGACATCCTCCAATGCAGCGGTGAACAGTTTCGGAGAGATAACATCTCCCTGTCTGACACCACGCTGCAGAGGTATTGGTTTCGAGGTCTGGTCCTGTATTCGGACTGACATGGTGGCGTTTTCGTACAAACCCTTCAGCGCTTCAATATATCGATAGTCTACTTGGCACCGCTGGAGAGACTGCAGTACAGCCCAGGTCTCGATCGAATCAAAGGCTTTTTCGTAGTCCACAAACGCCAAGCAAAGGGGTAGGTTATACTTCTCGGCCTTCTGTATAACCTGCCGCAGCGTGTGTATGTGGTCTACTGTGCTGTAGCCTTTTCGGGAACCGGTTTGTTCGGGCGGCTGGAAGTCGTCAAACCTGCAGGCGAGACGATTTGTGAGGACTCTTGAAAACAACTTATAGACATGACTCAGAAGTGAGATGGGTCTGTAGTTTTTCAAAAGGGTGTTGTCACCCTTTTTGAAAAAGAGTACCACCACACTTCTGTGCCATGCCTGTGGCGTTTTTCCCTTATCTATGACGGAATTAAATAACTTCTGAAGGGCCCTAAGGATCGGTTCACCACCCGCCTTCAGTAGCTCTGCCGTTATTCCGTCATCGCCTGGCGCCTTGTTGTTTTTAAGCTGTTTCAGAGCCAATCGAATCTCCTGCAGGCTGACGTCCGGGATATCTTCAGTGTAGTGTCGGGTTAATCTTGCTCTAGGGTCTTCAGCAAGATTTAATGCGGGTCTTGTCGTTGAAGTGTAGAGCTGTCCATAGAAATTCTCGACTTCCCTCAAAAGCTCGGGCCCGGACGTTAAGATCTTGCCGTCGTCAGTCTTCAGCTTGCTTAGCCGGCTATGCCCAATAGTCAGATCTCTAGCGAAAACTTTAGAGCCTCTGTTTCGCTCTATAGCCTCCGTTATACGCTCGGTATTATACCGACGTAGGTCGCGCTTCAGAGACTTTGAGATCTGCTTATTGAGCTGCCGGTATCTGAAAGCATCACTTGACGAACGCAAAATCATCTCACGTCTGTCCTCCATGAGCTCGAGAGTGTAGTCCGAGAGCTTTTTAGTTCTATTTGTACAGCGGGTCCTAAAATACTTAGTCCCGACCGTACGGACAGCTTCTACAAACCCGTCATTATATTCGTCCACGTCGCCACTTAGGCATTCGAAGCGATTTTGGAGCTCGAGCTGGAAACCCTCGGATTTGTGGATCTGAATGGGTGCTGGCCGGAGCGTGGACTTCATCAGGCGAGATCTTTCGGACACTATGTTCAGATTCAATGTGCCTCTGACCATACGGTGATCGCTGCCGCATTTGAGCGAGTTGATCACTGAGACATCATTGAATATGTGCCTTTTTGTCGTCAAAATGAAGTCTATCTCATTCTTAGTGACCCCGTCGGGACTGATCCAAGTCCACTTTCGCTGTTCACGCTTTTTGAAGAAGGAGTTCATCATAAAGAGTCCCTCCTTCTCCATGAAGCCAGCTAACATGTGGCCTCAGTGGTTCCGACGCCCAAATCCAAAATTTCCCAGTCCGAGCTCTTCACCACTCCGTTTACCAAGTTTAGCGTTGAAGTCCCCCATGATAACGCTGTAGTGAGTTTTAGAGCTATGTATGGCTTTAGAGATGTCCTCATACATAGTCTCTACTTCATCGTCGGAGTGTGTCGAAGTCGGGGCGTATACCTGAATGACCTTCAGCGAATACCGTTTGGTTATTCTGAGTATCAGGAACGCCACCCTGGTCGACACACTCTCGATCTTCACTACATTGTCGACAAGGGACCTGTGGACGAGGAACCCGACACCACCTTGGGACTGATGGTCGCCCTCCCGGAAATAGAGCAAGTTACCGGATTTAAGGATTATCGAGTCCTCACTCTCTCTTCGGACTTCAGATAATCCCAGGACACCCCATCGCAACTTGCTCAATTCTTCCTCCAGTTCAATAACCCTCTCGTCGGTCCGCAGTGTGCGCATGTTTAGTGTTGCCAGGTCGATCCGTCGTTGCTTGTGGTAGCCGGATCTCTTCCGGAGATTCTTCGCACCCCTTGCCCCGCCGTTACCTTGGCCGCTACCACAATGACCAGGAATAGCGGAGCTGCCGGGGACTAGGGGCCTTGGCTTAGTCGTGTGCAACATTTGGGGGGGGGGTTTGCCATAATCCCCACGCTTGGCAGGCGGGTTGGGGATCGCAGGATTTCATATTCCACAGAAGAAGCGCTGCTGCCCGCTTCCCTGGTGAGAGTTCCCTTAGTCGCCTCTTACGACACCCACGGGAGGATATGGGTTGGTACTATTCTAAGCCCGGAACCACACGGAATACTAAGCCCGGTACCACACGGAATAAAAAAAAAAATAAAATAAAAAAAAATAGTACAGAGTTATATCGTAATTTTAATAAAAACTGCTTTAGATAATTAAATCTTTTGTTAAATAAGTTAAAATAATGTACTCGTGCTAACGGTTTGATTTTTCTCTTACAGGTAAGTCTATGCATGCATGGCTGGCGTAACTCGTAAGTCTTTTATATTGTCTTTACTTTATCGATTAACAATTTACTGACCTTCCTACTTAAGCGTCTGTTCTCTGTTTACTCAAATCAATCACAACGTTTAAACAAAAAACTACTGGTTTAATTATGAACCTTTTATGCAGCAAAAATATTACATAGCGACCATTTATTAGACTTCTACAGAATGGTTGCTATTTAATATTTTTTTGAAAACTTCCCAATGTTTTTATGTAGGTACCGATAAATAAATGAGTTACGTTATATCTATTTCTGTTTTAAAATGATAAAATTTCAAATAGCTTTATTTTAAAATTACGTTCCCACAAAACAATAATAGTTATGAAAACAAAAATAATATTTATAATCATTTCCATGGTCATATAATAGTGTTCATTGAAGAAAAATATTTTTATATATAGGTACTTATTGGGATTAGGATTACAAACAAGAATTCTCTTTAACTGAATAATATTATTTATTCAGTAAATCACACAAACATACCTACAGTAAGTAAACCGACCGCTATGACATAAGTAGTCAGAGAAAAAAACAGTGTCGCCACCTAATGTTACAACACAAAATTAGACAGGCAAACACTCACTTACTATACAGCCAAGTATCAAAATAAAATTTAATCCAACAGTACCTACTTAAATTTTTATATAAACATTTGTGAGTAGAGAAAGACCCGCATTCGATTCAGTGAGTAAGTGTCGAGAGCAATGCACATTCCTTCTCCGAATGAGAACGGAAGGGAAGAAAAGCCTTGCAACTCACTGTGACTGCTGCTCTGAGCTGATTTATTTCTGGAAGCAAAATGAAGATCTGCCTAGGTAAGTAAACTGCTGCTAGCAAAGACAGATTTGACTTCCGTGTAGTGCAAAAAAATTATTGTGCCCATCGGAAGTAACGGCAAAAGTGAAAACTTGAACATTAATTTTGTTAATTTTTAGAATGGTTAGGGAATGTCTTCGCACGAATTGTTTGATTAGATTCACAAATTTTAAAAGTATAGGGCGGTCGAGCTATCTATCATCATATCCATCTACAGTCACCAACATGGATGTACTTAGCAGGTTGTACAAACACGCATGTACACTCCTGATAAACGAAACAATCAGCAGGAACAGTCATACATTTTCGGCACGGTAGAAATAGATAAGGATATTACTTTCTCTCCTACCCGCGCAGCCTAATTCCCCTCCATCTTACGGATTTAAAATCAGGTCACTTGTATTAACGCGAGTATAAATTTTTTTACTCAATCCACCTTTTTTTATTTAAGCTCTTATTTTCCTGCTGCCCATATTGCTACTTATGCTTCCCATATCATATATTGCATATTTTTGTTGTCCATGAAAAGTATTCGCCAGTCTGTGCCAAGAACGGTTGCAGCTATGTTAACAATTGCAGGTAAATTTATGCACGACTTTAAGAGCTATTACGCACAGTCGACTGGACGTCTCGTCTCGACTTGTCGTTTTGAGACCAGAGTTAATGGAACATTCCCACAAACCACGATCAGGTCAACCCATACAGATGTTATCCGTCCCGTAACTGAAGTAATCGTTGTTTCAACAATTTATTCTATTTTTTTACATAATTTATAGAGGGTGAGTTATAATGTGTCTATTGCTTTATGTTAAATAAGTTATTCTGAAACTTTTTTCTTTCAATTTGCATAAATTTATATTGTATAGCGCCAGTGTTACGCTACAGTTAATCGTTTTTATTTAAGAGAATGTTCCAGATATTTTCCCCTGACAAGACAAAGAGAACTAACTACAAACTCTACGAAAAAATACAGCCATCAGAATGAATATTAAATTCACCATTTATGCCTATTTAATGAAAATGCTTCGAACTGTTAACTCGTTGGTCATAATGAAACGCATACTGAGGGCACTTCCCGTTGCGTTGAAATTACGTCACTATGCCGGCAATTAAATATGGCGGCGTAATAAACTTGACTGGATTCATAATAATGTATGCAGATTTGTTGTGTTCATATTTTAGTTATTTGGATGCAAATGAAGTCGTTTTTCCTCCTCCGTGGGAAAATAATTTCAGAAAAGTTTGTAATGAAGTGGTATTAGAAAAAGTAGTATAAAAGCTTTGCTTTGGATAATCTGCTATTATAGATTTCTGGGATACTTACCAATAAACGACCTGTACCTTTTGGTTAGTGTTTAAAATGCACCTTAACAAATAAACGAAAAATACAATGGCCACGTTCAATGTTAACTCTTTCTTTATGTAAAAAAAAGACGTGTGGCACTCGGGGACTGCCGCGGTAAAGCTATTGCATAGCATTTTGTATCAATTTATGCAATTATAATTATTTATTTATTTTATTTATGCAGTATTTTTTTTCTTTGATATTAATTCAAGTTACACTTTTTGAGCGTGGTGACCGGTAAGAAAACAAATTTTTCTTTTATTAAATAAATAAAAAGTTAATATTATTTAAAATATTTTTATTATTTTACAATACATGTGGGTTTTATTACCTTACAGTAGCTGTTGGTTATTCAGGAATATTTATCATTGAAACTATAGGTTTATGATAACTGAAATAAGAAACATAAGTTTGCGACTTAATATCCTCTAAATACCTAGAAAATACCGCGTCAATGGTGGTCCCATATTTTGTTGTGGACTTTTGTGGATCATTATTCATTTTTAAATTCAATGTTTTTGATAGAAAAGTTGTCCACCGCTCTGATTTTTTATCAGCGAAGTTAATGTTGAAATCGCCAGCCAAGTGGAAATTTATTACCATTTGTTTCAAGTATTTTCGAGCCACTCGAGTTACTCCAGTAAAGTGCGATGAATAAAATGCTCTACCTCGTCCAATTTTGGATTCGGAGAAATGTAAATTGCTACCATAACTATTTGTAGGCCATTTCTAAGTTTGCATAAGCACGCACAAATATCTCCAACAACTGAGCGCCTAATATTAACATCGCTAACGTGTGCAATATTTATTTCAATATTCGGAGTCATAATATTAGTAATATCATTTTTATTTTGGTAAATAGCTACCCCACCTTTTGAAACAGTATCTCGTTTGAACTGAACAATACAATTAAAATTAGGTATTTCAATTGGATTATCATGCGTCATGCAAGTTTCGGTAAGAAGTAACACATTTGTTTGTCTCGTAACTGAATCTTGTAAATCGTATTTATGACTATTTAGACTGGCAGTTGAAAGTCATTATTGAAATGCCATTTCTATTACTAATGAAATCTAATACACTTTGAGCAATCGTCTGAACACTATTTAAAGACAGTCTTTTGAATTCTTGCAACAATTGAAAAAACGGTCGCGTGAGCACTTTTTACTCTATAAAATCACGCGCTTTTATTTAGTAAACAACACTATAAATAATTTAAAAGTCCAATGAAAAATTAGCATGACATTCATCTTAGCTTTTCCGTTAAAAAAAAAAGCTATTTTATAAAAACACTACTAAATTAATTTGAATAAAAGTACTTAATAATTAATTATATGAAAAGTTTTTAAGGTAGCCATGACAACGTCGATGACGTCTATGACATATCTCTATAGAAGACCTATTTCAGAGAGAAAATTAATCGCAAGTTTAGCACATCGCAACTAGCAGTAACATGGCAAGTGTGTAGGACTGAGTTCGCGCCCTGCAATATGCATGCTCTTTTTGAAAATCTATAAATTGTTTTCAAAAGATGTAGTCGCACGCACACAAACATACCGTGCCGAAGACTGCCGAACTGAAACGACGTTAGACGATGGGGAGCGTGAGGTTTTTTCGTTACGGAATTTCTGGATTCGGTCCCCGCGCTCAAGGCCCGCGATAGAAGCTATGCAATAGCTTAATAATCCTTTCCCTGCTGTCAATCATAATTATGCTTATATACCAACATGATCTGGGTGATATTAAACCAGCGAAATTAACACCGTAGCATATTCTCCCTCATATTAAATTAAAACTTTGCAGAAATCTGTTGAACAAAATGTTCATAACTAATAAGCAAGATTAAGCCGTAAACCGCTTTGTCGCCGACTTGTAAACTCGCTTACGGTACCACTTAGTAAACGCCAAGCTGGTTAGAATAAGATCGGATAGAACCTGCTTCAACTTCATCCGTCATCTTGAGTGATGTTTTTGGTAAATTTTACGCTTTGTGTGGGAGGATGTATGTATTAATCAATAGTACATATAACCACAATGAGCCGTGGTGCCCTGGTGGTAACGGCTCAGACCCAGAGAAGTGCTTTAATTTGTGCAAATAATTTCATCACCATTACGCTCAAAAGGCGTGAGGCAACTGACATGTCCTACAATCAATAATTCGATGGCATATGATATCAAGGCCAAATGGTAGATTACTAACCTGGACCCTCTCGAACAGAGGGCGTCTCGGAGGGGTAGTAGGAACATGAAACATGAAACTGATTATGATAATCATGAATTATCAAAAGACTTTATTCGATAAATAATTCCAAAGAACGCAGTTTCGCCTCCTCTTTTATACCGCATACATCGAGGGACTGGTACAATTTGCCAGCGGCGGTGTTTCCGTCGACTACAATTTGAGTGCCTTCAAGGCTAGAGTAGATATATATATTTTTTTTTTAATAATTATAAACTAGCGCTTGACCGCAATCCCGCCTGATGGTAAGCAGTGATGCGATCGTTGATGGTAAAGCGCGCTAGTTTATTAAGAGCCTGTTCATTCGGAAAATCCTTTCTATTCAGTTAGTTTTTTGAGTGAATGAATGAATGAATTCAGCGAATAGGAAGGAAGACGGCAGTTGAGCGAGGTGATGCAATGTTAAACCCAACAACACGACCAACGATGCTGCGCCAAAGGGAGATTAATCTGAAGACCCTCCACGACCAAAATCCCAACACAACAACATTAGGCGCATCGTACCCGGCACACATCGCAACACAATTGCTCAGACCCGTCCTCCGTACGGCTTCACCAGACATCATGCCGAAAAAGGACAAATCGCTTGGCGGCAAGGCTTTGTCTGGTGGGTGGTAACTCCTGCCGGCGGCCGATGTTATGGCCTACCACCGATAGACTAAATAGACTCTTAATAAACTAGCGCGCTTTACCATCAGCGATTGCATGACTGCTTACCATCAGGCGGGATTGCGGTCAAACGCTTGTTTATAATTTATATATAAAAAAAAGTTTGGAAACTATTTTGAAATGTATATGAAGATTGACTGAAGAGCTTACTGCTTTCTAGAAGAAAATTATCACAGCTAAATAGGTACGCTAGACATAGCCCAATCCTCAAAAGTAATTTAAAGATGCTGACCCATGCTAAACTCATGAAGCGACTTTCTCTCCAGTTTAATCTCCTCGACGAGACCATATAATGTACGAAGTACTTTTACCTCGTACTAAATGGTACTAGAAATATATAATCCTTCACACTTGTCACGGAACTATCTTTATTACTACCTCTATAACTCGTACACGGGAAAGGCGGACTGTCTGTACAAATTGGATTCCTGTTGATAAAAATAAAATTCTACAACTCTACAGTTATATTTCTAATGAAGGATTAAGACAGACATGTGTATGAGCTGATAAAGCTTTCTTAAATAATAAAGTCTTCCCTTAACAATAAAATAACACTTAATTTATCGCAGGTAGTTAGCAGAAATAGATGTGGGTGATTTAAATATAGGATCACTACCGGAAAGTATTGTATGAAAATCAGTGTTTCTGGCTCGAACGTTTGGAGTTAAATTCTATGTATTTATGTAAGAATATATGTGAACTTTACTTGTTGTAAAAAACAAAATTCTATCTAGATGTATGAATAAACATTCGAGCGAGCTTGGATTTTAAAAAAAAGTTTGAATTTACGTTACTTTTATTTTTTTCTTTTGTGCATAGACTGAACTTGACGCCAATAGCGTTAAGGATATTATATGCCCATGCCATGCGTAAGGGAAGAAGTTAAATCCCCCTTTCCTTCGACCGCACGGTGTCTGCATACGTACAATGTTTACTGCTCCTGTTATTTCATTAAAGCGGCGCGGGGCGTGCATGTGTGTTTGTACAATAGCCTGCTATGCGTATCCACATATCGTCGCCGTAGAGTGAAAACCTCGTAAGTACAAAAATAATAACTTTTCAGGAGGAAGAAAAGACTGCGTGCTGTAAAATTTTTGTACTGCGACTTTTATATGTTTTTTATTAATTAATATGGAGATTTAACCCGCTTTTATACCCAAATCGGTTCAGTACTATAAGATTGCCCAAATGAAAAAGGAAATGAAATGAAACTACACGTTCGTTGCTAGATATTCACACGAAACTGACAGCTGCGCTTGTTTACGAGGTTCTCATTTAGCGTCATAGATACGAGTATCTAATGAACAAATGAGTCAGATCAGGATGTGCGTAGTGAAGGTTTCTTCCCAGAAACGCAATAAAATAAATTTGAGCAAAAATGCATTCCCGAGGTTTTCACTCTACGGTGACGATATGGTAGTGCGACGACTCGACCGTATACTAGTAAAATTAGTGCATATAAAATAATGACGAAATTCGTGCGAAATTATTCTCTAAACATTCCAAAATAATCAAAAGTGCACACGTTAATGTTCTATTTTCACTTCTACCGACACTACACACTTCTTCCTGTCGTGCAACCAGTTTGTTTTTAGAATTTATCCTGTTCGTCTATAACCTAAAATAATGATCAAAAAAACTTTAGGTTAAACTCCAAACTCAGACCTTAAATATTCTATTTAAATCATATCTATTCTATAAAACTTGAACATACTTACATATTATCTATCAATACACACGACGGAACAGACAATGGGCGGTCAAGATCAATCAGTATGAATGAAATGGTGGGTTGCGATCAATTGGCAATCATTTGTTCGGTATTTCGAAGTCATAAATCCTTGCCCAACATAGGCGGGGTTACACCAAAATGCATAAAACATAATTATACATATTATATTTATGTTCTACATATATTCATAGTCATTGTTTTATTTATGAACAACAAATCTTATCTTAAATTACATGATATAAAAAAATATTTAAGAGACAAAAGTGTGTCACTAATTAGTTTCGTTTGTCGTTTACTGAAAAGACCTAAAACAGGGACTATGACAAGCAAATTATATACAAAACTTGTAGGAAAGAAGCATAAATGATATTTCCACCATTTATTTTAAAATGTTTATTCTTATATCCAAATTCAGTGTTGCACCTGAGTAAAAATTTCCGTTCAATTCATGTGCAGTAATGTGTAATAGAGTGTTAGTGAGTGCGGTGCGCTGTCTGCTGGCACCTACGAAGCTTCATTCGTCTTCTGTCTCAGTAATCGATATTTTGACTATACATTGACACTTTTAAACAATTGTTACTAACGTGTAGGTTTGGTATTTAAGTATATTGAAGTATTTTATATCTTCTTCAGTTTTCAAATTATTTCCATTATTAAGTCAAAACACATAACACCATTTGATGTTTTTTTTTTACATATTATAAAATAGTGCTTACTGCAATGCCGCCTGATGGTAAGCAGTAATGCAGTCGTTGATGGTAAAGCATGCTAGTTTATTAAGAACCTATTCGGTCTAGCCTTGAAGAAACTTAAATTGTAGTCAGACGGAAACACCTCCGCTGGCAAATTGTTCCAGTCCCTCGAGAAATGTTTCGCCTCATCTTATATTCCGCGTACATGGTTTAGAAGATGGGGCGAAACATTTCGTCTGAACCGTCATGATGTCAATAACATACAATAGGGAATCAAGTCATGCAATTCCCTCGCACACTCTCCAAAATACATCCTATAGAACACCGACAGACTAACTATACTTCGTCTGTATTCCAGGCTTTGCAGGCAGTTCTGAATTAAATCAGGGTACCTAATTAGCCTCTACGCACGCCTCTCCACCAAATCCAAAGTAGCCAGGTGACATTTTGCAGCACCAGCTCACATGTGGCTAACATTGTCATAGTGGCCACGAGTATATGCATTTTTCTAAACAATATTATTGAATTAATTTTGCACGTCTGGATTACACTTGCAAACAATATTTCCCATCCAAAGCGTTCAATTTTCAGTCTAAATCAGTGTGATGTACTGCACTGTCGTGGTGGCCTAATGGTTAAAATTCCAGCCTCTTAAGTATGAGGGTGCGGGTTCAATTCCAGGTCAGGCAATTACCAATATAACTTTCCTAAGTTATATGTATTTTTAAGTATATCTTGGACACCAATCACTGATTACAAGGTGAAGGAAAAAATCTTGAGGAAACCTGGACTTTAACTCTGAAATCGCCAACCCGCAATGAGCAAGCGGGATGATTATGCTCAATCCTTCTCTGTAAGAGAGGAGACCTGTGCCCAGCAGTGGAACGACAAAAAGGTGAAATGACTTTGAACCAAATGTGAAGATTTGCTCCGGTGAGCCAAGTCCGGGTGTTTTGCGCACAGTTACCGCGGCCTAAATTATTGTATGACGTGAAATCGAGACGGATTCGAACGTAAACATTCTTTGATGGTAGGAAATATTAGGGAAAATTTTCCAATTTATCAAAGTAATAGAACATCAATTCAAATGGTTCAACCGTCTGCATTGATATTGGCTGATTAAAGGTGGGTAGTTAGGAGCAGAACATAGCGATTTTATTTCGAAATTTCAGTAAAAGTGATTCACTTTTACTGAAATTTCCTCCTCCTTGTGAAATGTCCTCTTTTCGGGTTTTAGTTATTTAAATTACACCTAAAATATGAAAAAGTTTAGAAAACAGAAAATAAATTTGCATCATCATATTACTTCTGCTTTAGTCTCAACAGCATATGAATAATGAATGCTACAGGAAATGCAAACGAAGTAACTTTGACAATATTTTACAAAAAACCTTTAGTTTGAACGCAATTTGTCAGAACAAAGCTGGCTGGTTGCCATTTATTTAACCTACATGTGTATGTAGAGCATACAGTTTTGAGAAACATGAAATTTTTGCGAACTCCGAATAAGCATTTACCGAGATATTCAGAATTCGATAGTGTGTGGTCGTGATAAAGGATTTGTTGAAAGGAGCACAAAGATATTGTTGTCGAATAAGAACGCAGTATTCTTAGTAACAGATCCAATCGAAGATTGATGGCCTTCGAATTGAGACTCTTTTTTTCTAGGTATGTACTTAAAGGGGTGCCCAGTATTACTTTTTTCTAGTTTATTTTCCACAGTGGTCAAGGCGCTGACGTTTTTGTGCCAATACCTGTCTTGTTCGATCTCTAGCCATTTTGTCCTTGCATGTGTTAATAGATCGCTACACTACCCTCGCCTTCATCTGCCAAGTGTACAAACATAAAATGCTGACAGTTCATACTATTTAATACTATCATCATCATCTCAGACACATGAAGTCCAATGCTGGACATAAGCCTCGCCTAAGGATTTCCAAAAAGAACAGTTGGACGCAGCCTGCATCCAGCGCTTCCCTGCGATTTTGGCCATGTCATCCGACCACCTAGTCGGTGGGCGTTCAACGCTGCGCTTTCCAGTACGTAGTCACCATTCATTTAATATTATATTAAAAGTAAATTACCCAACAAATATTATCATTTCCAGACTCCAGATCCCAGGCTAGGTGACCTGGAGCCTGGAACCTATAGTTACAAAATAAATCGACATATTTTTTTTTATTCTTTACTGTGCAAAATACACGCAGACATGGCTCCACGCAAATTGTTGCTACTATCAGAAAACCGTGGTAAATCATTAGGAATAAAAAAGAAAAAATCTATAAATCACAAAGTTTGTTAACTAACTCCCAGTGTAACATGTGTTTATCAAAACCGCTACTACACCCAAGTTTAAAGCAAATTGACCCGAAACTAGCGAACCGGGTGATTGGAATACCGTTCGAAAGCCTAAAGTAAAATGGTCTAAATATTCTCAAGTAACTTACCAAGAGTTATGGGCGCCTGGCAGAACTTTGGTGATAGCCACAGTGAAAATAGGATTGGGATTTTGGGATTAGGACGCCTGAATGAAATTCTGAGCCCTTCAATTTGGATTTTGGGCCTGAAATAATGCGTGACAGGGGTTGTATGAATTTTCGGAACGTGATTTGAGTTTTTTGGGTAAAACTGTGTGATAAATCGGCTATGAATCTTAGGGCTACAATGTTTAGGATTTATTTAAAACTAGCTAAATCGATAGACATTGTCCTGTCTTTATTATAAATAGTGAATTTGAATTGGTATAATTAATAAAAAAAAATCTATTATATAATTTAGTTTTATTGCTATTCCGACAATATTGGCCGCGTCAAAAACATAGAATTTCAAGTTTGATGTCACAAACTTCTTCTTGAGCTTTATTTATCAACACTGCAAATGCTACCCGTCCTGGAATTTGCAATCATTTAAATTCGAATGGCATCTCATTCGGAAATAAATGAATTCATGGAATCTAAAAATCTTCACCTTCACCCTTTCAAAATTGTGGCTTCGATGACGTTACTTATTAATGCTGCCCTTGCGTTGTTGACACCGCTACTATCCGGATGAAGCCTTTTGCCTCGTCTTTTATACCGCGTACATCGAAGGACTGGAACAATTTGTCTGCGGGGGTGTTTCTGTTTGATTAAAATTTAAGTGTCTTCATCACTAGAGTAAATAGGCACTTAATAAAGTAGTGCGCCTTACCATTAATGATTGCATCACTGCTTACAACAGGCAGAATCGCGGTCAAGCACTAGCTTATAACGTTTTAAAAAGAGGTATTCATCGCAAGTCGAGTGTACATTACAAACACGTGGCTGGTTTATATTCCACAACATAACGAGTACTGATCCGATAATTAATTGCGGATTATGAGGTAGTAATAATTCATTATCGATGCCTCATA
Source organism: Sesamia inferens (assembly GCA_037179545.1). Lineage (NCBI taxonomy): Eukaryota > Metazoa > Arthropoda > Insecta > Lepidoptera > Noctuidae > Sesamia > Sesamia inferens. Next base: position 24,826,753 of record CM073945.1, on the reverse strand, counting down.
ATCTGCGATTAAGTCGTAGGAAATTCCAGCGAATTTATAAAACCGTTGGATTCTAAAAAAATTAATTAATTTCATACGGTGGTTAAGTATTGCAAATGTTCCTTTTTACACCTTATCCTGATAATAGAATAAAATAAGAAAATCTTTTATTGCCGACAGTCAGTCAACCACATCAACAATATCAACCCTAGCAGGAAGGCTCAGTTCGGCCGCCTACGCCGTCAGGAAAGTAAGAATATACTGCCGTTGATACAGCTCGTTTAGTTTATTTTAGTTTTTTCCACAGCGTTATGTCCTACGGTATTCTACTGTGGGGGCAAAGCCGCTACATTCAAAATATATTTGTACTTCAAAAACGAGCTGTCCGAGCAATTTACCAGCTCGGTGTCAGATTTTCTCTGAGAGATTTCTTTAAAGATATTGGTATTCTCACGGTTGCTTCGGTCATGTGTTTTTTTAAATGAAAAGACACCTGTGCTGCTGGGGAGATTCTTCCGCCACTTCTTCTTACCAGCGAAAGCACTAGGAAGTGTCGGTGGGTGGGCGTTTTGGGGGACTGTCTTATGTAATATTGACGTTCAAAAAGCGCTGGTTCTCAGCCTAATTTGAATAAATGACTTTTGATTTTTTGATTTTGACAGTCGACAAGTCCATAAGGTTAGTAACAATTTTACTTACCTTCTTGTGTTCGATACAGATATATATTATTATAAAAACTACCAACGAAAATTGTTTTGAACGAGATCTAGTAAGTAGTTTTTTTTTTAATACCTCGTTAATCGTAAACCGCTTATTACCGCGTAATCATTCATACAAATAACTTAAATTAATGGTACGGAACCCTTTGTGCGTGACTCCGACCCGCACTTGGCCGGTTTTATACATACAATATGTATGTAGACTCCGAAATTTTGCTTTCGGTATCTTAAGCATTTTACATGTGTGAGTCTGTTTTTAATTAGCAAGCCGCACGTACATACACACATAACCAGCCTATAATGTTCCCGCTCCTGGGACAAAGGCCTCCTCTGAGTTCAAAGGGAGTGGGCCGTAATCAACCACGTGGATCCATTGCGGGTTGGTAAGATGTAAACCGTACGATGTTACAATTAATGGTCTTGAGCCACAGAAAACGATGCACTTAAGCAATTAGATTATCAAATTGCACTTATCTTTAACTGGCATGTTATTTATTATAAAGGTATTTTAGGTACAATATATTTCGTATTTTTTCGCAATTGTAATTTTAATGTTCAATTTAATGTTTTTCTCGGTTTTTATTGTTATTTTTATCTTTTTTATTTTTATTTTTATTCCATCGTTTTTATCCTGCCTATAATATTATTTGTATTAATATGAATGTTTAATTTTGATTATGTTGATTTTATGTTAATTTTATTTTATTTTATGTTTCTAATTTTATGATTTGCACTCATCATATATTTTCACTAATAGTATCATGTTTAGACCTAGTTGTATGAGCAAGCTGTGGTCTTCTATAATTGAAGGCGCACACGTAAAAGAGCCTTACTGATTTATTGTAATTTTCTATTGTATTTGTGTGTCCTTTGTTGGAGATCCTAATAAATAAATAAATATTACCTATTGCCTGACAATTTGCATCAATATGCATACTGAGCAAATACGAATGACTAGCGTGTCTTTTCTCATGTAACAAACAAAAAATACCTCAAACATTTACGTAATTTTATACCTAGAAATGTCTCGATAAACTGTATCGAAATAAAACAAAAGGTACGTTTTAACTTTTAATAAAGTCATTATCAACCCTTTTATCGTCCCACTGCTGGGCACAGGTCTCCATTCATACAGAGAAGGATTGAGCATAATCACCACGCTTGCTCAACTTAATAAAGTAATGACATTTTATTTTTGTACACTCAAATATAGAGATATTTGTATTCTTGTACTCAACACGAATAATTAACCTTTGACCACGGACTGAACAAGGATATAAACGACACCTAGCCCTTACTTACTTACTTACTTCAGTATTTACACCTCCAAATTGCAGGACGTAAACCCTGAATCACCGAGTTCCAAATCCTACAAAGGCGCAAAATGTCCTGGGTTTATTGTGCTTTAATAAACTTGTCACCATACCACAGGGATCGGGGTAGGTAGGATTTTTTTACTCCAGGTCAAATAAAGTTACACTTTTCATACCAGTCCGCCCGAAGTTTTAGCTGTTTACGAGTAGTAAACACGTTAGTTATCACTCCCATAGTTTAGCTTTTCGGTAAATTCATTTGCACTCAGCCAGATAAAAGTCAAGTTAGAAGGAAGTTGCGCAGACAACTTTGAATTGTTATACTTAGAAACTCCCAGAAAAATAAGCGGGGAAAAAAATACTAATGACCGCAAAGTCGACAGGCAGTGGAATGAAAGACCGCTACTTATTAGATGTGACAGAACAATTAGTTCTGAATGGTTAAGTAAAAAGTTTGAAATCTGAGGTTAGTGAGATGTAAATCGTTTTTTGGCAGCAGCAAAACGTAACTATTCCAATTACGTAAAAGTCAACGTTATATAAAATGAAAAAAAATGAATGCTATAGAAATTATAATATATTATACCCTGTTTACCTTATGAGTGTTGTAGTAGACGTATTCTTGAGTGGAGGGCACTCAGATTAGGTGAAGCGACGATCTTCACAGGATGACTGGTAGTACCTAACTGGATGAGAGTTGCCGAAACTCAAGTTGAATGGCGTGAAATAGGAGAGGCTTATGTTCAGCAGTGGACTGACATCAGTCCACTGCTAAACATAAGCCTCTCATAGGCTGATGATGATAATCGTGACAATTAACAATCAATGTATTATGTATTCCTTCCATCTGTCGAAAAACAGTTTACCTCATTAGGTAAACCTTTTTGTTTTTGCTCCAATTTTTTTTATTTCTAATAATCTTACAATTAGGTTCACAAATGGTTTTAGCCGCACAACGAAAACCTCTCAGGGTTTATCTGCATGTCGGTGAGCCGAAACAACAAAAACTAAAAATAATTATTTTTGTATTAATACGTAGGTACAGTCGCCCGCACATCAACCACAACCCGCCAAATACCTCCATAGATTCTCAACTTTATCGCCAAAGCATTACGGTTCAAGCTTGATTGGCAAAGCTTGACAGATCCAGGCAGCTCGACCCGCTGGCACCCGCACCTACATACATTATTATTTGGTATTTTTATTATTTGAAATTTTGCGTAAAGAAACGCTTAGATTTGTATTTATAACTTTTCGAACTCGTTTTATATAGCGTTTGCAAGTCTTCTGGGAGTTTGTTGACATAAAAGGGTACCAAATATTCTGCAACCCTCATCCCGTACACATTATTAAATTTTGGTAAGATGTATTTATTTTTAACTAGGTATTATCGTTCTCAGAAAGTCTGGTCTTATTTTTTCCGTTAGCAGTTCAGGTCTATTAATTTCGGATAGAATACAGTATTCAACTTTATTGAACACATTCATAACATTACAATATTTAAAAAGGTCGTCGTCATGGTTTTGGAATTTCTTATATATATGATTTGGTGCAATTAAGGCAATTACTTAAACGCCGGTTAAGGGTTTCGAAGTTTATTAGCAACGAAAATACAATTGGTAGTAGGCAATGACAAGTAGAACGTAGCTGATGTCGCACCGAAGTCTTCCAGTCCTCAAAGTTCTCGTTACAGTTGTCGCAGTAGGTATTCTCAAAGATCGCTTCTTAACTTGCTTGTTTCGTTGCGGTAGTCGAATGCAGACTGAGTGCCTACTGACATCACGGCGCTTTATATAGGTCTGCTGATCGAATATTCCAGATTCATCTAGACGTAATAATAATAGCACATAACTTCGAGTACATTCAGGAGGTACCTACGGTAATTCACCGGAGACGATATTTCTAGAAATTTCGGTATCTATACTTTGCTGACAAAATTGTTGAGACCTGTACCATTCGATAGGCCATCCTAGGTCTAGCAATGCGTTTTTATATTGTAACTTTACAATGCCTAGGTCTGGAAATATAGGGCTTAAAAGTTAGGTACCGTAAAATGCTACAACGTTGCCTGTATTTTGACGTTTTTATTCCATAAATTCTTCAGTTTAGAGAAAGTCATATGTGTTTTCAATCACTGTTCGAAATTGTACATTAAGCTATCGGGATAGAGTTCATATTAGCCAAAAAAACCTCCTATTAATCACCATAAAAATGCATTTAAAAACGTAGGCAAAGTTACGTTACAATCTGCAACATTGCCTAGCTAGAAATATCATAGACTATTATGGATACAACCGGGACGATTAGGCGCCTATGTTGCTTATAATTTGTTTTCTATTTTAGACTTTAGTTAGTCTGTAATTGCAATACATACATATTTTTAACTGTGGTAGGCAAAGTTGAATACTTCATTGTAAAACTCACATACAACAGTAAAAAGGTCTGTAGGGTTGCTACTCAGGGTAGATTAATAAAAAACTAAAAATATAATATTAATATATATTTCTGAAATAATAAAATTAAATCAAAAATCGATGTAAAACCTTTCAAAACATTATATTATTACCCTACTAATAAAAGCGCGGTTTCACCCGCATCCCCGGCGAACTACTTGCCGCACCCGGATAAAAAGTAGCCTATGTTTCAATCCAAGTCACCCCTCTATGTGTGTGCCAAATTTCATCAAAATCCGTATAGCTGTTTGGGCGTGACAAGGTAACAAACAAATTCTCAGAAAAAGAGCTAATTTAAAAAAGTTTGAGTGGCAGCCCTAACCCTAGGCAAAGTTGAGTATTTTTTTTCCGAAACCTGCTACAACTTTGCCGGCCATGATTTGACCCTTCAAAATAACATTTGTAGCAGAAAAACGAGGTAAAAAACAAAAAACAGCATATTTTCTTTGCTATTCAACTTACTTCAATACTACTTTATTTACATAAAGGATAAAAATTCATCAAATGAAATTATTCTACCTAACCGGTAAAACACGACTACGATCCCTGACATAACAATTGAAATTGACAATTTACTGACAGGTTATTTGAATGAATGATGCGTAAATGTTGCCATATATATTACCGACTTGCTCTTAGTAGTACGACATATTATAAAATCGTTTCTGTACGAGAATTATTTAACATTTTAAGGTTTTAGGCAATGTTGTAAAGTGATGGCAATGTTGTAGCATTTTACGGTACTGCATGCCACGCAATATTGAACCTTATGCCATTGACATAAGGTGCATTCGTAACAATAATTTTATTAGTAACTTTCCCCCAGGGGCTTTGCCCGCGTGGAATTCGGTTATATCGCGCTTTTTAGATTTCTCATTTTCGGGGATTAATTATCGTATCGTTTAGCTTCTAAATTTACACGTGCATATTCGTTTGCAATTTATTACCTTGTTTTAAACGACACACAGCGCTATCTATCACCGAACTGGTATGAAGCTAACAATATTTTTGTTTTCCCTCGGGAATAACAAATTTTTCCCCGATAAAAAGTAGATTATTATTTAATCTGGACTTCTAACTTTACGTCTGCAAAATTTCAAAGCAATTGGTTCAGTAGTTACGGCGTGAAAGCGGAAAAAACAAACAAATAAACTCACTTTCCGATTTATAATATTAAATAAGTAAAGATTATGTCCTAAGTGATTCCCATCTTCAGCAAACACAATACACAACAATTTCATGCAAGTTATAGAGAACAGAGACCAATACCAATGTGCGCTTTCGATTACAGGAGACCACATCAATGATTTTCTGCTGATCTGGATACAATAAGCTTGACAAAGCGAAAATATTAAAATGAATCAAAACATACAATACAATAAGAAAATCAAATCATGGATTGTGTCAACTAATCTCTCGATTCAACAAGGCGAACCTCTGTATTTTTCCCCCACTACTATATCATATTTGCCAATTTACCAAAATCCTTTTTCTAGTTCTCACACTATAAACCCATATCAAAATATGCCGAACTGATTCTATTATATTTCTATTGCTCCCAAGGTTATCATTGAATTGTAAAATATTTTACCCACGTTGTTCTTATGATACTTTTCTATCCGGTTTTTTCCTCCTAAAGATTCGAAACATGCTCGCGTGCAAATGACGCAGTGGCGAGCACCAGATGTGAGTCTATTTATCACTATAATCTACACTAATATTATAAAGAGCAAAACTTTGTTTGTATGTAACATTTACTTTCACCATTCAAAAGCTACATTATCCACGAGTAGCAGAGGCTAAATTTTATTTTGGAAAAAAGTAGGGTTTCGTAACATATTTGAGTTTTTTCAACACAAGGTGTAACTTATGAACCAGAAAACTTGCTTATTTTGCGTACGCTGACTATACTATAAAAGACAGAACCATAAAATGTACTAATTTATTGTAGATCTTATAAAAATCTACAAAAAAGTCCGCGGCACACTATACCTATCTATGTTGACTGAGGCACAACAAACATTTTTTTATTTAAAAATCTTGAATTTTATTTGGATTACTCTTAAACGCATTTATTTTAGTCATGCTATTAATCCTTACCAAAATAAATATCATCACTAAGTACGGTTTACGTAAATAATATTTGGTCTTTGAATGATTAAAATTGGACCTTTGATTTTGAAGTTATGGCGAAATTAAAATATTACGATTTCTGCTGCACCACCTGTTACATAGTGAGCGCCATCAAGGTGGGGGTGCGCAGGAGTCTACAGAGGTACGCGAGTAGATATTATGAAGGCATGTTTAAAATCGTCTCAACTTTGGACATCTGTTCAACATTTGAATTTGCGCAATAATATCAGAGCTCATCTACAGGGAAATACTTTATTTTCTCGGTGGTAGGCCACAACATCGGCCGCCGGCGTAGTTACCACCCACCAGACAAAGTCATGCCGCCAAGCGATTCGTCGTGTTCCGGCATGATGTCTGGTGAAGCCGTACGGAGGACGGGTCTGAGCAGTTGTGTTGCGATGTGTGCCGGGCTCGATGCGACAAATGTTGTTGTGTCGGGAGCTTGGTCCTGGAGGGTAGCGGGATCCGAAGCACGGTGCTCCGCTGGCCGACCGCAGGTAGTTGGGGGCCCAAGTAGTGTGCCAGCCACACACGAAAGGCTGCCCCGCCAACTGCGAAAAATCCCAGGGTAGCCCCATCGTGCCGGTTGGCGACCGGACGAGAGGACCCGATGGCGATCCCTGGGGGGGTTCGGGCGTCCCCACAGTCTCCAGATCAATCTCCCACTGGCGCAGCATCGTTGGTAGTTTTGTTGGGTTTATCATTGCATCACCTCGCTCAACTGCCGTCTTCCTTCCTATTCACTCAGTATATTAAAATGAAAAGTTTTAAAAAGAAAAGTAGGTGTGCACAGCGGGCGCACGTCCTCTCATTTAAAGTGCACCTCTCAAACATTCGAGGTCTGCACTCCAATATCGATGCAGTCCATCACCACCTTGAGACTGAAAAGCCCCACCTACTTTTCTTGACGGAGACCCAGATCAGATGTCCGTCTGATGCGGCATACCTCAACTACCCGGGATACTCTTTGGAGCATCATTTCCTGCAGCGTGCCGGGGTCTGTGTGTATGTCCGCAATGACATCTGTTGCCGGCGTCTCCGTCACCTCGAAGACTCTCATCTATCGTCCTTATGGCTGTTGGTTGACACTGGTGTGGACAAAATTGTCTACACCTGTGTCTACCGATCGCACAGCGGTGACCAGGAGACAACTCGACTATTTGACCACCTCAGTGTGGCTGCTGACAATGTACTGCATCGGCACCCTGACGCACAGTTCGTCGCTCTGGGGGACTTTAATGCCTGCCACCAAGACTGGTTTTTTCCATACCAGAGGACCGACCACGCTGGGAGAGAAGCGCGAAACTTTGCGCTATCAATGGGCCTTTCCCAGCTGGTGGAAGAAGCGACTAGGGTGCCTGATGTGGCTAGTCATACCGCCAATTGTCTGGACCTTCTGCTGACCACTGATCCGGACAGATGTATTGTTACAGTTTCCTCACCGTTAGGAACTTCAGACCACTGTCTGGTGAAGTCTGTGACGTCCTTCTCCCCACCTGATTGCGACTCGCGTGGTGAGCGGCGAATATGGCGTTACAAGTCAGCAGATTGGGATGAGATGCGCCACTTCTTTGCGTCTTATCCTTGGCAGCAGGTCTGCTTCTCTTCTAGCAATCCATCGAGCTGTGCGGACGCTATAACCGACGTGGTGCGTCAAGCTATGGAGTATTTTATCCCCTTCAGTGACGTGCCAGTCGGTGGCTCGGCTCGCCCATGGTTTAACGCAGACTGTGTTCAAGCTGAACAGCGTAAGCAGACGGCATTCCTCGCCTGGGTTGACGCTCGTGACCGCAGAGCTCTGGATCTAAGCTCAAAGAAGAGAGCTAAAGGCTCTCTTCTTTGCCGTGCTGCCAAGTCCTACAAAAAGGCGCTTAAGAAGGCTCGCTTCGACCGCATTACTAACATTGGTAACAAGCTCTCTGCGCACCCTTCCGGTAGCAGATCTTTCTGGTCCCTAGCCAAATCGGTCGAGGCGAACTTCTGTCGGCCCACACTGCCTCCGCTGGTTAGGCCTGATGGAGCACTGGCCCATACGGCGAGAGAGAAAGCAGGTCTCTTTGCATCTCTCTTTGCCCATAGTTCGCGTCTTGACACTGGCGATGCTACTCCACCTAATTTACCTCATTGCGGAACTTCAATGCCGGAGGTTAGCATTAGAAACAAGGAGGTTCTGAGAGTATTGTGTCGTCTGGACGTGAATAAGGCTAGTGGTCCAGATGGTATACCAGCGATTGTTCTTAAGGCTTGTGCGCCCGAGTTGTCTCCTGTATTGACGCGCCTGTATCGCCTCTCATTTAGGACTGGTATAGTGCCCAAGTCCTGGAAGCTTGCCAACGTGCAGCCCGTGCCCAAAAAGGGTAGTCGTGCCGATCCTACCAACTATCGGCCGATTTCAATAACCTCCATACTCTGCAAGATTATGGAGCGTGTATTGAACTCGCGCCTCTTGGCATACCTGGAAGGTAACGATCTCCTCAGTGACCGACAGTACGGTTTTCGACGCAATCGGTCAACTGGGGACCTACTAGTGTATGCCACTCACTTGTGGGGCGAGGCCCTCGAGAAAAATGGGGAAGCGATTGCCGTATCCCTTGATGTCTCGAAGGCCTTCGACCGGGTATAGCACGCTGACCTTTTGAGTAAGCTTCCAGCGTACGGCATTTCCGCTGGCCTGACTGGCTGGGTAAAAGACTTCCTGACTGAACGGTCCCTCCGAGTTGTCCAGCAGTGGACATCTATAGGCTGAAGAAGAAGGAGAAGACATGTATATTAATATTGTATATTGAAAAGCTAAAAGGAACTTTTATGCCCTAACTAGAATATCCAAAGCAACTTGGGGTCTATCATTCCTAACTTTAAAAACTATATATGGAGCTACCTACTTAGGATGTATGTGCTACGGTGCACCTGTTTGGGTCGATAGGGCCAGCATAGGGGCGGCACGACGTAAACTGCTTCAAAGCCAACGTTAGGCATTGATATTTTTATGCAAGGCGTATAGAACGGTCAGTACTGAAGCCTTACCGGTACTGGCAGGTGTACTTCCAGTCGACCTTGAGGTACAGCGACGTGCTTCAATGTACTACTCCGCGAGGGGGGAGGCCATGGACACTAATTTTGTTACACAACGCGACTTTAATAAAATCTCTAGATTATTTAAACCTCAGACTGAAGTCTGGGAGGACCTCTTATCCGAATGGCAAAGTAGGTGGGATAATTCCATCAAGGGCCATCCACCTCCATCTATTCTTTCCATCCGTTGGCGATCGGTTGGCTAAGACGTGGCTGGAGGTTGACCACTGCGTTGCCCAATTTCTCACAGGTCATGGCAACTTTAAAAGTAAACTGTATTCTTTTAAACTTGTTCCTTCCCCTTTGTGTCAGTGTTCTACATTGAACTGTGAATTTGAACAGTCCGCACATCACATCTTGTGGGAGTGTGTTCTTTGGTAGAATGAACGCAATATCATGTTAGATAGTGTACAAGTTACATCCGGAGTCGTTTATTATACGGACCTTGTAGAAACTAGAACCAATTTCCGTGCGTTCAGGCGCTTTTGCTATACCTATTATTGAAATCAGTTGTAACAGCTAATACCTACTTAGGATCCATTAACTTAATCAAATTTTATTCCGTGGTGTTTGGCAATCTGGGCTTCCCCCAGTTGCAATAATGTCCCTTTTTTTTTTTTGTTTTTGGGATGGGAAATCATCAAATGACTTCCCGCTCTGGGCGGAGCGGAAGGGTGTGTCAGACTTTTACTGACTAAAACCCACCCGTGTTTCTTCACTTGCCTGTGCGACGGCCAGGGCCGCGGTTTCTTGTTAAACCAACCCGCAACCCTGCAATAATGTCCCTTTGTGCCGATTGACCTAGTTCTGTTCTGTCTCCTGCTTGTTATGGAGGGAAGTGGAAAAAATATCTTTTTTCTTACTCCTCCGCTATTCTTTTCTGATTAATTTCGTTGCGGGACCCAAGACAGTTGAATCGTTTCTCCGGGACTCGTCGAGCTTCATTGCTCGGCGTTTTTCTGACGGTCTCCACTGTTGATTCTGGCTTTCAGGAGTTGCAGTGGGTGGGAAAAGTGTGGCGGGTTTTGTCCCATTAAAAAAAAAATTGTATATTGACACGGTTGGTGTAGTAGCTGATCAATCGACTGCTGCTCCCCGTGTCGGTGGATTCGATCCCCCGCACGGGTCAAATATTTGTGTGACCTACAAGTAGGTGTCCCGGTCTGGCTGTTTGTGTATGTGAGCTTAAATGTTTGTAAATGTATCCACAATACAGGAATAATTCCTAGTGTGGAGCAACGTTTTTTTTAAAAAAAATATAATTATAAGAAATCTCCATGTTTTGTCAAGTCGTAAAAACCGTAAGAAGCAGTTTCCTACTAAAGTACTAAAATAGTGGCGTGTATGATACTACATCGCTACTCTGCTTGCCAAGTGTTGACAACTACGATAAGTTACTCAATATCATCTTCAAAGTGTTTCGAGTTTGACACAGTATACGGCTGCATAAAAAAGTTTAAACACTGCTTTAAAAATTGTAACTTGTTTCAACTCGGCTACAATTTTTTTAAATTTAGGACGCTGTAAATATTCTTTATTGATTACGGTTCACACAGTGGTTAAGCTATTGCGCCGTGTCCTCACAAATGAAATAGGAGGTGACCTGACGCTGCCGGCCTCCGTACTACTACGGAGGATAGTCTGTAGCGCATAGTGGTGGGACGTGGTGGTGTCCTTCTGCGAGGACTTTGTCGCAGAAGGAAGCTGCGGAACGGGAAAGGGAGATCTCAACTCCCTTCCCGGGCCGCAGAAGACGCACCGGGTGCCGAGAAAGGGCGGACAACGCCCTCTTCCGCCCCCCATGAATGGGTCCAGTGGCGAGGACCTTTCTCGGAAATCTTTTGTATGCTCATAAAATTATAAAATTGTTTAAAAAATACAGTGATGTCCATAATATAAATACTAGAAACAGGCACAAATTTATTGTACCTACAACAAGGCTCAAGAAAATAGGTGGCTCTTTTAGATGCCAATGTATACATTTTTACAATAGACTTCCAGAGGTGGTTCAAGATCTGAGCCTGAATAAATTCAAATCCTTCATTAAACGTAAGTTGTGTTAGAAAGCATTTTATAGTGTTAAAGATTATATTGACGCCAAAAAGGCGTGGGCTTGAGCTGCGTCCGATTTCTATGCTTACACTGATTGTTCTTTGATTTTTTCTCTTATGTTTTAAATTTGTAATTGTTTGTTTTTTTTTTTAACTCAAAGCCAGTACACACTATGTAGCCAGGCATATTATACGTTACGGAATTGCATCGCTGACAGGGGTATTCGGCACTGGTGCAGCTATACAGGAGCTAAACTTAGCATTCGGGAACACCGTTGGAGCTGCTGAACCTTGGACAAAACTGTCTTTGCATTGTGTAGATTCAATTTCTTAGTATTGTATAATTGCATGGAACACGTGTGAGCACGATCTACTTGCTGTAAAGCATATATTTGTTGGGTTAGTCTTTTATTGACTTGATTGTGCTATGGCTGTTGAGAGTATGTCATGCTCACTCAAATGTTTCGCTGGTGGTGGCGTGTGTGTTGGGTCATTAGGTTCCCTTCAATATGGTTGAGCCGAATGATGCTGATCCATACGTCATGTTCGTGAACGGACGCCGTCAGAGGGGACTGGTCATCTCTTAGCTACTACGGCGTTTTTTAATTTCTGAATTGGTGGTTTTTTTTTTTATAATGGACGCTCTCAGCGTACAATATATTTCTGCATCGTTCTCACACGATTGATTTCAAAATGAATGATGTAATCAAATATTTGTATCAATAGCTTGATAATTTAAAAGAGTGTCCATGGAGTTTCTTGCCCGTTCTTCTCCATAGGTACCTACTCTTTAGAATGGGCGACTAGCTTCACCTTACTGACTGACCGACCTTTTGACAATTCAAAAGTGCCTGTAACTGGTTTATTTGAAATAATTGCTTTGATTTGATTTAATTTGAGGGTCATGGGGAAGTTCCCGCCACCTATCTGATGGACCCCGAAGCGGAGGCGCGCGCGACGATGCGCGCCCCACTACCCCGTGCAGGAGCCGAGGCACGGAAAAACCAATCCAGCACGAGCGCGTGGGGCAGTGGAAGAATTTAGAGTCCTGCGGCCCCACGCGTGCTCGTGATAAAATGGCACCGGGGTGGTTTTTAGTCAGTAGAAGTCTGACAGACCCCGTTGCCCACCCCAGTGCGGTGGACATCCATTGAGGATTTTCCACTCCGGAACAGAAAAAAAGTGATAAGCTATTGCATGCTACGTTGTGTACCGCGAGTTCGACTCCCACGCGTAAAAAAATATTTGTATGACCTACAAGCAGTTGTTGCGGGTCTGGCTGTTTGTGTGTGAGAGCAAACGCACCCATGATACAGAAGTAATTCCTAGTGTGAGGCAACGTTTTAAATAATAATAATGGCCACGATTCTCTTGTTTACGAATGAATTAATTTTATATTAAGTTTTTGTTCTTTTTATTTCTATACGAAAAGGACAGAAGATAAATGTTAGTTTATACCTGTCAGAATAGTCGACGCCTGACGTGAATTGACGTATTTTAGTAGTCATGTTTGTATGCAAGTATGAGTGTGCGGGTTCGATTCCAGGTCAGGCAAGTATCAATATAACTTTGCTAAACTATACTTTCTAAGCATATCTTGGACACCAATCACTGATTACAAGGTAGGAAAACATCTTGAGGAAACCTGGACTTTAAGTCTGAAATCGCCAACCCGCATTGAGCAAGCTTGGTGATTACGCTCAATCCTTCTCTCTATGAGAGGAGACCTGTGCCCAGCGGTGGGACGATAAAAACGTTGATGATGATGCTGATGTTTTAATCGCGTCTGACTGCCGTGTCTGAACTACGTATGCTATATCTTAATTTGCCAAGACTCAGGGGCGTGCACAGAGATTTTGTTGAGGGTATGCATACATACACTACCCAAATCTGTGCTTATATATGGTAACACTCAAAAAACGGTACGTAGACGTAGTTTCAATTTAACATAGTCGCGTACTTTTTCGCATGTCAACATTCAATTGATGTTTGTGCGTGGCTACAATGAACATCTAAGTATGTGATTGATGATAAGAACAAGTCAAATAAATGATATACGTGGGATGTGAGGTATTTTTTTTTTGCCCAAATGAATACAATGAAATCATCATTATCATCTCAGGGTTAATACCAGTCGCATCCAAAGCTTTGGAATCTGGGGTCTGGAGTCTAATTGCTGATTTTGGCGAAATTTCGACATTTTCCGTGAAACGACTGCCGTTTGACCTCCACAACCCGAAGACAATATCGAAGCATTGCAGTTAGACCAATTGTTGAACTTTTGTGGGCTCCAACAACCCGTAACGACTGCCACTAGATATTCGTATGGCAACCGAAACCAACAGCTTAACGTGCTTTCCGAGGCACGACCAGACCAGTGCAAATATTCATATTCATGCATACAAATATTTACACATTCCCGTACCGGCACTCGTGCGGTCTGGTTGTGTTTTTGCCGCGGATTTAATCGCTTCCCCCACCGAGAAGTTTGTTTATACATTACATTGTCACGTACTAGAGGTGTGCGCCGGACCGTCCGGCTGCACCTACCTTTCAGGACTATATCATGACTGATGAAATAAACATTTCGCCGCGCTGTAATACGCTCGTATTTAACAATAACGTTGAAAGTTTATTGAATGATTCGTCGGACATGGATGGTATTGATGAAGATACTAATCTTCATGAGGAACAGACAAGACCGGAAAAGAGGGTTCGAGAGGACAGTGCTGATGATGAAGTGGGTTGGAAAGAAGTGAAGTCGAGTAAGAAAAAGATATGTCACGGTAGTAGAAATTCTTTGAAAGAAGAAAAGTATGAGATATACGTTTCGCATAAAGAACGACTTCCGAATCAGTTTGCGATGGCACGTATTTTAAGAGAAAATAAAATTATTAAGATAAGCGAAGTTAAGTATTTAAACCCTTTTAAAATTCGCTTACAATTTGAATGTGAATCGGCAGCCCAAACCCTACTTACATGTGAGAAGCTTTTGGAAAAAGGATGGAGGATCCAGAAGGCTATGCAGGTGTCTGTCTGCTACGGCATAATCAAGCATGTAGACATCGATTTGACTGATGAAGAGATCCGCAAAAATATGTTATGCCCAGCCCCTGCAAAACTTTTATCTTTTAAAAGGTTAGACCGTCGTAACAGGAGTGAAGGTGGTTGGTGCCCTAGTGAATGTTTTCGACTTTGTTTTGAAGGTGATCATCTACCAGTATCAGTGCGTGTTTATGACATAAATATTAAAGTTTTACCCTTCATACACCAGGTATCACAATGTTCCCAGTGTTGGAGGTTAGGCCATATGCGGAAAATGTGTCCTTCCAAAAAAGTGGTTTGCCCAAAGTGCGGCGGTCACCATGAGAACTGCGATACCTTAGTGTTCTCTTGTGTGAACTGCAAGGGTAATCACATATCGCTCAGCAGGTCTTGCCCTGCCTATAAAAAAGAGAGAAGACTAAGGGAAATCATGTCAGAATTTGGATGCACATACAGAAAAGCCCTAGAAAGTTACGTGCCCCCCGTAAATCCCCCCGATACTAGCGTCCCGCCGCAAGTTACAGCGACAACACATGAATACCGTTTCTCTTCTACTCCTTCTGAGGACATCACTGAGCAACTAAAGCATCCTACCTTTGCCGAGATAACTAAAACAAAGGCCACAATCCACAAGGTACAAACACCTGCCACGGCTAGTAGGGTCAATAATACTCCAAAGCCATTCAAAAATAAAAAGCCATATAAAGAAGACGGGATGTTTTGGTCATCAGATACAGAAGGAGACGTTCATCAACTGCCTGTTGAGGAAGAGGGCAATAACAAATGTCCCTCTTTCAGAGAATTGTGTTCCAGAATAAAGGAAGTTATGTACCTCAAAAAGACAGGTTTAAATGATAAGTTGAAGTGTGTTTTTCAGTTGTGCGTAGAATGGTTAACCCTATTGTCAGTAAGTTTTGTTGCAGAGTGGCCGTGGATAAAAGCACTGTTTAACTTTTTTATTCCCTGTGATGGCTAACAAACCATTTAAATTAAATATCTTGCAATGGAATGCCCAAAGTATAAAGCCAAAGTTAGCATCGTTTTATGAACTATTGTGCCAGGAAAAAGTACATATTGCTGCACTAAGTGAAACATGGCTTGAACCAGACAGTAATCTTAAAATTAGTTGTTATGATGTTTATCGTGTGGACCGGGATGACTCATACGGCGGTGTAGCTATTATAGTACACAAATCTGTTAAGTCGCAAATGCGCCGCGTTCTCGTTCATAATAACGGTATGGAGGTAGTATGTGTGCAATTATTCAATTGTGACCCGCTTGAGAATATTATTTCTGTTTATTGTCCATCTAGAATAGTAACCACTCAGCAAGATTGGGATAGTCTATTCTCATATTGCCCAACTAAAACTTTAATTCTTGGTGACTTTAATGCCCATCACGCTACTTGGTCTTACAAAACCGACCGCAGAGGCAGTCTTATTCATGATTCACTAATAGACAATAACTTTATTTCTTTGAACGATGGAACTCACACAAGAGTTCGTTTAGTTGATAACAACTTACAACAGTCTTCCCCAGATGTTTCGTTAGTTTCTGTAGATATTGCGTTAAAGTTTAATTGGATCACCTTAAATGAAAATCTAGGCAGCGACCATTTGGTTATTAAAATTTCAACTGTGTGTACTTCCTGCGTTCCTACAGTTATTAAAAGAAATTTTGGTAAGGCTGATTGGACTCTGTATAAAAAATATCTCGAAGAGAAGTGTTTAAACCTATGTTTACCAAATGACCCTCAAAAAGCTTATAATTTGTTTTTAGATATTCTTAACGAAGCTGCTAATAAATTTATCCCAATATTTAAATGTAATCAAAACCCTAGTTCAAATTTCATTCCGAAACCATATTGGACTGCTGAATTGTCACAAACTGTGGCTCATCGCAGGTTAGCTTTATCCAAATTTAGACGTAACCCCACACCCCAAAATCTAGAGAGTCTTAAGAATAGGATAAATATTTCCCAAAGGCTAATTCGCCAGGCTAAAAAAAATAACTTTCAAAATTTCTGTTCTTCAGTTGATCATACTACATCGCCAAGTGAAATGTGGCGCAAAATGAGATGGTTGAAAGGATACCGTTCACCTAGACAGTACGTAGACACTCAAAGTGCAATAAATCTCCTTAATTCATTAACACCCGATTATGTTTGCCCGCCAACCCCTACCATTCGCCATAATAACACTACATTAGAGTGTGAGATCTCTATTCAGGAGCTAGATAAATGTATCAAATCTAAGGATACATCTCCTGGATGTGATGATATATCTTATTCTATGATTAAAAATTTACCTGATGCAGGTAAAAAGGTACTACTTTATTTATTTAATACTTTTTTAAAAGATAGTTTTGTCCCCTCTCAGTGGCGTGACATTTGTATCGTCCCTATTCCAAAACCGGGTCGCGATCTTAGTAGCGTTTCTTCACTTCGACCTATATCATTACTATCATGCATATGTAAAATTTTCCATTATGTTTTATATCGTAGATTGGAATGGTTCTTTGAAAAAAACAACTCATTCTCGGTGAACACAGTTGGCTTCCGCAGGGGTAGGTCGTGTTTGGATGGCTTAAGTTGCCTAATTACCTCAGTTCAAACTGGTTTTTCGATGGGTTCTACTACGTTGGGTTGTTTTTTAGATATTAATAACGCATATAACAATGTAAATAATTATGTTTTAATTAATGTTTTAGATAGTTTTAAAGTTGGTTCCCTTATATGTAGGTACCTATGGAATTTTCTCCACAAAAGAGTTCTCAAAATAAAATCTGGTAACAGTTTTATTAGTAGACATTCAGGTAATGGTTTAGCTCAGGGTGATCCTTTATCTCCAATATTATTTAATATAGTCACGTCAGAAATTTGTAAACGTATCCAAAACAATATTTGTATATCCCAGTACGCGGATGACTTCGCTTTATATGTGCAGTGTTCAAATATCAGTGAGGGACAACGCAAGATACAGTCTGCACTTGATCACATTAACAGCATGTTGACCCTTCTAGGACTAGATATATCTCCCCATAAAAGTAAAATATGTCTGTTTAGTAGAGGGTTTCGAAGGCCAGTGATAGAAGTACGGTTGAGCGGAACTTTGTTAGAAGTAGTAGATCACGTCAAATATTTGGGATTGTGGCTGGATAGGGGTCTCCGATGGAAGAAGCATATTGATGAGGTCCGTGAGCGAGTAGTTAAATTGATTAATATTTTTAGAGTATTATTGGGACCAGGGTGGGGTGTACATCCAAACCACTTAAGAAAATTATATATTTCCCTTATTCGTAGTCGTATTGACTTCGGTAGCTTTTTACTGGACAATAGCGCCGATACTCATTTGACCAAATTAGACAGATTACAAAACATTTGCCTGCGATTAATTGGTGGGTTTATCAAAAGCACTCCCATTCACGTGATGGAAGCGGAACTAATATTGCCTCCCCTTTTTATTCGCCGCCGATATTTAGCTGGTAAACTTTATTTAAAATCTAAGTGTTACGATTTCCCTTTAATCCATTTACTAGATAAGCTACATAATATTTGTAACAATAATCCTTACTGGAGGGGGAAAAAAAAACCTCTTTTAGTTTTGTCTCACGATGATCTAAAGCAAGAAGAAATGTACTGCAGTAATAAAATTGGCATGTTCTCCATGGACACTTGGGTCAGCAATATAGACTTATCAAATACTGTTAAGCCTAGTTTAGATTCAGTAGATAAGCCAAAGCATCGTTATAATGTAAATGACCTTAGATCAATATGTTGTAAATCTCTAAATGCACTTTACTCTGACTTTTACTGGGTGTTTACAGACGGTTCTAAACACGAGAATTACTATGGCGCAGCCTTTTTTGATTCACAAATAGGTACCTCTTTTAAATTTCAAATTGAATCCAAACTTTCAATAATGCATTTAGAGCTAATTGCTATAGCTGAAGCTTTGGCATATGTCGAAACTTTGGCCGGTAATCGATTTGTAATTTTTACAGACTCAAAAAGTGCTCTATTTCATCTGACGAGATGCACAGGATCTTCACCTTTTAGGGGCCTTCCCTTGGCTTACACTATATTAAAAATTCTAACTGATTTTGTTGCCATGCATAAAATAATTATGTTGCAGTGGGTTCCATCTCACGTTGGACTAGAGGGAAATGAGATGGTTGATCGTTTGGCAAATGAAGCGGCGTCTGATGGAGAAATATATCCTTGTTTTCCCTGGCACACAGAGCTCTTACCCATGGTTAGAGACAGATGTTTTCAATCATGGGCTGAATATTTTGATGAAAGGTCTTTAACTAAGGGTATCTGGTACAAAACGATTCAGCCATCTCTTCCTCGAAGACTCTGGTTCAGCGAGGGTAAGATGAGCAGGCAAGAGGTAGTGACGGCTTTGAGGCTTCGATCCGGACACATTCCACTAAATAGCTTCGGATTTATGATGCGCAAGGTAGATTCACCAAACTGTGCTATATGTGGGGTTATCGAAGATGTGCATCACATCCTTGCGGAGTGTGCTCGTTTGGAAGTCCAAAGGTGTCTAGTCTTTGGAAAGAATGCTAATGTAGGCTTTTTCAATAGCATCCTGTCCTCTCCATTGTCAGATGAGGCTAGAGCACTTCTTAAAATTATAATTATGGGTATAAGGTTGCGGGTAGGTTAGTTATTGCATAATTATGTATTTGTATTCAATCATCGGGGTGACATATTCTCTACAGAAAAATCCCCGTTAAAAAAAATAAAGAAAAAAAAAAAAAAAAAAAAATATTTACACTGCGCGAGGATCGAACCCGCGCCTCCTTGCGCAGCGGCCGCGTTCGCTACCGCTTTTCCATGGAGGCTGTCAAAATACAATGAAATGGTATTACTAACTCAACTGTAAATAAGTAATAATATATTTCTCAAAAAACTAAAAGAAAAAACTTTTACTATCCATAAATTAAATCAACGCGCCTATCTATTTTTAAATAACTCTGTAAAAATGAAATATATATAAGATCGTTTTGAAATCGCTAAAAGTTCTTTTAAATTGGAAATATAGACAAATCTATGAGTCTGCTTTGGCCCTGTGTTTTTCATAAATACCTATGCGTAATGCACTACTCATTGGAATCATAACTATTAAATTTTGCTAATTTGTAAACTTCAGGAAAATTATTACAATATAAAGTATAGTATTGAAATTCAAAAGCAAGTAGGTTGAAAAACTTAAGGTCTTTTAAGTTTTTATAACGACGAACTGTCAATGCCGTGTTTTAAAATAATATACCTACACGAGAAACAAAACAATTTATTTGTGTGTACACACTACACAGCCTGCTAGCCACATATAATTATCATAATACTTTTTATAAAGACAACCTTTCTTTTGTGTTAAACCAAAAACTGTAAAATAAATGAATATTCAATTCCGCTTAAAACAACCAATATAGGTACATATTTAACCAAATACACCAATAACGAAACAACATAAGCTGCTAAAATAAAAAGGTATTTGAACTAACAACAATCATGCTATATTTCTGAACTTCTTAAATTCGTCGCATTATTAGAAGCTGTGCTTATCCTGGCCTTATAAACCCAATGAAATTACGTACGCAACAGTTTACGCACAGAAGCAAATAATTTTATTTACAGACGCATACGGAAGAGGCACATTTTGTAACTGCTTACGCCGCTACGCGAAGTGGCGCGGGCGTCGCGACGAAGGCGAGTTGCGTGGGCTGCATTGTAAATTTGTAATGTGTTTAGTAGTTAGTACTAGCCCCAATAGATGGCAGTGTTATCACTAACTGATTAACAAAGTCTTTCAGTTTTAAGTTTGTAGTATATAAATTATTTTACTGTAGTATATTATAAATTATTATATATTTTTTTAGAAAACTATTAGGGTATGCAGTTCTTATCAGCCTCTATGGAGCGCACGCGCCTGCCAAGACTAAACCAATATGTTACCTTCTTTCTTTTTCTTGATCAATAATAAAGAAGACAAAAAAGACGCATTGAGCTTAAATTTAGTTTAGTGTGTGTACATTTAATTGTTATTTGAAAAATAATACGAAAACTAGGGTTAGGTACACTCTTTTGATGTTGAATACAGTATTGGTACATTTATATGTTATGGTGTTATTAAAATAGTTAAAAAGAAAACCTTTTAGGAAATAGATCTTTACTTCACCTTCGTGTTATATAGAGTTAATGCTTTTAAAGTAGGCATAATTGTTAGGTATTTACATATGCTCGTAGCTTTACGTTTGCGGCAAATGTATGTGCCCATAAAAAACCAACTCTAGGAATCACAAATACTAAAAAGGCGCTCCTCCAGTTTTATAGCTTTTTAAGGTTCATATTTAGGTCTAGAGGTTCTTAGAATTAAATAATATCAACATCTACCCACAGCAATAAACCAAAAACAACAATATTCAACCCACAATCTGCACCGCTATCGCATCAGGTTATCATTTACGCAAATAATGTCCCATTATTCACAGTATCTTGACATTTGTAGTCAGCACCGATATCCGTATTCCCCTGAGCGGTGATACCAGGACAGATTATACGTAGTAAAAGTACGCAGTGCTATGCAAACCCCCACCCTACTTCAAGTTAAACGAAGATCAACTGTATTACAAAGACAATTAAGTTTATTTCAGAGTGACAAGCTCAATTTAATTATTTTGAATAATGTTTGCATTTGTAACGTAAACTGGATGCTTCCTGAAGTGTTTTTTTTTTATAAATTATAAACTAGCGCTTGACAGCAAATCCGGCTGATGGTAAGCAGTGATGCAATTGTTGATGGTAAAGTGCGGTAGTTTATTAAGAGCCTATTCACTCTAGCCTTGAAGACACTTAAATTGTAGTCCGACGAAAACACCACTGCTGGCCAATTGTTCCAGTCCCTCGATGTACGTGGTATAAAACACGAGGCGAAACGCTTCGTTCAGATCGTTGCGGTGTCAACAACGTAACTCGATGTACGACGGGTCATCCAGTGATGGAACGGAGCGAACAATTCCCTTGCACACTCTTCAAAATGCATACAGTTGTACGCACACATACGTACGGCGATCTCCTATGTATGCCAGTAGCAAATGTGCTTGTACTTGGTGTACGCGTAACGTGTCACGTGGGTGGGTGTCCGCTCGTCCGGAACTGACCTTCTATGGCATTGGTTATTTTGTGATGTTGGTATTGTACCGATATCAGTACAAGTGTAAAACGTTCATACTGGTTGTTTATTTTACTGATTGAAGTCCGGGGAGCCGTTGATCGGGGATTTATGATTCTGCTGTAATGCTGCTCATACGTATTAAAGTAAGTAGCGGCCTGTTGAATAAGAAGAACGAAAATAAGATTAGTTGCCCTTTATCATGGCGAAGAGATTTAAAGGAGGTACAAAAATCTGTTGTAAGGTGTGGATGTCGTCGCCCGGTAAGGACCAGGCCCGGGTCGACGGCGTGTTGTGTTTCAAGCGCGCCTCAAAGAGATGTCAGCACATCTTGACGGGGTCCACGAAGACGGATGCTTCCCGGGTACAGAGTTGCGGGTTGGTTAAAAAAGAAACCGTGGCCCTGGCGCACAGGGAAGTGAAGAAACACGGGTGGGTTTAGGTCAGTAAAAGTCTGACACGCCCTTCCGCCCAGAGCGGGAGAGGTCATTTTATGATTTCTCCTATCCAGAACAAAAAAAAGTGTGGAAATCTTGACATCATCAGCTTATAGCAGTCAACAGCTGAACTTATTGCACACTCTTATTCAAAAGTCATGTGCAGACGTCAAATTTTGTAGATCTTCAACAGATCAAGTTAATGGGAATACCACAACGAGGGAATACACTACGAGTACATTGTGTAGCAACATATTTAGTACTTACTAATAATATAATTTGTAGTACTAATTTACATGTTCTTTTAGGTATCCTTGGAATATGGTAATGATCGAAATAATATCTGCTGGACTATTAATTAGGTCTCATGTAAGGCAAACTACATAGCATATTTTTCTTTCTTTTATTACTTAAAAAAACCTATTTCAACACTAGGAATTTAAACTCAAATACACAAACAGCCAGACCCGGTACAACTGCATGTACTATAAACTAAAACTACTTGTACATAGATATATATCCTAATGGATGAAAAACGAAAATCCTCAATGGATGTCCGCCGCCTCCTTTTTTTTTTTTGTTACCGGGGGGAAACCTTCTAAAGGCCCCTAGTCCTTGGGGATAGGACCAGGGAGTGTGGGATTCTTACCTCACTAAAACCACCCCGGTGTCACCATCTGCACATACCAGGGGCACCGTTACCTCTCAAAAGACCAATCCGGAGCCCCTGCCGTGCAACGCCTGTTAGGGCACATCTCTGGGGAGGCTGTATAGGGGTCTCCCCCAACCCAGCTATGTACGACAACACATGACCTCTGTGCGCCGCCTTCCCTGAAGTCGCTCAGTGGGCCGGCTGAGTCCCTAGTCCGCCGCCTCCTACTGACTAAAAACCACCCCGGTGTCTCTCCGGTCACGTGCGCACGGAGCCGCGGGAGTCATTAATTCTGCCGCGGCCCCACACTCTTGTGCCGGCCCCGTCTATCCGAGCCTCGGCACCTGCACGGGGTAGTGAGGGGTTAAATTACCCCTTGCATCTCATCTGAGGCGCGCGCCTCCGCCTCGGGGTCCAACGAATAGGAGTTGGGGACTTCCAAATATCCCTCGCCCCTGGACCCATTCATGGGGCCTGGAAGAGGGCGTTATCCGCCCTTCCTCGGCGCCCGGTGCGTCTTCTGCGGCCCCAGAAGGGAATTGAGATCTCTCTCTCCCATTCCGCAGCTTCCTTCTGCGACAACACGTCTATTATTTGTTAGCACTTGTATCTGCGGGAAAAACAAACCCACAAACAGCAGGTTCCATTCCAAGAATAAAGATTTCATAGATCAAGGAAAATGATAACATTATTTCTTTTTAGTTCCTTAAATTAAATTAACTTGTTTTAAGTATTTTTAAGTGATGCGTGCGTTTAGTAAGGAAAGTCCTAATTTCATGTATACTTACAGGTATAGTATGTCTTGGACACCAATAACTGATTAAAAGGTGAAGGAAAACATCTTGAGGAACCTGGACTTTAAGTCTGAAGTCGCCAACCCGCATTGAGCAAGCGTGATAATCACCACGCTTGCTCAAGAAACCTGTGCCCAGCAGTGCGACGATAAAAGGTTGATGATGAATCACAGGTAGGTAATTTATACGAAACACGGTTGAATCCAAAAAGAAGTATTGACAGTACAGTATTGAATATTTGAAATTTGGTTTTCTTCCATCAAATGTAGGCAAGCAATTGCAACAAAGTCTTAAGCAAAGACTATGAAACCATCGCAGCTGGAAGATCCTTTAAGAAGGCGTCACCCTGACAAAATAGGTGAAGGTTTGAAATATTTCCAAAAATTGAAGGAAAAATATGAAAAGGAACATAACGTGCATAGTATGTTCGCTTCAAAGTCTGAATGCAACGACGATGGCTTGTTTGATGACGTGATTTTGTTTTGAAAGAAAACCTCATGAATTTCTAAGCAGACATTGCACATTTGATAGCTTCGTTCAAAAAATACAATGACCTCAACCTACAGTAACATGAGGACAGCTTCAATTTGATAAAAAAAACCAAGAGTCCAATTTCAACTTTTCTTAGTAAATTGAAACTTATATTGGTCGACGGGAATTTTTTCACTTTCCAAATTTATCGCAGGAAGAATACCTTGTGAAGATGTTCAGACGTATGTTTAACATTTGATTGCCCAGTACGATATATTCTTTCTATGGATAAACCACCGTGAATAATAAATTCATATGATGAAACTGCGCGGTAATAACGTAACGTAACGTAACACACTATTAGTAGCAATGGGTTTCATTTTGACAGTTTAGCGACATTCATTGCGTTATTTATGTTTTTGAGCAGACACGTTTTCGAACATATGGAGCAATGGATTAGCTTCGAAATGATTCCGCAATTAGGGTGCCAAAGTGGAAATTGTGGTACTACAAGAAGAGGTACTTGAACTCGGCTCAAAGAGGGCATCATATCAATTATTTTGGCTGCATGCACAAATACCTGAAAAATATCCAGGGATGTGGGTAATTGTGGAAAAATTTCTCATAGCGTTTTTCCTTTGTCATCATATCTTGTCGAACGCAGTTTTTGTGCCGTAACAAACCTGACAAAAGAAAGAGCAGCTTAAATATTACAGAACGTGGAGATTTGCGGTTATACTTAACTAAACTCAAGCCAAATATTGATATTTTTCTGTCGATTTCCCAAGTACATTCCTCCCATTAAAATTATAACTTTTTATCTCAGATGCCATTGTAGGAATTTATATTTTAATTATACTGCAACTGTTTTTAAAATAATCATCATTATTTGTTTGAAGTTAAATTTTGATTCTCCTACGACTGTTATAACAACATAATTAAAACTGTTGTTTTGTGTTTGAATAAATAGCTACAAAACAAGAAAATATTTATTTATTACTTTATACTACTCCAAAGTGGGAGCCTATTGGCTTTTTATGCTGTGAGGCAATCTTAGAATACAAAAAAGCAAAGTAGGGATCGAACTGTTGGATAAAGACGCTTTTTAGACTGACCTTGGAACTTAGCTTAAATGATATTCTCTCACCTTTCTTACGAAAACTTTAAACCCGTGGCACAGATTACAGAATAGGTACTACCCATAGTTAGTGAAATACAGCCAGGACACAGATTTCCATAGAAATATACTTTCTTCGGCTTTTGGAAGTAAGTTCGTAAATGTAATCGCTACAGGGCGTCCACCGTATCCAGCAAAATGTTTAAAGCTGTCTATGAGAAAAATAAGCATGGGAACCTCTGGGTTAAAGGAATCATAGGTGTAAGGATGGTCCTTATTATTAATATTATAAAAATGAAAGTGAGTTTGTTTATTCCCCTTTCACGCAAAAACTACTGAACAGGTTTGGATAAAATTTGGCACACAGATGGTTCATAAAAAGGAATAAAACATAGGTTACTTTTTATCCCGATATTCCCACGGGTTCGAGACGTACGTGAGAAAAACTGGACGCAGATACTCGTAGTACCTAAATGAATATATAAAACACACAAGTTCATATTACACTCGTCGCTAAAGTTTCGGGGAGAAACTTGTGCGAAGGCGGAAAACTAAATTTCATTAAACAGAACTTTGACTCGTCCACAAATCATTTTAAGTGGTACTTAGATTGTATATTTTAATACTTGCGTCACTCTGCAGCTGCCCTGGCTCGCTTTATCATTTCTGAGTTGTTAGGAAGTGAATAAAGGATTGTTAGGAAGTAAATGCAGCTAGCATCTTGTATTATTCTGCAGACTTCTTGTATTTTGTAAGCTGCTTGTTTGATAAAAGCACTGCAGTGTATAGTTACGAGCAAAAGTATGGATACATCATCATCACCTCAGCGATAATCCCAGTCGCATTCGAAGCTTTTTCGGCGTTGAAGTCTAGGATCCGTTTTACCAGTCTAACTGCCGATTTTGGCTAAACTTCGATATTTTCCGATAATTACGAGCAAAAGTATGTATACACTCGGCTATATTCAGACGCGATTTACTCGATTTTTTATTGAAATCTTGTAGGTTCAATGCAATCCATCATGTGTCTGGTTTTTGCCAAAAAATATCTCGGTAAATCCATCGTCACTAGATCCATCATGGATCCGGCTAATGGACTTTCTGACGTAGAACCTACAAAGCAGTGCCAGCTCTGTAATACGCCTTCCTCTACAGAAAAACCTACTCACCGATTCGTCGTATCTTTAATATCCGGAGCCGTTGCACGACGACGTCCGACAGGTTGGATGCCACAGGGAATGAACAGTAATAAAAGAGTGTCCTAGTAAATGTTAGTAGTATTAATACGCAAATTATTACTGTTTTGGTGAACTTTATTGATAACGTAGGAGCTAGTTATACTAGGTCTTTATCATCAACCTTTTTATCGTCCCACTGCTGGGCACAGGTCTCTTCTCATACAGAGAAGAATTGAGCGTAATCACCACGCTTGCTCAATGCAGGTTGGCGATTTCAAACTTAAAGTCCAGGCTTCCTCAAGATGTTTTCCTTCACCTTGTAATCAGTCATTGGTGTCCTAGATATAATAAGAAAGTACATATAACGTAGAAAAGTTACATTGGTACTTGCCTGACCTGGAATCGAACCCATATACTCATAATTTAGAGGCTGGTATTTTAACCACTAGGCCACCACGACTGTACCTTGTACCTGTACCTATTAGGTGATATTTTTTTACAATTGACTAGCGGACCTGGCAGACGTAATCCTGCGCTGTAAAGCAGCACCACCTACCGGGTCCAGTTGTATTTTCAACATTTAGGAAGCCATTGACATATACCCGCAACCATCCGTTTTGGAGGAGTTAGGTACACGTGTAGAGAAGAGTGTTATGTATATCTATACTAATATATAAAACTGAAGCGCTTGTTTGTTTGTTTGAACACGCTAATCTCAGAAACTGCTGGTTTGATTTGAAAACTTCTTTTTGCGTTGGATAGCCCATGAATCCAGGAAGGCTTTAGGCTATATATATATGCACACGCTACGACCAATAAGAGCGGAGCGTAACAAAAATTTTAAATCATCCTCCGTGGCGCAGTGGTCAACACGCCTGCCTGCGACGTGGAGGCGCCGGTTTCGACCTCCGGCCAGTTCATAACGGAAAACGATCTTTTCCTGGTTGGCCTGGGTCTTGGATGTTTATCTATAAATAAAATATAGTATAAATATAGTATCGTTGATATCCCATAACACAAGTCTCGAACTTACTTTGGGGCTAGCTCAATCCGTGTGATTTGTCCGTATATATTTATTATTTATTTATTTATTATAATCTAGAAGTGTAATAATGTATCTGTAGAAATGGCTCTTTTGGGGTTAACATAAAATGTTCAAATAACTAACTCCAAGCGAACGTAGTCGCGGGCGGCCGGAGTTAAGAAATATTAATGAAGTAATTTTTATTTTATATGAAAATTGCTTTACGAATAAAATTGATTATATATTGCTACATATTCGGCAAAGACAACTAAACAGCCATTTTAAAACGTAACGACATGTAAAAGGCGGAACTTTTGGGCCTTTGAAACTTCAAAATATGACAGAACATCCGCCCTTTTCATGCTTCTCGTTAACAAACATAAAAAGCTACTAAAGGCCTCAACAAGAACAGCACTTTAAAAGAAAAATATAAAGCGAAACCGTACAATTTGGAAAGAGCATCCCATCCGGTTCCGATCCGGGCCGGAACATTCAATATATCACTGTGTAAAAGGAAGTTCTTCAACAACTTTTACGATCTATCGCCCAGTCCGGTTTTCATTCTTGGTTGAACATTTTGCAACCCTGTTGTCTTGCATTGTTGTCGATTTACTTCTATGTCCCATTTGCTAATGAATTGATATAATTTTATGAATGGGTTGATATTGGACCAGTAATTGGCACAAAAAGCTTAATGAACTTAGAACACTAGAAGAAAGGTTATGAAATAGCAACTGAAATAATTATTGCTAAGCATTGCTCAAAATACCAAGCCGTGGAATTATTTGTAGTTTGCCTACTGACTGAAAACTATTGCTTTGCAAAGGTTATATTTATTTAGATACTTTCAAATTATAAACACACTTGAGTCAATAAAAATTCATATTGGGAAGTGAAATTAGCATAGATATGATAAGGGAAGCAAGCTCAGAGTAAATAGACCCCCGTGTTAATAATACCACTGAATATTCCAAGGTGGCGCAGGTGTGGCCATAGCTGTCAATGTCACAGTGAGAAGAAGCTTCCATGAAACTTTAATGTTGGTACCTGTTCGTTATTTGTAGCGGTTTTATTGAGTACTAGCTCAATCCGCTGGTTTTACCTACATACATTTAGATCGCGTAAGAATTTAGAGCTTAAAAGTGTTATAAACATCAATCCTGGAACTATCTGTGTGCAAAATTTTATCCAAATCCGTTAAGTAGTTTTGGCGTGAAAGGATAACAAATCCATTGATTCATGCTAGTTAGGGTTCCGTACCTAAAAGATAAAACAGAACCCTATTCATGAGACTTCGCTCCCCGTCTGTACGTCTGTCTGTCTGTCCGTCCGTCAGTCCGTCTGTCACCAGGGCTGTATCTTCAGACAGTTGAAATTTTCAGAAATTATATATTTCCGTGGCCGCTATAAGAAGTTATAGTTAAGTATAACTCCCATACAACAAACGTGATTTTAATGCCATTTTTTGCTCCATATTAATAAGGGAAGACGCTTGAAATTTTCACAGAATATTTGGTTATAGATTAAAATTATAAATAACTAGATTCATCGAGATCCAAAATTTTGTGTGACATAATACCACACATTCGTATGGATGTATGTAGGTATATACATACTCACAAACTTTAGAATTTATAATAATAAGTAGGACTAGTATTAGGAATTGATATTATCAAAAGCTCATTTTAATCTTACTTCAACTATTTTTTCAGTAAAATTTTGACTGATTCGATCGGCTGTCATGTCATATATAGGCAATATTGGCCGCAGCGTGATGTTATATATAACATCACGCTGCAACCTATAGGAGCGGAGCATATAAAAAAAATGTATGAACGCGCTAATCTCAGGAACTACTGGCCCGATTTGATTTTTTTTTTTTTGCTTGGATAGCTCATTAATACAGAAAGGCTAAAGGACTGTAACATCATCTTGCGACCAATAGGAACGGGGCATATAAAAAATAACATATCGAAACCTACGCGGGCGAAACCGCGCGGCGCAGCTAGTAAATTATATGTATACTCGTATGTAAATATCCATATAATGTTAGTAAAAGTAAAGCTTAGCCTAATTTTAGTAATAAATTAACTAAAATGCGTCTGGACCAGGACGTAGGAGGGAAGAGTCCCACCCTATTACTAAAACTCCACTGCCTGTCAGTGTGGTTGTAACCGAGCCTTATCTCTAACTTTAAATAAACCCCCCTAGGCCTGACTTGCCCCCCCAGGTCTGAATTGCCCTCCCCCGCCTCCCTAGGCCAAAAGCTGAGTACGCCCATGGATACATGACGGATGTGTCTGACAGACAGAACGACGGATAGATAAACAAACAGACATACTGACAGTGGACACTTCGTTATTACTAGTCCATTTACCGTTTGTGTACGGAACCCTAAAAAATGTTGATGATTCGTCAAGTCATAAAAACCAAGCGCAGTAGGGTGCTAGTTTTTATATTAACACAAGTTTCAATATTTATGAGAGCAAAGCTTGTTCAGGCAAGATTGCGTGAAAGCTGGGACGCCCATATTTTTCGTAAAATTTGTAAAATGAACACTCTTTTTCCTGATACTCAATAATTTATGATTCTTTTATGCGGTACAATATAATGGAAAAATCATAAAGAAGAAGTTTAAGTCAATATAGGAGAGGTAAGTACAGTAAAGAAAATGATTGAGGAAAGAAAATTGAAACATAAGTTTTACACATAAAGTGAGAAAATATGGACACGTGAATCAGTGAGGTTGTTATAAAGTAAGATTTTGTATATAAATTATGAACTAGTGCTTGGCCGCAATCCCGCCTGATGGTAAGCAGTGATGCAATCGTTGATTTTAAAGCATGCTAGTTTATTAAGAGCCTATTCACTCTAGCCTTGAAGACACTCGAAAATTGCATTCAAACTGAAACACCATCGGTGGCAAATTGTTCCAGTCCCTTGATCTACGCGGTATAAAAGAAGAGGCGATTTTTAAAAAATGTGTGGGAGTCCATGTTAAGTATATACGTTTAGTATAAGTTTAAACATAAGTACACTAAAGTGCATTTATTTTTGTTTAATAAAACGTTGCCCCATACTAGGAATTACTCCAGTATCGTGGGTGCGTTTACAAACATTATAAACTCACACAAACAAAGCCCGACACAAAACAACTACTTGTAGATCATACAAATACCTATTTGTTTCGTGCGGGAATCGAATCCGCGACACGCAACGCAGCAGTCAATCGCTTAACCACTGCGCTAACCGTTTGGTCGAAATATTATAAAACTTTTTGAAACGGTGTACTTTCTAAATAATGTTTAATTTTCCTTCCCCTTTAAGAACTTTCCTACTCTCATGAGGAGCACTGAATACTTACTGCTAACTTGGGCGTATTTTTATATTATGTCTGACTACTTTAAGACCGCCCGTTCCTGTAAAAATGTAGCAACGAGAAATCCTTATGAAAACATTTAGGAAATATTTTCATGCGGACAGCTAAGGAGTGGAACTTCCTACCCAGCAAGATAATTATACGTAACATACTGTCATTAGCAATGGAGATTCATTGCTACTGATAGTATGCTACGCAATTTGACAACTAAATAATATTAATTGCGCCATTTACGTTGTTGAACACACATATTTTTCAATTATATTGAGTAATTGATTAGCAATATGCTTCAAAATGTTTCAAATTGATAATAATAAAGTGATACAAAATTCGGGAGCTCGTCTGTTTTGAAATAGTATTTAAGTCGGAAGTGAATAGATTACTTTTATAAAAAAATATACACACACTATCATTGATTACGCTTATTATTTATCGCTTACTATCATAAGATCAAATCAAAGCATTTATGTCAAATAAACCAGTTACAGGCAAAAGTGTATTGTTCCTTATCGATACTTCAAAGCTGCGGTGTCAAAATTGGCAACAATTCCGCTTGTGGCAACAGGTTGCTGGCCGACTCCTAATCTTATCATTGACTCTATAGACTTACTATATAAGCACGATGTGATTGCATGCGGAATACGAAGTTCTAGCTATATGTTTGTGTGGGATGTGAGAAATTGTATCAGGTATATATAATAGGAATCATCTCGATAGCAGCCGGTCTGCTTCGTACGTAGCAATAAATATGCTCACACTTCATAACATGGCATCGACGACGTAACTGGTATAATTTAACGGTGGTCCATTAGTTGCTTTAATGGATCGCCCCGTATTCGCGCGATATAAAAACACTTCCATTTTTAGCCAAAAGGTAAAAATGGGATCCAATTACTAAGGCTATTATCTGTCTGTCATCAAACTGCATCTCAAGGAACCGTGACAATTAAAATAAACAGGAATATAACATTTCAAGAGTGACAGTTGAAATTTTCTCAGTCGATGTGATAATCATCTATTGTTGTTTTTTAAAATAATAATATTTATTATTTTTAATAAATAACAACAAACAATAACCAAATAGAATTTATGAAATTTAAATCAATATTTACATGTGTCAATCGTATTATGCATGAAATAAAAGGCTCTTTTATTTTTATATATTTATTAAAAATAGAATAAAATAAATATTTAAGGGGACTCCCCATACAAAAGACGTGATCTCACGCGCGCTAGACACAGTTCCTGTCTGGTCGGAGGATCTTCTGTTTTGTAGGGAGGCTGCACGAAATAAATTAAACGTATTTTCGATAAGTTTTCTATATCTTAAGATGGTTCTGTAGGTATGTTTTTATGTAAATTAAAGATTGCTTTTTATCATAAGTTAAGATTTGCATGTTCATAAAAAAATTATGAGGCTTTTAAAGAAAGTCATAAATAAGTCAGAAAGTTTTTCTTTAGTCTCCTGAGAAACTAAAGAAAAGACATTGGCGTGAAGTCTTTAGAATTTTTCTCTAATTGCATATTCTGTGTTATTTATTCGGTCACAATAATTTATTTTATATTGTAGGTAACCATTTGATTGTTTTATTTTCTCGCAATCGTAGTGAAAAGTAGAGTGTAACACTCAGCGCTATGACCCATTATACCTCGGTTTCCATTTACTTTCTAAAGCACGGGAGTAACAATATTTCGTATATAATTGGTCACTTAAGCCTTCGTATAAGAATGTAGTAATAAAATCTAGATGAAGCCGGCGTTCTTAAGACTACATTTAGATGATTATTTATCTTGGAAATCACATGTTGAAATCATCTGCAAAAAATTAAACCAATTATGCTCTAGCATACATAGGAAAATCGTAAATGTGTCTGTCGTCCTAGTAGCGTACAATGCCTACGTTTCATCTACATTACGCTATGGAATTATATACTGGGAAAACTCGACAGATAAGCTTACCGCATTCAAGGCACAAAAGAAATGTTTACGATCTATCCTCAAGTTAAAATCAACTGACGCTGAACGAAGCTGTTAACCCTACGATGTCGTATATTTTTGAGACAACGGTATTCGTAAAGTCTTACTTACATCTATTTAGAACTTTGAAGTTGAAACGTCTTAATGCTGAGATTTATGCCAACACACACAACACGGCATTTTATACAAAAAGATTTTTAGGTATGGGCACACAGAATATTCATAACAAAATACCAAAGCCTATAAGAGAAAAACACGAACTAAAGGATTTTAAAAAACATTTTCATTAGTTCCTAGCCCAAAAGGCTTTAACACACGCTGCTTGCTGGATTGTTTACGATATCGTTAAGTTTGTTTAAGTATATTATAAGTTAGTTAAGTATCATATAAGTTATCCAGTTATTTAAATTTCAGTAAAATTCAACTGAAACATGTATACATATACTTATGTCTACTAGTATTTAGTTTAGTACGCCGTTAACGGTGAAACATGGATCTCCATGTTTATACTTATCTATGTTTTACAATTAAAAAACTTTGACTTTGAATTTGGCGTTACCTATCTGACTACTGTGTGAAAACAGGCGGAAAAAACTCAGAGCTTACAGTTTATATTAAAGTCCAGATATTACAAACTGGAACAGATCATATTGTGCCTTTTACAGTTACGATATTACGCTGTTCTTTAACTCTACAGGTGCAACTAACCATATTACTGTTGTTATTATGACATTCATATTACTTACATCATTGGACAGCGCTATTAAAATCAACTATACCCGTCAGCGCGCTACCGACCTTATTGCAGACGTGACGAGAAAAATGCAACGAAAATTCTTTGTCCAAAACTGAGAGGAAATAATGGTATACAATAAATTTATTTATTATCGTTCGCAGTTTTGAGGCTATTGGATAAATAAGTTCCTGGTACGATGAATCAGCATTTATTTTGCAGGCTTAACTGGAGTTGGTTTATTTTTCTGACTATTTTCTTATGATTCCTTATCGTCGTATTTTTTTTTGTCTGCTTTTAACCACTATGACAAATAATGTTGAGCTATCGGTGCACTAGAGTCATAAATAATTTATCACACATAATTTTAGTTTGTAAAATTCAAACATCTCTTTGAATAAGTGTTGTTTTCTTTAAGCCGTAATTAAAATACGGTTTACATAACATATAAGCCTAAATATCGATAAAGGTTTCAATGGTAAAGCACGTTTTAGTGATAACGATTTAATTAACTACTTCCCCGCGGTGTGGTCCGCTAATATTAGAAAAATGCAAATTCCATGACGCTCGAGTATTCCGTTTCATTTGAAATTTTCTTTCTTTTAATTCATATTATAGGATGGAATAAATGTTACTATAATTTATTTTCAGTGGAAAATTCATTAGCTTCGAAATTATTGTTTTTCAATATTGTCATTTACTTTACCTACCTTGACCGTCAAAGGGCTTGAAAGACCTGAAGGCCATTTAATTGCATTTTGATTAAGTATATAAATAAATTTAGTTTTACTTCCGAACTTTATAGAAACATTTTTTTCAACCAAACAGAATGATACAAGCACACACACACACGCGCACACACACACACACACACACACACACACACACACACACACACACACACACACACATACGCACACTCACCATTGCAAAATAAAATAAAAGAGCATTTTATTTCTGTTAGGTTTCGTAAAAATTGTATGTTGCTGTGGAAGAGCTGAGTCTCCTAACACAGGCATTATTTGCTTAACAGGAGGCTTCAATCACCAACCAATGTAAAATAATTTGGAGCTCTAATAAATTTCATTTTGATTTGAAATTTTTTTTAACATTGAGTTTAAAGAAAATTTATTATAGTTTAATGGAATCAATAATTACTTTACATCAATTCTCCAACTTTGACAGAAGTTACATCAAGGATGACTACGATACAATTAAAACATTAATAAGTTGCAGAAACATTATTAAATTACTTCGCTATCCATCGTGTTCAACCAACTACAACATTGTAGACATTATTGTAATTTGATAATAAAAATCGTATCGAAGTAGAAAAGCTGTTCGTTTTATTGAGTTATAAAATTCTCCAGAGAGCAACTAAGTACAATAAGTTCTGGCTGTACGTGATATTAAGTTAGTGGGTAGTATATAGTAAGTTGTTTTCAAGATAAAGATTCCATTTTTTGATGAAATCACCTGTGTAGAACAATTGTTTTTCCTAATTTTGATTCACATACAAACACAAAACCACAACGGTATTTTTAAAGCCCTAATCAGTTTGTCCTACCTAATTCCGGGATTTCATAAGAAAAATCCAGGGATTTTTCAAGCCGTTTGAGCTCGTGCATTCCAGTAAGTTACCAACTTGATACAATATTATGGCTGGAAGTCACATATGTAGGAAATATCCTAAAAGCATGTCCCCCATGTACAGAAGTTCGAAAAGGTAAGTGTTGTAAATTCTGTTTTTTTTTTTCTAAATTAACTGTTGGATTTTCGACGCTCGGCGCCGCACCTAAAGTTGTAAATCAGCGCGCTTTTACGGGCTTAGGACTAATAAATTTACACAAGGAAACGTCTTGCTGAAATTCCTTGCACAGTGGTTTACAGGTAAACCTACTCAAGCTGTTTGCTGCGAAGTGCTGGGATCTGAGTAATATTAATACATATTTTAGTGCTATAATTAAAAATCTTTCTTCGTTAACATACATGTTATGTGCGAGATTACCTAAACATCTCAATATCGCCGATTGCAAAAGCCACTTTTATGCAACCTAAAAGCTGAAAATCTTCGAAAAAGACTAGTTGAGACAACTTTCTAACTTACTTCTTAAAGTGCCTCATAGTCCTTTGTATACTATTCAGATTTCTTACATAATCTTCGTAAATCAACATAGCCTATCACAGACCACTGCTGGCTGGAATCTATTAAATTATAAATTTCAAAAGTGTTATAATAAAGTCCCATTTGTGGTTCGGGATAATCTGTCCATTCTTTGGTTACCTGGAAGAGATTGCATTAGCGATATGGCCGTGCCATAGCGTCCTCGTGTGAGTTTACGTGTGAAAACATTAGTAGGCATTATAATTGAGGATATTTAGTAAGTCATAAAAACCAGATGAGACGGTCAAGACAAAGCACATTCAGGGGATTTCTGGTAAGTAATATTCACTAATTTTGAAGCACAGACAATTAAGCTTTTGCGTTTAATTGTAAAATTATGATGACGCATCCTACGGTAGGATTTTGCAGCGCACGTCTTACGGAATACATTTGTTAATGTCAGTCTAATTCAACCACTTTATATCACACAGCGCATTTTGCCTTGTGAAGTTAGGATGTAATAGTGATATTGTTTGTATGTTATTATTGTGTTGTTTTTATGCAATAGTTACTAACAAATACATCAGATAATTTGAGTATTAAAACCAGACGAGGTGTATTCTATAGAGATTTATATTATATGAGTTCAAATAATTATCAATTTTTTACAATGCCTAAACTCTGCTGTCGCTCCATTTATGCCTGGAGGCCTTGGTATTTAGGAAATAAGTTTTTCTTAGGTACATTTTAATGCCAAATAATTTAATTTTAGTATTGCTTTGCTTTGCAGGCTTTCGTGGTCTTTGCAGGTTATTTTAATAGGAGTACTCGATACTCAATATCTTTCTTACTTTACCATAATGTGTACATAGGTGGTGACTATATAATTTGGTTCATTATGGTATACATGCAGCAAAAACGTTGAAGGGAGATAGTCATGTTTTAAGAGATAATTAAGTTATTTGGGAACAACTTTTCGTTCACATATTCGTTTATGTATATAAAATTGTATTCTACGAATAATTATTAAAATTAGTGTAAATTATTCATTTTTAATTATTATATTGCTATTTTATTTAAATATAATTTTTATTAAAGTTTTTACTAACGTGATGCCGTCAGTTCTGAGTTTAATGTCTCCCCAGTCGTGTCGGATTGTCCCCCGTCGGACTATGGGAGTGAGGGATGACGGAGCGCACCTGTGTCTGTGCGAACACTTGTTCGCCATAATATCTCCTGCGTGGAGGGCTAGTCAAGTTGCCAAAATTCGGTCTGGCGTACTATTTATTTAGAGCTAATAAAATATCTAATAAAATGTGAAACACTACACTACACTCCCCACTATAATATATAGCCAAGCATATTATACGTTACGGAATTGCATCGCTAGACATGGGCGTTCGGCACTGGTACAGCTACACAGGAGCTAAACTTAGTATTCGGGAACACTGTTGGAGCTGCTGAACCTTGAATAAAACTATCTATGCACTGTGTTGATTCAATTTCTTAGTATTGTATAATTGCATGGCACACGTGTGTGCACAGTGTGCTTGCTGTGAAGCATATATTTGTTGGGTTATTTTGATTTCTGAATGGTTGTTTTTTATGTTTTCCATAATGGACGCTCTCAGCGTACAATATATTTCTGCATTGTCCTCATACGATTGATTTCAACATGCATACTTTAATCAAATATTTGTATCTAGTGCGCTTTACCATCAACGATCGCATCACTGTTTACCATCAGGCGGGATTGCGGTCAAGCGCTAGTTTATAATTATTAAAAATAAAATAAAATAATAGCTTGATAATTAAAAAGTTCCATAAAAAGTCCATGGAGTTTCTTGCCATGCTTGTCCATGGAGGTACCTACTCTTTGAAATGGGCGACTAGCTTCACCTTTCTGACTGACCGACCTTCTGACAATTCAAAAGTACCTGTAACTGGTTTATTTGAAATAAATGCTTTGATTTTGATTTTGTGGCTATGCTCTACTAATCTGACCACAGAAACAACGGCGTGGTAATATGTAATGTTACAAGAACACAAATTACTTTATTTAAAATAAATGTAACTGAAAATGTTGTCAACATCTGTCCCCCGAGAATGACATTCTTCTTACTAAGAATATACGAATTAAAGTTAAATCCGTTTACAGTCCGAAGCGCTTCCGTATTCGCTCGTTTCCTTGAAAACTTTAAGTTTTGTCGTTTTCGAACGATTCCGAAAGAATGGACTTTAAATAATCATAGGGAAATGGTTGAAATTCTCGGTTTAAAGCAGTCGAGTGTATAGCAGTGTAGGTATGCTTTATTGGATGATTGACTGATTATATTATCGAAAACATTAAATAAGAAAGAATTTAATCTCGAAATCTGAGCTTATGTAAATATACTCATAAGCTTATAATATGTATTTTGTTTGAAAATCAAGTTTATTGAACTTTACCGTAAGTCAAACTTTGTCCTATTCCTCTTTTATTTATTAGTAACATTAATTACTTTATCAAAAGAAAAACAGCATGAATTATTTATTTTATTGTTCTCATGCATACCACAGACTTTAAATATATTAGCTGTCGGTTTTTCGACATGGGCCCACCGCAAAACATAATGGTGCAAATTTCCTTTTTGAGGAGTACTCTATATATGTTAATGTTCAGTAGAACATTAACATAAATGGAGTAATTTTATTGTTAAATGATTGATTCTGGCGTAGTCAAGATACTTAAGAATCATCAGTATGCCTAAGAGGTACGCTTTCAACTTACTCCTCTCTTCAAGTAGAGTACACCAAAAGTCCTCATTTCTACATAACGATCAATAAATTAAATGGGTCATCCATTAGTCTCCCCCTAGTACTTATTCGAAGGCACCTATATTACCTATCTTTCCAACTGTAGGTACTAGCACGAATCCAGGTAAAGCCGTTGTAACGCCTAGGGTCATAACTCATGACGCAACTAATCTGCGCAGCTCGAATGTAACGAGAGACGCCATGTTTGTAGCAATAAATAGGACTTCATTTTCCTTTTTACATTGTCATGTCAAAACCGGCTATCACTGCCACTGAAAACCAGTGCTGTGGCTCTTTATCTTATGCTAGCAACTCGCCCCGGCTTAGCACGGGTGCAATTCTGATACTAAATATACTACAGAAAAACTGTGAACGTTGTATAAAAAACATAGCGGCCTGCCGCTCCCGCCCGCCGCCTCGGCCAGCCGGTACTGCTCCAAATACGACGCCCCGCAATTTTGAAATCTGTAATATCTTCGAAAATATTCATTTAAATCATATGCTGTAAACGACTATACAGATCTATATTAAATCAACAAGGTATTTAAGGTATTAAATTGGATGAGGACTGATGTTGTATTACTTCAAATCGCTTCGAAAATCAATATTTGTCATAAAAAATAGATGACAAAAAAATGTTATTGTGGGATATCCATAAGAGATAAGAAATATAGTATCGCGGACTTTTCTGTAGACCTATTCAATATGTACACTACTTTGATAAATCTCGTAGGGTTCAGACTGCGTTTCACAGTAAACGCGAAAAAAATGTAATTATTTACGACATCACATTAGAAACTTCAAAAATAAAAGTATTTCCCCACTATTTAATGGATAAAGTTATACATATAAACCTTCCTCTTTAATTACTCTATCCATTTAAAGAAACCGCATCAAAATCCGTTGCGATGTTTTAAAGATTTAATCATATATAGGGGAAAGGATAAGCGACTTTGTTTTATTATATATTTATTTATTTAATGAAATCTGTACAATACCATTTACAAAAAATTTCATAAGTAGAAACAATAAATTACATTAATTAACTTAAAAGCTACTACTTAAACTAACATGGCACGGTGGACTCTCTCGCATACTTCTTTTGACAGGAAACCAAACATACACGCATAAGCTTATTCCATTCATCCGCAAACACGTCACATTCAGGGTTGGTCATCAGAAGGGCATTCAGCACCTTTAGACTAAGACAGACCAGGGTTTCGACTCTGGCTACCATTTTTGCTGGGAGCTGCGCAAACAGATTTTGTCTGCGGTTTTGACGGTGACCGATGTTTTTGTCCGGCACAAATAGTCGGCAGAAAAGTCCATGGAGCTCTGTCAAAGCCTCTTCTCACCTCCAACCAGTTAAACCCCAACATCCTTAGGAGATAGATGGTAGGGTACATATAGGGATAAAAATGGTATAACCTCTGGAAGAGGCATCGAAGGTTGCTTTATAGGGGTGCCAAACACAGGCACTAGATTCGAGTTTGCTTCGAACAAGAGATATATACAACAGTTTTACAACATTAGGATTACGAAAGTCACTAATATTTCGCAAAACAAATCCCGAGCGTCTGAAAGATTCCCTTGCAAATGTAGAAACGTGGTCCCCAAAAGTCAGACAGCGGTCGAAAGTTACTCCTAAATCTTGCTTGCAAAGTATAGTCATTATAAACTGGCCGCAACCAGTTTATTATTACTATATTTTGGATTTTTATGCTATATAGTGATGAGAATGAATTTGCATTACTTCTGGTGTTGCCGTTGTCTATAAGCCTAGGACCATGGTTACAAAATAAATTATGTTAAATTGTTTCTCTTTTATAAAAGTCTACTTCCATTTAATATCTGAAACACACAGCAGGCCTCAGGAATCTGTTCTGCCATTTTAATGTCCTCAGTTTAAAGCCAGGATCTAAGTTATTACACAGTATAATATGATGTAATTATTCACGGCGCTCTTCCATTTTCGCAGTTCAAAAGATACTCGTACAAGTACGGTCGCCATGTCTTATTTACATTTACAGGGACTGTCTAAAACATTGTCATTACCATAAATTTACTGAAAATAATATGTTTTTTATTATTAACAAAACTTCTGTAATCATATCATAATGTCGTGGGTTCGAAACAAAGCACGCTCTTTACATAACGTAATTTATTCATTGCTGCTCTCAAAAACTTAAAGAAACATAGTGAAGAAATTGACTGGTCCTAGAATCAGATAAGAATAATTATTACACCCATGTGTTGCGTCTACTAAATCGAACTCGGCTTGCTTTGTAGCTGCTCCCGATTTTTTTTTTTTAATTATAAACTAGTGCTTGACTGAAATCCTGCCTGATGGTAAGCAGTGGTGCAATAGTTGATGGTAAAGCACGCTTGTTTATTACGCCTATTCACTTAAAAACTTAGTGAACAGGCAAGAAGACGGCAGTTGAACGAGGTGATGCATTGTTAAACCCAATAATACGATACGACCAACGAATCTGCGCCAGAGGGACATGGATCTGGAGACCCTCCACGACTAAACTCCCGATATGACAATATTTGGCGCATCGTAACCGGTACACAACGCAACACAACTGCTCAGACCCATCCTCCGTATAGCTTCACCAGATATCATACCGGAACACGAGGAAACGCCTGGCGGCAAGACTTTGTCTGGTGGACGGTAACTTCTGCCGGCAGCCGATATTATGACCTACCACAAATATAATATATATGATCTTATATACTTAACATAATAGGATGAATAATGTTGATGTTCTAGTTTGATATTTTTTTTTTAATAATTATGAACTAGCGCTTGACCGCAAACCCACCTGATGGTAAGCAATGATGCGATCGTTGATGGTAAAGCACGCTAGTTTATTAATAGCCTATTCACTCAGAAAAACTGAGCGAATAGAAAGGAAGACGGCAGTTGAGCGAGGTGATGCAATGTTAAACCCAATAACACGACCAACGATGCTGCGCCAAAGGGAGATTGATCTCAAGACCCTCCACAACCAAACTCCCAACACAACAACATTAGGCTCATCGTACCCGGCACACAACTGCTCAGACTCGTCCTCCGTCATATATATTCTGATAAATCCCAAATTTATTTTATTTGTTTATTTAATTCAAGCCACTAGGGCCCAAAGAGAATACAATACAAACTATAACATAAAAATACTTGTAAACTAATATATAAATACATATAACATAACAACTAAGACTACTGTACACGGCTCATCGGCGTCGTGTTACACTGACTGGTGTCACGCAGCCAGCCACGAAACCGGCTGTACACAACACCCTTCCGCCATAGCTCTTCTTTCAGGAATTTGTTGAGATCATGCATCGTAACACGTACCACGAACGACTTGAAGTACGTGCTGTGGCGTAGCTCCAACACCTCGACCCTCATAATCCATTTAGACTTGACGCGTAGATACTCCGCTATCTTCTCAGCCTTCGTGGAGTGATGCAGTCTGGACACGTACAGCATCGTCGTCGGTGCTGCTGGACGCAGCTGCATGTTAGGTCCTGCCAGTACAGTACCGCACTGGTTCCTACAAGGAGGCTTCTTCCTATCGTTTTTTTCGCTCGTATTAACTGCGAGTTTTGTGGCTCAACAGGCTTTTTAGTGGCAGTTATTGCAGCGTAGGCTTGTTTGGGGGTCGACGAAACTACACACGTGGTTGTCTCCACCGGTGTCAAAACAAGGACGGCGGCGGCACGCGTTGCAACGCATGCATTCTCGGCAGCCGCTGACACATTCGGGCCCACCGACTCGAAACTGCAGATGGAGGCGTTTTGTGCACCACGACGGGTGTTGACATTTGTTCAGTGACTTACTTGCAGAAGTTGCATTGCCCAACAACACTACTTCTACACCCGTAGATTTGATTTCAAACTTAAATGATACTATCTGCCTGATACAATTTGGTTTAATCGTTTTCATTCATTAAATTTGATTACCAATTGTAGAGTTTCCACAAGCGGAAAATAATTTAATTAAGATAGCAAATCAACGCGACAAATATTTGCAGCTGTTGGTGTTCAGCTAATTGAATTGAGTTAAACACACAATTTGGTGATTGCTGATTATCTTGTTTCACTGTTTGTTTTACTCTGTGGTAGTTAATACAAGCACGCATATATTTGTATTATTAACACATAGAGACTGTAATATATTGTATTATTTAATTATATTAGAAAGAACTATGCTCGGAGTTTCTCTACGCGATCGAATCAGGAATGAAGAGATCCGCAGAAGAACGAGAGTAACCGACATAGCTCGAAGAATTGCAACACTAAAGTGGCAGTGGGCTGGACACATTGCCCGTGGGACCGATGCCCGATGGGGCCGACGGGTTAAATGAGGAGATCCGCAAAAGAACCAAAGTCACCGACATAGCTCTTCGAGTCGCTAAAATTAAGTGGCTGTGGGCGGGGCACATGGGACACACTTGCTGCCCCCCCCCCCCCCCCAGGGCACAACGTAGAACCGATGGTCGATGGGGTAGTAAGGTTCTAGACTGGCGGCCACATTCCGGAAGACGCAGCGTAGGGACCCCTACAGGGTGGACCGATGGACTGGTGAAGGTCGCGGGAATGGATGCGGGCACCACAAGGCCCCAGGCTTCGTGGAAAGCTTTGGGGGAGGCCTTTGTGCAGCAGTAGACCTCTATAAGCTAAGAAAAAGAATGGAATCTGTTGACACCTCAGCCAAATTAAGATTCTCAGAATATTCATTGTTGATATTATTATTATCTATAATGTCTGGATTTCTAATGAATTAATTTAGCCTGACCTCCGAGTTAGCTCCCATTGTGATCCTCTGAGCTTTTCGTTCTTTCCTCAGTTCCAGTTTCCCAGTGTTGACAT
This sequence comes from Sesamia inferens, assembly GCA_037179545.1. NCBI lineage: Eukaryota > Metazoa > Arthropoda > Insecta > Lepidoptera > Noctuidae > Sesamia > Sesamia inferens. Next base: position 24,783,265 of record CM073945.1, on the reverse strand, counting down.
AAAAACGTGTGAATAAAAACAATTCAATTCTTCATTGCGAGTAATTATGAGACATAGTTTAGTTAGTAATAATACATACAATACATTTATTTTGTATCTCTAAAGATATAGAGAATCACCTAATAAGCCACTTAGTAAGTATGCCACACATGTCACACAATTGCCTACACAGTTATAATTAATTTCATGCATCTTGTTTACTTGTAATACTTATTTTATCTGAATCAAATAAATTTCCCTTCTATGTGTGCAATATTCATTTGATCACACAATATTAATAATGTACTATAAGTAGTCTTAATTTTATAAAATAAAAGAGCATTACTGAACACGCATTCGTAGTCTTCACTGCAGCCACAATAAATAACCTGCAAAACGCAACTCAAACACAAATATTTAATATCAGCGTCAATTAATTTCCTCGTCTCGATCACAATTTCATCAAGGCTTTTAACTGGAACCAACGTAATAATAATAATTAAGCCAAATGTATTTACGGTTCTGCTTTGTATTCAGTTCTCGGAAATATTCGATCCTTATTGGTCAGGTACACTCAACTCTGGGCTCTCTACGTGTAGAATAAATTCAACACAGCCTATGTATATTTCTTTAGTTCGTTTATATTTCTATATTATACTATTTAATAATTTTATTTATATGTATATAAGATAAAATAAAGAGATGCCTGACCCAGTTCTCAAAAATTGCAATATCACATTAAATAAATAAATAAATTGTTTTATTTCTCACCTTTGTACATAATTTTTCAGTTATGTGCCAATAATTCTTTAACAACAATCTAGTATTCAAGATGTGGATAACGCTGTAAGCTTAAGGTATCTGTGTTCTAAACTGTTTGTTTTCCCCAATTCATAAAATAAATGAATAGTAATTGAATTAGTACACTTTTAACACCAAATAGTCATTGTGGCACAAGATATGTCACTACGCTTTCTGATGAGTTACAAGATAGGTTGTAACAGCGTAGCTCCTTATTAGCCACAGCGCAACTTATTTTGTGTTAATTAGTAACTAGTCTTCTATTACGGCGTAGCTCGATAGACAATATAATAATTTAATGATTCATTTTAATGTAACTATTCAAAATTTGCATGCCTAATTTAAGGTAGATAGTATAAGGGCCTGACATTATGTAAACACCATTATTTTGTATACCTACTTTCTGTGCAAATAAATATAATTGAATTGAATTGAATATAATTGAATTGAATTGAATTGAATCGATCTGTGCTTCGACGTTGCTAAATCTGTGCTACGACGTAGCTTGTTTTGTTCTACGACGTAGCTCATTATGTTCTACGAAGTACCTCGTTTTGTTCTACGACATAGCTCATTTTGTTCTACGGCGTAGCTCACTTTGTGCTACGACGTAGCTCATTTTATGCTACGAAGTAGTTGTACGAAGTAGTAAGTACGAAATAGTTAGTAGTAGAGCTACGCGTTATAGCGTAGCTCTGTACTGAATATGGCTGTGCAATGAATATAACTGTTTCATTTGATCATGTGAAGATCCGAGACAAGATGCTGCGCTTATCGGTACGTGGTCGCCATTCAAGAGCCTTTTTGCCCCATTGGCCATCGGCTCTACCAGCTATGTGCCCCGCCCACTCCCATTTCAGAAAGCTAATCCGGCTAGGTGGTCGGATGATCTAAGCAAAATCGCAAGGAAGCGCTGGATGCAGGCCGCGTCCAATCGTAATTTTTGGAAATCCTTGGGGGAGGCCTATGTCCAGCAGTGGACTTCGTGTAGCTGAGATGATGATGAATGATGACGTGAAGATCACAGATATGCATTTATAGACAAGATTGATAATCCTCATACCGGTGGCCTGTAAGTATAAAGACATTATTCATAAAGTCTGTATTTTAAACTGAATACGGTTCGGAAATAACAGTCCGGTCTACATTCATTTCGACGTCTGTCGCAAATTTCATACAAAAATTTGTACGTTCCTAATTTCTTTATGCGGGAAAACAGAGTATTACAAATGCCAGCCTAGAGATAAATCTTCATTTTGAATTGTGATTAACTTTTTTTACGAGTAATACGGGATTTCGAGTCTTAGCCTAACTTATAAGAGAAAAAATATTATCGTTATGTTTAAAATTATTACTAGTCACAAGTTGTAAGATTCTATTTTAAGTTGTGACGAAATATTGTGCAACATATTTAATAAAATATCATCGGGATAAGGATTGCACGATTACAATTTGTATTTTATAAATACTTATATTAAAAAAACTCTTTAATTACAAAGAGAATTACATAAGAAAATTACATGTAGTCCACATGTAATTTTCTTTTTGTTTATCTCAAACATTTATCTACCAACATAAGACTTATTTTAAGTGTCAAATTCTGTAGGAATTTCATTTCATTTCTCGGTGGTAGGCTACATCGGCTGCCGTCAGAAGTTACCACCCAGCAGACAAAGTCTTGCCGCCAAGCGATTCGTCGTGTTCCGGCATGATGTCTGGTGAAGCCGTACGGAGGACGGGTCTGAGCAGTTGTGTTGCGATGTGTACCGGGTACGATGCGCCAAGTGTTGTTGTGTCGTGAATTTGTTCAATGTCCCTCTGGCGCAGCATCGTTGGTCGTGTTGTTGGGTTTAACATTGCATCACCTCACTCAACAGCCGTCTTCCTTCTTATTCACTAAGTTTTTTAAGTGAATGGGTTTAATAAACTAGCGCGTTTTATCAATTCGCCATCAACGGTTGCATCACTGTTTACATAAACGTCTTTTTGTATAATTGTTTAGCAATATTTCCGATCAGATAAAACCAAAAACCCGCTCTGGCAATAAAAACTTCAAACCTAAAACTAGAAATTTTGCTTGAGTCACATTAAGGTCGTCTAAAAGGCTTAAAAATAAATCTCGAAGTTTGCCTCAAGAGGCCATCAACACCAGTTCTTGTTTGTGCCAATAACGCAACTATGAAAAGTGTCGTTTTGAAGTAAAAAGATACTTTGTTTTGTTACAGTCATTCGAGTGAGCAGATGTTTGATGATTTATATAATAATTCTAGATACATCACCAGACAGATCTTAACTCATCATCATCATTATCCCAATTCCTCAATTTCGTGCGATCTTTAGCATCCTGTGGTATGAGATTGAGAGAGACAGATCTTAACTGTACGCCAAAAATATAAACACTTTTTTTTTATTAATTATAAATTAACGCAATCCCGTCTTATGGTAAGCAGTGACGGAATCATTGATGGAATAGGGCACTAGTTTATTAAGAGCCTATTCACTCTAACTTTGCACACAAATTATAGTCCGTCGGGAACACTGCCGCTGGCAAATTGTTCCAGTCCCCTTTTCTAAAATCTTTATATTAATGTTCTGTAATCTACAGAGTGTATCTGACATTGTAACTCAAAATACGCGAAAAGGCTAACCCACATGCCACTAATAAAAATATGATAGTCATTTATGTCGTTAATGAACGGTTACAGATTTCACAGTGTTTAAAAAAAAGTGTCAGCTCGGCTTTTGAATGTTGCAAGCGTGCCACCATACGGATTTGTAGGTATGACGTTGCTCCCTGATTTGAACTCTATTAAATCAGCTAATAACATAGTTTTTCGAGTTTTGTTCACATTGCGCATTTTTGTGTAATTCGCGAATTAATTAATTTATACTTTAAAATCTTATTGGATTATAAAAGTGTAGCAATTATGAAAAGCCGACAAAAAATTCCACCACTGGTGGCTTCAGAATCATGTACTGGGTCCATGGTACTCGTTTGTGCGTCGATGTCAGATACACCTTTTATATGGTCTAAATTATATTCTATACTATTTTATTCTAATTCTATGGCTATGATATCTACCCAATAGCTTCCTTTTATCCAAGGCATAACTCGAACGGCACGCCACCAGTTACACCCCCTATCACACATGTTACCCACCACAAAAATATTACAGAAATAAAATTGTTACGTGGTTATCATAACACAAATATTTTGGCGCGACTATCCCACATATGGCCGTATGAAAATTGTGACGCGTATAAAAACAATCCCGCATTGCGGGCGGCAAGTGGTACCCTGTCAAAGAGCAGTTACAGATACTCCAGTGTTTCTGTCACAGCACAACAATTCTTTGATAAAAGTTTATACCTCTAAGTGCATATCGAGTGCTAGGATGCTGTATATACATTAAAATAGCATCGATATGTAACCGTGGAGATGAACGGAATCAACCAGGTGAGGATCTAAAACAATGGTCAACAGAGTTTTTTCCCAACAAAAATGAGTTATAATATCAGAAAGTACTCGATAACTGATTATCAACCATATTCGTTACATAGCTGACTTAGCTCGACTTAATGAGATATGCTAGTTAAAGCACGTACTGGGTGCACTGCGAGCCATTATTTCGTGTCAAGACATGACATGTTATTGCTTGTGTTTATAGCTAAGAAAAAATTTCAATAATAGGTATATTTTTCTCATGCCTCATGCATCTCGGCCGATGTTGTGGGTAGGCCACAACATCGGCCGCCGGCATAAGTTACCACCCACCAGACAAAGTCATGCCGCCAAGCGATTCGTCGTGTTCCGGCATGATGTCGAGTCAAGGCGTACGGAGGATGGGTCTGAGCAGTTTTGCTGCGATGTGTGCCGGGTACGATGCGCCAAATGTTGTTGTGTCGGGAGTTTGGCACTGGAGGGTAGCGGGATCGGAAACACAGTGTTCCGCTGGCCGAGCGCAGGTAGTTGGGAGCTCAAGCAGTGTGCCAGCCACACATGGAAGGCTGCCCCGCCAACTGCGAAAAATTCCAGGGTGGCCCCATCGTGCCAATTGGCGACCGCACGAGAGGACCCGATGGCAATCCCTGGGGGGGTTCGGGCGTCCCCGCAGTCTCCAGATCAATCTTCCTTTGGCGCGGCATCGGTGGTAGTGTTGTTGGGGTTTAACATTGCATCACCTCGGTCAACTGCCGTCTTCCTTCCTATTCACTCAGTATACTTAAAATGACAAGTCTCAAAAAGAAAAGTAGGTGTGCACAGCGGGCGCACGTCCTCTCGTTTAAAGTGCACCTCTCAAACGTTCGAGGTTTGCACTCCAATATCGATGCAGTCCATCACCACCTTCAGACTGAAAAGCCCCACCTGCTGTTCTTGACGTTGACTCAGATCAGATGTCCGTCTGCTGCGGCATACCTCAACTATCCGGGATACTCTTTGAAGCATCAATTCCTGCAGCGTGCCGGGGTCTGTGTGTATGTCCGCAATGACATCTGTTGCCGGCGTCTCCGTCACCTCGAAGACCCACATTTATCGTCCTTATGGCTGTTGGTTTACATTGGTGTGGACAAAATTGTCTACACTGATGTAAAGGTCTAGGTGTCTACCGATCGCACAGCGGTGACCAGGAGACAACTCGACTATTTGGCTCCATCGGCACCCTGACGCATAGTTCGTCGCTCTAGGAGACATTAATGCCTGCCACCAAGACTGGCTTTTCCCATACCAGAGGACCAACCACGCTGGGAGAGAAGCGCGAAATGAGCCTTTCCCAGTTGGTGGGACAAACGAGTAGGGTGCCTGATGTAGCTAGTCATACCGCCAATTGTCTGAACCTTCTGCTGACCACTGATCTGGACAGATGTGTTGAAACAGTTTTCTCACCGTTAGGAACTTCAGACCACTGTCTGGTGAAGTCTGCGTCGTCCTTCTCCCCGCCTGATTGCGACTCGCGTGGTGAGCGGCGAATGTGGCGATACAAGTCAGCAGATTGGGATAGATGCGCCACTTCTTTGCGTCTTATCCTTGGCAGCAGGTCTGCTTCTCTTCTGACAATCCGTCGAGCTGTGCGTACGCTATATCCGACGTGGTGCGTCAAGCTGTGGAGTATTTTATCCCCTTCAGTGACGTGCCCGTCGGTGGCTCGGCTCGCCCATGGTTTAACACCGACTGTGATCAAGCTGAACAGCGTAAGCACACAGCATTTCTCACCTGGTAGTACAGTATAGTAAACTAATACGAGTACATAAACATATTACCAATAAATAAACACACACTTGTTGATTATATTTTTATGTATAAGTTTTTTATGCATTTGCACTTTCCATTATTTCGCCAACTTCATGCGCCTTACAAGATACAGTTTTCATGGTTTTCGAGGGTCCTGAAGTCGACAGTGAGGACAAAATAAAAATCCAAGACGGTGTCAACTTCATGAGAGCTTCTAGAAACATATACTAAACGGATCTGATACTGACGGTCACTCGGCCATTCACGTATCTTTTTTTGTGTCTATGACCTTCTCCTCTTTCTCTACTCTATGGTCAACTCCGTGGTCCCGTCTCTGAAACGCTCACGAGGTGGTCCCGCGCCACCGTTCTGTTTTATAGACTGCCTTATAAAGCGGTGTGCTTGTCACTTCCCAGGGAATCAACTTGTTTTTATTCACGGCCGAGCTTTATAATGCGGGAAGTTGGCGGAGAAGGTTTATGGTTGTTTTTATATTTATTTATTGCAGTACTTATGAAGGTTGTTGTATGGGAATTGCGTTGTTTTAAGGCAGCGGTAATAATTGTTATAATAAAGTGGAATTGAAAGTTAAAGAATTTTACTTGCACAAAGATGAAACCAGTCTAAATACAAAAAAAAAACAGCTGTGCTGCTGGGGACTTTGTTCCACCACTTCTGCTTTCCAATGAAAGCACTAGGAAGTGGCGAAGGGCTGGCGTTTTGGGAGGACTGGCTTATGTAATATTGACGTTCACAAGTGCTGATTCTCAGCCTAATTTGAATAAAAGACATTAACAATGATTTTGAAAAAAAAAATACATTTTAATTCTGAATTTGTGTTGGTCTTTTGTAGAATGATGGGATAGGAAACATCGTAATCATATTATCTATTTAAAACAATAAGTCATTAACAATGATTCTTCAATAAGATCTAGAACTTCTAATTTTTGAGAGTAGCAAAAGTCTTCGTTTGAATCACATCCGTTACAGTCTAGATCGGATCAATTTTAATAAATTTTCAATTATTTACAGCTTAGTTTTTAACAAAGGATTCATCTTACGAAAGTCTCTCGGACGCTTAAAGGAGTATTACTGGTTTACTAGAACATCGCGTAGACGTTACTGTTACAAAGTACAACAAACTTTGTTCCCTACAGGCTCGTTGAAAGCTGGCGACTATTGCTGTAATTTAAGCTTCAGATAATTCGGTTTGTACTTAAACCTCTGTTGCCTTCACTGACTGTAAAGTGATAACTTTTTTTTAAATAATTATTATAAACTAACGCTTGACCGCAATTCCGCCTGATGGTAAGCAGAGATGCAATTGTTGATGGTAAAACGCACTAGTTTATTAAAAAAGACGGCAGTTGAGTGAGGTGATGCAATGTTAAACCCAAGAACACGACCAACGATGCTGCGCCAGAGGCAGATTGATCTGGAGACCCTCCACGACCAAACTGCCAACACAACACCATTTGGAGCATCGTACCCGGCACACATCGCAACACAACTGCTCAGACCTGTCGTCCGTACGGCTTCACCAGACATTATGCAGAACACGACGAATCTCTTGGCGGCATGATTATAAATATACCAATAGTTACTGTACTTACAAAACAGTTGTTGCTAAAATGCAACACCTCTGTCTGCATAACCGTTTGCGTGTTATAAGGCGTGATATTATATGTATTTTGAGTGAATTTTTTTATCAATTTTCCATGAATAGTCATAGTAGTAGTTATCTCGAAAAGATAGTTGACTTTACGTTGAAAAAATTACACATATACTATTAAAGAACTTCACATATTCTAGTTGACTAAAAATTAAATGGCAAAAATAAATGAACAATTACAATGCGCTCGTGTTCCACTTTATACAACGAAGAAAGATAATACTGAATCTAACAGTTTTTTTTTTTAATTATAAACTAGCACTTTGCGGCAATACCGCCTGATGGTAAGCAGTGATGCAATAATTGATGGTAAGGCACGCTAGTTTATTAAGAGCCTATTCACTCTAGCCTTGAAGACACTCACATTGTAGTGTGACGGAAACACCGCCGCTGGTAAATTGTTCCAGTCCCTCGAAGTACGCCGTATAAAAAAGGAGGCGAAACGCTTCGTCCGGATCATAGTTAGTTAACAATGAACATCAATTACTCTACAATGGTCGCCAGGCTTTACAACTATTCCTGAAACTACTGCCTTTTTTCGAAAAGCAATGATTGTACAAAGACAACATAACAATTCAATGATTAAAAGAATTGTCAAAATTTTAACAGATTACCTCATATATCAGTCATTGATTTGTCATTTTGGGCGAGATAACCGTTTTATGCCATTTCGTTGTGATTGACCACTTGGCACGCCAATTTGTTAGTAGATTACGGATTTTATCAAAATCGGTCATTATGAGATTAACAAACGACAATTTTTCTTCTTCAGCCTATGGATGTTCACTGCTGGACAAAGGCCACCCCCAAGGCTTTCCACGCTGACCGGTCTTGTGCTGCTCGCATCCATCGGCTTCCCGCGACCTTCACTTGGTCATCGGTCCACCTTGTTGGGGGGCCTCCCTACGTCTTCCAGTACGTGGCCGCCACTCCAGAACTTTACTGCCCCATCGGCTATCGGTTCAACGAGCAATGTGCCCTGCCCACTGCCACTTAAGTTTAGCGAGCCCGTTGGTACTTATGAAAAATTATAGTTTCAGTGGGCAAACAAGAAGAGGCGCAAACAAAGAAAAAATCAAATCCTACGTAGGATTTGATTTTTTCTTTGTTTGCGCCTCTTCTTGTTTGAAAGTTTTGTTATCACAGTTAAACCACATATTGCTAACTTTATAAACAATAATGTTTCTTCTGTCACTGGACTAAAAATGATGTCCGCCATTTTTTTAAAGCCGAAACTGTAAAAAAATTAAAATGTTCTTATAATTTATAGATACACTATGCACAAAACTTTAATAGAGCGTTTTAGATTTAAAAAAACATGTAATCTTTTGTTTACTATTTTGAGATATTCATATTGCGTGGTTAAGTTAATTTCCCTTTCATATCTAACTACCATGGTTTACTAGCTTCTAGCGTATGTACACACATTCTACCATGATTCTGTTAACATTGGTCCAATCCAGCCCAATCAGCTAACGGAAACAGATCTACTAACACGAGGACAAATACACGGCCTTACACAAGCAATACACGGACGATACACGGGTAAAACAGTGCCTTGTATAGTGTATACATATTCAGTAGTGTAACTTCCAAACTGCAGCGACATGCGAACAGCGCGGTGTGAATGAACAATGTAAATATTATCAAGAGTACCGCACTGCGGCAGACGGTGTTAGTTTCAGGATAGCTGATTATTTTAATTAATGACAAACTGGAACTAGAATTTTGAGATGAGAAATAGTTTCGGTGTGTGAAATAAATTTTGGTAGATATTTTCTTTATAATTAATTAACAGCCATGTTAGGATTAATTATTCGATCATAGATACTATAAATGCATTAATATTAAAGGCAGAAATGATATGACTGTTATATTTACGCACCTTAGCGGTTGAATGGGTTTCGATTAAATTTGTCATACAGGTCCAATGTACCCGAGTCAGGCCAACCTGAGTTACAACTTAGGATAAATTAAATGCCGGTAGACAGTTGCTGTGATAAATTTTCTTACCTCCACGCGGACGAAGCGGGCAAAAGCTAATTAAATAATTGTTTTTAAAAGAAAACATTACAAATGAGAAGAAATAAACAAGCAAAATAATTATGACCGTAACCGATTTCAATGTGGGTCCAAACTTTCAGGCACCCAAATAAAAATCAAACCCACATCCCACACTCAGCCTCTGCAAACGTTGGCTTGTTTTCAAAATATTATAACACTAGCTTCTGGGCGCGGCTTAGTCCAAATTTTCGTTCGATTTAACATTTCGGTTTAGCTTAGCGTTTTATTTATTTCTATTTCTTTTTGCTCGGCTCCTACGAGTTGTAGCGCAATGTTATGTACCCAATAATATTTTTTGACATCTGATTGATTTTTTCAGAGATAAGCGAGTTCAAACAATTAAACTCTTCAGTGGCATTTTTAGTACTGTCTAACCTGTTTAAATATGTACTAACTCAACATCCATCATTAGTTTAGTACGACTGTTCGATATTAGATGGCGTTTTATAAAAACTTTATCATTGTAAATCGCGGTGGCGAGATTCTCCAGCGAGGGATGATCACCTCGGTATTTATATAATAAATCGTATTACTTTGGAGTCTAGTTTTTTTATTTGAAGCAAGATATTTATGGGAGGTTGTACAAGTACTAGCAGACCCGTGCTCACTTCATGGGACGGTAAATATTTTTACTTGTGATGAAAGCGATCTACTACAAAAAAGTCGTTCCGTTTTCCGGGTTAATCTGACTTTATTAAACTTTTTATGAATTTACAAAATCTGAACCGATTTTGAAAATTCTAGAGATCACAGAAACTCATAAACATCACAATCTTCAACTTGAACTTCAACTCTTGAGCAATGGCCCCTGTGGAATAGATACCACAATTTTGCCAATAACACGTGTAACACATTATAGAAATTCTCATAAAATTTTATTTCACAACAATGACGGATATCGCCAATGACAGTCGAAAAAGACGGCCGCATGAACCGTCTACGAGGGAGGTTTGAGGCAAAGTCATGATGTGGCCACTATGCTGCGATATTTCAATGAAAAATAAAATGAGTTACTGAATGCAATTTTTCCTTTTTTTAATAATATTACTAAGTAAGTCAAGCGCTAGTTGACTGCAATCCCGCCTGATGGTAAGCAGCCATGCAATCGTTGTTAACTAGATTGGTTTGACGTAACATCTATAGCATCATTTTCTTTGTGTGTCCATCGCCCTCTTCTATCTACTCAGAGAGAGGTTAAGACTCTCATGTCCCGTGTTGGTTTGGTCTCCAAAGCCTAAAGCACAGGCGTAGAGTAGCCAGCCTTTCGATGTTCTATAGGATATATTTTGGGGAGTGTGCGAGGGAATTGCATGATTTAATTCCCCCATCTCCGTTCCACCATCGGACGACCCGTCGTACGGCGAGTTTCCACCCTTATGTTGTTAACACCACTACGATCCGAACGAAGCGTTTCGCCTCCTCCTTTATACCGCGTACATCGAGGGACTGCCCGCGGCGGTGTTTCCGTCGGACTACAATTTGAGCGTCTTCAAGGCTAGAGTGAATAGGCTCTTAATAAACTAGTGCGGTTTACCATCAACGATTGCGTCACTGCTATGGTAAGCAGTGACGCAATCGTTCGCAGGCGGGATTGCGGTCAAGCGCTGGTTTATAAATTAATAAAAAAAGAAAAGTTTAGGTACTGGTCGAGTTGTTTTATGACTTCAAAGATTCTCACTTAATTCATAAAGTCGATTTTTTACAAAACTGTAGCACGCCTAAAATTCTTGGTTTCCTTTTTGAGTTTATTGATAAAACTGGCATTTGGAACAGCTGACGTTCAGTATCTGAATGGCATGCTATTTATAAGATGTAGAAGTGTAAAAGAAGACCGTGTATAAAAAACCAATATTTTTTTATCTTTATAAAGCCGCTTTACGACCTTTGTACTTTTTACAACTCAATTAAGTCCATAAAGTTCCGACGGAAGTAACGTTTTAAATCATTCTAGATCAATTTAATTTCATTTCGTAAGGCACTCAAAATGGAAATCAGCGTCAGGTGGTTGTGTTACCTTGTATTGTCATCTAACGTTATGCTGAGCTGAGGCCCTTTTGGCATTATAATCTTTGTTTAATATTTTTATAGTTTTAAGGTGTATTTATTTTGCTGTATTGCTAATAAACGCATTTTATTCTATCAACTCTAATACAACTGGTTGACAGTATTTATTTTATTGGCGATTGAGTTTCAGATAAAGAACTTTCTTAATAGGAATGTTTCCTGGGTAAAAAAAAAAATCATTATATTTAGTCCGTCATTCAGATTATAGAAAAATATTGGATACGTATATATTGTTTATTAATAAAAATTGACAAACATAAAAGGTATTGAAGACCAGGAGTGGGAGCTGGTGACGTCACTAGTGGCTAAAAAGTGTAGCAAGGAGTGCCGTCACACGAGTTTTCAACGCACTGTATCGTCTTTATTTTTTGTTTATATGAAAAATGAAAAACTACGTGTCTAGCTTTTTTATTTTTGGAAATTTCAATGACGGATTAATTAGTTTTTTGTAGTTAACTACCATGTTCTATCTCATTGGGCAACGTTTTAGATATTTGAGTTTATCCGGGACACAATTGATGGGGGCTTACTTTAAATCAAATTTTCTTTCGTTTGAAAATGGATTATAGATTAGCTTGTGTTTTCATGCGATATTTTGTTTGTAAATAGTGATCACATTGGTTTAATATGAAAACTTGTCTTTCTTCTCTCGAATTAAAACCATTGGTACGTAAGTTGATGGTTTCTAAATATGCTGTTCTGAAATTGCCAAAATTATCAGTTTCTGTCTTAGTCAAAATTCATGGGACTAGTATACAAAAATGATATCTACTTACTAACGCACTCCATTTTAATGCAGAAAATGTAAATAAGATTTAGGATGAATGTGCACGTTGGCACCTCGCCCAGTTGTATCTTGAATTTTTATTTCGCTTGCGGTTCTATGAAGTCTGTATAAAATCAGTTTGAAACTCATAGTACAAGGACAATATTAAATTATTTACAACGTTACTCCATCCATGTCACGCAGAATGAATGAAAGGAGACGAGGCATAACACAACATGGGACTGTACTTTTTGTAACATGTTTTGTAAAGGTGAAAGCTGTACCCGTAATGGGATAAAACCGGATAAAGAATAATGTGAGTTAAACTGTTCTCGTCGATTTCAGATAAGTGTCAAGGATGTGATATGTGTGCTCTCTGCCAGTGCTGGCTGTTAGTGCTAAGGATTTGATAGCATCATATTCATGTATATCTCATCATCATCATCTTAACGTTAATCCCAGTCACATCCGAAGCTTTTTGCTCTGGAGCCTGAGATCCACTTTACCAGTCTAACTGCTCATTTGGCAAAACTTCTATATTTTCCGTGAAGCGACTGCCGTCTGACCTCCCCAACCCGAAGGCGATATCGAAGCATTGTAATTAGACCAATAATGTTGGACTTTTGAGGGCTTTTAAATATTATAACCGTAACGACTGATATTAGATGTTCGTATGGCAACCGGGATCAACGGCTTAACGTGCTTTCCGAGACACGACTACTACAAATATGAATATATGAATGTTTGCACTGCGTGGGGATTGAACCGTTACGCCACGGAAGCTGTCATGTTTATAACTATTATCTCGTAAATCTGTGCTTCGGCAAAAATTCTGCTAGTAGCAGATATTAATTAATCAAAAATACATTTAGAATACTTTTTCTTTCGCAGTATAATAATGTAAAGCATAACTTACTAATAGATATCAAAGTGAAGATACGGCACGTCGACGATAGTTGGAATATCGCCAAACCTGAGAAAGAAAACGTGCCTGAACCGAACGGTGATTTATACGCCTTTTAAAGCGAAAGTCTTGCCATATTGTTCAGTAACATTCCCACAATAAATTATAACAATGATAAAGTGTGCCTACTCCATGGGAAAAACGCATGATTTCAGATATATTTTCAAATCTATTTAAATATATATAGTTTAAGTATTTTATCGACTTCTATTTAAACAAATAAATAAGAATACTAAAAACAAATTGTTAAAAATAAACAAATATTTGTATATCCTGGAAAAAAAGCATATTCTTTTTTTTTTCGTATATATTTCCTTTTTTCTGTCACACAAAGATTCTGTGTCCTGCAGAAGGATATTAATGTAATTGAAAGGCAATATATTTTTAACTGGAATTATTGTAATAAGCATGTATGTATTTTATAAAGAAAAAGTTGAAAAATCAGCAAAGATAATTATCATTAATGATAAGTTTTAAATAAGGCTCCACTCAAACCCACTGCCACTGATACTTGATGGCATTGCCAATAAAATTAATGTTCGTGTGAAAGAGGCCTTAATCGAAAAAGTTAAATCGAGTTCCAACCAGTTAGAATCGGTACCCGGTATGTATCTGTTTATTTACTTCATCGAGGTAAAAGCTACTCATTTAAGATAAGTAAATAGATTCATAACATGGGCGTCTCAATATTATAGGCATCATAATTATCATTTGCCTATTCTGCTGATTCGACCCAGATCTCCTCTCGGTTGGAGGGATTGTGCCTTAATCCACCACGCGGGACCAGTTCAGGTTGCTAAATGTCACATTTCTTCGTAGTTTTCGGCTCTAGGACATGCCGGTTTCCTCACAATGTTTTTCCTTCACCGTTTTCAGAGTAGTAGTGATGAAATAATTTACACAAAGTAGTACAATTATTGAATATATTTTTGACCTTTTTTTCAAAGAGAAAACATTAGAAAATGTAGTAATAATAATAATCTTTATTCAAACTTTACACAACATTGTAACATATAAGCTACAAAAATATTCTTATACAAATACATATATATGCCATTGCCTAAATAATAACTAGGTATATGTGTGACAAAAATATAAATAAGGTAATAATGAACGAATTAATAAACAGAATCATATAACATTTCGTTTGATCTTCATAATCCTTGTGGATAATTTGTACTGAGAAACTATTAATAATTATTTAATAACTCAGATGGTACTTCATATTATGAGCGGTGTTGCTGACAGGTGCTAACATTAGATTGTAATTACACTCAATCAAATTCGTTTAATGTAACTGAAATTGTATTTGTTGGATCTAACACAAATACAATATCAGGCGAGGACATAAAATTAGCGACATGCCCGAGCTAATAAACCTGTGCCCATGCCGAGGTTTAATAAACCTGTGTTTCAGGCAATCACTTTACATCACCATATATCAATAAGTCCATCAGATTGAATCATGTTACATTATGGACTAGGAATTTAATAAACAAAAGCTGTACTATTTTTTTTTTGTCTTGTAAGGTTTAGTTCTATGCTATCTTATCTTATACTATCGAATTGTATAGCATTCATTATTTTCATCTGCAACTATCTACTATCATACTATAACTGCCAGTAGTTTTTCTATGTAATTGAGATTCAATAAGTACTCCAATATTACTTGACTATATATTTTATAATCTGTACTTTATACATATATAATACTTTGTTGAGCTTATTATACAAAAGAGGGCCTAAAAATACATAAAATGTAAAGATATAAACATGTCTCGTCTGTGGTTTTGGGCAAACGTGTCTTTTCTTCTCCTGGTTGAAGGTCAAAAGGAAGCTCAAAGTGCAGATCAAGTACGGTATGCAAGATAAATAGTGGACGGACAGTTAGAACCTTGTAATCCATATAAAGCTGGTGCATCGGAAATCTGAAACGGCGGAAGGTTGCTTCCTTTATATTCTAAAGTACGTGCTCAAAGCTCTTTGAGCACGTTCTAGAGGAAGCAGTATAGTCTTTGCAGCACCGCCCCTGCTTGGGGTAATACAGTAAGTGATAACAGATTGGTATAAAGGTAAATAATCTTGTTTAGTTACGTAATAGTCAACTAGGTGTCGAAGGTTTTTGTAAATGTTTATTAATTTACGCACTCTCATATACAGTAACTCTGTATGTTTACGGAAATTGAGATTTGTGTCAATCGTAAAACCCAGATATTTTATATGTTCAGTTTTAATTAAAGTAGGACAAGTGCAAGCAGTGTCAGCATGAATACAATTGTGTGCATATATGTTTAGGTTAGGTTAGTAACCAGAATGTTAATGTTTCACATTGAGAATAAATTGTAAGTATTTGGTTTTTTTCTGCATTTAAACTTAGAAGATTTTGATGAAACCAATCAGACACAATATTAAAGCTGTTCTGGGCGTATTTGTATGCCTCATCTTTGGTTTTGGCGGAAAACACTAGAGCAGTGTTATCGGCCATAAGATAGTATTAACCCGTTAACGTTATATAGATCTAGACTGCAGAGATTATTTATGTAAATTAAAAGTAATGTTGGGCCCAAAATACTACCTTTCGAGAATCCAAAACTACTATTCATCATTCATATCATATCAGAACTGGTGTACTGACCAATTTTAATACATTGATAGGGGTCGCTAAGATAATCAGAGAATAGTTAAAGTTGCCCTCCTCTTATAATATAGAACAAGAAATAGTATCGAAGACCTTGGCGAGGTCCAAAAAGATCCCGATATTTTGCAAGTCATTATATAAATTAGTAGTTATGTACTCTGTCAGCCTGTGAACTACTTGGTTAGTTGATCTATAAACCCATATTGGTTATTGGAAAGCAATTTGTTAGTTTCAAGATATTTTATGAATCAACTGTTTATATTTTTTTTGAAATTTTCGAAATACCTGTTATTAGTACAGAAATTGATCTACAGTTGTTAACACATTTTTTATCTCCCGCTTTGAACACCGTTGTAACTACAGCTTTTTTAAGCAATTTGGGGAATATTCCGTTTGACAAACATTACTGAAAAATGTGGGTTAATGGAGGAGCAAGAAAGTGTTTAACCCTAGAAAGATAACGTGCTCCTTAGAGTTTGCCCGCAAAATACATATTTCGCCGTAATTTTGTTACCGACGCGTGTACAAACTTGTGTTTCCTGGCCGATTCAGTCGTTGGTCAACACTTCCAAGAGACGGCTGCTACTGTTCGGTAAGTACCATAGTTTTGCTGTTAAAGCGATGTGTTGCGCTCGGGAGGCGTATGTTTATCTTTTGTGTAACTTTTGCCACTTTCATAATGAATTTGTTTTTGTTATTTTTACTAATGTACGGTAAGTATAAATGAACGTTTTTTTTATTAGTGATTACTTATTGTAGTTAATTGTTTTAGGAGTGTTTTAACACCATGTCCAGCAGAAGAGTGTTGGATGAAAGAGAAAATGTTTCTTTATTGAATGAAGAAGATAAAGGCGCCGATGACGGTAGTGACAGTGAGATCGACCATATCAATGACTAATGTTGATGGCCAAGAAGGAGTGATGATCTATGAAAATTATAATGATACTTCATTGCGGAATGTCACTGAAAACACTGGACATGACCAACGCATATTAATTCCGCCTAGTGATGTGATCAGGGACAAGAATAGGCATGTTTGGGCTACTACTAAAGGACAAAATAACAGAAGAAGGTCTGCAATAAATATAGTTCATTCAAATTGTGCATGTGTCTAAATATTTTTTCACCGTGTTTGAAAACTAGTTTGGAAATTCCTACTTTATTAAGACGCTTGAGAGAAAGTATTCAGAGAAGTTTGTAGGGGGAGACCCTACAAACTAACTGAAAGATGTCTGAAGAAGCTGTACTATCGCTTATGTACTAAAAAAGGAAAAGAATTATTCAAGACTAGCTACGCGCCGCGGTTTCACCCGCGTAGGTTTCGATATTTTTTTATATGCTCCGCTCCTATTTGTCGCAGCGTGATGTTATATAGCCTAAAGCCTTCCTGGATTAATGGGATATCCAACGAAAAAAGAATTTTTCTTTGAATTAAATTGAAAGCTTTATATATTAGTAATATAGATGACGTACATAAAATGTAAAAAGACATTGTGCGGGGAAGATAAAAAAGATGTTTGCAACAATTGTCTTTAGCCGTTGATTTTTTGCAGTATTTTTTAAAATTTGAGACTGATATATATTATACTAGCGGCCGCCCGCGACTTCGTTCGCGTTCAGTTAGTTTTGCTTCGCTACTATTGGTCGCAGCGTTATATAGCCTAAAACCTTCCTAGATTAATGGGCTATCTAACGCAAAAAGATTTTTTCAAATCGGACCAGTACTTCCTTAGATTAGTGCGTTCAAACAAACAAACTCTTCAGCTTTATATATTAGTATAGATTTAATTAGTTAATAAGAAAAACCACTGTAAAAGTTGCCTATTTTTTTAAAAATTCTGTCTAACTACAGAAAACTTCTAATTTTCGTTCATTTTTGTTAAGGCTTTATAAAATTGTACAAATTTTAATTTAAATATTTTATATATTTTTTAATATTTTAAATTTTAAATAATGATAATACGTATATTTTTTTTGAACAATTTACAGTAGTTGATGCAATAAAAAATAATTGAAAATCATCAAAAAATCTGCTATAAAAACAGTACGTCTCTGAGGCGCATGTTTATCTTTTCAGTACAAAAAAGTAACGTTATCTTTCTAGGGTTAAATCTTTTTAGTGTACCTATTATTAGGAATGCCATCCCATACAACTGCACAGTTGTCTTTTAACCCAGTAATAATTCTTAAAATTTCATTAACTTCAATGTCTAATGAAACATAAGACTTCAATGTTTTCGATGTGTTTGAACACCATTGATGTTAGCAGTGAAAAATTATTATTCTGGTTTAAGGTTTCTTCGGCCACGGTTTTGCCGACGTGTGCGGAAAAACTGTTGATTTTAATCGCAGCTTCGACGGGTTTTGTTGTTGTTGACAGTAATTCGAGTGGCGGTTCAGGATTATCTGATCGAAATGTATTTAATAAATTTCCAAACAAGCTTACTATTTTTCCTCTCAAACTAATTTTTAATATTATATAAAAGTTTCTTACAAAAATTTCTATACCTTTTATATGTAACAGAAAGTATTTCATTATAGGTGCAAGTTTCCACTTTTGATGTAGTTTGTCCCTATGCCTAATACAACAGACGAGACCAGGAGTAATCCACGGTTTAATGTTTTTAATAATGTAATTTCGATTTTTGTTTCTTTTTTTTTATAATTTTAAACTAGTGCTTGACCGCAATCCCGCCTGATGGTAAGCAGTGATACAATCGTTGATGGTAAAGAGCGCTAGTTTATTTAGCCTATTCACTAAAAAAAACTTTGTGAATAGGAAGGGAGACGGCAGTTGAGTGATGTGACGCAATGTTAAACTCAACAACACGACCAACGATGCTGCGCCACAGGGAGATTGATCTGGAGATCCTCCACGACCAAACTCCCGACACAACAACATTTGGCGCATCATAACCGGCACGCATCGTAACACAACTGCTCAGACCCGTCCTCCGTACGGCTTCACCAGACAACATACACGATGAATCGCTTGGCGGCAAGACTTTATCTGGTGGGTGGTAACTTCTGCCGGCAGCCGATGTTATGGCCTATCACCGATGTTCAAAAAATGCTGATTTAAAACTATTTAAATAAATAAATGAAAAATAATTTTGATGTTTAATTGCTGGGCATAAGCTTCTCCAAGCTGTTACGTTCGACCCTCAGCCAAACCTAACAATTTCAGATTTGTAAATAATGGCTTGTTTTAAATAAATGAACAGCTCTTTTGTGAAACTAAACACTTCCATTTGCGTCATGACTAATTTGAGACTTCGGAAAATGCTCAATAATTTGTAATAATATTTTGTTTCTACGTTAACTTACCTAAAATATGGTTGAGACTGGACAGACCATTTTATTTATTATTTGTCATAATAAGTTATCGGTACAATTTCTTCTTTAATGTGTAAAATTACGGCCAAATAAACATCACAAGAGGTATTACAGATAATATGGGCAAAATGAAGACAAATAGAGAAGTAGGTAGGTATATTGGAAAAGGTATCATGTAACGAAAAGATGTAGGTTAGAAAATAGTTAGGAATATCCTTGTACTGGTAAATATTCCTTATAACACCAGAAGCACAAGCCACTTAAGAGTTATTAATAATTGAAATTAAATAAATAATAATAAATATTTATTTGCTCAAAACATGGTATCACAGATCTTACAGATAACAATAGTACAAACATGTTTTGCCAAGCTTAGACTCGGCAATTATATAGAATTATATTGTTTAATTTGCTTCTACATTCTACAAAATATTAATGAACGGTTGGCAGAGTGACTATGAAATAGACTACTGCTCTGCTTGTTGCGGATTTGATTCCTGCACCGAACAAATGTTTGTATGCCTCACGGGTAGTTGTTCCGGATCTGGCTGTTTTTGACAGATTCATGTCTATACTAGTAATCAAATGCAGTGTTCAACGGCTTAGAAGTACTGGTATATACGCAAATAAATATTAGGGATATGTACTAAACTCAGTTACACCTTTTTGCAAATGTGCCAATATATTAATATGTGAACGAGGTATTATAAAAATATATAGCACTTACCTGAGCTCGAATCTACGAGCTATCGAAAATATTTGGAAGAAGGAACCGAACCTCTGACCTACCTCTCAACACATACACTAAAAAGAACAAATTTCATACTTACATAGTTCTTAAAATATTCTGGTCAATTGGACCTCCACATTTCTGCTAACAGGATGATTCTGAGGGTTAACGTCCAAACAAAACAGTTTACCATGTAAATCTGACTGACAAATTTTGTAACTGCACACATTATACCAAATTTTAATCCTGCGAATTGTTTTAAACGCAAAACTTTTCCGTCTCGTTTTCACGCTACGAGTACATAGTGTTTGTAAAGTTTGGCCCAAAATATGTACATTGGGTTAAATTAGTATATCTGTACTAGCTTTTAACCGTGATTACCTGCAGTAGTCGCAGGAATTATCCTTTTTTGGGAGATAATAATATAAAGTCTTACGTTTCTTCCTCGCCATAACCCAAAAAGCCTACATAGATGCCTGAGTTTGTGAATAAGAAAAAACCCAACAAACACTGTTTTACATAAATAATATTAATTAATAATGTTTGTAATTCTTACTTTCTGTTATAAGTTGCTAGGCTAGGAATATTGTTAACTAGTACTTCAGAGTTCAATATTTTGTCCCTCATAATTGTGCTATCACCTTTATCTTGATCCTTTATCATGTCCACATCAAAAGCGCCAAAATATATTTGTGTTGCAGGGATTTTTGTTGAGTTCCAAAACATAATATAGTAGAGAAAGGCTATAGAGATGATTTCAAATATATTTTACACATTACTGTGTAGTGCACTTTACGAAAATAACATGGAAATGTAAGAATAACAGTATGCATGACGGGTGCCCACATAAACTAAATAGGAATCTATATTCATGGCTGATAAACATGCAACCTATCAAATTGTGTGAATTTAAAGCATATTTTAGGGCAGCTTATATTTACACTGGAATTATGGCTCACAAGCCAAAACATCATAATGTTATGACTCAATATCGTGGTAGAAATATGTGCTATTCAGCAAGGAGGGTGCAGTGCTGAGCTTCCTTCATTTATCATTATCTGCTTGTCCCGGTTTCAACTATACTTGATTCGGTTCCTGTCTAAGCGGTAGCAATGAAATACCAGTAATTTACATAGCTGCCTTGCTCTAGAATTCAGTCCCTTTATTAAGGCTATTTGATTTCCGATGACCAATACCCACCGTAAAAAGATCGACAAGTCCTCAATTTGCTTCGTATTGGGCCCACCACAATAGCGGCGGCAAGTCCCCTCTTTGAGAAGTGGCTAGACAGACTATGGCGCCCTCATCTTCCGCCTGACGCAGGTCCTCGCTGGACAGGGCTGTTTCGGGAGGTTCCTGTTCCATATAAGGCGGGAAGAAACGCCAGGGAGTCACCACTGTGGGGATCGCCCTGAGGACACCGTTCTCCGTGTCCTCAGGGCGGCTCGGCTTAGATAGAGCACCGCCGTGTCCTCGTGGCGGCTATCAGCGGCGATAGAAATTGATTTTGAACCTAAGTGCCTTTACACTTAGGTTCAAAAATACAGGGTGGCGCAATAGAACGTGCATATTGCATCATCTTTTTTTGCGGGGTAGAAGGGGCGTGGGCGAGGGGAGACCGATATCGTTGGGTAGCGCGGTTCATGAAATTTTAGTCACTATGAGTCACTTCGACGGGAAGCGTCGCGCATTTTGCGTGCGCGCATTTTACGAAAACTCTCGTTCGTACGTAGTTGTCAGGCGACTATTTTGTTCTGAGTATGGTGTACGGCAAATTAGGGAGGCTCCGAGTGCTAATTTAATTAAAATCTGGATAAAGCGGTTTGAAGAGACTGGATCGACGTTTAAACCACACGCTAAAGGTCGTCCACGCACATCTAGGACCGAAGACAATATTGAGAGTGTTAAGCGGTCGGTACGAGAAGATCCACAAATGTCTACTCGCAAGAGATCGTCTGTCCTAAACATATCGCGACGAAGTTTGCAACGAATTTTAAACTTGGATCTTAAATTGCATCCATACAAGCTGCAATTCACTCAAGAATTGAAAGACTCTGACTTCATAGCACGGCTAACATTTGCTAATGAAATGCTCAATTGGTTTTCAAATTTTGAAAACATCCTTTTCTCTGATGAGGCACATTTTCATATGAATGGGTTCGTAAACCGCCAAAATTGTCGTTATTGGAATAGTGAGAATCCCAGACTCAAACATCAAAAACCGTTACATAGCCCTAAAGTGACAGTTTGGGCCGCAATCTCTGCCAAAGGAATAATTGGTCCTTATTTTTTTGAAAACGCACGGGGGCAAAACATCACTGTTAATACCGAACGCTATGTTGCGATGTTGGAAGGTTTTTTGGCCCCAGAACTTGAAAATTCAAGAATAAAGAACTCTAGGACTTGGTTCCAACAAGACGGAGCTACCAGTCACACATCAAATGACTCCATGGCGGTTGTGAAGCAGATGTTCCCTGGCAAACTGATTTCGAAAAGAGGTGATATCCCATGGCCTCCGCGCAGTCCAGACTTGACGCCTCCTGACTTTTTTTTGTGGGGATACCTCAAACACAAAGTCTACACCAATAATCCGAGAAACATCAGTCAGCTCAAGGAGATTATTCGTGGTGAAATGGCAGCAATCACACCAGCACTACTTAAGAAAGTTTTCGGTAATTTCCGTTTGCGGTTAGAGGAGTGCCAACGTAGACAGGGTCATCATTTAGATGATGTTATTTTTAAAAAATAAACTTCAGTTATCACTTAATAATTGCTTAGTTTTATTTTAACTATACCTTTTGTATTTATTTTTTAATAATTATTTTAAAAATGCACGTTCTATTGCGCCACCCTGTATATAAATAGGTACTTTTGTATATGCAAAATACGTGCATTGACATGGAGTTGCGAACACCAACCCGTATGATAATACAGGCAACATATTACTAGTGGCAACGTATTTAAGCTTATGACTTTACGATGTCACGCCGAATATGCTTTGTAGTTTCGCCGAAGCATTATTATGTAGTATGATTAAGAGTATAGTTATTTTGTCAATATTCAAGTTAATCTTACGAAACCGTAAACAATTTAAAGTCTGATCGCCAGAAATCATATTTAGGTTTTATTGGTATATATATTTTTAGTTACCTGCTCAAAGAAAAATATTATCCGTTCTTTCCTAGTAATGGCGTTTATAAAACGAATGAATATAAACGCGGCAATTAAATTTGCCAAGCATAAAATACAATTTTCATACCAATACATTTAATGAGAGTAAAATACTGGAATATCGAAAATGCAATTTCTGGAAACTGCATGGCTGAACATAAGCTTATAGAAACTCTGCACAATTTTTTACCATAATATTAATGAAAAAGATATGTAATTATATTTTTGTAGTTATTTATTATTATACCCTCATTGCAGGGTAAAAGCATTCCTTTCTCCTTTCCACTCATCTCCGTCTTGAGCTAATGCGGACAAACTCTCGTACCGCCACATTCTCCTGGATCCGCTTCAATGTCGCGGGTACAGTACAGATGACACTTATTAAAAAAAATTAACAAGCGGAAACCAAAAGAAGTCATAAAGAAATTTAAACTCTATGCCAAAGCTACAATTTAAGCATATTCAAAAATCAAACTTTCTACCATTATAGTTAGCCTCCAAAAAATCCAGAGCAATAAATTTCAATTCCCCGATCCATTTTTCATTAAAATTCCCTCTAACGAAGGTCAAAACTCGTGTGTAATGGATAATAAATAACAGTGACACGAGTCCGAAGCCCATCGCTCACTGGCTGACATTTAGCTCTAGAAAAATTGTTGGCCATATTGAAACTGTGTTGGCGAAAATATGGATGTTAGATTTTGCATGTTTGATTTTTATGATGTATGATTGTATACTCAATGCCATTTAGCACAATGTTTGTCTTATAATGTTTACGCTATACTCATGTGAGTGGACACTATATACATGTGGATATACTCTTGTATATATTGTGAAAGAAAGAAAGAGAGAGAAAAAGTGTAAATTTTCTACAGTAGAGTTATGAAGACGATCACTCACTTTGTAGCTAACTGCGGAAGTCCCATTGAGCCGTAGGTATAGTCGCTGGTGGTGGCGCGGCTTGTGGTAGGAGCAATTATTTTCTACCACAAGCCATGTTATACAACTTCGCTGAAATAAAGTTTTTAATTAAAGCGTATTTTATTAAAGCATGTTTTAAGAGGGTGATAATATTCTGTATTAATGCACCAATCGAACAGAAGCCCTCTAATATAAAACGTATAGATAAAGAACAGGATATAGACGCTATATTTAATTATTTAGTCGAAAAATATACTTTCGCTGTAAGTTAAGCTTATCCTTTAAAAGTAGAATATACAATTGATATAGAATAAAACAGACAGACGTCGGAAAGAATTACGAAGAATTACTATTAGAATTAGAAATAACTATGAAGAGTAAAAGTGATTAATAAAAATCGGCTGCCGGCAAAAGTACCACCCATCAGACAAAGTCTTGCCTTGTCTATTTTACTACAAAACAAAAGACTATCTCAACATATAATTTTACCCACCTCATTACTGTCCGACTTAACCCTTTTGAGAACCTTCTCAACAGTTCATTTTGGTATGGTCGTTAAAGACCAGGTAATTTGTTAAATGGTCGACCCTAAGAGCTCCACCGTAGGAAGTATCTACTAACTACAGGACTTTATAGACAGAACTTGATAGGGCGACGAGTAAGGATAGTTTATAAAAGAATGGTTTATACAGTCGGGGGAATCAATTCCTTATCAAAATTGACAAATTAAAGCAACATGCATTGCCACAATGTATTGTAATGTATTTTAAATTACTTTCAAGAAATCATATTATTAAAGAAAATGCATTATAATTTTGCACTTGTACACACGGACAATCGTGGAGATTCGTGTGTATGGGTATCAAAAGAAGCATTAGAAAGAAGACCTCTCATAACCCTATGGTTACGGGACGCTTGAAACCGGTCAAAGTAAAGGTTCTCTTGGGAGGCCTATGTCTTTCGTCTGAAATGATGATAATATAATCACGGAATCAAATCATATCATTAGTAAGCATACTAAGGATCAATAATGAATCCCAAGCCAACTAAAGGGTTTTTCAATAGGGACGCTCGAACTTTGACAGCGCATAGCGGTCATTTTGGTAATGCGATAGCTGTCAAATTTGGCATGAATACATATTTAGTCGTGATATTTTGCCATGGAACGCTACATGCTTCAACAACGCGTAGAAATTATTAAAATTTAATATCAAAATCAGTGCTCTATTCGCCTAACGTTCCGTGAGTTGCGATGGCGACCGATATCGGACGATGATAACAATTTTTTTGTGGTACCTATGTAGGTGGTATAGATCTTACAAACATGTGGTTCCAACAGGACGGCGCCACTTGCCATACAGCACGGGAAACATTAAATTTATTGAAAGAGAAGTTCGAGGGCTTCGTCATCTCGCGTGGTGGCGGCATCAACTGGCCCCCGAGATCGTGTGACTTAACACCGCTCCATTATTTTCTGTGGCGCTACGTGAAATCTCTAGTCTATGCAGATAAACCACAGTCAATTGCTGCCCTAAAGGCCAACATAACTCGCGTTCTTCGTGAAATTGAGCCCCAAATTGCAAAGACGTCCTTCAAAATTGATCCACCAGAATACACCATCTACAGCGGAGTCGCGGTGTCCATTTGGCTGATATTATTTTCCACACATAATATCATTGAATATTCTTTAAAATGTAATAAAAATTGTGGTAATATCACTTAAACAGATTGTATTATTTCATTTCAATGTTCGAGCGCTCTTAATGAAAACCCTTTATATTGCAGCGTCTGCTTTTACCATGAAAATAAAATCCAATTTAACTCGAAATCTTACGATGACGACGCCTCAAAGGATTCGCCAAAATCTTTGCTTTTCTCTAGATGTACATTTCACAATCACCAGTTCCCGTAAGGTAAAAGATCGTGACATCACATACAAAATACAAGAAATACGTTCATGCAGTCAACCGCACGCCAACTTTTATAATTATTATAAAACAACGGCTGTTTTCATGTATCTGTATATGTATTGTGTGTTTCATAAGCTCAAAAAATGTTGTAGTTTCATTTTTTTAGGGATTCCCAACCCAAAAGGCCCTAATACTAAGACACCACTGTCTGTCTGTCACCAGGTTGTATCTCGTAAACTATATTAGCTAAACAGATAAAATTTACACAGATGTAGTATTTTTGTTGCCGCTTTAACAATAAATACTAAAAACAGGTTTGTTTTATAGATTTTTGTAGAAAATGAAACCATTCGTCTGCGAGTCGAACTAACACTTAGCCTTTATTTAGAATAGTGCAAGGTGTAGATACTCTGAAGTTACATCCTTGGCGTGATCCTCATTTGCATAGCAAACAGGTTGGCTCGCTGAAGTTTCACTAATATAGCTGTAACGCTTTTAAAATGGCGATTGGATAACTTTAAAGCCACTGAACCGAAAAATAGGATTTGAGAATAGTTGAATAGAAAAACATTTATTTAACTTACACTGTAGACTACTTACCCACATTATTTGTCTCCCCTTGCACTAATTGGCATCCCAATTATAGATTGTCTGTAAAAGATTGCTCTCAGCGAAAAGACTGCGTATTGTGTTATCCTTTGTAATAACTTCATATTTGAGTTCTGTAATTTTTATAATGTATGTAATAATAGAGAGTATTCTATTGTATCCTATTCTATTACTTTTGACTCGAATAGATGACAAATTACTAGAACATTCTAGAAAAAAGTTGTGGATAAGAAACAACAGCTGCACGGATCGATTAGATCAAGTTAAAGTTGCCGCCGTTGGTTCGTGGATAGGTGATGTGTGGATGGGCGCACGACAGAGCGTTGGCTGTCATTTATGCATCTTTGACAGTAATTACTCGAACGTCTGGTAACCAATCTTAAGAAATCTTAAATTCTTAAGATTTTTGTGATTAAGCCACATCCGATTAGACTTGAACCCCGACCCCAGAATTGAAGTCTAGGCAGATATTCTAGGAATCAGGTTTTCGTTTTAGTAAAGGATTTTACATTGAAATGGGTCAAAAAACTGTTAAATTATTAAGATTTCTGTGATTAATCCACACCCGATTAGACTTGAAACCCGATCCCAAAGTTGAAGTCTAGGCAGATAGGTATCCTAGGAACCAAGTTATCGTTTCAGTAGATTTTACATTGAAATGGGTCAAAATTTAAGCTTATTTTCTTATGGAGCCAAAATAAGGTTGTATTCCAGTTCATACTACTTGACAATATAATACTACAGCACAGATTTTTGAATAGGATATTAGGTAGATAATTTCCAATAGTTGCATTCTGTCAGACTTTCATAACGATGCGAAGTGGTTTTTGGGGTGGCGTCATGTTTAAATTTGTTGTTGGATATTGACACCATTTATCTGCGCCCGACGTAAATAGATATATTTTTAGTATCAAGCCATGTTTTTAATCACATCTAAACTGTTTTAGGGGTAATTTGACAGGATTTGTAGTGTCTACATTGTATATATCATCATTAACGTTTTATCGTCCCACTGCTGGGCACAGGTCTCTTCTCATACAGAGAAGGATTGAGCGTAATCACCACGCTTGCTCAATGCGGGTGGGCGATTTCAAACTTAAAGTCCAGGCTTCCTCAAGATGTTTTCCTTCACCTTTTAATCAGTCATTGGTGTCCAAGATATACTTAGAAAGTACATATAACTTAGAAAATTTACATTGGTGGTTGGTTACTTGCCTGACCTGGAATCGAACCCGCACACTCATGTTTGAGAGGCTGGTGTTTTAACCACTTGGCCACCACGACTCGGCATTATATATATACAGTGTATATAGTTATCACATCAAAACATACATTTTATTTTGTGCACTAATTTTAATTGAAAGTGATGAAAATGCATAAGCTAAAATCTTTGGAACTGTACCAAACTGATTTCTTTACACTTGTAAGAAATCAACTGCATCTATTCGTTGTCCTCCATGGTGCAGCGGTCAACACGCCTGCTTGCAACGTGAAGGCCCCGGGTTGGATCCCCGACCAGGTCATGATGGAAAACGATCTTTTCCTGATTGGCCTGGGTCTTGGGTGTTTATTTACATATGTATCTATTATAAATATAGTCTCGTTGAGTTAGTATCCTATAACACAAGTCTCGTACTTACTTTGGGGCTAGCTCCATCTGTGTGAATTGTCCGTGTATATAGACACGCCCTCGAACAAACAACGACATCTGGCTATTCAGTACCTTATCATTACCATATCTTGATAATCATAGTGATTGACGTACTCATCCAATTAATAGTTCAAAATCTACGCACATCCGATAACCGGACTATATTTACGAGCCATAACCTTTCCTGTGGGTTGTGTAGCCGCTCTCCAGATGTACCTGATTGATGATCACAGACCATGATTTATTGAACCTGTGGCTGTTTCCAATCCATTTGATAATGGTATAGTCATTGTTAGATAACCGCGGGAGATTTGTAAAGTGTATCGTGATCTGACATCATAGGAGCAATTATATGAATGTTGGCAGTCTGATCTCTTTATCAATCTGTTAAGATACCCTACATCTTTCTATCCTATTTTTTTTTTGTAGTACTAAAGCACTAACCATGGGATGTCCTCAGGGTTCAGTTGTCGGTCCTTATTTATGGAATTTGGGTTTTGATGACTTCCTCGCGATCCCGCTTCCTTGCGGCTGTTCACTTACTGGTTACGCGGACGATGGCCTACTGCTCATTCAGTTAAGTACCCGAGCTGGACTTGAGAACTTGGCCAATACTTGCCTAAATTTAATATCTCAGTGGGGTGATCGTAACCGCCTAGCGTTTGTGCCGCATAAAACCTATCAACTTCTACTAAAAGGTAATCTTAAATCATTGCCTACTATTAAATTTAACAACGTTCCTATTAAAAAACAGCAATCCGTATGCTACCTTGTTATGATCTTAGAAAGGAATTTTTCATTTATCGAACATATAAAAATAGTTGGCGAAAAAGCTAAAAGGAACTTTTATGCCCTAACTAGAATATCCAAAGTAACTTGGGATCTATCATTCCTAACTTTAAAAACTATATATGGAGCTACCTACTTAAGATGTACACACATCAAAAGTGTCTAGGGATCAACATATATTTTTGCAATAACTTTTCTCCTGATTGATGTTAATTAAAATTTTCTTTAAGGATTCATCAAATAAAGTGTTTTCGTTTGTCACAGTAACGATAAACCAAGTCACCTTTGCATTAATAAAGAAATTTGCCATTTTCCTAATAAAGGGATATTTGACATTTGAACCACTAACATAAAAGTTCGAAAAAAAGACTGAAATAACAGTTTTCTCTAAAATTTTATTGGGTAACTTAAACAATTAATAATCCGTGTTTCTACCGCGAACACTAACAACACAAGAACATCGGTTTGGCATACTCAAAATGAGTTCATCCAAATCACGCTGTGGAATGGCCGCCCATGTTCGTTGCAACAACAAAAAAAGGTCTTCTTGCGACTGGATACCCTCCATATTCGGCAGAGCTCTTCTCTGTAGCATATCCCATGCATGCTCAATCGGGTTCAAGTCTGGCGACTGAGCAGGCCAGGGCAGGACATTGATGTTAGCTGCGGCGAGAGTCTGTCTTACAACTCTTGCGGTGTGCGGTCGTGCATTATCATGCATTAACTGAAATAAGGGACCGATTTGCACTTGTAGAGGAACGATGACGTCTGATACAATCGTCTCAGCATAAATTTGAGCGTTGAGGTTGCCTCTGATCCAAATCAACTCAGTTCTTCCGCCGATCCAAATACCCGCCCATACCATGATGGTTCCACCACTATAAGGATGGACTTTCTGGCAGGATTTTAATCGCTGTTGGCGTCCAGGGGTTCTCCAGTGTCGTATACGTCTTGTATCCGGTCTCATACCAAAACGAGACTCATCAGAAAAGCACACGAAACGCCATTGTTCTTCTGCCCAATTTCTGTGTTCAAGAGCCCATTGATATCGAATCCTACGATTGTGCATTGCTATAGGTGGTACCCGTAGCGGTCATCGAGAATGAAGGTTCACTTCATGCAAGCGGTTTCTGACTGTTTGGTCGCTAATTAAGTTCCCTGAAGAGTGATGAAGCCTCACGGCTAACATCATGGCGGTTATTGTTGGAGCTCTTCGAGTTAAGATTTGAATGTATCGATCTTGTCTCCGTGTGGTGCAGCGATACCGTCCTCCATGGCGCTCAGCTACGGTACCAGTGCTTCGGTAACGTGTCCAAAGTCGACTGATAACACTCTGACTTGTATTCAGAGCTAAATAAAGCCACAGTACGTTGCCGGGAACCAGCTTCTATCATTCCCACGGCTCTGAGCATTTCTTCCCTGCTTAAATGACGTCGCCGCTCCATAATAACGTTGGTTTTAATCAGTAGTAGGGAAACAGTAGCACTAATAATGTCTTCAATGCGTTGTATGTTTTTATAGGGAAAATATTGACAGCTGATTTTCATCTTTTACTCGAATTTGATTCACAGTTCCTGATTCAAATTATGAAATGCACCAAAAAGGATCCATATAAATTTATAAAATCATAAATTTATTACAAAGCCACATCTCAATCTCAAGAAATCCGCATAAAAATTCTTGATCCCTAGACACTTTTGATGTGTGTATATGCTACGGTGCACCTGTTTGGGCCGATAGGGCCAGCATAGGGGTGGCACGACATAAACTGCTTCAAAGCCAACGTTTGGCATTGATATTTTTATGCAAGGCGTATAGAACGGTCAGTACTGAAGCTTTACCGGTACCGGCAGGTGCACTTCCAGTCGATCTTGAGGTACAACGACGTGCTTCAATGTACTATTCCGTGAGGGGGGAGGCCATGGACACTAATTTTGTTACACAACGCGACTTTAATAAAATTTCTAGATTATTTAAACTTCAGAATGAAGTCTGGGAGGACCTCTTATCCGAATGGCAAAGTAGGTGGGATAATTCCATCAAGGGCCTCCCCTCAAGGACCTCCATCTGTTCTTTCCATCCGTTGGCGATCGGCTGGCTAAGACATGTCTGGAGGTTGACCACTGCGTTGCCCAATTTCTCACAGGTCATGGCAACTTTAAAAGTAAACTGTATTCTTTGAAACTCGTTCCTTCGCCTTTGTGTCAGTGTTCTACATCGAACTGTGAATTTGAACAGTCCGCACATCACATCTTGTGGGAGTGTGTTCTTTGGCAGAATGAACGCAATATTATGTTGGATAGTGTACAAGTTACATCCGGAGTCATTTATTATACGGACCTTGTAGAAACTAGAACCAATTTACGTGCGTTCAGGCGCTTTTGCCATACCTATTATCCTTGCATCTTTCTTACATCTTTGCTAACACTTGTTTGTGGCGGAAATTAAACTGTGACTAGATTAATGCGGCATCAAAAGTTTTTTTTTTTAATTTTGGCTTGTTTAGTTTAACCATCGTCATTATTAAGTTAAGAACATAGTATGGACTTCTTCCTTTCATTCTTTCTTTCATATGGAGGAATGATAAATTTGTAGGTATGTCCTGAGAAAAGTTTTGAGTATGAGTGTCGATGGCAACATGAGTATAATGGATGACTAGCGGATGAAGGATCAAAGAAAAGATGGATGGACTGTCGTAAAAATGATGATATAATTAGAAAGAGGGTGACCACCGCAATAATCAGTAATAGGGAAATATGGAAGAAAAGGTCATGTTTCGGCGATCCTTAATAAATTAGAAAAAGGGGATGAGAATTAATAAATGATTTATTCAGCTAATGCTTTATTTATACAGCTAATTGTCCTCATAAACTTCTCTTCTTCTTCGAGTTGTGTACTGCGCTGCAACCTGTTAGAAAGGTTTTTTTTTATATAATTTCGAGCTATTTTTACTCATATCTTTTCTTGTACGGATGAATTTATATCGAATACAACTGAAGTGGATCTCCAGCGTCGTGTAGGACGCAGGCACATTCATATATATGTAGATTTACAGTTGTACATTGGCGAACAAAAACTTTCTTACTACATACACCGTAATATAACTTTATACAGTTTTGTATCCAAACGTGCAGCTTACGAAATTTACTTCTGTGCAAAGGCCTCCCCCAACTCACTTCAAAAACTCTTTTACCGCGTCCAATAAACAGAACTAAATTGTTTTTCTTTTTAAAATAAAAATGCCGTTGTTGCCACTGGTTCACCACTTGACCAGCTCAGCGGGGTCTCAATCTAAAACTACACAGAACTACATGAATCTAATTTATACTTTCATTGCAATTCTACCTCGGTCTAACGAACCAGTACAAGCCACAACCCAGAAAAACTTCACTCAGACTAGAAAGTTCCACTGGTTGGTCAGACGTGCAATGTTTTCGTATAAGACAATGAACTTTTCTCAGAGATGTCTGTACCGTTTTCTTTAAAGGTATCCCACCAAAAACATACCTGTTTAAAAGGGGGCCAAATTCCTATCGGCTAATTGTTCACCTAAATAAGGTTTGAAATGCAATCCAATGACAGTATTGATGAAATAAAATTATAATTCTTTTAAGTTTGAACTTGACAGGTTAATTTAATTATATAAATAAAATTAATCAAGTGTTACGTACAGCATGATAACTAGCCTGATATTGAACTAGCCTGTCTAGTTCAAATTAAGAAGTACATACTCGTATTATAATTTTATTACTTACAGCAGAAAAGCAGTAGGTACTATCACTATAAGACCGACTGTTCTGCCATTTAGGTAATTATTATTTCGACCATCAGCAAGTAAAAGAAAATTTAACTAACTATTCTGTAGATAGGATATCTGAATCACTTTAACGCGTCATATTGTTTAAAAATCGCCCAAGTGCGAGAGCAATGGATAGCTCGCAGCCCGGTAAGAACCAGGCCCGGCGGCGGCGCGTTGTTTCCACGCTCGCCTTAAAGAAATGTAGGAAATCATGACAAGGTCCACTAGGATCAGGTTATACAGCTAATTGTCCTCATAAACTTCTCTTCTTCTTCGAGTTGTGTACTGCGCTGCAACCTGTTAGAAAG
Source organism: Sesamia inferens (assembly GCA_037179545.1). NCBI lineage: Eukaryota > Metazoa > Arthropoda > Insecta > Lepidoptera > Noctuidae > Sesamia > Sesamia inferens. Next base: position 24,749,863 of record CM073945.1, on the reverse strand, counting down.
GTTTTTTTTTATATAATTTCGAGCTATTTTTACTCATATCTTTTCTTGTACGGATGAATTTATATCGAATACAACTGAAGTGGATCTCCAGCGTCGTGTAGGACGCAGGCACATTCATATATATGTAGATTTACAGTTGTACATTGGCGAACAAAAACTTTCTTACTACATACACCGTAATATAACTTTATACAGTTTTGTATCCAAACGTGCAGCTTACGAAATCGGTACAGGTTTCACGCTGCACCCAAAAGCACAATCCTTTTATAATGAATCCGTATGACGAACAGATGACCAGTCTTTACAAATTGACATACAGTTTGGGTAGCAGTTAGTAGTCCATGTAGAAATACAATTATATTCTACTGAAAAACGAGGTGTTTGTACCTAAGTATGATCTGCATATTAGGATGTTATAATTTCGTTTCTTGCAGAATAATATAGATGTTTACTTTATTAAATTCTCTATAGAAATAAAAGTAAATCAGTTTATTCTGCACAAAAAAACGCACATTACATAAAAAATAACATAGTCAAAAGCCATATTGCTTGATGTCAGGGCTACGAACCAAAGACAACACATATTGATTAGAAATGACATTAGAAATTAATCCGTGATGCTGACAGGACACTGGCAGATAACAACAAATAGCAACAATAAAAATAAACAAAAATCCAATTTAGAAATTTAAAAACATGTACTTTTAGTCGTTACCTGCGGTCGTGTTATAGTGGATGCGCTCCTCGTGCGCTGTTTTCGACATTATGACAAGTACGATAAAGTGTGTATCTTGTAATATCGTTATTGACGAGCTTCTAGCTTATGTTCAAAATAAAATATCGATTGCCGATGAGGCAAGTTTGGTAAAGATATGTGCATCGGCATTCTCGAGTGAACAAATCCAAAAATCAAATACTTTACTGATTGAATCACTATCATCTGAGGTGCGAAGAACAGTCCGTAAAGGGAAAGGCAGAGATAATCGGGTCTTGCACGATATTATAGCTATTTTCAAAACGACGGAACCTGATTTGCTGCCGGTATTTGTGGCCCGCGATCTTGAAAAATTACCACCTATCACTTTTGATCATTTAGATGTCTCCAAGCTCCTTAAGGACTTGGTCTTAGTTCAGACTGAAATTAATAACATCAAGTCTACATATGTTACGCAAAGTGAGCTACAATGCCTTAAAGAAGTTTGCGAAATGAACTGTTCGGCCCTACCGAATCCTAGTGGAAACACTAAAAGAGGCGCACAGTATAATAAATCTAGTACAAGTGATGGGCAAATGTTCAATTCAAAAAGCAATACGGTTGAAAACGAAAGCATTTTGTCGAATGCCGACACAAATCTAGCAGAGGGTAGTTCAGAAATACTTCTTCAAACGCCGGCTAGCCGTTGCGAATTCAATGGTAACGACTGCATGAACGATGCGTCATCCTTACCGTTATCTATTACCACTGCTCACGGGCCGAGCGAACAGCTGAGTGAAGAGGTGACTCATGTACAGTCGTCCTTACAGCGAGATCAATACGCATGTGTTGCAGCTATGAAATCGAATAATGGTTTTATATTGGTACAAAATAAAAAGCGTAAAGTCAAGGATAGACTTAAAGGAAACATGGGTAGCGTTATAGTCGAGTCTGCGGACAAATTTCGACAGGCTGACAGGAAAACACCCGTGTTTATCACTAACGTTCACAAAGACACATTAGAATCGGACATCACGACCTATTTGCAAAAGAAAACAGGTGAAAAGGTGAATCTTGAAAAAATAAATATCAAACGGCAATGTGAGCACAATGCATACAAGTTCTTTGTGCCACATAGTAAGCTACAGATGTTTTTAGATCATACTTTGTGGCCCGAAGGAATAATATTTCGGCGTTTTGTCAACTATAAACCTAAGCGTATTATTACTGACAACGTAGGTAACGGAACAATAAGTGGCATAAAAGGTAGACACAATGTTGAGTAATATCTACAAGTTAGTCACTTTTAATTGTAAAAATGTGAAGCGTTCGGTACAGAGTATTCGTGATTTATGTAATCAATGCGATTTGATTGCACTGCAGGAAACATGGTTGTTGCCGGATGAAATCTCATTTCTTAATACTATCAGTGATGAGTTCAGCTACACGGGTGTATCAGCGGTGGACACGTCAGGGGGAATATTACGCGGTCGACCTTACGGTGGTGTTGCTCTCTTGTGGCGGCGTAGTATTTTTTACAATGTTACAACTATTGAGTGCGATAACCCTCGGTTGTGTGCAGTAAAAATTGTGCTACAGGAAAGGTGTTTTCTAGTTTTTAGTGTTTATATGCCCACAGACTCAGCGGCAAATTTAACGGAGTTTACGGATATTATGAGCTCGGTGAGTGCAATTGTTGATAACTGTAGTGTAGAAAACGTTTACATTCTGGAAGACTTTAATGCTCATCCGTCTGAACAATTTTTTGATGAAATGTCTCAGTATTGTAATGAACAAAATTGGAAGTGTATTGACGTAGAAATATTAGGAATGGGGTCGAGCACGTACACGTTTCTAAGTGAGGTCTACGGGTCTAAAAGGTGGCTTGACCATTGTTTAGTAACGGAAGCAGCCCTGGGGTCCGTTAGGAACGTGTATGTCCTACATGACGTTTTATGGTCTGATCACTTTCCTCTAGTCATCGAATGTTGTTTTGATACAATTTTACCGAAGAAACCTATGAAATGTGTTATCTCGAATGGCATTCTGTGGGGGGATAGAAATCCAAGTCAAATAAATAGATATCAAAAAGAATGTCATGAAAAATTACGTTTAATTGACTTCCCTCAGGAATTAAGTAAGTGTTGTGATTATGTTTGTAACAACCCTAGTCACAGGAAAGTAATTGACATGTTATATTTACAAATTGTACGCGCCTTGAGCGAAGCAGCACTAGTGGGAAGGGTTGATAGCAACAGAACCTCTAGAAGAATTGTAGGATGGAATACCCATGTTGCCGACGCTCACAGGCATGCTCGGGAGCAATTTCTGCGGTGGGCTCTGAATGGAAAGCCCACGTCTGGGAATTTGTATACTGAAATGCGTGAAAGTAGAAGAATCTTTAAGTCACGTGTCAAATGGTGTCAAGATCATAAAGATCAGTTGAAAATGGATGTCTTGGCGTCATGTCATGCTAAACACGATTTTAAAAGCTTTTGGAAGCAGACTAATAGGTTGCACAGTAAAGCGGGTGTGCCTGTGAGCGTTGACGGCGTGAGTGATTCAAAAGAAATTGCCAACCTTTTTAAAGAACGGTTTTTTGTAAAATCGCCACTAGGACCGTCACGTATGGTGTTGGATGCTCAACCCGGAGTGGAAATACAGGTTAAAATTCATGCTACCGAGATAGCTAAAATTATAAAATCTATGACGCGAGGCAAGTCCCCTGGCCACGATGGGTTGAGCATTGAGCACCTGCAATATGCGGGTCCACATCTGCCGAGAGTCCTTGCTATGTTGTACAGCTTTTGTGTGAATCATAGTTATATGCCAGATGAGATGACGCGTACAGTTGTTGTCCCCGTTGTTAAAAACAAAACTGGGGACCTCGCAGACAGTGGCAATTATAGACCGATTTCACTAGCCACGGTGATGTCAAAGGTGTTTGACAGTATGCTTAATGCTCAGTTGAACTCTGTCATCAGCCTTAACGATAATCAGTTCGGATTTCGTTCTGGGCTGTCAACGGAGGCTGCAGTGCTGAGTCTTAAGCATACGGTCACGTATTATACTCAGAGGGGGACGCCCGTTTACGCCTGCTTTTTGGACCTTTCCAGGGCATTTGATCTGGTTTCATACAATAAGTTATGGCAAAAATTGGAAAACACTAACCTGCCAAAAGAACTCATTAACATCTTTAAATATTGGTATGGAGGCCAGGTCAACAATGTGCGATGGAATGGTGAGCTGTCTGAACCATATAGGTTGGAGTGCGGGGTGAGGCAGGGGGGGTTAAGTTCGCCCACGCTTTTTAACCTTTATGTGAATGAGCTGATTGAGGAGCTAAGCAGCACCAGAATCGGTTGCCATGTGGATGGTGTCTGCCTCAATAATATTAGTTACGCAGATGATATGGTGCTGTTAAGTGCGTCGGTCTGTGGGTTGAGAAAACTTGTGGCCCATTGTGAAAGATACGCAGAACAGCATGGCCTGGCGTATAATTCCAAAAAGTCGGAAATCATGGTTTTTGAGGTTGGGGGAAAAAACACTGGTGCTATACCACCTGTTGCACTCAATGGAATGCCTTTAAAAAGAGTGTATAAATTTAAATATTTGGGCCACTTATTGACCCCCGACCTCCAGGACAATGACGACATTGAACGGGAGCGGAGAGCGTTGTCGATTCGAGCGAACATGCTGGCCCGTAGGTTTGCACGTTGTTCCCTTCAGGTGAAGATCACACTCTTCCGAGCTTACTGTACCTCTTTCTACACGTGTAGCCTTTGGGCTAGATATACTCAAAAGTCGTACAGCGCTCTCCGCGTTCAATATAATAATGCGTTTAGGATACTGGTGGGGCTGCCTCGCTTCTGTAGCGCATCGGGGATGTTTGCTGACGCACACATAGATTGCTTTTATGCTACTATGCGGAAGAGGTGTGCCTCTCTGGTGCGCAGGGTGCGGGCCAGCTCCAACAGTGTCCTGAGTATGATTGCTGGGCGTCTGGACTGCTCATACGTGAATCGTTGTTGTGCCGTATCTCATGGGGTGAAGCAGCGGTAACTCGTGTGAGTTGTTTGTTTGTATATTGTAATGTAATTTAATTTGTGAAATGTTACTAACATAGTTTTAAGTATTACTAACATTTTTGAGTCATGGTTACTTGAATAAAGAATTTATTATTATTATTATTATTATTTAGTGCAAGAAGTCTTGCAAATAATTTTTACATTTAATAATTATAAACTAGTGCTTGACGCGCCTGATGGTGCAATCGTTAATGGTATAGCGCGCTAGTTTAATAAACCTATTCACTCGAAAAAATGAAGTAAATAGGAAGAAAAACGGCAGTTGAGTGAGGTGGTGCAATGTTAAACTCAACAACACAATCAACGATGTTGCGCCAGAAGTAGATTGATCTGAAGACCCTCCACGACCAAACTCCCGACACAACAACATTATTTTATTAATTTTGAGCTTCAACCTGGTGACCTGGTGGTTTAAGTGGCCTTGCAGTAATTGCGACATTGAGTTAAATCAAGTATTTTATAGAGTGACAGCTGTTTTATGTCACGACTTGACTGCAGCTTGTATGTAGTTAAAATAATTTAACTCGGTTTGTGCAGACCACTGGAAAACAATAAATGCTAGATTTTAGTCATTAGGATTTTACATAGGATTTTAAGTAAATACTTCATCATCATCATCATCAACAACCTTTTTATAGTCCCACTGCTGGGCACAAGTCTCCTCTCATAGGTACAGGAAGGACAGGAAGTAAATATTTAAAATGTTAAAATAGAAAATGTCTGTGGATTGTGTTTTGTATCATTGACAACGATTTTATAGCTCACCGACTCGACTTGTCCTACAATAGAAGGAACAAATGTGTTTTAAGCAAAGTTCCTTGACGCGGCCCCCGGTAAGAATTGATGGTTTATGCTTGGCCTATATTTTTTACTTCTGTGCAAAGGCCTCCCCCAACTCACTTCAAAAACTCTTTTACCGCGTCCAATAAACAGAACTAAATTGTTTTTCTTTTTAAAATAAAAATGCCGTTGTTGCCACTGGTTCACCACTTGACCAGCTCAGCGGGGTCTCAATCTAAAACTACACAGAACTACATGAATCTAATTTATACTTTCATTGCAATTCTACCTCGGTCTAACGAACCAGTACAAGCCACAACCCAGAAAAACTTCACTCAGACTAGAAAGTTCCACTGGTTGGTCAGACGTGCAATGTTTTCGTATAAGACAATGAACTTTTCTCAGAGATGTCTGTACCGTTTTCTTTAAAGGTATCCCACCAAAAACATACCTGTTTAAAAGGGGGCCAAATTCCTATCGGCTAATTGTTCACCTAAATAAGGTTTGAAATGCAATCCAATGACAGTATTGATGAAATAAAATTATAATTCTTTTAAGTTTGAACTTGACAGGTTAATTTAATTATATAAATAAAATTAATCAAGTGTTACGTACAGCATGATAACTAGCCTGATATTGAACTAGCCTGTCTAGTTCAAATTAAGAAGTACATACTCGTATTATAATTTTATTACTTACAGCAGAAAAGCAGTAGGTACTATCACTATAAGACCGACTGTTCTGCCATTTAGGTAATTATTATTTCGACCATCAGCAAGTAAAAGAAAATTTAACTAACTATTCTGTAGATAGGATATCTGAATCACTTTAACGCGTCATATTGTTTAAAAATCGCCCAAGTGCGAGAGCAATGGATAGCTCGCAGCCCGGTAAGAACCAGGCCCGGCGGCGGCGCGTTGTTTCCACGCTCGCCTTAAAGAAATGTAGGAAATCATGACAAGGTCCACTAGGATCGTCGACTGCCAGGGCCATGTTTATTCGAAAGAGTTATCGTGGCCCCTGGTGCATAGGCAAATGAAGGAACATGGGTGGGAGTCTTAGTCAGTAAAAGTCTGATACGTCCTTCCGCTCCGCCCAGAGCGGGAGAGATCATTTGATGACTTCTCACCCAAACAAAAAAAAAACTGCATTTCTGTAGATGATATTTTACTCAATACGACACTGACACAACAGCTAACCAGCTGATAAACGATGCATTGCCATCTAACGGTGAATGTGCGAACTAAAGTTATATTTATACTTGACGGCATCTAGCGGTAAGTCGCTGAAAACATTTCTAGACGTTTTGCGTTTCCCGGTAGAGACCGGGAAAATACTATTGCAGTGGCTCGCAATGCTAGCGCAGGCACCGTGTTTTCGGAAAGGCCCGCTAGATGGCGCAGGAAGTTCTTCCATACATTGTCTAGTTTTTGATAGGTGGCGCTAATTATGAGATATTCAAATGTAGGACTGGACTTCAGTATTGGGCAGAGGCATAACACCTTAAAGCAATTCCTGCAAATCTAGACATATGTTATGATATTTAAAATATATATTTGTATATATTTTTGCAGTTAAACTTGGTTTATAATTTATTTTTATTCGAGCTTTAGTGGCGTAGAACTTCAAGTTATGGTAAAATGATTGTCAGTCACCAAGTTGGTAACAACGGTGACTGACCGGATTGTGACAGACTTAGTCCGTATCACAGAACTTCACTCAAAACTCAAGTTTTGTTTAAATCTCAATTGAAGCCTTATCATCATCATCATCATCATCATTTCAGCCGAAAGACGTCCACTGCTGGACATAGGCCTTCCCCAAGGTTCTCCACGACGACCGGTCCTGCGTCTCCTGCAACCAGCGGTTTCCCGCCACCTTGAAGCCTTATTATGATAGGTTGAAACTAGTTTTATGTAGGTAATGCTTGAGTCTTGAGTAAGGTTCTTTAATACGATCCTTAGAGTCGGATATGCTCGCTCAATTTCAATGTTGCCAATCGTGCAGTTCAATCTTATGACAAATCATTAACTATACCATCGCCTAGCTCCATAAAGAATAGAGGTAAACAAACCAATTTAGGGTTATCACAACTCATGTTATACGAATCGCCTGTTGTTTACATGATTATCTTCTTTTACATGCTAGCTATTTATTAACAATTCTTATTGCAGCATATTTCAATAGAATCACTAAAAAAAACTGCATAATAACATAATATATAATAATGCAAATCATACATATCTAAACACTAGCTTTCCGCCCGCGGCTTCGCTCGCGTGGAGATCGGTTATATCGCGCTTTTAGATTTCCCTCGTGAATATAATTTTTTTCCGGGATAAAAAAGTACCCTATTATTTAATCCGGACTTCTAACTTTACGTCTGCAAAATTTCAAAACAATCGGCTTAGTAGTTACGGCGTGAAAGCGCGAAAGCGGAACAAACAAACAAACAAACTCACTTTCCGATTTATAATGTTAGGATATTTGGTGTACACATACAAATATTCCATTAATCTCCCTTGGGAACTTGATGTTTTTAGGACCAAAAGTAGCCTATGTTACTCTCCATATTTTCAACTAACTGTATGCCAAAAATCAAGTCGATTGATTGCTTAGCTACGGCGTGAAGGAAGAACAAACAAACACACTTTCACATTTATAATATTAGTATGGAAGTATGGATAAATAAACGTAATGTAAACATTACTAGGAAGTAGGATTATTACTTTTATGAAAATTACTTATGTAGAAAAGGTTGTTAACATCTGTCTTTTAGGCGTAAACTACTCGTTGCCTAGCAACGGTTTGTTTACCTCTATTCTTTATCGACTTTGGCTAAACTGTAGGTAGTATGTAGACTAATTGTATAGTAACAGGGATAACCAAAATCAAATAAGTATCTGAACATAAATCGGTAAGCAAGAAGCTAACAGACCTCGATATAAACAATTCATGTGCGGTCGTGAGACCTGCGTTCAGAATGAGTTCCTCGCCCGATACTCCCATACACACAAACTCGTTTACGACGACGGGACGACGGGAAAGATAAAGAAAGTTGAAAAAGGAATACCGCTTTCTCATTGCATTATTTCTAGTTGCGTTAAGGAATGTTGTACAATAAGAACACACAAGTTTATGTTAGTCGTCCTCCGTGGCGCAGCGGTCAACACGCCTGCCTGCGACGTGGAGGCCCCAGGTTCGATCCCCGGCCAGATCATTATGGAAAACGATCTTTTCCTGTTGGCCTGGGTCTTCGATGTTTATCTATATATGCATCTATTATAAATATAGTATCGTTGAGTTAGTATCCCATAACACAAGTCCCGAACTTACTTTGGGGCTAGCTCAATCTGTGTGATTTGTCCGTATATATTTATTTCTTATTTATTTATAAGTTTTAATTATTTTTAACTTCCCTGGTTAATATACTCCGCAGTCCCCCGAGATCTAAAACACATTTAACTGAAACAATTATATAACAAGCACAAAGTAAAATTGGATGAGAACTATACCTCCTTTTGTAAAGAGAAAACATTTCAACTGTCCAAGTATTTCTACTTTTTACTTTCATGACGGTTTCCATTCCTTTTCCTTAAGAAGTCTGGAACTTGTGAACTTTTTTAGTGTCCCAGCTATGTAGCAAAAGTTTAATATTTATAATATTGTCACGACCTTATGTCCGGATTTTTATTAATTTACTACCTATTTTATTTTATAATAAAAATAGAGAGAGAAAGTGGTGGAAGGCCATAACATTGACAGCCGGCAGAAGTTACCACCCAACAGACAAGATCTTGCGCCAAGCGATTCGTCGTGTTCTGGCATGATGTCTGATGAATCCGTACGGAGAAGGAGTCTGAGCAGTTATGTTGCAATGTGTGCCGGGTTCGATAAATAATAATAATAATAAATAATAAATTTATTTATTATTATTATTATTTGCGATGCGCCAAATGTTATTGTTTCGGGAATTTGGTCATGGAGAATCCCTCTGGCGCAGCAACGTTGGTCGTGTAGTTGGGTTAAACATTGCATCACCTCACTCAACTAACGTCTTCCTATCTATTCGCACAGGTTTTTTTTTTCTTTTTGAGTGAATAGGCTCTTAACAAACTAGCGCGCTTTATCATCAACGATTGCATCACTGCTTACCAATAGTTGGGATTGCGGTCAAGTACTAGTTTTTAATTATAGAAAAAAAAAATAAGTCGCTCGGAGGAGGCATAATGTGTTTTCTTGCGTGACGATTTCTGCCAGTTAACTTCGTATCACAAGTACTGTTAGGGAATTTCGTTCCAAAAAATATTATGCTGTACATGAATAACTTGGCTATCTCAAGTATAGTTTTTTTGTGGATACGGGTTATTTTTGATTACAATCTTAGTTACTTTGCTTAACGACGTTTTTTGAAAAAAAACTAAATAGGTAAAACAAAATCTCCACGAAACCCTTGCTTGTACGTGGTACGGTGCACACTTGGCCGGTTATTTGTTTAAGTTAGTTCCTGTTTATGACTATTGCGACATAAATGTCAGAAACACAGTGGTACTTAGTTACATACCTTTGTACAGCGAAAACGGCTTACTAAAAATTTATCGAGTTTTTTATCGGGCTTTGTTGTAGTTGACCGTTCCTTGATAGTTTTTTTGGGATTCTTTCCTTTATTTTTAGAAGGTAGTTTCCTGAACTTTTTATAAAAGGCTCGTTCAAAGACATTAAACTACATTATATTAAATCTCTTTGGACTCGTCTCAGAAAGTAGTTCTGTGGTATATTGTTTTATTTGGAGTTTGTCAAAAACGAAACGACCATCACCATCTTGTTTTAAAAAATGGTTTCCACAAACAATTTCACAAATGTTTATCAACAATGGTCCCCTGTTAATGTCATTCTAACGCTAAATGTTCCGAGTATCAAAGAATCGGTGCTATATGAAACATCTTTAAATGTTAACGCTAGTCTGTGATCATCAACCTATTTGCCAAATGCACCTATTAACGCTTCTTTGTTTTACCAGTCAATACTCTGGTACATGGTTTGCTGCTCCATCTACCTTCAAGTTCAAAAATTCCTTTATATATATTTATATCCCTGACACATGATACCGCTCATCTAACTCAAATTGCATGAAACTTACGTTTCAAACCACAATAACATTACAACTGTAACCCAGGCGTCCCGAATGTCCAAATATTTCCCTTCTAAAATGCCCTCAAATTCTTTGTAATTAATTTCATTAATCCGTACAAAAAGGTTCCCGCTATAGATACTTGTCACATTATTCCACCTAATTAAATCCCTAATCTAATCCTTGTAAAGACAGTAAGCCGATAGGGATAATACACACGAAGAACGAACTTATAAATGGATTAAGTGTGTATAAACAGACTCTGTATTTATTGATGTAGTGTGCTTATTCCCGTGTGGGTAGTGAGATAAGCAGTAGGATTAAATATGGAAAAGTTACGTTAGTGGTAGAGGGGAGAAGATAGCCACAATTTGAATTCTAATGTAAAAAGTATTCTTTCAACTTTTTAAGTCTCCAAATCCATTTCTGTTGAAGAAAATACAATCTTATTGAAATTGAGAGCAATTTAGCTTTCAGCATCCTAATGACGTCACTTGTCGGTATCAACCTAATCTGCATACTTCATTGGCTATTGTGTAAATTGAATTCGTTTCTCAGCTCAGAGAGAGCTAGTCACAACCAAATGTACTACATAAAGTTGCTCCTATTCTATAAAATATTTATGTTGATTGGATTTCAGACTTCAAAGATAAAAGTATTTTATTAATATTTGTACAAATTTTATGTAGTTAGGTTTGGTTGTGACAGCGGAATTTTTGTTTTGGTCTTTTGGGTACCCTACATTAGGCCGCATGCTCCTTTGAAACTATTTGAAATTCTGTTAAAGCTTTAGCGGGAGGGAATGTACTTATTATCCAACAATATAATTAGGTCAATACAGGGTGGCAAGGATAGGGCACGCCACAAAGTCCCCTCTTTGAGGAGTTCCTAGAAAGGCGCCTCGGCGCCCTCACCTTCCGCCTGATGCAAGTCCTCACCGCACACAGTTGTTTCGGGAGGTTCTTGTTCCATTTAAGGCGGGAGGAAATGCCAGAGTGTCACCATTGTTTGGATTGCCCTGAGAACATGGTGGAGCATACGGTGGAGGTCTGCTCGGCTTGGGTAGCGCACCGCCGTGTCCTTGTAGCGGCGATCAACGGCGATCTCTCGCATCCAACCCTGGTTCAGGCCATGGTCCGAAGCGAGATTGCAAAGCAGGCCGTCACCTCCTTCTGCGAAGCAGTGATGCTGGCAAAGGAGGAGGCTATGCGCGTGAGGCAGAAGGAATCCCAGCGCCCTCACGCCACTAGCCGCCGCAGGAGACGCCCTGGTCGGGAGTCGACATCGAACTCCCAGCCACCGTAGACGCGGGCCTGTGGGCGGTGAGCAGTGGGCAGCTCGCCGCCCGGTAAGGACCAGGCCCGAATCGACGGCGCTTTGTGTTTGACGCGCGCCTCAAATATATGTCAGCACATCGTGACGGAGTCCACGAAGACCGATGCCTCCTGGGTCAGGAAGTCTTTTACCCAGCCAGTCAGGCCAGCGGATATACCGTACGCTGGAAGCTTACTCAAAAGGACAGCGTGTCATACCCGGTCGAAGGCCTTCGAGACATCAAGGGAGACGGCAATCGCTTCCATATTTTTCTCGAGGGCCTCGCCCCATAAGTGAGTGGCATACACTAAAGAAAAATATCTCTCAAACATTCTTTTCAAGGTTCCCAAGGCGTCCTTTGGAAGGTGTCACAGCCAACTCGCAGAAGCCCTATGACAGTTTTAAATTATGAGGTTAAGACACCAACCGGCGTCATGACATTATTTGAAATCACATATTCTGCATTACTTAATTCAAACATAAACATTTAAAATAGCTTATAACAATTATCATTCTAGTCTGGGGCTGCTTTTTAATTTTAGTTAACAATATGAAACATAATTTGTACAATACACCGTACCTACATTATTTGTCTTTCCTTCCCCTTGGTATTCATACTTCATTCAAAGGTTGTTGTGCTTAGCGATAAGACCGCCCATTGTGTGGCCCTTTGTATAATATTTATATTTATGTTCTGTTATTTATATGGTGTACATAATAAAGAGTTTTCTATTCTATTCTATTCTGTTTGTGATTATTTGATAACAATACCATGCAGTTTGTGTTGAATTGTTTATACCACCGGCCAGCGCGTGTGCCTTATAGTAAGGAGCTATTATTTAGTACCACTACCAAATACGCTGTTTATTTTGTTAGAAGAATTCAGTTTTCTATTTCTAGAAAACCGAAATTGCATATTTTTATCCTAAGAGACTAAGTACGACTGTAGATTTTTTTTTTAATAATTATAAACTAGCGCTTGACCGCAATCCCGCCTGATGGTAAGCAGTGATGCGATCGTCGATGGTAAAGCGCGCTAGTTTATTTAGAGCCTATTCACTCAGAAAAACTGAGCGAATAGGAAGGAAGACGGCAGTTGAGCGAGGTGCTGCAATGTTAAACGCAACAACACGACCAACGATGCTGCGCCAAAGGGAGATTGATCTGAAGACCCTCCACTACCAAACTCCCAACACAACAACATTAGGCGCATCGTACCCGGCACACATCGCAACACAACTGCTGAGACCCGTCCTCCGTACGGCTTCACCAGACATCATGCCGGAACACGACAAATCGCTTGACGGCAAGGCTTTGTCTGGTGGGTGGTAACTTCTGCCGGCGGCCGATGTTATGGCCTACCACCGAGGAATATCCTACCACCGAAATACTATTTAATCTTCCAAAACCTAATCGCCACTCTGTATAATAAACACAAAGTTGTCACAAATGTTTAGATATACAGCTTCTCAACTTTTATTTAAGTAGCTAAAGGATTTTACGATTGATCGATTGAACCGATTATGGACATTACAAAAAAAAAAACTTGAATTCGTACCTAACTGACTAATTGTTGTTAACTGTGCTTCCATTTTTTATATAAATTATAAACTAGCGTTTGACCGCAATCCCGCCTGATGGTAAGCAGTGATGCGGTCGTTGATGGTAAAGCGCACTAGTTTATTAAGAGACCATCAAAAACCTTCAGCATCATCATTTCAGCCATAAGACGTGCACTGCTGGACATAAGCCTCCAAGGATCTCCACGACGACAGATCCTCTGCGCCTCCTGCATCCAGCGGTTCACCGGGTCGTCGGTCCACCTTGTTGGGGACCTACCCACGCTGCGTCTTCCGGCCAAGCACATTGCCCGTAGGACCGATGCCCGATGGGGCCGACGGGTTCTCGAGTGGCAACCACGCCCCGGAATACGCAAAAACCTTACCAAGAAAGAATCAATGCTTGTAAACAACACAGACAGTAAAACTTTAGAAACCATTTTTATTCACCTTTTGATCCAAAAAAGCTCCGCAAACAAATAACATTTGATCTGAATACATATCACATTATCCCCTACCCTGCTCATTCCCTTACAGACAATCTATCACGGCTCGCCTCGAATTGTCGAGCATTTTTGCAAATGTTGAAGAACGCATTAGTCACACCTGACTTCTGGGCCTCGATGATAAAATTTATGGCTTTAAAATTACAGACATTTTGTATTAGGAGTGAATAAATCATACTGAGATGTTTTATAAAGACGGTACTTGAAGATTTTGAGCACATTTTACGACTTGGTGATTCCAAAAACCTTTCTATCTTCTTCTTCTTCTAAATTAGTAAATCTACACAGAGTGGAAGGACATGATTCTATCTACTCTCAGCACACAATTCTAGTCTGAATGAAATTAAGCATAGAAATATTTCGTAGGTGCTTAATAAACTGCTTTGGCTCACTGCTGGACAAATACTCTTTCGTCGCCGACGGTTATCAAAAAATCTGTTGTTTCAATGAGAATTGTGTTGATTACAGGGAGTGAAAAAAATATAAAAATGTTTGAAGTTGTGGTGAAAACTGAACTTTTTGAATATGTAACTCTTTCTTATAATGTACACCATATAAATTACAGAACATAACTATAAAGATTTTACAAAGGGTAAAAGCTGCTGGAACTGGCAGTCTTATCGCTAAGAGAATTAATGTTATTTTTCTAAAAAACGATATTTGTTTACATGTTTAGCTATCAAATTGTAAATTCATCATGTATGTTCTAGCTGTGTGTTAAACTCTACTTGTGAGATGTGTGATTTTGCATAACGTCAGTGTGCTGCGTAGTTCGCACGTGGCGATGTAGCAAAGCAAGTTCTTAGAATAGGTACTATTATGAACCCATTACCAAAACATTTCACAACTCTCAGTGACCCTATTTAATTCGCAGGTAACAAGGAAGCATTATATTACAATAAATTTTACTTGAACCTAACTTCTACCAAATTATGATTTATAGATGAAGTTTGGATGAAAACTTTAAAATTCTATAGTATATAAAATCTTGGTGAAGTTGGGTATACGGCTTTTGCACCGATGAAGTAGCTCAACTCGAAATGAGAAAACTTCCCAAACTGGGAACCGGGTTAAACAATGCATTGCCATGTTTCGTCTTTATTTCTCTTAATTGTATTGACATTTTCATATTTACTGTGACTATGTACATACTGTCACTTATTCCCCAAGTTTTTTGTAGACGATGATGAAGTGAAGAAAATGGCTTTTCTTTATTTTATTGGAAAAGCTTATCGGGGCACTTCTCGTACGGCCCTGTTAACCTTCTTTTAAAAATGGCTGATAAAAATATGAGAATTTGACATTAAATCACGAAGAATTCAAAAACAAAAGTCATTTATCCAAATTAGGCTAGGGTTTCGTCAAAGAAAGAAAAGAAAACGATAGAATGAGGCAAAAAATGCTGTATGAACTAAACAATAACTTTTGTAATAAACTTAGTGATTACAAATGACAGAAGTAAAAAAGAAATTTGCAAAAAAAAAAGGACTAAAAAATATTAGTACTAAATAGTACTAGACTCCAAAACTTTGCTGCCCCATCGGCCAGAGAAGCCCCCAACAAAATGGACCGATGACCTGGTGAAGATCGCGGGAAGCCGATGCATGCGGGCAGCACAAGACCGGTCATTGTGGAAATCCTTGAGGAGGCCTTTGTCCAGTAGTGGTGTTTCTTCTATAGACTGAAGAAGATCTTTCCTGTTCAATCTTGTCATTTATAGTACTATAAGTACACCCGTTGGCTTATGGCACACGATAAATCCGCATCAATCAATGTTCATTAGTTTGGCTTAGTTGCGTTCAAAATATAAAGCAACAAAGACAGGCTTAGATGGTCACAAAAATCAATTGACTAAAAACATTTTGCACCAAGACACGCCTTCACTTCAGCAAAAATTGAGAGCGCTTAATTACAATTGATTAATGTCCTGGGACTTGAAATATTCATGAGGAGAACCCCAACAGAAAATGAAGGTATCTTTTCTTGTAAATTTTTTCTAACACTTCGTAATTACTTATCTACTGGTAATTTCCTTATCCCCTAGGCGTGTTCTACCTGTAATCAGAGCGACTTTTGATTAAAAATAGTATCGTGTTTTTATGAATATAGCTTCTTATACGTACCTGCATCCAACTCTTCCATTTAAATCCTAGTGTTCGAACCATTTCAATAATGTAATTAGCGGTATGCATGTGTGTACGTATGTGTATGTATGTGTGTAAAATTCTATCTTTTAAACTGTGTCATTACAAGTAACCAAGTAGTATCAAAATAAATTCGTTAGAAGCAACACCTCTTTTAAGTTACTCCACATCCTTACAAAGCAAACTGAACCCTCCACCAAAAGAACATGGTCGAATTTCGAACCGGATAAATAATCTACTTGGGCGGTCTAGTGAATAGTGCGAATATAAACAAAGCGCATTCCTTAGATAAGGAACTGGTTCTCTATGAGTGATTTGTGCCAATATAAGAACAAAGTAATTGACACGACTGTTACGGAATATTACGCTTGGATTATCTCAGTAAATACGTGACCTATATTGCATCCTTTTTTGGAAAAATGACCACTGCAGCAGAACAATTGCTGACAGAGTTGGAAGATATTGCGTTATTACTGCAAAAGGCGCAAACTAACCTCAAGAAATGTCCGAAACAAAGACTTACAAAAGGATACATCGAAACACGTTTACAATCCATTGAAGAATATTGGAAAAAGTTTAGCACGGCGCATCATAACTTATTAAAAGTGATACCTAAGGAAAAGAAGAAAGACGTTCCGTATTTCGCAAATGAAGACTACTTTGTTGTTGAAGATTTGTACCTATGTTTGCAAGGTGATTTGAAGGACCTTTTATCGGTTAACCAAAACCCGAGATTAAGTGACGTTGCGAACAATACCGGCACGCATTATGAAGGAAATCTTAAACTGCCTCAAATACAGTTACCCACCTTTTCGGGAAATTATGAAGACTGGACAACGTTCCGGGATCTTTTCACATCGTTAGTGCATAACAACTCCACGTTGTCTAAGGTTCAAAAGCTTCATTACTTGAAAAGTAGCATTACAGGAGAAGCAGAAACATTATTAAAGCACATACAAATAACAGAAAGTAATTACGAGCAAGCTTGGAACTTATTACGAGATAGGTTCGGTAATCGACGGATTATAGTGAATTCACTCATTCGAAAATTGGTGATGCAGAAGAAGATTACCACTCAATCTGCTAACAATATAAAAGCATTGTTAGACACAACAAGTGAGTGTATCAATAGTCTAAGAAACCTCAACGTGCCAACTGATTCTTGGGATCCGTTCATTATATTTGTGACAGTGCAAAAGCTGGACCCAGATTCACATCGAGAATGGGAACAGTTTGCGTACAAAGATAATTTAGAAGAATTACCGAAATGGGAAGAACTTGTGAGGTTCCTACAAACCACATTTCGCACATTAGAACTGATTGCTCCGCCGTCAAGAGAGAAACCATCAAGAGGTAAAGAATATACAGTCCATTCTTCTACAGTACCTTCTATTACTAAACAAAGAAATTGCCTACTTTGTAAGGATAATCATACGTTATGCCATTGTAAAGATTTTAACAAAATGGAACCAACTGAGAGGTGTGAATATGTGAAGAAATACCAGCTATGTTTCAACTGTTTGGCGCCAGGACATTCAGCTAAGAAGTGTCGGTTAAACATGTCCTGCCGCATATGCCACAAGCGCCATCATTCTCTTGTTCATCAACATGCACAAACAAGTATCAACAATCAATCAGATAACAAGCAACAACAAAATGAAGGACAAAGCAAACCAAAAGAAGCTAATGAAGAAGTTGAGCTTGCATCGCACTTCACAGCCAGCACATGTACAGCACTATTGGCCACAGCACTTGTGGCAGTTTGTGACGAATCAGGGCGAGTGACAGTACTGCGCGCGCTCATTGACCAGGGCTCACAGGCCACATTCATTAGCGAGAGAGCTGCTCAACTGTTGCGACTCAAGAGAATACCTGCACACGCAACAGTCAACGGAGTTGGCTCGACCACAACTGCTGTCAAACAAGCTGCCTATATCGAGCTGCAATCAAGATTCGACAACAGTTTCAAGTTAAGAGTGAAGGCTTATATCATGTCAACACGCATAACCACGCAATTACCATCACAAACCATTCCAACCAACACCTGGTCTCATTTGGAGGGTTTATTATTAGCCGACCCAGGCTTTAATAAACAAGGAAGAGTAGATCTGCTACTAGGTGTAGAAGTATGTGCCCAAATACTAAGAAGCGATATAATCAGAGGTCCTCCAGGCTCTCGATGTGCTCAAAATACCAGCCTAGGGTGGATCTTGTTTGGAAACATAAATGAACACGGAACTACCAATGAAGTCATTGTGATGCACCATAGCCTTGACTTAGATAAGATGTTAAAATCAATGTGGGAGTTGGATACTGAAGCCAAGACTACTCTAACACAAGAAGAAAGAAGATGTGAACAAATCTACCAATCCACTCACACAAGAACAGAAGACGGACGATATATCGTCAAACTACCAACAAAAACCGACAAGCTGTTATCAACACAAGGAGGAACAAGAGAAATAGCTATGAAGAGACTTAATCAATTAGAGAAAAGACTAGAGAAGAATCCTATACTAAAAACAGAATATGCAATGGTCATGGATGAATATATTAACATGAATCATATGGAAGAAGTCCCACAAGAGGAAATAAACAATGAAAGTGTCTACCTGCCACATCATGCAGTAGTAAAAGAAAATAAAGAAACTACAAAGGTCAGAATAGTTTTCAACGCATCGCAAAAGGGAAACAATGATGTTTGTTTAAATGATGAACTTCTAGTTGGACCCCAGCTTCAAACTGATATGAGAAGCCTCATCGTGTGATGGCGTATGAAGAAGATTTGTTTTGTGGCGGACATACAACGCATGTATCGAATGGTCTTAGTGACGAAAGAAGACAGGGATCTGCAAAGAATAGTATGGAGGAGTGACCCTAAGCAACCAGTCAAAGACTACAGACTCACACGCGTCACGTTCGGCACAGCATCCGCTCCATACTTGGCTGTCCGAACTTTACATCAAATCTCTGATGATGAAGGAACCGCATACCCTGATGCTGCTAAAATGATCAAAGAAGATTTCTACGTCGACGACTTGATGGCTTCGAATGACGATGTAGAAAATGCAATACGCATAGCAAAGAACGTAGAAGCTATACTACAGAAGGGAGGGTTCACACTACAGAAGTGGTGCTCAAACGACGTTGACCTTTTGAGACAATTTGATCCTGCAAAACGAACAACGCACGCCAGTCTAGACATCTCCATCCATGGCACCATCACCGCTTTGGGCCTACGCTGGAACATGGGTAAAGACATGCTTCAGTACAGTCTAACCTTGCCACCTATGAGTAACCAGATTACCAAACGCACGATCCTAGCTGACGTGCAACGGCTATTTGATCCATTGGGTTGGTTAGCTCCAGCTATGCTACCAACAAAGCTATTGATACAGAAGCTGTGGTTGCAAGGAATAAGCTGGGATGAAGAAGTAGACGCTGATATCAAACAAGAATGGACTGCACTAAGATATAGTCTTCAAGATGTTAATGAAGTTGAAGTACAGAGATGGCTGGGAATCACCAACCATAAGGCAACTACCATAGAAGTTCACGGGTTTTGTGATGCTTCTACCAAAGCATACGCAGCTGTTGCATATATTAGAGTGCAAGAAGAAAATGAAGATACCAAAACTCAAATAATAGCTGCAAAGACGCGAGTAGCACCTGTTAAACCACTGTCTCTTCCAAGATTAGAGTTATGCGGTGCCCTTCTCTTGTCTAGACTACTCAAACAAATTAAAACAGCATTAAGAATTCCAGATAACAAAATATTCGCATGGAGTGATTCCACAATAGTGCTTTCTTGGCTACTGGGAGACCCAACAAGATGGCAAACCTTCGTGAGAAACCGGGTCGTTGAAATATTGGATAATACAGGATCCAATTGGTTTCATGTACAAACAAACGATAATCCTGCTGATGTTGCGTCACGAGGAGAACATATTCTGGAATTGAAGAAAAATGCGCAATGGTGGAAGGGCCCAGAATGGCTAAGACAGAAAACAATAACATTCAAAAGACCAAATAACCTAATGTCAAGTTTAGAAAGAAGAGAAGTAATACAAACAAACGTTAAACTAGAAGAAAGGGAAGAAAGCCTAGACAAACAATTTGATCAATTTAATCGCTTAGAAGAACTTCTAAAATCAATAAGTTATTGCAGAAGATTTCTCAAAGGGAAGAAGTTAGAAAACAAGGATACAGTCATAACCACTGAAGAACTAGAAGAATCACTGAAAGCCTGCATTAAAATTTCACAAAGAGATGCATTTTATGAAGAAATCTTGAGTTTAAGCAAAGGAAAGGAAGTCAAGGGAAATAGTAAATTGAAATTATTAAAACCATACCTAGACAATGAAAATATTCTCAGGGTGGGCGGCAGGTTGCGCCACGCAAATATCTCTGAAGAAACTAAAAATCCGATTATATTGAACAATCACAGCAACTTGTCAATACTCATCGTGAAAGATGCTCACCTGAAGTCATTACATGGAGGGGTACAAATGATGATGGCCTACATAAGAACACCTAGGTTGTCTTGAGTGCACCAATTAGGGTGCACTTTGAATTTAACCCTGAAAATACTTTAATTTTGTACATTTTTTTTATACTAATTTTGTTATTAGTAAATATGGTAAAGATTGACAACGAATTAAAGAATATATTTTCGTATATTTAGTATTGTTCTTGAATTAGAAGTCAAAATTATTACCTTTTAATCGTTCGCTAATGGTCTTTCAACATAAACTAATAATAGCAGCTCGGGTCGGTCGATCCAGATAAGTTACGCTTGCAGCATCAAGTCCATGGATAGGAGGCGATCTCTACATACCAAGATCCTTCCATGCTTTGTACGTTACGCCATTGGTTCAAGCTGTAATACGCGGGTTTTAGTAATCGTTATGAGTTGTCAGAAGCCCAAAAGTCTGATAAGGAGTCATAACCAGGAATATAGTGTTACCCAGCTACTGGGTTATGGAGGTGAGACAGGCAGTTATGCCGTGTATTTTTTTAACGTAATTATGAATTAGTGCTTGACCACAATCCCGCCTAATGGTGAGCAGGGATGCAATCGTTGATGGTAAAGCGCGCTAGTTTATTAAGAGCCTATACACTCAAAAAACTGAGTGCATCAGAAGGAAAACGGTAGATGAGCGAGGTGATGCAATATTTAACCCAGCAACACGACCAACGATGCTGCGCCAGAGGACGATAGATCTGGAGAACCTCCACGACCAAACTTCCGACTCAATAATATTTGGCACATCGTACCCGGTACACAGCGCAACACAACTGCTCAGATCCGTCCTCCGTACGGCTTCATAATGCTGAACACGAGGAATCGCTTGGCGGCAAGACTTTGTCTGGTGGGTGGTAACCTCTGCCAGCAGCAGATACCGTTAAATACTGGCATTCAGTTGCATTCGGCTAGGTTGGAAGCCGATCGTAACCCATTTGAGAAAACCAGATGATAATGAGATTTGGACATAACCACACACATTCTTCATTCTCAAATGAGCCGTTCCTTTCTTCATCGTTCAATCTACAAAATAGCAAATCAATAACCGCAAGACACAAACATAAGCCTTCAATAAGTAGCTGTCGACATCATCTAGCGCACGACGTACGTCAAGGAAATCGCCGTTCACACTCGAATGGCCTGGCAGCCTGCCACGACGTCCGAGCTTTAATCTCATGCGGTAATGCCTGCATGCGCCCTAATCTTAACTTCCACGGGCAATACGGCGTTATAGAAGACTATAACCTCTGAATTTGTTTCGACCTTTCTTCGCAGAATAGTCAGATATGAAAAGCCGAACTCATCTAGATTTAAAAATATGTTTGACTTAAGCGCTCTACACACCAAAGCCGACAGAGCCCGCCGACATAACCCGGCGCCTTATATTGAAAGAAGCATGTCGGGAACATCGCGCGCGTGTTGCGCGCCGACACGTCGGCGGCTTACCGGCTAGCGTACGCAAGCGCTCAGTTGCCCGGCGACATTTCAGCGGTAGTGAATATAAGTTTCTGATGTCGAGCCGCTGACATGACGCCGGCAAAATGTTGCCGACATATGCATGGCTTTGGTGTGTAGTGCGCTTTGTTAACATATTTACAGATAATAAAACATTTTTCACCCTCCCCCTATACAGAATGCCCGATGCGCATACTGTGCACGGGTGACTTGCAACACATGGAGATCAATGAACCTACTGAGCAGTACAGATTGGTTTTCTCGCCAATCTCGGACCCTATTCATAGCTCTCTAGGCTCCTGCATAGTTGTCGCACCACTGACGCAACTTTTTTAAAGCGATTCGAAATATGAAGCCGGGCCGCTGCTGGCACACAGGCAAGTGAAGGAACACGGGTTAGTTTTAGTCAGTAAAAGCCTGCACAGATGCCCCTCGGCTCCGTTCATAACGGTAGTAAAAAGGGGGGGGGGGATTATGGCTCCAACATTATTTGTTGCTAATATGAGGGTTAACAAAATAATAATACGATATTATAACCCTTACTCATCTGCAGAAAAATGGAAAATAGAACTGACAGTTGCAATGCAATCTATTTGCTCGGATTGTAGTTGCTTGACGTGATCTTATTGTCAAATTTGAGCAACATTGAGCAATTTAGTTGATAGTGTAAACGCACCTTTAGTAGCTGATGCAGCTAAATAGTGCAGTCGTGCGATGACCTGGTTTGGCGCTCAGGGTTGCAGGTTCGGGCTAAAAGATAAATCTGTGTGGCCTTGTCAGGTTCGAGTATGGATGCTTGCACTGCACACGAAAGCTATAAACTGACAATGTCTATGTCGAAAGTCAGTAGAGAATGGCTTTACAACTTTGTTTCAGGGTTTAAAGTTATCTCTCCTCCGAGTATAATTTAGGTGTCTTCTAGATTAGATTAAACAGGGTCATAATAAATTAATACGCTTTACCATCAACGATTACGTCACTGCTTACCATCAGGCAGAATCGCAGTGAAGCTCTAAATTTTAACATAAAAAAATTAAAGAGTTGCTTACCGGGAGTGCCGGCAGAAGTGAAAACTTGAACGTTAAAGTTGTGCATTTTTGTGTATTTTGGAATGTTTAAAAGATAGAGTCTACTTTTCCCCTTGCAAAAATAGATTCTATCTTTAAATATATAAATTTATATATATTATAAACTTTCCTTTCATGTAACAGTGTAAAATGCCAACTTTTTTGTGAAATAAATACCAATTGTTATTAATAATATTCACTCGAATTGCTTTATTGAACAGTATTAAAATATTATAATTATATATCCACTCATTACGCTATCGTACACAAAGGTGACAATTTTAAAATAGTACGCGTAGAAGACTGTAGTACTCACACACACGCATAGTCGCAGAAGCGCCCTGCGCCGTTTTACAAAACAGACATACGTTTTCGAGACGCGTTAGAAAGAAAGGAAGATATTACTTCGTCTCTTACGCCGCACCAGCAGTCTATTCTCCCTCCGTCTTACGAATTTTCGATCAGGTCACGTGTCCTGACGCGAGTTTAAAATTTTTATCCATCTCAAATAAAATATGCACAAGGCCTTTTTTTATAAATTATAAACTAGCGCTTAACCGCAATCCCGCCTGATGGTAAGCAGTGACGCAATCGATGATGGTAAACACAATAGTTTATTAAGAGCCTATTCACTCTAGCCTTGAAGACACTCAAATTGTAGTCCGACGGAAACATCTCCGCTGGCAAACTGTTCCAGTCCCTCGATATACGCGGTATGAAAGAGGAGGCGAAACGCTTCGTCCGAATCGTAGTGGTGTTGACGACGTAAGGGTGGAAACTCGCCGTGCGACGGGTCGTCCGATGGTCGAACGGAGATGGGCGAACTGAATCATGGAATAGGGTAGTTTACTAAAAAAAAAACTAATTATTCCGTCAGTCAGATTTCCAAAAAATACTAGTCACGTATTTTTTCTTTTTTCATATAAACAAAAACTGAAGACGACACAGTGCGTTAAAAACTCGTATGACGTCACTGCACGCTACACTTTTTGCGAGCAGTGACGTCACCAGCCACCACTCCTGATCTTTGATGCCTTTTATATTTGTCAATATTTATTGATTTGATAAAACAAAATATACGTATGATGAATGACGGACTAAATAGAATCATATTTTTTTTACCCGGGGAACATCCCTATTCCTTCGCACACTCCTATAATAATAATTCCAACAAACAAATAACTCCATAATTTTTACTTCAAAATACTTTTTTTATAACATTCTGACAAAACAAACATGTCCAATCCTTTGTCATTCTGGTTCCTATGGTACCCAATAACTAACAAAAATAACGACTAGACTTTCATTATCATCACATCATTAACAAAGTTTTCTTTTTTCAGGTAAGTTACCATCATGAATACAGACTGTTGTAATACCGGATCTTAAGGTAAAGTTTATTAAATAACATTCAAATTGGTGCTAAGCTACTTGTATACAAACTAAAGGCGACTAAAAATATGTCAATTCTCGTTAAGCGCTGACTAATTTGGCAGAACCAAACTTATCTTCTGTCCTTTTCTTAATGATGTAGAAAGAAAAAGATACAACAAATTTTAATACAGTATAGTTTGCAACAAGGGAATCGGTATCATTATCGACTAATTTACAAACACCTGTTTTGCAAAATTCAAATATTCTTTCCTTTACGAAAAGGTACCCAGAAGACTGGCAGTATTGCCACATTGAATTCTCTCGGTGGTAGGCTATAACATCAGCTGCCGGTAGAAGTTTCCACTTATAAAGTAGCGCTTGACCGCAATACCGCCTGATGGTAAGCAGTGATGCGATCGTTGATGATAAAGCGCGCTAGTCTCTTAAGAGCCTATTTACTCAGAAAAACTGAGCGAATAGGAAGGAAGACGGCAGTTGAGCGAGGTGATGCAATGTTACACCCAACAACACGACCAACGATGCTGCGCCAAAGCGAGATTGATCTTAAGACACTCCACGACGAAACTCCCAACATAACAACATTTGGCGCATCGTACCCGGCACACATCGCAACACAACTGCTCAGACCCGTCCTCCGTACGGCTTCAGCTACCTACCAGACAAAATCTTGCCGCCAAGCAATTCGTCGTGTTCCGGCATGATGTTGTGTTGCGATGTGTGCCGGGCACGATGCGCCAAATGTTGTGTCGTATTTGGTCGAGGAGGCTCTGGTGCAGCATTATTGGTCGTGTTGTTGGGTTTCTATGTTAAACCTAACAATGGCGGAATTGCGGCCAAGGACTAGTTTATAAATATATATAAAAAAATAGAGTTAAATTATTTGTAAAATCATCAGTTGAGATAGTATTTCGACATTGACCTGCGAGCCACCTCAGCGCAAAACTTATAAGTAGGCAACGAGTAAAGTTCAAGCAACAACTGTCCACGTGTCCAAGTGTCTATACAACAGTGTCAGTTTTTTATTGTGAATTGCCACATAATAGTCGTGAAGGGGTTTAACTTCTAAATTACTAATTTAAACAACCTTAACTGACTTAAGGTTCTTTAAATTAGTAATTTAGAAGTTAAATCCCTTCACGACTATCATAATATCTGAATATTCTTGTGCTAACACGAGTTGAACTATTTGACAGGCTCCGTGGCGTAGCGGTAGCGAACGCGACCGCTGCGCAAGGAGGCCCGGATTCGATTCCCGCGCAGTGCAAATATTTGTATGAATATGAATATTTGCACTGGTCTGGTCGTGCCTCCGAAAGCACGTTAAGCCGTTGCTTTCGGTTGCCATAAGAACATCTAATGGCAGTCGTTACGAGTTGTTGGAGCCCTCAAAAGTCCAACAATTGGTCTAACTGCAATGCTTCGATATCGCCGTCGGACTTTGGAGGTCAGACGGCAGTCGCTTTTCGGAAAATATCGAAGTTTAGCCAAAAACCAGCAGTCAGACTGGTAAAGTGGACCACGAGTTGGACTAGTTAGTAATAAAAGATTTCCTCTCCTCCTGTTCAAAAAGACTGATTTAGGTGTCCACATGCTCTATGTCGTATACTCATAATTCCCTTGTTCTTATCACAATTTATCTATTTAGACGTCATCCCGGTACTAACCACCTTTCTAACCATATCTTCATTCATAGAATCCAAACCACGGCGACAGCGCGGTCCTGGAGCCCTAGCTAATGTAACAACCACAAACCAACCAACCAGCCAATAACGAAAACGATTGACCACGTGACCGTCACGTGGTCAATCGATCTGGTATTCGAATTCGTTTCGTTATGAAGCGATGTTATATTGGCTACTGGCTCTGTATCGACTTGCTTTTTTCGCACCATTATTATTAAAATTTGGTACCGCAGGATGCGGCGGTTATTAACCTGTAAGCGCTTCCTTGTCAACATGTACATCATGCAAAAATCTGAAAAATGAAAAATAATTTCCTGTGATTGAACTAATGGATATATTTATATGATTTTTATGGGTAGACTGAGAATGTGTTGAGGTACACGATGTTTAAATTATTGTCATCACCACTTTGTATAAGTTTAAGGGAATGTGGGAATCGCAGATAATTTCCGTGAAGTGATGCCATTCCATCTATCCAGAGTTAATTCAATACTAATGTCTATTTCAGACCAAATATCACTTAATATAAAGTCGTGGTGCCTAGTGGTTCAAACATCAGCCTCTCAAATATGAGTGCGCGGGTTCGATTCCAGGTCAGGTAAGTACCAATGTAACTTTTCTAAAGTTATATGTACTTTCTAAGGATATCTTGGACACCAATGACTGAAGGTGAAGGAAAACATCTTCAGGAAACCTGGACTTTAAAGTCTGAAATCGCCAACCCGCATTGAGCAAGCGTGGTGATTACGCTCAATCCTTCTCTGTATGAGAGGAGACCTGTGCCCAGCAGTGGGATGATAAAAAAAGGTTGATAATGATCACTTACCTATAATATAATAAAACTGCAATGAATGATAAAATTCAATATTCCGGTAAATTTTGAACACTGAAATGTTAATTAGTTGGTAAAACTATTTCCATTACACTTTGGTGCCTCGTTTGAATTTCAAATTGCTCATTCGTATGGTTGCAGATGTTGACTGATAGGTTTTTAGTTACTATGGACAAATTTGCTGAACTTTATGGGGAAAGTTGTGCCAGTGGTAGATGCCGGTATGCAGGTAGATGTTGCATATTTCGACTTTAAAAAAGCATTTGACACTGTAGACAATGACCTGCTTCTATGTAGGCTGGCAGAAATTGGAGGCTCACCACATCTGTTGCAATTCTTTGCTAGCTACATGCGGGACCGGCAGCAGTATGTTGACTTCAAGGGGTGTGAGTCTGACACATATTATACCTGGTCCGGGGTAAGTCAGGGTAGCAATTTGGGGCCTCTCGAGTTCCTAGTAATGATAAACGATTTGCCGAAGGTCGTCAAACATGGTACCTGTTTATTATTTGCTGATGACCTCAAGTTGTTATTAGAAGTGAAGGAAGAGTCGGACTGCGTACGTTTGCAGGATGATATAGATAGGATAGTGGAATGGAGCCATATGAACAAGCTGTATTTTAACGTATCGAAGTGCTCGGTGATGAGTTTCACCCGCTCGCGTTCACCGCTACCTTATGCGTACGTGATGGAAGACGTTCTGATACAGCGAGTCACACAGGTGCGTGATTTAGGCGTCTCTCTGACTCCTGACCTATCATTTCGAGAGCATATTACAAAGATCTGTAAAAAGGCCTTCAGAAATTTAGGATTTATAATGAGACAGACTCGGCAGTTCACCAACATCTCAGCAATTAAGGTCCTTTACGATGCGCTTGTTAGGAGTCACTTAGAACACAACGCTGTCATATGGGCTCCACATGAGGCAAAATACGCGGCAATGTTAGAGCGTATTCAAAATAAATTTACACGATATCTATATCTGAAATTATACGGGGTGTATCCATTTTACCCGCTAATGTACCCCACGTTATTCGTGCTGGGCATGGTAGGATATAATGAGTTAAGGGTGAGGCGGGACTTCGCTCTGGTAAC
Organism: Sesamia inferens; assembly: GCA_037179545.1. Taxonomy (NCBI): domain Eukaryota; kingdom Metazoa; phylum Arthropoda; class Insecta; order Lepidoptera; family Noctuidae; genus Sesamia; species Sesamia inferens. The sequence goes on along the minus strand of CM073945.1, from coordinate 24,721,596 downwards.
GTATTTGGTCAACTTACTGCGAGGCCTGGAAGATAACCCTGGGGTTTTAGGTCGCATAGGCATATTTGTTCCGGACAAATATATTTGGAGGCGGCGACGCCCACCACTACTAGCCACGCCAACAGCCAGGACCAATTTACTTGCCAGGACGCCTCTCGTTAGAGCGATGGCCACCATAAACCTTCTCCATACGAGGCTTGATATATGGACATGTCACTTTAGTGAGTTCGCAAGAGTTCTTTTAATGACACTGTGCTATCCAGCATCTTAGTGGCGTTTCACTCTGTTGCAGTCAGAATCATTTTGAAAATAGCTGCTAATCTATTCCTCCAAATGTTCAGAAATATGTTTACTGAACAAACTTGTATCGAATAGTGTTTTTTTTTTTTTTAGATTTAATATTATTTTTTTAGTTTTTTATCCTGTTCTTTAAATTTTATTAGTTTTGTTTTAATTTAATTTTATTTATTATAGGTGTAAGTTTCCACAATGGATGTTTAATGTATCCTTTCTGCCGCATTAGGTTAAGCAACCTGTAATGGTAGAAAGTCTGTGATTAAATAAATAAATAAATAAATAAATTTGACAAGTACGGTCACTGGGATCAATGGTTAGATGAGTGTGATTTATATAAAAGTAGTGACTCACCTCAGCTTCACACGGGTACAATGCTGATACTAAATACACTACGAAAAACCTGTGAAAATGTAATTATTTAGGACATCACTTTAGAAACCTCAAAAATATCAGTATTTCTCCACTATTTAATGACTATTGCTACATTCAGGGTGTATCTGACATCGTAACGAAAACTTCGTGAAAAGGCTACACTGCATGCCATTAACAAAATTTTGATAGTCATTAATGAGCGGTTACAGAGATAAAAGTGTTTTAAAAAAGTGTCGGCTCGGCCTTAGAACTTTGCAAACATGCCGCCGTGCGTGTTTGTAGGTATGTTGACCCCTGATGCGAACTCTATTAAATCAGCTGATAGGATAGTTTTTCTAGTATTGTTCACATTGCGCTTTTTGTGTAATTAACGAAATAATTAATGTTTACTTTAAAATCTTATTGGGTTATAAAAGTATAGCAATTATGAACGGTCTAAAGTGAAAAAACTACATATTATTATTTTTTTTTAAATCGGGAAAAAGCCGACGCAAAATTCCACCACTGGGGGATTCAGAATCATGTACTGGATCCATGGTACTCGTTTGTGCGTCGATATCAGATACAGCCTTTATAAAAACCTTCCTGACGAATCACTCTATTCTATTTTTATATTCTATTCTATTAAAAAAAAACTCCATCAAAATCCATGTCGAAGTGTTAAAGATTCAATCATACATAATAGGGACAAAGAAAGCGACTTTGTTTTATTGACATCCAGCGACTTGTTAGTGTACTTGACCCATAGACTACCCGTGTAGAGACTATGGCAGTACGCCTTGAAAAGAGTTATTTTAACTAGGTCCGTACACCGAGAAAATCTACGGGCCAACATATACACCGGACAGCAAGTGCCCTGCGCTCCCTTTCTATATCTTGGTCCTTAAACCATGGTCCTTAAAGTTGACAGAAAGAAAGTGACCTAGGTATTTAAAGATTGATACCCTTTTAATTACCGACCCGTTTAGAAGTAGTTCGGGTCCCATTTCACGGCATTACCGACAACAATTATTACAAGACCGTTTAGCAGCATAGGCTTCACAAGTCTTAAACCATTATCGCATAAAGTATGACTTAAAATGATACCTACTTGTTTTTAAAAGCTGATTTTTTACCATTAGTAATTTAATTACTTTTTCTAGAACCTGTTATTACTTTCCTCATGCCTACCAAAATCGGAATCGTTCTGGTTGAAAAAATCCCTTTTCTTCGAACCGTGGATTGTACCCGGGATTTTACAGAGCGACCACAACTAAAAGAGCTGTCGTAACGCAACATTTATCAATATTCGGAAAACAGGAAACGCCAATTAACGTTATTATTTTTCCAGTATTATTTTACAATGGCAGGTTCACTTGTAATGCACTTCAATTTCACTTTAACGTTAAGCCGGCCTAACATAGTACAGAGTTTTAGTAGAATAAGAGGCCAGGGTAAACTGGTTTGGATTGCAGCCTATACTGTAATCACCGAAAGGCAAGTCGTTCCACTTATTCTATTACAGCCACTCGCCTACATAATAATAATAGTTCTACCCTAAATGTAGGGGCGCGGCAGGGTGCGGACAATTTTTTTTAATCATGCCCTCGGACGTGGGAACAGCTGAAACTTCCATTACATTAAATGGATTCAGAAATCGTATTTTACGCCTTTCACAAGTTTATTCAATTATAATTTTGAACAAGTATAAGTAAAATAAATTTATATGTACAACTATATTAAAAAATAGGCACCAAGAAAAAAATACAAGTTGTGGTGGTTATAGGTATACCATACCATACCCTAAAATAATTAATATGGTGTAAAACCATACAAATTAAATTGAATTTCACTTTTTTCTATTTACTTTATTAACATCGTTTCTAACAGGTTATGATAGGATGCCTAGAATAAGGCCCAAGGATTTTTAACACACTACCTAAAAATAACCTGTTAAAAAATTCTAATCACCAACGAGTAGCTATCCTGAATTTCACAGTACTAGTGATTCGGCGCAACGCAAACAATTATAAACTAGTTAAAAACGCGTTAGAGGTTGGGACATGTGCGCGAACCACAATTAAACTATTAGTTCTATAACATTCTGGCTACTCGTTTCTGATTTGAGTTTGTAACACGTTACTGTTGAGTGGTCTCGAGGACGATGAGCTTAATGGCTGGTTTACACAGTGCAAGATAGCGCACGAGTAAGCCTTCCGAGTAGCTGGACTGCAGTTACTCGCACTGTTTGAATGTAACTTACGAGCAACTCGTTCGTACGAGTTGGTTAGTAGCTCGCATCCGAATTACTTCAACATTTTTAATTTTCACTCGCCTGCTTGCCCGGCAGCAACTCGCCCGGCAGCAACTCGCCCAAATGACAGCAACTCGTGCGTCGCTCGCATCGTTTGGACGCGTTCGGCAGTAGCTCGCCAGTACCAGCCGAACAGTTATGAGTGAAATCCGTGTTTTTTGTTGTTTTTGACTTGTTTGTTGGACTGGGCCGTAGCCAGGTGCCGTGTAAACAGCAAAGGCGAGCCGTGCTACTGGCATACGAATGGACAAACCGACAAACCCAGGCAGCAGCTCGCACTGTGTAAAGATAAAACGCAAAAGTGTTTTATTTAAACAAAAGTTTGGTCTATCTTAAAATAACGGAACCAAAGACACATGGAGTAGGCACCATATTTAATTGAATTTTCTGAAACACAATGAGCCAATTATTCGATACGTACAGTAGTAAATCGGAGCGTATCAGACCGTTACCTCAGCTATCTGTTGACAACCTTTGTCATTAATATCCCGCGTGTGACATCTGTTGATGTTTGGTGACAGACCATTAGATAAGGTTGACACTTGATATATTGAATCTGTGATAGAAATTAATTTTATTTATGTATATCACTTGATTACACGAAAGATGTCGATACCGACATAAATCAAAAGCCGTTTGTTCAAATTAGGCTGAGAATTATAACTTTTCGAACATCAAAATATCATATGACAGTCCCCCAAAACGCCCATCACCATGTGCTTTCACTGGAGTAAAGTGGTGCAATAAGCTAAAGTTAAAATAACTAACTTATATACAATAGTAGGAATGCAAATCAGTCAACATTACGAGACAGGCAGGGTGTAGCTTGGGAGAGGCTTTTGTTCAGTAGTGGAGGGTGAAAAGCTGAATTGAGTGTATATATTGTTAATCCCAAAATGACGTAAGCGGAGTTGTTTCTTGGTAAACATTGCTATTTTTGCCTCTTACTGTTAAATCTATGTTAATATTGATAATGATATGTGAGCGGTCATATTTCAGTTCTGTATGTCATCAATGGCATCATGACGTATGTCATCTGGCGTCCATAGAGTGGCAGATGAGCTGTTGTGATGAGGTGGTTACCCGGCCGGCAGCCGATAGATGAGCAGACGATATAAATACTATCGCGAGTAAAACCTGGTTGAAGCTGATACAGGGACTTGGAGATCTTGGCACAAGAAAATAAAGCCAGTGGATGATAAAGTTTAAGTAATTAATTTCGGTAATGATGATGCGAAAGCGATGTAGTGCGCACATTTCAATATTACACAGCAGCCTTCATTGTAGACTTCCTAATGAGTACACTGCTACCGGATTACTTTGGTTGATATTCGGAAAATTCGATATATGTATTAAGTAACAGTACGTGTCAGTAAATTTCTGGGAAATTTCTTGTTATAAATTACTTATATATGGCACATAGAAATTTGACAGCGACGACTCTCTACAAAGCTGAATTACTACTTCTTCAAATTATTATATCATACATTTATATGAAGACAGCGACTTTGTGATTAATATATGTTTATTTTGTATTTGGGCTTGGAAATTTTCAATTGACTTTTCCGATCTGGCCGGAGCGGAAGGGCGTGTCAGTTTTTATTGACTAAAACACATCCGTGTCACTTTATTTGCCAGTGCCAAGCCACGGTATCTTTTTGGAACAATCCGCGGCCCTGGCAGTCCGTGTTTTCTCGTTATTCACTATTAGCATAACTATTCATCCTTCTACAAATATTATGTAAGTATACATGAAACCCTTTTCAATAACCAAAGCTAGTCTGAAGTAAACAGAAAAGTAAAAAAATAAAAAGCAAAATATAAAGCAAAGAAATATAGTGTTCTTCGGCATCGATAAATTGGAAACTTCGTACGATACACTAGAAAAACATGTGCTCAAAGGGATAGAACAGCATTTGTCGCTCAAACTCTCCTTTAGTGACTTACAAGAAATAAAAAGACTAGGGAAGAAAGGCGATAAACTACGCCCAGTAGTGGTATCCTTTTGAATCTGGGTACAAAGATCAAAATACTAAAGAAAAAAACAGCATTAGAAAACACAAGTTACTATATGACAGAAGACTGCCCTCAACACGTTCTAGAAAAAAGAAAGCAATTACAAGACCAGTTGAAACCAGAGAGAGAAAAAGGAAATACGGCTTTCTTAAAATATGACAAACTGGTCATATTAAAAAAAACAGCCAAAAGAAAGCTGTCTCCTTCACCCAAAAAACCCACTGTGAACATGTCAAAGGGAGGAAACACACAGTCAAGCAAAAAGAACAAATCACAACAGCATGACCTCTCGGGGAGAAAATCAACATATATATATATATTTTTTCTTATGTAGTATACATACTTTAATATTGCATTCAAACTTGTAATTTTCAACGTGTAAAAAGCAAGAAATAAATGGCTTATTTATTTATTTTATTTTATACATGAAACCCTTTTCAATAACCAAAGCTAGTCTGAAGTAAACAGAAAAGTACAAATGATTCGCGCAGCATGTTCAAACATTGCTATCTGATTAAATCGCTAACTACTGCGGGATTCGAATGTTTGTCACCGATTCTGCGTGTTTGCGATCGACAGACGTACGGGACTCCATTGGGAATCGGTAATGAATGTTTGTATAAAATTCGATTAATTTCACCGCGGTGTTTAGCTTGCTTGTCATTTGTTTGTATTTTATTTGCCCCTTTGTACACTCGGTACTTGGTTGTGAATTTTAAACAGCGCAGTGCAGCTCAGTGGTATTGTTTATACATGTGTTAGAAGTTATAGTCACCTGGATGCCAGGACCAGAATTGCAACTACATGTTGTATTAATGCCAAATGTCAGATTAAAAGACGCTATTGCAATTAAAAGTGAATATCTCAGGGTTTTTGACTGAGTCTAATTACAGCAATGAAAATATTAATATTCTCTCTATTTTTTTTTAAGTGAATATACAATTTAATATTTTTTGATGTTCAAGCACTGCCATTATTAATACCGAGCAAAAGATGACAAAAAATCGCGTTCAATATTTATTTTATTCTGTTCTAAAGCCTAATGACAGACACGGCGGAGTCGCTACAGTGGAGATACTACTTGGATAGTAATTTGTGGATTATATCACCAATAAATGGTGGAAGCAAATGCCCTTATGCTGAACTACTAGCCTGTGTTGTATGTACATAGGCTGGCACTTGCCGAGCAATAATGAGTAAATACAAAGTATGAATGTACAAAAATTTTTACGTTATCCAAAGCACAACAAATTCCGTTGGCAACTTCTATGTTTGAGTGCTGTGTTTCCCACATCTATCACAGCGTGCACATATCTCGTAGGTACCTACTACATCTCACATCAGCTGTTTCAAGACATAGATAAATGACTCGCTGAGTTATGTTTGGAGTTCTAAGTGCTGACTTCATGCACTGAGTGCTGACTCTAACGCAGCATTAGGACCACTCGTACTAAAAGTATTTGGTCCTTAGTGTAGTAGGTCGAGGTTATAAAATAAAACTTTTTAATATAAGTTCCACTGGTATATATAAAATACACAAGTGTACTACTTCTATGTTGGATATCGGAGAGACGACGAAGTATGTCATCATTAAGAGTAGTCAGAAGTTCGAAAGTTGGACAGCTGGTCAGATCATTGAATACTGATATGACCAAATATTGATTTGCGAAATTCGATTATATCTACATATGTGTACGCTAATAACGCTAACAGTCTTTCAGTCAGTTGAAGCTGTTGAACAAATGAGGTCTAGTTTGAAAATGATATTAATATGAATATAACAGTAAAGTTGTAAGTACTTATTACCTTTTTTCTCAAATAAAGTGCCATCTATTTTTTTCACGAGTTGTTTAACTCACGAAGGAAATAGCAAACACACAACGTTGCAAATGTGTTACTACCACATTTTACTTATTGAAAACGTGTTCAGAATAGACAAGTGCAGAACTAGAGAAGAAATACCATTCTAAAGTTGGTGATTTTAAACACAATAAAAAAATGGTTAGAATTTGTTCTATGCAGCTTTATTAAATTTCGCTATCTGAGAACAATAGGATAGAATACAATACTCTTTATTATGTACACCATATAGATGACAGAAACATAAATATAAATATTTTACAAAGGGTGGCAGTGGGCGGTCTTATTGCTATGAGCGATCTTTTACAGACAGAGAAGAAATTCATATAAAAATTACCTATTAACAATAGTAACATGAATTACCAGTTATTGTAGTAATACGAAAGTCACATGCTGGCAGAAAAAATTGAATGATAAAGACAATTTGGATAGCAATTTTTAGTCACATTTTTTTGCTTTTAATAACTCAGTCTATAACTAATTGTCTGTAGAATTGGTTTCTTGTTATATTGTTCCCTTATGATTAATGTTGGCTTCATGACTGAGGAAAGTAAAGAAATCTTAAAATATATTTCTCATCTTTCTCTGGCAAAACTGAAATTAATAACACCAGGCAGAAAAAGGAGAAGAATTTGTCTGACTTTAAAAATTAATCTAAGACGCTCGACCGAGCGACCGATGTTTGCGCTGACGAAAAGACGGATAAGTTTTGATATTCATAACATTAATCTTTTTTTTTTTAATAATTATAAACTAGCGCTTGACCGCAATCCCGCCTGATGGTAAGCAGTGATGCGATCGTTGATGGAAAAGCGCGCTAATTTATTAAGAGCCTATTCACTCAGAAAAAACTGAGCGAATATAAAGAAAGACGGCAGTTGAGCGAGGTGATGCAATTTTAAACCCATCAACACGATCAACGATGCTGCGCCAAAGGGAGATTGATCTGGAGACCCTCCACGACCAAACTCCCGACACAACAACATTTGGCGCATCGTACCCGGCACACATCGCAACACAACTGCTCAGACCCGTCCTCCGTACGGCTTCACCAGACATCATGCCGGAACACGACAAATCGCTTATCGCGTATCTATATGGTGTACATAATAAAGAGTATTCTATCTATCTATCTATCTTTGCGGTAACTTCCACCGGCGGCCGATGTTATGGCCTACCTCAATTAAATTCAATTCTTGAGTAATGAAAATTAGATATATTATTTTTATACGTTCTTCATGGTACTGTCTTAATAACATAGATCTAGTTTAAGCATGGTGTAACATCACTGTACCCGCACCTCGCCCAGAAACAAACAAATGAATTGAATATATTTGTTTGTCCCACTTTCTTGTCAACAAGTCAACTGAACTTTGTTTTATGAATCGATTGAAGGGAACCTTTCTTCCCCAAAAATTGTGGGAAGCATCTCGGGCAAAAATTGCTTTACATAATACACAAACAAGACCGGAGTATAAGCCAAGACAAGACAGTTTGTATAATAAAATTTATATCTTACATGATATTTCTCCCTATAGATTTATAACTATAAATATTTACGTGACGATCGTTAAGAAGATGAATGTCTTTTACATATATGTAGGTTCTACATTTATATCAAGGTTGGACATAGATTTTAGGTAAAACAAGGCGAGGTTTTCACAGAAGACCAAATCATAAAATATTAATGTCATGCCAAACATTTAAAATATTTTATAAAATAAGGATTTAAAGGAAGATGTGATCCAAATTCAACAAAACATTCAATCAGACATCAATCTAACAAATACATAAAAGTAATTGGAAAAATATTTCATAAAAAGAATACCTACGCAAAAGGGAAGAGTTCTGTTTCAAAACTTTACAATAAAATATGTTTGTAATCTACAAATATCTCCCCGTGTAATACCAAGGAGTCTCAATCATTTCCTCAAAAACTTAATGAAGCAATTCCCGTAAATAATGAGGGTACTATGTCTAACCAAGACCACCTTCCCTTACGCCTTCGCAAACACCCGAATATTTACAGCTTTATTAATAAGATTTTACTATTATTACTATTTTTGATGTCAAAGTAGAAAATATCTCAGGGATCAGACAATAAGGTCGTCCGGAGAAAGGACCTTTGGTTATTGCTTCGTAGGGCGGCCCGCCTAGCTGAGCGCGCGGCAGTTAGGCGCCAGCCGCTGGCTAGGCAAGCCGCGTCCAGACGCGATACCCCTGTTCTCGTAAAAACAAATACTAAAAACAATACACTGTGCTGGTTTTTGTGAACTGTAGTGCATGTGTAATGTGTGTAGTTTAGATGTTAAAGTGTAAGAATAATTAGGCCAAAATAATTACCAAACAATAATATTTTTAACGTATTAAATAAAATTGTATGTCGTCCTTTAAGCAGAAAGAGACGCATAAGTTAATCTAATTTAATTATATTTGACACCCGATATTAAGTTCTGATTTATAAATCGAAATATACAGACAAAATCTTTTCCGCCGAAAAACTAGTTCGTCCTTAAGAACCATAATGGAAACCTGTTTCGTATGTCAGGACCAGGATTAAAATATTATAATGACATGTAGTTAATAGTTTTGTGTGAATACATTCTCGTCGGATTTGTATTACAAATGACCCGTTCTCGTACTAAATTGGCACAAGTCTCATCACAAAGATAAAACTCATTTAGCTGAGCATTTTTTTAATTAAGTAATGTAATATTAGAACGCATTTTCGCGAAAATTTCGCTATCTGAGAAGTATACTCGAAAATATGTAATCTCAAAATCTTCCACAGATTTGTTAAAACTAATATATTTTTTGATAATCCTAAAATTAAGTATGGATGTAAGTCGTGGTGGCCTAGTGGCCTAGGTGGCCTCTCAAGTATGAGTGTGCGGGTTCGATTCTAGGTCTGGCAAGTACCAATGTAACTTTTCTAAGTTATATGTACTTTCTCATTATATATTGGACACCACTGACTGATTGAAACATGAAGGAAAACATCTTGAGGAAACTTGGACATCAAAGTCTCAAATCGCCAACCCACATTGAGCAAGCGTGGTGATTACGCTCAATCCTTCTCTGTATGAGAGGAGACCTGTGCCCAACAGCGAGGCGATAAAAAGTTTGATGATGATGATGAAGTATGGCAAATATATTTTCAGTAGACAAATTCCTTTGCTTAATTAAAAATATTTGCTAAAAAAATTGTTTTCTCTTTAAAAGTTATTAAATATATTTTCTTTTAACTTTTTCTTTAAATAAATCTTAATGAGATTTATTATTTCTTTATGGCTATAGCCAAAGTCCTCTAAAATTAAATAATTAGCATATTGTTTATGAATGCTTCTGCTAATTTTAATTGTTATATCTATATTTTCCTAAAAAATATTAATATTACCAACCTCATCAAGTTTCATAAAATATTTTTTTACGTGTTATTGTTAATAACATGTTTTTATACATAAACACATTCTATATAAAGTTTTTCCCTTACCTTTTCAGTAATATGTATCACTAAAATTTTCAAAATCACTATTAAAATATTAATGATTTTGATACCTATTTGTTGTGGCTTCTTACCTAGTAGGCACCTCTAGTACGATGAATTTCAACAAACCAGAATATCTTATTTTATGATTCTGTCGTCGTGTCATAAATGTTACTCACTAAATTCAATTAACACAAAACATCATTACTACATCATTGTATGTCTGTCAATCATTTTAAATTAATGAAGACTGAGTGACATTTAAAATGATGTCTATTGTTCTTACGGAATTAAGATTGTGATTGTTGAATGAGCTTTTAATCTTCTGTTCATTCTTATATTAAAATTGTTACTGTGTGAAAGATGTGCAAAGGTCTGCAGATAGATTTGAAAGTTTCTTTCTAGAAGTGTGAATTTTTATGACAAAGTTGTCATAAAAAGTTATTGTAGTATGAGACAAGGTTTTTGCAGGTCGCAAAAGTAACACAGGAATAAAATATATCTTAAGCCTCAACCCAGACCATGGTTTAGTGTGCCAAGCAAGTTCCACTGAAATCGGTTCAAACTAGCATATGATACGATAAACGTCCGATAAACTGAAACTTATAACAATAAGTATGAGTTTCCTTTATATGAGTTACCTTTCATAGAACATGAAAATTGTTTAATAGAAATTGAGATATTTTTGTCTAACATTAAATTAAAATAAGATACGATAGCAAAGTGATGACCAAGTAGGGTACACTACTCAGTCTGTTAATCTAATTCAACATATTAAAAGATCATAAAAAATTATTCAGTCATTCTAGAGTGAAAAATAGTGTAACTAATACGACTTTATTTTATCTATAAGTATAGAAGGATATGTCAAGAAACCCGGGTAAAAGCTAGATACGTATCAAATAAAAAAAGCTGTCCCACAAAAGCGCCACTAGTGTAAGAAATGCGTTGACTGACGGTTGTCGGTAACGTCGGACTAACAGCCCTTCTTATTGGTTATCGATGCCATTTTTATACGTGGCTATTCCGATAAATTGCTTGGAAAATTTCCGCTATTTTATCGGACAGTTTCCAAGACATTGCCTTACATAAAAAATTAATGCTACGATATGGACGAACTTCGAAGATCTACTAGAAAAAAGTTAATTATTGAGATAAATAGTTTGATAGTTACGTTCTATGTCCTGCCTGGGTTCCACTTACAGTCCGGGCTATTATGGCGTGGGAATACGTGGAACGTAACCCAGATGTTACTGAAACTCTTTTTTCAGGAAATCCAGGATTAGTTGGCCTTTTAAAAGACCGGTCGTTATATAGAGGTCGTATGCATGCGTTTTAGAGTCTTTTAAAAAACTGTCAGGCTGTCGCAGAGTCATGTTAAAACGTGACTGCCAAATCTTGACTTTTCTTTTCCTTGCATTCTTCATTCCCTGTGGGGAATGCTCATGTACATTATTTGAAACCGACAATTGGAAGGTACCTACTTTTTACTTGCTTTTTATTAGCTTCATTTGTATGTTTGCTCGCTTGCTTGTTTATTTGTTCATCTCTAACTCTTTGGACTACGAGGGAGCGGCTCATTACTGTAAAATGTCCAACCGTTTTCAATACGTTCGTTCGTTTGTTTCATTTTTTTAAAAAGAATATCGAACTAAAAAGTTGAAAACAAATATAGTTTAAAACACTAAAAAACATGTTTTTAAAGAATATCAAACTAAAAAGATAAAAATAATTATTAAAAAAGTGTGAGGCGCTTTGTGCCATAACTATTGTAATATATTAAGCGCCTCACGCTTTTTTTAAATTATTTTTAACTTTTTATTTTGATATTCTTTAAAGGCATGTTTTTTTTAGTTTTTTAAAGTATATTTTTATTATTATACCAGTATTTTCCTGATAATATTCAAAATAGTTGCCACCGTCGAGTAAATCCTACTAATCATCATCATAATCAATATCTTTATCGTCCCACTGCTGGGCACAGGCCTCCTCTCATAAAGAGATGGATTGAGCATATTCACCACGCTTGCTCAATGTGAGGTGGCGATTTTAGACTTAAAGTCTAGCTTTCCTCAAGATGTTTTCCTTCACCTTATAATCAGTCATTGGTGTCCAAGATATACTTAGAAAGCACATATAACTTGAAAAGTTACATTGGCACTTACCTGACCTGGAATCGAACCCGTACACTCATACTTGAGAGGCTGGTGTTTTAACCACTAGGAAATCACTACAAAATAATATTATTTAAACGTGAAAGTATATATGAATAGATGTTTGTTATTCTTTGACGTAAAACCTACTGATCTGATTAGTATTGAAATTTGGCGCACAGGTGCTTTATAAATAAGATTAACACAAATATATTTTTTATTCTGATATTCAAACAGTATCAAAACTTATACGTGAAGCCGACGGGCGATTCATGTAATGTAATAAACTAAACTTTTCCGAACAATTGCTACATGTTTTCTATTGTTTAAAACTTAACCTCAACAACAAAATGTAGGTATCTAGTATAATTTGGCGACAATTCTTGGCAGCCTCATATTGCAGACGTGGGTGGATATGACGTCATTGTCTAACTGAGGGAGTATGACATTAGAATTGCATAATTTTATGATACGATCTCTAAAGACAGGGTGAGAGCTTCCATTTTCATATGAGGCGTTAATTGACACGCTGCGTAGCGCTGCTTATACAAATATCGTAACAAACGATGACGAAGCTTTAGTATATGTTAAACGAGCACGTTCAATGCAATATCCATGTACTTAACAATACGTTACTATATTTAGATCAAATCCGGAGCAATAAATTATACGTACGCTACATACAAACATGCGTATGAAAAAAAACCGTCCTAGTACGACTTACCATGAAGGGTGCCGTAATGTTACCTATACATAGAAGAACAGTTTTTAGAATTTATTATTATAGCAGCATCAGAAATACATCATCTGTAAAAATTGCAACTGTCTAGCTATCACTGTTCCTGGTGACAGCCAGATAAATAATAGAGTCATAGTAATACGCTCTCGTTTAAACCCTGTGGGCATGGAACCCTACAACTACCTAATAATCCGCCAATTGTAATTAATAAATTCAACATCAACAGTTAAAACTGCTAACTCTACCAAAGGCATCCACTCGAATGTTCTAGTTTCCATTTGCTAAAATACAACATTTTATAAGTATTTCAAAGGTAAAAACCTTAAAGAAACCGATATTAATATTGATAAGTCTCGGTGGGACTCAATTGGAAAATGGATTGGCTTTCTTTTTAAAAGTAATCGTGACGTGCGGCTTAAAAAAATTAAAAGAGCAGGCCGACTGAAGCAGACGACACATTATATCAACTCGAATTATGAATATCTTCATTTTGGAGTATTTATTCATCACTATTCCCAAAACAGAGAAAGAATATATCGTGAGGACTCACTCTAGAACCAAAAATTCTAAACTCAAAAACAGCTGTGAACATTCAAACACAATTGAAATAAACATTTGGCAACACTTATTAGGTATATTTTATTTTTTATGGTATTATATGCTTTTCCTTTTGCAAGCCAGGGACATTCAAATAACGTATCACACAAAATCCACGCCTCGGTTGAGTTCAATAATCCTTAATGACAGTTAATTAATTGGTTGTATCGTTTTTATCAAAATGAATGAGTTGTATCACGTACTACTGTTTTAATTATGGATATACACTTTATTCACTGAGCTGACATTAATGATAACAATAGTCATACCACGCCACCTATACTCTCATCCAAATTCATTTTCGGCTATCAAACACAAACAGTGTACACTAAACACGTATGATCTAATACTTTTATTAATTAATCTTAACCCAACTGATGAACACTTGACTTAAGCCCATGCCATCAGGATTCCTAGCTAGCCAGAAATAAAAATATTTAAAAATCAGTGACCTTAGTCTCCTATCTTTATGAAAATGTCATTCCAACACGATATCATTGTCATTATGCTTAAAAGTTCTAATCTAAGTAATCTCATAAATTCATAATGAACGATCAATTATCTCAGTCGTCTAGTAATGGAATGGCGATAGCAGACATTGCCGTATTACCATTAGTATAAAACGCGTTAATAGAAATGGTTTTCTAAAAACTAATACTCGATTTAAACATTTATTTATATGGAGTGAGTCTTCATACATTGACCACTGGAAAGTCATAATGACACCATCTTGTTAGTAGATTACGAAACCTGTTCACTTAGACATAACAGCAGTAATATTTTCCACACAGTGGTTTATAAATGCATTGAAATAGTCCTACTAATAATTTAATAGCGTTTCTTTTGGTAATTTGCTATTTTTTAGTAAACTCTGTCAAAGTAGTTAGGTACAATAAAGAAAGAAAGTAGTTGAATAGTTTGTGGCGTTGTTAAAGACTATCCAATCAATATTTTTAGTGATAGAGCGTCCTAACGTGTGATTAATGTACATATTTATTTTAGGACTAGTTTCTAGCCGCGACTACGTGAGAATTCTAAACTTGTAAGCTCGAGAGATTACCCCCTACATACAAACATACTACGTCCTCAGGGAGATAAAATATGATCCATAATCTGTACTATATAAATTAACTTTCATTTAATATTTATTAGGTTAGATTATGAACGAGATATTATATATAAATATAAATACAATATGTTATCCTTACGAATATTACATTTAACTAGCTGCGCCACGCGGTTTCACCCGCGTTTTTTATATACCCCGCTCCTATTGATCGCAGCATGATGTTACAGTCTTTCTGGATTAATGGGCTATCCAACGCAAAGAGAATTTTTCAAATTGGACCAGTAGTTCCTGAGATTAGCGCGTTCAAATAAACAAACAAACTAACTCTTCAGCTATGTATATTAGTATAGATAGATGTGAAAGTGAGTTTGTTTGTTTGTTCCGCTTTCACCCCTAGACAAACATTAACGGAACTGCGGAACGGATTTGAATGAAATTTGCCACAAAGTTTTTTTTAAAAAAGCGTTGGCCCACACTGGAAATTTCTATTGTATCGTAGGCGCGTTCATAAACATATAAACGCACATACACAATAGACCCGAAACAGTTACTTGTAGCTCATATAAATATCTGTTCCGTGCGGAAATCGAACCTGGGGCACGCAGCGCAGAATTCAGTTGCTTAACTACAATAACCGTGCAGTACAGATGGTTTATAGCTAGGAATAACAGATAGGATATTTTTAATCGCAATATTTCCACGGCATCAAAACTTATGCAGGTTAAATCGAGGGCCCAGCTAGTGTTAATATAAATTAAAGTTATCGTCAACAATATATAACTCCCACATCCATGGCGGTCTTCGTGTTCGTGAGATAGCAGGCAATCTGCTGGAGGGTCGCCTATGCTGGTACGGTCACGTCTTACGCAAACTGGCATGTTATATGGGTAACAAATGTCTTACCATGGCGCCTCCATCGGGCCGGAACAAGCAAGGTAGACTAAAGAAGTGCTGGCTTGACGTTGTAAGAGATGACATGAGTGCCAACAAGTTCTTACCACAGGATGCTAAAGATCGCGCGAAATGGAGGAGTTTGTGCAGGAAAGCGGACCCCGGGCTCCAACGCTAGTAAAGATAGTGTAAATATAAATTACAGTTATCTTCAACAATATTCAAATTGTTATATTATACGTTATGCACACATGCAGCACATTAAGCTACCCTTACGTCTGCCAAATTTTCCCAATCAATCATGAACCTCATGCTTTGGCGGTAAAGTTCAAATTCAATTAAATAAATTGTCAGTTTACAGTAGCTTGATGTTCCGCCGTCGGTACCAATTGAGTTTTGATCAAGCATTATTAATATCTGTTATTGGAATTTCATTACACAAGACTCTCAAAGCGGGGAAATTTGAAAATTTGTTCAATAAATCCCGATATTCGAATTTATATCCAATTAAAAAGCTACTCGTGTACGTCCATGGAAAGTCCTTATCAGAAAACGACAGGTGTATACCCTTATTTCCCCTTATACCTCTATAGGTACTTCACAACACATCATCCGGTCAACATCGTCTGATGTAATACAATTTTATGCTAAATATTACCATGGTCTATAATATTCTTTTTTATATCTACCTATATATTCTTTATTTTTGGGGACGGGTCTGAGCATTTGTGTTACGATTGTTGTGTCGGGAGTTTGGTCGTGGAGGATCTGCAGATCAATCTCCCTCTGGCGCAGCATCGTTGGTCGTGTTGTTGGGTTTAACAATGCATCACCTCGCTGAACTGCCGTCTTCCATCCTAATCACTAAGTTTTTTTATGTAAATTGGCTTAATAAACTAGCGCGCTTTACCATCAACTATTGCATCACTGTTTACCATCAGGCGGGATTGCAGTCAAGCACTAGTTTATAATTATAAAACAAAACTAAAAGAGTTTAAATTTGTTTATTTGTTTAAGCTTTATGCACAAACATTGCACAATGGCGTCCGCCATTAATGCCTTAGGAATTTTCTACCAGTCTACCTTAAGGTGATGCAGAGACAAAACATGGTAGGTGCAAACAAATTAAAGTTAAAAGAGAGAAAAACAAAATATTATAATACATACATAAATACATACATACAAAATATAAACACAAGAGAGTAATCTCCGGAGTTATTAATCCAATTCTAAATATGTTATCACTGATAGAAATATACAACAGATGTGAGTGGTAGGCCATAACCTCGGCCGCCGGCAGAAGTTACCACCCACCAGACAAAGCCTTGCCGCCAAGCGATTTGTCATGTTCCGGCATGATGTAGTCATGGTGAAGTCGTACGGAGGACGGGTCTGAGCAGTTGTGTTGCAATGTGTGCCCGGGTACGATGCGCCTAATGTTGTTGTGTTGGGAGTTTGGTCGTGGAGAGTCTTCAGATCAATCTCCCTTTGGAGCAGCATCGTTGGTCGTGTTGTTGGGTTTAACATTGCATAACCTCGCTCAACTGCCGTCTTCCTTCCTATTCGCTCAGTTTTTCTGAGTGAATAGGCTCTTAATAAACTAGCGCGCTTTACCATCAAATCGCATCACTGCTTACCATCAGGCGGGATTGCGATCAAGCGCTAGTTTAGAATTATTAAAAAAAAGGTATGATTTGTATGTTTTGAAATGTTTGCGTTTGTTATGAAATGTCACTGGTAACATCACCCAACAACCCAAGCAGAATAAAAAAGTCGCACGGCACGGGCGAGGATTGAAATGTGACGTGATGGGCCTTGATTTAATGCGTACGATGTCGTAGGTAGTTAAGATTGTTAAACCCTAAACGTTAGTACAGAATAATGTTACCACGCAGTCTTGGGTAGAAGATTGTTATACTGTAAACGTTACACATTTTAATTCAAGTCACTTTTCGGGCCTGTATATGTAACTATGTTCTTATCCTAAACTATACAGCGAATTTAGATGAGGTTTTCATCGTCATTTAAGAAACTCATTAAGGAAGATTTATATGCCAAAATATTAACATTTTACTAACATTATTATTCTAATAAAATCTCAATATTGTGTGAACTTGTAAAAACCGTCCGACGTAGAGGTGGGTCACAAGTTATCTATCGACAAATACTCTTCAAAACCTTTCACTAGACTAAAATAGCTGTTACCCTGACCAGCCAACCCTCTGGAGGTGCCCACACTACCCCTTTCCTTGCAATTGACTCACTTTGCGTAGTTATATGACAGGCATCTGACGTGGGGTACAAGACCCCCCTTTCATCCCCTTATCAACGTCACAAAGGGTTGTAACTATATTTTTATAAGTCTATTCGTTCCTTGGGTGAATAGTAATCTTTCTTGGCGATCATTCTTCATGATGTATTGCTTATCCTGACGTTTTATTGATATCTTGAAAGGAACTCAATACGTTGTGAGTAATGTAGTATCTGTATTATGCTGAAATATGTGCGGAAATCTGGACTATATTAAAACGTCTGTAGGATACACCTTACACTTCCCCACATTTCACAAAATGAAATGCCAAGTTGACTAACATATTATTAGCTCTATTGTAACTTTAAGATAGTAATGGTTTGCAACTTAAAGATAACACTTGCGACTTTGGTATTTATACTGAAAGAATTTAGACACGTCTGTCCTGCCATGTGATGCTATGGGTGTTTCTGATCACTAACAATTATCTTCTTTAATATATTTATTATCCAATTTAAATCAAAATCCATCTGCCTGAAAGACCACAAATTTCCCCTTTCCAAATGATATAACGCGTCACAGTGGAAACACAACAAATGGAAAATAAATTCCATGTTTTTTTCCCTGAGCACCAAATCCTGTTGAGTGAAAGGTTAATTTTTTAACGCTGCAAATATTTTAACTGTGGTCTCGACCCACTGTGATTATTACTTTGCCGCATTTGTTTTATTTGTTACAAATGGCCAATTGAATTACTTTAAACATGTAGTTATTTTAAGCCGTTATAAAGCGGTAAATAAGCCATCTTTACGGCTTTATGATGGCATAAAATAACTATTAATTCAGGCAAGTAGTTTAGTAAAATAGACACAAAGTTATACATAAAAACCTTAAAATCAATAGTCATCATTAATTATGATGATAATCAAAATTACATAACACAATCCTCCAAAACGAACATCCTTAAAGACTACTCATTGCTTTCACTGGGGAGAAGAAGTGGCGTAAACTCCCCAGTACTACTATAGAAATACAAGCTTTTAATAGCAAGTCAGTAATAAATTCGTGAAAGCAAACCCTAATTCGCACAGAATTGGGAGAAAGCGTATCTTTTGCAACTCATTTTAGAAGCAACATTTGCAATTCCAATCGCCATTTGTAATTTAAATAATAAATCCACCTTTTTCCCTCCATTAATTCTCTACTACTAAATATGGAGTTGCCGATAAAAATGAACGTTGGTGAAAACTCGTGTATCATCAAACACGATTAAGCTAATATTAATTGTATGTAGGTACTTTCCTAAATGAAATACTTAGAAAGAAAAAGATGTACTAAACTTAAATTTAGTTTATTCTTTGAACAAGGTAATCGTCACTGTAATGTTTAATAACATTAATATCTGCTCTACGTTACTATAAATCAAACAATTAAAAACATAAACAACTCACGGTTTTAATGGGCACAGACGCGCACGTGTGTAGCAGGTTCAACGTTGATTCTTTCCACTAGGCTTGACTTTATTAGATATTAAATACTTACCATGCTTTTTTCGTGCGCTTTTATTTTTGTAGATTAGCCTATTTTCACTTTTGATTTTATTTCCACTTAAATTAAGAAGATCTGAACGAAAAAATATCTTACCTATCTTTTCGTAATGTAAGCTGAACTTAATGTGGATTTAAATTATTTTTCTAAATCACATTTTTGTTTGCATTGTTATTCGCGAATTGTATGCGTTATTCTGATGTGTGACAACGTCACAAACTTTCGCATTTATAATATTACTAACGCCATCCCGCGGTTTCACCCACACAAGTGTCGATGCCGTGGGAATATTGGAATACATAGTATCTTGTATAATGTTCTGATGTATAAAATCACATTACTCTAAAATGTCATTAAAATTTGTCCAGCAGTTTTTGCGTGACCAAACATCTATTCCTACGTTGATCATCACAGTAGGATAAGTAGGAAGTATTTAGTCAAAATGTCTACTACATAACATACATAGTTAGGTATGTAACTATGTATGTACTGGTACCCTGTAGTATGATAGATGCCAGCTATTATGTTATGTTCGAGGCTCAATCCAATCTCAACTCAGTGTATAACGACAAAGAACAAACACTAACCGAGGCAGTTCCCCCGAGCCGGCCTCGAACGTGTATCAAAAACTACGGTAATTACCCCATAGACAATGTTATTAGTCCACTGACGATATTACCCCCATTCCGGTAGCATAACTCATTACTCTAATTTCCCCGAGCCCTGTGCCAAAAGGTACAGAAACGGGTCCTAAATTCATTCTTAAAATCAAAACCGTCGTTGGGACGCTCTGTTCGGTGATGTTGTTCTGCGAAATTAGTATAATAGTCCCATTTAAAATTATTATTTCAATGAGAGTCTGATGGTTTTCTTTTTTTTTTTTGGGAATTTCTTGGTAGTTTTACTTTTAAAGGTTTTGTGAAGAGTACTGGTACTAAGAAAATTTTATTCTGAAACTCTTTCTGAATTTTGAGTAGAACTTTAAAATCTGTGTAAACAAAATGCTGACTGTATATGTATATATAAAAGAAAATATAAAAATAAAAGATTAATTCTTAATAACACGTCAATTCTTTATGATTTTAAAATCACATTTAAAACGAAAAGTACAATCCAACTAAGTTTGATCATAAAAGGCATGCAGAGGCAATCTAAGTACATTTAAATTTTTAACCAAATGTAAAGTGCAAATCATCCATAATGGCGGCATCAAACGGCAAAGAAACAGTTAAAATGACAGCATCAATAGACAGTTTAAAGCTATCAAGCAAAAACACATCAGTGTGCTCCTCTAAACACGCTTCTTCAGAGTCAGTGCTATCAAGAAAAGAAAAGGAATGTCTTCAAATGCAAGAATGCAAGAAAAAACTACTAGCGATGGAGCCACAGATTATAATAAGGGATGAAAATGTGGTGCTAAGGTCTCCGCCACAGAAGAAAATTGTAATGCCGCCGACGATCAATGCTGAGGTAAGTGTTCAATATTTAAATAGGGCAATAAGAAGGGATGATTGTGTGCGGGTCCCGCTCCGGTAACGTGTTTCCGAGAAAACTTATAGCAATAAAAGGTACTGAGGATAATTTCGAAAAGGTAAAAGTGACGTTTGGTTTATTTTCGATTATAGTGAAAAATGGCACAAGTAAAAGTCGTTTACATTGATGAAAAGATAACTTTTAGGATTGGAAGTAAAAGTTAGGGATCACTTTATCACAATCAAAGAGAGTTCCTGTATGTGATAAATGGTCGGTCTTTATATTAGAAAGTTTCGAACTGACAACAGCGTATTTTTTCTTCTAAAGGCAAAATAAATCGTGTAGTTTCATTCTCAGTTTTAATTGAAAAAATACATTTCTAAAATAATATTTCTTAAAGCTAATTCTATTAAAGTCTATTCTTAGAATGAAATACCAACAGATGGTTCTACTTTGGAAAGCTGTCTTAATAATTTTTGTCTTAATAGAAAACTTAGCGTAGCTATAAAGGTTCAGTGAAATTCTAAGCTTTAAAGAAAAATTTTGTGACTATAATATTAGCGCTAATAACTGGGTTAGAAAGAGTGAATGCTAATTTTAATTTTTCATCTCTCCTGCTTCACATTGCAGTAGTCACAACTCGTACCAACTCGTCTTTCATTTATTATGTGACAAAAGTTGTATGAACTTAAATTGTCTGACGGGACCTTTGAGACTAAAAGTTCGTCTAACTTTGATACTAATTCAAGAATTTCGTAATATACTATTACTGTCTTATTTTGCTGCCCGCATCTCCTTGTGTTTGTGTTGACGAAGCCTTAAGGGTTTTCTTTGGATTAACTGTCATTACTCTCCTTTATGTTAGAAATTTATAAATGCTTTACTGATAGACGTACATATACGCTGTTATATATTTTTTTTGTTTTTTAATGGTTTGATTTTTCACTTCTATTGGTTAATCCCTACTGCTATTTTTTCTTTACTTTGCCTTTGACTAATTTATCTATTATTTCCTTAAAATAAAGTCGTAAAATTTACTGCCATCGTATCGGATGTCACCGGTGTGGGCACAGCACTATGAAATACGGCTTTTTATCATAATTAATGAAATGAACATTTGAGTTATGACAGTGTGTTGAAGATTGAAATGAAATGAAATGAAATGAAATGAAATGAAATGAAATGAAATGAAATCGTGTATTAAGCAAGTAGGATCACCGATCACTTTTACACGTCATATGTTTTTTTTTTTTTTATTCTTTTTTTTTTTTTTAACTAGATGAAGCCGGCATTTCCTAACTGACTACCTCTGAGAAGAAATAGCCGAAACAAACTCAGGGATCATCGTCTTTTTTAAAGTCCAGACATTAAAAATGAAAATGTTTACAATAATTTACGTTATAATTACGCATATTGCTTAATAACAATGCTTAACAGAGCGAGCAGCTCAGTCCCAAGCCTCTCTATCCTCTAAATAATCTGAGATTTTATAATACCCCTTTTTGCAAAGTTTGGCCTTTATATAGGTTTTATATCGTTTAATGGGTAAGTTTCGAATGTCCATGGGAAGCTTGTTGTAAAAGTGTATACATTGACCCATGAACGAGTTGCCTACTCTGTGGAGACGAGTGTGATGTACAGCAAGATTGTGTTTGTTCCTGGTATTCACATTATGAATATCGCTCATTTTCTTAAAATTAGAAATATTTTTATGTACATACATAAGATTTTCAAATATATATTGCGAAGCTACAGTCAGAATGTTCACCTCACTGAATTTTTCTCTAAGAGAATCTCTAGGACCAAGGTTGTAAATGGCTCGAACAGCCCTTTTCTGTAAAACAAAGATGGTATTGATGTCCGCACAAGTTCCCCAGAGAAGAATCCCATAAGTCATAAGACTATGAAAATAACTAAAATAAACAATTCTGGCTGTATTCACATCAGTTATCTGTCTAATTTTCTTAACAGCATAAGCGGCAGAACTGAGTCTACCCGACAGCTTCTCAATGTGAGGACCCCATTGTAACTTGGAGTCAATAGTCAATCCAAGAAAAACTGTCGACTCGACAGGGATCAACTCTACTCCATTCAGTTGAACATTGGTACTTAACTGCCTGACATTTGGCGTAGAAAATTTAATGAATTTAGTTTTTTTTTCATTCAAAAGAAGGTTATTTACATTAAACCAATGGACAACTTTCGAAAGTGCATTGTTAACTTCGTCAAAATTTGCTAGCTGACGCTTGACTTTAAAAATAAGAGAAGTGTCATCCGCGAACAATACTATGTTGTGATTATCCCTCACGTGATGAGGTAAGTCATTAATATAAATTAAAAACAAGAAACGACCTAGAATTGAGCCCTGCGGAACGCCCATGGTGACCTCAGATCCTGCCGATTTGTTGCCATTAACATCAACCCTCTGAATTCGATTATTCAGATAAGAAGTCAGAAGGTCGAGAGCTCTGTCCCTTAAACCATAATGGTACAGTTTCCTAATAAGAGTATCATGATGTACGCAATCAAAGGCCTTGGACAAATCACAAAAAATACCAAGAGCATCTTGCGATTCCTCCCAGGCCCCAAATATGTTCTTTAGCAACGCCACGCCCGCATCGGTAGTTGAACGACTCTTTGTAAAACCAAATTGTTTCACGTGCAATAAATTATATAAGTTGAAGTGTCTCAACAACTGTTTCAAAATTATTTTTTCAAAAATTTTGCTCAAAGTTGGTAATATAGAAATTGGCCGAAAATTCGTGGGATCAGTTGTACTACCAGATTTGAACAGTGGAATTACTTTGCTAAGTTTCATCAAATCAGGAAATATACCAGATGTGACACAAGAATTAAAAACAATTGCTAAGAAAGGTGCGATAACATCTATTATTGAAGCTACAGTATATACTGACAAACCCCAATGATCGGCAGTTTTTTTTACATCAAGATCCTTAAAAGATTCTATAATGTCTTTAGCAGTCGCAAACGTAAATTCAAAGTGTTTGTCACACTCTGGAACACATTCTTTTAGTATGGCGTAGGCAGAGGTGGAGGAAGAAGACAAAGTTTTTGTTGTTATTATTGGAATACTAGTAAAAAAATTCTCAAACTCAGTTGCTACCTCCAAGTCCACCTTTATATCTTTATCGTTAATTTTAAGATGGAAATCGCGATTTTGTACTTTGGTTCTTCCAGTTTCAGAATTTATAATTTGCCAAGTTGTTTTGATTTTATTTCTAGAAGATTTTATTTTATTTTTAATGTGTATGGCTTTTGCTGAGGAACAGGCTCTCTTAAAAGTTTTTGAATATTTTTTAACGAATTCTTGAAAATCTACATCATGGTTATATGTTTTTTCCTGATACAATTCATACATTTTTTCCCTGCTTTTATAAATACCTGGGGTTGCCCAGTCACTAAATATAATGCGGTCGCTAACAGGCAACGTTTTTTTTGTGAAAACTTTCATAAATTCACAATTAATCAAGTTAAATAGTATACTATATGCATGATCCGGGTTGGTGTGATGAGGCAAGCCCGGTAGCTTTTCAATTAAATTATTTTTAAATTGTCCTAAACGATTTTCATTTACAGGAACAAAACTCACAAGTTTTCTTTGAGCTCTGATTTCACTCTTCTGAGGAAAAGTAACTAACTGGCCACAGTGATCAGAGTCTAACTCATTTATAATTAAATGGTCAGAAGGTCTTAGGTTAGTAAAGATGTTGTCTAAGCAGGTGGCACTTGTGGCAGTTATTCTAGTCGGCTCAAAGAATCTTGCGTACAAATTATAGGACTTGAATAATGAGATAAATTCATTCACTGTAGCTGATTTCTCTAGAATATTAATGTTGAAGTCTCCACAGACAACAACTGTTTTGTTACTGTGACAAGTCTTTAATAAAACTTCCTCCATATATTTTTCAAAAATATCATAGGAAGCACATGGGGGCCTGTAGACACTTATTACAATGAACCGCTCGAGCTCGATGCAAGCAATTTCAATAACTCGCTCAACAGAGAGGCTTACAATATCAGCCCGTTCTTTAAATTTGATATTGTTGCGAACAATTATTAGGGAGCCACCCCTTATCATATTCACTCAGCTGAATGAGCTACCAATCTGATGGTTATTAAAGCTGAACATGAACTGATGGGCTTTTAACCAATGTTCAGTAAGACAAACAATATCAATATAACTACAGTTCATGAACAACTCCAATTCTAATTGTTTATTTATCACACCCTGTATATTTTGATGAACAATTTTAAGATTATTATTATGGATTATATTTTGAAAATTAAGATTTATTGGGTGTGATATTAATGTTTCTAGGTTCACATCTCTGCTAGAGTTCAACTCTATTGTCTCAATGTCCCTTGATAATGGGTACATGTCTAATTCATTATTCAAAATAGTGCTAGAGGTTGACTCTATTGTCTCAAATTGTAATTTAAATAACTTGGAACAAATTCCAAGCTCTGCTCATTACCACTAAGTGTATTACTTAACTGCTCAATAGAAGCAGCATAGTTAGCCAAACACTTGGCTGACTTATATATATAATATGATAGCGATTCTGCTACCTGTCCTTTAAAAAAATTACAAAGATAATAGTTATCTTTGGTCGTAAAATAATTTTGACTAATGAGTGCATTAGAGTCAATAAATTCAAATTTTTCATTATACAATGTCATAGTTTGTAATGTCATATTACATCTATATCTAATTCTGTTTTCGGTCTGTGACAGGCCATTGCCATAAGGAAAGGCAAACAAAACTATTTTGTTTACATTTAATGAGGCCAGATTTTCAAAATATTTCTTTATCTTTACACTGCTTGCATTTCCCCTTCTCCCAATCAAAATAACAATATTTGTGGATGGACTGTAATTACCACTTATAACTTTATCTAAAATTTGGCTATAAGATGCTTCAGGCATACAATAATTGACTACTTGGTCATTTAAATGGTGTTGTAGTGTATGACCCATATTTTTACCCATTTCATCGCAGTACATCAATATTTTGTTTTTATTGTTTAACATTTTATTTGTTATTATTAATTCTTCTGTGTTTGGTGTGGCGAGGGAAGTACTGCTGAGACTGTCAAACAACTCCACAGTATGAGTCACTGATGGAGGAGACTCATTTGAGACAGCTGACCGTGAACAGCCTGATGGATCATGATTACAATCAGGTGTAAGATTGTTTGTTAAGGAGTTAAACATTCTCTCATTCTCACTACACTGTTCCACCAGACTGTTCATTGCCAGAATATACTCTCCTATTTCCTTTTGAGAAATCTCATATTTAGATATAACACTATTTAAGGAATCCTGTAAGCGGAGAGTCTCTGACTGTAATTGTTGAATTTCAGCCTCATAATTATTTTTAATGCTTTCTAACTTTATACTATGCCCACTAATTGTTTCTTTTAATTTTTGAGAACTTTTTAATGCATTGAAGCTTTTTGAAAAAGTATTTTTGTTATTTTTAATTAATTTCTGGGTTTTTCTAATCATTTTATTTATTTTAATGTATTTTTTTAACTTATTTTTACTACTATTTACAAATTTAACTTCAGGATTTGATCTTATACTATTATCACAAGTAAGATCAATTGTCTCAATGTTATTATTACTGTTTATGTTGCCCAAGATTGAGTTGGCAGAATGCAACGGAGTGGTACCAACCAGTTCATCAAACAGAGCATGAGTCTGCGCTGTCTGGAGTCTCCGGCTAGCACTCTCCAGCCTGTCGATGGTGTCGTGGGCTTCGCTTAGCCTAGATTTTAGCTCAGTGTTGCATTTGACTGTGATATCAAACTCATTGCTACACTGGTCAAAGCTGTCTACAGTACGTTGAAGCTTATCCCGTTCCTCACTAATGGTAATTAGCTGATTATGCATTTCAGCCATCTCACTCTTGAACTTCGTGTTATTGTTTAAAATATTAAGTACTTCCCTCTCATTGTCATCCTGTTCCCGTTTCAGTTCCTCACACAAACCCTTATATTTCTGAAGTTCCGTTAATGCTAACTGTAGCTTAGATTCCTCCAAGCGTGCAGTAGCCCTCCTGGTCATTATTCTATCCATTCCTGACAATATTTTTCAAAACAAAGAAAAAAAAAGCAAGAACTTAGGGATATAGGTGATGGTAGGATAAGTACTTTGTGTAAGGAACCCAAACAATTAAGGCGATTCCTTGTTACTGTAAATTTCAGCAAATGTAGGTCGAAAAAAGTTTAAATACTCACAGGAATTTGCGATGACAATGCACTTTTTCGATTACAATTATCGTTACAATTTGATTTTGACAGCGAAACTTGTTCAAAGTTTGAAATTACTTTACCGTTTTTTTTTATACACTTATATCACAAGATATCACT
Organism: Sesamia inferens; assembly: GCA_037179545.1. Classification (NCBI taxonomy): domain Eukaryota; kingdom Metazoa; phylum Arthropoda; class Insecta; order Lepidoptera; family Noctuidae; genus Sesamia; species Sesamia inferens. The sequence continues at coordinate 24,694,155 of CM073945.1, read as the reverse complement.
GTTTTTACAACTAAAAATTAAATTTTGCATATGAAATTGGTAATTGCACATTAAAAACACAATAATATAAATTAAATCTGTAATAATTAATAAATTATTGGGAGAAGTTTTGTTGACGTCTTGTCAACGGTGTTGCCACAGACCAAAAAAACACTTATACACCTGTAACAATTATACACCTAATGCAAATAAAATTAGGTTTTATTTCAAATAACTTTCTGACTCTGACCAACTTAAAATTCCACATTAGTATCACCACTGTCATTGCCAGTTCTATGAAATGCAGTTCAGAGCAAATCATCTCGAATTCAAGCTGTTTCTCCCCCAGCGATAAAACTGAAACTAAAAATAAAGTAGGCACACAGTATTTCAGTCGCTATTATATATAATCCCATTACACACATATATCTAGTTCTCTACTCACTATGACCTCATTAAACTAAGAGTTTAATGGGCCGTATCCTATCTTCGTGAAGTTTCATCTGATTATCAGATCTAGGGAGTATCAAGATCTAAGGAGTATCAAGATCTAAGTTCGTACGTAAATCAAGGACTTTTTCCGATATTAGGACGCGCCGGCCCCGGTCGCAGAGTATTGCTGACGATGTGAAGCACAAGTGCTCTTCATCTTCAATTTCTTTTTCTAAGTGTGAATATTAGAGGCAGTGTGCTTGAAAGAGGTTATGAAAAAAAAATCGCTCAAATGCGAGTGGGAATCGCGCACAGAGGGGTAATATATTTTGTGTTTAGTGTTACAGCGATAACAGAAATACATGATCTGTGAAAATTTTATGTGTATAGTTATCACGGTTCACAACAAGCTTCCTATTAACCCTTCGTGGGCGTGCCCCACCCGCACTTGGTCCGTCTTTTTTATCTTTCTCTCTCGAAATCTCGTTCAAAACTAGTTTCAATTCCCCTATCGCCCATCTATATATCTACCGTATAACAAAGCGCAGTCTTTCCACTCTAATATATTATACGGACACTTGACTGACGGTTACACAAGCCACATTTTGGCAACCCTCCACCGCGTGGCGAAACAACCCAAGTAACAAAATATTACTTTGTTTAAAGGCTCACTTTGCCCCAATTTCCATATAGCGGGAATTGAAGAATAATATACTTAGGTGCGTTTTTCTTTTGTTTTATTCTGGTTTAACGCTGTTTATTTAGTAGGTTTTTGGATAAATATGATGTTATGAGGTATTTTTTGCTCTTCTATCTACAAACCTGAGCCTGCCAGTATCTTCATCCATATTTCGGCCCGTGACCCACTGCAACTCATCCTATTGCCCTTTAGAGATACTACTTAATTTATTTATTTTTCATTTTATTCCGGCTTCAAGGGCTTTGGGTCGTCACAAAATGTTAAATATCCAAAATCTTCTTCAGGAATGTCAAACACGTCGCGTAATTATCGAGATTACCGCATTCAAACAAAACTGTCGCTACCCTATTTTACCCCAGTAGGATTGTTTTCCTGTTTTTTGATATACTTTTGAAATTTGTGGCATATAATTGTACTGTATACTCATACAATGATTATAGTGCTACATTATTTCCTTCTCACCAGTATGAAATGAAATGAAATGAAATGAAATCGTTTATTAAGCAAGTAGGATCACCGATCACTTTTACACGTCATATATATATATTTTTTTTAACTAGATGAAGCCGGCATTTCCTAACTGACTACCTCTGAGAAGAAATAGCCGAAACAAACTCAGGGATCATCGTCTTTTTCAAGTCCAGACATTAAAAATGAGAATGTTTACAATAATTTACCTTATAATTACGCATATTGCTAATAACAATGCTTATCAGAGCGAACAGCTCAGTCCCAAGCTTTTTTGTCTTCTAAATAATCTGTGATTTTATAATACCCCTTTTTGCAAAGTTTGGCCTTTACATACTTTTTAAATCGTTTAATGGGTAAGTTTCGAATGTCCATGGGAAGCTTGTTGTAAAAGTGTATACATTGACCCATGAATGAGTTGCCTACTCTGTGGAGACGAGTGTGATGTACAGCAAGATTGTGTTTGTTCCTGGTATTTATATTATGAATATCGCTTATTTTCTTAAAATCCGATATATTTTTATGTACGTACATAAGATTTTCAAATATATACTGTGAAGCTACAGTCAGAATGTCCACCTCTCTGAATTTTTCTCTAAGAGAATCTCTAGGACCAAGGTTGTAAATGGCTCGAACAGCCCTTTTCTGTAAAACAAAGATGGTATTGATGTCCGCACAAGTTCCCCAGAGAAGAATCCCATAAGTCATTAGACTATGAAAATAACTAAAATAAACAATTCTGGCTGTATCCACATCAGTTATCTGTCTAATTTTCTTAACAGCAAAGGCGGCGGAACTGAGTCTACCCGACAGCTTCTCAACTTGAGGACCCCATTGCAACTTGGCGTCAATAGTCAATCCAAGAAAAACTGTCGACTCGACAGGGATCAACTCTACTCCATTCAGTTGAACATTGGTACTTAGCTGCCTGACATTTGGCGTAGAAAATTTAATGACTTTAGTTTTTTTTTTCATTTAAAAGAAGGTTATTTACATTAAACCAATGGACAACTTTAGAAAGTGCATTGTTAACTTCGTCAAAATTGGCTAGCTGACGCTTGACTTTAAAAATAAGAGAAGTGTCATCCGCGAACAATACAATGTTGTGATTATCCCTCACGTGATGAGGTAAGTCATTAATATAGATTAAAAACAAGAATGGACCTAGAATTGAGCCCTGCGGAACGCCCACGGTGACCACAGATCCTGCAGATCTCTTGCCATTAACATCAACCCTCTGAATTCGATTATTCAGATAAGAAGTCAGAAGGTCGAGAGCTCTGTCCCTTAAACCATAATGGTACAATTTCCTAATAAGAGTATCATGATGTACGCAATCAAAGGCCTTGGACAAATCACAAAAAATACCAAGAGCATCTTGCGATTCCTCCCAGGCCCCAAATATGTTCTTTAGCAACGCCACGGCCGCATCTGTAGTTGAACGACCCTTTGTAAAACCAAATTGTTTCACGTGCAATAAATTATGTAAGTTAAAATGCCTTAACAACTGTTTCAAAATTAATTATATATATGATGACGTCAGGCGGAGCGGTAGAGTCATCACCATTTTGGTGTAAAAGTGGTAAATGTGGTCAGTTTCGTAGGTGAAGTTTTTGATTAAACCACAAAAGATAAATATACCCTCCAATCTTGACAATAACAATTTAAATAGGCAAACCGACAGTTTCGCCCTGACGATGTGCCCTGGTCCGCGCTTCAAACCGAAGTCACCGTTCGACAATCCCCACTTTCCAAAGCGACTGTCCACATGCCGCCATTATAAAACAATGTCACAGCGTTAGCCTCACTACTACGTAAATCAAATTAACAAATTTTATTATAATAATATCGTTATCCACGACATAATTATTTTTTATAAGTATATTCTTTATTGTACGCCAAAAACATACAATAAAATACATTCAACACATAAAACATATAATGGACGGCCTTATCGCTAATGCAATCTCTTCCAGGCAACCAAAGAATGGACAGATTCTCTCGAACCACAAATGAGACCACAATGGGACTTACTTTACGAATACTCGGTAGTTAAAAATACATTCATATATCATCCACTATAATAACAATATGATTCTAAGTCATAAGTGTTTTTTAATGAAATAGACGTCGGTAAATTTATAAACTGTTTTCAGGTATAAAAAATATTATTAGAGATCTTTAAATTTTTACAGCTTAAGTAAAAGAGTAATAAATTAAAGAGTTGTAAGTGACTGTAAAATATGTAATAATTCAGAACAACATTATCTCCACTTCGAAGACTTCTTCTATAAATGCTGTGAGAACTTTAGTTGCAAAACAATTTGTTTCATTGTTCTTGAAAATAAGACTTTATTTGCATAGTAATTAAGTTGTTTCTAATTTTAACAGGTGTGTTAAATGCTTTAATTCAGTAATTTTCACTTCTTTGTTTTTAACTGAACATCATTTCAAGTACGATAAACTTAGAACCTAGAATCGACTGCACGGTTAGCGCAGTGGTTAAGCATTGACTGCAGCGCTGCGTGTCGCGGGTTCGATTCCCGCACGGATCAAATGTTTGTATGACCTACAAGTAGTTGGTCCGGGTCTGGCTGTTTGTGAATGTGAGTTTGTATGTTTGTAAACGCATCCACGATACAGGAGAAATTCCTAGTGTGGGGCAACGTAAGAGTAATTTCTAGCAGAACTAACCCAGTAGCACTAAGTAAATAGGTAGGTAGACAACTATCAAATTAATAGCAATTGAAGGAAGAACAAATGTGCATGAACTACAAAATATGTAAAGAAAACCCCGTCCGACCCAAAAGGATAATAAATGTTAGGTAAACACATGACTAAATAAAATATGAAATTTTACATAATCGTCATAGTGACAATACTAATGAATTTTGAAATATTTTTTTTTTCTGCGAATTAATTACAACTTCGCCAAAATTCGACAACACCATTTGTGACGGAGCGAATAGCGATGCGACCACGTGCCGTGTGCCCTGCCCCCTTCACCCGCGCGTGTAAGCCTAACGTGTTGCCTACCGTACATACATTTAGTTACCTCGCTTTTTGGAAATAATATTTATTATTTTAGGGGGATTTTTTTTTGAGTTTAGTCCGGCTTAGTAGGCATTATTAGAATCAGTTAACGATACCTAACAATACCTTCACGGATCGGACAGGGTTTTCTTTACATATTGTATGAAGTCTCGGCCAGTGTATTCTGCGTCATGCTCGTGAACACTCCCCCAACTCGAGTGCATCCATGGGCGTATGCAGGTCTTTTTTTATTTAGGTGTGAATTGATCAAATGACTTCTCCCAAATTAACACGCCGTTTCGCTTTACTCGCAATGCGGAATGACGTGTGATCCTTCATTTATCTGTGCCAGAGACCACGGTATCTCTTTCTTTATAGTACTTGAATGATCCGTCATGATGTCACGGTTTCCCGGAGTTGGCTTTTCTATTCCGACGTCCAGGATGTATCCCTCAGTGACGAGGGGTGTCAGGGCGCAAAGATTGCTTCTCCTTTATGCGCTCTCCTCCTACTTTGCAAGCATTACTGCTTTGCAGAAAAAGGAGAAGGCCTCCCATTCTACTACTATGTACCAGTGCCAGACGCGAGAGATTGGCGCCGCCGATCACCACCCCGAGGACATGGTGGTGCTCTTCCCAAGTCGGTCAGACCTCCACTGTATGCTCTGTTGCCCAATTGCAGCTATCTTTAAAAGAAACTTATTATTGACATGGCCTCATGCAAAGAGACTGACAAGTTTTTTACACATATACTGCAAATGAGTATGCTACTTAAAAAAAACAAGCATACTTTTTATTAATATAGGTCACACAAAATGCAGTCAAAATATAATAACTTAAACACGACACGAGCGACCCAGGCCTAAAATAGAAGGTCTATCTATTAAAATAAATCCCGATCCAAATACTTCCATTTTGCCCTGAAACTTTTGAAATAAACTCAACATTTTCAACCCTATTCAACCCCGTTCCTACCTACTACAACCCAGGTCCTCCAATACCGTAATGGAGGACTTAACTGATTAAATTAGGCCCTTTACACAACGTAAGAGACAAGCCCGGTCGTCGTGCCCGCTTTAGAATTTTAGGCAAGTTTATTGTATTACCAAAGGATATCTCGCGTCAGGTCGTATTAAAATTCGAAGGTTATCATGGTACATTTGGCTTGAAATCTGTTGGCACGATTTCGTACCACATTTTAGTGGCCCAGTTGGTACGTGGAAAGTACCTGGCTTTCAACAAAATATTTCTGTATGGGTTATGTACCCATCTTCATACTAAAATGTAAGTACACTCATATTGTAAAAACAAAAGTCAGTTATGTGTTCCAAGATTAGCTTTAATTTAATAGGTACAGATCAAGTACAGAGTGTTAGGTTAAATGATGCTCATAGGTTGTTGGCATGTATTAGATACCCATGATAACGAATAAATCTAACTATAGGGATCTGTTCAATGAGAGTCCAACCTCAAGACTTGTCATGCTCAGATCTTGGAGCATGTTTTCAAGTTCTGGAGATGATGTGGAGAAACAAAATCGTCACAATATCGTCTGCAAAGCCGAGGTTTGTCAGCTGGTGGCCGCTAATATTTATGTCTCGTGACTACCAAGAATTAGGCAACTTTTTAATAATCTCCTGCAATGGCCTGTGAACAGCATAGGTGAGAGTGGACCGCCCTGTTTGACACCTTTTTGAATGTTAAAATTTGGACCAGAAATGTGTAGCTTGATGTTCGCAGAGCTTTTTTTTAATAACTATAAACTAACGCTTGACCGCAATTCCGCCTGATGGTAAGCAGTGATACGATCGTTGATGGTAAAGCGCGCTAGTTTATTAAGAGCCTATTCACTCAGAAAAACTGAGCGAATAGGAAGGAAGGCGGCAGTTGAGCAAGGTGATGCAATGTTAAACCCAACAACACGACCAACAATGCTGCGCCAAAGGGAGATTGATCTGAAGACCCTCCACGACCAAACTCCCAACACAACAACTTCGATAGATGGTGTCTATGAGATCAATGTATGTGTAATATTGTGGGACTCCAAGGCATTCATAACTGACTGACGCTGTATTATACTTTCAAATGTCAACAAGGGGCAGGTAAAGAGGTTTGTCGAAAAATTTGATTGATGGTATGGAGATGATCGATTGTGGAGAAATGGGGACGACATCTAGCTCGTTCTGTTGATGAACAACCATCTTAACCTTATACTTTAAGGGCAAAATTGGTTACTATTTCCCGGACCAATACCCGGAGCCGACACCAATATAGCAGGAAAAAGCAGGCAGATGATGACAAAAGCCAAAAGAGACAAACAAAAACCATGATAACCCTTCAATTTCAACAGTAGTGATTATCACGTCTTACGTGAGGATACCCTGTTACTTGTGATGGGGTCCACGAAGACGGGTGCCTGCCAGGGCTGTGGGTTATTCGAAAGAGATAGTACCATGGTGCTGCCGCAGAAGGCAAGTGAAGGAACACGGGTGGGTTTAGTCAGTAAAAGTCTGACACGCCCTTCCGCTCCACCCAGAGAGTGCACTGAGAGAGAGATCATTTAATGATTTCCCATCCACAAAAAAAGAATGTTCATTACTTTGTCAGAGCTCAGGCCTCAGTTACCTCCAAAAGGACATACAAAAGTAAAAGCAGATGCAGTTTTACTCTCATCCCATTGGCTAATGATTGTAAAAGAGAACTGTTCGTAACTATAAACCCGCAAGCGATCGGTAGCGACCTGCCTATATTTATGAACATACGGGACTGAGTTTAAATTGAGACCCTAGCGCGAACGCGCGGCTTTAGGCTCCTTTCACGACTATGGTGTTGTCGATAAAAAAATCGTACAAATTACTTTATTACCTACCCTACACGGTTAAGTGACGCATGTCTTGTGACAAGATTAGTGACAAATGAAAAGCGGCCGAGTTTGCTGCCGAAATTTTGAGCTATTTCTACCCCGTATCTACATTTGAATGTATATATGGAGCCCGACCTAAGAATTTATGAAACCACGATTTGATAGTTGTTCCAAAGCCAAATATGTTTTCGACCATAAATGGGGTATGAGGTTCTAAGTTTCTTACTACATTGGGACAGCTCGTATCATTGTCGAGGGATTTGTCAGGAGGCCCGGTTTCCGTACCTCACTCCAGAAGTCTTTTTAGACGGTGACGCACGCCATTTTTTTTTTTCTGTAATCATGTCACACACGACTTAAACAGCAACGTAAAATTTTTTAAAACGTTTGACTTCATGTTTCATAGTCTGCGCGCGTGTGCGCTACACCCACTGGACACAATATAGCAGTATAGGAACTGTATTAATACTATAAGCTGGGTTCAGTTCCAGTACAAAGTAGTTATGTATGCAGTTGCAATTGTTGCCATGGGATTTGGAACCGTATAACTGAAAGGATATTTACATATCAAATGCATGGATTCTTTCGATGATAACAAACTACGAGGGAATATTTTATGTTATCTTAAACCTTTGTTTTATTATTCTTGTAGTATTCTGGCGCTGGCTACAGTCGTAGAATATTCTAAGCTAGTTTTTTATTAGATACTTACTCCACGTTTACTACTTTGTGTTGACATTGTTTCTTACATTTCTTGTGAGGAATTTTCTTTATATTTTGGACAATTGTCAACAGATTTTATGTACAGCTACTAATCTTCACGACTTGTTTTAGGTGTAAAACAATAAACGCTAACAGTAAACATAAAATGTAGAATATCTTTTATATACTTTGGTAAACTGTTTAATGTTTAAACTTTATCTGTGTGTGGCACAAATTGATACAACACTTAGGGCCCATTTCAGGAGACTCTTATGGTATTATGTAGTACTGAGTTTTCATTTATGTACACATCGAGTTTCGATATAAATATTATATGTATTTTTGTAAAGCACCGTCAAAGTCTTACTAACCTTTGTGACAGCGACGTTGTGGCACACCACAGTGACATCTGTCTCGGTAACGACAGCTGCTGTCGGTAAACAAAACAAGTCAGACATCGTCAATTATCATAATAATTTCTTTAAGAATTGTGGGAAATGACCCTCTAAATGTGGAACTACCACTATCGGAGGGACTATAAATCTATGTATTCATCTGTCAAGAATATGATCAATATACTCGTAGAACTTAACAAAGTTGGACTTGAATTTTAATGTTTTTTATATTTTTTAGAACGAGAATGTGTAGGTCTACAACTTTTGGCATAATATTTGCTTGTGGCGGCATGATATACACCGTACAATTTTATCCAATGAGTCCTAAAAATTAGTTAAAAAAGAATTGAATTAGATAGTAATACAATAGATTAGATTAGATGATAGAAGATATATTAGATAGCCGTATTTTTTTTAATTACATCCAAACTGTTTTTCTCAATTCAATCTTAATTTGACAGAACTAAGCTAGAAGGAATAGGGTAGTTCACTAAAAAAAAAAACTCATTAGTCCGTCAGTCACATTTCCAAAAAAATACTAGACAAGTATTTTTTTCTTTATTCAAAATAAACAAAAAATGAAGACAACACAGAGCGTTGAAAACTCGGGTGATGTCACTGCACGACTTTTTAGCGAGCAGTGACGTCTCCAGCCACCACTATTTGATGCCTTTTATATTTGTCAATGTTTATTGATTTGATAAAACAAAATATCCGTATCCAATATTTTTCTATTATCTGAATGACGGACTAAATAGAATCAATTTATTTTTACCCATGAAACATCCCTATTATTGATGTATCGTAGGTACGTTTATAAACATATAAACTTACATACACAAACAGCCAGATCTGGAACAACTACTTGTAGGTCGTACAAATAGATAGTTGCTTCGTGAGGAGATAGAACCCGAGACACGCATTGCAGCAGTCGTCCGCTCAGCCACTTCGCTTACTGTGTCGTTCTCTTAATGAAATAAAATGAAAAATAATGCAATAATTACATTAACTTTAGTTTATGACCAGGGTATTTCGCATTATATTATTATGTGTTGGGTGAGAAAAAGAGGAGCTTAGTTATAGAAACGAAAATTGTCTATATCTACTATTTCTCCCGCTTATTTATTTATATGTTTATTAATTTTATGCACAAACATTGCACAATGGCGGACTTAATAATGCCTTAGGCATTTTCTACCAGTCTACCTTAAGGTGATGCAGAGACAAAACATAGTACGTGCAAATAAAGTTAAAAGAGAGAAAAAAAAATTAAAGAAAAAGTTGTGCTGTGTGCGCTTATGTTTCGATCTCGTTTGAATCATCAGCATCTCAGCGTTAATCCCAGTCGCTTCCGAAGCTTTTTCAGCTTTGGAGTCTGGGGTCTGCTTTACCAGTCTAACTTTGGCTAAATATTGATATATTCCGTAAAGCGACAGTCGTCTGACATCCACAACCCGAAGGCGATATCGAAGCATTGCAGTTAGACCAATTGTTGGACTTTTAAAGGCTGCAATAATACGTAACGACTATCATGTTCATATGACAACCGGGACCAACGGCGTAACGTGCTTTTCAAGGCACAGCCAGACCAGTGCAAATATTCATATTCATGCATACAAATATTTGGACTGCGCGGGGATTGAACCCGGCGTGGGTTCCTTGCGCAGCGGCCGCGTTCGCTATCGCTATGCCTCGGAAGCTGTCGTTTCGAACCGGTGGCAATATCGTGATAAATTTTATGTAGATCTATTCAATAGTTTTTTGTGAAAGTGTGTATAGTGTGTATCAAACATTCATTCGTCCATCCATCCTTACAAACATTCACGTTTATAATATTAATAGTAGGATTTGTAATGAATGGCTGAAACGCATATGACAAGGGAATGTTGATTGATGAAAGAAAAGATGGATCGATTGTGTGAGGAACGGTCATTGTGGAGGAAAACGCAGTGAACGATGAATAAAGACCGTCTGACTTGAAGACACTTAAATTGTAGAATTTAAGTGTCTTCAAGGTTAGAGTGAATAGGGTCTTATTAAACTAGCGCGCTTTACCAGCACCGATTGCATCACTTTTTACTAAGCACTAGTTAGGTTAGGTTTGTTAGGGGAAAGCACAAGGAACCTCTGAATGGCAAAAGGTACAAAAAGTAGTAGTAATACTTGAATAACATTGGTCTATTTATACCAAGATTTTGGTTTTGTGATTGCGATTCCTAATTTAATTGTACGTAAATCGAGATTCGAGAAACAAACAACATTGTTACCATCGTGGGTAGAACTTGAATAAGGCTGGCTCAGGGGATTCGGCATATGTGTTGATGATAACGAAACCATTAAATCAATTTGTTGATTCTTGGGCATGGGGTTGATAACATTTCAAACCTGGCATGTGTCTCGTGAGCAGCGGTGGCTTAGTGTAATTATCGGCCCCGACTTACAAGTTGTAGGTTCGAACCCTGTCAGGCGCTTTACTTTGTGACAATTATTTTATCGCCACTGCTCTCAAAACGGCGAAGGAAAACATCGAGAGAAACTCGGCTCGTCTTAGAGCCAAAACTTCGAAAGCACAGCAGGTTACGGACCACTCCCTGTCACGGAGATGAGACCTGTGTACCAGGAGTAAGAACATGATATACTGATTATATTGTTATCTTATCTGTCTCGTAATAATTACCATTAATGTGATTAAATAGAATCTAACAATACACAAAAAAACTTCACTGTCACACTTAAATTTTCCTCCTTTTGAACCAAAGCGTTCCGCTTCATAGAACCAATGATAATGAAATTCCTTTCGCAACACGAGCTCGTGTATTTGAGTATATATAATATTATAATATCTTTACAAAGACTATGCGTTTGAGACACCCGGATTTTTATAATATGTAATTTTTACTTGGGCGCTTTTATTCGTTTTTATTAGATGAAGAATGGTATTCAATCATTATATTTAAAAGGGTTTGTGAGGAAATCACTCTAGAGCTTTTGAAGTGATACAAGTGTTTATTGATATTGAATTTCCATATAATTGGGCTTTCAGTTTATAGTCAATACCAACGGAGAATGTACTAAATAAACTGTGTACAAATAGGCAAAAGCCTGTTGATATTTACTGTTATGTATATCCATAACACATATAGTTTTCCGCTTATGTTTTTGTGACCAATGTTTTTCTAAAGTGCGCAACGGATTTTTTTGTGGTATTGGCCATTATTTAGAGATTTATTCCAGTGTGTGCATACTTATCCACTTACCTATTCTGACTTATGTATCCTAGACTTCTCTTCGATAAACATTTAAAGTCTAAACTCAAGGTTTGCCAACGTCCTGCCAGGGCTGCGGATTTTTCGAAAAAGTTACCGTGGCACTGGCGCAAAAGTTACCACCCAACAGACAAAGTCTTGCCGCCAAGCGATTCGTCGTGTTCCGCCATGATGTCTGGTGAAGCCGTACGGAAGACGGGTCTGAGCAGTTGTCTTGCGATGTGTGCCGGGTACCATGCACCAAATCTTGTTGTGTCGGGAGTTTGGTCGTGGAGGGTCTCCAGATCAATCTCCCTGTGGCGCAACATCGTTGGTCGTGTTGTTAGGTTTAACATTACATCACCTCGCTCAACTGCCGTCTTTCTTCCTATTCACTAAGTTTTTTAAGTAAATAGGCTTAATAAACTAGCGCACTTTACTATCAGGCGGGATTGCGGTCAATCATTAGTTTATTATTATAAAAAAATGCCAACGTGCAATGGAACGCAGTATTCTAGCAAACACCACACTACGCCCCAAAACACAGATTACTGACATTGCTCAAAGAACCGCTAAGCTGAACTGAGACTAGCTGGCCACGTCTGTCTTATGCCCTATAAGCTGTGGGCCAAAATAACCACCATATGGAGTCCTGACACAGCTAGAAGGTAGGCAGGACGAGCTAGGTAAAACAAAGGGACTGTTGTCACTTTATTCCTGGATTAAAAAGTTGTAAATCATGAGAAGAGGCCTTTGCCCAGCTGTGGGATGATAGGTACAGGCTAAAACATTATCTATAAAGTCATGAAAATAAATGAAGTCGCTGCGGTCGTGGATATAGCAACCCTGATAATGTGACTGAAATCATTTTGATACTAGCACATTATTTTGTACTAGAAGCAAAACTGGTTTTAATGACAACACAATTCTATGGTCTCTGGCGTTTAAATAAAATGAGTAAAACAAAAAATAAAATTATGCATATTTATTATCATATGTTTTAATGTGTTTTTATATAAAGTACCCACCAATACATTACTCTTAATCTTTTAGTATATATAATTCATGTCGCGACATGTTTCGACACGCTTTTGTTCGTAAAACAATCATTGTTGTGTGGAGGCATGAGGAACAGGGAGTAAAGTTCACTCATCCTCTGTAGAAAAGGGAGGATCCTCCGACCAGATGGGTGTTATGTCTGGCGGGCACTTGCCCCATGGTTGAAATTGGCAAGTTGTATGTATGCTAATTGCACGGTAAACTCTGATTGCGAGATGTAGAATTCGTGTGACGTCAGTATGACGCGTCGTTCATTTTGTGGCGTTTGTAGGTACCGCTACATCACTCCCCTCCGGAGACCGGAGGTCGATAGTGGGCTGAGTCTTGTATCTTGTGATTCTTGCTAGGTCAGCTGAGGTTCCAGTGAGTCGGAACCGGTTGCCGCGTAGTTCACGGTGAATCGGAACTATCTTTGAAGATTCCCCAGTGAGTCGGGGTGGTGGGGCGCTGCGTTGTATTCCAGTGCGTCGGATGTCGTACAGCCCCGGGTTGAGGCTGCGTCGACCAGGAGAGAGGGCTCTGCTTGTTGACTGGCCGAAAGTGCAGTGTACTGTGCCGAGGTTGCTGATGAGGTTGAGGGTGATGACCAGGTATGCGCGGTCGCTGCATGCTTGTGGTCAGGATACCCGTTGAAGCCGTGGGTGCTGGCTGGGTGGGTGATTCGCCGATGAAGCTTGCGGGAGTGATGATGATGACGTCACGCTCAAGTTGTTGCACGAAGGCTGTGCTGACGTTCACGCTCGGGGTCACCATTGTGGAGGCATAAGGAACAGGGAGTAAAACTCACTCATCCTCCATAGAAAAGGGAGGATCCTCCGACCAGACGGGTGTTATGTCTAGCGGGCACTTGCCCAATGGTTGAAATTGGCAAGTTGTATGTATGCTAATTGCACGGTAAACTCTGATTGCGAGATGTAGAATTCGTGTGACGTCAGTATGACGTGTCGTTCATTTTGTGGCGTTTTGTAGTGACCGCTACAGTTGTTTGATGGAAAGTAATGTAAACATTTCTGCTCGTCACTATTGTTAAAATGGCTCAGAAACGTAAAAGGTGTTCCTTATCGGTCGTAGAAAAGTGAAACATCGTTAATTATTTGGCACGACACGATTGGTGCAGTGGCTAAGCCATAAACTGCTGTGCCGCGTGTCGCAGGTTCGATCCCCGCACGGAAAAATGTTAATTTGTATGGCCTACAATTAGTTATTCCGGGTTTGGCTGTTTGTGTATGTGAGTTTTATATGTTTGTAAACGCACCCACAATACAGGAGAAATTCCTAGTGTGGGGCAATGTCTTTTTTTTTTTAAGAGAAAAAGAAAGAAAAAGAATATGTTGACAAAAATCCTATGACGAAAAAATTAGACAAAGCTACAAATTAATGTAATAAGTTCGGCATTCCCACAAATACATTGGCTACAATTTTAAAATTTAAAGATAAGTTTTAGAAGAAAGTCATTTGTACCTCTTTATAACGAACTAGCTGAGCCATTCGGTTAAACCCGCGTAGATTTCGATATGCCCCGCTCCTATTGGTCGCAGCGTGATATAGCCTAAAGCCTAAAGCCTAAAGCCTTCCTGGATTAAGGGACTATCCAACGCAAAAAGAATTTTTCAAATCGGAACAGTACTTCAGGAACAGTACTTCAGGAAGTACTGTTCCGATTTGAAAAATTCTTTTTGCGTCTTTAATCTCAGGAGATTAGCGCGTTCAAATAAACAAACAAAGAAACTCTTCAGCTTTATGTATTAGTATTGATATAGATTTTAGACCAACCTAACCTCAAGATAACAAACCTCAGTTCAACGAATTACTTGATATATGGAATATTTTCTTCTTCCCCTCCGATTTGTTAAATCGAAGTTGCACTGTATTACAGCATTGTCAGCCTACAACATTCCATTGCTAGACATGGCCTCTCCCATTGTCAGCCTACAACATTCCATTGCTAGATATAGCCTCTCCCATTGTCAGCCTACAACATTCCATTGCTGGATATGGCCTCTCCCATTGTCAGCCTACAACATTCCATTGCTAGACATGGCCTCTCCCATTGTCAGCCTACAACATTCCATTGCTGGATATGGCCTCTCCCATTGTCAGCCTACAACATTCCATTGCTAGATATGGCCTCTCCCATTGTCAGCCTACAACATTCCATTGCTAGACATGGCCTCTCCCATTGTCAGCCTACAACATTCCAGTGGTAGACATGGCCTCTCCCATTGTCAGCCTACAACATTCCATTGCTAGATATAGCCTCTCCCATTGTCAGCCTACAACATTCCATTGCTGGATATGGCCTCTCCCATTGTCAGCCTACAACATTCCATTGCTAGACATGGCCTCTCCCATTGTCAGCCTACAACATTCCATTGCTAGATATAGCCTCTCCCATTGTCAGCCTACAACATTCCATTGCTGGATATGGCCTCTCCCATTGTCAGCCTACAACATTCCATTGCTAGATATAGCCTCTCCCATTGTCAGCCTACAACATTCCATTGCTAGACATGGCCTCTCCCATTGTCAGCCTACAACATTCCATTGCTAGATATAGCCTCTCCCATTGTCAGCCTACAACATTCCATTGCTGGATATGGCCTCTCCCATTGTCAGCCTACAACATTCCATTGCTAGATATAGCCTCTCCCATTGTCAGCCTACAACATTCCATTGCTAGATATAGCCTCTCCCATTGTCAGCCTACAACATTCCATTGCTGGATATGGCCTCTCCCATTGTCAGCCTACAACATTCCATTGCTAGATATAGCCTCTCCCATTGTCAGCCTACAACATTCCATTGCTAGACATGGCCTCTCCCATTGTCAGCCTACAACATTCCATTGCTAGATATAGCCTCTCCCATTGTCAGCCTACAACATTCCATTGCTGGATATGGCCTCTCCCATTGTCAGCCTACAACATTCCATTGCTAGATATAGCCTCTCCCATTGTCAGCCTACAACATTCCATTGCTGGATATGGCCTCTCCCATTGTCAGCCTACAACATTCCATTGCTAGATATAGCCTCTCCCATTGTCAGCCTACAACATTCCATTGCTGGATATGGCCTCTTCCATTGTCAGCCTACAACATTCCATTGCTAGATATAGCCTCTCCCATTGTCAGCCTACAACATTCCATTGCTGGATATGGCCTCTTCCATTGTCAGCCTACAACATTCCATTGCTAGACATGGCCTCTCCCATTGTCAGCCTACAACATTCCATTGCTAGACATGGCCTCTCCCATTGTCAGCCTACAACATTCCAGTGCTAGACATGGCCTCTCCCATTGTCAGCCTACAACATTCCATTGCTAGACATGGCCTCTCCCATTGTCAGCCTACAACATTCCATTGCTAGACATGGCCTCTCCCATTGTCAGCCTACAACATTCCATTGCTAGACATGGCCTCTCCCATTGTCAGCCTACAACATTCCATTGCTAGACATGGCCTCTCCCATTGTCAGCCTACAACATTCCATTGCTAGACATGGCCTCTCCCATTGTGCACCATTCAACTCGATTTTAGACCACCTAGCCTGGGGGCATCCCACTATACGCTTACCGTTTCGTTGTCTCTACTCAATTCAATTATATTACAGTATTCATTAAAATAATAATTACTGTTCACAATAAACCTTTGGTTTGACTTCATAGAAAATTATATTTCAATAAAATTCGAAAACAAAGAATATATTTGTCCAATGTTCAATAACTTTTGGAACAGCATTATAATCTGATACCAAGTAAATGTGGAACAAAACGTGTTTCCGAAGTTGCTTTAAACTTCGTTCTCTAAGGAACGGCCTCGCTTTTGTTGAAACTTAACCAAACTTGTATTCCGATACATCGCAGCTATTAGTAAAGTTTACTTTGATTTAATGAAGCTAGACGGAAAATTTTCACCTTATTTTCGTTGAATAAAGTTGTTCATTCAAAGTAAACTGGTTTCTATATCAAAAAGTAGTGTTTTTCTTTGCTTACCTTATTTACTTAGAAACAAGGGTTGAGTTTGTGCAAGTTTCTTCCAAAAACCAAAACGATGACACCTAAGTTTTAATGGTAAAAGTTTGACATTATAATTATTCGTAAACGATTACTCTCTCATCCTCTGCCGTAAAGTGCGAAATGGACCGCACTTTACGGGGACAGTTGCAGCTCAGATTTATTTCACTACAAAAATGTTGACCAAAAGACGTAGGTATCGTATCCGCTGTTTTCTTATTCAAAATATGACAGATCTCATTTTTTTATACAGTATGTTACAAAAACCCTGTCCGACCCGTGAAGGTGTTGTTAGGTATCGTTAGCTGATTCTACTAATGCGTACATAACCTGGCTAAACTAAAAAAAAAAATACCCCCTTAAAAATAAATAACTTAAATAAAATAAATAGGTAATTTCATGGCAACACAGGCACAGGTCATGACCTCAGTTGACCTCATGCATGTAGGTATTGGTAGTCTAACCACGTTTATCGACTCTAGAAAGAAACAATGATACCTACTTAAGCAGCTCGTGAAAAGAACGTTTTTTTTAAGTAGGAAGGTCGTCTGACCCTCCGAATGTATCTTCGAATTTCATTCGATGAGCACAATGGCTGTGGCGGAGATGTTGTTCCATATTTCGTTCACTAAGAACGATACCGGCCTGGTCCGTCCACCGTCCCACCGTCCCACGAGATTAGCACGGTGTTTCACAACGTTAGTCCACTCCTACCAATCCACTGCTCGCCGAACTGATAGTGGAGGTACTCACGTACAGGTCGGCAAAAATATGGTGGGGCACCGTCATGCTGGAACCACATTGACCAAGAAGTAGTCACATCCGAATCGTTCAACACCTGATCACAACACAACACAATTGCAGTTTTACAAGGTACCTTCCATCAGCAGGTTACATTACGTTAGAAAACACTAACGTATTGATGATGATGATTGATGACGTATGATTATGATCACACAATAAACGATACGTCTACACGCTCGCAATGTCTACGCGAAACTAATAAATTTAAAATAAAAATGATTTTTATTTCATAAAAATAGGTACTCTAACTGCACGGCGGTGCCCTTTGACTAGAGGTGTGAAAGTATTCAAAATATTTCTCGTATCGATTTTTGGTATCAATTTTGTATTTCAGAATTTCACGCATCGATTCAACATCGCATGGCATTCTTTAGATTTTAGAACTTTCACATAACTTAATCAGGTGAACTTAAATGCTTTACATTGTTTATAATATTCTCCTAAAATCGTATTTCATAAGACCTTTCTAGTTCCTATTTACTAATAATAGGTACTTGTGTTACAATATTGTTATGAATAATTAATCGATAATCAAAAAAAGTACTTTTACCATTAGGTAATCTGCGTTTTTACAACAAATCATTCGAGCAGGTAAAAATCGTATAGTAGCGACAAAAACTAGTACAGCTCTAATTATTCCTTTGCGCGTCGGCGGCTAGACACACTGACGCCGCCGACAGGTATAAGGTTTAAAATGGTGTTTACACTTTTTTAAATTTCCCGAATTTTGGGGAAGTTACAGTAAATTCACTGGTAAAAAAGATTATTTCAAAATTCATTAGTATTGTTACTATGATGATTATGCAAAATTTTATATTTTATTTGGTCATTTGTTTACCTAACCCTTATTATCCTTGTGGGTCGGACAGGGTTTTCGTAACATACTGTATATCAAAATTTAGAGAAAAAGTATGCCTATGCTTCTATTATTTTCTTTATTGTCAAAAACTTAATGCATTTGTCTAATAGTCGTCTGAACATCGCGGTAAAATGGATTATTTTTCGGGATTTTTAAATATCATATTACTATTATTGATTAAGTTTCGAAAAAATCATATGATAAGGGCACGTCTTGTCAAACTGCAAAATTGGAGAAAAAAAGAATTGCTCTAAGAGCGTTATCTATGAAGAAAACAGCGGAATACGATTGTATAGGGAAAGCGCCACTAGAGTTCCCTCTTAATACCATTACTTTGCATGGACCAACTGCCTTTTTTTTTTGACGCTGTGGGAATGCATTTACGCACCATACCCCGACGGGCGTGTGTGGGACTCGCCCAGCCTAAGCCGGGAATACCCACTAAACCCAACAGCGGCACACCGACATCGCCTTAGTGGCGGGGTCATGGGAAATAGCACGCCTGCCGACCAATCCCCCGCCGACGATTCCCGCCCGAAGGCAGGCCCACAGTGGGCCCTCCATAGGGAGGGGCCCGGCTGGGTACGTCTTCGTGTGCGAGAAGACGCAGCAGCCAAGGGTTTTTTAGCGAGGTGTCCTTCCTCTTAGCCCCACTCGTTTGCCCGAAGGCAAACGGGGCCCCAGCTCCTCTCAATGAGGAGACCGGGTTGCCCGACGGTGACCCGGAGCTCGAGTCACGTCAGCCACCTGGAGTGGTGGCCGACCCGCCGCACGTGACCGCCGAAGCGGTCCCCACTTCTGGTTTTGGTCCGCGCCGGTAAACCGGTAACCCCCATATCTGGGGGCCGTTCCCCTATCCGCCACCTGGGGACGCGTCCGATGGCAGGCCAGAAACTGCACACGGAATGGACCAACTGCCTGATTTGACTTTCACAACCCAGTAACCTTCGGTAATACAGCTCAGACTTTCGGGCTTCTGACGGCCCGTAACGAGAGTCCAGGACCTACGAATGACAGCTAGGCTTAACCCTTGGTATGTAAACATGGTCACCCATCGATATAATAACCGCGGCAAACGTGCTTTAACTTGATTGATCGAACCGTGTGACTGTTGTTTCTTAATTATAATATTTAATGGAATTCATTGTCAAATATGTCGTGGTGGCCTAGTGGTTAAGACACCAGCCTTTCAAGCATGAGTGCGCGGGTTCGATTCCAGGTCAGGCAAGTTTTTTTTTTAATCATTATAAACAAGTGCTTGACCGCAATCCCGCCTGATGGTAAGCAGTAATGCAATCATTGGTGGTAAAGCGCGCTAGTTAATTAAGCCTATTCACTTATAAAACTTAGTGAATAGGAAGGAAGACGGCAGTTGAGCGAGGTGATGCAATGTTAAACCCAACAGCACGACGAACGATGCTGCGCTAGAGGGAAACTGATCTGGAAACCCTCCATGACCAAACTCCCGATACGATAACATTTGGTGCATCGTACCCGGCACACATCGCAACACAATTGCTCAGACCCGTCCTTCGTACGGCTTCACCAGACATCATCCCGGAACACCACAAATCGCTTGGCGGCAAGACTTTGTCTGATGGGTATATGTCGGTGTATGTATGGGTAAATTTATATGTACTTTCTAAGTATATCTTGGACACCAATGACTGATTGAAAAGTGAAGGAAAACATCTTCAGGAAACCTAGAGTTCAATTCTAAAAACGCCAACCCGCATTGAGTAAGCGTGATGATTCTGCTCAATCCTTCTCTGTATGAGAGGAGACCTGTGCCCAGCAGTGGGACGATAAAAAGGTTGATAGTGATGATGACGTTCTTCTCAATTTATCTAATGTTAACTTTATTTCATTATCATTATTTGACATAATTAAAAAATGCTTGTTACTGTTTCTTTTTTTTTTCAAATTTTATTATTGTGTCTTTGTGGATTTTTTCTTTAATATAATTTTGTTGTCTTTCTCGTCGATTCTGTTGTTCACAAACTGAACTAATTTTAATTTATGTGCATCTTTTTCTTTCCATTTCGTTAAGAAAAGGATAGAAGATAACATTTTAGTTTAATCCTGTCAAATTAAGATACTCCATAGACAGTTTAGACGCGATTATAAACATGGCGACTAAAAATACGCCAGTTTACGGCAAGAGCGCACTAATTTGACAGGTCTAAACTGACGTTTTATCTTCTGTCCTTTTCTTAATGAAATATTTAGAAAAGGATGCACTAAACTTAAATTTAATTTAATTTGTGAACAAAGGAATCGGGACCATTGTCTTAAAATTTAATTAATATACCTAACATTGTTTTAAAATTTAATTAATATACCTAACATTGTTTTAAAATTTAATTAATATACCTAACATTGTTTTAAAATTTAATTAATATACCTAACATTGTTTTAAAATTTAATTAATATACCTAACATTGTTTTAAAATTTAATTAATATACCTAACATTGTTTTAAAATTTAATTAATATACCTAACATTGTTTTAAAATTTTATTAATATACCTAACATTGTCTTAAAATTTAATTAATATACCTAACATTGTTTTAAAATTTAATTAATATACCTAACATTGTTTTAAAATTTAATTAATATACCTAACATTGTTTTAAAATTTAATTAATATACCTAACATTGTCTTAAAATCTAATTAATATACCTAAAATTGTTTTAAAATTGAATTTTTTATTTATTTATAAATCCATTTCAGGCATCACAGCCCATACAACATAAACAATGCAATATTAAAATAAATCAGAAATACAAATAATAACAAACTACATATACAAAAATATTATGCAAATTTTGAAATGACAAAAATAAAGATATAAAAAATAAATAAGAAATACAAATAATAACAAACTACATATATAAATATATTATGCAAATTTGGAAATGTCAAAAATAAAGATATAATTATAAGATAAAGAAGATATAATTATAAAGATAGAATTAATATACCTAACATTGTTTTAAAATTTAATTAATATACCTAACATTGTTTTAAAATTTAATTAATATACCTAACATTGCTTTAAAATCTAATTTGATACAACGTTAACAATTTGTATTCATGCTGTTATATTTATTTATTTATTTAAACTTTATGCACAAACATTGCACAATGGCGGACTTAATGCCTTAGGCATTTTCTACCAGTCTACCTTGAGGTGATGCAGAGATAAAACATGGTAGGTGCAAACAAATTAAAGTTAAAAGAGAGAAAAAAAAATTATCAACAACATATATTTTTGCAATAACTTTTCTCCTGATTGATGTTAATTAAAATTTTCTTTAAGGATTCATCAAATAAAGTGTTTTCGTTTGTCGCAGTAACGATAAACCAAGTCACCTTTGCATTAATAAAGAAATTTACCATTTTCCTAATAACAGGATATTTGACATTTGAACCACTAACACAAAAGTTCGAAAAAAAGACTGAAATAACAGTTTTCTCTAAAATTTTATTGGGTAACTTAAACAATTAATAATCCGTGTTTCTACCGCGAACACTAACAATACAAGAACATCGGTTTGGCATACTCAAAATGAGTTCATCCAAATCACGCTGTGGAATGGCCGCCCATGTTCGTTGCAACAACAAAAAAAGGTCTTCTTGCGACTGGATACCCTCCATATTCGGCAGAGCTCTTCTCTGTAGCATATCCCATGCATGCTCAATCGGGTTCAAGTCTGGCGACTGAGCAGGCCAGGGCAGGACATTGATGTTAGCTGCGGCGAGAGTCTGTCTTACAACTCTTGCGGTGTGCGGTCGTGCATTATCATGCATTAACTGAAATAAGGGACCGATTTGCACTTGTAGAGGAACGATGACGTCTGATACAATCGTCTCAGCATAAATTTGAGCGTTGAGGTTGCCTCTGATCCAAATCAACTCAGTTCTTCCGCCGATCCAAATACCCGCCCATACCATGATGGTTCCACCACTATAAGGATGGACTTCCTGGCAGGATTTTAATCGCTGTTGGCGTCCAGGGGTTCTCCAGTGTCGTATACGTCTTGTATCCGGTCTCATACCAAAACGAGACTCATCAGAAAAGCACACGAAACGCCATTGTTCTTCTGCCCAATTTCTGTGTTCATATCGAATCCTACGATTGTGCATTGCTATAGGTGGTACCCGTAGCGGTCTTCGGGAATGAAGGTTCACTTCATGCAAGCGGTTTCTGACTGTTTGGTCGCTAATTAAGTTCCCTGAAGAGTGATGAAGCCTCACGGCTAACATCATGGCGGTTATTGTTGGAGCTTTTCGAGTTAAGATTTGAATGTATCGGTCTTGTCTCCGTGTGGTGCAGCGATACCGTCCTCCATGGCGCTCAGCCACGGTACCAGTGCTTCGGTAACGTGTTCAAAGTCGACTGATAACACTCTGACTTGTATTCAGAGCTAAAGCCACAGTACGTTGCCGGGAACCAGCTTCTATCATTCCCACGGCTCTGAGCATTTCTTCCCTGCTTAAATGACGTCGCCGCTCCATAATAACGTTGGTTTTAATCAGTAGTAGGGAAACAGTAGCACTAATAATGTCTTCAATGCGTTGTATGTTTTTATAGGGAAAATATTGACAGCTGATTTTCATCTTTTACTCGAATTTGATTCACAGTTCCTGATTCAAATTATGAAATGCGCCAAAAAGGATCCATATAAATTTATAAAATCATAAATTTATTACAAAGCCACATCTCAATCTCAAGAAATCCGCATAAAAATGCTTGATCCCTAGACACTTTTGATGTGTGTATTTGCATGCTGTGACTTCTTATAAGTGGAGAAGCACAAGGTCATATCCTGTTATTTATATTTTCTAGCATTTAAGGTGTTTTCTCTGTTAGAAGTTCAAATAAATAAATAAAGTTTAATGAATGTTTGTTAGACAACAAAGGCTTATTAAAATATTATTTGAACATTAAATTCACCTATGAGTATTTAGAAGCCCACCTAAAAGTTTACTAATTAATTTACAAGCTAGCGGTAGTAGAGGTACTTTACATTAAAATTATTATAATATGAATGATTATACAGCTTTGTTAAACAGTTGAATGTTGTGAATAGTTTGCCTCATCCCTACACGTGCTTGGCGTGAAAAAGGATTAATATTGTTGGTAACACGTGTAAAGTAAGTTTCCTTTTGTGACTACAAACTACAACTAAGTTACTTAGGTATGTTTGAACCTAGATTTAGGATAAGAAATAGAATTTAAATTGGTATGCTATAGGTACTGAGGTTCCATCTTTCCCTATTGTTGTAATATGCTATCCGTGGTCTTCTTCTTAACGTAGTAGGCCATAATATAGGCTGCCGGCAGAAGTTACCATCCACCAGACAAAGTCTTACCTCCAAGCGATTCGTCGTGTTCAGGCATGATGACTGGTGAAGCCGTACGAAGAATGGGTCTGTGCAGTTGTGTTGCGATGTGTGTTGGGTATGATGCACCAAGTATTGTTGTGTCGGGAGTTTGGTCGTGGAGGGTCTCCAGATCAATCTCCCTCTGCCGCAGAGTCATTGGTCGTGTTGTCGGGTTTAACATTGCAACACCTCGCTCAACTACCTACCATCTTGCTTACTATTAGTACTCACTACTTACCATCAGGAGGGATTACGGCCAAGCCCTAGTTTATAATTAAGTATTAAAAGAAACAACTTGCTAATCGCTGGACATAGGCCAGTTGTGGACTGCAAGTGGCTTTAATGAAATCACAATTAAATATGACAAGGTCTATCTTTGCTTCTGTTCCCTTTAGACTTATGGGACTATACAGATGTTTTTAACCTCAAACGTTGTCAACAATAATGACATTCTCTATTTAGAAAGGAAGAAAATGTATTTATTTAATGTGTATTACTAAATTTACATCTTTATTTATATGAACGGACGACATCAGGTCATGCTACCCCAAACTATCAGATGTTCCCAATCAACCAGCTTTAGAAATAAAGTAAGGAAATCTGACAGATTGTAGTTGCAGCAGCTTGATGTGCTGTGCTGTCGTCTGTACCTGTTGTATAGAAAATGTAAAAACCGATTGTATGAAAATAGCAGGAAAGTGTGCCTTGTGACGGTATCAAAAAGATTCGTTTCAGTGAAAACGACAGACAACTACTGTTTGACGCTGGTTTTCAATTGAACTTGCACTGCGATTTTTTTATCAATTCTTTTTTTTTTTAATAACAAAAAACTAGCGCTTGACCGCAATCCCGCCTTATGGTAAGCAGTGATGCGATCGTTGATGGTAAAGCGCGCTAGTTTATTAGAGCCTATTCACTCAGAAAAACTGAGCGAATATGAAGGAAGACGGCAGTTGAGCGAGGTGTTGCAATGTTAAACCCAACAACACGACCAACGATGCTGCGCCAAAGGGAGATTGGTATGAAGACCCTCCACGACCAAACTCCCAAACCGTTAAAACAGAAGAAGTAAGCATTGACTGAGTTTTAATTTCAAGTAGTGATAGAAATTGAATTATTAACACTCCACTCCAAGTTGACATACTCTAAGATATGAACTTTAAGTGAAAGCACATTAGGACTAGTTCTGGTTGTAATTCATGAAAATTACGTCAACGGTTTAACGTACTTTTCAAAGTACGAAGGTGTGTCGTTATGTTAAGATGGTACCAATTCACGGGCAGAACGCGGTAAACGTATCTTAACCTTATTGATAAACCCGTTCAACTGTTAATGCACAGCCTCGAGCTCCATGCAACTGAAACTCCATACTAAAGACCGTATTACAGAACCTTCCTCAAGATTTAAGCATTACTTGCATAAAAAAGTTTCAACCAATCAAATACATAGCTTGAATCGAGGCTCAAGTAAAGTTTGAGTTTTGAGTGAGGTTCTGTAATACGGACCTAAGTTAGCTCCGTCCAAAGTTAAACTATTGTCACTGACTAAAAGTCGGCTGTACATTATTATACAAAGGTCTAAAATTCATCTGTACATTTTTACAAAAGGGTTTAAAGTCAGCTGTACATTATTTTACGATGTTTTACAGATGAAGCAATAATATTCATATCCAACACCGACCTATGCACACAAAGTTATAGCACTGTTCTACAGCAGACCTAAACAATCAGAGGGCAGCAATCCTATCATAATCCTCCCTTCAAAACGAAAGCCTCCCAGATAAACAACCCACACATACAAAATGTAAGCCACAATCCATTGAATGAAGTAAAAATGTTCAGTAGTACTACTTTCAATCATAGGCCAATCTCATTTATACTAATATATAAAGCTGAAGAGTTTGTTTGTTTGTTTGAATGCGTTAATCTCAGGAACTACTGGTCCGACTTGAAAAATTCTTTTGCGTTGGATAGCCCATTAATCCAGGAAGTTTTTAGGCTATATAACATCACGCTACGACCAATAGGAGCGGAGTAAAATATAAGTAAATGTAAATTAGCGACAAACACTGCCCATGTTTGTTGCTAATTTACATTTATATAATTGTTTCTTCTTTGCCAACCGCACATGTATTAAGTTACCTCTTTTTCCCCTTTGTCCTTTTTTTTTCTTTGTCTCCCTTGATGTCTCGAAGGCCTTCGACCTGGTATGGCACGCTGGCCTTTTGAGTAAGCTTCCAGCGTACGGCATTTCCCCTAGCCTGACTGGCTGGGTAAAAGAGATAGACTGAACGGTCCCTCCGAGTTGTCGACGGATGCTCATCTGAGCCCATGTCGACTAATGCCGGTGTTCCTCAGGGGTCTGTTCTCTCTGCAACTCTGTTTCTGCTGCATATTAACGATCCGCTGATGCCCGGTATCTATGGGTATGCAGATGACAGCACAGTTGTGGAGAGATACCTGCCGGATGCTCGGGCTAGTAGGGAATCAATCCGGTCCGAAAGAGTGTTGCACTTCAGGCAGTCTCCGAATGGGGCAATGCCAATCTTGTAGCATTCAATGCCGCCAAAACGCAGGCGTGTCTTTTCATCGCCAAAAGGAGCCCGTTCACCTTGGCTCCTACTTTTCGGAATGTAGCCTTGGAGTGTACCGACCGCCTTCAGCTTTTGGGTGTTGAGATTTCCTCGAACCTAAACTTTGGGCGGTTCATTGAGTCCAAGGCCAAGGTGGCGGCCAGAAAACTTGGCGTTATCGCAAAGGTCCGGCAGTACTTCACACCAGGGCAGCTTCTAAAGTTGTACAAAGTACAGGTCCGTTCGTGTGTGGAGTACTGCAGCCACATTTGGGCTGGTGCTGCTAAGTGTCACCTGGCCACTTTAGATTCAGTGGAGAGGAGTGCAAAGAAGCTGATTGGTGACCTTGATTTAACTCGAGTTGGTCTCCAAAGCCTAGAGCACAGGCGTAGAGTAGCCAGCCTTTCGGTGTTCTATAGGATACATTTTGGGGAGTGTGCGAGAGAATTGCACGATTTAATTCCCCCATCTCCGTTCCACCATCGGAGACCCGTCGTACGGTGGTGTGGCTTATGTTGTTAACACCTCTACGATCCGGACGAAGGGTTTCGCCTCCTCCTTTATACCGCGTACATCGAGGGACTGGAACAATCTGACGGCGGCGGTGTTTCCGTCGGACTACAATTTGAGTGTCTTCAAGGCTAGAGTGAATAGGCTCTTAATAAACTAGTGCGCTAAAGCGCACTAGTTTATTAAGAGCCTATTTAGCCCTATTATAGCCTATCTAGAGCCTATTTTTTTATTTATAGAGCCTAGCCTATTTGAAGCAATCGTTGATGGTAAACCATCAACGATTGCTTCACTGCTTACCATCAGGCGGGATTGCGGTCAAGCGCTGGTTTATAAATTTATAAAAAAAAAAATTAAAAAAATATTTTTTTCGGGAGAATTTTTATTTAAGTTTAACCCGGCTTTGTAGGCATTAGTAGAATCAATTATCGATACCTAACAATACCTTCACGGACAGGGATTTCTTCACACATTGTATAATAACTCTTCTCTCCTCTTCTTCTTCCCCATGTGCTGTATTCTATATTTTTATCTCTTTTTTTTTTGAGTTCTTGAACAGTGGAGCTTCTTTTTCTACGTACCTTGTGTCCCCCATAATATGTCGAACCTCTGACGTCACATCATAAATCTGCAGTCGACGGTGTTCCTCGGTGCCAGCCACACAGATTTACTGTGAAAAATACTAGAGAAATACAGAAATATCTTTAATAAAACTGCGATATTATATGAAGACACGCATGTATCTAGTTGTGTTGTCTGGTTGTTCACATAAAACCTCTCTTGGTGATAAAAAGAACGATTTCACTGGTTCAATGGCACACTTAAAGTCACCTTTCTGTCTCTTTATTTATACGTTTGTTTTAGGTTATTTGCTTAGCAACTCAGCGACTTTAGATATGACAAACGAGCCCGGTGGTGTTCAATAAATAAGAAATAAGGCTTATTTAATAATTTTATTGATTTTGTGATCATTTCTCCATAAAGTGAGAATATAGTCTATTAGAGAATTATTGCCAATTTTCGTAAGTGCCAGTAAACTCCACTACTGTTATAGAATATTTAAAGTTGTGTGACGAACAATCATACATTTTTCTTTTTGTATGGATGGGATATCAGCAAATGACCTCTCCCGCTCTGGGCGAAGCGGAAGGGCCTGTCAGAATTTTACTGACTAAAAACCCACCCGTGTTCTACTTACCTGTGCGCCAGGGTCATGGGAAACCAACTCATGCCTGTTTAAAAGAGAAATCTTTTGACCAGGCATCAGTATTCATGGACCCGTCACGATGTGCTGACATCTCTTTGAGGAGCGCGTGAAACATAACGCCCAGTCAACCCGGGTCTGGTTCCGCGCCTCCGGTGGCCGGGAGCTCGAGGTTGTCTCCCGACCAGGGCGTCTCCTGCAGCGGCGAGATGCATGAGGGCGCTGAGATTCCCGCTCTCTCACGCGCTCCGTCTTCTCCTTTGCCAGCATCACTGCTTCGCAGAAGGAGGTGATGGCCTCTCGCTCCAGGCCATGGCTTGGACTAGGGCACCGCCGCCGATCGCTGCTCCAAAAATACGGCGGTGCTCCGCCGTGCAACACAGGGGCAGACTTCCACCGTATGCTTCACCATGTCCTCAGAGCGATCCCCACAGTGGAGTCACCCTGGCGTTTCCTCACACCTTATCCCGAACAGGAACTTCCCGAAACAGCTATGTCCGGTTAGGACCTGCATCAGGCGAAAGGTGAGGACGCCGTGGCGCCTTTCTAGGCACTCCTCAAAGAAGGGACTTTCCAAGTCACAATCAACCTTAAGGTGGTAAATCAGTTAGAATCAAAATTAAATAAATTTATTTTACATATATCTAGATGGGTACTTATGAAACGTCAGGAGCTAGGTGCTCGATTGCAATTGATTGTTTCTCATGGAAAAGAGTCGGCAAGAAACTCCACACAGTAACCGTAAAGTTACTTGTCTCATTTAGAAATACTTGCTTTTTACAATGTTTGCAAACACAGAGTTACGAGGTCGGCAATAAAAAATATAAACACAAAATGCGAGAGAGAGATTACTCGTAATTGTCTATAAGTAGTTTGATAAGACTATGAATCATAACTTACCAATTATTCTTATTTAGTCAAAATTAAAATCAGAATGGCATATGAGTAAAATAAAGCTCTCGTAAAATCACCAATATCACAGCTCCACAATTTAGCAAATTAAACTTCAGAGAGCATTTCCTTACAACTCTTGACTTTACAAATTACCTGTAAATGACGCAATTGAAATAAATGCCCTGTCTTTGACACTATCAGAGGATATTTTATGAACGTTTTCGAACGCTTCGACAGAGAATCGGTCATTTCAAAAACCACTAAAGTCAACATTTTTTCCGACATGCTTTTTTTTGTTCAAAATAGTTCCCTAAAGGTAGATGCGTATTCTGGGTGAAAACAACTAAGCCAATACATTCCTTCCTCTTTTAACAATACTGAAATAGTAAATAAATCGTAAAAAAAGTCCTTTAAAACTCATTTGTTTGTGTATGAAACAGTTTTAATTGACTTATGAGGTTTTTGAAATGACCGATTCAATTACTTATCTGTTTAAAGTTCGTAGCTCTTTGTAATGGAGCTCGTCCAGGGAAATACGACTTACAAGCACAATAAACAATAAAGATTGTATCACTGCTTACCATCAGGCGTTGACGCAGAGGTCCATGATAAGGAGACGGTTTTGTGCAGTGGGGCTCTCACCGGGTATGACTATGCAGTTGGCTACTTTGCCGATGTGGTGTCTCCTAGTTAGTAGGAAGTCGATCTGGGTAGTACTTCGCCCGCTCCGGTAGGTAACAAGGTTCTCCGGTTTCTTTTTGAAATAGGTGTTCACAATTGCCAGATCGGCGGCCGCACACATTCGGAGAATGTTGTCCCGTTCCGGGTTACGGCTACCGTACCCAAAGCCACCGTGAACACGCTCAAACCCATCACACTTGTCACTCACATGAGCGTTCAAATCACCACCCAGAACAATTCCCTGGGATAGCGGGATCCCGCGAAGCAATTCTTCGAGCTGGCTCCAAAACAAAGTCCTTTCGGGGTCACCGCACCCGGCCTGCGGAGCATTGGCACTCATCAAGTGCGTTATAACTCTATTTACAAGCACCCGCACCGACATCAGCCAATCACTGATGCGATTAAGCTCCAAGACGCGATCCTGGAGCTCGTCAGACAACACCACGGCGACCCCATTTCTCCCACTAGGTTTACCCATGTAGATCAGCTTGTAGCCATTCTCAATAAGCCGGGATCTGCTGCCTTTCCACCGAGTCCCCTGCAGGGACGCCACGGCCACCCTCCGCCTGTGGAGAGTTTCAGCCAGTTCTCTCGCGCGTCCAGTTAGCGTGCCAACGTTCCACGAAGCGAAACGGAGTTTCTTGGTTTGGGCTCGCTTCTTCAGCCGTGTCCGCCCCTGACACAGTAGCCCTAGCCCACAGATCACAGGAGTCGGGCGGGGCTCCTGCGCGCCATTTTGTGGCAGCGCCCTAACCGTAACACGTGCCTTTCTACTGTTACTTTTCATATTTGGCAATTGTTTGGCTTTTACGAGTGCGAGTGCCGTCTCAACTCAACTCCACCCCGAAGGGGAAGCCGGCGTCAGGGCCCCGTTCGTAGATCAGCAGGTGCACCGTCTGGCAGGTGGTGTTGACTTGAGTCCCAAAGATGGTGGTGGGACCCCAATGCACCCCGTGTGTATACATAGATTTTGTAAAAAACACAATTTACTTATACAATTAGTATAACGATATTACAAAAAAAAATTCATCAACATCTTTCAATTTATAGATATTTTCTGAGCTTCAAAATAATGTATCATATTTATTATTTAGTATTTAAGCAATCGAAACCATTGTATTGTTTCATTTCTGATTGTCCCTTCCGAACATGAAGGGATTGTTTTCAAATTCGACGCACTGCGACTGACACAGGTTTACGTAAAAGCCCGTATAAATAAATAAAGAAAAAAAAATTGTCCATCGAGTGACATTGCCATGCAAATCCTATTATTTTGTAGGAGTTGGCAGCTTCTTCAATAATGACGCCCCGATCCCTATCTGCCCTTCTGTTTATCTGCCCTTGGGGCGTATCTTAGACACTTTTACGGGTTCCGTGTCAGCGTCTTTGGTCTGAAAATAACATAGTGCATCTTTCAATCTTGAGCATACAAACTCATTATTGCCATTGGAACGTATGGGAGACAATGTTTTAAACTACAATATTCTTGGAACACATTCATCTCATGCACGGAACTTTTCTTATTGCCTTACCTGAGATGCATTTGGCCGCATTTTTACCAATGCTCGTTATTCAGTTTCAAGGATTTACTTCTTTAAAATAATTTTACAATATTCACTTATCTAGGTACAAGAGAAACACCAGAAACAATCTTATAGACAATAAAGTAAGAGCAAGAAAAAAATAATTAAAGAAAGAAATTTGAAATAATAATAATATTAATGTGATTTTTTCTTTAAGCTGTGTTATATAACATGATTAAACATAGTAAAAACTAAAAGGATAAAAACATATATTGTTTACCAGATTGCGGGAATCATTATGTTAAGATACATTACTACTTACCCACTTACTATTACTTAATTAATACTTGTATTTGTACTGAGTACTTGATCCTATTTTTAACCACTTTTTGCAATATCTATAGATCTTAAGTCAGGTGGTTTAACTCCCAGGCTGCCTCAGCTTGTTAGCTGCGTTTACGTAGAGCACTTGTATGTTTTCACGAGAACATATCGATGCAACTTCTATAAATAGCTGTGGCATTGCTGTTCCAAGTTGAATTTTGTTTTCTTCTTTTCTTCGTTAGTCGGCGTCGTTAAAGGTGACCTAAAACTTACTGTGACTGGTCCGAGGATATTGGTGCATTGTTACTGTTAGCCAGTTAGTTGGCAACGATCGGTCACACAGTTACTATGTAACATGTGCGACCGGACCCAACATGCTGGTACGTGCAACAGTACCGACGACTAGACTAAGTGCTTAAAAGTAAAAAAGCATTTATGCTTTTTACTTATTTCAAAAAGCAGCTTTTGTTAACTGCTAATTTGCATAATTGCTTATAAACTTTGAAAGCAATATCTAGTGCAAAAAGTATATGTTAATGATTGCTGTTTGCTATTTTATTTATGTTTTTTTTATTAAACACGAATGTCGGTAACCGTCAATTTATACGAAAAAGATTTTTTACAAAAATTACATTCCGCGACTTTGTCAGAAAGTAAACAAAGTTCTTTTAAAAAAGTTGCAAATTTCGTTATTATTACGATTGCGAGACATTTTCTATAGTCTAAATGAAATAATATTTTTCAAAGTAGTAAAATACTTTACTTAACCTAAAAATGCACAAAAAAAAATTGTAAAACTCTACTCAATTAATGCCCATAGTCTTTCACAATTTAAAAACACACTATAGTCACAAAACAATAACCAAACGCGTATCAATACTGACCATTACCATTAAGCATGCAAATTAAAAAAAAATGTTTCACTAATTCAATAAGTTGAACTGATTCGAAGAATCTGCCAAAGCAGAAAAGCAAAAGCAACTAAATAAATAAGCATAAACCATAAATGAAAGAAAAGTTATACGAAATTACGAAAAAGTTGCTCAGCAAAAGCACTTTCCAACTTAATAAGTCGTATATATATTGGTAGGATTACCATCAGAAAAAGTTGAAACTGGGTTTTTTAAAAAAGCAACTTATTTAGCTTTTATAAAAAAGCATGCTTTTTTTATTGCTTCATACTTTCTTATCATCTCTACCGACGACGCTGCTCGTGGAGTATCTGCACGTTAAGACCACCTGGACTTTGAGGGTCGAGAGGTTGGAGCCGCATCACAACACCTATTTGAAGTCCTTCGTGGTGTGCGTTCCGACACATCATCTCGAGAAGTTCCTCGATATCGACGATCGAGTCTCGTAATGAAAACTCATGGTAACCACACTGGCCGAAAGGTGTTTTATACCGCCGGTTTCGTTGCCGGCTACATGACACCAGTCAGCGATACACGATGCCGACACTTCGAGTACATTAGGTTTAGATAATAATATATATGTATTTATTGTATCTTAAGTTTTAATGCCAATATAGTATTGTATACAGTATGTTAAGAAAACCCTGTCCGACCCATAAGGATAATAAAGGTTAGGTAAACACATGACCAAATATAATATAAAATTTTACGTAATCATCATAGCACCAATACAAATGAATTTTGAAATAATCTTTTTTTTCCCGCGAATTAATTCCAACTTACCCAAAAATTGGTAATTTTTAAGAAAGTGACAACAATGAGCGAATAGCGATGCGACCACGTGCCGCGTGGCCTGCCGCCCGCCGCCCGCGGAAGGGTATAAACGTACATTTATTAAGTTACCTCTTTTTGCGAAATAATATTTATTTTTTTAGGGGGATTTTTTTTAAGTTTACCCGGTTTTGTATCCATTAGTAGAATCAGTTATCGATACCTAACAACACCTTCACGGGTCGGACAGGGTTTTCTTAACATACTGTATGTTTGTATGGGCCTTGATATCTGAAATAAATGGATAAATAAATACCCTACGATTCTACGATACCGGTTGTATACCTACTCCTTTCTCCAAACTCTTCTTCGCGTGGCAGATATTGGAACTTACGCCTATTATTTTTTAATAAATTTCACAAGGTAATGACGGACAATATTCACCAACTGTGACCCTGCGTACGTCATCCGTGCCCCAAAAGATGCACGTAGCAGTGAATTCTATTCTGTTCTGGGGTCACGTTTTAATATAATGTTCAAAATATTCATCTGTTGGAAGTTGACCCAAGTTTAATTAACTTAGTGGCGTTGGAAGACAATCACGAGTCTCTTGGGATACGTCGCACGTGAGTTTTGCTATTCGTAGTGTGGGATTGTGGATATTCTATCCTAGACTTATTCCCCTTATTCATAAACGCTGCTTAAAATGAACTAGTGATAAGCGATTGTTTAAACATACATTTTAGACATTTGCACTAACTTTAATCATAGTTTATGAATAAACCCCTTAAATACTATGGTGTTCATTCATAAAGGATGATTAAAGTTAAGTTACGTTATAAGATTAAAAATGTATGGTTAAAGAATCGCTAAGCACTAGTTAACTTTAAGCAGCGTTTATGAATAAGGGGGATTATATCTAAAAGAGTAGTAT
The DNA here is from genome assembly GCA_037179545.1 of Sesamia inferens. Taxonomy (NCBI): domain Eukaryota; kingdom Metazoa; phylum Arthropoda; class Insecta; order Lepidoptera; family Noctuidae; genus Sesamia; species Sesamia inferens. Next base: position 24,659,887 of record CM073945.1, on the reverse strand, counting down.
TTAGTGAGTTCGTTTGTCCATCTCTAGTGCAGCGACGAATCAACGTGATATACCCCTTATTCATAAAGTTTGCTTAAAGTTAACTAGTTATTAGTGACTTTTAACAACACATTTTTGAAGTTTTAGCATCACATAACTTTAAACATCGTTTAGGAATAAACAACATAGTGTTTAAGACGTTTATTCATGAACGATGATTAAAGTTTAGTGACGTGCAAACGTCGAAAACGTGTGGTTAAACAGTCGCTGATCACTAGTTAACTTTAAGCAGCGTTTATGAATAAGGGGGTTCATGTACAGAGGTAGTTTATATACCGGAAAAATGCAGTTTCTGTAGAATTTGTCACTTCGAAGTCGGTTTAAAAGGTATTCCTTCAAAACCCCAACAAACGTTCGTGCTTCACGCAAAGCATTCACGACATACGGAATTATCTGTCTTCAGTATATAACTAATTAAAAATGACCTAATTAACTAAAAGACAATTCAAAGTATTTCGGTACATTTCAAGGTTAAAATAATTATTGAAGGAATCAAATATGGTATTTAATTTTGAACGGTAAAATCACAAGCGTCAACCAGTAGGTACTAGTCTAATTATAAGTAGAAAATTCGCTTCGTTTGTTACATTTTATCGACCTTCTGCCATTTCCAGAACACAGTTGGTCCTACATTTCACTTAAAGACCCATTTATAATCATTTCAACTTATTTATCACCGCAAGCTCCAAAGAGGCAAAATCTCATTATTTTTATCCGGAAAGCAGCGAGCCGTTTAGTAGAATTATTACGGGCTCGGGATTGGCTAATGCAGGCACCAATCAAAGCGATCGATAGGCATTTAAATTGGATACAGATTTATTATCGGGATATGGCGCGGTCTACTAGAGGATTCGTAGTTAGCTTGAGGTCCGCAATAGTGTTATATAGATGCCTTGTAGACAACGCGTAGACACCGCGTAGACAACGCGTAGACACCGCGTAGACGCCGCGTAGACACCGCGTAGACAGTACATAACATAACATAAAATTATCATCCTATATTGTTCCCACTGTTGGGACACAGGCCTCCTCTCGGTGAGAAGGACTGAGCCGGTATCAACTAGTCAGGCCCAGTGCGATTTGGTTGATATTACATGTCTTAGTTCACCGTTATGAGAGCAGTGATGATGGAATAATTTACACAAAGTAAAGCGCCTCATAGGGATCGAACCTACGACCTACAATTACACTAGGATTAAACAGCTACGGTATGAGAGTAGTGGTAGCACTATTGCTTAGGAGCTATATAGATGCATTGCATATGCAAAACATGAATGCATAGGAAACACACGTGGTATGAAAATCATCCAATGAATCATCATTTCTCCGTGGCACAGCGGTCAACACGCCTGCCTGCGACGTGGAGGCCCCGGGTTCGATCCCCGGCCAGGTCGTGATGGAAAACGATCTTTTCCTGATTGGCCTGGGTCTTGGATGTTTATCTATATATGTATCTATTATAAAATATAGTATCGTTGAGTTAGTATCCCATAACACAAGTCTCGAGCTTACTTTGGGGCTAGCTCAATCTGTGTAATTTGTCCGTATATATTTATATTTATTTTATTGAATGAGTTTAATGTACCGCCACTATTATCTTGATTTTTTCCTATGTTAGGTATAATAATTTAACGAACTCAGTCTTCTCAGTCATTCTACATCAGTGAATATTCTTAAAAATAGGTTGAAGTTGTGCTAACCAGCGAGAATAAATCAGACAGCAGGTCAAGCTACTCGAAACTGTCAAATATTCACAATCAACCTTGAGTTTTGTGCTTAAGAGGTGAAGTTGAAGATTTAATAAAGAAATCTGACAGGTTTTAGTAACTTGATGTGCTGTCGTCTGTTTTAGCCAGATGGAACATAAAATGTAGATAGTTATGTTTATTACTTGAGAAATTTGGTTTAATTTCTCATTTAAGTGAACAGTTTGTGTTTTTGTTTTTTGAGAAATTATTTTCTTTAAGCCGAGGTACCTATATAAACGAGGTGAAAAATCAATTTACCAAGAAACGGGCCGTTGTTTATTTCTCTGTACCTTACTGATAGCCAAATCTCAAGGGACAGCAACGTGAACGAGTTCTACGAACTTACCAATGTACGAGTACATCTAACTAGTATTCGAAAAAAATACAAAACAGCTGTGTCTCAGAAGACTTAGCAAAAAGTTTTCTGCAACTTTTTCTTTTGTTTAGTTTTATTTTGGATACTGATATAATATTTTAAAAACGTAGCGGTAGGTAATGCCTGCTTTTAAGAAACTTTTTTTAAGATAGTCCACAAAGTAAATTTCGTAACATAAGGCAAAAAAGCATATTTCAAATCTCCCTTTAATTTCATTTCAAGGCTTCTTTAAACCCTCAATTAATTTAGAATTGGTGCGAATGAAGGCATAGGCAGTCAGTCGTTTAGTATGATTCATTACATACACATTATCTTGTTATTCATCGAGCTTTGACACTATTAATCAAAATGAATAACAAAAGGAAAGACGGATCCTTGAGCATGTCATCAATAAATTCTTCGAACAATAGTAGGTAGTTTTGCTTTATAGGAACGAATCTTATAAGCACAGAGTGTAGCGCAGAAGGTCGACTCCATACAACGACGGACAAATAAAGCACACAAAGACAAATTAGTAATGTCAGTTCCAAAATTATTAGAAGAAACTATAAACATAGCGCAGTTGAGGCAGTGGCTGAACAATAGGGATGTATCCAAGGTATGAAAATCAAAAATTAATTAGTCCGTTTTATATATATTAAAAAAATTAAGACCCGTATTTTTTATTTTGTCGAAATTACCAAAAACTACTGAGATATAGCGTATTAAAGTTACGGAGTGGGGGCTAATTACGTCACGCCGTGGTATATTTTGTACCACGGCGTGACGTCATGCGACATTTCAAATCAATATATTTTCAAATCAATATATCTTCCGAAGTATTTGAATGAAAGAAAAATAAAAAAATACGTGAATAATATTTTTTATAAATCTATCTGATAGACATTAAATTATTTTTTTAGGATACAACCCAATTGACTGCTGTGCTGCGCATCGCGGGTTTCTATAACCATACCGAACGAAGGTTTTTATAACCTACAAGTACATAGTTGTTCCGGGTTTGCCTTTTTGTGTATGAGATTTTATATGTTTGTAAACTCACGCACGATACAGTAGAAATCCTTAGTGTGAAGTAACGTTTTTAAACATGTATATAAAAAAACTCTTTTCAGTTCAAATTGTTACGCAATAACTAATAAACGTAATTAGTAAAACATTCTAAGAGGTTTTAGGCAATAGGCTCGCCCCTGTTACATATGACGTATACATCATTGCTGAAATGTGGGTGTATTACACCCACGTTTCATCAATGAACGTAAGAACGCAACATATTTGCCAAAAATCTACTTAAAAAAAAGAGTTTGTGGAATAAAATAAAATAATGCCTACAAAAAAGTTTAGGTAACTTTTCAATAGTGTAATTAGTTAAGTAAATATTCAATAGTGTTATTAGGTAAATGAAATTAATTGGCAACGTTTTAAAGTTGATTTTTGTTTAGCTTGGAATAGAGTGGGATTGTGCAGCACAACTTATTTTTTTTTTTTTAATTTTTAGGGAGCAAGGCTTGCTGTTATGTCATAATTTGGGATGGCAATCTCGGTCGAACGCCAGTTGTGTTCATAAAGCGTGTCCATGCGGGTGTAGGACTTTACCAGTAATATGGAGGAAACCTTCTGTACTTACCTATTGTTTGTCATAAGAGTTTGCGATCCGAGCGAGATTTACTACGTTTACTTTCAGTCCCAATAGATACCACGCCGTTCGATAGTTCCACGGATTTCGTATGTGCTGTCTTTAACAAATTTAGAAAACAATTGAAACTATTTTTCTCTTTATGTTGAAATCGATTAAGCTGGGAGTTTGAATTCTTTGGTTGGTACAATGTATGTATTTTGATTTCTTACACCTAAATTAAATCATATCTAATATATAATCAATACCTCAATTAAATCATTTTGACAGTTCAACAACATCACAGTTCAAAACTAAAAATAACACTACGCTTAGCACTCACACACTCAACAAAAGATATACAGGATGTATCTGAAATCGTAACGCAAACTTCGCAAAAAGGCTACACCGCATGCCACTAATAAAATTATGATAGTCATTTATGTCGTTAATGAACGGTTACAGAAATAACAATGTTTAAAAAAGTGTCGGCTCGGCCTTTGAACGTTGCAAGCGTGCCGCCGTGCGGGTTTGTAGGTATGACGTTGATCCCTGATGTGAACTCTATTAAATCAGCTGATAAGATAGTTTTTCGAGTTTTGTTTACATTGCGCTTTTTTGTGTAATTACCGAATTAATGAGTTTTTACTTTAAAATCTTATTTGGTTATAAAAGTATAGCAATTATGAACGGTCTAAAGTGAAAAAAACTACATATTTTTTTTATATCATGAAAAAGCCGACGAAAAATTCCACCTGTGGGGGTTTCAGAATCATGTACTGGATCCATGGTACTCGTTTGTGCGTCGATGTCAGATACACCCTTTATATATACTACACTTACTCACAGTTCCCATATTCATATTTTTCACAACAATATACAGCTTTCACAGTCAATATAACGTGTCGCATTCCGCCCTCAAAATATGTAGCTACCTAATTTGAATATAAAATGTGGCTTTATACGATCATAGGCTTGTTGCCTAAATTTCAATAGTTAGTTTTTAATAAACCTTGATACCTATTTTATACAAAAGAACGATTATTTTTGAAAAAAAATGCTGATTTACATGAATAATTTTGCATTTTATTAAATATTTGACATTAGCCTTCAAAAACGCTCATGACTGTCATGGCTTCTTGGGTGACGTCACGCCGTTAGAAACACAGCTGTTCTAGTATGGAGAGAAGAAGAAGTTATTGAGAAGTTATTTTAATTAAAAATGGATCCATCGTATTATAAGTACTATATAGTGCCCCAATGTACCAGCACAAGTATAAAAACGCCAAACAAATTATTTGTTTATGTGCCAAACAAACAGCAGATACGGAAAAAGTGGCTGACACTCGCGAGAAGGAATACTGCCCATTGTTTATCAACAAAATCAAGGATGTATTTTTGTGAAGATCATTTCGATGTAAGTACAAGTGTTTCACACAACATAATCTAATACATGTAGCTCTGTATGATGAAATTATTGAACTTTGGTTATGAATAATGATAATACAATGAGGTTAGGAATTATGATTTAAGTTCAATAAAAAAATCTTGTATCGCATTCAGTTTAGTGTCATATTCAAGAGAGTTAAATAATGGTTTTTGTTTTTACAGCTACCAAATGATATGCTTAATTACACCGAGTATCATATTATGGGAAAAGTTTCACAAGTTCTTATGAAGCATAACTGCATTCCAAGTCAAGAAGATAGACGAAAGCGTACATACAGCAGCACTGAACGATGATATGTGTTAAAAAAGCGAAGAACAACCATTATAGAATAGTGTCTGAAAGAATATGAGGCAACACAAAGTTCTTCTCACAATAATACTCCTCACACAGATTCAGGTATGTACCTATATGAATAATATTAACTAAACAATATATAAATATAAGGGACATCACACAGATTGAGCTAGCCCCACTGGAGGTTGTGAACTTTTGCCTTGGGATACTAACTCAACAATACTATATTCTATAATAAATATATATATATAAATAACATCCAAGACCCAGGTCTTTTTCAGATTAAAAAAGATCATTTTTCATCTTGACCTGGTCGGGATCCGAACCCGGGACCCCCATGTCGCAGTCAGGCATGTTGACCACTGCACCACGGAGGCTGTCCAAACAATGAACTATTAGAACAATAATTACAGCAATGAAATGAATGACTTGTATTTATATTGCAGAGTTTCAAAGAATGGGATTTGAAGAGCCAAAAATGTCATGTCCACTGAAAGTGGATAAATCTGTTCAAGCAGAAATTTCATGTGCACCGAAGGAAGATAAATCCATTCAAGTATATATGACCCATAAATTTAGGAGTAAAGCCATCCAATCTAGGATAAAATTACTAAACCAGGCATCATCACCTTTGAAACTATCAATAAAAACAAGTTCCACATCACCATTTAAAGTTGAAACCATTTAAAATTCATATCAGGCCTAACCAAAGTGTCAAGAAATGTATTCATTGAGGAAGAACAATCTGACAGTGATATTTATAAACCACCTGAGGCCACATGCAGTTCCTCGCCATCAGTAGATTCTTTACAAGTTAAATCATCGTCTGACTGCAGCCAACTAATAGCAAAAGACAAAAAACTAGAAGCAGAGAAGGCGCTGACAAATACTATTAAGAAAATTGACAAAAAAACATGATTTTACCTTGGAACACCAAGGTAAAATCATGTTGTTATTTTTGGATTGATATATTAAAAGATGAAATTAATATTCCCAAACATTATGTAATGCTATGTTTAAATAAGATTAGAAATTTAGACAGTTGACAGATGATTATGGAATATCCCCAGCAAACTTCAAGTAAAATATTTATGAAAAACATACCACTGATAGCCAAATTTCGCTTTTACGCGAGTTTTATATGCTTAAACCACATTCATGTATAAATCTAAAGTTTCTAAAAATATTCGACGATATTATAACCATAGCATGTGCTTTAATTAATCTTCAAGGTTCTTTAGTAAAATAAAACAAATATAAATATTAAAATGTTTTTTTTTTTAATTTCTAATCTAAACCCATGTTGCACTGTACAATACTCTGATATAATAAAGGATATATATATTACATTTCCAAAAGTTCAGTAAGTTATTTTTTATCAAATTATCAACATAAACAAAATCAAATGATATATTTATTTCCCCTTATTCATAAAAACTGCTTAAAGTTAACGAGTGATTAGTGATTGTTTAACCATACATTTTTGATCTTTTAACATCACTTAACTTAAATCATCCTTTATGAATAAACACCAGTGGTTAAGGGGTTTATTCATAATCGATTTTTAAAGTTAAGTGACCTGCAAGCTTCTAAAATGTATGTTTACAAAATCGCTAATCACTAGTTAACTTTAAGCAGCGTTTATGAATAAGGGGGATTATTTCTACTTTTTTATTGTTACTGAAATCAGGGTCAGCTACACAATACAAACACTTTTTTTCTGGGATAAGTACATTTGAACTTGCATTTGCACATTATATTTTTTGGTTGCACTCCCATTTTTTACATATTTTTTATAAGTTTTTTCATTTAATTTCTATGATACCATCTTCGAAAATTCCATCTGGAAAGCCTGCAAGCATAGGGTATTCAGTGCTTAATAGGAGACCACACCTTCTAATTTTTTTTCTTAGTTTAGACTCCACTATTTTTTTAACTTCATCTTCGAGGATACACCCACGTTTCATACTTGGATTATCTGGAATTTTACCTCCTAATATAAGGGAAATCAATGTCCCATCAGTAGTTTTGCATCTACTTATATCAAATGCTCTGGAAGCAGTTTATCGTCTATATATAATTTATCGTCACGCTTAACTTGAACGTAGCTTATGGCATCATCTCCATAGGCAGCTCTTGAGGACCTGAAATTAAATTTACCTATTAAACCTCTGTTTACTACTAGGCATAATTTTGATAATTATTTATGTCTATTTATCTACAAGTCTACTTGTAAATGCGTAATCTTAAGAAACAACATGAGGTTACATTTATCTACCCACAGATTTCTATTTTATTTATATTGAGAGTAACCTCAAAATAAGTTAAAACAGCAGGTTGACCAGGTTTCTTACAAACAAAACTGAATTATTAACTCAGCAAGCTTAAAACAGTATTGTGCAGTGGATTTAACTTACACGCTGGTTTTCACATTGCGGAATTCCGATGAGTAAAAATCACTGTTTGATGCGAAAAACACGCCAAGCGTAACTGCGTTAATTCTGGGCAAATTATTGCTGTTTGCTTTGGCATATCCAGGTTCCATGGTTGCTCAGATCGTTCGTAATAATTTTCCTTTATAAAATGCTATATAAAAATGTACTCTGTGATAAAATGGTTGGAAAATACTGGGAATATTCGCACTACGTTCGAAATGACAATAGGTATGACATTTTGTCTTTAACGTTTTGTACGGTGTGACGTAATACTTTATGATTGGTGTTTGCTATCACGTGACTTGTGACCTATTTTGTGCAAGTTTATTTTATAAAAATTTAAATAATCCTATATTATTATTTACTAAATCTTTGTTTTTTCATAATCAAATGAACATCTTAATAGTTATACAACATAATGCATCCGATTTGTTTACAGTGGATACAAGCCTATTATGACAATAACCTAATTTAAAATGGTGGTGACAGGTTGTGGAAGCAATTTATAAAGCAAATGGCACGGGAGGCCACTGTTGAGAAAATGAGAACACAGGCGGATAATGTCATTTGTTTTATGTTTTGTGGGGTTCAATTTAAAGTAAATATTCTGCTGAGAATTTAGAAATATAAACAGAATAAACCAGATTAAAATGTATCTACATAATGCGTCATAAATGATTTAAAAATACACCTTTTAAAAATAAAAAGTTTTCTTCAGTTTTGGTAGTTCTTCCTCTTTCGATTGATTTGCATCAATTTTAACACAAAACTTTCTCAAGTCTGGTTTTAATAAAAGTACGTACTTAAAATTCTAATTTCAGAACCCAGCAGAGCTCTTAGTTATAATTCTACCAAGGTACTTACCTCTACCAACCCGTTGAGGGTGGTGTACGTGATGGATTTAGTAAACATATGTCCTAAATATGTATGTCCTGTATTCAAAACACGTATATTTATGTAAATGATTCTTTATAATGTGGACGAACCGCAGCGAATAGTTGCAACTAAATTGCGAACAATTGACATCTACCAGTCGATAAAAAATGTTATCAGACTGCCACACAGAATCATTTTGAACAATCGATTGATGGAATTTGTTTTTTAAATGGAATAACAAAACAGAATATATTAATAATAATAATTAATTACGCCATATAAATTCGCCTTGTAAACCTTTGTAAAATTAAACGCATGTCTGATGATGTAGCTTATTTATAAACAAATCCAACCTAATGACCACCACTATGAACTATCAATGAAAAACTTGTTATAGCCGCTTTAGTACCTAAAAGCATTTTCCTTAAAATTTTCATATACAGACATTGTTGTAGTAAACTGAATGTTTAAGTTTCTGACTCCATGATATTTCTGGAACCAAAAGATATTATATGAGGAATTTAATAATAAAAACAACATATCCGTCTCCTTCACAAAAATCTTAAATTCAGTCTTCAACAAGGGTATACCCCAGGAACGATTTTCAAAAATCGATCACGTAAAGTAGTTCAATAGAGGATGAAACTTTGTGTTGAACTTCGATATTTTTACTAAGTATGTACATATAGAAATAATTGATAATGGGATTGTAATAAGTTTCTGACTAATCCATTAGTTTTTGCGTCTCATAAATCAAAGGACAACACTCTGTTTTCCCATTACCATTGATCATTCCAGACAAAACAAAAGCTATCTACTAAGTAAATGCCTCATCTAATCTACACTCCATTAGTCTCTTATTATCTGATTAGCATCGCATTTATCTTCAACGAGAAGATGACAGTTCAAAGCCCAAATTTATTATTAACAGAATTTGGGGACTGAACTGACTAAGTACAGAACTTAGTAATGTTTTGATATAAGGCGGCCTTGTCGATTGTATTTGTTACACAAAAAATCCATTACAATGATTCTTTGCTTCTTCATCTTCGCTCTTGATACATAGCTTCATTACCCACGGTTACCCTTTATTTTGTAGGCCTTGGCCTGGCACGACAATGACTATTGAGGCCACAAAATAGTTATTATTATCTCATCATTGTCGGCATGTAACAAAGCGGTGACAAACGCAAGATAATGGACTTGGAAATCTCACTTATAATATTGTTTGAAGATTGACATATGAAATGGCGGGCACCATATTTGCTTTTGTGTTTCTATGATTGATATAAGTATGGCATAGATAGATACAAAAGCAACATAGGGTTTTTTTCTTTTTTCATATAAACAAAAAATGAAGACGACACAGTGCGGTGAAAACTCGTGTGTCGTCACTGCACGCTACACTTTTTAGCGACCAGTGACGTCACCAGTCACCACTCCTGATCTTTGATGCCTTTTATATTTGTAAATCTTTATTGTTTTGGTAAAACACAAAATACGTGTCTAGTATTTTTTGGAAATCTGACTGACGGACTAATTAGTTTTTTTAGTCAAATACCCTATTGTGAGGAGTTCCTGGGCCTTTCAGTCTTTAAATCTATAAACCATTTCTTATTTATCAAGTACCTGGTATTTGTAGACAGGCTGTCCTTCAATACTGTGATTGGATAACATTGTAAAAACAAATAAATAAAAATAGCCCGAAAAATTGCAACACTTAACACATTGCCTGTAGGACCAATGCCCGATGCGGCCGACGGGTTCTCGAGTGTCGATCACGCACCGGAAGACGCAGCTTGGGTAGGCCCCCGGCAAAGTGGACCGACGACCTGGTGAAGGTCGCAGGAAACCGCTGGATGCGGGAGGCTCAGGACCGGTCGTCGTGGAGATCCTTGGGGGAGGCCTATGTCCAGCAGTGAACGTCTTTCGGCTGAAACGATGATGTAAAGCCAATTATTTTTATAAGTGTTCCATCACTCATATTATAAAGGCGACAGTTTGTGGGTGTGTGTGTATGTTTGTTATTTCACGATCAAACGGCAAGCCGGATTTGGATGAAATTTCGCACAAAAAAGGTTTATGTCCAGGATTAACTTAATTAATTAGAATAATTTTATCTAGATAAAAGTGAGGCGTAGGTACTAAATATATACCCAGTTTTATTCAAGTCGAGGGATAACTTGCAGGTCGAATGCATTGAGTGGACCTGTTTATCATTCAGCGCTCTGAATGATGAGCAGGTTCACTCAATGCACTCTATTGACGCTTCACAATATCGTTCGTTTTGAAGCCTATTCTAATATCCTTTTGTGCACGGTCTGTTATCATAGTAAAGTTGAGGACAGAAGGTGCACTAGTCTTATCGTTTACACCAACTTTTAGACGGATTGAATATAGGCAGTGTCGACAAGAATGGCTTCAAAGCACATTATTAATTAAGAGCAATGGTGACCTAGTGGTATAAACTACGAGCACGATATCAAGCGCTTTACTTAATATAAATTATTTCATCACCACTTCTCTCAAAACGGTGAAGGAAAATATCGTGACGACATGTACTGGAGCCAAAAAAAAATCTAAGACATGTGACATCTATCAACCCGCACTAGGCCAGCGTGGTAGATTACGGCCCACTCGTCTAGCGGAGGCCTTCGTCTCAACTGTGGGAATATTAGGCTGAATATTATTATATGACATTATTGATGGAAATTATTTCAAGGCTAGTTCTTTTTGGGAAAACTGCAGCGGGTATATTCTGTGATAATTTCACAGTGAAAACTTGATGAAGTGACATTTAATCGTGTTGTTATTATTAATCATCCTCGGCATCCGTTAAAATGGCCGATCAATTCACCTAAATATAAAACAGCCATCACAATTTACATGAAAAAATGTTGAAAGGTTTGCAATTCAGTGTGTTGTTAGGTTATAATTTGTTTTCTTTACGATCCTTTAATATAGTATGAGACTGCGGAATCTAGATACCTTTATTTTTATTGTACTATCATTTCAGTGTCACTTGTAATGTTTGTTGCACCGGGTGACGTCTTTACGTTGGCGACGGCTGTCGCTAAAAACCAGCGCTGGGTTCTGTTTTGTATAGGGTCGCAGCACAATGCTGAGCGACTGCCGTTGTGCGTGGATGTCACGCATATTCAATGCAAATGCGTCATGTTTACAAATAAACGTTTTTTTTCTTTCTTTCTGTCTTATATTTTTAGGGCGTCGTACCCAAAGGGTGAAAACGGGACCCGATTACCAAGACTCCACTGTCCGTCTATCTGTCTGCCACCAAGCTGTATCTCATAAACTGTAATATCAAGACAGCTGAAAATTTTACAGATGAAGTATTTCTGTTGCCGCTGTAACTACAATAAGTAAAGGTCTATTTTTCAAAGATATAGCTTTGTACCTTCCGTGCGTGAATCCGACTCGTTGTTCAGAGTTGACCTTCTTCGTCTACACCTCTCGAATGTAAAATTCATATGAATATTAATAACATTCCTTTCTTTATTTCCATACCATTGTCTGCGATGGAGCTTTATCCAGTGCTCGGACAAATATGAATTCTTCTTTGTCGCTGCTGTACAACACTCATCTGTGCCAGAATTTTATAGGTCTGTAGCTTTCAAAAGCTCTTTAAATGGAGAATATGGTTTGATTTTTAGGGTACCGTATCCAAAAGATGAACCTCGACCCGGTTTTCTTTTAATGTTGCCCCACACTAAATTACTCCTGTATCGAGGGTGCGTTTACAAACATTTAAACACACATACGCAAACAGACATATCTGGAACAACTATCTGTAGTTCATACAAATATTTGTTCCGTGCAGGAATCGAATGCGCGACACGCAGCGCAGCAGTCGATCGCTCAGCCACTGCTCTAACCGTGTCGTCAAATGACGTGATATATTAAGACTCCATTGTCTCTCTCTCTCTCTTTTCAGGCTGTATGTGTGTCTTGGCTGTTGCCGCTATAACAACAAATACTAAAAACAGTTTTTTTTATATAAATATTGGTACTGATATAAATAAATGGACCCTTCATGTGCAAATCCGGCTCACACGTGTCTGGTTTTTCAATATACAATATTCTATTCTTGTATGCTATTGAGTGACAAACTCGACTCCGACGACACCGGTCCACTTAAGATTAAGAGGTCACCGACGTTTGTGGACGTTTGCAACACCCGGGGCGACGCAATTTTTCATTGATGCCATAAGCCCTTCCTTCCTACCTTGCATTGTTCGTGGATGTGAGGAAAAATTTTCCCTACATGTTCTTTTTGCGTTTTTTTCGTCACCTTTTACCGCAAATTAATGTTTTTACTTTTTAGGGTACCGTGTCTAAAGGGGAATAAACGGAACCCTTATCCGAACAGTTCGTTGTCTGTCACTGTATCAAGATTTTTTCTCAGTAACGCATCTTCAAATTAATATCGAATACGTAAGTGTACGGGGCATTGAAGCATCATAATCAATAATCTAGCTTCTAAATTAACACAATAAAATATACAGCCTATTATCATATACTCTGATACTCTCAAATAGATATCGATTAATTTGAAAGTATCGTACTTCCCGTTGACATCTTCATGGCATCGATATTATCATTTCAGCCGAAGTAAACCCAAGGCAAGATTATGTCCTCCCCGAAGCACCTGCACTCTGACCAGTTATTACCGCTTACATAGAGGAAAAAGTCCGAAAATAGTCAAGTTTACATCAGAAAATACCATAATCTGCCAATACTGTTCCCAATTAAGTTGGGATCTTCCAGCCTAACTAAGTTCAGCTAATCACCAGTACTTTACACGGAGTAACAACCCAGCTCACAATGGGCCTCATACAAAGGCTCAGAGTCCAAAGTAGAGAGAGAGTCCAGAGTACAAAGGGCGAAGGAAAGAGCTATGCTCGGAGTTTCTCTGCGTGATCGAATCAGAAATAAAGAGATCCACAGATAAACTAAAGTCACCGACATAGCTCTTCGAGTCGTTAAAATTAAGGGGCAGTGGGCGGGGACTTTGCTCGTAGAACCTCAGATCTTGAACCACCTCAGTCTGGAAGTCTATTGTAAAAATGTATACATTGGCATCTAAAAGAGCCACCTGTTTTGTTGAGCCTTGTTGTAGGTACAATAAATTTGTGCCTGTTCCTAGTATTTATATTATGGAGATCACTGTATTTTTTAAACAATTTTATATTTTTATGAGCATACAAAAGATTTTACAGCCACACAGTAGGTACAGCTACACAGGAGCTAAACTTAGTATTCGGGAACACTGTCGGAGCTGCTAAAACTTGGACAAAACTATCTTTGCATTGTGTAAATTCAATGTCTTTGTATTGTAATAATTGAATGGCACACGTGTGAGCACAACGTACTTGCTGTAAAGCATCTATTTGTTGGGTTAGTCTTTTTTTTCTTTGTTTTTTTTTTATGTCCATAATGGACGCTCTTAGAGTAGGTACAATATATTTCTGCAACGTTCTCATACGGTTGATTTCAAAATGAATGATGTAATCAAATATTTGTATCAATAGATGATAATTTAAAAGAGTGTCCATCGAATTTCTTGCCCGTTCTTCTCCATAGGTACCTACTCTTTGGAATAGGCGATTAGCTTCACCTTACTGACTGACCGACCTTCTGACAATTCAAAAGTGCCTGTAACTGGTTTATTTGAAATAAATGCTTTAATTTTGATTTTTACTCATACGAACATTTAAACTCACATACAGAAACAGCCAGACTCGGAACAACTGCCTGTAGGCCATACAAATATTTGTGCCGTGCGGGTATCTAACCCGCGACACGCAGCGCAGCATTCGCTTGCTCAGCCACTGCACAAACCATGTGATCATCAAATTTGTTCCAACTATGGAATTATACATTGTGCCGACAATCATTTACATTCGCCTTCTTAATTCACCGTTTTTAGATTCCAGACGTCGTCGACGTCTGTTTTGAAATACAAAAAGTCAAGTTGTTAATTTAGTAGCTAGAATTGATAAATTCCTACTAAAAATATTCTGATAATATCATTTTTGAAAGTTCGAAATGTGTAAATGGTTGGAAAAACAAATTTAAGCCACAAACCAAGTTAACAACTGTTAAGTTACGATTCTCGAAGCTAAGCCCGTAAATTCCGATTCAAGTCATCGATATTCCGGATAAAGGCGTGTCCGGACTAAGTTTCCAATTCCCAGAGTTAAATTCTCAATTCTCGTATTACGCCTTCCCAAGGATTTCTAACTGAAATCCAAAGACGTAGTATACAATCCAAGGATCTTATTGAAACATGTAAGTTTTGACCTACTTAGTAAGAAAATGTTTTCGCAGCCAGTAGCAGTTTTATTTTTCTCTTTAACTTGGCCGCGGTCGACAGGTGCGGGAATAAAACTTGCAACAAATATACCTGTTGTAAAATGTACAGAAGTCATTAATATGAACAAAGTTTAGCGATGTTGATAACCATTAACGGACTGTATGTTCACGTGGTTTTTTGTTTACCTTTGGTTAACCCAACTTTTGATTTTTTTTTCCGGGGTGGTAATCCTCAATGGATGTCCGCCGCCCTGGGGTGGGCGACGGGGTCTGTCAGACTCCGACCACTAGCGAGCGTGGGGCCGCGGGAGTCTAAATTCTTCCACGGCCCCACAACCTCGTGCTGGCCCGGTCTGTCCGGGCCTCGTCTCCTGCACGGGGTAGTGGGGTGCGAACTACCCCGTGCATCGCATCAGAGGCGCGCGCCGACACTCGCGCGCGCCCTGTCTCGGGGTTCATCGAATAGGGGGCGGGGACTTCCCCATGTCCCTCGCCCCTGCACCCATTCATACGGGGCAGAAGAGGGCGTTATCCGCCCTTCCTCGGCGCCCGGTGCACATCTGCTACATCACGTCCTCGCAGAAGGACACCACTGCGTCCCACGACTCTGCGCTACCGACCATCCTCCGCACTATTACCGACAGCGTCAGGTCGCCTCCTACTTCATTTGTGAGGTAGGAGAGAGAGGAGCGGCGCAGCACGCGCTCTCCGCGTGCTGCGCCGCTCCTCTCTCTGTGTCCTCCCCGCATTGGACGCAATGGTGTCACCGAACTTCCGGCTCCCTGCCTAAGCGACGCAGGTACTTGCCGAAGCAGCCCTGCCGAAGCAGTACATCATGCGCGCGTAACCGGAGAGACACCGGGGTGGTTTTTAGTCAGTAGGAGTCTGACAGACCCTGTCGCCCACCCCAGGGCGGCGAACATCCATTGAGGATTTTCCAACCCGGAAAAAAAAAAGAAAGGGTAATGCAATGTTAAACTCAACAACACGACCAACGATTCTGCGCCACAGGGAGATTGATCTGGAGATCCTCCACGACCAACCTCCCGACACAACAACATTTGGCGCATCATAACCGACACACATCGCAGCACAACTGCTCAGACCCGTCCTCCGTACGGCTTCACCAGACATCGTGCCAGAACACGACGAATCGCTTGACGGCAAGACTTTATATGATTGTAGGAGAATAAACAGTTAGGGCGAAACATTTTGTGAACTATAATAATCTATAGCAATAATCTCGTGTATTGGTAGTCGGAACGTATTATTATCTGGGGTTTCCAAGGGTAGGTGTATAAAGTTAAAGTGCCATATTGGATTTCATAATAAACCCTATGTTCACCGCAAATCAATAAATGTGTACGTGTATCATGTATAAGTTGCGAAGTTTTAGTAACATATTGAATATCTTTAACAAAAGATACACATAAACAATGTTGTTATTTCTTTATGCGAAACCGGAAACACATGTCTAATATTTTTAAGTAAAGAATCTATGTACAAAATTTCAATGAAAAACCACAAACTTATGAGCTTGTTATCTTAACTGGTTGTATGTACAAGAATAGTAGTCACCGGACCGCTCGCTCAACTGCGGCTGCAGCTGCAGCAGTGCGGCGTGGGGGGGGGGGGGGGGGCTGTCTCACATGCCTAATACTACGGTCTATCGTCACCTGTGTTGAGCACTCTGTAACCACACTGCAACTACTTCTAAATGTACATAGCTATTTGGGAAAAAAATATAACAAGGTGTAAAAATTATTGGGATCGATTCAGTTGCTTATTCTGAACAAACTATATTCAGGTTTCACATAAAGCAAAAAGAACGTTGTAGGCATGCCGCAGGTTGTTGGAAAGAGATAAGGTGTCCCCTGGGGCACAGGCGTGTGAAGGCACACGGGTGGGTTTTAGTCAGTAAAAGTCTGACACGCCCTTTCGCTCCGCACAGAGCGCGAGGGATCATTTGATGATTTCTTTTCCGCAAAAAAAAGGATACACATAATGTTATAAAAAATAAATTTACAATAATAAAAAAGTTGTTTACGTGTGCTCCTTGAATGATAGGAGACCACAGCGTGCACACATACGTGAGTATAAACACGATAAAAGTGACTTTGGTTGGAAGCAGTTGACCATGTCAAATATCTGCGATTATTGCTGGATGGGTCTTCGATGTAAGAAACGTGTTACTGAGAGGTCCGTGAGGGAGTACGTACTTAGATTGATTAATATGTTTAGAGTTTTAGTGGGATCAGGATCGTTCATCCCAACCACTTAAGAAGATTGTATATGTCCCTAATTCTTCGATTTCATAGACATCGGTAGCTATTTACTGGACAATAGCATCGATACACAATTGATCAAACTAGACAGATTACCTTGCCTTTTTGGTGGGTTTATGAAAAGCACTCCTATTCACTTGATGGAAGTCAAACTGATATTGCCTGTCTTTTTTTATTCGGCACCGATATTTAGGTGGTAAATATTATTTAAAATTTAAGTTTAATGATTTCCCTTTAATCGATATCCAGACACATACCGCTCAATAGCTTCGGATTTATAATGCGCAAAGTTGATTCACCAAATTGCACTGCTTGTAGAGTTGGTGAAGGTACATCATCATATCTTTGCAGAATGTGCTCGTTTGGGAGTCCAAAAGAGAGCCTTGAGCCTTAAAGCCTTTGGCAACAATTCTAATGTAGGCTTCTATAATAGCAGGGGGGATTGCGGTCAAGCGCTAGTTTATAATTATTAAAAAAGAAAAAAAATGGTAAATAATAATTCGTATCAGGTTGCGGGTAGACTAGTAAATATTAAGTTAAAGTAATTGTTTGTACTTCTATACAATCATCGGGATGATATAATATATATGTCGGAGACAGCAACGCCACAGCGGTACGGTCGACAGCATCTTCGTGTGGTGGTACAGGTTCCATTTCGTAGGTGAGTTTTGAATTAACGCACGGCGTGTAGATATACCCTCCAATCTTCATAATAACAATTTGAATAGGCAAACCGACAGTTTCGTTTCGGAGAAGTGCCTTGGTCCGCGTCTCGATGCAAAGTGACCGTTCGACGAACCCCACTTTCCAAAGCGACTCTGTCCATGTGCCGCCATCACAAAATAACGTCACAAGCGTTCGCCCCTCTACTACGTAAATCAAATCAACAACCTCTATCAAAATTATACTGACGATCTCCGACATATAGAAAAAGAAACTTGTAAATAAATTAAAACAAAAACATTATTTATGAATACAAATTAGTCTATTCGTACGAATGTGCTAACTACTGGAACGCGGTAACAGCGCGGCCAGGTGAAGAGATGGGTCGGGGAATAAGACAAGTGCGGACAGATCAACCTTTTATCGTCCCATTGCTGGGCACAGGTCTCTTCTCATACAGAGAAGGATTCAGCGTAATCACCACGCTTGCTCAAAGCGCGTTGGCGATTTCAGACTTAAAGTCTAGGTTTTCTTCAAACATTTTTTTTTTCACCTTTAAATCAGTCAATGGTGTCCAAGATATACTTAGAAAGTACATATACCTTAGAAAAGTTACATTGGTACTGGCCTAACCTGAAATCGAACCCGCACTCTCATACTCGAGAGGTTGATGAATACGATCGAAAAAGATGGACAAATGTATCACGTTTAAAACTGCATCAATAGTTTTTGTTCAATCTAGCAATCATATTTCGGTAGGGGCCATCGAAACCTGAACTCTAAGGTGAGCCAATAGATGTGTCCAGAAGTGTATAAACATGAAATATAAACCAGTACCTAAGATAATCTTTATTTCCAAAGCCTTAACTTCCACCATAATAATAAAAAGATATATAACAAGTTAACATAAACGTAGGCGCAGGTGTTCAAAGAGACTTTGATGGCCGATTTTATAGCTGCGAGAACCGAACCCGAGACCGCTCGTACAAATAAATGAAAAGCTTTTTATGTTCCGCGTTACCGACAGATGAAATTCATTTAAATGTTTTGTCTTGTTATCTCAGAAACGTAAAGCCGCGTACACATTTGTGACATGTCAAGGAACAAAACTCTATACAAAGCTGCAAACATAATGTAGGTAATATGTATCCGGATTTTTCCGCGATATCAAGTCTCTGTATTTATGGGAATCAATGTTCAATCCGAGCGGTAAGCTCATATAGATTTCGTTTCTTTCGGTTGACTAGTTCTGGTCCGGATACAACAAAAGGGTATTTATTCCACAATAGTCATTTGTATCGACAATGTTTTGATTTTCACATCTTTAGCTTATTGGTCGAAGCGAATACTCTTTTAATATATCTACATGTATGAAACAGTCACAAAATTTAACCAAAAAGTGATTGTTCCTAACTTAAAATAAGTATATACTTGTCTTACTCAACGTCATCATCATCATCGTCATCATCATCAACCTTTTATCGTCCCACAGGTATCCTCTCATACAGAGAAGGATTGAGCGTAATTCATTCGCTTGCTCAATGCGGTTTGACGATTTTCAGACTTAAAGTCCAGGTTTCCTCAAGATGTGTTCCTTCACCCTATAATCTGTCATTGGTGTCCCAAGATATTTTTTTTTTATATATAAATTATAAACTAGCGCATGACCGCAATCCCGCCTGATGGTAAGCAGTGACGCAATCGTTGATGGTAAACCGCGCTAGTTTATTAAGAGCCTATTCACTCTAGCCTTTAAGACACTCAAATTGTAGTCCGACGGAAACACCGCCGCCGGCAGATTGTTCCAGTCCCTCGATTTACGCGGTATAAAGGAGGAGGCGAAACGCTTCGTCCGGATCGTAGTGGTGTTAACAACGTAAGGGTGGAAACTCGCCGTACGACGGGTTGTCCGATGGGGGAATTAAATCAGGCAATTCCCTCGCGCACTCCCCAAAATGCATCCTATAGAACTCCGAAAGGCTGGCTACTCTACGCCTGTGCTCTAGGCTTTGGAGACCATCTCGAGTTAAATCAGGGTCACTAATCAGCCTCTTCGCACGCCTCTCCACTGAATCCTAAGTGGCCTGGTGGCACTTAGCAGTACCAACCCAAATGTGGCTGCAGTACTCCCCACACGAACGAACTTGTGCTTTGTACAACATTAGAAGCTGTCCTGGTGTGAAGTACTGCCGGACTTTTGCGATAACGCCAAGTTTCTTGCAGCCACTCTGGCCTTGGACTCAATGAACCGCCCAAAGTTTAGATTCGAGGAAATCTCAACACCCAAAATCTGAAGGCGGTCGGTACACTCTAAGGATACATTTAGAAAAGTAGGAGCCAAGGTGAACGGGTTTAAAAGTTACATTGGGTACTTGCCCGACCTGGAATCAAACCTGCACACTCATACTTGAGAGGCTGGTGTTTTAACCACTCACCATCACGTCATCGTCACCATCTGCCTAGCCTATGTCAAAAACATTAGAGTCGGTTAATAATCTAAACGGTTGCAGCTGAGTACCAGTTTGAGACTGCTTATCTACCTCCACAACCCAGTTACTGGGTTATATAAAACCGCTTGTAAGACGTTGTCAGACCTTGGGCTTCTGACTACCAGTAACGATTGTAAAAGATACACTAATGACAGCCAGGATCAATTGCTTGACCTGCTTTCCGAGGCACGAGGGAGGTTTAGTATGATGAAGTCTGTAAGATTTCAGACATCCACGGATGAACCACGGCAAGCATATGTTGCTTAACCTGTAGGGTAATTGCTTAACAACCTATCGGTAGCAATGGGTTTCGTTTTGACAGTTCACCGACGTTCAGTGCATTGTATACGCTGTTGAGCAAACAATTGTTTTGAACTAATAAAGCAATGGACTAGCAATATACTTCGAAATTATTCCAATCGATAGTACTTGTGTGTTATGTAATTATGGCACTGATCGATCGGCCAGTGCGATTAGTACTACTTAGCTATAAACCCCTCTCTCTACATACTTCTCATAGAAACTTAACAAGTTGATAACTTCATGCGACAGTCTTGGGACAGTCGCAGCATGAATTTCCCAAAGGCACACCACTTACAAGTGGCGCGCGCTGTTCCTTTTACACTTGCATTAGTTTTATAAAGTTTGCCATGCATGCGGCGACATTTTGTGGCGGCAAGTTGTGATGTTAGTAGAGGTGACCGCCGCTTGTGGCAGTAACATAAAGTTACTTTGTTGTGTACATTGGAATAGAATACTCTTTATTATGTACACCATATAGATTACAAAAACATAAATATAAAGATTTTACAAAGGGTGACACAATGGGCGGTCTTATCGCTAAGAGCGATCTTTTACAGACAACCTTTGGATGGAATAGTAAGGGGAAGGAGAGAGAAATAATGTAGGTAGTCTAGTGTACTATTTACATAGATTATACAATAAATATGTACGTTAAGTGTATCATACTAGTTTAAATAAATTTTTACATCTAATTAATAAATATCATACAAGAGCACCTAAATTATTAATATGTTTAAAGAGAGAGGAAATGCTTTTTTTATCATAGTTTTAAAAGTAAACAGTGTTTGAGCACGCCTTACGGACACGGGCAAGTCATTCCATAGCCGAACTGCTTGTACAGTAAAGGATTTATCGTAAAAACTAGTGGAATGCATGTCTAATATCAGGTTTTCCGATGACCTCAGATATCTATTATGTGTGTCATGAAGGAACTTGAAACGTTCTTTAAAATAAGAGGGGGTTTTAGGATTAAACAAAGTGCTGTAGAGCTGAAATAGGATAGGAGAATTCCGGCGAAGACATATATATGGTAAGCCACTTAAGCTTTGTACGAAATTCAGATATGTGATCATATTTGCGCAGGCCAAATATAAATTTTATGCAAAAGTTTTGAACATATTAACGTGGCATGTCATTATTGTTCTCTGACCAAAACATAACAAAGCGCGGAAATTCTTGGTTAACTATATTTGTTTTAGATTCAACAGAAAAGGTACAAAAACCGACTTTCAAGAAGATTTGGTGAACTCATCAAATAACATCATTCGACTACACAATCGGACAGTTACACAAACACCCGTCGGAACATCCTCTAAAACTACAACTACTTGTACAATGAAACAGTGTCTGGAGCGATTCAACCGTGCAAGAAAATATCTATCACAGAATAGAAAGATTCCTACAGAGCTGGCTCCATACAACGAGCGATTTACGTACAAACTCAAAAAAATGTATATATGGTCTAGAATATATTACCTTCTCCACAATTTGTGTTCTATAATAGTACTAGCTTTCCGCCCGCGGCTTCGCTCGCGTGGAGATCGGTTATATCGCGCTTTTCGCGCAAAGGACCCTATTAGGACTTCTAACTCTACGTCTGCAAAATTTTAAAACAATCGGCTTAGTAGTTACGGCGTGAAAGCGGAACAAACAAATAAACAAACTCACTTTCCGATTTAAATTATTAGGATATTTGGTGTACACCTACAAATATTCCAGTAATCTCCCTTGGGAACTTGATGTTCTTTTAGGACCAAAAGTAGCCTATGTTACTCTCCATCTTTTCAACTAACTGTATTCCAAAAATCAGGTCGAATGATTGCTTAGCTACGGCGTGAAGGAAGGACAAACAAACAAACAAACACACTTTCACATTTATAATATTAGTATGGATTATGCTATTGACTGTATAGCGAGTGCAGACATACTCCCGATTTCGTTTAAGATTCAATAAAACATTACAAATAAATAGAAGATGTGAACTTAGATACAATTATATTACTTTATATATCCATGTTTTAAAGCAAAATATGTAATACATTTTTCTATTCTACGTACGTACGCGTCTATTTGTGAGAGTGTTTGTTTCGCCCGGTTGTAGTGAGTCGGCTTTCTGGCCCAAGTAACTATTTTGTGCTGCAGAATCAATTCAGTAACACGATAAAATCTCTACCACCCACATGCAAACAGTCCCTAACATCGCTCATAAAACAGCGCTGTACCGCAGTGCATTCGTCTTTGTAAAATAAACACAACATGCAAAATTTATCGTATATACCACCAATTCTATTCAAAAACACAACTTTAGTTTTTGTTTATAGGAAACCTGAACATAGTTAGCTCGGAATAAGCAACAGAATCAATAACAATAATTTTTACACCATTTTTTTGTTTTTTTTTTTTATATAAATTATAAACTAGCGCTTGACCGCAATTCCGCCTGATGGAAAGCAGTGATGCGGTCGTTGATGATAAAGCGCGCTAATTTATTAAGAGCTTATTCGCTCTAGCCTTGAAGACACTCAAATTGTAGTTTGACGGAAACACCATCGCTGGCAAATTGTTCCAGTCCCTCGATGTACGCGGTATAAAGGAGGAGGCAAAACGCTTCGTCCGGATCGTAGAGGTGTTAACAACGTAAGGGTGGAAACACACCGTACGACGGGTTGTCCGATGGTGGAACGGAGAGGGGGCAATTAAATCATGCAATTCCCTCGCACACTCCCCAAAATGCATCCTATAGAAGACCGAAAGGCTGGCTACTCTACGCCTTTGCTCTAGGCTTTGGAGACCATCTAGAGTTAAGTCTGGGTCGCCAATCAGCCTTTTCGCACGCCTCTCCACTAAATCCAAAGTAGCACCAGCCCAAATGTGACTGCAGTGCTCCCCACACGAGCGGACCTGTGCTTTATACATCATTAGAAGCTGCCTTGGTGTGAAGTACCGCCGGACCTTTGCGATAAGGCCAAGTTTCGCAAAGGTCGGTTTTAGTTTCGTCTAGCAGCCACCCTGGCCTTGGACTCAATGAACCGCCCAAAGTTATGGTTCGAGGAAATCTCAACTCCAAAAAGCTGAAGGCGGTCGGTGCACTCCAAGGATACATTTCGAAAAGTAGGAGCCAAGGTGAACGGGCTCCTTTTGGCGGTGAAAAGACACGCCTGTGTTTTACGATATTGTAATATATAATAATAATGAAATTTGAAATATTCTTCTTTTTTAAAAAAAAGTCAAAACACCATTTTGACGAATATTACTATAAGTAATGCGACCACGTGCCGCGTGCCCTGCCTCCCGTCGCCCGCGCATGAATTGCTTACCGCACATGTATTAAGTTACCTCTTTTTGCGAAATAGTATTTATTTTTATAGGGGGATTTTTTTTAACTTAGCCCGGCTATGTGGGCATTAGTAGAATCAGTTATCGATACCTAACAATACCTTTAGGGATCGGACAGGGTTTTCTTTACATATTGTATCTATACAAAAAAAAATGTTGTATTGTTTTTGAGCCAGCCTCATACTGAGTTCTGGCAAATTCAAATAGTAAGGAGCAGTATGAGCTATGTGAACGAATAAATTTTGATTATCCTTTTTAGGTTTTCGTGGTAAACTAGGAACTCTTATAATTTCGCTAAGTCTGTATATCTGCTTATACGTCCGCAGATATAATCTCAGTGGGCGTTGCCATTAGAAAACTGAAATTAAAATTAATTTACGGATATATAAATTGCCCCTACAAAATGGTACTCGTAAAATAAAAAGGGTAAAAAAATGTTTTATTAGGGGTGGTCCCGTACACGTTAAATGGGGGAGATTTTCTTCTCTTTTCAAATCTAACGTGTAATATATTGTTGGATAGGTATTCAAAAATGAATACGGGTTAACGACAATAATTTTTTCATAATGTTAATATTTTCGGAAATATACCAAAAGAAAAAAATATTAAAATCACGTTCACGGAATCCAAAATTACCACTGAATATCTAACATATGTGTCATGTACTCGCCATTGATGTTGATGCCCAGTCCTCTCCAGTCCAGAACCTTGAAGACATCCTCCAATGCAGCGGTGAACAATTTCGGGGAGATAACATCTCCCTGTCTGACACCACGCTGGAGAGGTATTGGTTTCGAGGTCTGGTCCTGTATTCGGACTGACATGGTGGCGTTTTCGTACAAACCCTTCAGCGCTTCAATATACCGATAGTCTACTTGGCACCGCTGGAGAGACTGCAGTACAGCCCAGGTCTCGATCGAATCAAAGGCTTTTTCGTAGTCCACAAACGCCAAGCAAAGGGGTAGGTTATACTCCTCGGTCTTCTGTATAACCTGCCGTAGCGTATGTATGTGGTCTACTGTGCTAAAGCCCTTTCGGAAACCGGCTTGTTCGGGTGGCTGGAAGTCGTCAAACCTGCAGGCGAGACGATTCGTGAGGACTCTCGAAAACAACTTATAGACATGACTCAGAAGTGAGATGGGTCTGTAGTTTTTCAAAAGGGTGTTGTCACCCTTTTTGAAAAAGAGTACCACCACACTTCTGTGCCATGCCTGTGGCGTTTTTCCCTTGACTATGACGGAATTAATAACAATGGGCCTTATAAGAAGGCTCAAAGTCACTCAAAGGGCAATGGAGAGGGCTATGCTTGGGGTTTCACTGCGCGATCGAATCAGGAATGAGGAGATCCGCAGAAGAACGAGAGTGACCGACATAGCCCGAAGAATTGCAACACTAAAGTGGCAGTGGGCTGGACACATTGCCCGTAGGACCGATGCCCGATGGGGCCGACGGGTTCTCGAGTGGCGACCACGCACCGGAAGACGTAGCGTGGGTAGGCCCCCGACAAGGTGGACCGACGACCTGGTGAAGGTCGCGGGAAACCGCTGAATGCGGGAGGCGCAGGACCGGTCGTCGTGGAGAACCTTGGGGGAGGCCTATGTCCAGCAGTGGACGTCTTTCGGCTGAAATGATGATGATGAATGATGATCTAACATATTATGTATGTATAAACCCGTCCACTTTGTATAAATTAGTAACCCAATTTTCCGAGAGATGGCGCTGCAATTTGCGTTATTCGCGCGGTTAAGATTTTTTCTGAGTTCCATACTCGTTCCGACCCCATGGGATGGGTATGAGCTATTAAATTGTCGAACTAGTGGGTTGCTGTCTCGTTGTCATTGAAACATTAAACATTGTCCATAACGTACAATATCTACGTAAACACTTGCAGAACAGGATTGATTCGCAGACAAAGCGCGCATGTGATATTTATTTAGCCGTCAGTCTGTGTTACAACCCCTTCCCACTACTCTTGGTATACTACCTCTTCCCACTACTACTGGTGGGACCCAAAAGTAAATAATTTTTCCAACTTTTCGTGTGTAGTTGAAATCTGTAACTCTTCTATTAGTTCGTGGACCCATTTTTAGGATTCCGTACTTAGTGCATCCATTTACTGTAACAAATTGCCCATTTTTTTAACCATTAAATGGGAATCCTTATTGTAACGGACGGAAAACGGAACCCTACATTGACCGTGGCCCAACATTCTCTTGGACGGTTTTACATGTGATAACTCCAGAATGAAGATTACTAGGCACAAATAATCGGCAGAAAAGCCCATGGAGCTCTGGGCTGTCTCCCCGCAATGTGACACAAGCTACAGTGAGCTGGGCAAAGCCTCTTCTCGCCTCCAACGAGTTTGTCCAATGTTTGTTACTGATTTTTTTATTGATTTATTTATAGCCTAATCAGCCTGCTCTTGACTTCGACCTTGTCTGATGGAAGTTGATGGATGAGGTATAAGATGGAATATGCATGCTAAGAAGATGCATGTTCCATCTTATTTGAAGGCTGACGGTAGCAGAGACAATGACACTGGCAGAGTTAAATACTTTGACCGTGTGCATAGTAAATTTAGGCTGCTGACGGTAAAGACAGCTTCAAACAAGTGAACACTTGTTTTAGAATTTATAAAGTAGGGCGGTACAGTGCCGTATTATTACATTTTTGTTCTTATTTGAAGTAAATGTCCGTGCTAGCCGTGCTAGGGATTTTGAAATAAAACCTCAATTTGTGGGTCAAAATTATTACATGGCATCAACTAGTTTAAACCAAACTCTGCTGATCAGCCATCATCAAAGTTAGTGGTTTAAACTAGTTGATCTCCCTGTTAAGTCAGGATAAGTGCATGGAGAACATAATATGGTAGCTATTTTATGCGTGATTGAGCAACAACATCTTCCAACTTCTTTCTTTTTTTTTTGTATTTCTGACACAAAGAATACTTTGGCTGTAATTCTTGTATAGTAAATAATTCTAGTAGGAATTTACTTCAAAAAGTTGCCTAGCGTAGGCGTATCATAATGGTTAAATCATGAGGATATAAGAACAGTCTGACAACTTACGGAGAGAGAAACTTTTGCTACACAAGTGGTTCGTACTTGTATAACTAATACATTTATAACTGAAACTCGTGTTATCGTGGTTGCCAGGGCAGTTTTATGAAATAATCTGTAGAAAATACTGGTACAATGCGTGACTTCTTAAAAATGTCCCTACTATATTTTTTAAATGCACCTCTTCAATCTATAGAGAAGTACAGAAGACAGACTCCATATAACGTGTGAAAGCTGGCACACACACACACACACACGCGCGCGTTCTTATGGCGTTCTCAAACAAATGCCAGTCGCGAGTACGCTTACAGTAACTGTAGGTGAAGCAAGTATACATATGTTTTCATGCATTTTCATTACATGAAGTCGATCTAAGTACTTTTCCTCAATTATTCTGTACTTAATTTGTTTACGTGATTAGATTTAAAACTTGTTTGTTGGATAGTTTCCTAATTTATGACCGTGTCGGCTCGTTGCAGTGTTCTCGAAACTGGTTCGGAAGTTTCGAGAATACAAAATAGTTTACAGAATATAGAAGGATTCATAAAAAATATAAGTATCTAATATTTCGGCGGGCGGCAGGGCACGCGGCACGTGGTCGCCGCTATTCGCTCAAAATAATATCGGTGTTGTCACTTTTTTAAAAATGACCAAATTTCGGGGAAGTTGGAATTAATTCGCGGGAAAAAGGATTATTTCAAAATTCATTTGTTTTGGTACTATGATGATTACGTAAAATTTTATATTATATTTGGTCATGTGTTTACCTAACCTTTATTATTCTTATGGGTCGGACAGGGTTTTCTTAACATACTGTATATCAGTAACATAAAGAAGTTGTTGAAATTTATGACGTACCTATCTAGATATTATTGAGCAGTTCCACATGATATGTAAATTCATCGTATCGTAGTAATTTCATACAACTGGTAAAGTTGAACAATTGAGATTTGAATAAACGGACAAATAAAGATGATAGGCAATTTGCTCACAGATCTAATTCCCTGACTGTAGTTAACTAAATCTGCTGCTCTGATTGGTTGACCAAAATAACCAATCATTTTAATGGATATGATATTTGAAGACAGATTAAAGTAGAAAGCTTTTAGTGTCCTGGGATTACAGTTATATACCCTGGACGTGTATTGTTCGTATCTGTAGAGCTGTTCCAGATAGCGTACTGTTATTTATTTATGGTTAATTTATCTTTAATGGATTTAGTAACTATTTCATCTGAACTGTCTTCTTAGACTGCATTCAGTTATTTCCATGTAAAAATCGATTTAGATCAAGCGATGTTGATACATAGATATGATACTTTTACTCTTGCATTGGAAATAACTAAAAGCCTCGGCTTACAATTTATAAGAATCCGTTCCGAACGGGCCCTTTTACTAAGACTTCATTGTTCGTCTGTTTGTGTATCTGACAGTTGAAATGTTCACATATGACGTATTTCTGTTGCCAACAAATACAACAAAAAAGTTTTTTGCTTTTATACTAATGGTACGAAACCTCTCGTGCGCGAGTCCGACTCGCACTTGACAGGTTTTATTTTTTTAATTATTATAGACTTGTGCTTGACTGCACTCCCGCCTGATGGTAAGCAGTGATGCAATCGTTGATGGTAAAGCGCGCTAGTTTATTAAGAGCCTTCACTCAAAAAACTGAGTGAATAGGAAGGAAGACGGCAGTTGAGCGAAGTGATGCAATGTTAAAAAACCCAACAACACGATCAACGATGCTGCGCCAGAGGGAGATTGCTGCGACTGCTCAGGGGGGCAATCGCGCTAAAATTATTCATCATCATCATCATCATTTCAGCCAAAAGACGTCCACTGCTGGACATAGGCCTCCCCCCAAGGTTCTCCACGACGACCGGTTCTGCGCCTCCCGCATCCAGCGGTTTCCCGCGACCTTCACCAGGTCGTCGGTCCACCTTGTCGGGGGCCTACCCACGCTACGTCTTCCGGTGCGTGGTCGCCACTCGAGAACCCGTCGGCCCCATCGGGCATCGGTCTTACGGGCAATGTGTCCAGCCCACTGCCACTTTAGTGTTGCAATTCTTCGGGCTATGTCGGTTACTCTCGTTCTTCTGCGGATCTCCTCATTCCTGATTCGATCGCGCAGTGAAACCCCAAGCATAGCCCTCTCCATTGCCCTTTGAGTGACTTTGAGCCTTCTCATAAGGCCCATTGTTAGCGACCACGTCTCAATTCCATATGTCATCACTGGCAACACACACTGGTCGAAGACTTTTGTCTTGAGACACTGCGGTATTTGGGACGAGAAGATTCTTCGTAGCTTCCCGAAAGCAGCCCAGCCGAGTTGGATTCGACGATTGACCTCTTTCTCGAAGTTGGACCTTCCTAACTGGATAGTTTGTCCCAGGTACACGTAACTGTCAACAACTTCGAGAACAGAGTCTCCAATCTTTATAGGAGTCGGTACAACATGGGCATTAGACATGACTTTCGTCTTGCCCATGTTCATTTTAAGACCGACTCGCTCGGAGGCTCTGCTGAGGTCTTCGAGCATTGTACTCAGGTCCTCCGCGGTCTCAGCCATGACTACGATATCATCAGCAAACCGAAGGTGTGTCATGTACTCGCCATTGATGTTGATGCCCAGTCCTTTCCAGTCCAGAACCTTGAAGACATCCTCCAATGCAGCGGTGAACAATTTCGGGGAGATAACATCTCCCTGTCTGACACCACGCTGGAGAGGTATTGGTTTCGAGGTCTGGTCCTGTATTCGGACTGACATGGTGGCGTTTTCGTACAAACCCTTCAGCGCTTCGATATACCGATAGTCTACTTAGCACCGCTGGAGAGACTGCAGTACAGCCCAGGTCTCGATCGAATCAAAGGCTTTTTCGTAGTCCACAAACGCCAAGCAAAGGGGTAGGTTATACTCCTCGGTCTTCTGTATAACCTGCCGTAGCGTATGTATGTGGTCTACTGTGCTGAAGCCCTTTCGGAAACCGGCTTGTTCGGGTGGCTGGAAGTCGTCAAACCTGCAGGCGAGACGATTCGTGAGGACTCTCGAAAACAACTTATAGACATGACTCAGAAGTGAGATGGGTCTGTAGTTTTTCAAAAGGGTGTTGTCACCCTTTTTGAAAAAGAGTACCACCACACTTCTGTGCCATGCCTGTGGCGTTTTTCCCTCGACTATGACGGAATTAAATAACTTCTGAAGGGCCCTAAGGATCGGTTCACCACCCGCCTTCAGTAACTCTGCCGTTATTCCGTCATCGCCCGGCGCCTTGTTGTTTTTAAGCTGTTCCAGAGCCAATCGAATCTCCTGCAGGCTGACGTCCGGGATATCTTCGGTGTAGTGTCGGGTTAATCTTGCTCTAGGATCTTCAGCAAGATTTAATGCGGGTTTTGTCGTCGAAGTGTAGAGCTGTCCATAAAAATTCTCGATTTCCCTCAAAAGCTCGGGCCCGGACGTTATGATCCTGCCGTCGTCAGTCTTCAGCTTGCTTAGCCGGCTATGCCCAATAGTCAGATCCCTAGCGAAAACTTTAGAGCCTCTGTTTCGCTCTATGGCCTCCGTTATACGCTCGGTATTATACCGACGTAGGTCGCGCTTCAGAGATTTTGAGATCTGCTTATTGAGCTGCCGGTATCTGCAAGCATCACTTGACGAACGCAAAACCATCTCACATCTATCCTCCATGAGCTCGAGAGTGTAGTCCGAGAGCTTTTTAGTTCTATTTGTACGGCGGGTCTTAAAATACTTGGTCCCGACCGTACGGACAGCTTTTACAAACCCGTCATTGTATTCGTCCACGTCGCCACTTAGGCATTCGAAGCGATTTTGGAGCTCGAGCTGGAAACCTTCGGAGTTATGGATCTGGATGGGTGCTGGCCGGAGCGTAGACTTCATCAGGCGAGATCTTTCGGACACTATATTCAGATTCAATGTGCCTCTGACCATACGGTGATCGCTGCCGCATTTGAGCAAGTTGATCACTGAGACATCATTGAATATGTGCCTTTTTGTCGTCATAATGAAGTCTATCTCGTTCTTAGTGACCCCGTCGGGACTGATCCAAGTCCACTTTCGCTGTTCACGCTTCTTGAAGAAGGAGTTCATCATAAAGAGTCCCTCCTTCTCCATGAAGCCAGCTAGCATGTGGCCTCGGTAGTTCCGACGCCCAAATCCAAAATTTCCCAGTCCGAGCTCTTCACCGCTCCGCTCTCCAAGTTTAGCGTTGAAGTCCCCCATGACAACGCTGTAGTGAGTTTTTGAGCTATGTATGGCTTTAGAGATGTCCTCATACATAGTCTCTACTTCATCGTCGGAGTGTGTCGAGGTCGGGGCGTATACCTGAATGACCTTCAGCGAATACCGTTTGGTTATTCTGAGTACCAGGAACGCCACCCTGGTCGACACACTCTCGATCTTCACTACATTGTCCACAAGGGACCTGTGGACGAGGAACCCGACACCACCTTGGGACTGATGGTCGCCCTCCCGGAAATAGAGCAAGTTACCGGATTTAAGGATTATCGAGTCCTCACCCTCTCTTCGGACTTCAGATAATCCCAGGACACCCCATCGTAACCTGCTCAATTCTTCCTCCAGTTCAATAACCCTCTCGTCGGTCCGCAGTGTGCGCACGTTCAGTGTTGCCAGGTCGATCCGTCGTTGTTTGTGGTAGCCGGATCTCTTCCGGAGATTCTTCGCACCCCTTGCCCCGCCGTTACCTTGGTCGCTACCACAATGACCAGGAATAGCGGAGCTGCCGGGGACTAGGGGCCTTGGCTTAGTCGTGTGCATCATTATGGGGGGGGGGGGGGGGGTTGCCATAATCCCCACGCTTGGCAAGCGGGTTGGGGATCGCAGGATTTGATATTCCACAGAAGAAGCGCTGCTGCCCGCTTCCCTGGTGAGAGAGTTCCCTTAGTCGCCTCTTACGACACCCACGGGAGGATATGGGTTGGTACTATTCTAAGCCCGGTACCACACGGGGCAAATTATTCAACCAAAACAAAATTGGATTTTTTTTACTAAACTAATGAACTAAAAAAAATAGTAAAAATTTATTAATATTTAATTTTAAAAAAAGTTGTAAAAATGTATTTAGTTGAATAAATCTGAGCAGTTGTGTTGCGATGTGTGCCGGGTACGATGCGCCAAAGTGTTGTTGTGTTGGGAGTTTGGTCGTGGAGGGTCTCCACATCAATCTCCCTCTGGCGCAGCATCGTTGATCGTGTTGTTGGGTTGTTATGTTTCGTATCGCGCTAACGGTTTAACCATAACTAGATCGTAACTGGAACGTAACCGTTCTCAAATGTAAAAGTTGGAACAAAGCTAATTTTTTCCATGCCATGTCAAACTTACGTCTAAACGATTAGATTTATTTATAATTGATTTAGTTTTAATTATTATATGTGATGAAATGTATCACTCACACCTACATTGATTTTACTTCAACCGAAGTTAAAACTTTAGCGCGATACGAAATGTGATCGAAACTAAACCATAACTTTAACTGGATTAGATATGAACAAGAGTTGAACTTCTACTGTTTTATTTAGCGCGATTACCCCCCAGGCCCGTCGTCCGGAATTTATGTTTTTTTTTGGTAAAATTGTGTTGATATAAAAACAAAAGTGTGCTGTTTGACACAACAGAATATGTTAGCTTGAACATTCGTTCGTCTGATACAATTTTTTTTTTTAATAATTATAAACTAGCGCTTTACCGCAATCCCGCCTGATGGTAAGCAGTGATGCGATCGTTGATGGTAAAGCGCGCTAGTTTATTGAGAGCCTATTCACTCAGAAAAACTGAGCGAATAGGAAGGAAGACGGCAGTTGAGCGAGGTAATGCAATGTTAAACCCAACAACACGACCAACGATGCAGCGCCAAAGGGAGATTGATCTGAATACCCTCCACGACCAAACTCCCAACACAACAACATTAGGCGCATCGCACCCGGCACACATCGCAACACAACTGCTCAGACCCGTCCTCCGTACGGCTTCACCAGACATCATGCCGGAACACGACAAATCGCTTGGCGGCAACACTTTGTCTGGTGGGTGGTAACTTCAGCCGGCGGCCGATGTGGCTGATATGGATGTGGCTCGACAAGGTGAATGATGGTCGCGGGAAACTGATGGATGCGGGCAGCATGTCCGGTCATTGTGGAAAACTTTGGGAGAAGCCTTTGTCCAGCAGTGGACCTCTATAGGCTGCAGGCTGAGTAATATACCTACTGCAGAAATCCACCCTATTTCAAGTTAAACAAATATCAACTTTATTACTATGGCAATTCAGTTGATTTCAGAATATAGCACTATAAAAATAATTAAAAATGCAATTGATTTTTTTACATAAACTAGACTTTGTTGTGCAGGAGCTAAAGTTATTTTTCTATAAACTTGTGTTGGTTTATATTTTTAGCAGATAAGTAACGATTGCAGATTACAGACAGACTTTGAAAAAAACACTATAATCGAATGCAAACCCAGGTAATCGAAGACCAATGAAAGACCAATTAAGCATAGTTCCTTTACGTCAGAATCTCCGGATATGGTTCATAGCGGTCTGAGCAACCACGCCCCGGGGAAATCATGGCTAAAGTAGAACCGCCATGGATTAGTATCGTAAAAAACCCATAGATTAAAACTGTGTATTCAAGGCACTTTTAGAAAAGTCTTTTCTCTAAAACATGTGTTACTTCCTACTATAAATTTCATCTGCCTATTTTTTTTTCTTTCCAAAGAAGTAAACATGTAGACCCACATTGTACCACACATACAAACAACGCGTCATACTGACGTCACACGAATTCTACATCTCGCAATGAAAGTTTACCTACCGTGCAACTAGCATACATACAACTTCCCAAAATCAACCATTGGGCTGATGCCTACCAGACATAAGACCAGTCTGGTCGAAGAATCCTCCCTTTTCTGTAGAAGATGTGTGAACTTTTCTCCCGGTACCTCATGCTTCTAAAGTAGCAAAAACATTAAATTGAGAATAGGGACATCTTTCATGAGAAATTTAAATACTTGTTTCAGTCTGTGCATAAACCCGACATTTGTGATTCTTCTGTCAATATTAATTGATGTCACTCTGCGGTTGGTTGGTTAAACGAACGCTTATATCATTAAAGTATGGTGTCGATAACGATCTGAGCTAGAAGTTATTTAAGCCGCAGATTAAAACTTAACCGCGAATTAGTACTTGTGTGTGGATTGGAAATTATTCCACAGGATTTTGCTATTAGGTTTAAACGCATTAGTATGCGTTTAAACCTAATAGCAAAATTTGGATGAACGGGACCACTAGGTCCCGTTCATCCAAATCTGTTGACAGTGTTAACTTCTTTTTTACAATATTAAGTAAGTTATGATGGCTGATTTTCACACATCTGATAACCTTAGTTGTGGAATCATTTTAAAAATTAAATAGTTATTTAACATCATACAATAACTGTCCAAACTCAATGTCACCCCTCCTTTCTCTGAAGGAATATTAAACATAAAGATACAGCGGCAAGTGTGAATCTTTGGATTAATCATTCAATTAATTTAACCACACTAAGTCGTTATATTTCTATCATTCGAAAAAGTTATCTGGTGATTGAAAAATTCGAATCTGGAACAATAAAGCCAATCAAAAAATTAATCAAATTACCGTTATGTAAAGAGTAGCAAGGTAGCTTATTAGTAAAAGTTATCTGACGATTAATAAATCGCCTCTAAGTCAAAAAACCGCATAACAATATTCTACTATTCTTTAGGATGTAATTTGGAGAGCATGCGAGGGAATTGCATGATTTAATTCCCCCATCTCCGTTCCATCATTGGAGGACCCGTCGTACGGCGAGTTTCCACCCTTACGTTGTTGACACCACAACGATTCGGACGAAGCGTTTTGCCTCTTCTTTTATACCGCATACATCGAGGGACTGGAACAATTTGCCAGTGGCGGTGTTTCAGGGCTAGAAGTGAAGTAGGCTCTTAATAAACTAGCGCGCTTTACCATCAACGATCGCATCACTGCTTACCATCAGGCAGGATTGCGGTCAAGCAACATTTTATCTATACTAATATATAAAGCTAAAGAGTTCGTTTGTTTGTTTGAACGCGCTAATCTCAGGAACTACGGGTCCGATTTAGAAAATTCTTTTTGCGTTGGATAGCCCATTAATCCAGGAAGGCTTTAGGCTATATAGCATCACGCTGCGATTAATAGGAGCGGAGCATAACCAACTTCACGCAAACGAAGTCGCTGGCGGCCGCTAGTAATTTATAAAAAAAAGAGGTATTAATTGCACAAATACATACAGTTGACCATAACATTAATTCCGTGGATTAACCAGTACCCATATCATTTATTTCAATTGCTTGATACAGCCGCTTCACAATCCCATTTGTACAGCTAAAACTCTAAACACAAACGTTTTGTGTAAAAAACTCTGAAAAAGGATAATCCCTACAAACAAAATAATATAATAAGTGATGGCTTTAGTAATGACCACTTTGCTGCTGTGTTCCCTAATTGGATCAAAGAAATTAAAGCAGAAACAAGAGGTTTGTCGGTGTTATTAATAAGTGGAATAATCCGATTTAAAAATGAATTGTTCCGTGTAAAAATGTTGGCGCGAAGTAAGAGTATCTACTGATTTAGCAAATTATGAATCACTAGCTTTCCGCCCGCGGCTCCGCCCGTGTGGAGTACGGTTATAACGGGGTTTTTAGATTTCCCTCGGGAATATCATTTTTTTTCCGGATAAAAAGTACCCTATTATTTAATCCGGACATCTAACTTTACGTCTGCAACATTTCAAAGCAATCGGTTCAGTAGTTACGGCGTAAAAGCGGAACAAACAAACTCACTTTCCCATTTATAATATTAGTAAGGATTTCATAATTTACTAAGTCATCAAAAACATTTCAGTATTAAATGTTATTCTTCATAATACATTGCTATTATATTATTATATAAGTATTGTAATAAAAGTTAAAGAAAAAGTAAGGATTTTATTGATCATCAGCATCACAACAATCGTCCGTATCGTTGTCAATAAGACAATCGAAATCTTTGAGGCTCCATGAGTTCATCCCTTTTTCTTTCATCTTTAGGGTTTCGTACCCTAAGGGTGGAAACAGTTGACAATTTCCACAGATGATTTATAAGTATTGGTATCGCAGTTATAACAACAAATAATAAAAATAAAATAAACATTTAAGTTTTATATTATATATAAAACGTATATATGTATTCGCACACAAAGAGTTAAGTATCTATATACAATATGTAAAGAAAACCCCGTCCGACCCATAAGGATAATAAAGGTTAGACAGTCACATGACCAAATAAAATTTGAAATTTTGCATAATCATCATAGTAACAATACTAATGAATTTTGAAATAATCTTTTTTTCCTGCGAATTTACTGTAACTTCCCCAAAATTCGGCAAATTTAAAAAAGTGTAAACACCATTTTAGACGTTATAACCGTCGGATTTCCTTTGATTCTTTTGTTAGGTTCTTTAGTGCGGCGTCAGTGTGTCTAGCCGCCGACGGTGGCAAAGGAATAATTAGAGCTGTACTATTTTTTGCATAATAACGTTTTGTTTTTATCGCTATTAATAAGAAACTTGACCTGGCCGAATGATTTGTTGTAAAAACACAGATTACCTAATGGTAAATGTACTTTTTTTATTATCGATTAATAAAAACAAAGCGTTATTACGCAAAAAATGCAAAAAGTACTTTTTTATTATCGATTAATTACTAATTATAACACAAGTATTAGACTGGTGTATGATCACAAGTCCTATTAGTAAATAGGAACTAGAAAGGTCTTATGAAATACGATTTTAGTAACATATTATAAACAATGTAAAGCATTTAAGTTCACCTGATTTAAGTTATGTGAAAGTTCTAAAATCTAAAGAATGCCATGCGATGTTGAATTGATGCGTGAGATACTGAAATACCAAATCGATATCAAAAATCGTTACGAATAAATCCAACAATATTTTGAATACTTTCACACCTCTAGTCAAAGGGTACCGCCGTGCAGCTAGAATACCTATTTTTATGAAAAAAAATCATTTTTTATTTTAAATTTATTAGTTTCAATAGTTTCGCGTAGATATTGCGTCCGTATATACGTATCGTTTACTGTGTGATCATATCGTTTTCTAACGTAATGTAACAAGCCGATGGAAGGTAGTAACTGCAATTAGCTGTGTTGTGTTGTGATCAGGTGTTGGACGATTCGGATGTGACTACTTATTGGTCAATGTGGTTCCAGCATGATGGTGCCCCACCATATTTTTGCCGACCTGTACGTGCGTACCTCCACTATCAGTTCGGCGAGCAGTAGATTGGTAGGGGTGGACTAATTTTGTGAAACACCGTGCGACGGTGCCGGGCCTGTATCGTTCTTAGTGAACTAAATATGGAACAACATCTCCGCCACAGCCATTGTGCTCATCGAACGAAATGATACATTCGGAGGGTCAGACGACTTTCCTACTTAAAAAAAGTTCTTTTCACGAGCTGCCTAAGTAGGTATTATTGTTTCTTTTGAGAGTTGATAAACGTGGTTAGACTACCAATACCTACATGCATGAGGTCAACTGAGGTCATGACCTGTGCCTGTGTTGTCATGAAATTACCTATTTATTATATTTAAGTTATTTATTTTTAAGGGGGTATTTTTTTTTAGTTTAGCCAGGTTATGTACGCATTAGTAGAATCAGCTAACGATACCTAACAATACCTTCACGGGTCGGACGGGGTTTTCTTTACATACTGTATAATATAGGTACTTAACTCTTTGTGTGCGAATCCAACTCGCATTCGGCCGGCTTTTTTTTCTTGTTATATTTTGTCAGTTCATTGCTGTTGGTCTAGTGGTATTAAGCGCTCACGCTGGACGTTGGGTTCTAGGTTCTACTGCCGTCGGGCAAACTGTTAATAGGTTTTCTCAATTTCAAAGTAACTGCCCGGAGTCTGGATTTGTGCCTGGATGACAAAAAGTTCGCTCCTGTTACACGGGACTAAAAACAACTGGTATAATGTCGGTGCACCTTACATATACCTCTGCCTAATCCTTCGAGGTAAAAAAATAATCAATTGGCTTGTATCCTAAAAAATAATTTAATGTCCGTCAGATAGCTTTATAAAAAATATTGAACACGTATTTTTTATTTTTTCTTTTATTCAAATACTTAGGAAGATATATTGATTTGAAATGTCGCATGACGTCACGCCATGGTGCAAAATATAGAACGGCGTGACGTAATTAGCCCCCACTCTGTAACTTTAATACGCTATATCTCAGTAATTTTTGGTAATTACGACAAAATAAAAAATACGGGTCTTAATTTTTTTTATTGTCTGTAAGACGGACTAATTATTTTTTTGATTTTCGTACCTTGGATACATCCCTATTGTTTCATACCATAAAGCTGACGGCCTCCGTGGTGTAGCGGCAGCGCGCCACATAGAAACCGCGCAGTGCAAATATTTGTATGCATGAATCTGAATATTCGCACTGGTCTGGTCGTGCCTCGGGAAGCAAGTTAGGCCGTTAGTCCTGGTTGCCATAAGAACATGTAATGGAAGTCGTCACGGGTTTTTGGAGCCTTCAAAAGTCCAACAATTGGTCAAAATCAAAAATCAAAATCAAAGCATTTATTTCAAATAAACCAGTTACAGGCACTTTTGAATTGTCAGAAGGTCGGTCAGTCAGTAAGGTGAAGCTAGTCGCCCATTCCAAAGAGTAGGTACCTATGGAGAAGAACGGGCAAGAAACTCCATGGACACTCTTTTAAAATATTAAGCTATTGATACAAATATTTGATTACATCATTCATTTTGAAATCAATCGTGTGAGAACGATGCAGAAATATATTGTACGCTGAGAGCGTCCATTATGGAAAAAAAAAAACAACAATTCAGAAATTAAAATACGCCGTAGCAGCTAAGAGATGACCAGTCCCCTCTGACGGCGTCCGTTCACGAACATGACGTATGGATCAGCATCATTCAGCTCAACCATATTGAAGGGAACCTAATGACCCAACACACACGCCACCACCAGCGAGACATTTGAGTGAGCATGACATACTCTCAACGGCCATAGCACTATCAAGTCAATAAACGACTAACCCAACAAATAGATGCTTTACAGCAAATAGATCGTGCTCACACGTGTTCCATGCAATTATACAATACTAAGAAATTGAATCTATACAATGCAAAGACAGTTTTGTCCAAGGTTCAGCAGCTCCAACGGTGTTCCCGAATGCTAAGCTTAGCTCCTGTGCAGCTGCACCAGTGCCGAATATCCCTGTCA
Organism: Sesamia inferens; assembly: GCA_037179545.1. NCBI lineage: Eukaryota > Metazoa > Arthropoda > Insecta > Lepidoptera > Noctuidae > Sesamia > Sesamia inferens. The sequence continues at coordinate 24,620,239 of CM073945.1, read as the reverse complement.
GCGATGCAATTCCGTAACGTATAATATGCCTGGTTACATAGTGTGTACTGGCTTTGAGTTAAAAAAAAAAAACAAACAATTGCAAATTTAAACTACGAGAGGAAAAATCAAAGAACAATCAGTGTAAGCATAGAAATCGGACGCAGCTCAAGCCCAAGCCTTTTTGTCGTCAATATAATCTTTAACACTATAAAATGCTTTCTGACACAACTTACGTTTAATGAAGCATTTGAATTTATTCAGGCTCAGATCTTGAACCACCTCTGGAAGGTCTAACTGCAATGCTTCGATATCGCCTTCGGGTTGTGGAGGTCGAAGAGCAGTCTCTTAACGGAAAATATCGAAGTTTGGCCAAATTTAGCAGTCAGACTGGTAAAGCAGACCTTAGACTCCAAAGCTGAAAAAGATGGAGGGATTAACGCTGAAATAATGATGATGATGTTCAATACCATAAAGTTTGAGGAAATTGAATTGTATACAGATTGGCGTTATTAATTTAGCATTAGGTAGTTAACTACAGTAGTTTCAACTCTGTCCCTTTAACTTGGAGACCTATAGGGAAATTGCTTAATACACTACCGGTAGCAATGGGTTTTATTTTGACAGTTTTTTTTTTATTTTATTAAAATTATAAACTAGCGCTTGACCGCAATCCCGCCTGATGGTAAGCAGTGACGCAGTCGTTGATGGTAAAGCGCACTAGTTTACTAAGAGCCTATTCACTCTAGCCTTGAAGACACTCAAATTGTAGTCCGACGGAAACACCGCTGCTGGCAAACTGTTCCAGTCCCTCGATGTACGCGGTATATAGGAGGAGGCGAAACGCTTCGTCTTCGTCTCGTCTTCCCTTCGTTCTCTCTTCGTCGTTCATTGCGTTATTTACGTTGTTGACCAGATACATTTTCGATCATACGGAATATGGTTTTTTTTAAGGACTGAATTAGCATACATATGCTTCAAAATGATTCCAACTGATAATGTTTTAAACAATTAGGGTCCTGTCACTTATGGCTATAGAGACAGCACAAACGAATGGTGATGAATACCACCTCTGTGCAAACAACCGCCTTTAGTCTGCTACAGACTGATTCATTTCAGCCTTGACAGCCAACTGACACGTGACGTCGGTGCGCCAATATCAAACGCGTAGAATTCCACATTTAGGTACAGCATTCCTTTGTGGGCGAAACTCTGTGCAGGTGAACAGAGGAATGTAGTTTTGTTTTCCTTCAGTTAAGCTATCACAATTCTTGAGATACTGCCTAATGATAGATATACAGATAATAATAGGTTCCCGTTTTTACCCATTACAAACAATAGAATACAAAACAATAAAAAACATTTAAACAATAGAATAGAATAGTTTTTATTATGTACATCAAATAGATTACAAAACATAAATATAAAGATTTTACGAAGGCTGATACAATGGGCGATCTTATCGCTAAGAGCGATCTTTTACAGACAACCCTTGGATGGAATATTAAGGGGAAGGAGAGAGAAATAATATAAGTAGTCTAAAGTATACTATTTACATAGATTTTGCAATAAATATGTACGTAAAGTGTATCATACTAGTTTAAATAGATATATACATCTCATTAATAAACATCATACAAGCGAAAATAAAATGTAATGATATGTTGGAAGGAAGTGCTCTTTGCACATCCTTCCAACATATAATTATATTTTAAAAGTAAACAGTGTTTGGGCACGCCTTACGGACACGGGCAATTCATTCCATAGCCGAACTGCTTGTACAGTAAGGGATTTATCATAGAAACTAGTGGAATGCACCAGCATCTCTAATATCAGGTTTTCTGATGACCTCTGATATCTATTATGTGTGTGTGTCATGAAGGAACTTGACACGTTCTTTAACATAACACCTACCTATCTCCATAATTTTAAGTAGTTATAATAACTTATATTTTAAATTTTACCTTCAATAGGAAGTTTCACTGTGGAGGTCAGATATTTAGTTCCTCGATGTAAAAAACTGGTATACAGCTACATCAGATGATAAACCTGTAGGCAGCAACCCAAAAATAACACTAACAAAAAAAAATATTGCGGATCATTTTTTTAACGTATGAAAAATCACCACCCATTAATCTACCAGTATAACTAACTCTCGTCCCAGCTATTGAAGTTAACTGCGAAACTTAACGAGATAATATACAACGTTGACTTGTTATTGTGTGACACAAAAAAGAGTAAACATTTAAAAAACTGAACAGTTATATATGATCTTCGTTAAAGGATGTATGAAAATCGAGAGGAGGTTAACATAGGATGCACAAAAATTATTGTCGTAATTACTTACCCATTCTAAGATTGAAAATAACTTGTACGGAGCATCGGCATGTCCTCGCGGCGGCGATCTCTTGAGTCCGGCCCTGCCATGGTACGGAGCAACAGTGCATGGTAGACCGTCGCGAAAAGTTGAGTCGATGTAAATCAATTAAAAGATCGATGGTACAAAATGTACGGATCAGTTTGCTTTTCATAACCGTCGAAAATTTTCTGATTTCACAGACTTAGAATCATATAATACTAAATCCATGGTAGCAGATGCTTGCCGATGCCATTCTGTACTTAATTTTGATTTCAGCAATTTTTGAGGTCTAACATAGCATCTATCATATTTATACGTAGGTATATATATACAAACTCGTTACAACATTGTTTGAAATGGCTCTTCTGTTGAAGTAGTTTCATTGTTCTCTTGTCACAGATTTTGAGATTGGCAAGTTCATTTGAATGCAAAGTGGATTTTATATTGTTGATTTTAAGAGGATATTGTGCAATGAATTGAGGCGTACTTGTGTCTTTTGTAATAGGGAAAGTTGAAGTTTAGAGGCACTGAAATATAATTAAACAATTTTTACATAACATTTTTTTTTACGTTGCTTTTTACTATAGGACTTTGAATCAAAAATATACGAAGAAAAATACTACTTATCATTTATCAGCCAATAAAAAATAATTTCTCATAATTATTTCTTCAATGATGATAAATATAAAAAATATAATACTAAATCATTTTTTGTTTATGCGAATCCACACACACGTGTCCGGTATTTTTAAGTAATGGATCTATGTACAAAATTTCATCCTGAAAAACCACAAAGTTAGGAGCTTGTTATCCTACTTGGCTGTCCCAACAAAAATATGGTCCACACTCCGCTCGGGTGGGCGACCGGTGCGTTGACCTCTGGTGTCAACTGTTGCGCGGGCATGCGCAGTACTATGATCTATCGTAAGCTGCGTGACGCGCTCGGTAACCACAATGCAACCGTTTCTAAATGTATTTGGGAAAAATATAACATGTTGTAAAAATGAATGACATCGATTCAGTTGCTTATTCTGAACAAACTATAAATATTCAGGTTCCGCATAAACAAAAAATAACTTTGTATATAATATGTAAATAGAGATTGAATATTTATAGAAGTCGGGGCTGGATTTCAGGCTAGCCGGACCAACACAATCCAGTTACTGATTAATATAATAGTAATGAAATAGCAGTGAAAGTCTTGCTGCCAAGCGATTCGTCGTGTTCCAGCATGACGTCTGGTGAAGCCGTACGGAGGACGAGTCTGAGCAGTTGTATTGTGATGTGTGCCGGGTACGATGCGTCAAATTTTATTGTGTCGAGAGTTTGCTCGTGGAGGGTCTCCAGATCAATCTCCCTCTGGCGCACAATCGTTGGTCGTGTTGTTGGATTTAACATTGCATCACCTCGCTCAACTGCCGTCTTCCTTCCTACTCACTAAGATTTTTAAGTGAATAGGCTTAATAAACTAGCGCACTTTACCATCAACGATTGCATCAGTGCTTACCATCAGGCGGGATTGCAGTCGAGCACTAGTTTACAATTATTAAAAAAAAAAGAATGCGTACAGTCAAATCAAATCAAAATATATTTATACAAAATAATTCTACTTCTTTTATGCTTAGTGTTCTTTCTGGTTGTTTTTTGTTTTGCTTGGCTACTAAGGTCGTAACATTGTTTAAATCTGGTGCTCACAGGAGGAGCTTTTCTTGTGTCCCTATTTTAATGAACTTTCCAAAAAAGGACAAAGTTCACCCCCTTTGAAACATATAATAATGCTATAACATATATATGTCGGAGACAGCGACGGCAGAGCGGTAGGGTCGACAGCATCTTGGTGTGATGGTACAGGTTCCATTTCGTAGGTGAGTTTCGAATTAACGCACGACGTGTAGATATACCCTCCAATCTTCATAATAACAATTTGAATAGGGAAACCGACAGTTTCGGTTCAGAGAAGTGCCTTGGTCCGCGTCTCGATGCAAAAGTGACCGTTCGACGAACCCCACTTTCCAAAGCGACTCTGTCCATGTGACGCCATCACAAAATAACGTCACAAGCGTTCGCCCCTCTACTAAGTAAATCAAATCAGCAACTTCTATTAAAATTATATCGACGATCTCCGACATATATGTTAATAGCGATCGGCCGCGTTTTCGTTCCCGTGGAGATAGTTATTTGAACATTTTATTTGAACCTCAAAAGGGTCGATTTCTATAGATAAATTATATAGATAATTATTATAACACTTGTAGATCATAATATACAGAATACATTTAAATTTTTGATATGCTCCGCTCCTGTTAGTCGCAGCGTGTTATTATACAGCTTTAAGCTTTCCTGAATTAATGGGGTATCCAACGCGAAAAGAATTTTTCAAATAGGACCAGTAGTTCCTGAGATTAGCTCATTCAAACAAAGAAACAAGCAAACTCTTCAGCTTTATATATTAGTATAGATATATAGATAACATTAATATAATTATATAGATATAAGACATGATGTTTATATGTACCAAGAAATATGAAAATTTGACGGCTATTCTTAAGAAGTCATCCAAAGCCTACACTGAAATCATCCAAAGACTTCGTATCATGAATTTCGTAAATACGGCACCAAATAACAAATACTTGGCAACAAAGGGATGTTTTATCTCATGAAAGGGGTTTGCCTTGTCTGTGTAAACGTACATGCACATTGCCTTTGTATGCGTGCGCTGTACTTACGGGAGCACTCAGTTTTGATCGAGTTGTAGATATGTAGTCAAGAGGCCGCGTGTTAACACATTACAACTTGAAATACTACTCACGCTCATGAGATAAAAAAAACTACCACCCACCAGACCAAGCCTTGCCGCCAATTCACGTGTTCCGGCATGATGTCTGGTGAAGCCGTACGCAGGACGGGTGTGAGCAGTTGTGTTGTGATGTGTGCCAGGTATGATGCGCCACATGTTGTTGTGTCGGGAGTTTGGTCGTGGAGGGTCTCCAGATCAATTTCCCTCCGCCACAACATCGTTGGTCATGTTGTTGGGTTTAACATGGCATCACCTCGCTCAACTGCCGTCTTCCTTCCTATTCACTCAGTTTTTTTTTTGGAGTGAATAGGCTTAATAACCTAGCGGGCTTACCATTTTTATAATTAAAAAAAAACTGTAAAACACAGTTATATTACAGCGATGTCTGCAGAGGAATAGTCCTGGCGAACTGACTTTGAGAGTATGTCATGCTCACTCGAATGTTTCGCTGATGGTGGGTATGTTGGATCATTAAGTTCCCTTCAAAATGGTTGAGTTAAATGGTGCTGATCCATGAGTCATGTTCGTGAACGGGTGCCGTCAGTGGGGACTGGTTATTTCTTAGCTCCACGGCTTATTGTAATTTCTGAATTGCTTTTATCTTTTCTATAACGGACGCTTTTAATCTGCACGTCTTTTTGCATCGTTCTTATATTGATTTGATTAATTGACTCAACATAACTACATATTATAAAACAAAGTCACTTTCTGTTCTCTATGTCCCTTTGTATGATTAAATCTTTAAAACTACGCAACGAGTTTTCATACGGTTTTTTTTTTTAATAGATAGAGCGATTAATGAGTAAGGTTTATATGTATAATAAAAACCATTAAATTGTGAAGAAATACTATTATTTTTGAGGTTTCTAATGTGATGTCGTAAATAATTAAATTTTTTGAAATGAAACGCAGGCTGAACACAAATATTTATCAAAATAATATACTAAATTGTTGCCCCCGGGAGCATGTATGGGTCAATCACCGTACAGTAAGTTTACCTGGGTCATCATTATTGCGCCACACGCTACCATTACCATTACCCCATTTATATTATTGTACTTACACCGCAATAGTTTAGTACGTAATTCGGAGACATACCGTGCGCGTCACTCAAATCCCATATCGTTCACCATTCATCCTAATATAAATTAATCTTAATCTTACGTTTGTGGAAACAGATAATACAGTGAAATTATTAATCTTAAACTGGCTTTCATCTCTTAACTCATCCTACATCTCTATCTTAATCCAACCCCGAACAGTATGGTTAACAATCACTAATCACTAGTTAAATTTAAGCAACGTTTATGAATAGAGGGGTTTATTATTTTAAAAGAGTGTGACCTATGCTATGGTATGGACGACAAGCTTCATCTAACTTACTGACCGACCTATTAACTATTCAAAAGTACAAAATCAATAAGGAAAAGAAATTCATTATAAGAGGAGAATTTAGAAACATTGACAAAAAATGGCAATCAAAATTTACGGCCGACTGGAGAGCGCACGCCGAGATTTTTTATCAATTATCAAAACAGAAAATCCCCACCTATCTAAATATATCTAATTATAGATTAGATATATTTAGATAGGTGGGGATTGTAGTGGGCATTATCTACACTAGCCACTGTTTCAGTAAAATATCCGCCGCCTCTCTTGGCGGATGCTGGAGCAAATACAACAACGCCAAAACGCTATGGTGAATGGAGATTTCATCAAGTGATAGTGAAGAAAATCTCGTTAAATATATAATATTCAGAAATTTGTATAACTTGTACATTTGATTTCTAATAAAATAATTTCTCATTGACTTTATTTTTTTTTTAATCAATGAGATAATTGTTAATAACTATTCCTTTAATATTGTATTAATAAATTTTATTCAAATATGTTTTATTTTCGGGTGAATTATCTTGTTCGTAGTCCATAACATTGGCTGCCGGCAGAAGTTACCATCCTCAAGACAAAGTCTTGCCGCCAAGCGATTACTCATGTTCCGGCATGATTTCTGATGAAGCAATACGGAGGACGGGTCTGAGCAGCTGTGTTGCGATGTGTGCCGGGTACGATGCGCCACATGTTGTTGTGTCTGGAGTTTGGTCGTGGAGGTGTCCAGATCAATCTCCCTGCAAGTCCTGTCCCTGCTGTCCCTGTTGTCGGCGCAACATCGACATGGCATCACCTCGCTCAACTGCCGTCTTCCTTTTCGCTCATTTTTCTCTTTGAATGAATAGGCTTCATAAACTAGCGCTACCGTTACCATCAAACGTAATGAAAATTGAAATGTACAATAAGGTGCTACAACTCATTATAATTCGGTTATGTATCTATCTATATATAATAAATAGTTCTATTTACTCCCTTGAGTAAATAGAAAAAAAAAGGTCGAAAGTAAAACTACTTCGAGTATAATAGGCAATTTTATCCCCTTGTATAACAATCTACTTATATACGTAGGTTTATCTATAACATTAATAAAGATACCAAAGTAATGTGGTGTATTCATCAAGCCGGATTATCTCGCTATATTACGTCACGATTATTACGTCGTCGTTATGCCGTGTCTTATGGTGTCCTACATTTGTGTTATAACTCTATGTCGTTGGACAAATACGGAACATTCCTTGCGGAGACAATGAAGCTGCTTTGTCAAGGATAAGCAAAGGTTTTATTGTATTTTCCTGGTTTTGTGTTAATATTGATATGTTGGCGGCGTCTTTGTTACTAGGAAAGGCATGCATTATTTTCAACATTAAGAGGATAATTGATGGATCCTCTAACATTACCCGCCTTCTAGCTTTCTCTATCTTACAAAAAAATACTAATAAGAAAAAGGTACCAAGTACTTACTAACAAGAATTATTGCGCCATAATATATGTGTAGTACTTATAACTATATACCATATTTCAACAGAATCAGTCCGCCATTGCGGCGTGATTGATTAAGAACCATTGAACTTCACAAACATAAACTCTCTCGTTGGTTTTTACAACTTCACATAGAGTAAAATTTCTTTATTTTAAACATATATACAATATGTAAAGAAAACACTGTCCGATCCGTAAGGATAATAAAGGTTAGGTAAAAACTTGACCAAATATAATATAAAATTTTACGTAATCATCATAGAAACAATACTAATGAATTTTGAAATAATCTTTTTTTCCCTTGAATTAATTCCAACTTCCCCGAAATTTGTTAATTTTTCAAAAAGTGGCAACACCAGTATTATTATGAGCAAATAGCGATGCGACCACGTGCCGCGTGCCCTGTCCCCCGCCGCCCGAGGAAGGGTTGTTTACCGCAAATGTATTAAGTTACCTTTTTTTGCGAAATAATATTTATTTTTTAGGAGGATCTTTTTTTTAAGTTTAGCCCGGCTTTGTATCCATTAGTAGAATCAGTTATCGATACCTAACAATGCCTTCACGGATCGGACAAGGTTTTCTTTACATATTGTATAACTCTTGGTAATTATACATTATAGAAAATCATGGTGAAAACAAACGACTTTAGTTGCTTAGTTTAGAATGTCTTTTTCATAATTATAAACTAGTGCTTGACTGCAATCCTGCCTGATGGTAAGCATTGATGCAATCGTTGATGGCAAAGCACGCTAGTTTATTAAGAGCCTAGCCAGTCAAGACACTGAGTGACTAGGAAGGAAGATGGCAGTTGATCGAGGTTATGCAATGTTAAACGAAACAACACTACGAACGATGCTGTGCCAGAGGGAAATTGATCTGGAGACTCACACGGCCAAACTCCCGACACAACAACACATTGCAAAACAACTGCTCAGACCCGTCCTCCATATGGCTTCACCAGACATCATGCCGGAACCCGACGAATGGCTTGGCGGCAAGACTATGTCTGGTGGGTGGTAACTTCTGCCTGCAGCCGATGTTATGACCTACCACCGAGAGAACTTATCTTCTTACTTCTTTGTAGACATAGTACTTTGTAGGTTTGTAGAGTTGGACTATGTGGAGTCCGCCCCTCAGTAAAGCAAAGAAATTTTCTCATAAAGATAAGGAACGAGGATTTATAACGTTCCTACTGACAGAAAAGTCCATTGAGTCAAGGTGTTCCTTCAAAATTAAGCATATTATTAACTTCATGAATAGTTCTAAAGTTAACAAGTTCAGTACATCCATGTTCGAAGTGTTCTGAAATTCTTCGTGAACGTGCGTCTCACCGCTGAAAGTTTTGAAAGGAGTAACTTTAAATAAGATGTGCATGCATGAGTTTCAGAGCTGCTAACACTCACTTGTTTTATAAGTAGGTAGGTATGGTATTAAAATAAATTACTGTGTGAGAATTTATACAGGTGACTTCGTTGGAATATATTCTACACGTGAATATATTTTCTTTTAGTAATAACGTTTTGGGTTTTGTATTAGAAAATTCTCTCTAACGCTTGGGGTTTGGATATATGCCCGATAAATGAAATTATTAACTCGCTTACATAGAAGGTATAGGTATCCTGCCATCCTATATGTGGCCTGCGTCTAACATAACGTGCAATAGACAAACTTGACGACACGGTTGGTGCAGTAGCTGAGCGAGCGATTGCTCAGCCACATGTCGCGGGTTCGATTCCCTCACGGAACAAATATATATATATGGCCTATGGGTAGTTGTTGTATATGAGAGAGTTTTTGAGACCTTTTGAGTTTAAGTGTTTGTAAACGCACCCACGATACAGGAATAATTTGTAGTGTGGGGCAATGTTAAACAAAAAGAAACTTTTGCCTACATAAGCTAAGGAGGTGAACTTTTTTTTAATAATTATAAACTTGTCAATGTCAACAATCGTTGATGGTAAAGCGCGCGTAGTTTATTAAAAATCTATTCACTCAACAAAACTGAAAGAAGACGGCAGTTGAGCGAGATAGAGGTTGAGGAGGAACGATGCTACGCCAGAGAGAGATTGATGTGGAGACCCTCCACGACCAAACTCCCGACACATACAACATTTGGCGCATTGTACCCGGCACACATCGGAACACAACTGCTTTTATTCTAGAAATGAAGTCACTCAAATCCTTTATCCTAGAAATATACGTACGTCACATAATATTCCCTATTAAGCATGTTTTGTTAGGAAGAGCATGTTTTCTGCAGGCATTATGGAAAGAGACAAGACAGAAGTCAGTGAAATTGTAATCTGTATGTAAATCCGGTGCCTCGTAGTACCCATCTGTATAATGCACTTGTATAACGCACCCATACTTCCGTAAACACTCATTAATGCTAGCGCCACAGGCATATATACTCATATTTATAGGAGGTTATCCCCGTTATTCATAAACGCTGAGTAAAGTTAACTAGTGATTAGCGATTCTTTAACCATACATTTTTGACCTTTTAACGTCATTTAACTTTAATAATCCTTTATGAATAAACACCACAGTGTTTGAGGGGTTTATTCGTAAACGATGATTAAAGTTAAGTGACGTGCAAACGTCTAAAATGTATGTTTAAACAATCGCTAATCACTAGTTAACTTTAAGCCGCGTTTATGAATAAGGGGGTATATTCGGAGCTGAGATAATACGTAGACACAGGTAGCCCAGGACATTACCAGTAGTACCAAAACGTAATAAGGAGATTCAGTAAAATAATAAGTTAACTTATGCTGGGTTGGTTGCCCGTGGTATGCCGCTTGATCTTATGTGTACTTTTCATACTAACTTTATCGTAAAATAATGAAATTCGATATTTTGCATAAACTTATGAGTTCGAAACTAGTATGTTCCTATCAAAATAAATTTTCATTAAATAAAGTGTGTTCGTGACTTTACTTGTTTAACCTTTTAATATGATTTTTTTTGTGTTGATGTAGATAATATTACATGGCTCCGAATATTATTTCGGACCAATAAAAAAAATGTGTTATTTGCGCTTGACTTCCATATAATAAATAAATATAAAGCAGTATAACAAATCATCACCTGCAGTTTCACCCGCGTAGGTTTTATATGTTTTTTATAAGCTCCGCTCCTATTGGTTGCAGCGTGATGTAATAGGTTTTTTAGGGCTATCCAACGCAAAAGGAATTTTTAAAATCGGTCCAGTAGTTCTTGAGATTAGTATCGTATTCAAACAAACAAACAAATTCTTCAGTTTTATATATTAGTTTAGAATACGAAAATTGCTAATGTTATTTACCACCACATTACTTTGGTATCTTTATTAATGTTATAGATAAACCTAAGTATATAAGTAGATTATTATAAAAGAGGATAAAATTGTCCATTATACTCGAAGCAGTTTTAATCCCAATCTTTGTTTCTTTTTCTATTTACTCAAGGGAGTAAATAGAACTATTTATTATATATAGATAGATACATAATACCCGAATTATAATGAATTGTAGCACCTTATCTTACATTTAAATTTTTACCACGTTTATGAGTTTTTTTTTAATAATTATAAACTAGTGCCTGACCGCAATCCCGCCTGATGGTAAGCAGTAATACAATCGATTTATTAAGAGCCTATTCACTCTAAGCCTTGAAGACACTCAAATTGTAGTCAGACAGGAACACCTCGAGAATGAAACTTAACGCATGTCAATCATATCTTTACTTACGAAATATTTGTATTTTTTCAGGTAAGTTACAATTTGGAGAAGAATCAAAACTACGCATCGTAAGTGAAAGTGAAATTTATACTGAAATGTTGCTACACCGATTTCTTTGTTCTCAAACTAAACGGAACCTCAGTTCAGTTCATCTTTTTGTTTCTATAGATTATTATATTTACAGATATCTAGCGGCCTGATACATGCTTCGCTGCGTATAAAATGAAATAATAAAAACAAATTTATTGGATCATCAAAATTATTTATACAAACATATTTTTTTTTAATTGCTAGCAATTTTAAAACTTAATTCAAAACATTAAGATAAACAATATTCTTTGTTTTTCCATTTCTAGCATGTATAAACAAACGACTGGGGGTACCGACTCTCGAACAGGCAACATTAAGTTGGCCATGTGAAGAACATGATTCCTCCGAATTCATACCACAAACGTAAATTGTTTGGGCTTTGTTGATGGACATAGCAAATGATACACGCACAGGATATTGTAATCTTTAGAACTCAAATGGCATATCAGTTGGGATCATAGGGATACGCGGTATCAAACAAACTTCTGCTTTTGATTTACCAGTTAGCTTCAATTAAACTTCACAATAAGTTTTTCACTACCAATCGGGTGCCATTACACAGGTTTGGTGGATTATAAAATCACAAATAAAGTGGCATTGATTTTTAAATATATAGAAGATGAAATGATGATCCACCGTGCATTGAATTCATTTATTACAAAAAATCTGATAATTGAAGAACCGCTCAACCGATCGTGTTCAAACTTCACAGAAACCATCTTCTAATTAGTCAAAATAAAGCCTAAAAATTTTCTTTGGATAGGTGAGTCCTTTCTTGAGTTATAAAAATACAAAGAAAGTGGCATTGATTTTTATATATATAGATTGTACGGAATCCTTTGTGTCGCACTCGAAAGGTTTTTGTTATTAGGTACATATTGTTAAATGGACCTGCACGGTAATTACGTAACACAGTATCGGTAGCAATGGGTTTCATTTTGACAGTTCAACAACATTCATTGCGTTATATACGTTGTTGAGGAGACAGATTTTCGAACTAATGGAGCAATAGATTAGCAATATGCTTCGAAATGATTCCAACTGATAGTAATAGTGTGATTTCTTTTATTAATTATAAACTAGCGCTTGACCGCAATCCCGCCTGATGGTAAGCAGTGATGCAATCGTTGATGCGCGCTAGTTTATTAAGCCTATTCACTTTAAAAAAAACTTAATGAATAGGAAGGAAGACGGCAGTTGAGCGAGGTGAAGGAATGTTAAACCCAACAATACGACCAACGATGCTGCGCCAGAGGGAGATTGATCTGGAGACTCAGCACGACCAAACTCCCAACACAACAACACTTGGCGCATCGTACCCACACATCGCAACACAACTGGAACAACGCAACCAGGACGGGTTCACCAGACATCATGCCGAATCGCTTGGCAGCAAGACTTTGTCTGATGGGTGCTAACTTCTGCCGGCTAGGGTGCTATTCTTAACCTTGATCTTGCCAGATGGAAAGCAATGAATGAAGTCTATGATGGAACTGGCCTCCTCACAAATTAATTATAATTAATAATTCATTAGAGATTTCAATCAAGTATAAGCACGTATTAAAAACACTTCAGTGTCAATTACTGATAATGAACACGTAATACATCAGTGCGTAAATCACACGGCAAGCCCAAATAAGTCATAGATTTGGCACTGTAGCGTGGTATCATTACTTACAATTTGGGCCTGACAGCTGGGCCAACCCTTGGCTCGTCTATACCTACTTTAGATATACATATAAATATTATGTAGCTATAATAGCAGTTTCCAGATTATAGACCATAGATTCTCAACCTTATTTTGCCCACCGCCCATTTTTGTTTTTGTTATTCTGGTCATTTTTTAGGTTTCCGTACATTACCTATTATTGAGGCTACACCATCTGTCTCACTCTTACCTCTGACTTAGGTTCTATCTCTTGAACATAAACAGCTAGGCAGATAAAATTTTCACAGATGGTGTATTTCCGTTGCCGCTATATCAAAAAAATACTAAAAACAACAAAAATATATATTGTTATATATCTATATGTATATTGTTTAAGGAATGTATTTGGCCTTACTTTTTAGATATCATCTGTCACAATTCAGACACAGCTATTGCTACGATCAAATTTAAACGTTTTAAGTTCTATATTAGGGCGGAGTGCTCGCAACATCTTCCAAATCTACCTATTTTTTTTTTTATTTAATTCGCTTGCAAATAAAAAGTATGTCAAATAAAGACTGATTGAAACCAACCAAACTATAAATAAGCTACAGAGGATTTACTCGCGTAAAACCTGGAAGTGTTTTACATTCATTTTGAAGTGCACTCATCGAACACACGCTCTAAATTGTGAATAATCAAGCACGCACGATGGACGACGAACGCCTTAGAGATATGTATATTAGCACATCATGATGTTCACGAGGACGGTGCCTGTCAAGGCCGCGGGTTATTCAAAAGAGATAGATCGTGGCCCCTGGTGCACAGGCAAATGAAGGAAGGGTCTTAGTTAGTAAAAATTAAAAAAAAGAATATAAAAAATCTTCTAGCTCCCTCTGAAAGGTCCAAAAGACGACAAGGGGACGTTATCGTTGTCGCCCACTTTGAGAACCTATGATTTAGACCTGATTTTATTCATTTAAATAAGATTTTACCCCTAATTATTTTTCTTTTAATAACTAGCTATATCTACTAAAATTGCTAATCACGTATCTACAAATGTACTAACATTTTCAAACTATCTAATGATAAAATATGAAGCCAGAATTACCTCGCGACTTCATGGAAATACATCGTAAATACATGATTATACCTTCTAACGATTTTCAAGAATCGAGTGGCGTCCCCGCCTTAAACCAGTTACACTTTTCACGCGATAAGTCCCAAATTGGATACATTATAACCCTTGAGCTGCCAAAGCGACTTTGCCAAGAATTTAATGTACCGTTCCGGGTATAATATCTACCATTGTTGCTGTACTATTGTCGTATTTTAGGGACGCATTTATATAAAAGGGCTTTTGAAATTCAAATTTTTATTCCATTGAAATATTTATAATGATGGCACGTAATCCGTACGACGAATTTCACATATCTATGTTTTCATTCTGACTGAATTCTTTTCAAGTTTTCATAACACTTTGCCTTGGCATTGCCATTTGCCAGTAAAATAACAGCAGCTCTACCTTTGGCAGCTTGTTAGAAGCCGAATTTAGTATCCTGGCTACTTAGGGGCCTCTAAATTCAGGCATTAATTCAGTTATACATTGATACGAACGAATGGGACAGCCTCCGTGGCGTAGCAGTAGCGAATGCGGCCGCTGCGCAAGGAGGCGCGGGTTCGATCCCCGCGCAGTGTAAAAATTTGTATGCATGAATATGAATATTTGCACTAGTCTGGTCGTGCCTCGGAAAGCACCTAAAGCCGTTAGTCCCGGTTGCCATACGAACATCTGATAGCAGTCGTTACGGGTTGTTGGAGCCCTCAAAAGTCCAACAATTGGTCTAACTGCAAAGCTTCGATGTCGCCTTCGGGTTGTGGAGGTCAGACGGCAGTCTCTTTACGGAAAATATCGAAGTTTAGCCAAATCAGCAGTTAGACTGGTAAAGCGGACCCCAGACTCTAAAGTTGAAAAAGCTTTGGATGCGACTGGGATTAACGCTGAGATGATGATGATTGACACGAACGAATGTTTTGCATATATCCAAATTTAATCTATACTTCTATACTTAATATATAAAGCTGAAGAGTTTGTTTGTTTGTTTGAACGCGCTAATCTCAGGAATTACTGGTCCAATTTGTAAAATAATTATTTTTGCGTTGGATAGCCCATTAATCCAAGAAGGCTTTAGGCTATATAACATTACGCTGCAACCAATAGGAGCGGAGCATATAAAAAAAAACATATCGAAACCTACGCGGGTGAAACCGCGGCGAAGCTAGTTTGAAATAACTTTAGACACTCAAACTTTTTTACAATCCAATTTTAACTGACCGAATTAGATTTCTAATATTCTTCGCAATAGAAGTCAAAATATTTTAAACGAACTGTAAACTGAACTGTGTGTGTATTTTTTTGTATAATCTGATTTGGAATTGATTATAAGAATAATAAAAAGGTTATATAGATAGGTAACAACACCCTCGAATGTACAGAGTCGCCAATTACAGATTAACAAGTTTACATGTGTATAATATAAATAAATACGTTTTAAACAAATTTTCGTGAATTTGATGAAAAAACATTCACGATTAGCACTTCCTAGATATTTATAGGGAGATATCTTGTGCCCTATCAACTCAAGACGTGAGGGTCTGCCTAGTAATGTATAATGAAAAAAAAAAACAATTTCTTTTTTTCACTTTTTGAAAAAAACTTATCATCGTTGGTTTTTTACTAAATTTGTTTTTTTTTCTAGCCTACGTTTTAGTTCAATTTTAAATAAAATTTGTAATTTATATAATAAAGCAACATATTATTTATTAATAAATCACTACTTCCAACAATAAATCAAAACTCATTTTTTTTTTTCTATTGTTGTTGTATATCAATGAACGTTGCCAATATTTTTATAAAATTTTGGTACCTACTATTTTATCACTAAAGTACCGCAGGTAACCTAAGACTCTATTATGTACTCTTAAGTATTAATTATATAACGGTAAATGCCATAACAGTTTCAGACTTCATGCTCTTGAAAAAAATAATGGTCCAGAAAAGAAACGTTTTTTTAAGGGTTTTTTCACATTGGAAAAAAGACGTTGTTTTTGCAATACTAAGTCTACCTACTTACTGTCTGCGTCAACAAATGAAATAACCGTTGCTGAGAATTGGGCCAAACAAAAAAATTAACTTCAACTCTACACGATAAGTAGAAGATAATATAACTTGGTGACGTACAAGGTGAAGTATTAATCTTAACATAAATCATTTTGAAGAACATATCTAGTCCATTGCTCCATATGTTCGAAAAAAGGTCTGCTCAACAACGTAAATAACGCGATGATTGTTATTGGATTCTTTTGGAGTTATTGATTCTGGCAATGAACAGTCTGGTGGAACAGTGTAGTGAGAATGAGAGAATGTTTAACTCCTTAACAAACAATCTTACACCTGATTGTAATCATGATCCATCAGGCTGTTCACGGTCAGCTGTCTCAAATGAGTCTCCTCCATCAGTGACTCATACAGTGGAGTTGTTTGACAGTCTCAGCAGTACTTCCCTCGCCACACCAAACACAGAAGACTTAATAATAACAAATAAAATGTTAAACAATAAAAATAAAATATTGATGTACTGCGATGAAATGGGTAAAAATATGGGTCATACACTACAACACCATTTAAATGACCAAGTAGTCAATTATTGTATGCCTGAAGCATCTTATAGCCAAATTTTAGATAAAGTTATAAGTGGTAATTACAGTCCATCCACAAATATTGTTATTTTGATTGGGAGAAGGGGAAATGCAAACAGTGTAAAGATAAAGAAATATTTTGAAAATCTGGCCTCATTAAATGTAAACAAAATAGTTTTGTTTGCCTTTCCTTATGGCAATGGCCTGTCACAGACCGAAAACAGAATTAGATATAGATGTAATATGACATTACAAACTATGACATTGTATAATGAAAAATTTGAATTTATTGACTCTAATGCACTCATTAGTCAAAATTATTTTACGACCAAAGATAACTATTATCTTTGTAATTTTTTTAAAGGACAGGTAGCAGAATCGCTATCATATTATATATATAAGTCAGCCAAGTGTTTGGCTAACTATGCTGCTTCTATTGAGCAGTTAAGTAATACACTTAGTGGTAATGAGCAGAGCTTGGAATTTGTTCCAAGTTATTTAAATTACAATTTGAGACAATAGAGTCAACCTCTAGCACTATTTTGAATAATGAATTAGACATGTACCCATTATCAAGGGACATTGAGACAATAGAGTTGAACTCTAGCAGAGATGTGAACCTAGAAACTGACAATGGGAGAGGCCATGTCTAGCACTGGAATGTTGTAGGCTGACAATGGGAGAGGCCATGTCTAGCAATGGAATGTTGTAGGCTGACAATGGGAGAGGCCATGTCTAGCAATGGAATGTTGTAGGCTGACAATGGAAGAGGCCATATCCAGCAATGGAATGTTGTAGGCTGACAATGGGAGAGGCTATATCTAGCAATGGAATGTTGTAGGCTGACAATGGAAGAGGCCATATCCAGCAATGGAATGTTGTAGGCTGACAATGGGAGAGGCTATATCTAGCAATGGAATGTTGTAGGCTGACAATGGGAGAGGCCATATCCAGCAATGGAATGTTGTAGGCTGACAATGGGAGAGGCTATATCTAGCAAAGGAATGTTGTAGGCTGACAATGGGAGAGGCCATATCCAGCAATGGAATGTTGTAGGCTGACAATGGGAGAGGCTATATCTAGCAATGGAATGTTGTAGGCTGACAATGGGAGAGGCCATGTCTAGCAATGGAATGTTGTAGGCTGACAATGGGAGAGGCTATATCTAGCAATGGAATGTTGTAGGCTGACAATGGGAGAGGCCATATCCAGCAATGGAATGTTGTAGGCTGACAATGGGAGAGGCTATATCTAGCAATGGAATGTTGTAGGCTGACAATGGGAGAGGCTATATCTAGCAATGGAATGTTGTAGGCTGACAATGGGAGAGGCCATATCCAGCAATGGAATGTTGTAGGCTGACAATGGGAGAGGCTATATCTAGCAATGGAATGTTGTAGGCTGACAATGGGAGAGGCCATGTCTAGCAATGGAATGTTGTAGGCTGACAATGGGAGAGGCTATATCTAGCAATGGAATGTTGTAGGCTGACAATGGGAGAGGCCATATCCAGCAATGGAATGTTGTAGGCTGACAATGGGAGAGGCTATATCTAGCAATGGAATGTTGTAGGCTGACAATGGGAGAGGCCATGTCTAGCAATGGAATGTTGTAGGCTGACAATGGGAGAGGCCATATCCAGCAATGGAATGTTGTAGGCTGACAATGGGAGAGGCTATATCTAGCAATGGAATGTTGTAGGCTGACAATGGGAGAGGCCATGTCTACCACTGGAATGTTGTAGGCTGACAATGGGAGAGGCCATGTCTAGCAATGGAATGTTGTAGGCTGACAATGGGAGAGGCCATATCTAGCAATGGAATGTTGTAGGCTGACAATGGGAGAGGCCATATCCAGCAATGGAATGTTGTAGGCTGACAATGGGAGAGGCCATGTCTAGCAATGGAATGTTGTAGGCTGACAATGGGAGAGGCCATATCCAGCAATGGAATGTTGTAGGCTGACAATGGGAGAGGCTATATCTAGCAATGGAATGTTGTAGGCTGACAATGGGAGAGGCCATGTCTAGCAATGGAATGTTGTAGGCTGACAATGCTGTAATACAGTGCAACTTCGATTTAACAAATCGGAGGGGAAGAAGAAAATATTCCATATATCAAGTAATTCGTTGAACTGAGGTTTGTTATCTTGAGGTTAGGTTGGTCTAAAATCTATATCAATACTAATACATAAAGCTGAAGAGTTTCTTTGTTTGTTTATTTGAACGCGCTAATCTCCTGAGATTAAAGACGCAAAAAGAATTTTTCAAATCGGAACAGTACTTCCTGAAGTACTGTTCCTGAAGTACTGTTCCGATTTGAAAAATTCTTTTTGCGTTGGATAGTCCCTTAATCCAGGAAGGCTTTAGGCTTTAGGCTTTAGGCTATATCACGCTGCGACCAATAGGAGCGGGGCATATCGAAATCTACGCGGGTTTAACCGAATGGCTCAGCTAGTTCGTTATAAAGAGGTACAAATGACTTTCTTCTAAAACTTATCTTTAAATTTTAAAATTGTAGCCAATGTATTTGTGGGAATGCCGAACTTATTACATTAATTTGTAGCTTTGTCTAATTTTTTCGTCATAGGATTTTTGTCAACATATTCTTTTTCTTTCTTTTTCTCTTAAAAAAAAAAAGACATTGCCCCACACTAGGAATTTCTCCTGTATTGTGGGTGCGTTTACAAACATATAAAACTCACATACACAAACAGCCAAACCCGGAATAACTAATTGTAGGCCATACAAATTAACATTTTTCCGTGCGGGGATCGAACCTGCGACACGCGGCACAGCAGTTTATGGCTTAGCCACTGCACCAATCGTGTCGTGCCAAATAATTAACGATGTTTCACTTTTCTACGACCGATAAGGAACACCTTTTACGTTTCTGAGCCATTTTAACAATAGTGACGAGCAGAAATGTTTACATTACTTTCCATCAAACAACTGTAGCGGTCACTACAAAACGCCACAAAATGAACGACACGTCATACTGACGTCACACGAATTCTACATCTCGCAATCAGAGTTTACCGTGCAATTAGCATACATACAACTTGCCAATTTCAACCATTGGGCAAGTGCCCGCTAGACATAACACCCGTCTGGTCGGAGGATCCTCCCTTTTCTATGGAGGATGAGTGAGTTTTACTCCCTGTTCCTTATGCCTCCACAATGGTGACCCCGAGCGTGAACGTCAGCACAGCCTTCGTGCAACAACTTGAGCGTGACGTCATCATCATCACTCCCGCAAGCTTCATCGGCGAATCACCCACCCAGCCAGCACCCACGGCTTCAACGGGTATCCTGACCACAAGCATGCAGCGACCGCGCATACCTGGTCATCACCCTCAACCTCATCAGCAACCTCGGCACAGTACACTGCACTTTCGGCCAGTCAACAAGCAGAGCCCTCTCTCCTGGTCGACGCAGCCTCAACCCGGGGCTGTACGACATCCGACGCACTGGAATACAACGCAGCGCCCCACCACCCCGACTCACTGGGGAATCTTCAAAGATAGTTCCGATTCACCGTGAACTACGCGGCAACCGGTTCCGACTCACTGGAACCTCAGCTGACCTAGCAAGAATCACAAGATACAAGACTCAGCCCACTATCGACCTCCGGTCTCCGGAGGGGAGTGATGTAGCGGTACCTACAAACGCCACAAAATGAACGACGCGTCATACTGACGTCACACGAATTCTACATCTCGCAATCAGAGTTTACCGTGCAATTAGCATACATACAACTTGCCAATTTCAACCATGGGGCAAGTGCCCGCCAGACATAACACCCATCTGGTCGGAGGATCCTCCCTTTTCTACAGAGGATGAGTGAACTTTACTCCCTGTTCCTCATGCCTCCACACAACAATGATTGTTTTACGAACAAAAGCGTGTCGAAACATGTCGCGACATGAATTATATATACTAAAAGATTAAGAGTAATGTATTGGTGGGTACTTTATATAAAAACACATTAAAACATATGATAATAAATATGCATAATTTTATTTTTTGTTTTACTCATTTTATTTAAACGCCAGAGACCATAGAATTGTGTTGTCATTAAAACCAGTTTTGCTTCTAGTACAAAATAATGTGCTAGTATCAAAATGATTTCAGTCACATTATCAGGGTTGCTATATCCACGACCGCAGCGACTTCATTTATTTTCATGACTTTATAGATAATGTTTTAGCCTGTACCTATCATCCCACAGCTGGGCAAAGGCCTCTTCTCATGATTTACAACTTTTTAATCCAGGAATAAAGTGACAACAGTCCCTTTGTTTTACCTAGCTCGTCCTGCCTACCTTCTAGCTGTGTCAGGACTCCATATGGTGGTTATTTTGGCCCACAGCTTATAGGGCATAAGACAGACGTGGCCAGCTAGTCTCAGTTCAGCTTAGCGGTTCTTTGAGCAATGTCAGTAATCTGTGTTTTGGGGCGTAGTGTGGTGTTTGCTAGAATACTGCGTTCCATTGCACGTTGGCATTTTTTTATAATAATAAACTAATGATTGACCGCAATCCCGCCTGATAGTAAAGTGCGCTAGTTTATTAAGCCTATTTACTTAAAAAACTTAGTGAATAGGAAGAAAGACGGCAGTTGAGCGAGGTGATGTAATGTTAAACCTAACAACACGACCAACGATGTTGCGCCACAGGGAGATTGATCTGGAGACCCTCCACGACCAAACTCCCGACACAACAAGATTTGGTGCATGGTACCCGGCACACATCGCAAGACAACTGCTCAGACCCGTCTTCCGTACGGCTTCACCAGACATCATGGCGGAACACGACGAATCGCTTGGCGGCAAGACTTTGTCTGTTGGGTGGTAACTTTTGCGCCAGTGCCACGGTAACTTTTTCGAAAAATCCGCAGCCCTGGCAGGACGTTGGCAAACCTTGAGTTTAGACTTTAAATGTTTATCGAAGAGAAGTCTAGGATACATAAGTCAGAATAGGTAAGTGGATAAGTATGCACACACTGGAATAAATCTCTAAATAATGGCCAATACCACAAAAAAATCCGTTGCGCACTTTAGAAAAACATTGGTCACAAAAACATAAGCGGAAAACTATATGTGTTATGGATATACATAACAGTAAATATCAACAGGCTTTTGCCTATTTGTACACAGTTTATTTAGTACATTCTCCGTTGGTATTGACTATAAACTGAAAGCCCAATTATATGGAAATTCAATATCAATAAACACTTGTATCACTTCAAAAGCTCTAGAGTGATTTCCTCACAAACCCTTTTAAATATAATGATTGAATACCATTCTTCATCTAATAAAAACGAATAAAAGCGCCCAAGTAAAAATTACATATTATAAAAATCCGGGTGTCTCAAACGCATAGTCTTTGTAAAGATATTATAATATTATATATACTCAAATACACGAGCTCGTGTTGCGAAAGGAATTTCATTATCATTGGTTCTATGAAGCGGAACGCTTTGGTTCAAAAGGAGGAAAATTTAAGTGTGACAGTGAAGTTTTTTTGTGTATTGTTAGATTCTATTTAATCACATTAATGGTAATTATTACGAGACAGATAAGATAACAATATAATCAGTATATCATGTTCTTACTCCTGGTACACAGGTCTCATCTCCGTGACAGGGAGTGGTCCGTAACCTGCTGTGCTTTCGAAGTTTTGGCTCTAAGACGAGCCGAGTTTCTCTCGATGTTTTCCTTCGCCGTTTTGAGAGCAGTGGCGATAAAATAATTGTCACAAAGTAAAGCGCCTGACAGGGTTCGAACCTACAACTTGTAAGTCGGGGCCGATAATTACACTAAGCCACCGCTGCTCACGAGACACATGCCAGGTTTGAAATGTTATCAACCCCATGCCCAAGAATCAACAAATTGATTTAATGGTTTCGTTATCATCAACACATATGCCGAATCCCCTGAGCCAGCCTTATTCAAGTTCTACCCACGATGGTAACAATGTTGTTTGTTTCTCGAATCTCGATTTACGTACAATTAAATTAGGAATCGCAATCACAAAACCAAAATCTTGGTATAAATAGACCAATGTTATTCAAGTATTACTACTACTTTTTGTACCTTTTGCCATTCAGAGGTTCCTTGTGCTTTCCCCTAACAAACCTAACCTAACTAGTGCTTAGTAAAAAGTGATGCAATCGGTGCTGGTAAAGCGCGCTAGTTTAATAAGACCCTATTCACTCTAACCTTGAAGACACTTAAATTCTACAATTTAAGTGTCTTCAAGTCAGACGGTCTTTATTCATCGTTCACTGCGTTTTCCTCCACAATGACCGTTCCTCACACAATCGATCCATCTTTTCTTTCATCAATCAACATTCCCTTGTCATATGCGTTTCAGCCATTCATTACAAATCCTACTATTAATATTATAAACGTGAATGTTTGTAAGGATGGATGGACGAATGAATGTTTGATACACACTATACACACTTTCACAAAAAACTATTGAATAGATCTACATAAAATTTATCACGATATTGCCACCGGTTCGAAACGACAGCTTCCGAGGCATAGCGATAGCGAACGCGGCCGCTGCGCAAGGAACCCACGCCGGGTTCAATCCCCGCGCAGTCCAAATATTTGTATGCATGAATATGAATATTTGCACTGGTCTGGCTGTGCCTTGAAAAGCACGTTACGCCGTTGGTCCCGGTTGTCATATGAACATGATAGTCGTTACGTATTATTGCAGCCTTTAAAAGTCCAACAATTGGTCTAACTGCAATGCTTCGATATCGCCTTCGGGTTGTGGATGTCAGACGACTGTCGCTTTACGGAATATATCAATATTTAGCCAAAGTTAGACTGGTAAAGCAGACCCCAGACTCCAAAGCTGAAAAAGCTTCGGAAGCGACTGGGATTAACGCTGAGATGCTGATGATTCAAACGAGATCGAAACATAAGCGCACACAGCACAACTTTTTCTTTAATTTTTTTTTCTCTCTTTTAACTTTATTTGCACGTACTATGTTTTGTCTCTGCATCACCTTAAGGTAGACTGGTAGAAAATGCCTAAGGCATTATTAAGTCCGCCATTGTGCAATGTTTGTGCATAAAATTAATAAACATATAAATAAATAAGCGGGAGAAATAGTAGATATAGACAATTTTCGTTTCTATAACTAAGCTCCTCTTTTTCTCACCCAACACATAATAATATAATGCGAAATACCCTGGTCATAAACTAAAGTTAATGTAATTATTGCATTATTTTTCATTTTATTTCATTAAGAGAACGACACAGTAAGCGAAGTGGCTGAGCGGACGACTGCTGCAATGCGTGTCTCGGGTTCTATCTCCTCACGAAGCAACTATCTATTTGTACGACCTACAAGTAGTTGTTCCAGATCTGGCTGTTTGTGTATGTAAGTTTATATGTTTATAAACGTACCTACGATACATCAATAATAGGGATGTTTCATGGGTAAAAATAAATTGATTCTATTTAGTCCGTCATTCAGATAATAGAAAAATATTGAATACGGATATTTTGTTTTATCAAATCAATAAACATTGACAAATATAAAAGGCATCAAATAGTGGTGGCTGGAGACGTCACTGCTCGCTAAAAAGTCGTGCAGTGACATCACCCGAGTTTTCAACGCTCTGTGTTGTCTTCATTTTTTGTTTATTTTGAATAAAGAAAAAAATACTTGTCTAGTATTTTTTTGGAAATGTGACTGACGGACTAATGAGTTTTTTTTTTTAGTGAACTACCCTATTCCTTCTAGCTTAGTTCTGTCAAATTAAGATTGAATTGAGAAAAACAGTTTGGATGTAATTAAAAAAAATACGGCTATCTAATATATCTTCTATCATCTAATCTAATCTATTGTATTACTATCTAATTCAATTCTTTTTTAACTAATTTTTAGGACTCATTGGATAAAATTGTACGGTGTATATCATGCCGCCACAAGCAAATATTATGCCAAAAGTTGTAGACCTACACATTCTCGTTCTAAAAAATATAAAAAACATTAAAATTCAAGTCCAACTTTGTTAAGTTCTACGAGTATATTGATCATATTCTTGACAGATGAATACATAGATTTATAGTCCCTCCGATAGTGGTAGTTCCACATTTAGAGGGTCATTTCCCACAATTCTTAAAGAAATTATTATGATAATTGACGATGTCTGACTTGTTTTGTTTACCGACAGCAGCTGTCGTTACCGAGACAGATGTCACTGTGGTGTGCCACAACGTCGCTGTCACAAAGGTTAGTAAGACTTTGACGGTGCTTTACAAAAATACATATAATATTTATATCGAAACTCGATGTGTACATAAATGAAAACTCAGTACTACATAATACCATAAGAGTCTCCTGAAATGGGCCCTAAGTGTTGTATCAATTTGTGCCACACACAGATAAAGTTTAAACATTAAACAGTTTACCAAAGTATATAAAAGATATTCTACATTTTATGTTTACTGTTAGCGTTTATTGTTTTACACCTAAAACAAGTCGTGAAGATTAGTAGCTGTACATAAAATCTGTTGACAATTGTCCAAAATATAAAGAAAATTCCTCACAAGAAATGTAAGAAACAATGTCAACACAAAGTAGTAAACGTGGAGTAAGTATCTAATAAAAAACTAGCTTAGAATATTCTACGACTGTAGCCAGCGCCAGAATACTACAAGAATAATAAAACAAAGGTTTAAGATAACATAAAATATTCCCTCGTAGTTTGTTATCATCGAAAGAATCCATGCATTTGATATGTAAATATCCTTTCAGTTATACGGTTCCAAATCCCATGGCAACAATTGCAACTGCATACATAACTACTTTGTACTGGAACTGAACCCAGCTTATAGTATTAATACAGTTCCTATACTGCTATATTGTGTCCAGTGGGTGTAGCGCACACGCGCGCAGACTATGAAACATGAAGTCAAACGTTTTAAAAAATTTTACGTTGCTGTTTAAGTCGTGTGTGACATGATTACAGAAAAAAAAAAATGGCGTGCGTCACCGTCTAAAAAGACTTCTGGAGTGAGGTACGGAAACCGGGCCTCCTGACAAATCCCTCGACAATGATACGAGCTGTCCCAATGTAGTAAGAAACTTAGAACCTCATACCCCATTTATGGTCGAAAACATATTTGGCTTTGGAACAACTATCAAATCGTGGTTTCATAAATTCTTAGGTCGGGCTCCATATATACATTCAAATGTAGATACGGGGTAGAAATAGCTCAAAATTTCGGCAGCAAACTCGGCCGCTTTTCATTTGTCACTAATCTTGTCACAAGACATGCGTCACTTAACCGTGTAGGGTAGGTAATAAAGTAATTTGTACGATTTTTTTATCGACAACACCATAGTCGTGAAAGGAGCCTAAAGCCGCGCGTTCGCGCTAGGGTCTCAATTTAAACTCAGTCCCGTATGTTCATAAATATAGGCAGGTCGCTACCGATCGCTTGCGGGTTTATAGTTACGAACAGTTCTCTTTTACAATCATTAGCCAATGGGATGAGAGTAAAACTGCATCTGCTTTTACTTTTGTATGTCCTTTTGGAGGTAACTGAGGCCTGAGCTCTGACAAAGTAATGAACATTCTTTTTTTGTGGATGGGAAATCATTAAATGATCTCTCTCTCAGTGCACTCTCTGGGTGGAGCGGAAGGGCGTGTCAGACTTTTACTGACTAAACCCACCCGTGTTCCTTCACTTGCCTTCTGCGGCAGCACCATGGTACTATCTCTTTCGAATAACCCACAGCCCTGGCAGGCACCCGTCTTCGTGGACCCCATCACAAGTAACAGGGTATCCTCACGTAAGACGTGATAATCACTACTGTTGAAATTGAAGGGTTATCATGGTTTTTGTTTGTCTCTTTTGGCTTTTGTCATCATCTGCCTGCTTTTTCCTGCTATATTGGTGTCGGCTCCGGGTATTGGTCCGGGAAATAGTAACCAATTTTGCCCTTAAAGTATAAGGTTAAGATGGTTGTTCATCAACAGAACGAGCTAGATGTCGTCCCCATTTCTCCACAATCGATCATCTCCATACCATCAATCAAATTTTTCGACAAACCTCTTTACCTGCCCCTTGTTGACATTTGAAAGTATAATACAGCGTCAGTCAGTTATGAATGCCTTGGAGTCCCACAATATTACACATACATTGATCTCATAGACACCATCTATCGAAGTTGTTGTGTTGGGAGTTTGGTCGTGGAGGGTCTTCAGATCAATCTCCCTTTGGCGCAGCATTGTTGGTCGTGTTGTTGGGTTTAACATTGCATCACCTTGCTCAACTGCCGCCTTCCTTCCTATTCGCTCAGTTTTTCTGAGTGAATAGGCTCTTAATAAACTAGCGCGCTTTACCATCAACGATCGTATCACTGCTTACCATCAGGCGGAATTGCGGTCAAGCGTTAGTTTATAGTTATTAAAAAAAAGCTCTGCGAACATCAAGCTACACATTTCTGGTCCAAATTTTAACATTCAAAAAGGTGTCAAACAGGGCGGTCCACTCTCACCTATGCTGTTCACAGGCCATTGCAGGAGATTATTAAAAAGTTGCCTAATTCTTGGTAGTCACGAGACATAAATATTAGCGGCCACCAGCTGACAAACCTCGGCTTTGCAGACGATATTGTGACGATTTTGTTTCTCCACATCATCTCCAGAACTTGAAAACATGCTCCAAGATCTGAGCATGACAAGTCTTGAGGTTGGACTCTCATTGAACAGATCCCTATAGTTAGATTTATTCGTTATCATGGGTATCTAATACATGCCAACAACCTATGAGCATCATTTAACCTAACACTCTGTACTTGATCTGTACCTATTAAATTAAAGCTAATCTTGGAACACATAACTGACTTTTGTTTTTACAATATGAGTGTACTTACATTTTAGTATGAAGATGGGTACATAACCCATACAGAAATATTTTGTTGAAAGCCAGGTACTTTCCACGTACCAACTGGGCCACTAAAATGTGGTACGAAATCGTGCCAACAGATTTCAAGCCAAATGTACCATGATAACCTTCGAATTTTAATACGACCTGACGCGAGATATCCTTTGGTAATACAATAAACTTGCCTAAAATTCTAAAGCGGGCACGACGACCGGGCTTGTCTCTTACGTTGTGTAAAGGGCCTAATTTAATCAGTTAAGTCCTCCATTACGGTATTGGAGGACCTGGGTTGTAGTAGGTAGGAACGGGGTTGAATAGGGTTGAAAATGTTGAGTTTATTTCAAAAGTTTCAGGGCAAAATGGAAGTATTTGGATCGGGATTTATTTTAATAGATAGACCTTCTATTTTAGGCCTGGGTCGCTCGTGTCGTGTTTAAGTTATTATATTTTGACTGCATTTTGTGTGACCTATATTAATAAAAAGTATGCTTGTTTTTTTTAAGTAGCATACTCATTTGCAGTATATGTGTAAAAAACTTGTCAGTCTCTTTGCATGAGGCCATGTCAATAATAAGTTTCTTTTAAAGATAGCTGCAATTGGGCAACAGAGCATACAGTGGAGGTCTGACCGACTTGGGAAGAGCACCACCATGTCCTCGGGGTGGTGATCGGCGGCGCCAATCTCTCGCGTCTGGCACTGGTACATAGTAGTAGAATGGGAGGCCTTCTCCTTTTTCTGCAAAGCAGTAATGCTTGCAAAGTAGGAGGAGAGCGCATAAAGGAGAAGCAATCTTTGCGCCCTGACACCCCTCGTCACTGAGGGATACATCCTGGACGTCGGAATAGAAAAGCCAACTCCGGGAAACCGTGACATCATGACGGATCATTCAAGTACTATAAAGAAAGAGATACCGTGGTCTCTGGCACAGATAAATGAAGGATCACACGTCATTCCGCATTGCGAGTAAAGCGAAACGGCGTGTTAATTTGGGAGAAGTCATTTGATCAATTCACACCTAAATAAAAAAAGACCTGCATACGCCCATGGATGCACTCGAGTTGGGGGAGTGTTCACGAGCATGACGCAGAATACACTGGCCGAGACTTCATACAATATGTAAAGAAAACCCTGTCCGATCCGTGAAGGTATTGTTAGGTATCGTTAACTGATTCTAATAATGCCTACTAAGCCGGACTAAACTCAAAAAAAAATCCCCCTAAAATAATAAATATTATTTCCAAAAAGCGAGGTAACTAAATGTATGTACGGTAGGCAACACGTTAGGCTTACACGCGCGGGTGAAGGGGGCAGGGCACACGGCACGTGGTCGCATCGCTATTCGCTCCGTCACAAATGGTGTTGTCGAATTTTGGCGAAGTTGTAATTAATTCGCAGAAAAAAAAAATATTTCAAAATTCATTAGTATTGTCACTATGACGATTATGTAAAATTTCATATTTTATTTAGTCATGTGTTTACCTAACATTTATTATCCTTTTGGGTCGGACGGGGTTTTCTTTACATATTTTGTAGTTCATGCACATTTGTTCTTCCTTCAATTGCTATTAATTTGATAGTTGTCTACCTACCTATTTACTTAGTGCTACTGGGTTAGTTCTGCTAGAAATTACTCTTACGTTGCCCCACACTAGGAATTTCTCCTGTATCGTGGATGCGTTTACAAACATACAAACTCACATTCACAAACAGCCAGACCCGGACCAACTACTTGTAGGTCATACAAACATTTGATCCGTGCGGGAATCGAACCCGCGACACGCAGCGCTGCAGTCAATGCTTAACCACTGCGCTAACCGTGCAGTCGATTCTAGGTTCTAAGTTTATCGTACTTGAAATGATGTTCAGTTAAAAACAAAGAAGTGAAAATTACTGAATTAAAGCATTTAACACACCTGTTAAAATTAGAAACAACTTAATTACTATGCAAATAAAGTCTTATTTTCAAGAACAATGAAACAAATTGTTTTGCAACTAAAGTTCTCACAGCATTTATAGAAGAAGTCTTCGAAGTGGAGATAATGTTGTTCTGAATTATTACATATTTTACAGTCACTTACAACTCTTTAATTTATTACTCTTTTACTTAAGCTGTAAAAATTTAAAGATCTCTAATAATATTTTTTATACCTGAAAACAGTTTATAAATTTACCGACGTCTATTTCATTAAAAAACACTTATGACTTAGAATCATATTGTTATTATAGTGGATGATATATGAATGTATTTTTAACTACCGAGTATTCGTAAAGTAAGTCCCATTGTGGTCTCATTTGTGGTTCGAGAGAATCTGTCCATTCTTTGGTTGCCTGGAAGAGATTGCATTAGCGATAAGGCCGTCCATTATATGTTTTATGTGTTGAATGTATTTTATTGTATGTTTTTGGCGTACAATAAAGAATATACTTATAAAAAATAATTATGTCGTGGATAACGATATTATTATAATAAAATTTGTTAATTTGATTTACGTAGTAGTGAGGCTAACGCTGTGACATTGTTTTATAATGGCGGCATGTGGACAGTCGCTTTGGAAAGTGGGGATTGTCGAACGGTGACTTCGGTTTGAAGCGCGGACCAGGGCACATCGTCAGGGCGAAACTGTCGGTTTGCCTATTTAAATTGTTATTGTCAAGATTGGAGGGTATATTTATCTTTTGTGGTTTAATCAAAAACTTCACCTACGAAACTGACCACATTTACCACTTTTACACCAAAATGGTGATGACTCTACCGCTCCGCCTGACGTCATCATATATATAATTAATTTTGAAACAGTTGTTAAGGCATTTTAACTTACATAATTTATTGCACGTGAAACAATTTGGTTTTACAAAGGGTCGTTCAACTACAGATGCGGCCGTGGCGTTGCTAAAGAACATATTTGGGGCCTGGGAGGAATCGCAAGATGCTCTTGGTATTTTTTGTGATT
The DNA here is from genome assembly GCA_037179545.1 of Sesamia inferens. Classification (NCBI taxonomy): domain Eukaryota; kingdom Metazoa; phylum Arthropoda; class Insecta; order Lepidoptera; family Noctuidae; genus Sesamia; species Sesamia inferens. The sequence goes on along the minus strand of CM073945.1, from coordinate 24,589,203 downwards.
TGTCCAAGGCCTTTGATTGCGTACATCATGATACTCTTATTAGGAAATTGTACCATTATGGTTTAAGGGACAGAGCTCTCGACCTTCTGACTTCTTATCTGAATAATCGAATTCAGAGGGTTGATGTTAATGGCAAGAGATCTGCAGGATCTGTGGTCACCGTGGGCGTTCCGCAGGGCTCAATTCTAGGTCCATTCTTGTTTTTAATCTATATTAATGACTTACCTCATCACGTGAGGGATAATCACAACATTGTATTGTTCGCGGATGACACTTCTCTTATTTTTAAAGTCAAGCGTCAGCTAGCCAATTTTGACGAAGTTAACAATGCACTTTCTAAAGTTGTCCATTGGTTTAATGTAAATAACCTTCTTTTAAATGAAAAAAAAAACTAAAGTCATTAAATTTTCTACGCCAAATGTCAGGCAGCTAAGTACCAATGTTCAACTGAATGGAGTAGAGTTGATCCCTGTCGAGTCGACAGTTTTTCTTGGATTGACTATTGACGCCAAGTTGCAATGGGGTCCTCAAGTTGAGAAGCTGTCGGGTAGACTCAGTTCCGCCGCCTTTGCTGTTAAGAAAATTAGACAGATAACTGATGTGGATACAGCCAGAATTGTTTATTTTAGTTATTTTCATAGTCTAATGACTTATGGGATTCTTCTCTGGGGAACTTGTGCGGACATCAATACCATCTTTGTTTTACAGAAAAGGGCTGTTCGAGCCATTTACAACCTTGGTCCTAGAGATTCTCTTAGAGAAAAATTCAGAGAGGTGGACATTCTGACTGTAGCTTCACAGTATATATTTGAAAATCTTATGTACGTACATAAAAATATATCGGATTTTAAGAAAATAAGCGATATTCATAATATAAATACCAGGAACAAACACAATCTTGCTGTACATCACACTCGTCTCCACAGAGTAGGCAACTCATTCATGGGTCAATGTATACACTTTTACAACAAGCTTCCCATGGACATTCGAAACTTACCCATTAAACGATTTAAAAAGTATGTAAAGGCCAAACTTTGCAAAAAGGGGTATTATAAAATCACAGATTATTTAGAAGACAAAAAAGCTTGGGACTGAGCTGTTCGCTCTGATAAGCATTGTTATTAGCAATATGCGTAATTATAAGGTAAATTATTGTAAACATTCTCATTTTTAATGTCTGGACTTGAAAAAGACGATGATCCCTGAGTTTGTTTCGGCTATTTCTTCTCAGAGGTAGTCAGTTAGGAAATGCCGGCTTCATCTAGTTAAAAAAAATATATATATATGACGTGTAAAAGTGATCGGTGATCCTACTTGCTTAATAAACGATTTCATTTCATTTCATTTCATTTCATACTGGTGAGAAGGAAATAATGTAGCACTATAATCATTGTATGAGTATACAGTACAATTATATGCCACAAATTTCAAAAGTATATCAAAAAACAGGAAAACAATCCTACTGGGGTAAAATAGGGTAGCGACAGTTTTGTTTGAATGCGGTAATCTCGATAATTACGCGACGTGTTTGACATTCCTGAAGAAGATTTTGGATATTTAACATTTTGTGACGACCCAAAGCCCTTGAAGCCGGAATAAAATGAAAAATAAATAAATTAAGTAGTATCTCTAAAGGGCAATAGGATGAGTTGCAGTGGGTCACGGGCCGAAATATGGATGAAGATACTGGCAGGCTCAGGTTTGTAGATAGAAGAGCAAAAAATACCTCATAACATCATATTTATCCAAAAACCTACTAAATAAACAGCGTTAAACCAGAATAAAACAAAAGAAAAACGCACCTAAGTATATTATTCTTCAATTCCCGCTATATGGAAATTGGGGCAAAGTGAGCCTTTAAACAAAGTAATATTTTGTTACTTGGGTTGTTTCGCCACGCGGTGGAGGGTTGCCAAAATGTGGCTTGTGTAACCGTCAGTCAAGTGTCCGTATAATATATTAGAGTGGAAAGACTGCGCTTTGTTATACGGTAGATATATAGATGGGCGATAGGGGAATTGAAACTAGTTTTGAACGAGATTTCGAGAGAGAAAGATAAAAAAGACGGACCAAGTGCGGGTGGGGCACGCCCACGAAGGGTTAATAGGAAGCTTGTTGTGAACCGTGATAACTATACACATAAAATTTTCACAGATCATGTATTTCTGTTATCGCTGTAACACTAAACACAAAATATATTACCCCTCTGTGCGCGATTCCCACTCGCATTTGAGCGATTTTTTTTTCATAACCTCTTTCAAGCACACTGCCTCTAATATTCACACTTAGAAAAAGAAATTGAAGATGAAGAGCACTTGTGCTTCACATCGTCAGCAATACTCTGCGACCGGGGCCGGCGCGTCCTAATATCGGAAAAAGTCCTTGATTTACGTACGAACTTAGATCTTGATACTCCTTAGATCTTGATACTCCCTAGATCTGATAATCAGATGAAACTTCACGAAGATAGGATACGGCCCATTAAACTCTTAGTTTAATGAGGTCATAGTGAGTAGAGAACTAGATATATGTGTGTAATGGGATTATATATAATAGCGACTGAAATACTGTGTGCCTACTTTATTTTTAGTTTCAGTTTTATCGCTGGGGGAGAAACAGCTTGAATTCGAGATGATTTGCTCTGAACTGCATTTCATAGAACTGGCAATGACAGTGGTGATACTAATGTGGAATTTTAAGTTGGTCAGAGTCAGAAAGTTATTTGAAATAAAACCTAATTTTATTTGCATTAGGTGTATAATTGTTACAGGTGTATAAGTGTTTTTTTGGTCTGTGGCAACACCGTTGACAAGACGTCAACAAAACTTCTCCCAATAATTTATTAATTATTACAGATTTAATTTATATTATTGTGTTTTTAATGTGCAATTACCAATTTCATATGCAAAATTTAATTTTTAGTTGTAAAAACAGTGATATCTTGTGATATAAGTGTATAAAAAAAAACGGTAAAGTAATTTCAAACTTTGAACAAGTTTCGCTGTCAAAATCAAATTGTAACGATAATTGTAATCGAAAAAGTGCATTGTCATCGCAAATTCCTGTGAGTATTTAAACTTTTTTCGACCTACATTTGCTGAAATTTACAGTAACAAGGAATCGCCTTAATTGTTTGGGTTCCTTACACAAAGTACTTATCCTACCATCACCTATATCCCTAAGTTCTTGCTTTTTTTTTCTTTGTTTTGAAAAATATTGTCAGGAATGGATAGAATAATGACCAGGAGGGCTACTGCACGCTTGGAGGAATCTAAGCTACAGTTAGCATTAACGGAACTTCAGAAATATAAGGGTTTGTGTGAGGAACTGAAACGGGAACAGGATGACAATGAGAGGGAAGTACTTAATATTTTAAACAATAACACGAAGTTCAAGAGTGAGATGGCTGAAATGCATAATCAGCTAATTACCATTAGTGAGGAACGGGATAAGCTTCAACGTACTGTAGACAGCTTTGACCAGTGTAGCAATGAGTTTGATATCACAGTCAAATGCAACACTGAGCTAAAATCTAGGCTAAGCGAAGCCCACGACACCATCGACAGGCTGGAGAGTGCTAGCCGGAGACTCCAGACAGCGCAGACTCATGCTCTGTTTGATGAACTGGTTGGTACCACTCCGTTGCATTCTGCCAACTCAATCTTGGGCAACATAAACAGTAATAATAACATTGAGACAATTGATCTTACTTGTGATAATAGTATAAGATCAAATCCTGAAGTTAAATTTGTAAATAGTAGTAAAAATAAGTTAAAAAAATACATTAAAATAAATAAAATGATTAGAAAAACCCAGAAATTAATTAAAAATAACAAAAATACTTTTTCAAAAAGCTTCAATGCATTAAAAAGTTCTCAAAAATTAAAAGAAACAATTAGTGGGCATAGTATAAAGTTAGAAAGCATTAAAAATAATTATGAGGCTGAAATTCAACAATTACAGTCAGAGACTCTCCGCTTACAGGATTCCTTAAATAGTGTTATATCTAAATATGAGATTTCTCAAAAGGAAATAGGAGAGTATATTCTGGCAATGAACAGTCTGGTGGAACAGTGTAGTGAGAATGAGAGAATGTTTAACTCCTTAACAAACAATCTTACACCTGATTGTAATCATGATCCATCAGGCTGTTCACGGTCAGCTGTCTCAAATGAGTCTCCTCCATCAGTGACTCATACTGTGGAGTTGTTTGACAGTCTCAGCAGTACTTCCCTCGCCACACCAAACACAGAAGAATTAATAATAACAAATAAAATGTTAAACAATAAAAACAAAATATTGATGTACTGCGATGAAATGGGTAAAAATATGGGTCATACACTACAACACCATTTAAATGACCAAGTAGTCAATTATTGTATGCCTGAAGCATCTTATAGCCAAATTTTAGATAAAGTTATAAGTGGTAATTACAGTCCATCCACAAATATTGTTATTTTGATTGGGAGAAGGGGAAATGCAAGCAGTGTAAAGATAAAGAAATATTTTGAAAATCTGGCCTCATTAAATGTAAACAAAATAGTTTTGTTTGCCTTTCCTTATGGCAATGGCCTGTCACAGACCGAAAACAGAATTAGATATAGATGTAATATGACATTACAAACTATGACATTGTATAATGAAAAATTTGAATTTATTGACTCTAATGCACTCATTAGTCAAAATTATTTTACGACCAAAGATAACTATTATCTTTGTAATTTTTTTAAAGGACAGGTAGCAGAATCGCTATCATATTATATATATAAGTCAGCCAAGTGTTTGGCTAACTATGCTGCTTCTATTGAGCAGTTAAGTAATACACTTAGTGGTAATGAGCAGAGCTTGGAATTTGTTCCAAGTTATTTAAATTACAATTTGAGACAATAGAGTCAACCTCTAGCACTATTTTGAATAATGAATTAGACATGTACCCATTATCAAGGGACATTGAGACAATAGAGTTGAACTCTAGCAGAGATGTGAACCTAGAAACATTAATATCACACCCAATAAATCTTAATTTTCAAAATATAATCCATAATAATAATCTTAAAATTGTTCATCAAAATATACAGGGTGTGATAAATAAACAATTAGAATTGGAGTTGTTCATGAACTGTAGTTATATTGATATTGTTTGTCTTACTGAACATTGGTTAAAAGCCCATCAGTTCATGTTCAGCTTTAATAACCATCAGATTGGTAGCTCATTCAGCAGAGTGAATATGATAAGGGGTGGCTCCCTAATAATTGTTCGCAACAATATCAAATTTAAAGAACGGGCTGATATTGTAAGCCTCTCTGTTGAGCGAGTTATTGAAATTGCTTGCATCGAGCTCGAGCGGTTCATTGTAATAAGTGTCTACAGGCCCCCATGTGCTTCCTATGATATTTTTGAAAAATATATGGAGGAAGTTTTATTAAAGACTTGTCACAGTAACAAAACAGTTGTTGTCTGTGGAGACTTCAACATTAATATTCTAGAGAAATCAGCTACAGTGAATGAATTTATCTCATTATTCAAGTCCTATAATTTGTACGCAAGATTCTTTGAGCCGACTAGAATAACTGCCACAAGTGCCACCTGCTTAGACAACATCGTTACTAACCTAAGACCTTCTGACCATTTAATTATAAATGAGTTAGACTCTGATCACTGTGGCCAGTTAGTTACTTTTCCTCAGAAGAGTGAAGTCAGAGCTCAAAGAAAACTTGTGAGTTTTGTTCCTGTAAATGAAAATCGTTTAGGACACTTTAAAAATAATTTAATTGAAAAGCTACCGGGCTTGCCTCATCACACCAACCCGGATCATGCATATAGTATACTATTTAACTTGATTAATTGTGAATTTATGAAAGTTTTCACAAAAAAAACGTTGCCTGTTAGCGATCGCATTATATTTAGTGACTGGGCAACCCCAGGTATTTATAAAAGCAGGGAAAAAATGTATGAATTGTATCAGGAAAAAACATATAACCATGATGTAGCTTTTCAAGAATTCGTTAAAAAATATTCAAAAACTTTTAAGAGAGCCTGTTCCTCAGCAAAAGCCATACACATTAAAAATAAAATAAAATCTTCTAGAAATAAAATCAAAACAACTTGGCAAATTATAAATTCTGAAACTGGAAGAACCAAAGTACAAAATCGCGATTTCCATCTTAAAATTAATGATAAAGATATAAAGGTGGACTTGGAGGTAGCAACTGAGTTTGAGAATTTTTTTACTAGTATTCCAATAATAACAACAAAAACTTTGTCTTCTTCCTCCACTTCTGCCTACGCCATACTAAAAGAATGTGTTCCAGAGTGTGACAAACACTTTGAATTTACGGTTGCGACTGCTAAAGAAATTATAGAATCTTTTAAGGATCTTGATGTAAAAAAAACTGCCGATCATTGGGGTTTGTCAGTATATACTGTAGCTTCAATAATAGATGTTATCGCACCTTTCTTAGCAATTGTTTTTAATTCTTGTGTCACATCTGGTATATTTCCTGATTTGATGAAACTTAGCAAAGTAATTCCACTGTTCAAATCTGGTAGTACAACTGATCCCACGAATTTTCGGCCAATTTCTATATTACCAACTTTGAGCAAAATTTTTGAAAAAATAATTTTGAAACAGTTGTTGAGACACTTCAACTTATATAATTTATTGCACGTGAAACAATTTGGTTTTACAAAGGGTCGTTCAACTACCGATGCGGGCGTGGCGTTGCTAAAGAACATATTTGGGGCCTGGGAGGAATCGCAAGATGCTCTTGGTATTTTTTGTGATTTGTCCAAGGCCTTTGATTGCGTACATCATGATACTCTTATTAGGAAACTGTACCATTATGGTTTAAGGGACAGAGCTCTCGACCTTCTGACTTCTTATCTGAATAATCGAATTCAGAGGGTTGATGTTAATGGCAACAAATCGGCAGGATCTGAGGTCACCATGGGCGTTCCGCAGGGCTCAATTCTAGGTCCTTTCTTGTTTTTAATTTATATTAATGACTTACCTCATCACGTGAGGGATAATCACAACATAGTATTGTTCGCGGATGACACTTCTCTTATTTTTAAAGTCAAGCGTCAGCTAGCAAATTTTGACGAAGTTAACAATGCACTTTCGAAAGTTGTCCATTGGTTTAATGTAAATAACCTTCTTTTGAATGAAAAAAAAAACTAAATTCATTAAATTTTCTACGCCAAATGTCAGGCAGTTAAGTACCAATGTTCAACTGAATGGAGTAGAGTTGATCCCTGTCGAGTCGACAGTTTTTCTTGGATTGACTATTGACTCCAAGTTACAATGGGGTCCTCACATTGAGAAGCTGTCGGGTAGACTCAGTTCTGCCGCTTATGCTGTTAAGAAAATTAGACAGATAACTGATGTGAATACAGCCAGAATTGTTTATTTTAGTTATTTTCATAGTCTTATGACTTATGGGATTCTTCTCTGGGGAACTTGTGCGGACATCAATACCATCTTTGTTTTACAGAAAAGGGCTGTTCGAGCCATTTACAACCTTGGTCCTAGAGATTCTCTTAGAGAAAAATTCAGAGAGGTGAACATTCTGACTGTAGCTTCGCAATATATATTTGAAAATCTTATGTATGTACATAAAAATATTTCTAATTTTAAGAAAATGAGCGATATTCATAATGTGAATACCAGGAACAAACACAATCTTGCTGTACACCACACTCGTCTCCACAGAGTAGGCAACTCGTTCATGGGTCAATGTATACACTTTTACAACAAGCTTCCCATGGACATTCGAAACTTACCCATTAAACGATATAAAACCTATATAAAGGCCAAACTTTGCAAAAAGGGGTATTATAAAATCTCAGATTATTTAGAGGATAGAGAGGCTTGGGACTGAGCTGCTCGCTCTGTTAAGCATTGTTATTAAGCAATATGCGTAATTATAACGTAAATTATTGTAAACATTTTCATTTTTAATGTCTGGACTTTAAAAAAGACGATGATCCCTGAGTTTGTTTCGGCTATTTCTTCTCAGAGGTAGTCAGTTAGGAAATGCCGGCTTCATCTAGTTAAAAAAAAAATAAAAAGAATAAAAAAAAAAAAAAACATGACGTGTGAAAGTGATCGGTGATCCTACTTGCTTAATAAACGATTTCATTTCATTTCATTTCATTGGACATCTTATTCAAATTGCATTACAGCCAATCTTTGACAGTTGTGTGAAATGACTACAACACGGCGCATTTATAACAATTAATTGGTGCCTCAAAAGGATCTGAAAAGTTATGAGGAACTACATAAACATATTTCTATCCCGCTCTTACGTTAGGCAAATATTCATTATGTAAATACATGGTCCAGATATAGGAGCCGCCGAGGCTCAGAATTCCCTACTTAATATTCTACCAGAGTGGTTTTGGATACGCTTGACACATCCCTAAGACTGGTAGGGTCTAAAAATAATTTTAAAAACATTTAGGAAACAATGGCAATAACATCGGCCGCCGGCAGAAGTTACCAGCCACCAGACAAAGTCTTGCCGCCAAGCGATTTGTCGTGTTCCGGCATGATGTCTGGTGAAGCCGTACGGAGGACGGGTCTGAGCAGTTGTGTTGCGATCTGTGCCGGGTACGATGCACCTAATGTTGTTGTGTTGTGAGTTTGGTCGTGGATGGTCTTCAGATCAATCTCCCTTTGGCGCAGCATCGTTGGTCGTGTTGTTGGGTTTAACATTGCATCACCTCGCTCAACTGCCGTCTTCCTTCCTATTCACTAAGTTTTTTAAGTGAATACACTTATCAAACTAGCGCCCTTTAACATCCACGATTGCATCACTGCTTACCATCAGGTGGGATTGCAGTCAAGCACTAGTTTATAATAATTAAAAAAAAAATGGCTTAGTGGAATTTTCAATGTTATTACGCACTTTTTTGTGTAATCGATCTCGTAATTGTTTTCCCACCCCGCGATTGACTGACATTTCCATGTCATAAAATCTTTTTCGTACGTACATCAGTCTTAAATATATAATATGTATAGTATATACTACTCTGTCAAGAAAGTACCGGTAAAATACACAAAATATTAACATTAAACCTGATATTACATCCTAACAACGGACAAAAACAACCAGCAACAAATCAAAATAACGACACAAACACGAACGATTCATAAGCGACGAACGAGAACGAGGTGTTGTGAGGGGGTTGACATTTGACAGTAATTGTTTAGGAGTGTTACTATCTCGATTCAAAAAACAGATTTTTTTATTCACTATCTGTGCCTTCTAACGAATGTAAAATCATTTTAATCGTTATAGCAATCGTTCGATTTCTCTTAACGATTTTGTTGCTTGGAATCGATTTTTTTTTTGTGCTGGCAATAGCATCAATCAAATTTTTGATTAGCGGAAATGCATTTGAAAGTCAAGAACTTGGGCTATCGAATCGAAATATCTTTTTTAGAAGATTTCGTAAACGCGGATTTAGTAATGATTCATATTTTGGTAATGTTAGTCGAAAAATATTTAAGTATTTAAGCATTTTTTCTTACTCCTCCGCTATTCTATTCTGATTAATTTCGTTGCGGGACCCAAGACAGTTGAATCGTTTCTCTGGGATTCGTCGACCTTCATTGCTCTGCGTTTTTCTGGCGGTCTCCACTGTTGATTCTGGCTTTCAGGAGTTGCAGTGGGTGGAAAAAAGTGGGGCGGGTTTTGCCCCAAAAAAAAAATTTAAGGTACATATATTTTTATAAGCATTTGGTACAGATTTCGGCATTCTCCTATCCTAAAAATGTTTGTCTTAAAAACTCTACCTACAGTAGTATATTCTAAAAATGGTGAACCAATTCCAAGGTTGACTATACATTAACCCCTTATTCATAAACGCTTCTTAAATGTAACTAGTGACTATCGATTGTTCAACCACACATTTTTGACTTTGCACTTCACTTAATTTTAATTATAAACTCCTTAAACACTATAGTGCTTATTCATAGACGATGGTCGAAGTTAAGTGATGTGCATACGTCAAAACTGTTTGGTTAAACAATCGTTAATCACTAGGTAACTTTAAGAAGTGTTTATAAATAAGGGGATAAAAGTTCTAATATTCTGCTATTATACATATTCCGGTTTTTTAAAGAATTTTGGCTTCAAATCTATACTTATCTATACTAATATATAAAGCTGAAGGGTTTGTTTGTTTGAACGTACTAATCTCAGGAACTACTGGTCCGATTTGAAAAATTCTTTTGGCGTTGGTTAGCCCATTAATCCAGGAAGGCTTAAGGCTATATAACATCTTGCTGCTACTAATAGGAGCAGAGCTTAACTAACTCCACGCGAACGAAGTCGCTGGCGGCCGCTAGTTTATGATAAATGTGGTTCCAAGTAATGCTATGACAGGCTTTCGTACTGATAATCCGCAAATATTTTTACTAGACTGGAATTTTATTTTTAACGTCCGACTTTGTAGAGCGTCGTCTCTGTCGTTCATATCTGTGTTTCTCTTTCGAAACTCGATGATCAATTCAAAACCTACATTAATAATACTGAAGAATGACTCGCACCAAACTCTGTACTTCAAGTTATTACTTTATATACATTTTGAACTTTATTCCGAGTGCAGCAAAGTTCTGAATACAAAATTAAAAACTTATACACGGTTCTAAAATCACAACGGTTTTAATTCATTCGGGAACATTCCGACAAGAAACTACATAAGTGGCTACAAAAAAAGTAGTTAGTTCGCACATTACTGTCTTTCGAGACAGTTCACGATCCTAGCACTAAATCAGACGGGGCTCACGCTTGGAATGACATTTGGAAGAATTATTACTCTGTCTCTAGTCTGGGAAATTTATGACTACCCGCCATAAGGCACAGAACTAAGGTTAACGAGTTGGTGGGAAATCGGGGTGTGAAATGTCTTTGTTGCAATCAAAGAGATTTAAGATAGGTGCAAAATTTAACGTCTTTGGTTGGAATGATTCTTGAATTGGGTGTTAGTGAGGAATGTAGGATAAACTTACTTAGTATTTAAACTTCTTAGGCGGTGTTTCGAAAATTGGGCGAAAGGGGAGAGTTAAATTTCAAGGTCGTTTCACATTTAGGCATTTTACGTTACAAGAGTGAGATAAAAGTGTAGTTTTCATTATCTTTGTCTCTCATCCTATTATATCTATTATTATTTATTATCAAAGGAGTTTCACTTCTATTACATAATAAAGGTCGAAGTAACAACACTTTTTGTTGAATTTACTTATTTGCATTAAAGGATTTTTAAAATGCATCCCTTAATGAGATTAAATGAGGGATAAAAGCTTCTACAAAAGTTTGTTATTTTCACAAATAATCTGTACCAAAGGCCACCTTTCGAGATTTTTCTTAATGCTTTTAGTTTTATAATGTAGTGGTACCTACTAACACCACAAATAAAACAACGCACACGAATTCTACATCTCGCAAGCACAGTTTTCCGTGCAATTAGCATACATACAACTTCCCAACTTCACCGTTAGGCAAGTGCCCGCCAGACATAACACCCGTCTGGTCGGAGGATCCTCCCTTTTCTATGGAGGATGAGTGAGCTTTACACCCTGTTCCACATGCCTCCACAGTAAAATGAACTAACTGCACCACTACTTATTTTAGGTATACTTACCTCTATGACAATAATTACTAAAAACAAATGTTTGATCTTTGTATAGACAATGGTACGGAGAGCAAATATATTGTTTTGCTTTGCTAGTATTTTGGCGTGGTAGCTGGCATATGGTAAATAATTTCATTGTTGTTGTATTTTATCGTGTTCATCACTATACATAGTATTGTATAAAGACATGTGTTTTTTTAAAAATGAACAGACAGCTGTGCTGCTGGGGAGTTTGTTCCGCCACTTCTTCTTCCCAGCGAAAGCACTAGGAAGTGTCGATGGGTGGGCGTTTTGGGGGACTGTCTTATGTAATATTGACGTTCAAAAAGTGCTGATTCTCAGCCTAATTTGAATAAATGACTTTTGATTTTGATTTTGAAATCCTGCTCGCAGTTGGCCAAGTTTTATTTCGTTTTGTAACGATATCTGCCAGTTTACTGGCAGCGCAAACCCCGTTGCAGAACTTGGTTCCATTAATGGAGGCGTACAGTAAATTAGCGACATATATGTCTGTGGGTGCCCTGGCTATACCCACAGCTGTTGACCTTCCCACACTCACAGAAAGGGTCGATGTGTACATGACGTTGACACAATACTGAATCCACAACCTTGTGGGCTAGCATGCGAAGAGGTATGATAAACCATAGCTAGGTACTATAACATTATTGTATATGTTGACAATCTTCATGTTAAAACATATGTATTTATTTTTTATTTAAATAGAACGGCAGAAGCCAATTACACTATTTAAACACAAACTACACTAAACGTTAATAAAAAAGAAGATAAACAAATAACAAACAATACAATAAAATACAAACACACACTTCACAAACACATTTAATTCAGTCACGCATTCTTCTCATAAAACTTCCAACACTGACAGTATCGTCTTCCATTCCTCCACAAAAATGTCGAGACCAGTGTTTGAGTTCAGGAGAGCGTTAATAGCTGGTATTGTCCGAGGAATACGGGGACTTGGAGTGAGCAATAGTTCGGCTGGTCGGAACAGCCAGTAGCCGATGTTGTGTTACCTATAAGTAATTGATGCACTGTAATTTTACCTTTGGGATTGTATTATTTGGTTGTTTTTGTGTAATCAATTATTGGTGAACCTAATAAAATAAAAAGAGAAATAACGCCCCCTGACTTCCTGCTAGGTAACTGCGTAATATACTGTCGAGTGTCGATAACAATGGGTTTAATTTTGACTGTTTCACAACACTATAATATAAAATGTTTTTTTTTTTAAATTTGATGATTTTTGAAATTTGATAATTTAAAAGAGTGTCCATGGAGTTTCTTGCCCGTTCTTCTCCATAGGTACCTACTCTTTGGACTGGGCGACTAGCTTCACCTTACTGACTGACCGACCTTCTGACAATTCAAAAGTGCCTGTAACTGGTTTATTTGAAATAAATGCTTTGATTTTGATTTTTTTTTGACTCATTGCGTTGTTTATGATATTGAGCAAACACACTTTTCGAACATACAGGGTGTATCTGACATCGTAACGCAAACTTCGCGAAAAGGCTAGACCACATGCCACTAATAAAATTATGATAGTAATTTATGTCGTTAATGAACGGTTACAGAATTCACAGTGTTTAAAAAAAAAGTGTAGGCTCGGCCTTTGAACGTTGCAAGCGTGCCGCCGTCCGGGTTTGTTTGTAGGTATGACGTTGATCCCTGATGTGAACTCTATCAAATCAGCTGATAAGATAGTTTTTCGAGTTTTGTTTTCATTGTGCTTTTTTGTGTAATTAGTGAATTAATTAATGTTTACTTTAAAATCTTATTGGGTTATAAAAGTATAGGATTTAGGAACGGTGTAAAGTGAAAATAACTACATATATTTTTTGTTAATCATGAAAAAGCCGACGAAAAATTCCAGCACTGGGAGGTTCAGAATCATGTACTGGATCCATGGTACTCGTTGTGCGTCGATGTCAGATACAGGGTGTATCTACATAACAATATCTATACAACATCTTATATAATAATCATCATCAACCTTTTTATCGCCCCACTGCTGGGCACAGGTCTCCTCTCATACAGAGACGGATTGAGCGCAATCACCACGCTTGCTCAATTTGGGTTGTCAATTTCAGACTTAAAGGCCAGGTTTCCTCAAGGTGTTTTCCTTCACATTGTAATCAGTCATTGGTGTCCAAGATATACTTAGAAAGTACATATAACTTAGAAAAGTCACATTGGTACTTGCCTGACCAGCCCCCTAATCGGTGAACACTTTTTTGTTAAATGATTGCGACTAGTTGGGATCGTTTGGACCGAACGGACCAATGGGCGGTGCGAACGATCCCAACTGATCCCAACTAGTCGCAATCATTTGACAAAAATGTGTTCGCCGATTAGGGGGCAGGAATCGAACCCGCACACTCATACTTGAGAAGCTGGTGTTTTAACGACTAGGCTACCACGACTTCGTATAAGTCGTGGTAGCCTAGTCAACATGTATACAACATTTTATATAACGTATTTATACAACAATTTATTAACAATATGTTTCAAATTGCTAGTAATAGTTTGTTACACAATTAGGGTGCTGAGCCCTAATTCATTATACCAGTCAATGATTCCTTATTTTGGAACCACGCCAAGTCCTTACCTAATCACGCCAACTTCGCATTAATTTCGCGCTGTTTGTTATTTGTCATAGAAAATCGAGATCCTGAATCGATATTAGTAGCAATCCGAATGAAATACGATGCCTACCAACATTTTATATCACTCCGCTCCCCAAAGTGATATGGGAAAATATGAATAAAGAGTTATTTATTTGCAAAAGATAAGAGATAGTACCAGTCGCAAAAGTTGGTGTTTATATACGGTACATATTTGTTTAGGGCGGCTTACAAATTTTACAAAACGGAACCCTATTCAGGAGACTTCGCTGTCCGTCCGTCTGTCACCAGGCTGTATCTCATGAGCCATAATAGCTATACAGTTGAAATTTTCAGAGATTATGTATTTCTGTTGCCGCTACAGTCGTGGTGGCCTAGTGGTTAAAACACCAGCCTCTCAAGTATGAGGCCGCGGGTTTGATTCCAGGTCAGGCAAGTACCAATGTAACTTTTGTAAAGTTATATGTACTTTCTAAGTATATCTTGGACACCAATGACTAAAGGTGAATAAAAACATCTTGAGGAAACCTGGACTTTAAGTCTGAAATCGCCAACCCGCAATGAGCAAGCGTGGTGATTACGCTCAATCCTCCTCTGTATGAGAGGAGACCTGTGCCCAGCAGTGGGACGGTAAAAAGGTTAATAGTACCTAGTTGCCGCTATAACAACTTAAAAACTAAAAATAAAAAAAATAAAGTATTAAAGGGGGCTCCCATACAACAAACGTGAATGCTTTTGCCGTTTTTAAAGATAATGGTACAGAACACTTCGTACGCGTGTCCGACTCGCACTTGACCGGTTTTTTTATATTAGTTGTATTTTCAAAACTGCAACAATATGTAATGTCTACATTTCAAACAATTTCTTGTGATGAACGTTTCTCTGTAAACAATGAAATGAAATCGTTTATTAAGCAAGTAGGATCACCGATCACTTTTACACGTCATATGTTTTATTTTTTTTAAACTAGACGAAGCCGGCATTTCCTAACTGACTACCTCTGAGAAGAAATAGCCGAAGCAAACTCAGGGATCATCGTCTTTTTTCCATTCCAGACATTAAAAATGAAAATGTTTACAATAATTTACGTTATAATTACGCATATTGCTTAATAACAATGCCCAAGCTTTTATGTCTTCTAAATAATCTGTGATTTTATAATACCCCTTTTTTCAAAGTTTGGCCTTTATATAGTTTTTATATCGTTTCATGGATAAGTTTCGTTAAATGTCAATACGAATACAACAAATAAGTAATATCCATGATAGACGTTTCAACAGTTTCCCTCACAGCCCCAAGATACTAATGTAGCAAGATAGAACTAAGTACTATGTATTCCAACCCACACTGGGTTAATAACTCCACTGTCTCGATTTCTGATAGCAACTAATAACAGTTACTAAAGACATCTGCCTGACCCACCCTCGATAGATGTCGATACTCGGTATATATAGATGCTAAACTCAGTTGTCGGAGAACAGTTGCAATTAACCCACTCAGCGTAGGGAGGGGACACCGACTTATTTGTGGAAGATTCAATCCTGTAACTACATAGTTATTCTGCGTATTAAGAAGCGTAATATGGCACGCTCCCCGATTAGATAGACGGACGGTCTACGTGGATGAGATAGACTGGTTGTGGTAGGCAGAGGTCAGCGTGTTATGACGCAGTCTGGTGAAGTACTATGACTAGCAATTGACAGCAATACACAAACAGAACATTGACTGATTACAAGGTGATGGAAAACATCTTGCGGAAACCTGGACTTTAAGTTTGAAATCGCCAACCCGCATTGAGCTAGCGTGGTGATTACGCTCAATCCTTCTCTGTATGAGAGGAAACCTGTACCCAGCAGTCGGACGATAAAAGGTTGATGATGATGATGTTGACAGAACATTAATAGCACGCCTGTATTCTTAGACTATTTTAATTAAGATAGCCAGCAGGGAAATTGCGTATCACATTATTATCAGTAGCAATGGGTTTCATACTGACTCTTCAACAATATTCATTGCGGTTTTTTTGAAAATATGAATAGATAAGCAATGGATTAGCAGTATGCTGCAAATCGATTCAAATTGAGAGAAATACGGTGTTATGTAACTAGGGTGGTCCACATTTCGACAGTTACAATTAAGATGCTGATCTACATTTCGCCAATTAAATTCAGACTCTGGCCTACACTCTTGAAAAATATACAATATACAGTAAGATTTTTTAGTCACCGTCCAAATTTTTTCCAGGCATTAGGTATCATTTACTAATTCCATTTTTGATAAAAAAAATCGATACGTAAAATTTTCATATTAAGTTATTTCCTCGAAAGAATTATCTGCTCTGCGTGGTCACTGATTTAAAACGATTGTGTTCAATGAACTTTGGCGGAGCGTGGGCTGGCCGATGGCACGGCGTGATGTCAACAAACATCTATTATTTTTTTTATCTATTTTTGATAACATTGTGATGACGTGATATCTCTCAATATTTTTGTAT
Organism: Sesamia inferens; assembly: GCA_037179545.1. Classification (NCBI taxonomy): domain Eukaryota; kingdom Metazoa; phylum Arthropoda; class Insecta; order Lepidoptera; family Noctuidae; genus Sesamia; species Sesamia inferens. Next base: position 24,572,423 of record CM073945.1, on the reverse strand, counting down.
TGAGTGATGCTAAAAGACGAAACACGTATTCAATAATTTTGAAAATTGAACGTATCTTAAAAACTCATTCTGTCCAACATTAATGATAAAATGGAATTAAGGCCTCGAAGTTCATATTACTAAACCACTAATAAGACTATAGAAATATTACTTAATATTACTTTATCTCATGGACTATGAGAGCTAGACAGTTGAAACTTTCACAGGTTTCACTAAATATGTTTTTTTTTGCATAGATAGTGGCACGAAACGAAAAAAAAATTAAGTCACTAATTTCTCGGTTTAACTATTAGGTAGGTTCTTCTTCAGATCTGATTTATCGACTTTGGACTTACAAATTGTTAGTGACATCACTATCTCATCAGCACCAAGCCGATAGACCCGGGAATTACAACAGGCCGCTATTATAGCAAACTATGTACTTGCGCGAAAGGTTACACACACGCGGCCCTTTAGTACTGATGGGACCAAATAGAAAAAGGACTTGGTTTAAATCCTAGTTTATTACCAGCTTAAGAGTTGTTCCGTTTTGCTTACAGGATATTTTTTGTTCGATTTACATTCGAATTGAAAATAGGTATATGGAACATAAATAGTGGGTTTTTCATTGCGTTCCCAGTACTTTTAACCGATTTGGTGTTTTATTGCGTTGGTGGTAACAAATGGTAGCTGGAGTAAGCACTTGGCTTTGTAACCTTTTTTTGTTCTTTTAATGTAATCCTTATGCCCACGGAATAGAAGGCAAAATCGGTTGAACGGACTGTAAATAAGATTGTTTAAGTAGGTATCTAATGTTATCCATAATATAATATAAGTACACACAGATATAATTATCACAGAGTGTGACTACTATAGCCTGCGCTAACCGCAAATGCTACTATATATACGGACGACGGCACATCAAGCTACTACAATCTGTCAGATTTCTGTATTAAATTTTCAACCTTATATCTAAAAAACTAAGGCTCAAGGTTGATTGGGAATATTTGGCCGTTTCGGGTAGCTTGACCCGCTGTAGTCCGTACGTACATAATTATTATAAATGCGAAAGTTTATGAGGGTGTACGTATGGATGGATGTTTGGTACTCTTTCGCGCAAAAACTACTGAACGGATTTAGATTAAATTTGGCATGAAGTTGGTTTATAACCATTAATAACACAGAATTTTTTTATGCTTATATTTCCACGGAATCGACTCGTCGCGGGTAAAATCACGGAAAGCAACTATTATTACATATACGTGAAAGTTCTGTAGCGGTACCTATAAACGCAACATAGAACAAGGCGTCATACTGACGTCACACGAATTCTACATCTCGCAATCAGAGTTTACCGTGCAACTAGCATACATACAACTTCCGATGCGATCGAGACGATGGCCTAATTTGTGATGTGAAAAGTTTTTTCTTATCATATTATTATTACAAACAAAGGCTATAGGTAGTAATAGAGCAGTGTCCAATATTTACAGTATAGTTAAGACTGTAGTTAAATGTTCGGCTACTAAAGTAACAATACAATCGTTTGAAGTCCGCGCTACATAAACAAAACATTGCAAGTTTATGTGTCCCGGAATAGAGTCGGTTAGTTTTACTGTTCACCTAAATATAAATAATGGTCTGTCGATGTGAAGTCTTGCACGTTCAAATGTGCGTTGTAACGTGATGATACATTACTACATTAACTACCATAGAACAGATAAAAGATGTTAGAAGGGAATTGTGGGCGCGGCAGGCGCGCCACGGCTATGGTCGGACGGGCACACTTTAGCCGAAATTGACTTGTTGAATTGAATGTTGTACTATTGACAGGTAAATCAATTTCGACCCTTGATGTGACAGCGTACGAAATTCTATATTCAGTATCTAAAGAAACGCCTGTCCGTTCCATGATGCCTACAAAGCCTGGTTAAACTTTAAAAAGAACACACCCTAAAAAAAAAATATTATTTCGCAAATGGAGGTAACTTACATTACATTAAATGCGCGGGCGACGGGGGCAGGGCACGCGATCAAACAAAATGCCGCCTATATTGTACATTCATTCATACAAGGTAACTACCAATAATACCGTCGAAAATGGTGCTGTCACTTTAAAAAAAAATACCAAATATTGGAGAAGTTAGAGTTAATTCGCGGGAAAAAGATTATTTCAAAATTCATTAGTGTTATTATTATGATGACTATGTAAAGTTTCAAATATTATTTGGTCATGTTATTACCTAACCTTTATTATCCTTATCGGTCGGACGGGGTTTTCTTTACATATTGTATATACTAGCGCCATCTACGACTTTTATAAGAAATGTTACTTTGAATGTGTATTATTATGTATGTATGCAAGAAAGTTCGTACTTTTTTTCAAACTATAACACTGAGTTTCAATAGATTGTGGTCCCAAGTACTCTTATTTCATGAACTAATTAAGTTCACCGTGAATTTTGATTAAAATACGTAAGTATATCTACAAATAACTTGGTTAATGTTCTTAAATTAAAAGGAAGAGAAAATTACAATGACTGGTGTTTCGTGGCAGAAAATGTTCTCATGCTGGAGGAAATAGCGACTAACATCAAGCAACCGTTATCTTCTACACCTACAGAGACTCAGGTAACAAAAGATTTTAAGCTTTTTTTTAATAACTATAAACTAGCGCTTGACCGCAATCCCGCCTGATGGTAAGCAGTGATGCGATCGTTGATGGTAAAGCGTGCTAGTTTATTAAGAACCTATTCACTCAGATTGAGCGAATAGGAAGGAAGACGGCAGTTGAGCGAGGTGATGCAATGTTAAACCCAACAACACGACCAATGATGCTGCGCCAAAGGGAGATTGATCTGAAGACCCTTCACAACCAAACTCCCAACACAACAACATTTGGCGCATCGTACCCGGCACACATCGCAACACAACTGCTCAGACCCGTCCTCCGTACGGCTTCACCAGACATCATGCCGGAACACGACAAATCGCTTGGCGGCAAGGCTTTGTCTGGTATGTGGTAACTTCTGCCGGCGGCGGGTGTTGTGGCCTACCACCGAGAAGCTGTAAGCGAAGGTTATTTGACGATCAACCCTCCTCTTTATGTGAATATCAAACAAGCAACAACGACAAACAGCTTATGGAAGAATCTAAAGAATATGTTCAACGATTCTAGGAATGCTCCAAAAATAAGCTTCGCTTTCGCCTTCAAGTCATTTGCTATCTGAATCTCTGCAGCTGAAGATATAATGGTTGGAAAAGAAGCCAAGTGTTTTGCACCTACTATTACACTCTTACTTTTTATCAAACCAAACAATTCAGGTAGGTATTCTACACAAAGAACGGCAGAATTTTAAGCGATGCGGGCGGACAACCGATGAAACGCACCCTGTATTTGATCAGTTGCAGCGTGTTTACTAAAGCCACAGCCACAGTGCAGAACAAAAACAAGAAACGATCAAATAAAGTTTTATTTACTTGATAATTGTCGTGACTTACGAGTTGCAGGTTCTAGTCCAGACAAGCGCAATACTTTGAGGAAATTATTTCAACACCCCTGCACTCAAAACGGTAAAAAAGCATCATGAGGAAGCATGGTGCAGAACCAAAAATACTACCAAAAATCCGAGCTAAGCTCACGTGGTGGAATACACCCACTCCCATTTACCCAAAAGCCCGGTGTCCCATCTGTGGGAACATTCATCGTCATCATCAACCTTTATTATCGTCTCACTGCTAGGCACAGGTCTCCTCTCATACAGAGAAGGATTGTGCGTAATCACCACGCTTGCAATGCGGATTGGTGATTTCAGACTTAAAGTCCGGTTTCCTCAAGACGTTATCCTTCACTTTATAATCAGTCATTGGTATCCAAGATATACTTAGAAAGTACATATAACTTAGAAAGATTCCAGGTCAAGCAAGTTGTTCACCTGGAATCGAACACACGCACACTCATTATTGAGAGGCTGGTGTTTTGCCCACTAGGCCACCATGACTTGTGGGAACTTTACCAGTTGATGATCGACCTACCTCTTCTTCTTCGGTTCGAACTGAACTGAACTGAATTAGAGACGTTGATGTCGCGCGCCGCAAGATCTCTCTCCATCTATCCCTGTTGGACGACAGTCTGGAGCATTCATTAACAGGTCCCCCCACTGCGGACCTACGTCTATCCCTATACTAATACATATGTTCGTATTCACCTACTTTTATCCATCCATACATAAAAGTAAACATTGATGAAGTATGTTTTTCATAAAATATATCTGTTATACAATCAATATATCAAACCACGCACACGATGATGGAGTGTAATGTTTTTGATCAAATATTTATTATTCATAAACTTAAACAATATGTATGTTTAAAGTGTTTTTCATCAGCAGCTTTTTATGTTCTTCGTGGCCTTGTTTTACTTGCATTAAATTATAATCGTTGAATTCACCTGATTTTGAATTCGATAGATGGTACCGAAGTATCTGTAATGGAATTACTTTTACAATTAACTATGTTAAGAAAATAAATAAGTGCCGGTGGGTTCCCTAACATTATCTATACAAAATAATATTAATAAATATTGTGTATTGTGTCTAACTGTAACAGAAATACTTATATCATCTGTGAAAATTTCAACGGTCTAGCTATCACGGTTCATGAGATTCAGCCTGGTGACAAACATACGGATATGCAGACGGACAGTGGAGTTTGAGTAATATGATCCCATTTACAGTAATTTGTATTTAGTACCTATATATACTTCTCCGACTGCTTCAGGTTTGCGTTGTTTAATGTATCTGTAATACAATAAATATAACAAAACTTTTTTATGAAAAAAAAGCCGACTTCCAAAAAACACTACCAACAAAGTTATTTTCACCATCAATTCTCTATTCTCATCAATCTAGTATACTTAAAAAAAAGTTGCCTCTCATTAGGAATTTCTCCTGTATCGTGAGTACGTTTATAAATATTTAAACTCACATACACAAACAGCCAGACCCGGAAAAACTACCTGTAGGTCGTACAAATATTTGTTCCGTACGAGAATCGAACTCGCGACCTCGCGACACGCAGCCCAGCAGTCGAATGTTTAACCACTGCACCAACCATTTATTCAGTTATGTCTCTCCTTCCCTTTATTAATCATTCCAAAAGTTTTTTTAAATATAAAAGTCATTTATTTCATCACTTATAGTACCTTGGTACTCATAGTACCAAGTTTATATATATTGGTTATACTTTGTTACTTTGCTAAGTATATTCATGAGTATGAATCACAAGAGGAACGTAAGGTAAGAGAAAGCACAAGAAGAAAGGAGTTTAAACACAAGTTGTCACCAAATTTTAACGTGGTCAGGCATTGCTCCAGCTACCAAGCAGTTGAATTATTCAATAGGTTACCAACTGATTTGAAATTGTTAATATATAATAGTCATTTATTTAAAAATAAATTAAAAACCTTCTTGTTGGAAAAATGTTTATACTCAGTGTCAGAATTCATGTCAAATGATACAAAATAAATGAAGTACCAGTGAACACGCTTTCGACTGAATTCCTTAACTTTGACTGTAACATTATGCTTTGACTTTAACTATGCATTTGACATTATTTATTTATTTTTTTTAATTTTCTTATAATCAAATCTGACATTAGGTTGTATATCTATTGACATACTTGTGTATAATTGATTGACTTGTTATATTTGTCTGTGATTATTTATATTCCAATGTTTTATTTATATTCCAATTCGACATTTTTCATTTTTATAGCCGCATGTGGTATTTCTATTTTAATTTTTTTATGCAATGTTCAACACAATGTAAATTGTTATGAATAAATAAATGATGATGATGATGATGATGACTTCCAAGTGATTTCACTGGGGAACTACAATCCGGACGAAGCGTTTCGCCTAGTCGTTTATACCGCGTACATCGAAGGACTGGAACAATTTTCCTATGGCAGACTTCCCTTCTGACACTATTTAAGTGTCTTCAAGGCTAGAGCGAATAGGCTCTTAATAGACTAGCGCGCTTTACCATCAGCGATTGTATAACTTCTTACATACCATCAGACGGGATCGCGGTCAGGCACTAATTTATAATATAAAAAAGAGAAGAAGTGGCGCAACAAACTCCCACACAATGTGTTTGTTAATAAATACGTACGTGGTATCCTTTCAAATTTTAGCTGGTCTCGCATTGCTTAGGTTTTTCCTACAATAAGATGTTAACTTAAACTGGTTATGTACACGTATAGCTTTATGTATATCAGTGCATACCTACTAACCACCTGAATACTCTTTTGAGGATTAGAAGCTAGGTGATATTAGGTAAAACCCCTTCCATTTTGATTGCTCTAAACTCGGCTCTAAACCAGCTTCAAATTAACAATAATCATTCTCGAAATGAATATTGCATGCGTCCTCCAACTTATAAGGAAAAAGATGTGAATACCCGTGAGAGCAAGCAGCTGACACCTATATTGGTACAGTAATTTAGATTCTATGGGGCAAGAGGGGGGACAAATCTTACAGCTACCCGTTATATTGCACATCAAGGTAAACTGACATGAAGATGTGGGTGGCTGAGTCGTTCCACGGCCTCATACCAGGAAAAAAGAAATATAGTTTAATTTGAAACCAACATTACAAAAACCGGAAAAGTTCCGTACCATTTATCAATACAACAAAAATATATATATGTCGTGGATCATCGGTATAATTTTAATAAAATTTACTAATTTGATTTATGTAGTAGTGGGGCAAACGCTGTGATGTTATGCTATTGTTGTGTCCTCTTATATTAGTTGAAGTTGTGTATCATGGACTCTTCAATGAAACTCCGTAAACGCATAATTATTTATATTTAAGACACATACAATCTGTACAGAGGTTATTAATCGACTGCCATATAAATCTACCTATCTGTAATTGAGTAACGTGAGTCTTGTGATCTCATCATACTACAAAAGGAAATGTGCTGCAGGCACATAGCTCCCCCCTTAAATAAAAAGAAAAAAAAATATCCTTAACAAACAATTAGACTTTTTTTTTTTGTAACATTTCATATTTGAGTCTATTTTTATAAGTTATCTAGGTAATACAGAATTAAGATCACATTTCATAAATGATCACTTTATATGGTTAAACAATACAAATTTTATACGTAGATATAAGCACGTACGGTTACATTACATAATATTGATCCACTAAATATTTGTCCTCTAAATAGCTAGACAGTTACACACTTTACAGTAACTAAAAAGTTGTACAGTTACTTCGTACAGATACGGATCATGAGCAAAATCGAACCACCGGTTTAATTACGCGACCCGATCTTGTTCGACTTGACACGAGTCACTTTCTATTACAAAGGCTGGTTTAAGGCGATCTATACTTATATTTTTCTTTACACCATTACATAATATCTTGAAATATTTGTCATATTTTTCTAAAACTTGATAGGGATATTTTTTTATATAGTGTTGTGTCCTCTTATATTAGTTGAAGTTGTGTATCATGGACTCTTCAATGAAACTCCGTAAACGCATAACTATTTATATTTAAGACACATACAATCTGTACAGAGGTTATTAATCGATTGCCATATAAATCTACCTATCTGTAATTGAGTAATGTGAGTCTTGTGATCTCATCATACTACAATAGCGGCACGTGGATACAGTCGTTTTGAAAATGGGGATTGTCGAATGGTCACTTTACTTTGGGACGTGGAGCAGGGCACTCATCAGGGGCGAAACTGTCGGTTTTCCTATGTAAATCGTTATTGTCAAGATTGGAGGGTATATTTATACTTCACTCTTTATTTCAAAACTACACCTACGATACGGATCCCTTACCACCACACCAAGATGCTGACGACCCTATCGTTCCGCCGTCGCTGACGTCGTCATATATAATTATTAAAAAAAAACTGCTTTTTTTAATATTAATAAACAAGCGCTTCAACGCAATCCTGCCTGATGGTAAGGAGTAATGCGATCGTTGATGATAAAGCGCGCTAGTTTCTTAAGAGCCTATTCACACAGAAAAACTGAGCGAATAGGAAGGAAGACGGCATTTGAGCAAGGTGATGCAATGTTAAACCCAACAACACGACCAGCGATGCTGCCAAAAGGGAGATTATCTGAAGACCCTCCACGACCAAACTCCCAACACAACAACATTAGGCGCATCGTACCCGGCACACATCGCAACACAACTGCTCAGACCCGTCCTCCGAACGGCTTCACCAGACATCATGCCGGAACACGACAAATCGCTTGGCGGCAAGGCTTTGTCTGGTGGGTGGTAACTTCTGCCGGCGGCCGATGTTATGGCCTAACACCGAGAAAAGTTTTTAGCATTTTGTGTTAGCTCCAATAGGAATACATCACCTGATGATACGCCTAATAAAATATATAAAAATATTTCTTTCTACCTCCGGCTGTCAGGCCGCTCGCGCTGGCGGTGGGGCCGCTCGTAACAGTAACAGTAAATAACCGTGATAACTAGAGCTATCACGGTTTATGAGATATAGCATGAAAACTGACGGAGAGTGGGGACATGGAAATAGAATCCCGTTTTTACCCTCTGGGTTCAGAATGATTAACTACACATAAAATACTTACTGGATACATATACAAAGCAGCCAGACCTGTAAGGGGCCAAATTGACAGGTTGTGGTTCATCTCATCCTGAAAGCTTAAGTGAAATGAACTGCTTTTAATGTTAATCCCAATAGTAAAAACGCTCAGTGCTGCACAACCCTACCCTATTATAATTATTATTACCATCAAACAAATGCCCTTACCAGGGTATCGGGCAGCAGCGCTTTTCCTGTGGAATATCAAATTACTGAGGCCAAACGCCCCCAAACAGAATATAAAAAAACCGGTTAAGTGCGAAACGGACTCGCGCACCGATGGTTCTGTAAAACAGAGAGAGTATAAGTGAGAGAGTATTTAATTTTTTTTTTTTTATATATCATAAACTAACGCTTGACCGCAATCCCGCCTGATGGTAAGCAGTGACGCAATCGTTGATGATGTTACTAAGAAAATACGGTTGTCACAACACTTATCCTGTATCTGTGCTATAAGACGTTGCTTCGTATGAAATTTCAAGACTCCGATGTACCCTGTAGGTTTAGATTACCTCCCGTTTTTTTCTTTTCGAGATACGGGACCCTAAACTCCCTGGATTAACATTTGGTCGATTTTTTTTTAAATCTTTATATCATAAAACACAAACATTTAAAATTAACATCTAATAATGTTCCTTTCACCAGAAAGGTCTCATATTTTCAGCACACAATCGGTATTTTATGACTGGATCGAATTATGAACTGAAATCGATTCTGAAGGTAATTTTGAAAGTAGAGACTGTGGCTAGATTTTGAACGTCTTAAATTTGCCTTCTGTAAAACAACTCTAACACTTAGTAAAGTGTCTTAGGTTGGAACCACGACCGTATAATTCGCAAGTCGCGGTTGATGACACCGCTCGCCGCGATCCAAGTTTGCCGAACCAGTATTTATTTTAATTCCACGCAGCTATTGATCGAGGCCACGGGAGAGGTTTTGTAGGGAGGGGGTCTAATAATAGAGGCTCTCATCCCTTACTTACCGTATTTATATTATAAGATGAGTTTTGGTTATTGTTTCGACTATTAAGCTGAGGACAGTTTAACTGCTGAAGTTTCTGAAAGGGTTTTATGTATTATAAGAATTAGGCTAACAATAACTTGAAACGAATACGAACCTTAGACACAGGTTTGCATTGAATTGTTCCAAATTCAATGTTTATTTGGATCAAGGCAAAGTTCTTATTACAAAATGAATACCTTATGGCCGCTTGCACCATTCACTAAATGCTTTCTGCATTAACCTTATTCTCAGTTATATAAGTTACTCTATACTTATTCATAATATGATTTTGTTCCTGCCATTTTCAACGAATTACCTGAAAAAGAACGACTTTTTTAATTCCATTTAGCTAAACGTATTTAAAGACGAAAAGGTCATATGTGACGTTGTATTATCTGCAGATGATACCTCTTTAATTTTTAAAGTAATAAAAGTAATAGTTTTTAAAAATTATTTTTTAAAGTAGAGAGTCGTCCTATAGACGTTATTTTGGTTACGTAAACAGTGCACTCTCAATATTTTGAATTTGAATTAGAAGGTTCACCTAGCCGAAGGTTAGAAATCTACGACATAGGTTCTTGATAATGTGGGCTCGGCAATTATTCTGAGAATAACAGTAGACGCCAATTTCCAGTGGGATCACACACATCGAACCTACCAGGAAGGCTCAGTTCGACTGCCTATTCCTGCCGTCAGGAAACTAAGACAATAAATACACTGACGTACCGCTCGATTAGTTTATTTTAGTTATTTTTACAACATTGTGTTTTATGGTGTTTTGTTGTGATGCAGAGCCATGATATAGATACAAATTAAATTTGTCTTTCAAAAACGAAGTATTGGAGCAATTTACTGCTACGTATATCATCGTCATCTCAGCGTTAATCCCAGTCGCAACCGAAGCTTTCTCAGCTTTGGAGTCTGATTTTGGCTAAACTTCAATATTTTTCCGTGAAGCGACTGCCGTCTGACCTCTACAACCCGAAGGTGATATCGAAGCATTGCAGTTAGACCGATTTTTGGACTTTAGAGAGCTCCAACAACCCGTAACGACTACCACTAGAGGTTCGTATGGCAACCGGGACCAACGGCTTAACGTGCTTTCCGAGGCATGACCAAACCAGTGCAAATATTCATGCATACAAATATTTGCACTGCGCGGGGTTCGAACCCGCGTCTCCTTGCGCAGCAGCCACGTTTGCTACAGCTACGCCAAGGAGGCTGTCATTTTTACTATATGTCAGCCAAATTCGATAAAGAATAGAGGTAAACAAACCGTTGCTTACGCCTAAAAGACAGATGTTAACAACCTTTTCTAGATAGATGATTTTCATAAAAATAATAATTCTACTTCCTACTAATGTAAACAGTTTAACTGTTTAGATAAGTATTTATGATCTGCATAGAACGCTTAACCGATTTGATTGAAATATGACACACACGTAAGGTAATTTCCTAGTAGATTAAATTTTTTGATACATATATTTATACTTAGTCCATACTTGAAAGTATAACAATGCATGTGTTATGCAGTTGATTTTAATGTAATTAAAATACGCAAAATTGTATTAACAAATACCTCAACTTTATTCATTGGTTGAATTCCACAAAATGTGTTTAATACCAGGATTTCATCTATCTTTCTTTTTTTGTAGGGCTATCAAGTAAAATTAATGTCGACTTTTTAATGGTTTTTCGAAATAACAAGTTATTATGCATGTTATTTTAGTGATTCTATTGAAATATGTTGCAATAGGAATTTTTAATAAATTATAATAGCATGTAAAAGTCTATAATCATGTAAATAACAGGAGATTTATAAAACGTTAGTTGTGCTAACCCTAAATTGGGTTGTTTACCTGTATTCTTTATGGAACTTGGCGAGAATATAGCTAAAATATGCGCCAAGATTCTTTAAGAGATTATATTTAAAGATATTGCTATTCCCAATGTTACTCGTTATGATTCATTTTCGCGAACAGGCAGTGATTGACACAGTTATCACTAGAATTAAGAACAAACTACGTGCTCCTTCCACCACTCATTTGTTCGGCTTGATATAACCTTTACAACAAGCTACCCTCTTCTATGGTTGCCTTTTAATACGTTCAAAGCTCAAGTTGAATCCAACCTTTGTTCAAAGGCTTACTTTTCCATCGTCGACTAATTAAACGATAAGAATAGTTGGTAGCTTTGATCAAGTAATGACAATTTTTATGTTCATACTCCAGAATGATGTTATTGATAGGTTATATGAGGTCATATAATTGTTTATTTTATTAGACTGTATACTCAATTCAGTTTAATTTTATTCTTGATGTAATCTACGCATTGCAATGATTTTAATGAATTCATTTCAATCAATGAATTCATTAAAATCATTGGAATGCGTTACGTTCGCAACGTTACGGTCGCTAGTTAATGCCATATAGAATCTATATGGCATTAACTAGCGACCCTAACGTTTGGTCGTAATTATTATTCTTGTCTGAATAAGCAGCTATAATTTCGTCATGCTCATGCCCCTTAGACGTCACAGCTTGCGGTACCGTCGGGGGTCGGATGGCGCCGTAATATGATATAAAAGCTTGTCGCGAGATTTAATCTGAATATTTAATGTATTAAAATTTTCAAACTAAGCACCAGTACTTAAATCTCGTCACAAGAACTAGTACAACGACAGATGTGTGTTTTAATTTTATAAATTGTCAATGTCTAATTATCTTCTTCTTCTTCCAAGGTGAGATTCAACCTCAACTCTTGATCAATGGCGTCTGTGGAAAAGATACCACAATTTTGCCAATAACACGTGTAACAAATTATAGAAATTCTTTGAAAATTTCACAATAATGGCGGATATCGCCAATGACAGTTGAAAAAGACGGCCGCGTGAACCGTCTATGAGGGAGGTTTGAGGCAAAGTCATGATGTGGCCACCATGCTGCGATATTTCAACGTTCTTTATGAATTATTTACTGAAGTACTTTTTACTACACAAATCACTAATTTTATTTAGTAAACGACACTATAAATAATTTTAAAAGTCCAATGAAAAATGCGCGTGACACTCATCTTAGCTTTCCCGTCAAAATCTCGTGTCTAATTGTCAAATAACATGTAGGATCCGGGTTATGACATCAGGAAAACAATGTTTTAATTTCTTCATATTTGAGTACGAGGCTTTTTACTAAATTCTATTTTTGTTTATTTTTCTTTAATATGTGTTTATTATTATTGTACTATGCGGTCTGTTTGTGCGGAATAAACACAGAATTTTTTTTAGTGTAAAGATATTTTTAACGCATTTAAAAATTCTTTGTCATGGGTGTCCTTTTCATGGTATTATACTGGTGTCGGTGTTGGTTCGAGAGCTAAGGCGAACCATCATCATCATCATCATCATCTCAGCGGATAATCCCGGTTGCATCCGCAGCTTTCGCGTTGGAGACCAGGATCCGCTTTCCTACAATTACTCCTCCATTTCGCACAATCTTTAGCATCCCGTAGTGTGAGATTGATGGCACGCATGTCATCTCTTACAACGTCAAGCCAGCACTTCTTTGGCCTACGTCGCTTGTTCCATGCGTAACATGCCAGTTTTCGTAAAACGTAACCGTACCAGCGTAGGCGACCCTCTTGCACTTTGTCTGCTATGTCACAGACACAAAGACTACCACGGAAGCGGGAGTTCCTGATGCGGTCTTTCCGTGTAACTCCACACACCCACTGCAGCATATTCACAATGATGATGACAAAGTCTTATGAAACACGATGTTATTTCGATAGATGAGGACGTACCTATTTCAGTTTACTGCTGTGGTTAGCTCCGTTAAAGAGATTGTGCAGGCTTGATTGTAGGTACCGCTACAAGATTCTTTCCAAAAAGACAAGACGATATTAGAAAACCAATTTATTTCCGAATTGTTATAGGCCAACCAACAATGTCATATTTCTTATAACGTAAGAGTCCTTGATTTATCAAAAACTTTTCTCAAGAGCTTGTATTAAACGTGTTATGCTGCCAATCAGAACGTGACAGCGTGTCACGGCTCCGCTCTGAGGGAACATATTGATAAAGTTTGGCAAGCTCCCTTCTGTTCAAAGACTTTGTGTTCACATCACATAGTTGAAAAGTTATTCTCCTATAACACCCAAGGCTCACTAGGACTGTAGTAGTGTCTTCATAATAGTTCTTTGAATACCTAATAAAATTTGCTGTATCAGATATTTTAACCATTTCTATTCATTTCATTTCAAAACATCGGCCGCCGGAAGAAGTTACCACCCACCAGACAAAGCCTTGCCGCCAAGCGATTTGTCGTGTTCCGGCATGATGTCTGGTGAAGCCGTACGGAGGAAGGGTCTGAGCAGTTGTGTTGCGATGTGTGCCGGGTACGATGCGCTTAATATTGTTGTGTTGGGAGTTTGGTCGTGGAGGGTCTTCAGATCAACCTCCCTTTGGCGCAGCATCGTTGGTCGTGTTGTTGGGTTTAACATTGTATCACCTCGCTCAACTGCCGACTTCCTTCCTATTCGCTCAGTTTTCTGGGTGAATAGGCTCTTAATAAACTAGCGCTTTACCATCAACGATCGCATCACTGCTTACCATCAGGCGGATTGCGCTAGTTTGTAATTAATAAAAAAAAAAAAAAATGCTTAGCAGTTTTTAGAGTTTCGTACCCAAAGTGTACCTATAAACGGGGCCCTGATTCTAAGACATTTCTTTCTTTCTTGAACCGTGATAGCTAGACTGTTAAAACTTTCATAGATTATGTAATTCTGGTCCCGCTATTTAATGAAATAAGAAATTTTAAAATTATCTAAGATGTTACAGTTTTGCTTGAAAGTTCATCATATGAACTCGTCGTGAATATTTGTCAAAATTTCGAGCTATTTAAAAAAATAAAAGAATGCTTATTATAGTTGAATATCTCTCAACCGGAAACCTACATGAAATACCTAATTCTTGTTAGCAAATCCCCCCCCCCCCCACACTACGGATAGACGCGAGGAAAAATATGTACACTTTACATGTAGAAGTGGAACCCGAAAAACGAAATGTTTCATGATTTTATATTAAGTAGCTGTTTTCGACGTAGTGAATACACATATTAACGCAAAGTTTCAAGCCGTATCTGAACGAACAATAATCGGTTTCATTACAAAAAATTCCGTGAACTACGGAACCCTAATAAGGTGTAAAAAAAATTCTATGGCTTCATCATCATCATCTATGAATGTTTCTCTTAAATACGCTCTTTTAATACGCTTTATCAGCCCAACTAGTTATTTATAATTGTTATATTTTTGCATAATTTACAAGTTGACTATACGCTAATTGAAAGTGCTCAATTTTGCAATTATTGAGTTACTTTTATTACACCCAATCTTAACAATTATACATTTCTGGACACATCTATTGGCCCACTTTGCATTTTCAGTTTCGTTTTGTCCTATCTAAAATTTTATATTAGGTCGAGCAAAAAGTTTTTGTTTTGAACCTGGCACATTTACAATTTCATTCAATAGTCTTTTTTTGAATTTCGAACACAGAATTTAAAGAAACAAAAGACAATTTGGAGCCTGTTTGTTGATATCAAACAATCGAATACTAATAAAACTTGATTTTATTGGTTTACTTGGATTTAATTCTTGAAAAAGTGATTGATATCTTTGGTTTTGCAACAAACATTATGCCACAGCTCTGGCTTTAGAGTAAGTAGCCCTTTCATAAATTAACAATAGTACCTTTATCGCAAAAACCATAACCTAGCAAAACATTAGTTTTTTACAAGGTCGGCGAGACACGGTTGTAGGCGCCTGTACTTGACGGGTACAAACGATGCCAATTTCTCGTAGTCACAACCAGTAGGGTAATTGAGTAATACACTGTAACATGTAAGTGGAAATGGGTGTCATTTTGACAGCTTAACAACATTCACTGCGTTATTTACGTTGTTGGGCAGTTACTTTTTCAAACACATGGATCAATGGATTAACAATGAACGAAATGATTCAACTGATAGCAATAGTCTGTTACGCAATTAGGGCGCTGGGCACCAGTCCCACTGTCGGTGAACAACGAGAAGCGAGTATCCGATGTTAACTAGTAGCTGTACTACGTAGCTTTGGATAATTAACTCAACGTAAACAAAAAAAACCGGCCAAGTGCGAGTCGGACTCGCGCACCGAGGGTTCCGTACAAACCTGCAAGGTTTACAAAGTTCGTTCATTACGACAATCGAGTCATAACTATGGTATTTTTATTGCAAAATGAAATGCCAGTAGAAACAATACAAGCAAGCTGTCTGATAATAACCAACAATAAGAAATATAATAATGTCATTGAATTTAATTATAAGTATAACACTCTAAGCAGTTAGGACGCATTTAGATTATACAGCTACATTCACCAAAACATCGGGATTGAATGACGATGAGTGAGGTCGTCTTTGCTGTTTGAAAAATGTTGCCCTCCCCATACATAGTATAATAACTCGCGGTCATTGCTGTAACTAAAATTATGTTTACAATCACAATTTTTTTGGTGGTATAGCTACTTAAAATTTTAAGCTTTTCGGAATTTTTCTGTTACCTGTGCTGTAAGCTATTGCTTCTTAACAAATTTCGAGATTCTATGTCAACGGGAAGTGGTCTTTAGGTTTTAATTCCCTTGCGTGTAGTTGCGAGTTTCAAAATATGCGGTATCAATGGTTGTACTTTTGCGTTTTGCGTTTTTGCGTTGACTTAGAATTTTTTTTTTTCACGGGTTAAAGGCAATTAGATCTAAGTATTTGATATGAATTTCAACTTGATAGCTCTACGCGTTCATGAGGAAAAAAGTAATAAGTTTATATTTATTTAAAAATATATATTTTGTAATGTAACTAAAAATTTAAGGTTTTCGGAATTTTTCCTTTATGTGTGCTATAAAACGTTGCTTCATGCCAAATTTCAACATTCTAGGTCGACTGGAAGTACCCTTTAGGTTTTGATTCCCTTGCGAGTACTTGCGAGTTTCAAAATATGCAGCTTAAATTGCTGTTTCTTTTGATTGCGTTGACATAGAAGTTTGATTTTGTTACAGCTTAAAGTTATTATAGACCTGAGTATTTGGTATGAATTTCAATTTAATACCTCTACGCGTTTATGAAGAAATGGGTAGTAAGTTTAAAATTATTAAAAAAATATATATTATCTGATGTAACTAAAAATTTATGGTTTTCGTAATTTTTCCTGTATCTATGCTATAAAACGTTGCTTTGTACCAAATTTCAAGATTCTGAGTTCACGGGAAGCACCCTGTAGGTTTTGATTCCCTTGCAAGTGTCGAAAATTTGCGGCATAAACGGCTGTATCTTTTGATTGCGTTGGCTTAGAAGTTTGATTTTTTCACAGCTTCAAGGGACAGTAGACCTGAGTAATTGATATAAATTTCAGCTTCATACCTCCACGCGTTCCTGAGAAAAAGGGTCTTGACAGACGGACGGACGGACAGACGGACAACAAAGTGATCCTATAAGGGTTCCGTTTTTTCCTTTTGAGGTACGGAACCCTAAAAACACGAGACTTGGTTATCCGACTAAATGAAATGATAGTTAAGTCACGCTACATCACAGTTGCTACTAAATTTTAATATTAATTCTACCGTGATAGCTAGACAGTTGGAATATATAAAAAAAAAACAGGTTATGATATATTTAAGTGGGGCTTCCACACAACAAACCTGATTTTTTTACTCGAAATTAATTATAAAAAATATAAATGCTAAAAATATTTTCAGAATATTTACTTTTATATTCGCTTTCAAAATAAATAATTATATTAAAATAAATATTTAATGGAGGCCCCATACAATAAACGTGACTTTTAAAAATATTGCAACGGAACCCGAGTACGCGAATCCGACTCACACTTGGCCAGTTTCTTTAGTAGCTTGAGGAGTGCCATGCGGTTAGAGAAAACTATGTGCAGCAGTGGACTCAGAGTAATGATACAGATGAAGCCATATCTGACGCGATTAAGTACGAGATAGTACCTAATAAGTTCAACGTGCGTGTATTGCGCAAAGAGAAATTATGTTGTCGTGGCATCCTGCGGCATGCCGCACTGCAATACTCGATCGCAAAGCAAGACTCTGTCGTGCCATGCCATGATATGCCTGCAGAGGACGCAGGCCCCAAAACATTTGCAATTCTTGTTGAGCATGTGTACGATCAAACATAAGTCAGTGAAAATCGCCCTTTTTTATTGGGATGGGAAATCATCAAATCAAATGACTTCTTCCGCTCTGGGCGGAGTGGAAGGGAGCCGCATCAGGGCAGCCCCGGCCCGTTCCAGTTTGGAAGCCAAACGTCGGAAGTGCTCCTCAATGTTCCACCGGCTGTCGAGGACAAGACCCAGGTACTTCATCGTAGACCCGACGCCGGCGTGAAAATCGCCCTTACTGCTATGAAATCAAAGGCGCTGCCTTTGATTTCATAGCAGTAAAATGTTGCCACGTAGGTGTGGTTGACCGTCCACAACTAACATTGCTACATACTTACTGAATTTCAATACACAATATGACATTTTTCAATAAAATTACTTGCAAGTCATCATCATAATCATCTCAGCGTTAATCCCAGTCGCATCCGACGCTTATTCGGCTTTGGAGTCTAGAGTCCGCTTTATCACTCTAACTGCTGATTTTGACTAAACTTCGATATTTTCTGTGAAGCGACTGCAGCCGTCTGACCTCCACAACCTGAAAGCGATATCGAGGCATTGCAATTAGACCAATCGTTGGACTTTTGAGGTCTCCAATAACTCGTAACGACTGCCATTAGATGATCGTATGGCTACCGGGACCAACGACTTAACATGCTTTCCGAGGCACGATCAGACCAGTGCAAATATTTCAAACATACAAATATTTGCACCGCGCGGGGATCGAACCCGCGCCTACCTGCACAACGGTCACGTTCGCTACCGCTACCCCACGGAGGCTGTCATACAAGTTACTTGCAAGTCATACAACGAAAAGGCCCATTGGTCTTTATGAAATTTCAATTATTGTCAAAAGTGAAAACGCAATGACTAGTCGGCTTTACAATTCTAATATGGTTCATACCAACACAATCAAGGAGTTGCCAATAATGATCCACTTAGTAATAAATGCTCTGCTTAGTTAAAGAGCGACACATATTGATTGATGAATTGATAAAGATTGATAAATCGGCAATGACGATCATTGAGCGGTTTTATTACCTTGCATGATTGATTGATTTATGATTCGTTTCATGTCGATCAGTTCCATACGTTTATTGATAATGGTATTGGTGATCCAAGCTATAATAATATTATAATTACAATCTTATATTATTATAGTTTGGATAATTGTTATAAAGGCACAAAACACATACAAAAAAAAAATAACTACGGTGGCCGTGAGTTCGGTCCCGACCAGGGCACCTCCTGGGACGGTTAGAGAGGGGAAGGCGCTGAGATTCCCGCTACCTCACGCGCTCCGCCTCCTATGTCAGCATCACTACTTTGCAGGAGGAGGTGGCGGCTTGCCATGCATTCCCGCTCCGCTCCGGACAATGGCCTGGACGAGTGCCGGACCTGAGAGCCCCTGCGCGCGCAGATTGTCGCTACAAGGATACAGCAGTGCTCCACCAAAGCCAGGCAGACCTCCACCATATGCTCCACCGTGTCCTCAGGGCGATCCACACAGTGATGATACCTTTTTTTTTTTAAAAATGGTAAAGCGCGCTAGTTTATTAAGAGCCTATTCACTCAAAACTGAGCGAATAGGAAGGAAGACGGCAGTTGAGCAAGGTGATGCAATGTTAAACCCAACAACACGACCAACGATGCTGCGCCAAAGGGAGATTGATCTGAACTCCCAACACAACAACATTAGGCGCATCGTACCCGGCACACATCGCAACACGACTGCTCAGGCCCGTCCTCCGTACGGCTTCACCAGACATCATGCCGGAACACGACAAATCGCTTAGCGGCAAGGCTTTGTCTGGTGGGTGGTAACTTCTGCCGGCGGCCGATGTTAGGGCCTACCATCGAGAAAACCCTGACGTTTCCTCTCGGCTTATCCTGTACAGGAACACCACCCGACACTGCTGTTTCGGGAAGAAACAACCGTGTCCGGTGGGGGCCTGCGTGCGTGTGGCATCCCTAGCACTTGGTTTCGACAATCGCAGTCTCCATGATCCCGCCGGAGCTCTGTCCGCCGTACCGCGTTTTCTCGTAGCAGCGGAGTTATGCCCCGGCGTTTTACCTCCTCTCGCCACTCCTATATGTGGGCAGGACATCCTAACCTTACGTTTGCCGATTCGCAGTCTCCAATGAAGAACACCTCTACCCTCACAGTCATAAGTCAGCTTGCTTATTTCCCAAAACATTATGCTGTTCACACGACGTGTGTTAGATCTCGGCATTGAGTACCCAATTCAAATATATTGAAGCCGTTCTCTTTCAAAACAGTTCATTCAAATAAAAACTTCGTTCAATGGATTTGTGATCCGTTCAGAAAACTCATTTCAAATCCACGGCTTTGTGAATAAAACGTTTTACATTGCAAGGGCTCTTTCGGCATTTAATATGAATGGTACTTCATAGATAAGTCTCGTATGTACACGCTTTGTTATTTGTAGGACTTTTTTCGTGCACGAAGTCATGTGTTATAATCCGGTCAAGTACCTACCAACGTGACATTTTCAATTTATACGCAGGAACTTTCTGAGTTCATTCTAGACATAACTGACGTCGGTGAAGCAAAAGCATGGTGAATAATTTTGGACATATTTAACTAACTGCGCCCCGCTGTTTTCCCGTTTTTGTAAGTTTCGATTTCGTCGTAATATCGTGATAAAAAGCACATAGCAAAGCCTAAGTTACTCCTTATTACATCAGCTATCTGCCAATAAACATCCAGATAAAAAGGATCCAGCCATTTCAGAGATTAGCCGGAACAAATAGACGAACAGCAAAAATTGCAAAAAATGACATTTTGATGTATTCACATGTATGTAGTAGGTATAAATCGGTTATTTCAATAATACTAACAGACACTCCAATTTTATTAGTATGAAATTGATTTATATTAGAAAAAAGAAGATTTTCTTTCTTAGAAATAAAATTGCGAATATATATATATTACTAGTCTGAAATCGACAAGCGGCCTTGAGCAAGCGTGGGGAATACTGTTTGTGACATCTCTGTATAAGAAGCCTGTCTGTATTTTTCCGTTGATATTACAATTAAACTGTTGATAGATGTGTTAGTATTTTATTGGTAACGCGAAAATATCCTACTTATAATTATTGAGGCGAATATTTGAGAGTTTGTGATTACTTGATTGTCATATCTTCGCGCTGAAACTGCTTAACCAGTTTTGAAGAAATTTGGCACACGGACAGTTTATAACCAGGATTAATACATAGTATTTTTATCCCGATATCTCTACGAGTTCAAAATCTAGGTATGTGGAGAAACCGCAGGCGCAATTAGTTAATGATAAGTATTTATACTCGAAGGAAAGTGTTGCCATTAGGTAATTTAGAAACAGTAAAAACAAAACAACAAACAAGAAATGGTCCGCAGTCCTAACTGTGTGTGCGGGTGGAGTATGCATGCATTCACTACCGAAATCCCTGTGCTTATACAACCTTACTTTTCTTTATACGAAACCTGAATATAGTTTGTTCAGAATAAGCAACTGAATCGATTCCACAATATTTTTTACACTATGTATGCTATATTTTTTCCCAAATACATTTTGCCATTGTTGCATCGTGGCAACAGCTGACGGAGGTCAATGCCCCGCGTGTCCACCTGATCGGTTGATCGTGGACCATATTTTTCTTTATTAATCGATTCGCCGTGACCAGGGAACGCAAAATTTTGTTTACCTGAAAAGCAGATGGTATCGATTAACCTTTTGAATTTTTTTCTCTTCCTATCAACTTTCGGATTGCGCCTTTTGATGTTTAATCTTAAATGTCTGTACAAACTAGACTCTATTCTACCTTTCCCAAAAATTTGGTACTTTAAACAAGAATCTTAATGTTTTTCCGACGAACAGTATTTAGAGGAAGCTTTGTGAAAATTGTTTAAATCTGAATATCCATAACCCCAAACATTTTTACTATCATGTTTTGAAAATAATATACACGGGAAACAAAATAATTTGTGGGTACACAACCTGCTCACCAGCCTCTCAAGTATGAGTGCGCGGGTTCGATTCCAGGTCAGGCAAGTACCAATGTAACTTTTCTAAAGTTCTATGTATTTTCTAAGTATATCTTGGACACCATTGACTGAAGGTGAAGGAAAACATCTTGAGGAAACCTGTACTTTATAAGTCTGAAATCGCCAACCCACATTGAGCAAGCGTGGTGATTACACTCAATCCTTCTCTGTATGAGAGGAGACCTGTGCCCAGCAGTGCGACGATAAAAAGGTTGATGATGATGATGATGATACAACCTGCTAACCAGTTATAATTATCATAATACTTTTTATTAAAACAACGTATAATATTACCTTTTTTGAGTTACATCCAAATTGCGAACACGCTTTTTAATTTATTTTTTGTTCAAAACTTTACGTTAAAAAAGGGACTGTTTTAAGTTTATCTAAAAACAAATCTCACAGGTATAATTTTACATATTTTAGAAAGAAATACGTATTAAAGTAAATAAACTTAATTCTATTCATTTGCACTTAAAACGAAAACAAACATCACAATTCACAATAACAAATAAATAATTTACCATTGCAAAGCTCGTAAAATAAATAGGTATTTTAACGAAAAACAATTATGCTATTTGTCATAGCTTCTAAACATGGTCGGTTTATGAAATAGCCCCTGCCTTTCCGGCCTTCAAACTGAATGAAATTCTGCGGCCACACACGAGAAGTTTATGCACACCATCAAATAATTTTATTCAAATACACGACCATTCTCGCTAAAAAAAATAGCAAATTTAGTTCATACCTACGTCGCTCTACGCTCCGTAGCACTGGTGACGCAGCTGCGGTACGCGCGCATTATAAATGTGTGTTAGTTAGTTTGCGCTAGCCCTAAAAGATGGCACTGTTACTGTTTTAGTGTAGTGTTTTAACAGAATTAACTTTAACTGATTAAGCAGCACAACGCCACATAAGAAACGCAGGATACATCAACCTTAACGAACCCATCACAATACACTGTACGATGTCACCACAGTGGACGTTTATCCGCCGCACGCTGCTAATTGGTCAGTTTGGAGTGACGTGAATGCTCACCACGTTTTATTACGGTCGAAGGTATTCGAGGCATGTCAATTAGTCGCTAATAGTTTGGTCTGCGGATCTGCTGAAGACTGTACTATGACATTTCTAGGACGGACATATTGACCACATCCTGTAGAAGAGTAAATTACTTTACACTAACTACATATTTACACTAAAGGCTAAAGGTAGATTAAAAGTATAGTACAAAATAAAAGGACATTTGTGTGTCTAAATACATCATGTTTTCTTTTTTAATATACAGACAGCTGGCTACTGGGGAGTTTGTTCTGCCACTTCTTCTTTCCAGCGAAAGCTAGTGCTTTCGCTTCGGAAGTGGCAAAGGACTGGCATTTTAGCGGGACTGTCATAATATTGTGTTCATTGTAATATTGACGTTCAAAAAGTGCTGATTCTCAACCTGATTTGAATAAATTACTTTTGATCACTCTCATCTGGAAACGTGACCAGTAAACCGACAGCATTACCACGTATGAAACTTAGATAAGCACAGAAGGCTAAATGTTATGACATGTCCTCAAGATCATATGAACATGGAAACGCTTTTATAATAAATAATGTGTGACATTTCCTGGGAACAGTTTTCCGCGTGACTAAGTACGATAAAGGGAAATCTGACAATATAAATCTTTGGACAAGGCATCCTATATTCTGTCAAATTTCTTTAGTGGATTTTCAACTACATCGCTAAAGCGAAGGTTCATAGTTAATTGTTATATTTTGACTATTTCGGTTAACTTGATGTCCATACAACGTATCATTGATGGACACCGCTCGCCTAGGAAAGTGTAGATCTAAAGTGCCCGGCTAAATTGGAAGTGCCTGAATGCGGCACTGCTAATAGGTCAATCCTCTAGTGAGTGTCGACTGTCGGGGCTAAGTGCTTGTCGGCGAAGCCTGGCAGTCTCTCAGGAGGAGGCCTAAGAAATAATTCTCAAAATATTTAATGATAAAATGGTGTACGAGATCTAAAAATTATAGAAGGCATTGGGCATAAGTTTATGTATATTGATAGGTATTAGAATTGAATATTGACATCTGTATTGTATATTGGCATTAGTATTATTTTTTTTTTTTTTTTATAATTATAAACTAACGCTTGACCGCAATCCCGCCTGATGGTAAGCAGTGATGCGATCGTTGATGGTAAAGCGCGCTAGTTTATTAAGAGCCTATTCACTCAGAAAAACTGAGCGAATAGGAAGTAAGACGGCTGTTGAGCGAGGTGATGCAATGTTAAATCCAAGAACACGACCAATGATGTTGCGCCCGAGGGAGATTGATCTGAAGACCCTCCACGACCAAACTCCCAACACAACAACATTAGGCGCATCGTACCCGACCATTGCACAAACATAAATATAATATTGATTTAAATTTTGCATGTCCAATCTTTGTCAGGATATATGGCTCAACTTGTATTCTTCACGGTCTTATTTTTATATACCTACATTCTAGCAAATAAATGACTTTGATTTGATTTAAACAACTGAAAAAAAAAACAAATATATTCGGATTTGCATATGGCAGTCAAGATGTTAAGGCATTAAAGGCTAACAAAAAAACGAAGTTGTTTTCTTATTTAAAATATTTATTAAAAACTAGCTGCACCCACCATTTCGATCCAGTGGGAGTATGTGTTGATCCCAGTTATAAGCCATCTGTGTATCATCCAAATATGTTGAGGAGTTTTAGCGTAGAAGAATAACAAATACATACATCCTCACAAATTACGCATTTATATTAGTAAGATGTATGTATGCACAAGTAAAACAAATATTATACAGACGACAGCAGACCAAACTACCCGAAACGTCAAATTTTCTCACTCAACTATGAGCCTTAACGCATTAGTGATAAAGTTGAAAATCAATTAAAGAAATTTGACAGATTACAGTAGCTTGATGTGCTGTCGTCTGCGGTCATAAATAACGCCTTAGTTATTTAGGTACTACCAGTTAACTTTATGGTGATGCAGAAATGAAAGCAATATAATATTGATATAAATATTTTTTTTTTTTTTGGTTTCTCATGTACAGACGCTAGCAGGTAAAGCCACACAAATTATCAAATTTTCACAGCCTTACTATAGTGTCTACACCTTTAGGAAAAGTGCGCACGCAGTACTGCAGACCATCGCCCTGCTTCACTGAACAATGAACGACTGACAAATGAACATCTACTGTATTTCAATCACAGTTAGATTGGTTTTTTATAAAAAAAATACGAGTGTGCTTATGACCACACGACTGAAGTGAAACTTCTTTCGCTCCATCTGTATGTATATATATATATATATACATGTATACATATATACATATACAATATATACATGTATACACATATACATATATTAATTTTCTATAAATATTTAAATTTATTTCATGGTTTCATTGGTAAATTAATATTTTTACATAGATCTTCTATTATGATTGAAAAAAAAAAAAAAACTCGTTGTAGACCTTGTAGTACCAAGCTCGCGCCACGGGCGCCTCTGTGCTTATATCCCCCACTTAGCTTCCGTTCGCCTTGCCCGATCACTTTTCGTAACGCTTACGTCACGCATTCGCCAGCTTACTCCCCAAGTCAAGCGTGCGTAAATAAGTTTCACTTCAAAAAAAAGAAAGTTGTAACGTAAACTATTTAAACTTTTAAAGTGTATTAGTTATTTTTGCATAGACTTATATTTGCTTACATTTTATCTAGTTCATAAGTTGCGATTGCAGAATAGTATATGGGCAACTTTAATCGCCGGAGCTATACGGATTTAATTGGCTAACTCACTCTAACGAAAGACGGCCGGCCGGAACATTTAATGCTGATAAACCGATTGCGGAAATCCAATAGCCTAGAAGTTTCTCCCGATCAGCTAAACCGGTTACCTTCAGGTCGTTAACAAAGATAATAATATCATGATATGGCGGTTTCTCTTACTTTGTAGATACGTAAGTAAGTCTAGTTAAGCTAGAGTTAACTTTACGACATGATCAATATTGATATCCTTTTAGTTAAAACAAAACTATTTTCTACATTATTTTATTTTAAGATTGAACGCAAATAAATTTTCAAGAGGTCAGGTCAAATATTTGGATGAGGTGATGGGGGAGGATGACTATTCTCTTTATTTTAATACTAAGACTATGAGGTATAAAACCTAATGTTAAAAAAAGGAATATGAAATAAAAATTCATATTTCTCCACTCGATCACTGAGCAGGGCGGCCTGACAAAAATATTTAAAATGTTCGCCCACCACGCACATAGGTCCTAACAAGAAAAATCATTTTTAAGTAACCTTACCACCTTGTTTCTTTCCAGGAATTGGCAGCAGCGACACCAACGCAGCGTAACTGGCGCGGTATCCTGATCGCCCTACTGGTGATTGCAGCGGTCCTGGGCCTCATCGTCTTCAGCATCGCCTTGCTGACACCGGCCGGTGACGGCGGCAGAGTCAGAGGCAGGAGACCCACGCTACACGATGTGTTGGCAGAACATTATAAGCCATTCAATGGGACTTGGCTTACAGGTAAGTTTTTTATCTTATTAGAACAGGAATACCCCTGTGGTCTTTCTCTGTGCTAGATTATCTACTTCCAAATCTGCTTAACCCATATTGCTTTATAGAGGACAAAGTTTTACATTTAGGAAATTTGTAAAAAGTGCTGCAGTTAATCTTGCGTCAGAAAACGTAAACTGATGGAGATTTGATACTTCTAAAAATTGATACGCCACTTCTTCTTCTCAGTGAAAACACTAGGTAGTGTCGAAGGGCGGGCGTTTCAGGGGACTTTGTTATGTTATATTGCCGTTCAAAAAGTGCTGATTCTCAGCCTAATTTAATAAATGACATATATACAAAGTAAGTATACCAATTAATATTTATGTATTAATGGGTATACTTAGAATAAAATAGAATAGAATACTCTTTATTATGTACACCATATAGATTACAGAAACATAAATATATAAAGATTTTACAAAGGGTGACACAATGGGCGGTCTTATCGCTAAGAGCGATCTTTTACAGACAACGTTTGGATGGAATACTAAGGGGACTAAGGATAATAAAGGTTAGGTAAACCCATGACCAAATATAATATAAAATTTACGTAATCATCATAGTACCAATACAAATGAATTTTGAAATAATCTTTTTTCCCCCGAATTAATTCCAACTTCCCCGAAATTTGGTAATTTTTAATAAAGTGACAACAACGGTATTATTATGAGCGAATAGCGATGCGACCACGTGCCGCGTGCCCTGCCGCCCGCCGCCCCCGGAAGGGTGCTTAACGCACATTTATTAACTTACCTTCTTTTTGCGAAATAATATTTATTTTTAGGGGCATTTTTTTTTAGTTTAGCTCGGTTTTGTATCCATTAGTAGACTCAGTTATCGATACCTAACAACACCTTCACGGGTCGGACAGGGTTTTCTTAACATACTGTATATACATAATTATAACGTGCAGTAATGGACGCCTACTTTGGACAGTTTATTTATATTTTATTTTTGAATAAAAATATTTTGTATATTGTTTCAGTATGTACATATCAGATGCATTTTAATTAAACTTGGTACATAAATTAATGTACAGTCGTAGCAAGACGTTATCTCACCGTTTATGACGTCCTTGGGCATAAAATATGATGTTCAAGAAATGTTTGCGTGAAATATTGAAGCAACTTTGTTTTAAAAATGCTTGCGACCCCTGCTTGAATGTTTTTATTTTTGAAAAATTAGGAAAATCAAGATTTTTTTGGCCCTTAGCTATTTGTTGATAAAAAAAATACAAATTTAAAATAATTCAAAACGTCAAGATTTATAATATCTAGGTGTTTTTATTTTAAATAGACCTACATGGCCACTTATGAAATGCACGGTTCCAATTGGTACTAGGTGCTTGATTTTTATGGAGAAAGTCCACGATTACTCGGAACATTCAGCAGCAGTCAAGCATATTAACTGACTGCTATTTCAGTCGGCCAATAACACCAGGTTACATAAATCTGAAAATCAGAGACTGATATGTAGTTTTTATGTGGATTAGCTTTTCAGCCAAGCAATATTTCAATGGTGTCACAGAGTTATTCAAAAGAAACTATGAAATTGGACAAGTCATGGTCACGGAAAGGGTCAAATCATAACAAATTCATGATTCCACCGGTCTCCATTACATCCTTCCAAATATTCTCGGCCTCGTCTGAAACATTCTTATTCATCTGAAAATTGTATGTAGACCCGAGACACGGGGTTAGAGCTCCTTTGGGAACACATGGCCATATTTCTAAATATTCTTCTAGCAAGCATTGGTGTTTCATACCAATATTTTGTCACTCCGATCTATCTACCTAACTCGATAAGGTGAATAGAAAAGTTGTTTTGTATATTTTCTTGGTCGTTCTCTTAGTCAATGCTACTAATAGTATTGTGGTGAATATATAAGTTTCAGTAACTTCAACATACGGCCAGATCTTGATTAAAACCAACTGAAATAAAAAACGTAATGACCCAAATATTCATCATATTAAAAAATAATAATGACGGAACTAGCAAAAAAAAATGTCAAAAGTGCTAAAGCAATAATGATGTCAACTACAAAAAAAAATATAGGTACCAGCCATTTTGTCAGGGACTGTTGGGCTCCGTTTTCATATAGAACCAATATTGACGGGAGTGTAACATTCTCGAGACCGTACTAGACGTTGTTTGAACAATATACTCGCAACAAAGCGTAAGAGGGAATGCAGAGCTAATATGAGTTTTTGGACTAATTTGAAAAAGTTTTGAAACAATTACGTCGCCTATATAGTCCAATCAATAAACGAGTAGCGTGAGCAGGAACCTAAGCGATTGCTTCAGAAATTTGTTTAGGATACTAAGGAAATGAAAACACTCAACGTCCTTACGTCTAAGAGGTGAGCTGGAGTGGAGGGCACAAAGTTCCTAATTTTGCGTTGTTCGCTACTATCGCAAAAATGATGCACGTTGATAATTTTTTTTTTCTTTTCTTTCTGTTTTCTCATACAGGGTATATCTGATATAATAAAATTATGATATTCATTTATATCGTTAATGAGCGGTTACAGAAAAACCAGTGTTAAAAAAAGTGTCGGCTCGGCCTTTTGCGTTGAAACGTTGCAAGCGTGCCGCTGCGTGTATTTGTGGGTATAACGTTGATCCCTGATGTGAACTCTCTTAAATCAGCTGATAGGATAACTTTTCGAGTGTTGTTGACATTGCGTTTTTTTTTTGTGTAATTAGCGAATTAATTATTTGTTACTTTAAAATTCAATCATCAGTTATCAGCTTCTTCAAAATTGGTTCGGTTTCATTACGTTCGTCGTAATAAAGAATCACAAGTGAGTACACGGTTCATTAGGTTTCTTACGGTGAGCTCGTGAGGTACCCAAATGTCGAGCTTTTTTATGCCTTGACTGCCTTTTATGAACAATTTTAACCCAACCACTGTTCAAAGACATACTGTTCTATCGAATACTATTTAAATGAAGAGGTTGGGTTATATGAGTTCGTATAATTGTCTTGTCTATTATTTACAAATATTTGTAGAAAATCGCATATATATGTTATTACATATTTTTAAATTTAAATTCCAAGATAACTGGTCTAAATAGGTATTGCTATTTTGTCATCATCATCTCAGTGTTAATCCTAGTCGCATCCGAAGCTTTTCAGCTTTGGAGTCTGGGGTCCGCTTTACCAGTTTAACTCCTGATTTTTGACTAAACTTCGATATTTTCCGTGAAGCGACTGCCGATGTCGCCTGACCTCCACAACCCGAAGACTATATTGAAGCATTGCAGTTAGACCAATTGTTGAGGGCTCCAACAACCACCGGGCCAACCGGCTTAACATGCTTTCCGAGGCACGACCAGACCAGTGCAAACATTTATATTTATATTTGCTTTGCGCGTGGTTCGAAACCGCGCCTACTTGCGCAGCGGCCGCATTCGCTACCACTACGCCATGGAGCCTGTCAAGTATTGCTATTATGAATAACCCCCTTTACCCCACATTCCATGCAATGGATTTTTAATTGTTGTATACACTTTTCATCCCATAACTCCCACCTTGGCACAATCAAACCCCATGGATTTTCTTTAGGATTGTAACTAATAAGATTACGAAACATAACACAATAAATTAATTCACTTGCCATATATCAGCCAGTCTACTCTAATATTCAAAAAATAAATTATCTTAGATGGAGAATAATTTTTCTGACACTTCATTTTCGCAATGTATCAAAACATTTCCATTGTTTTTCCTCCTCTCGTGATATAACAAAAGTATCTCTACAATTTTAATAACATCCTGTTGCGAACAGTATGACAGGTAGACAGGTAAAAACAACCTAATATATAAATATAAGATAACCAGTGTATTTTGACTTGTTAGGGTGGCGCCACTTGTAAAGGCTCGCCGCGATAATGCAATACATTTCGATTTAGTTCTACATTTTGCCACGGGTCAAGTTACATTAGTACTCGCAATAATGTTTGAATAACATTATTATTATTACAATATCGTACGGATTCCAAAATTAGATAAATGTTGGGTTTAGTATTTATTTTGCGTATTGCTTTGGTGGTAACCTAGTGGTTAAAACACCAGCCTCTCAAGTAAGAGTGTACAGGTGCGATTCCAGGTCAGGCAAATACCCAGGTATTTTTCTAAAGTTATATGTACTTTCTAAGTATATCTTGGACACCAATGACTGATTACAAGGTGAAGGAAAACATCTTGAGGAAACCTGGAATTTAATTCTGAAATCGCCAACCCGCATTAAGCAAGCGTGGTGATTACGCTCAATCCTTCTATGTGTGAGAGGACACGTGTGCCCAGCAGCTCGTCGCTAAAAAACTTTTCACTTCGAAAATATTATTTTAGGATATTTTATGGTAGGTAGTAACATGAAATATGATTTTAGAACTTTATTATTTCTCATTAAGAAATCTTAATAACAATAATTCACTTACAGAGAAACTGTATTGAATTATCACACTTGATTTCTTCGATTCGAACTCGAAACTAAAACAATTTGTAACTTAAGTCACGCTTTTCTATGACTTAAATAATTATTTTTACTCACACAAGTCTAATTTAAACAATAAACGAAACTGTATTACAAAAACTTGAAATATCGTTCCCACCCCTCCCCTCTGAACGTTTCAGAAAACTATTTAATTCCACCACTAGAACAAAAGTGGGACTTTTAATTGGACAGATGTCGCTTTTCGGCACAATTTCCGACACAAAGAAGTGTAGGCTCGAGATGGCTCGAGCCGACTCGACTGGAGTGCTTGAAATAGGCCCCAGTGCGCCTAACTTCGCCTTTTGTGCTTGAACGTAGAGCACTATTTGATAAGAAAGATAATGAGGTTTCCTTCCTTTGTTATTTTCTGTTCCTTTACAGTCGTAGTTACTGACTTCAAAGCCAAAGGAATGTTGATTTTACAAGAATTGCTGGGAATAAAATGGCTACGGAGTCGATAGGTAGATAGTCGATAACCGTTAGAAGTCTTTACGATTTAATCCCTGCAAATTATATTTTATAATGTAATACGATTCTTCACTACTGTATTCAATACTGGGGATTCGTTGACATTAATAAAAAATTCATTCATTTTCTCACACAATAGTTTTGTAGTACTTAACAGTTAGGGACTATATAATAAATTCACATTCTGACAATGTGGTAGCTAGCAATGGAAAGCTGGTACCTGAAGTAGATTTTATGAATACCTGTAGAATTGAACAATCTATCTCGGTGGTAGGCCACATCGGCTGCCGGCAGAAGTTACCACCCACCAGACAAAGTCTTACCGCCAAGCGATTCGTCCTGTTCCGGCATGATGTCTGGTGAAGCCGTACGGAGGAAAGGTCTGAGCAGTTGTGTTGCGATGTGTGCCGGGTACGATGCGGCAAGTGTTTTTGTGTCGGGAGTTTGGTCGTGGAGGATCTCCACATCAATCTCCCTCTGGCGCACCATCGTTGGTCGTGTTGTTGGGTTTAACATTGCACCACCTCGCTCAACTGCCGTCTTCCTTCCTATTCACTCAGTTTTTTAAGTGAATGGGTTTAATAAACTAGCGCGCTTTACCATCAACGATCGCATCACTGCTTACCATCAGGCGGGATTGCGGTCAAGCGCTAGTTTATATTATAGTTATTAATAAAAAACTACTTTAACCCCCATGTTTTAAAATGTTTCTCTTATTATATATCAACTGTTCTCTGATGTTTCCTTTACGCAAAAATACGTGATACAATAAAATTTCAGTAAATAAACAAATCACCCCCCAGCCAATACGTTGTGCGGGTTGAAATAGACATTAATATTAACGTGTTACAACCCTTTAGGGAATCGTTCATTTTGCCCTTTTTGTGAAAAAAAAAATAAATGGTATTGTAATAAGCGATGTTCCGCGATCCTGATCTGGGATTTGAAAAGGTACAGTTAAACCCAGTGGAAGGTTAATAAGAATTATTCTATCGACCTTTCTGTGAAAAACGGCCCATTATCCTGCACTAGGACAATAGTAAGCTGGTAAAAGATCGAGTCAGACTCACCACAAGGGTTCCCTACCATGAAAACATTTATTTGGTTGTATTTTCATTGTAGTTGGCCTTCTTTTTAACGTTCCGTAACGAAAGAGTAAAAACGAGACCCTATTATTAAAGCTCCACAGTCCGTCTCCGTTTCTGTGTGTCACCAGGCCTGTATCTCATGAACCGGTAAAAGCTGGATAGTTGAAATTTTCACAGATGGTTTATTTCTCGGCTCTCGGCGGATTAGTACAGAACTTTTCGTGCGATAGTCATGACAGCAAATGGTTTATTAACCAAAAACTTCGACCTCAGGAAGCTTTCTTTGGACAGTTTGTAATTGTGTAACTTGTGGGTATCTGTTATTTTTTGATTGAGAAAGACTATCCGCTCGTGATACAGTTATATACTAGTACGAAGGGATGGGGCAAATCATTTTGAAGACAACCAGATCAATTTAGAAAATTTAAAAAATATTCTGTAACTTCAAATATTTTTTTTAATACTTTGTATTGTTGTCACTTATTATTAAACAAAGTTATGAGTTTGATTCAGCAAGCGGTACTTTTATGAGTCCTTCTCTCTGGAGCCCTGATCACCGGTAACTTGGACCCTGTTCCCGATATTGGTGACCCTCAATGTTTCTTTTTTTACATTTTATTTAGAATAAAAAATGAAAATGTAATTTACAAGTCATCATCATCATCATCATCATTTCAGCCGAAAGACGTCCACTGCTGGACATAAGGCCTCCTCCAAGGTCCTCTACAACGACCGATCCTGCGCCTCCGGCAGACAAACCCAAAATGATTTACAAGTTCTAAGATAAAATAAAATATGTTAATAACTATGCTTCGGATTAGTTACAACGTTGGAAAAATGCATTAGTTTCGCCGCTTAAACTATCTCAAAGGTAGAGATGAAACAGCTCACTTTCAATAACTAATTCAAAGAAACTAAAGTGCAGGGACTCTTTGTTAAAATAGACAGGTTGCATCCCAAAAGACCATGATATGCCAAGCTGGTTCCAGCTGCTTTAAGTATATAATTCATGAGCAAACTATGAAGAATACCTTAATCAAATGTTTTATATATAGAAGCTAAGTACGAAAGGTTTTTTTTAGTTATACTTACATCATGCAGAACAATGTAGGAGATTGTCTGCCTGTGTGGCAGCTATAAATTAATTGCCTAAGGCCTACAGCCAGCACTTTAAGACCTCCCAAGTGCGGGACGGGATCGTGCACGAAGATTTCCGTAACATTAGGTACCAAAAATACTAAATAAAAAGTAAAATATTTTCTTTTCAGTACGAGTATCTGTTGTTTTAGTGGTAACAGAAATATATCTGTGAAAATTTCAACTGTCTAGTTGTCGGTTCATGAGAGACAGTCTCATGATAAACAGAGAGACAGACGGACAGTGGAGTGTTAGTAAAAGGGTTCTTAAAAACTAAACAAATACACGCTAAGGGATCTCAGCTTAAACCATCGTTGGGGAATGGTAGCGAGATACCGGCTGGATCGGATTACCAGATTTAAAAGACATGATGACTCGTATTGTATGTACATTTGTGAACGTACCTTAGAAAATATAGCGTCTCCTGTATTATGTTATCGATAACTATTTATGAGCTAGACAGGAACGTACCCCGTTAAGTGGTGACATAAGGCTACGGTCCAGGGCACGATAGCGTTCCTGAAGTAGTGTCGCTCTCTTGCTTGCCAAGCGTTACGGAACACAAACTGGATTTAAGAAATTTGCATAATATTATTAACTTTCCTGCGCTCCCCTCGTCATCCCCAACTACAAAAGCAATAATTGCTAGTTCGCACGTTGTGCGTGCGTGTGAGTCGGGAACTGTGTTTATCGCGAAAAGGGAAAGCGGTCGGAGGGTGGATAGCTGGCCGTCTACTAACTGTTGCCGCGTGGACTGCTGGGTGCCTGCAAGTTGTCACCGCGTGGACTACGAGCAATCGTTTTAGATTAATAATACCCTTCACCCGTATCTTCAAAACTATTTTAAATTAACCGTAAAAGTAAATGATTGAGATACAATCTATGCCAGTGACTCCATGAGCTAATGAAGTTTAAATAAATTTAGTAATAAAACTAGCTTAACTATCTCTCACAAACCACAGTTTATTCAATAAATGACGTTATCACTGAAATAGAATAAGAGTTTATCCTATTTCAATGATACCTTCAACAGTCACATACATTTTGACTTCTTTACTATAATCCATTAGTTTAGGTAATTAACAAAAGGTAAATAAAACCGATGCCCGATGGGGCCGACTGGTTTTCTAGTGGCGACCACGCACCGGAAGACGCCAGACCCGACAAGGCGGACCGACGACCTGATGAAGGTCGCGAGAAACCGCTGAATGCGGGAGGCGCTGGATCGGTCGTCGTGGAGATCCCTGGTGGAGGCCCATGTCCAGCAGTGGACGTCTTTCGGCTGAAATGATGATGATGATGAAGTAAAACTGACTACACGTAACCAGTACGTAACTGCTTGTAACGTGCTTCAGTTGTCATGCTCGTATGACAACTGCTATTAAGTTTAGTTGGTTAACGCGTTAAAGCACCTCCCGAGCTCAACGGAAATCCACGACATTCACAAGTACTTACCACTAAACCCTTATCCATAATCTAAAAATTTTTCCCTTGTTTTTCCAAAACTTGCCACAAACTTTTCTTTTACAACCAACAAAGAAATAATATATTAACACAAAATCTGCGCATTTCTTAAAATAACTTGGTACAACATGCTGTACAGAGGGTTATTGTTGAGAGCTTTACCTGCACTGTAAGTTGTTGTACTTATTGTTAAAAAGCCGCATGTAACGCCTCAAAAAAAATCTGATTTTACTATATTTTCTTTGCTTATAATAAGAAAGACATCATAAATTCATGCTTTTTTTAAATATTTTATTCGACTATTTGTCCTAAGTCGAAAATTAGCGTTTCTTTTTGTCTTATCACTTCTGACACACACAAGACATAATGAAATATAGACATGGTCTAGTGGTCATCATACGACAATTTAGCTCACTTTATTAATAACATTAAAAATCAAAAGACATTTATTCAAATAAGGCTAAGAATCAGAACTTTTCGAGAATCAAAATTGCATAAGACTTCGAGGAAAGATAATTTTCCCTGTGAATAGACAAATTACCAAAGTATATGACGTCACATGCTTGACTGACATCAATTGTTAGACAATATTGAATAACCAACCAACCGATTACAATAAGACCACAGACAATAGATCATACCGCCGCGCATAAGCCCGCGCCTTAAGGGAATGCAGGCGCCATGTTTCATTTTTTGTATTAACAAAAGGTACTGAAGCCACTTCGTCTCGGTGCCTAGTTACCGTGGTTTACTGTCTCGTCTCTAGACTAGACCAGACTGATTTATTTTTCATGTCGAAACGGCGCACAGTATTTTGGCTAGGTGTGGCGCCACCGTATAATATAACATTATGCAGCAGTAAAGTGGGTTACATCGTTTAAATGTTACTCCTAGTGCAGTTGAAATTAACTACATCCAGTGAACTGTAGCCAGCCCTGCTGACTGTCCAATATTCCCACCACGACTTGGGTTATTTATTCTCAAACCGCTCGTGTCGACATTTACAGTTCCCGAAAGGGACCACAAATAAAAGTCGCCTTTTCATGCTATAAGTTATTCAAACAACATAACTTATTCAAGTTGGCATATAATCCACTATTTATACCTATATATCTCGTACTGTACTGACATTTATGTCCTGTACAAAATTTTAAGCTACACTAAATCTAGAAGAGATGTTTATATTGTATTTTACTGTATTTTTAAGTGACATAAAAAGTGCTTCTCCCGCCATTTGACTATATTTCAAATGTATTTTAGTTACTTATTACGCGTAGTAAGTCGCCCGTAACTAGATGGTCGGACAACGTTGAGAAAGTGGTTGGGACAAACTGGATGCGGAAGTTGAAGGTCATGAAGGTCACTGTTAGCCCACCGGTATCGGGAACAGGGTCCAAGCTACCGGCGGTTAGGTCTCCAGAGAGAGGAACCTCCTGACAATACGAGCCGTGACTTTAAGTACTGCTTTCCGAACCAAGCCCTTGATCCAGCTGTCTAACGAGAGCTTCCTGATGTGTTGGTCGTGAAGCTCTTGGCTATTAAGCCTTTGGCTGTCACGACTATTGGTACAATGCTTGCAGAATCCACATCCCAAATGTCGACAATCTCATGAGCTAAGTCAAGATACTTGATTTGTTTATCATTCTCAGCTTTCACGGGGTTCTCATCATGTGGGATAGTGTTGTGGAGCAGACTAAGAGAGCCCTATGTCAACAACTCTCGGATTGTTTTTAGTTGTAATAGCGATTAATAGTTTCATCAACACTACTCCCAAAACGCTGAAGGAGGACATCATGGGGAAACCAATACGTCCTGGAACCAAGCATTGAAAGAAATTGGTATAATCCACCAACCTGCAGTAATTATTGCCCTCTTGAAGCTTGGCCCATGTAGTACTTGATGCAGTTATTATTTAATGTTTTATTATCTCTAAGAAACTTTATTATTGTACAATATATTCTAATTCATAACATCAAACTTGGTTCAAAGGTGAGATTGGGTCAAATAACCCAACTATGCTATTAAGATATTCCTGAAGAAAATCTAGCTAGCATTGTGCCTCTTCGTTGTTGTGTGGCTGAAAATAGTGAACTTTATCTTTGAATATTTTAGTAAACAATCAACAGAGTTCCCTGTACAAAGCTACTATTTGAATCTCAGAAGCTCCTCGGTCTCTATTTAGAGCCGTCCTCGAATCATTTGTCAAAACAAAAATTGTATCTCTGCAATTTTTGTATATCTTTTTTTTGCTTTTTTAGGATCTGGAAATTAGTTTTAAAGCGGATTAAAATGATTCTGAGAAAAAGGAATATATTGTAATATTATCTTTTATACCCAATCCCTATCACTACACCACGTTTTCTCGAATGGGTAAAGAAGGCTTTTGATACACTCAATTTTCCAAACCAGTTCAGTTTTAAAATTCTTGGATTGAACTAATAGCACTAACAAATGAAAAAACAGCGGTCGACCATTCCAAATAGTTAATTGTTCCACATATGTTAAGCTATCAGCATACAATTCTAAAACTAGTCATGAATATTCTCCAAAATTTTGCTTTATTGAAAAAACATTGGGGGTCTGCGTCGCTGACTAGGAAAATTGGACAAACGCCGGGAGTTATCAACTAAATACGATGGCCCAGAGGCTAGGTCACGCGTGTAATGTTTGATATATTATGTGAGGAGTAATCTGTGTAGAAGACAGGACCAGATATAGCACTCGTCTTGAATCATCGTGATATTATAAAACCACTTCTAAAGGGGCCTTTTCTTTGACGGTAGATACATGGCTGCAATGTACAGCAAAGGATTTTGCTTATGGATGCATGCAACGACCTGCGTTATTACTCTGTTAAAATCATAATAATAATATAGTGTTTGGATTTTAAATGATTCCTTTTGTTGGGTGGGAAATAATCAAATGGAAAATCTATTTCTTTGATTTCTATCACTTTGGTTGGATTGGAAGGACTTTTACTAAATAAAACCTACCCGTATTCCTTCATTTGCCTGTTCGGGTCACGGTATCTTGGGTAAGAAAGCATGATCTCTGCTTTGTTTCCGCGTTTCTTCTTAGGGATCAGTTAACTAGGAAATGCCAGCGCCATCTAGTTCTAAACAAACTAA
Organism: Sesamia inferens; assembly: GCA_037179545.1. NCBI lineage: Eukaryota > Metazoa > Arthropoda > Insecta > Lepidoptera > Noctuidae > Sesamia > Sesamia inferens. The sequence goes on along the minus strand of CM073945.1, from coordinate 24,534,151 downwards.
GTACCTATTGTCTTCAAAATAGGTCTTGTTTTCCAACGTAATACAGACTGGGCAGGGCATATCGCATGTCAGGACAAACTAACGGCTTAAATAGTACAGGATTGGTGCCCTGAGACAGCGGGGCGAGGTCAAAACAGACCTAGTAACTCCTACTAGGTCTGCTTTGACCCCTCTCTCATGATCTCCATGGCGGGACGAGGATGAATAGGTTCCATTAAAACTGGAGGGAGGAGGCACTGGCTCACGAACGATGGAAGCAGTAAAGGCAGGCCTTTGTCCAGGAGCGGGACAATGGACTTTTCCGAGGTCGTGGAGTACTTGTTTTTGTAATAAAAACAAACAAAGCCTGGGGATAACTCAGTACATAAAAATAATCACAATGACGATTAGAACATTACATTTAAGCAGAACATGTTTGACCTCATTTATTTTGTAACACCTTTTATACCGTGTTTTTCGCAAATAGATACATTAAGTAAGAGTAAGTGACCTCGGGTCCGTTGTAACTGCCAAATATTCCTAATCAACCTTGAGCCTTACTGCTTTAGGGATAAAGATGAAAATGTATTAAAGAAATCTGACAGATTGTAGTAGCTTGCTGTGCGGTCGTCTGTACGTCTTTTTATGATTCTGTGCTCAAAGGGTAAAAACGGGATCCTATTACTGAGATTCCACTGTCTGTCTGTCTCTCTGCCACCAAGCACCATAAATATTAATTTTTCATCAATCGGATAGTTAGACAGTTGAAATTTTCAGAGATATTTCCGTAGCAGGTATAATAACAAATACAATAATGACGAAAATAAAAGAATACTTTTTTTAACCCTTTGTGCGTGAACCTGACTGGCACTTGGGCTCGTGTCCACTGGCATAGGCCAATTACATGTTATATATAAAATTATCGTGTCTAATTATTAGGTACCGTAATCTTCTGAAACGGCTATACCTAACCATATTCAGTAAATCGAAGAATCGGCTACTAATGCCCCTAGGTAATAAAGGTTGTCTACACGTAACATTTAATTTTATTTTTTTATTATTTGGACATTTTTTATTTTTCTTATAAAGTGACATTAAAAATACATACAACCCTAAATTTTCACCCTTCTACGATAAATCGCTGTTTTTTTTTTGTTGCGTTCATTCAATTGTGCGTGAATATGATACGCTCGCGAGCTTTCAATTGTTTTACGTTTGCGTATTGTGAATGTAATTTCGTTTGTTATTAACGTTGAGTTGTTAGTGTAAGTATACAATATTATGTAAATATATTAACGTTCACTCTAAGCTCACTTTACCTTAATGTTCACAGTGAGATTTATATTATAAATAAAGTACTGAAATCCTTGCAGAGAAACTCTTCTGTTGCCCGCGATCTGAGAGCTTCAGTCGGAGTCGTATTTAATTTGCGTCACATTAATTATACAGGGACTTAAAACGAGCGGGCTTTTGCACGACATCGGGTGCTAAGTGACGTCATCGTTTTAATATTATACAATATTTACAGCACCCGAAAGTTACATGACTCGTCAAGCTTTGAGTGACAGACACATAGCGTTGTCTCTGTCAAATATTCCTAATCAATCTTGAGCTCTAATTATTTAGACATAAAGTTGAAAATTTAATAATGCTGACAGATAGTAGCTTGGTGTGCCGTCGTCTGAACATTTAAAAACACGAACTTTGAATGGACAGGTTACGACTTCGACCTTATAAAGCAACGATTAAGCACCATTCGGGAATGTTTACTAGTCATACAAATACACATGATTTAAAAAATACATCTACCTAAAAGAAAAGGCTCCGTTGTCCCAAACGCACACAGAATGCATGACCAGCAAGTTTTTAATTACGAGGCGTAATTTTAGCTACGAAGCGCCTCGTCATGGTCATAAGACACAATAGTCTAATGACTAGAAGAACTCGAACAAAAACTGTGAAGTCAGCACCAGTGTAGGGTGACCTGCGACCGTACAGTCTGTGGTAGAACGGGACGGTTATAGGAGTTAGGGGCGCTCTGTTAAATAAGTACCCAAGACTTTCTCATTTAAGTAATCATTTTCCTTTCTCCAACTTTGTTAGCATCGACTTCCAGACTAACCGGATCAGTTCAATGCCGGTATGTTACAATGAGTTACTTGCCTTTGATTATTGTCCAACTGATCTGCATCAAACTCAAATCCCAACTTTAACTAGCTTGACATACGGTCTACAAAAGTCCAGGGCACACTTCTGGAGGCGCGCGGCATAGCGCAATTCCTTGATTTTTCTTTTATAGTAGATGTCAAGGTAGTTAATGTTTCTATTAAATTTTTGTTTTCAATTGGTCTCCGCCACGCCTCCAGCGGTATGCGATGGGCCCTATACTTCAAATAACAGGCACTTTTGAATTGTAAAGGGTCGGTCAGTCATAAAGATGATGATTGTCCATTCCAAAGCAAGAAACTCCTCGAACCATCTTTTAAATCATAAACATCATAGCATCATGAAGTCAGTCGCTGAAAAGTTCTACTCTAAAATGATGCAGTTTTTCATGCAGGTTCTAGTTTACAATTTAATTATTTCACTTATTTCTACTAACATAGGTTTATAAGCTTTTTGCAGTAGGTACTAATCAAATATGGACACTGTCTGAAATAAATTACGTCAGTTATGTTGAAATCATCATAAGCTGAAAAGCTGAAATTAAAATAAGCTGTGGCAGTTAAGAGATGACTACTGATGGTGCCCGTTCATGAACATGACTTATAGATCAGCATCATTCAGCTCAAACATTTTGAAGGGATGGGGCATGTCATACTCTCAGCCACCAGAGCACACTCGCTACAACCCAGTTTCTGCGTTAAACGTTTTAGCTTGCTAAAGCTGGTTATTAATCTGTCAGATTTGGTTTCTCGAACCCGTACCGACCGGCACAGATCTATGAATGACAACCAGGACAGTACTTAACATAGTGTTCGAGCCACGATGCGGTTTCGGTATGTAATGGACGGGCACTTGAGTGAGACATTTTAGACTTCGTTTTCAGATTTTCATAGTCGATAGTGACGTGGATCGCCTGCATCTTTGCCTACAACCAAACTTATCATTCAAAGTTGTTTATGTGGCAAACCTCATTGTCTGAATAGTTTCACTATGTGAAGTCGGTTTATAGTCTTATCGAACGCATTTCACATTAAGTTGTCATCATCTCCGCGTTAATCCCAGTCGCATCCGAAGCTTTTTCAGCTTTGAAGTCTGGGGTCCGCTTTACCAGTCTAACTGCTGGTTTTGGCTAAACTTCGATATTTTCCGTGAAGCGACTGCCGTCTGACTTCGTTAACCCGAAGGCCATAACGAAGCATTGCAGTTAGACCAATTGTTAGACTTTTGAGGGCTCCAAAAACCCGTAACGACTGCCATTAGATGTTCGTATAGCAACCGGGACCAACGGCTTAACGAGCTTTCCGAGGCACGACGAGACCAGTGCAAATATTCATATTAAGGCATACAAATATATTTGCGCTGCGCGGGGATCGAACCCGTGCCTCCTTGTGCCGCTCTTACACCACGGAGGCTGTCATTTTACATTAAGTGTAAGTCTATATGACCTCCAAAAACCAGTTACTGGGTGAGCCTAATGAGCTGGAAAACCAGGCACCAGGCAGCCCTAATCGTAGCTATTTCGGGGCTCTAATAGCGCTGGTCGCTAGACCCGCCTCAAACTTAGTAATTGGATTCAAAAACTTTGTATTGATGAAGCAATTCAATAAGTTCGCGAGCGCCAAAGAGTTTGTGCCTTTAAGGATTTATTGAATTTTGTTTTTGGCGCCTAACGTTGTAGAAAGTCACATTTTAAGCAATATGAGACAGTCAAGCAAAGATATGTGTAGCCAGACAAGTTAACTGTAAATACTTCTAAATAATGTTCTGGTTATACTAAGAAGTCAAACCTTTAACATTAATCTTTAATATCGTAAAAACAGAGTAAAAAAATAAATCCATTTTAAACTGTATATTGTACTTAATTAAGGTTACTTATTCAGTAACAATAAACTATACCATACAAAGAGTTTTTAGTGCACTCACAAAATTAATCCTAACTAATATTATAAATGCGAAAGTAACTCTGTCTGTCTGTCTGTCTGTCTGCTACTCTTTCACGCCAAAACTACTGAACGGATTTGAATGAAATTTGGTATACAGATATTCTAGACCCCGAGATAAAACATAGGCTACTTTTTATCGCGAAAAAGGGGTTGTAAGGGGTTAAAAGGGGGGGGAGTTGTATGGGATTTCATAATTTTTAAAGATAAAATCATGAAACTTTATATTTAAGCACTTGATAAAAAATAATAAAACATTTGTTCTAGCGTTTTTGAAATTTCGACCTGTGAGGGGATGAAATAGGGGTTGAAAGTTTGTATGAAGTTCGTCATTCTTGAAAATACCTTACATTTTATATTTAGGCATTTAGGCACTAAATAATAAACAAAAAATCGTTTGTTCTAGCATTTTAAAATTTACACCAGCGTGGGGGTGAAATAGGGGTTGCATGTGGGTGTTCGTCATTTTTGGAGATAAAACCATGTAACTTGGTCCATAGGTCTCTTAGGATGTGCAAAGTTTTTATATAAGTAGGTACCAAAGGAATTCCAGAAATTGTAACTTTTGTTTTGTATCAATAAAAAAATCGACTTTTGAAGTTACGAATACTTATTCATCGCCGCCGCCTGCCGTCGGTCATCGGTCATCGTCGCGCACATTCGCCGAAGTGGGGCGAGCGCGGGGGGCGGTCGTGTGGTGGGGTAGCGCACGGCACGAATCTAACTATGCCTACCCGAACGGCGAGACACGTGAGGGCAGACGTCGTTGCCGGACGCATGCGATTAGAGAAATTTGCGCTACAGAGAAATTCATTTTGCAATAGAGTAAAAATATTTGATTGCTTCGCATAATTTTTTTAGTTCCTATTTTTTATTAGTAAGGTCCTAAAAATTAATTTTGAACATACTTAATATTTCGGGATATTTTAGTTCATAGTTCATTTTAATTCATAGTAGGTATTGTAGGTAAGATTGTTTTCGTTACGTTAAAATAATACGATTAAGTTTAATTTTTTTAAGTACCTTAGTATTTTTTATTAGTTAGGTCCTGTAAATTAATTTTGTACATAGGTACTTAATATTTCGGGATAATATTTAGTTCATTTTATTTCATAGTAGGTAAGATTGTTTTCGTTACGTTAAAAAAATACGATTAAGTTTTATTTTTTTAAGTACCTCAGTATTTTTTATTAGTTAGGTCCTGTAAATTTATTTTGTACATACATAATATTTCGGGATATTTTAGTTCATAGTTAATAGAAGGTAGGTAATATAATTTCCGTTACTTGAAAAAAAAAGATTTGCTTTTAATTCCTTTTTTTTTAATTAAACCATACTAATATTATAAATGCGAAAGTAACTCTGTCTGTCTGTCTGTCTGTCTGTTACGCTTTTCCGCTTAAACCTCTCGACCAATTTTGATGAAATTTGGCACAGACAATCTTTAGACTCTGAGAAAGAATATAGACTATATATTTTATTGAAAAAAAAATGATATTCCCGAGGGAAATCTAAAAAGCGCGATATAACCGATATCCACGCGGGCGAAGCCGCGGGCGGGAAGCTAGTTACATATAAGTTTTGTTTTCCAATTACTGGTTCAAGTATGAAAATGGCAAAGAAAGAGTAAGTTTCGCATTTAAACTTAAATCCACTCAGGGGTTGAGTTTCAAAAATCCCTATCATAGTGCAGCTGCAGTACAGTTTTAAGGCATTTCATTATTTTATAATCTTTAGCAGGCTTCAGTTTATTTGTCCGTGTGCTATATCGAACTGTTTAATATGTGGTAATCCGCCAAGTTTCTAAGATATTATATATTATCCTTTCTTTATAAATACTGAAAACATATTTATTGTATAAATATTATGGCATCGCCTTTCTCTCTCTAAATCCTTCAAATGTGATAAGACCGCCCATTGTATCACATAATGAATATTCTGTTCTACAATATGTAAAGAAAACCCTGTCCGACCCGTAAGGATAATAAAGGTTAGGTAAACACATGACCAAATATAATATAAAATTTTACGTAATCATCATAGAAACAATACTAATGAATTTTGAAATAATCTTTTATTCCTGCGAATTAATTCCAACTTCCCCGAAATTTGGTAACTTTTAAAAAAGTGACAACACCGGTATTATTATGAGCGAATAGCGATGCAACCACGTGCCGCGTGCCCTGTCTCCCGCCGCCCGCGGAAAGGTTGTTTACCGCAAATGTATTAAGTTACTTCTTTTTGCGAAATAATATTTATTTTTATAAAGGGATATTTTTTTAAGTTTAGTCCGGCTTTGTATTCATTAGTAGAATCAGTTATCGATACCTAACAATACCTTCATGGATCGGACAGGGTTTTCTTTACATATTGTATATTTCTATTTTTTATAAAGCCTTACATCTACTAAATCAAACTTGGATGTAAAAGAGGGAGCAAATAACAATATCAGTTTTGCTTAACAGAACAGACATGGCTTTAAAACTTTATACTATAGCATCATATTGCAGTAACATACAATTAACTTTCTAACAAAATACATGTTAAAATCAAAATTAAATTGTTATTTTATTTACAACTTCATCAACATTTCAGATTATAAAAGGCGAAATTGTAAATTCTGAAATAAACAGCATTTCGTAGTGCATTCCACAATTTATGGTTAAAGTTGGACTAGAGTTGGCTCGTCAGCTGTATACCTCTGCCTGGCACCTTTCCAGACGCCGAAATAACTAAAACAATTCTCTTACAGTTTAACTGAAAATTTCCTCAGAATGGTTCTGTGGTTTGCTGAAACGACTAGTGAAATTGTAATAGGGTTTGCTAGTAAACGAGTTCCGAAAATTGATTGGATTGGAAGCTTAATACTTTGTCACAGCCTAGATATCTAAAAAGGATTTACTTAGTAATAAACCCCTTATATAGCCTGAGCCTGATATAGTGCTGGTGGATCGATCAGAGCGGTGTGAAATGTTTGTTGACATAACCATCCCACATGATGAGAACCTCGTAAAACCTGAGAAAGATAAACAAATCAAGTATCTTGACTTGGCTCACGAGGTTGACATGTGACGATAGTTATGACAGCCAATGGCTTAATAGCCAAAAGCCTCGACCATCACCTCAGGAGGCTCTCGTTAGGCAGCTGGATCATGGGCTTAATTCAGAAAGCGGTACTTCTGGACACGGCTCGCATTGTCAGGAGTTTCCTCTTGATGGCGCCCTGACCGCCGGTAGCTTGGACCCTGTTCCCGATATCGTTGTGCAACTATTTTATTTTTTTCATTTTTAAATGTTTTTATATTTTAATATGTTAATATTTAAAATGTTATTTATATATATATATGAAATAAAATAAAGGAAATGACCCCTTAAAATTGAATATTTTAGATTAATTATGTTCTGCTTGAGTATGTATATTTTTTATTATATTTTTTTTTTTTTTTTGGCATTCAAAGCCGAATTTTAGGATAAGGCCATTTAGAGCTATTAACACGCTAAAAAGAATACACGTTAACTTAATGGCTTGAGACGTTGCTTTTACTTAAAGCAACGTCTCGCCTTCAAGTCAACGTAACGATTTCTTTTTTCTAATTATAAACTAAGGCTAGACTGCAATCCTGTCAGATGGCAAGCAGTGATGCAATCGTTGATGATGAAGCACGCTAGTTTATTAAGAGCCCATTCACTTAAAAAACCGGCCAAGTGCAGTGCGAGTCACACTCGCGCAGGAAGGGTTCCGTACCATTTTTGAAAACAGCAAAAAATCACATTCGTTGTATGGGAGCTCCCTTAAATATTTTATTTTTAGAATGTGTTGTTATAGCGGTAACATAAATTTATAATCTCTGAAAATTTCAACTGTCTAGTATTACGGTTCATGAGATACAGCCTGCTGACAGATGAACGGACACACAGACAGACAGCGAAGTCTCATGAATAGGGTTCCGTTTTATCTATTAGGTACGGAACCCTAAAAAATACTGAGTGAATGGGAAGGGGACGGCAATTGAGCGAGCTGGTGCAATGTTAAACCCAACAACATGACCAACTATGCTGCACCACGGCGAGATAGATCTGGAGACCCTCCACAACCAAACTTCCGACACAAAACATTTGGCGCATCGTACCTGGCACACATCGCAACACAACTACAACCGCTCAGACCCGTCCTCCGTACGGCTTCACCAGACATCATGCCGAAACACGACGAATCGCTTGGCGGCAAGATTTTGTCTGGTGGGTCAAAATGTATTGTTAATTGTTAATTAAATGTTTTACATTAAGCAAGTTTATAAGTTAAAGGGTCAGTGTTTTAAAATTTATTTATATATATATCTCTCTCCTTTATTATATACCAGACATTATTCTAAGTGTTAATTCGATTTCAGAGTGGCTATTGGACACTTTTGAAAAAGTCATAATAATGTCTGAATTTGCAGCGAATAATGTTTGTATTTGTTTACATTTTTGGCAAATAAATAGCGAATGCAATGCCTGTTTGTACGAAGTATTTATTCTGGGGCAGTCAAGGTTCTCATCCTTCGGGTCGATGCCCAAAACCTCGCTGCCAACACAAGTGAAACTACAGTACCGTGTAGGTCACGTGCACTTTTGGATGTTTTCAGAAACAGGAAACAGTCTACACAGCCTCAGAGAAAGTGGTGGAAAGCAAACTTTAACCTTTCTCCGAGGCAGTGTGTTCTTCAATCATAGTTCTGTCACATTTTCTATATGTATAGTTATAATAGTCAAGATAAGTTAGACTTATCCTAGGTAATAGGTAACTGTCTAAGAACAAACTTGGCCATCAAGGTAACATGCTATTCTTATTCAGAAAATACGCAAGAAGATATTATGCAAGAAGTTAAGAGTACAAAGTGTATACAATAATATTTTAGTTTAAAAGAGTGTCCATGGAGTTTCGTCCCCGTTCTTTTCCATAACACGTAGTACATTAAAGAATGAGCAACTAACTTTTTTTCTAACTGACTTCTTGACAATTCTAAAGTTCCTATAATTTGGTGTGATTGAAATTGAAATGCTTTGAGTTTTGCAATAACTTCTGCAGTCTTCTTAAGGGTATTGATCCCTTCTCAAGATATTTGAAGTATTTAATTTATACTAAATTTGAGGGTTCTTTCTCGAATAAGCAAGGGGGTTATCGTTAGAAGCATTCCAAAATGCCGTGCCGGGAAAATCAAATTCCTGAAATAATGTGACCGCATTACTTGAATTCTGAGAAATGCCAAAGATTTTACGTTTATCCTTTGTGATATTGAAGGAGTAGCTAATTCAAAATTCTAAGAAGTGTGAAGTAATTTGGAATAGTTATAAACCGTGCTCAAGGATTCGACTGAAAATTTCCATCGAAACGAAAAATTTCATGTACAGTCGAGGGACCATCGTGAGGAACGAAATTTCTAATGAATAACTCGCACACATACACACACTTTTATCGTGTCGTAAAGAGACATCAGAATTTATATCTCGTTTATTATACTTTGAACAATCTCTCATAAAATCATCCGCATCTTGGACTATCCTTTTCACCAACTATCAGCTTTAGCACCCTTGTAAACTACCTAAAATATATCTCTGTGTGTCTCTATTATATTTAATAGAAAGAGAAAGACCAATATTTAGCTATTGCAAAATAAAAGTTCGAGCTCTTTGGCAAACAACAAATTAGTTCAACAGTTTTGTTAATATTTTGGCGACAAAACAGGCAAACGCGGTTCTAGCGTAGAACGGAGTTACAATATAATAAGAAGACAGCTCACATTAGGGCTGTTCTCTAAAAATCTCATCGTAAACATTTTGTGATGAGACTAGGGTATGTTGTGCATGTATTATTGATTGGAATAAAACAAATGTGATTCAGTCTTCTCAAGGATTTTAATTGAACATTTTGCGCACACACGTCTGACACTATGATGCAGCAGTTGCTAAGATCGTGATATCAAATACTATTATTAGTGTATTTATTATTAGAGTATTTGTGAACACTTACAATGGGCATGTCGACATTACCCTAAGTTAGGCCAATCCCTGGTCCTGCCGTCGCAGCCAGCATCTCCAGCCTGTGTGATCCTCAGAGACTTTGTGTCCACGTGTGTTCAGAACCAGATGGCTTGCTTTAAGGTTGCATCCTATCAACGGGCCTGTACGCGGTTATATGCCTTTCTTGAGAAGACTTTAGTTAAAATTGGCTATTGAAGTAGACTACTGAACCCTGTTAACAATGAAAGACGATGTGAGTTTCTCAATGTACTACAATTGGGTGTCGCGCTTTATCATCAACGATCGCATCACTGCTTACCATCAGGCGGGATTGCGGCCAAGCACTAGTTTATAATTTCTTTTTTTTTTCTTTCAAGCGCTGGTTTATAATTTATAAAAAAAAAAAAAATATATTTCTCTGTGCCTTTAAAAATAGTAATTAATGGTTAATATTTCAACAACGTTAACTAGAGAGCAAAAAACTGACCCTAAGTGAGTAGTCTAGTTTTGCTTCATGATACTTTGAAGTAATAATACTAAACTGTGAGCACCAGAACATCAAGAAATAAAAAGCAAGAAATACCTAAAAATTATAAATAATAAAATAAAATACCCCCCGCGTGAAATACTACTTGTATATCTATTCATAAATGATATGCATACCTACTCAATTCGTATGAGATCGTATTTGCCACTCGAGTGGCCGCAAACCTCCCAACTAGTTTATTTCAGCTTCGGCTAGGATTTGAGCTGTTCCCGAAAATGTACGATGGGATTTTTATTGTTCTTGTTATAGAGGCAAGATGGTTCGATTGTACTATTTTGGTACATTTAGCGTCTGGAAAAGGGAAATTTACATCATGCAAGCTGTCAGATAAATCACTCCGCTTACATTCAAAGTAGAATAAGCGACGTATTGATACATACATCCATAGATAAACATAATCAAACATCAAATAAATAACACTGAAGATTTTCTTGTAATTATTCATCATTATCAACCTTTTTTTATCGTCCCACTGCTGGGCAAAGGTCTCCTCTCATACAGAGAAGGATTTAGATTTCTTGTAATGCTTTTAACTAAATGCATATAGCTCGTAGAAGCGATGGCCGATGGGGCAGAAAGGCCCTTGAATGGCGACCACGCAACCAAGCACAGCGTCGGACACCCACAGACTAGGTGGTCGGATGACCAGACCAAAACGCAACGAAGCGCTGGATGCAGGCCGCATCCAACCGTTCTTTTTGGAAATCCTTAGGGATAGATTTCATGTGGCTGGGATGATAATGATGATGATGAAATGCATATAAGTACGGAATTTAGGTTTCCGTACCCAAAGAAAGTGAAAACGGGATCTTTTAGTAGGATCACAGATGATGAGGTATGTTGCCACTACAACAATAGGTACTAAAAACAGAATAACAGTACCTCCATTTTATGGGAAAGGGAGCTCCCTTAAAATGTACTGATATTTTGTGACACACGTGATTATTTTAGATAATGCACGACCCTTCATGCTTGAATTTTGGCATTTTTTTTCTGTCGGAAACGGCTGCACCGATTTTGGCGGGACTTTCACTATTATTTTAACTATTTCAGCTATTGTTATAAATAGTAAAATGTACTTATTTAAGAAAAATAAAATCATAAAGTATTCTCCATGATCGAAGTCTGCAGCTATGTAGGTACTTGAAATAAGTAAAAAGAAAATCAAAAACAAAAGTCATTTATTCATATTAGGCTGAGAATCAGCACTTTATGAACGTCAATGAACGTCAATACTACATAAGACAGCCCCCCCCCCCCCCCCCCTCCCCAAAATGCCCGCCTTTTGCCACTTCCAAGTGCTTTCACTGGAAGGAAGAAGTAGCGGAACAAACTCCCCAGCAGTACAGCTGCACAGCTGTCTTTTCATTTAAAAAAACACAAAATACTTTCCTTATCCCTAAACTTCTCAGAGGCAGCATCACATTAAATATAGAACTAAACAAAAGTTACACCGACTGTAAAATTATAGAGGGTGATATAATTTGAGCACAATCCGAGAGGGCTCACTCTCGTATCGCTGTTCACATGAACACGAAGCAATCTAGTTACTGTTAATGCGATGAGCACAGACGAGCGGTTAACACTTCACATTATATTTTACTTTCATGATAAAGTCTACCATCTATCAACATTTACCTTCATCTTCACTACATTTACTACTCTTGTATATTCAGCAATATTTCGTCGCAGTGTAACATAGTAGATAGTAAAGTGAAAATAAAATCAACAAAAATCAGAAACCAATATTACCGACTACCGATATTATTGATTTTGGAGTCCAAAGAAAACTTTTTATATGAGTTATAAACTAGTAGTAAGCGTGCTATTTTATTAAGTACCTATTCACTCTAGCCGTGGTGGCCTAGTGGTTAAAACACCAGCCTCTCAAGTATGAGTGCGCGGGTTCGATTCCAGGTCAGGCAAGTACCAATGTAACTTTTCTGAAGTTATATGTACTTTCTAAGTATATCTTGGGCACCATTGACTGAGGTGAAGAAAAACATCTTGAGGAAACCTGGACTTCTTTATAAGTCTGAAATCGCCAACCCGCATTGAGCAAGCGTGGCGATTACGCTCATTCCTGATCAGTAGGCCTAGTATGAGTTTTCAATACGAAACTCGATCGTCGACATTGAGCGCGTTTGGCGCTCTCATTGGTTGAGAGTTCTTATGACTTTGAAGCGGGCCAATCGCTGAGTCAAACGCGCTCGATATCGACGATCGAGTTTCGTAATGAAAACTCATACTAGGCCTACTGTATGAGAGGAGACTAGTGCCCAGCAGTGGGACGATAAAAGGTTGATGACGATTCACTCTAGCTTTGCACACAAATTGTAGGCCGACGGAAACACCGCCGCTGGCAAATTCTTCCAGTCCCTCAATATACGTGCTATAAAAAAGGAAGCGAAACGCTTCGTCTCGATCGTAGTGGTGTTGGCAATGTAAGGCTGGAAACTCGCCGTGAGAAGGGTCGTCCAATGGTCGAACGGAGATGGGGGATTAAATCATGCATTTCCCTCACACACTCACCAAAATGCATCCTATAGAACACACAAAGGCACACAAATTCTGACACTGGAATGAAATGGACATTAATATTAACATGGCATTAACTCATTTTCCTAACTGTATATTTCATTACGAGCGTTAAACGCTCGTAATGAAATACGCTGCAAAACAAACGCTAGTCTAGTCTGAAGTAATAGCGTGCAATACAGCCTCCAATCCATTTAAGATAATGCTTTTAGTCTGCATCGAACTGACTTTTATTTTTAGAGCTATTCTTTGCAGTTCTCGTATATATCTTACTGTGTGGAACTTGACATAGAAATACGGCATCAGTTTATCAGTGTTCATTTAAGAGTAGGGAAATAGAAGAAACGATAGATGGGCTCTGAATAATAGAATGTACAATATCTTTGTTAGCCACAATATACTTTATTCCAAAGTATATTCCTAAAATAATGGCGAATAAAAGTGTATGGATTCCTCCATACAACTTTATTTGCTTCGAATTTGATCGGGGTCGGTGAGACCCCAAATGAATTGGAATAACCACAGTAGAATGATAGTCATCAGCAATATATTCTAAAAGTGTGAGAATAATTGGCACAAACTTTTGTACCAATCTTTTGATAGACTTTTGTTTAACAATGAAGGATTACGGGATGATCAGCAGGTAATTACATAACATACTATCACTAGTAATGTGTTTTATTTTGACAGTTCAACAACATACATTGCATTTTTATCTTATTTATGTATCAGTGTATTTTGTGTCTTTTAATATGACCTAAATAAATCCTTACAAATATTATAAATCGGAAATTGAGCCTGTTTGTTTGTTCCGCTTTCACGCCGTAACTACTGAACCGAATGCTTTCAAATTTTGCAGACATAAAGTTAGAAGTTAGGATTTAATAATAGGGTACCTTTTATCCCGGAAAATTGATATTTCCGAGGGAAATTTCAAAAGCGCGATATAACCGACTAACACGCGGGCGAAGCCGCGGGCGGAAAGCTAGTGAAAAATAAAATAAAAATATTAAGAGGCAAGAGGAATTTTCTCGGTGGTAGGCCATAACATCGGCCGCCGGCAGAAGTTACCACCCACCAGACAAAGTCTTGCCGCCAAGCGATTTGTCGTGTTCCGGCATGATGTCTGGTGAAGCCGTATAGAGGACGGGTCTGAGCAGTTGTGTTGCGATGTGTGCCGTGTACGATTCGCCAAATGTTGTTGGGAGTTTGGTCGTGGAAGGTCTTCGGATCAATCTCCCTTTGGCCCAGCATCGTTGGTCGTATTGTTGGGTTTAACATTGCATCACCTCGCTCAACTGCCGTCTTCCTTCCTATTCGCTCAGCTTTTCTGAGTGAATAGGCTGTTAATAAACTAGCTCGCTTTACCATCAACGATCGCATCACTGCTTACCATCAGGCAGGATTGCGGTCAAGAGCTAGTTTATAATTACTAAAAAAAAAAAAAAAAAAAAGGCTGATTGGCGACGCAGAATTAACTCAAAACAGTCTCCAAAGCCTGGAGCACTGGCGTAGAGTAGCCAGCCTTTCGGTGTTCTATAGGATGCATTTTGGTGAGTATGCGAGGGAATTGCATGATTTAATTCCCCCATCTCCGTGCCAACATCGAAGACCCATCGTACGGCGAGTTTCCACCCTTACGTTGTTAACACCACTACGATCCGGACGAAACGTTTCGCCTCCTCTTTTATACCGCGTACATCGAGGGACTGGAACAATTCGCCCGCGGCGGTGTTCCCGTCGGACTACAATTTGAGTGTCTTCAAGGCTAGAGTAAATAGGTTCTTAATAAACTAGCGCGATTTACCATCAACGATTGCATCGCTGCTTACCATCAGACGGGATTGCGGTCAAGCATTAGTTTATAATTTATATAAAAACAACATATTTTTTAAAAATTTTAATACAATATTTGATTTGAATTAAGTAAAATGTAGGAAATCTTTTGTTAGTCTTCCGAATTGCATTTCAATTCATAACAACATTTTGCCTATTACATTTCAGCTTCCCATCACATTGTAATCAAAACCAACTCCTTGTTACATCCAACCCTGTTATAAATACATCAGCTCACCTTTGAAGTAACGCACAACCTGCAGAAAAAATAGGACGAAATACTAGCCACTGAGCAATTAGGTCGGCCAGTCAGTGACGTCGGAACTTCAGCTGTTTTGAAATACATTACTCGGATTACTCCGACGGTTCGACATCGAGGACGTAGTGGAGCAGCAATGATGTAGTTGACGTTTTATTGCCTGGAGTCGAGTAGTTTTTAAGCTAAAGGATTACGTGAAAATACCATTAAAGATTTGTTTTTAAGGTTATGTAAAGTTTGTTAGGAACAAAGTTACTAAAAGTATATTCAAATACTTGTGTATTTGAATATGTAGAAATCATATAAACCAGTTAAAATACTGGTTTATATGATTTCTGTTAAATAAATATCAACATAATGTAAATGTAAGAGTAGTTAATTTGTTGAAGCTATAATGTTGAACCACGCAGGTATTAAAGTTAGATTCCCAATAAAACATTTGTTTATATGTTTGGAAACCTAATGGTGAAAGCAGTATAGGTTATTGTAATTCCGAAATGAAGTCGTTCGAAATTAATTTCATTAAAGATACAATGATTCGGGCTTTCCTATTTTAAGGCTACATAATTTCATGTAGAGTTAGTAAGGTTGTTGTCATCTACAGAGTAGTTCTAATTACAGCAATTTAGGTAACGATCGTAATACTAATAATCATACATCCATACGGATGTATGATTGTTACTCTTTCACGCAAAAACTACTGAACGGATTTGGATGAAATTTAGCACAACGATGGTTTTGTAATAACACATAGGATACTTTTATCCCGATATTCCCCCGTGACCGAAACCTACGCGAGTAAAACCTCAGGACGCTACTAGTATGATTTTTCAGGTCTCGCTATGGATCGGCATACATACATTTTAATGAAAACAAGTTACAAGTATAGTTGTGTATACCTAGCGTATAGTTGTGTATACGTAACGTCACCGTGGGCGTAGTGTTTAAGCAATTGAATACTGTACTGCGAGTCACGGGTTCTATTCCCCCACGGAATAAATATTTACATAGCCTACAAGTACTTGTTCCTGGTCTGGTTGTTGTAGAGAAATCATTAACGTTTGGTTAAAAACAGGGACTTGTCGTCAAAAACAAAACATTTTATTCAACAATATTATTTTTTCATTCCGATTCAATTAACAAGAAGAAGGTATCTCAAACTTTTCCCCTAATTCTGAGACTTGATTGATTGAAGGCGGCAAACCAATTACGCGGCCTACAGACAAGGGACATCGATCAATCAGTAGGACCATCGGCACAAATCAATGAACATCGTCGTCCACAAAGGAACATTACGAAGGACACAATGTACTGCCATGCGGCCATCTTGTTTATTGAAAAAAACAGCGTGTTTTCTGCCATTGTATTTTTATCCTGTGTTTTGGTTATTGGCTTGGAAATGTCATTGTTTGCTTTTAATAGAACGCTATTCAACGAGAGTAGAGGCAGCAGGCCTTGGTGCGAATTATACGTATTTGATTACATTACCTAGTGCAGTATTTCTCGTCGAGTGGGAATCCCCCATTTTTTGACGATGTGGAAATGCCTTTACGCACCGTACCCCGAGGGGCGTGTGTGGGACTCGCCCAGCCGTAGCCGGGAATACCCACTAAAACCACAGCGGCACAACGACATCGCCTGAGTGGCGGGGTCTTGGGAAATAGCAGAGCCTTTCTTCCAATCCCCCGCCGGCGATTCTCCCCTGAAAGGCGGGCCCACAGTGGTCCCCCCGTACGGAGGGGCCGGGCTGGGTGCGAGAAGACGCAGCAGCCAAGGGTTTTTTAGCGAGGTGTCCTTCCTCTTAGCCCCACTCGTTTGCCCGGAAGCAAACGGGGCCCCCAGCTCCTCTCAGTGAGGAGACCGGGTTGCCCGACGGTGACCCGGGATTCGGGTCACGTCAGCCCACCTGGAGTGGTGGCCAACCCGCCGCACGTGTGACCGCCGACGCGGTCCCGACTTCTGGATTTGGTCCGCGGCGGTAATTCGGTAACCCTCATATCCGGGGGCCGTTCCCTTATCTGCCACCTGGGGACGCGTCCGATGGCAGGCCAGAAACTGCACACGGAAGAAACTGCACACGGAGGGTGGTAACCCCCTAGGGGGTCACCAAACCTCATTGACAGAGTAACAGTGGTTGATTATGAGAATTCTGTTTTTTTTTTTATGTTTAATCGGAAGGTACTCAAAGTGACAGAATAAAATTCAAAGTTAAAAACAAGAGAAAAGGAACTCGTGTAATATTTATCGATACCAAGGAGGCCGTGACATGAAAAACGTTCAAAAACACTACATTAGTTTATACCTACTTTAAATTGTGTTGATACTGTAGCAAAAGTTTTCGATAATAATAATTGTCTCCCAGAACAATTTCGGTTATGGCGGCCAATCTCGAGAGGGACTCGCCTTGGACGCGGGAGTTAAAATATATATATATATATTTTTTTTTTTAATAATTATAAACTACCGCTTGACCGCAATCCCGCCTGATGGTAAGCAGTGATACGATCGTTGGTGGTAAAGCGCGCTAGTTTATTAAGAGCCTATTCACTCAGAAACACTGAGCGAATAGGAAGGAAGACGGCAGTTGAGCGAGGTGATGCAATGTTAAACCCAACAACACGACCAACGATGCTGCGCCAAAGGGAGATTGATCTGAAGACCGTCCATGACCAAACTCCCAACACAACAACATTAGGCGCATCGTACTCGGCACACATCGCAACACAACTGCTCAGACCCGTCCTCCGTACGGCTTCACCAGACATCATGCCGGAACACGACAAATCGCTTGGCGGCAAGATTTTGTCTGGTGGGTGGTAACTTCTGCCGGCAGCCGATGTTATGGCCTACCACCGAGTACACCGGTCTTGTTATGGTCAGCAATAAAATTCCATTAACACTACATTTTTCGACATTTTACATCTTGGTAATTTCGAAATCAGAGTGGTGTTCTTTAAATAAATATCAATTCGGTTTCGATTTTAATAAACTAAATATTTTACTCAGAATTTTATTTTGCTAGATTTCTAAAACTAAAGTGTTATCGTCTTTTTTGCCGACTCGTCTGTCTGTCTGACTGACTCGTTTGACCGAAGGAACGGTACACAATCGGCCGCGCCCGGGAGGCCTCATAGGTGCCTTTAGCTGCTTCCTAATGACAATATTGGGAAACAATATCATTCAAAAATGTTTTTTTCAAATTCATGTTGTTTTAAGTTAAACAAATAATGACTTTATTTTATTAATAACTAATTTAATTTAAGAGTGATTAGGACTATTCAAAAAGTTTTAAAACTATTTCAAGTTATACAATAAACTTTTTATAACAATTAAAGTAATTTATCCAGAAAGTCATATTTGCTCATATTTTGGGCAAGTATGTCGCAAATTTATTTTATTAATAATGGGAATCCAAAATTATTTCAAAAAAAATTGACATAGTTAAGTGACCAAATACCTACTCATTTTCTTCATTTCACTGCCCAGTAAAATTGCTTTGCATATGTTGATAAAACCAACTTACCATTCTGTGGGACGCAGTTGAATTACTGTACATAGACTTTACACGTTGACATTGATAATTAAGATGTCACCAAAAATCAAATCGTAACCCCGTCACAGCGACAATCAAAGTGAACACTTGAAAAAAATTTTGAGATATTACAGGTATTTTTGACTAAAGTGAGATTACCAATCAAAATTACGGGAATAACTCCTCTAAACTCCCTCCTGATGTGTTTCTCGAATAGTTAATGTATGGTATATTTACTTACCACGATTGGTGTGTGAATATATTCGAAGGGTAAAACCGCTAACAGCTCAATGAAAACGGATGTTATTTCCAATTAAAAATTCTAACACAGACCCTCGTTAGCGAACTGATCCTCATCTGAAGGTACTATAAGCGAACTTTACGGTCGATCCCTTATAAGAGCAATATCGGTCGCACCCAGCGGAAAACCCAACTCCTTGAAACTTTGTGGTTAAAAGTTGTTGAGATTTATTTAATTGATATCACTTTTTTTTAATAATCATAAACTTGCGCTTGACCGCAATCCCGCCTGATGGTAAGCAGTGATGCGATCATTGGTGGTAAAGCGCGCTAGTTTATTAAGAGTCTATTCACTCAGAAAAACTGAGCGAATAGGAAGGAAGACGGCAGTTGAGCGAGGTGATACAATGTTAATCCCAACAACACGACCAACTATGCTGCGCCAAAGGGATACTGATCTGAAAACCCTCCACGACCAAACTCCCAACACAACAACATTAGGCGCATCGTACCCGGCACACATCGCAACACAACTGCTCAGTCCCGTCCTCCGTACGGCTTCACCAGACATCATGCCGGAACACGGCAAATCGGTTGGCGGCGAGGCTTTGTCTGGTGGGTGGTAACTTCTGCCGGCGGCCGATGTTATGGCCTACCACCGAGAAACCACCACAGTTACCTACCTGGCAAAATATAAAACACATATTGATCCACTAAAATTTTAGAAAATATAACTAACTTTGATTAAAAACAAGCTTTAGCTAAGAACTCAATTAACTTAGAAAATTACTTCCATTACTACTAGTGCCGAGGCAGTGTTCATGGTAATGCCTCCATAGCAAAGATATGAGGCGGATTAAACTCATTGTGGGCGTAATTACACAGAGCCATGTTTTATATACAATAGCGCCATCTAGAAGCACGTGCACAAACTACTTAGGGGTTGTAATTTTGCGTCTTTATTGGCTTCTTGGCGGATTATTTACATTGTCGATTTCGTAATAGCTATAGCAGCGTAAGGTAGTATGCTACTTGTACATCATAAAATATCGTGGTTTAGATCGATGTGCCTATACCTGCATGCCATATTATGGATTATAAGCAAACCTACCTGAACAATTGTACATGCTTCTAGTACAGAGACATGCCTTTGTATGTACATATTATGTAAATTATGAAATGACAAAAATAGAGGAAACAGATTCCATCAAATTCTTAGCACTATGGGTTGACAAAAATATAATATGTGACGTAAAATTCAAACTGATATGGTGTGTGAAAAACTCATTTTTTTACGCTTTATATAAACTAAAGTATTAAATCAATCAGTAGTATTAACCGCCTATTAATGTAACGTCTAAAGCTTAGATGTGGACAATTTTATTGAGTGAATTCCACAAATAAGGAGCGAACATGCTTTGCAGGACTCAACGAAATGTCTTTGAGCTGTCTGTAGCACACGTGCCCCAGATAACTGTGTGCCATATTTTAAAAAGCTTAAGATTTTATTTAACCTTTCCTGCAGTTTACATGTATAAAGTCACAACATTAGTGAGAACCAATAAGGAAAAGATTGATAGCGTGCACTCCCGTCGAAGTGCCGACAAAATCTAAGTAAGTGAGTAAATAAATAAATGCCCTCAAAATCAGCGCCTCTTTGATCGGATTGTATTCACGGCTTTATAATAAGATTCCTGAGCAAAAAAGAGAACTTAAAAACTATCTACGTTTTTGAGGACGAAGCTAAATTACTTCTTCATAAACAGGCCATATTAAGTAGTGCATTTGTCCTATAGTTTCGCGATCAGGCCTCAATGTTATATTTCGATGCATAAATCCCTATTATATTAATACCACACTGTAAACGCAATGTGAACAATAATAAAAATGAAGTTGGTTTTGATTTTGTATTTGACTTAATATTGTAATACACAGCCCTGTTATTAGTTTTCTATGTAAGCCTTGCAAGGCAAAACAACACAAAGTTTATGCCATGTAAGGGGTACATGGTACAAAATTTATTATTTTTTGCCTACTATGTTCTAAAGAAAAAACATATTGACTAATACTAAGCCACACAAATGTTTACTAGCAACACTCTCCTATCAATGTCATTCAAATGCCAAAAGATCCTGGCAGCGCTCCAGTACCCGGTATGTTAATCTTATTATTATTGAATTAGAATTGTATTTTATTTTATTATTTTATTGTTTATTTCTTTGCTTTTGCACTTTTTCTCATAGCACATTAGACGTTGGCAGAATTGTCGACATCGGCACCATTGCCATAAACATACATAGAATAGAATGTTAATCTTGGTTATAAACTATTGTGTACCAAGTTTCATCAAAATCTGTCCCTAAAGGACGGGTTTACCTTTTTGAAAACGTAACAAACATCCTTTAATCCGTCTATTCATACTAACTTAGAAGAAGTTAGCACCCACCAAAGAGTGCCGCCAATTGATGTGTGCCGGGTACGATGCACCAAATGGTGTGTCGGTAGTGTGGTCGTGGAGGGTGTCCAGATAGAATATCCCTCTGGCGCAGCGTCGTTGGTAGTGTTATTGGGCTTAACATTGCATCACCTCGCACTGATGCCGTCTTTATTCCTACCCACTAAGTTTTTTTACTGATTGCATCACTACTTACCATCAGACGGGATTTCAGTCAAGCTCTAGTTTATATTTATAAAAAAAAAAAACTTTTTTTTATAAAAATACTAATAAATAGCGCTCCGTAGTTACACCCGCGTATATTTCTCGTAAATCCGGATTAAAGCTATATATGTTAATCCTGGTAATAACCCATCTGTGTGCCCGTTCAGTAGTTTTACGTGAAAATGTAACAAACAAACGTACATCCCAACAAACTTATATAAAATATTAGAAAGATAGTAGTAAGTAAGATATGGACTTCATTGCGCAACATCAACACTAGGAAAAAATAAAAATAAATATACACTAGAAAAATTACAATGGACGGCCTTATCGTTTTCCGCTATCTCTTCCAAACAATCTTGTAACGGACAATATATAATACACCAAAATTGTCATAATAAGAATATCTATGTATCCATTATAGAATATCTTTATCCAATGAATGAAAGACGTTAAAACAAAAGGAAAAACTCACTTTATAACTCGACCCTCATCAAGAAACTCCGGTCACTTTACTCATTACACAGCACTTTATTCATAAAAAGTGGTTAAAAGTTTCAATCACAGATTATCATCTGCAGCTGGCATATTTTCAAACTTAATGTTCATTAATTGAATCAGTTCAATAGTTGGCAAAGCCAGCTCAGCGTAATCATTTTAATGACTTTTACTAACGGACGGGGTAAACGGTGATGGCGGTCCCGCGAACCTTGAAATATTAGGTTATTACTAGGCACAGAAGGGCAGAATTGAAATTGTTTATTGAAATAATTAATTTACACAAATATTTAAAATATAGCATTTATTATCTTATAAACCTGAGTAAATATCAGATTCTTTTAATACTGATAATAATATTTGATATTTATCGTATGTTTTATATTTAAATATATAATTTATATAGAAAAATGTTAAATAAAGGAATAAATTAAAATAAATCGTCATTAGAAGTTTAAAATCACATGCTAGGTTTGTTTATAAATGTATAAAATATATTATAAGTACATAAGAGTATTGATTACACATTTCTTTTTTATAAATTATAAACTAGTGCTAAATCGCAATCCCGCCTTATGGCAAGCAGTGATGCAATCGTTGATGGTAAAGCGCGCTAGTTTATTAAGAGCCTATTCACGCTAGCCTTGAAGACATTGTTTAAAGAGGTGGGAACACAACTTCCATACAAACACTAGAGCGTTGGCCGGTCACATAATACCGGCCGCCCAAACACAGAGCGTTGCTGTTGACACCTTAATATCAAATCCTGACGAGAATGACAGATTTTTATAACAGCCGTTATATAACGGATCCAATTTCCGAGGACTAGCCCCATTTCACACCCTTGGTTTGAACAGTATAGGTCTTGATTTGAAACTTACTTAACTGACGTAGCGAACGCGGCCGTTGCGCAAGGAGGCGGGTTCGATTCCCGCGCAGTGCAAAGAATTTTATGCATGAATTTGAATATTTGCACTGGTCTGGTCATGCCTCGGTAAGCACGTTAAGCCGATGGTCCTGGTTGCTATACGAACATCTAATGGCAGTCGTTACGGGTTGTTTTAGCCCTCAAAAGTCCAACAATTGGTCTAGCTGCAATGCTTCAATATCACCTTCGGGTTGTGGAGGTGAGACGGCAGTCGCTTCACGGAAAATATCCAAGTTTAACCAAAATTAGCATTTAGACTATAAAAGCGGGGCGTCGGATGCAATTGGGATTAACACTGGGATGATGAAAGCGATTTGACACTAAATCTATACATTCAGATATAGCAGCCGATAAAGTACAGCCGTCAGGCCCGGTTTTCATCTAACAAAACAGGTTAAAGATTTTTGAAACTCGTTAAAAACGTACCAGTTCAAACCGCCTGCCCGTATGCTTTCAACAAGTTGACTCAATGAGCTAGTATTCGTGTTGGTGTGACGTACGTTGGTAATTGAAAGCCTTACATAAATCCTGTTTATAGTACATATGTACTTAATGAAGCACTCCGGAACATCGCATTCTGAACTGACGATATGAACAGATTCAATATGATTGTGATTACCGTATACATTCTAATCAGTTGTAAGATAGTTCAAAATGTATTTACAATTAAGCCTCTATTAGATTTACTTTATTGTTTCAAATAATTGACACATGAATGTCATGATGTTTTTATTTTTTTAATGACATTATTTTTGTATCTTATCGACATTCATTTAAAATCTGTTTTTGCATGCCTAATTTAAGGTAGTTAGTAAGGGATCTTGTATAACTGAACATCTTCATTATGTACCTACTAATAATGCAAATAAAATATATTATTATTATTCCCTTTATTTCTTTATACATACATATTATTCTACATTTTTAAATATTTATATAAAAACATACAAAAACATTTAAAAATATAAAAAATAGTGTTCCACCGATGGCGGGAGCGGGGTCCAAGCTACCGGTGGTTAGGGCTCCAGAGAGAGGAACCTCCTCACGATGCGGGCCGTATCGAGGAGTACTGCCTTATTATTATTATTATTATGAAATATACACGTCTCTCGATATTACTGAGCTATTATATCATAAACATACAAGTAACACGACATCACGGCTGTGTTCTGAAGAGTTATTCACATATGTATGGATCACACAAATATTTATATATCGTTTGTTACTCTCAAACGACTGGACCGATTTTGATGATATTTGGTGTGGAAGTAGCTTATAACAAGGATTAACATACAAGGATATTTATTTTTAATTAACTTATGCAGATGAAACCGCGGGGCTCAGTTAGTTACCCTATGTAAAGAAAACTGTTGTTACATACAGCCTAACGACGGACAGACATACAGGACAAACAAACATTGGAGTCTCGGTGGTAGGCCATAACATTGGCTGCCGGCAGAAGTTAGAACAAAGTCTTGGTGCCAAGTGATTCGTCGTGTTCCAGCATGATGTCTGGAGATCCCGTACGGAGGACGGGTCTGAGCAGTTGTGGTGCGATGTGTGCCGGGTACGATGCGTCAAATGTCGTTGTGTCGGGAGTTTGGGCGTGGAGGGTCTCCAGATCAATCTTCCTCTGGCGCAACATCGTTGGTCGTATTGTTGGGTTTATCATTGCATCACTTCGCTCAACTGCCGTCTTCTTTCCTATTTACTATTTTTTTTAGTGAATAGGCTTAATAAAATAGCGCGCTTTACCAGTAACGATCGCATCTCTGTTTACCATCAGGCGGGATTGCGATTAAGCACTAGTTTATAATTATTAAATAAATACGAAACTGTTCTTACCCTGGCAAAAGGAACCCTTAATTGCACACCACACCGACCTAACCACAATAGCTAATTCCTTTATTAAACGTTAAAAACCCTGGCTTAAATAAGAAAAAATGTTCCACTTATTCCTTTAATTCCGTTGTTAAAAGACTTTCAAAAGTCTTTGGAAGCTGTTTGTCTACCGGTAATCACAGACAGCTAATTATACTCGTATACCTTTGAGAGAAGAAATAAAAGAGTTTCGCCTTTCTTACCGCTCGCTGTTCTGATTTATATTTTACCTTTTTCAGCGGAGTTTTTGTTCAAAAGGGTAATTGCAGTGTTCAAGCATGGAAATATTTTACTGTTTTATTATTTTAGTTACTTATAAGATAACATAATTGCTTAGCAAATTAATAGGTATCAACTTAAATTATCCGTATATTTTAATCACATACAGCTGTATTAATTGGGTATAACAGGGCAAATTGACGCTTAATTTTTTTTCCGGGTAACACTGCCGTCAAGTATTGGATTTTATTACCATATCAAACAAAGTGTTTGCATTGGGTCTGCCATCGCCAATTTAAAATAAATTGATCCATAAACATTGACTGTGTAATAATTGTACTTTTCTACAGCAATCTGAAACAGCAGATTTTTCAATAACCTACGACAATGATAGCAACGACAAAGACTGGTAGCCCCGCTACACGATAAATTGTCGAAGGTCCAGAATCATGTGCACTAGTGAGAATTTATGGTTACATATTGCGTACCTATGTCCGTACAATCCTGCATACAGTATAGATACATATGTTGCAGTCAACTGTTTAAATTAGACGTTAAGTCAGCCGCCTGGCATTTGAAAATATTATTCACTTCTCTTCGCATTCTCGGCTCGCATGAGATTGAACACAGTTAACCATTTGGTCGGGGTGCCATGGCTTAGTTACTGCGACCAATCGACTCACACGTCATTGGTTACAGGTTCAACCTTTTTTTTTTTTTTATAAAAATATAAACCAGCGCTTGACCGCAATCCCGCCTGATGGTAATCAGTGACGCAATCGTTGATGGTAAAGCGCACTAGTTTATTAAGAGCCTATTCACTCTAGCCTTGAAGACACTCAAATTGTAGTCCGACGGAAATACCGCCGCCGGCAGATTATTCCAATCCCTCGATGTACGCGGTATAAAGGAGGAGGCGAAACGCTTCGTCCGGATCGTAGAGGTGTTAACAACATAAGGGTGGAAACTCGCCGTACCACGGGTCGTCTGATGGTGGAACGGAGATGGGGGAATTAAATCGTGCAATTCCCTCGCACACTCCCCAAAATGTATCCTATAGAACACCGAAAGGCTGGCTACTCTACGCCTGTGCTCTAGGCTTTGGAGACCAACTCGAATTAAATCAAGGTCACCAATCAGCCTCTTCGCACAACCTAAACTATAACTTACTGAATATCATTCAGGTCGTTCATTGAACGACCAGCATTAGCCAAACGGCTGTCAGCAGTTGGCTGCGACAGATATACAACATTATTTTTTGTTTATGTATATAACAATATATTTTTAATTAAAGAATCTATGTACAAAATTTCAAAAAGATATCATGAAAAACTACAAATTGATAAGCTTGTTATCCTACTTGGTAGTCCCAACAAAAATATGGTCCACGCTCCGTTCAGTCGGGCAAACCGGGTGCATTGCCCTGTGGTGTCAGCTGAGCGCGAGCATGTGCCCGCATAAGTTGCGTAGCGCGCTCAATAACCACACTGCAATAATTTTTAAATGTATTTGTGAAAAAATATAACATTTGCTTATTCTGAACAAACTATATTCAGGTTTCGAATAAACAAAAATTTCGTTATAATAAGACTTACAGATATATATTTAGAAATTCTCATAGAAGTGACACAATGGGTGATCTCATAAACTATACCTATTACCGTCATCATTTGCCTGTATTTTGTAAGTCAGCTTCCAATCTAACCTTCTTCTTCTCAGATTATAGAGGTCCACTGCTGGACATATGCTCTAATCTAACCTGATGTAGGGGAATTCTGCCGTAACCTTAGTTTATTCCATCAACTTTTGTTATGCTTTTCAACTACAATTTACATGATTACAATTAGAGGAGAAAATGAGATATATTTTCTTCATCTACGAGTATTTAACCTATTCCCAACTATTTTAGTGTCGACTTTCAGCTTCACTGCAGGCAGCCGAGCAGCATTAATTTGTAAGGAGCGACTGCTCATATGTGTGTCGTGGTGGCCTAGTGATTAAAACACCAGCCTCTCAAGTATGAGTGTGCGGGTTCGATTTCAGGTCAGGCAAGTACCAATGTGACTTTTCTAAGTTATATATATCGTGGACACCAATGTCTGATTAACAGTTGAAGGAAAACATCTTGAGAAAACCTGGACTTCAAGTCTGAAACCGCCAACCCGCATTGAGCAAACGTGGTAATTACGCTCAATCCTTCTCTGTATGAGAGGAGACCTGTGCCCAGCAGTGGGACGATAAAAAGGTTGATGATATGACAGCTCATTTGACCTTTATAATCCAGTAACTGGATAACATGATTCTCTTGTCTAGAAATATGAGATACATTTTATTTCTTTCTAAAAACCCGAAAATCCCAATCTCCATTTGTAAAGGCTCATAAAGTATTCTGTTCATGATGCATCGGACAAATTGATGTCCGGTGTGAGCGAGCCACTTCCGACGCGGGCGGATGCGACGCCATATTGTGCTGCAAACAAAATGGTGGCTCATTAGTAAATGGAGGCGTGGATTAGACTAGAATTCAGTGATCGTTGTAGCTTCTTGTCTTTTAGATTGGTGTTTTTAAAAGTGTGTCTTTCTAGTTTTAGGCGAGTCCTGCTTTCCATTGTACTTAACAAGTTTATTCTTTAAAACGAATCGCTTTTACGAGGGTCAAACTGAAAGTTCTTAGAACTGGCCACTTATAAACAATATAATAAAAAAATAATTCTAAAATTTGAAAATAGAACTCTTTGGCAATATTACTGAGTATATATTTCATTATACGATTCAGTTATACGATTTGGCGGCAAATTGAAAATTGTCTGTGTCACGTCAACATGAATTTAACACGAGAAAATTTTCGTGCAATGATTTTTTATGACTTTCGATGTCATTTAAGTCAACAAGAAAGTTATGATAGACTACGATTGGCCTTTCACGATGAAGCCCCATCTCGTGCGACTGTTTACAACTGGTTTAATGAGTTTAAACGTGGTCGCACTAATCTCACTGATGATTTACGTGAGGGACGGCCTTCTACGGCGACGGCTGAAGATAACATCTGTGTTGTGCGGCGTATGATAGAGACTGACAAAAGAGTGACCTATCAGCAGATTCGGACAATCTTAGGCATCGGTATGAGTCAAGTGCACCAAATCCTCCACGAACATTTAGCGGTCAGGAAGCTTTGCGCCCGGTGGATACCTCATAATTTGACTGAGGCTCAAAAACCCCATCGTGTGGATTGGTGCCGTAAAATGATTGAAAGATTTAACGGAGGTGACTCAAATGCTGTGTTCGACATACTAACAGGTGACGAAAGCTGGATTTACTGTTATGAAAAGACAATCTGCTCAGTGTTTCCTTTCGAGGAGTTGCCAACTAAAGTGAAGAGAGATCGAAGTGCGGGAAAAAAAATGGTGGCCTCGTTCTTTGGAAGGATAGGTCATTTCGCAACAATTGTGTTAGAGGATCAAAAAACAGTTTCTGCAGAATGGTACACTACCAATTGTTTGCCACTTGTCTTGGAAAAAGTTCGAGAGAAACGACCTCGCAGTAGGATCCTCCTTCACCACGACAACGCCTCGTCGCACACCGCCAAGCGAACGATCGACTATTTGGCGACATCAAAGGTTGAATTACTGGGTCACCCGCCGTATAGTCCCGACCTCGCGCCTTGTGATTTTTATTTATTTCCAAAAATTAAAGAAAAACTTAAAGGAAAGCGGTTTATGAATGCTGACGAAGCGGTGGCTGCGTATCGCGATGCCATTGAAGAGACCCCTAAGGACGAGTGAGCAAAGTGCTTTTCCCAGTGGTTCCATCGCATGCAACGGTGTATTGACGTGAATGGACAATATTTTGAAAAGATATAATAAAACTAATAACTGGCTAATGTTATCAGTTTTTGATTTTCTAAGAACTTTCAGTTTAACCCTCGTAAATGACAAAATTGAAGCGTTTCACCTTTGTCTTTTATACCACGTACATCGACATATTGGAACAATTAGTCTGACTATAATATAAGTATCTTCAAGGCTAGAGTGATCTCTTAATAAACCAGCTCGCTTTACCGTCAGCCGGACTAGTACTTGTTTATAATGATAAAATAAATCTGAAAATGCCTGAATCATTTTTAATTTATAAATACACCACTATAAAAAAAATTATATATATATATATATAGTACTGTTTTCTAATTTACCTATTGGGTTATACTCGCCGAAAAAGCTCCCAATTCAAGGTCTCTTAAAATGCACATATTATAAAATAACTCTGTTTAATAATTAAACCTTTCTTGTATAATAGACATTTTAAAAACAAAAATGTCACGTAAAATATTCATAAGCATAGTAATGTCATGGAGAAAACTGTTGCTACGAAAGCGTAGCACATTAGCTACGCACGTAGTAAGCGTAGTCATGGCGTCATCTCGTCGCCTACGTCGTAGCGACAGTGCTGTGTAACGATCAATTTATTCGAAAATAAATCTGTCTATTAAGAATTTTGCGAAAAGGTTACTTCAGTAATAGGGATGTTTCCTGGGTAAAAAAAAATATTATATTTAGTCCGTCATTCAGATTATAGAAAAATATTGGATACGTATATTTTATTTTATCAAATCAATGGTGGATGCTGGTGACGTCACTACTCGCTAAAAGTGTAGCATGCAGTGACGTCACACGAGTTTTCAACGCACTGTGTCGTCTTCATTTTTAGTTTATATGAAAAAAGAAAAAATACGTGTCAAGTATTTTTTTGGAAATCTTACTGACGGACTAATTAGTTTTTTTTTAGACAACTAACTATTATGCTAAAGTTTGGTATAATAATATAAATAAATAAATATATACGGACAAATCACACAGATTGAGCTAGCCCCAAAGTAAGTTCGAAACTTGTGTTATGGGATACTAACTCAACGATACTATATTTTATAATAGATACATATATAGATAAACATCCAAGACCCAGACCAATCAGGATAAAATCATTTTCCATTATGACCTGAGCGGGGATCGAACCCGGGGCCTCCATGTCGCAGGCAGGCGTGTTGACCACTGCGCCAAGGAGGTCGTCAAAATTACATATATTGTTAGAAGATCATCACCAGTCTTGCTTTTTCCCAACTATGTTGAGGTCCACTCCCAGTTTAGCAGGATACGTCTGGGTATCAGTATTTTATATGGATAACTTTCGGAAAGCTAGGTAGAATCTTCTCGTCCAAAATACCGTAGTGTCTCAAGACAAAATTCTTCGACCAGTGTGTGTTGCCAGTGAGGACTTATGGAACTGAGACGTGGTCGCAAATAATAGATCTTATAAGAAGGCTCAAGGTCACTCAAAGGGCAATGGAGAGGTATATGCATAGAGTTTCACTGCGCTATCGACTCAGAAATGAGGAGATCCGCAGAAGAACTGCAACACTAAAGTGGCACTAAGCCAGGCCCATTGCCCGTAGGACCGTTGCCCGATGGGGCCGACGGGTTCACCAATGGCGACCACACACCGGGGTACGCAGTGTGGGTAGGCCCCCGACAAGGTGGACCGACGGTGGAAACCGCTAGATGCTGGAGGCGCAGGACCGGTCGTCGTGGAGAACCTTGGGGGAGACCTATATCCATCAGTGGACGTCTTTCGGCTGAAATGATGATGGTGATGCCTGCCTATCTGACCTAAATAAAGCAGTAACTGGTTAATGCGATACCCCTTCGTCAGACTTATTCTCAGATTTTCGTACTTCAGGCATGCTGTAACGACAATCGAAGGTCCGCTAATGATGACTTAACATCGCAGCTTTGTGATACACAGAGGGATCTTGGTACATTATGTAGATACGGGTATCCACAGACCGACTGCGGCAAGCGAAGCGTAACCTAATCAATTGACGTATACTTCTATTATTTCTTAGCCGCAAATCTACTGATAGAAGAAGATACGTAATAACATATTCAGACTATATTGTTCCCACTGTTGGGACACAGGCCTCCTCTCGATGAGAGGAGGCCTCGTCTACGGATCTCCTCATTTCTGATTCGATCACACAGAAAAACTCTGAGCCTAGCTCTATTACCCTTTGTGGGACTCTGATCCTTCGTATGAGGCCCAATGTGAACTACTTTCTTAGAAGAAGTTAATTGGTTAATTATTTTGCTGAATATTAATTGCTCTTAGCGATAAGACCGCCCATTGTGTCACCCTTTGTAAAATATTTTTATTTATGTTCTGTAATCTATATGGTGTACATAATAAAGAGTATTCTATTCTGGATGATGACACAAAAAAACACTGATGCAATCGCTTGCTAAACTCTTGTCCTACATATGAAACCGCTCATTTTAATGTCCTTCAAACTGCTGAACAACACAATAAATCAAAACCCATTACTCTTATAAATCACTTTAATTATTACTATGTACCAATAACCGCATGAAATTTAAAAATCCCCACCCGGCTACAGAGTCCTCAACCGGATTTCACTCCGGATAAGCCATGCTCACACACTGAGTTATATAGGTAGATGAATGTTAGGGCTTGTTTATTTACAAAACTAGGTTCAGTTCGACTAAATACCAGCTGCGGAGAAGTCACCAAAAGGGCCAAACTGTGTTTATTGCGGCATGCCTATAGATGGTTACCTTTATTTATTCATGTCAAGGATCATGTTGTTTTTCATAATCAGCTCATAATGTTCTATGTTCTATGAGACACGAGCTCCTAATGCATATCGGTAATATCACACGTTTGGTTCTATGACATGCTGTGGTTTCCTTACGATATTTAGCATCACTGTATAGACAGCAATGGTGATGAAATCATTTAGCTAAGTCGCCTTAGACGGGATTCATACCTAGAAAAACTATAAACATATATAAAGGTATAAAAGACGAAGCGTTTCGCCTTGTCATTTATACCGCGTACATCGAAGGACTGGACCAATTTGTCAGCGGTGGTCTTTCAGGCTGCCTACAACTAAACAAATTAGTGTGCTTTATCATCAACGATTGCTTTATTTCTTACCTTCAGGCGGAATCGCGATTAAGCGCTAGTTTATAATGTTAAAAGAAAATACATAAATTAGTATTTGACTTAGCTCACTTAACGTTTTGACTAGTCATCTTAGCAGATGACTACACGAGCGAAGCAGAGGCGTGTTGCTAGTTTATAATAATAACGTTATATACTACTAGCCTTTACATTAGATCATACACACATCAAAAGTGTCTAGGGATCAACATATATTTTTGCAATAACTTTTCTCCTGATTGATATTAATTAAAATTTTCTTTAAGGATTCATCAAATAAAGTGTTTTCGTTTGTCACAGTAACGATAAACCAAGTCACCTTTGCATTAATAAAGAAATTTGCCATTTTCCTAATAAAGGGATATTTGACATTTGAACCACTAACACAAAAGTTCGAAAAAAAGACTGAAATAACAGTTTTCTCTAAAATTTTATTGGGTAACTTAAACAATTAATAATCCGTGTTTCTACCGCGAACACTAACAACATAAGAACATCGGTTTGGCATACTCAAAATGAGTTCATCCAAATCACACTGTGGAATGGCCGCCCATGTTCGTTGCAACAACAAAAAAAGGCCTTCTTGCGACTGGATACCCTCCATATTCGGCAGAGCTCTTCTCTGTAGCATATCCCATGCATGCTCAATCGGGTTCAAGTCTGGCGACTGAGCAGGCCAGGGCAGGACATTAATGTTAGCTGCGGCAAGAATCTGTCTTACAACTCTTGCGGTGTGCGGTCGTGCATTATCATACATTAACTGAAATAAGGGACCGATTTGCACTTGTAGAGGAACGATGACGTCTGATACAATCGTCTCAGCATAAATTTGAGCGTTGAGGTTGCCTCTGATCCAAATCAACTCAGTTCTTCCGCCGATCCAAATACCCGCCCATACCATGATGGTTCCACCACTATAAGGATGGACTTCCTGGCAGGATTTTAATCGCTGTTGGCGTCCAGGGGTTCTCCAGTGTCGTATACGTCTTGTATCCGGTCTCATACCAAAACGAGACTCATCAGAAAAGCACACGAAACGCCATTGTTCTTCTGCCCAATTTCTGTGTTCAAGAGCCCATTGATATCGAATCCTACGATTGTGCATTGCTATAGGTGGTACCCGTAGCGGTCTTCGGGAATGAAGGTTCACTTCATGCAAGCGGTTTCTGACTGTTTGGTCGCTAATTAAGTTCCCTGAAGAGTGATGAAGCCTCACGGCTAACATCATGGCGGTTATTGTTGGAGCTCTTCGAGTTAAGATTTGAATGTATCGGCCTTGTCTCCGTGTGGTGCAGCGATACCGTCCTCCATGGCGCTCAGCCACGGTACCAGTGATTCGGTAACGTGTCCAAAGTCGACTGATAACACTCTGACTTGTATTCAGAGCTAAAGCCACCGGGAACCAGCTTCTATCATTCGCACGGCTCTGAGCATTTCTTCCCTGCTTAAATGACGTCGCCGCTCCATAATAACGTTGGTTTTAATCAGTAGTAGGGAAACAGTAGCACTAATAATGTCTTCAATGCGTTGTATGTTTTTATAGGGAAAATATTGACAGCTGATTTTCATCTTTTACTCGAATTTGATTCACAGTTCCTGATTCAAATTATGAAATGCACCAAAAAGGATCCATATAAATTTATAAAATCATAAATTTATTACAAAGCCACATCTCAATCTCAAGAAATCCGCATAAAAATGCTTGATCCCTAGACACTTTTGATGTGTGTATATAACCGTGACCGGGCGCCATATCCGGGTAGTTACCCGTGTAACAAGGGGCGTTAAATATTCTGTTTCTGATAATAGCGTTTGAAGTTGTTCATTTATATGAACACTAGTAAATTTAATCGATTTATTGGATAATAGTTAATATACAACATTAAGATGCTTTGGTCATATTTTGAAGATGTGTTAAAGGCGGCTATCAAAAGGTATTCCTAGGTAGACACCCGGAGTAACCGTATTAGTAGGTAATGTTGTTCAGACACGACAGGTGCGTAGTGCGCGTACTACCCATTGTTGATTTTCCTCCACCGATTTTTCTTCCAAACGGTGTGCGTGTGTCATATACGCAAACCGTTTGGAAGAAACATCACCTGATGTAGGAATATAAACTAAACAAAAGAAGTGTGTAAAGATCGTAGGAAGTGAAGTTCTGCAGTTTCTTGGGTAGAAACCGTGAGTTTGTCTGTGTACATTGAAATTTAGTTACTGCGCTAACTTTAAAGCGCATTTTTGTTAAAATAAGTGTGTCTTCCCCCTCCAAGGCTAAGCGAGGGGCTTCAAAAATTAAACCCTTAGTGCGCGAATCCGACGATGAGATTGCGTCAACATTTTATAGATTCTTTATGTAAGATAGGTATTAGGACGACTAACAAATATGAGATTTCAGATCGCTACTTCTCATACTCTTGACGGCATTACTTATTCGCCATAGCGAACAAAGCCATAATAAGTATAACCATACCCAACCAAAACCATCGCGAAGTTTATAAGAAAGCCAAAAATTTCCTACCCCACATTCAATTCTCATACATACATTCAAGACCTCTTACCAAACAAAACAGATGGAAGGAAAAATTTTAAGGAAACCCCTACCTTGTAACAAAAGGGATTTTACTCCATAATCCAAAGGCCTCGGGCCGTGACGAATTGCATACCTTAATACGCCACTCACGTACTTAAGAGAAGGTGCTAAAATATTAAGGTTTTCCGAAGGGTTGTATGAGTAATTGTAGGTATAACACACAAGCGATAAAGGTTATTTTCGATTGGCAGCGTCTCCTTTCCTGGTTTAGAAGAACACCGAAATGAACTCAGAACAGAATATTATTTGAATACGCTACAGTAGACGATATTATTAAGGAATTGCAAGCGGATTGCCAAAAAAAAATTAAGCTCCATATTTTTTTGTTAGTCACAAATAGTCAGATGTCATATAATGCCATAGTCATATGGCATACCAATTTTTAGGTGTCTACCTTGAAAAATTGCGAAATGTTCTATACAAACTTTCACACCCCATTTTCGGGAAGTGGGGGGTTAGAAAAATACAAAAAGTAGCCTATATCACTCTACGTTCTTTCAACTGGTCGTGTTCCGAGACACGACCAGACCACTGCAAATATTCATGCATACAAATATTTGCACTGCGCGGGGATCGGACCCGCGCCTCATTGCGCAGCGGTCGCGTTCGCTACCGTTATGTCAAGGAGGCTGTCGAAGGTAATGATTATCACATTAAACGTGCTTCAAGCAATAAATTCCTATCAATAAAGTTAGTTTTTAGCTAATAGAGCATGTTGAGGCTCAGATGTTAAATTAAAGGCAAGTCATATTGTATATTTCACAATAAATTCCTATCAATAAAGTTCGTTTTTAGCTAATAATGCTTGTTGAGGCTCAGATGTTAAATTAAAGGCAAGTGGGCTGTATACTATATATTTAAAAATAATCTTTTACAAGTAATTAAAATTTAAAGGGATGACTGCGCGCGGTCGTGTCTGACGATGCAATGATACTTGTGTGGCCGGTTCCGTAGTCGACGCCGCGCTGTTCGCGTCATCGAAGTGTGTGTGAACAGTGCTTTCTCTTCCATCGCGTAGAGTTCCTGACAGAAAATTGAATATTTCAATATGAAAGTCTCATCATCAGCATCAACCTTTTAATCGTCCCACTGCTGGGCACAGGTCTCCTCTCATACAAAGTCTAATAAATTAATAAAATCAAAAGAACAATACTGGATGTTTATGAAGTTAGTAAAATATTCGGGAGACGTTGTTCATGTTTTAGCTTAACCATACTGCTATGTTTTGCGCGGAATCATGTATGTACGGACGAGAGCAGGTACCAAAACGGCGGCTACCCAAAACTGTCAAATATCCCCAATCAACTTTGAGCCGTAAAGCTTAAGACATAAAATTGAAAATCTAATACAGAAATCTGACAGATTGTAGTAGCTTGATGTGCTGTCGTTTGTACCTACAATCTACATACATTGAGATTAATATTTATTTTTTCTGCGCGACAACCCTGACGATACGCGACATCTGACAGATGACAGGAACACTGTATAATATTATATGATATCTTTTGTAAAAGATTTTCGACAAAGGTTTTGCCTTATTACCCGAGAACCGTACACGATGTAACTTACACACTTAGGGGAAATATAACATATTTCTACGCCATTTTTCTCAGAATCGATGATTACATAATTTCTTACTCTAGTTTACAAGTTTAGTTTATCTTTGTTTATGTTGTGTTTACTTAGGTTTGAAACTGTTAGTTATTTTCATAACTATACAATATGTAAAGAAAACCCTGTCTGATCCGTGAAGGTATTGTTAGGTATCGTTAACTGATTCTACTAATGCCCACAAGCCGGGCTAAACTTAAAAAAAAAATCCCCCTAAATAAATAAATATATTTCGCAAAAAGAGGTAACTTAATACATTTGCAGTAAGCTACCCTTCCGCGGGCGGCGGGGGACAGGGCACGCAGCACGTGGTCGCATCGCTATTCGCTTATAATAATACAGGTGTGTTTTTTTTTAATAATAATTATAAACTAGCGCTTGACCGCAATCCCGCCTGATGGCAAGCAGTGATGCGATCGTTGATGGTAAAGCGCGCTAGTTTATTAAGAGCCTATTCACTTAGAAAAACTGAGCGAATAGGAAGGAAGACGGCAGTTGAGCGAGGTGATGCAATGTTAAACCCAACAACACTACCAACGATGCTGCGCCAAAGGGAGATTGACCTGAAGACCCTCCACGACCAAACTCCCAACACAACAACATTACACACATTACATTGTTGTCACTTTTTTTTTTAATTATCAAATTTCGGGGAAGTTGGAATTAATTCGCGGGAAAAAAGATTATTTCAAAATTCATTAGTATTGTTTCTATGACGATTACGTAAAATTATATATTATATTTCGTCAAGTGTTTACTTAACCTTTATTATCCTTATGGGTCGGACAGGGTTTTCTTTACATATTGTATAAGCATTCCTGTACAACCATTTCCCAATGGGTGTGCAATATTTGTATATAATTTTAATGTCTTTGGTTATTTAATACCATTATGTAACACTATTGGCAGTCGTGGCGGCTTAGTGGTTAAAACACCAATCTCTCAAGTATGAGTATGCGGGTTCAATTCCAGGACAGGCAAGTAGGTACCAATGTAACTTTTCTAAGTTATTTGTACTTTCTAAGTATATCTTGGACACCAAAATGATTATAAGGTGAAGGAAAACATCTTCTGAAAACCTGGACTTTAAGTCTGAAATAGCCAACCCGCATTGAGCAAGCGTGGTGATTACGCCCAATGCTTCTCTGCATGAGAGGAGATATGTGCCCAGCAATGGGACATTGCTGGGCACATATCTGAAAAAAAGCTTGATGATGATGTATTTGGATACTAATGTATTAGTTAGTTTTTAAATATGACGAGCATTAATCCAAAATTAGAAGTGGATAGATGTATCTGGGCTGCATAGTTTAATGGCGATACACAAAACCCGGGCAAGTGCGAGTCGGACTCACGGACGAAATGTTGTACAAAAATATATATGTAAATAACGTCTATACAAAAATATATATTGGTACATTCTGTTTTTATTGTTTGTGGTTATATGTGCAACAGAAATACATTACCTATGAAAATTTCAACTGTCTAGTTATCACGGTTTGAAATACAGCCAGTATCTAGTGACAACAGAAAGACAAAGGCCAGTGCAGTCTTTGTCCCCCATTGGTCCTATTTTTATGTTTTAGATTATGACGGAACTCTAAAAATGCAATAGTAAGAAGGCCAGGGGGATAAAATAGAAGACTCTATATCATACCATATAAATTACAGAACATAAAAATGAAGATATACAATGGACGGTCTTATCGCTAAGAGTGATCTTTTACAGACAACCTTTGGAAGGAAAGAGAAATAGTGTAGGTAGTCTACGATATACTGTCAAAGTATACAGTATACACTTTATGTATATATTTATTGTATAATTTGAATCATCACTACTCAATGTAAAAAATGAAGCACATCATTATAATTAAAATTTTAAGTATCAGGCAATTTTGAATGATGTGCGGTGCAACTGCATAGGCGTCGTTCCATAGCGACCTACGGCTAAGCTAATACACAAGCTCGTATTTTTCGCATAGCTTTGTATCAATGATTGCACGGTTAGCTATTGACTGGTGCGCTGCGTGTCGTGGTGTCGTTCGATTCCCGCACGGAACAAATATTTGTATGGCCTACAAGTAGTTGTTCTCGGTCTGGACTATCTATTTTTTTTAAATAATTATAAAATAGTGCTTGACCGCAATCCCGCCTGATGGTAAGCAGTGATGCAATCGTTGATGGTAAAGAGCGCTAGTTTAATTAGCCTATTCACTAAAAAAACTTAGTGAATAGGAAGGGAGACGGCAGTTGAGCGAAGTGATGCAATGTTAAACCCAACAACACGACCAACGATGCTGCGCCACAAGGAGATTGATCTGGAGATCCTCCACGACCAAACTCCTGACACAACAACATTTGGCGCATCATAACCGGCACACATCGCAACACAACTGCTCTACTCGTCCTCCGTACAGCTTCGGAACACGACTAATCGCTTGGCGGCAAGACTTTATCTGGTGGGTGGTAACTTCTTCCGGCAGCCGATGTTATGGCCTACCACCGAGATAGAATAATTTAGAGATACCTAATAATTTCATTTTATCCGAATTTTGATGCGGACCGTACAAAACGTGTCTGTTGATTAGCGACCTGTGCAATAACATCATGTAATTTAAAGCACAATTATCAATTTTGTGGTACCACCTTCTAGATTTTTATCTAAAAGGAATACGGCCACTCTGATTGACCAACATACCACGACGATTAAACGTACTGACTGAGTTTTCAATTTACTTATGTATCTGTGTATCTATGTGTGTGTGTCTGAAGTCATTATGAATATTTCGTCTGTGTTATATACTACGTCAAAGTGGCGCACTTTATTTAATGTACGTAAATATGTTAACTAAATACCTTCCAGCTATAAGAAAACCGTAATTTCCTATAAACGAAAATCGAGGATCTAAGACCAGACCTTTACATGTTTTATTTACTTAATTCACTTTTCTGATTGCTAACCAGCTAAAAAGATATCACTTATTCCAATAAGACGTTTCATTGTATCTTCCGTTTTCTGTTTTTTTTTTTTTTACAAATAGAACTAAATTATTTCTATATACAAAAAAATGTCACAACATCTACTAGTACCTTACAGTAAAATGTTTCCTGTTTGTGACCGGACCTGGAAAAATTACGCACATTTATACTAAGAAAATTAAACTATTTTATTGACGGAACTTGTCGCCCGTATGTCATAGTCTCGAGTAAAAGCCGACCTGTGTACCGACCCTCCCGTGATTGATTGAGGTACCGGCCCGGTACCGGTCCGGTGCAAACAAACTACTTTATGTTACGGTCCACTAAAACAAACCTAACCAAACCAAAATTAAACCTCTACTTAGTAAAATCACGGTTTTGCTGAAGGTAAAATATATTATAAACTAGTGCTTGGCCACAATCCCGCTTGATAGTAAGCAATGATGCAATCGTTGATGGTAAAGCGCGCTAGTTTATTAAGAGCCTATTCACTCTAGTCTTGAAGACACTTAAATTGTAATTGGACGGTAACACCGCTGCTGGCAAACTGTTCTAGTCCTTCTATGTACGCGGTATAAAAGACGGGGCGAAATGCTTCGTTTGGATCGTAGTGGTGTCAACAACGTAAGGGTGGAAACTCGCCATACGACAGGTCGTCCGATGGTGGAAAGGAGATGAGGGAAACAAATCATGCAATTCCCTCGCACACTCTCCAAAATGCATCCTGTGTAGAACACCGACAGGCTGACTACTATTCGCCTGTGCTCCAGCCTTTGGAGACCGTTTTGAGCTAAATCTGGGTTGCTAAACTAACGTTTCGCAGACCTTGAAGTATTGCACTAAACTAATTGTTGGACTTTTGAGGGCTCCAACAACCCGTAACAGCTGCCATTAGATGTTCGTATGGCAACCGGGACTAACAGCTTAACGTGCAGATCAGACCAATGCCAATATTCATATTCATGCATACAAATATTTGCACTGCTCGGGGATCGAACCCGTGTCTCCTTGCGCAGCGGGCGCGTTCGCTACCGCTACGCCACGGACCCTGTCGCTATAAAGTAGCGCAAGTAGCGTCGCTTCTATGAGACTGACAAAAGTTCTTCTTTTAAACCATTACCTCGGTTGTTTCAGATGAGGAGTTGGTGTTCAGAGACCGATGGGGAGGTCTCACGCTATTCAACGTCAAGAACTTCACCACCAGACTACTCATGAATAATTCTACCTTCGTAAGTAGTAATATAGTAAAATAAATTGTAATCCTGCTGACCGTATTTCGACCATGGCAGTCAATCTTCAGCGCCTTCGCTGACTGAAATAAAGGTAGGGTGGTCACCCACGTCACGCTGCGCACGGATGCGTGACTGGCAAACAAATGAACCACACAGTTAACGGACTTAGTAACGACAACATGTAGGTAGGAAACCATATCGTACATTATGTTTGTTATGAAATGAAATGAAATCGTTTATGAAGCAAGTAGGATCACTGATCACTTTTACACGTCATTTTATTATTTTTTTTTTGTACTAGATGAAGCCGGCATTTCCTAACTGACTACCTTTGAGAAGAAATAGCCGAAACAAACTCAGGGATCATCGTCTTTTTTCAAGTCCAGACATTAAAAATGAAAATGTGTACAATAATTTACCTTATAATTACGCAACTTGCTTAATAACAATGCTTAACAGAGCGAGCAGCTCAGTCCCAAGCTTTTTTGTCTTCTAAATAATCTGAGATTTTATAATACCCTTGCAAAGTTTGGCCTTTATATAGTTTTTATATCGTTTAATGGGTAAGTTTCGAATGTCCATGGGAAGCTTGTTGTAAAAGTGTCTGTTCGGCATAATCTCATTTATGCCGAATACATATTTGTGTATACGGCATAATGTTCTTATCGTCATCTGCAGCTTGGCTTAACTCACTGCTGGGCATAAGCCTATCTTTTCCACGCACCTGGCCCAGCCCTATTTAGGTTCTTCGATAGCAACAATACCGCCCACCGCCGCCGCTCCAATTTCCAGTTCTTGGTCGCCACTCGGTCACTACTTTACTCCACCTGCCATCACTGCTTGCCATCCTACCCATACTACCCTGTCCATTCTCATTTGGGTTCCATAACCCATTTTCCGTTATATAATTATATCCTTCCCACGTCTTCGGCCCACTACAAGGCAACTGAAACACCGAATTTCGCATTACGTTTGCTCAGAAAAAGTACGAGTTTTTTATACCTTCAAGGTGACCTTATCCAATATATTCTAGTGGGTACATAAACCTCTTACCAGTGAAAGTCAAAAGAACTTAGTTTATTACATATTGTAAAACAATAAGTACCCTTCAATCAGGCTTCGCTACAATCTCCGCTACTCCGGTATATTTCGCGAGCTTTTAAAAGCATAGCTTCACGGCAAGAATAAATAAACGGTCTGTATCATAATTTGATTCCCCTTTAGTTCTTGATTCCCTTTTAGTACAGTGAGTTTCCTTCAAATATAAGTTGCTGTCCTAACTATCGTTACATTATAAGTATAACGCAGTTCAAGTTAATTGTGATTTAAGCAAAAGATACTGTAACCTTGTAACAACCTCTTACGCTGATAAGGCAAGTATGATAACCAGAAAAAATATAGCAAAAAGCGCTTAAAACGTTCCACATGCTGCGCGATTAGACCCAATAGAAGACATCTATTTATATACATATAATCACTACATAATATGTATTATGAAACAATTTCTCCGCGGACAAAGACAATCGCGACATTCATTTTGATTAGTTAAATTCGTTATAATATCTACACATAGATCAAAGTAAACGTAACGATA
The DNA here is from genome assembly GCA_037179545.1 of Sesamia inferens. Taxonomy (NCBI): domain Eukaryota; kingdom Metazoa; phylum Arthropoda; class Insecta; order Lepidoptera; family Noctuidae; genus Sesamia; species Sesamia inferens. The sequence continues at coordinate 24,491,909 of CM073945.1, read as the reverse complement.
AAAATCAGATTCGTATAGTTATTTTAGAAACAGGGTGTAGAGTTCACACTCCATAGAAAAGGAAGGTTCCTCCCACCAAACGGGTGTCATGTCTGGTGGGCAACTGTTCAATGATTCTTGTCAGGTCGTTATATACAATATACAGTAAAGAAATCCCTGTCCGACCCATAAGGATAATAAAGGTTAGGTAAGCACATGCCCAAATAAAATATGAAATCTTACATAATCATCATAATAATAATACTAATCTTTTTTTTCCGCGAATTAATTCCAACTGCCCCAAACATTGGTAAATTTTTAAAAAAGTGACACCATTTTCAATGGCATTATTATGAGCAATTCGACCGCGTGCCGCGTACCCTGCCCCCCTCGCCCGCGCATGTATTGCCTACCGCACATGTATTAAGTTACCACCTTTTTGCGAAATAATATTTGTTTTTAGCGGGATTAAAGTTCAGGCTGGCTTTGTAACCCTTAGTAGAATTAGTTATCGATACCTAACAATACCTTCACGGATCGGACAGGGTTTTCTTTACATATTATATATGCACGGTAGACAGAATTGTGCATGATATTAGTTTGACGCGTAGATAGCATGTGGCATTCTAAATTTTACTACAGGTTCATAAAATTGTGTATATTTGTTTAACAAACCAAACGCCCATGATACCAATTATACTAACAAGTTAAACATTTTACCAAGCAACGAAGTAATTTTGCCGAGCGGTACAAAAGCTTGGCAACTCGTCGAAAACGTATTGAAGAAAACATTTCCTTTCAAGCTGTCATAACAGTAAGTACAATCGAAAGATAACGTCAAACATTCTTTGATATCTTAAAAGTACTTTTAAAGATATGTTCATATTAAGAAATGAAACAAGTAGGAATCCGCGTTGAATATCTGAAGTTACTGCAGACAATATGGTGTACTGATAATAATAGAGACAGTAACAAAAGAATGAGCTTGAGGTCTTTATAATTCCTTTGATATATTTAAAAAATAAAAAGTTGCCCCACGCTAAGAATTTCTCTTTTGTCGTGGGTGCGTTTACAAACATATACGTCCACACACACAAACATTCAGACCCGTAACAACTAGATACTTGTAGGTCATACAAATTGTTCCGTGCGGGAAACGAACCAGCGACACGCAGCGCAGCAGTTATTAGCTTAACCACTGCGCGAACCGTGCTGTCAAAATTGTCTTAAATGGGGACTCGGGCTTAAAAAAGGGGCGCTTTTTAAAACAAAAAAGATAAGTGACAAAACGAGAATGTACACGAGAATTTTAGACTCTGGGCTGAGTAACGCCTCTACGAAGCTTTTTTGTGAATGCCAAGAGCGGCTGTGATTACTTATAAGCAGCCGGTCTATTGTGTAAAAATCGCACAGCGGAAAAGTGAGGTGATAAATATACGCCACAGCGCGCTGAGTGACAGCTCATTCCAAACTCCCCTCGCCCACGTTCTCACGGTGTGATTCTCACAGAATAGCATTACAGGATCTGCTATTACAATAGTGTCAGAATAGTTGATCAGTGATCTGATAATGATCGATTTTGACAAGTTTCATAATCTTCTAACAAAATGGCGTCATTGTGACTTTCCAGTGGTCAATCATTGACACTGCACTCCGTATTAATAAATGTTCAAATTAAGTATTGGTTTTTCGAAAATTATTTCTGTTAGCGGGTTTTACAATAACGGCAATAAGGTAATGTCATTGTATCAATATTCCAATACAAGACGACTGAGATAATTGATCGATCACTATGAATATAACAGATTACGAACTTTTAAGTACAATGACAATGGAATCGTGTTGGAATGACAAATCTATAAAAATAGCAGAATAGGGCCCCAGGTCGCTTACTAACAAAGAGTCAAATCCAACTAAATCAAATCAAAGCGTTTAAATCAAATCATCAGCATTTATTTCAAATAAACCAGTTACAGGCACTTTTGAATTGTCAGAAGGTCGGTTAGTCAGTAAGGTGAAGCTAGTCGCCCATTCCAAAGAGTTGGTACCTAGAAGAACGGGCAAGAAACTCCATGCGAACTCTAAAATTATCAAGCTATTCATACAAATATTTGATTACATCATTCATTTTGAAATCAATTGTGTGAGAACGATGCAGAAATATATTGTACGCTAAGAGCGTCCTTTATGGAAAACACAAAAAAAAAAAAAACAAAAAAAGACTGACCCAACAAATAAATGCTTTACAGCAAGTACATTGTGCTCACACGTGTGCCATGCAATTATACAATACTAAGAAATTGAATCTACACAATACAAAGATAGTTTTGTCCAAGGTTCAGCAGCTCCAACAGTGTTCCCGAATGCTAAGTTTAGCTCCTGTGCAGCTGCACCAGTGCCGATTACCCCTGACACAACTTACGTTTAATGAAGGATTTGAATTTATTCAGGCTCAGACCTTGAACCACCTCTGGAAGTCTATTGTAAAAATGTATACGTTGGCATCTAAAAGTGCCACCTATTTTCTTGAGCCTTGTTGTAGGTACAATAAATTTGTGCCTGTTCCTAGTATTTATATTATGGACATCGCTGTATTTTTTAAACAATTTTATATTTTTATGAGCATACAAAAGATTTTCATAAATATATTGAGACGGCACGGTCAGTACATTAATCTTTTTAAATTTTTCTCTGAGAGAGTGTCTCGGACTTAATTTATAAATTGCACGAACAGCTAGTCAAGAAGCATAACAAGAATTTCTCCTTTTTAAACTGTTACAAACAAAGTCAAGACCAGCACCCTAATTGCGTAAAACTCCATTACTATCAATTGGAATCATTATGAAGCCAATTGCTAAACCAGCAATGGTTTAGCAATTGGCTAAAATGTTATGAAAGTTTATGTTGTCGTATGTTCGGAAAGTTTGTCTGCTCAACAACGTAACTAACGCAATGAATCTTGTTGAACTGTCAAATTGAAACTCATTGCTACTGATAGTATGTGTCGCAATTACCCTGCCGATCAGTATTACAAATACCTGTATCCACGTGCTTCGTGTAAATAGCCTCATAACCTCACAGTCAGCTCACCTAGCGATGCAAAAATTTCGTGCAGATAAGAAACACGTACGTTCGTGCCACAGCTTACTACTCACCCCTCTGTCGCAGGAAATGAGACTGCAGCGATACGGTGAATACGTGACAATCTCAGATAACATTTATGCTGTTTGTGTAAAATGTATCCAAGGAATATCTAATAAATATGTCGGAGATCGTCGGTATAATATTAATGGAGGTTGCTGATTTGATTTACGTAGTAGTGGGGCAAACGCTTATGACGTTGTTTTGTGATGACGGCACGAGAGAGAGAGAAGGGAGAGAGAATAAGAGAAATATTTTTTCTCTTATTCTCCTCTGTTTTCCGAGCACGACAGAGTCGTTTTGAAAAGTGGGGATCGTCGAACGGTCACTTTTACTGAGGCGCGGACCAAGGAACTGCTCGAGGGCGAAACTGTCGTTTTGCCTATTCAAATTGTTATTGTCAAGATTGGAGGGTTTATATTATATATATTTACACTTCGTGCTTTTAGTCAAAACTCACATACGAATTGAACCACCTTTACCTCCACACCAAGATGTTGACGACCCTACCGCTTCGCCGTCGCTGACTCCGACAAATATAATATCGATCAGGTTAAGTTATGCTCACCGCGATTGGTCCGCGGATGGGTGATCTTTACATATCAAGACCCCTTCGAGTCTCAGGAAGCATGGTAACCCATTGGACCCCGCTGTATTTCGTAGATCTTGAACAGTCGTTCCGGGTTGTCAGAACCCCGACAGTCTGACAACCAGACTTACAAGGAGTATATAACATTTTTTTTTTATTCGAAACTCGTAACACGTGTCCAGTATTTTTAAGTAAAGACATATGACATAGTCATATGTACAAAATTTCAAAAAGATATCATGAAAAACCACAAAGTTTATGAGCTTGCTATTCTAAATGGTTGTCCCAACAAAAATATGGTCAATGCTCCGATCGGGCGGGCGAGCGCTGTGCGTTGACTTCTGGCGTCAGCTATGGCGCGCCCAAGTACTATGATCTATCGTAACCGCTCGGTAACTACTCTGCAACAATTTCTAAATGTATTTGGGAAAAAATTTAACATGGTGTAAAAATGATTGGAATCGATTCAGTTGCTTATTCTGTACAAACTATATTCAGGTTTCGAATAAATAACGTGGTATGTCGTGTACCCATTAACTGTGTAGGTAAGAAAAGCAGTCGCTTCATATAACATTTTGGTATTCAGATATATATATACACAAGGATACTTATACAGCTGAATCAGAAACATCAACGCACAACCTGTTACCACGAAATCAGTAAATGATTTTGAGCCCCGCTGCGTTGAAATTTTTCATCGGTTATTTAAAAAGAAATTAGACAGCTCTGCCATAAATGTTGACGGTGGAAGTACTTTCTATAAAACAGCTGTTTTATTTTAGGAATTACTGCACCTCGCGATTCGGGTCTCGATGTTTTTTTTTTTTTATATGCTCCGCTCTTATTGGTTGCAGCGTGATGTTATATAGCTTAAAGTCTTCCTGGATTAATGGGCTATAAAACGCAAATGATTTTTTTTAAATCGAACTAGTAATTCATGAGATTAGCGCGTTCAAACAAACAAACAAACTCTTCAGCTTTATGTATTAGTATAGATTCAATCGGGACCCTATTACTACGATTCTGCTTTCTGTTTGTCTATCACCAAGCTTTATCTCATGAAACGTAATAACCAGCCCTGTCTAGAATCATTTATTGAATTCATTCTTCCTGTGTGTGCTTTGGTGTGTTGCGTGGATGTTATGGAGACGCAGACAACTCTCAAAGCCAAAATTTTCAATGCCTATTTTAAATTAAAGCATACGTCTCTGTATTTGACGTATCATACCTCAAGCTCAAATGAACTCAGAAACAAACAACTACTTTTAGTTCTCAAGCTATTTATATAAATACAGACCAACTTGAACTAAGTCGCTGATAAATGGCCACATTCCTTACCCACAGAATAAACAGCCACAAATATCTCACGAAGACATCAGATAAAGTTAAGACTTAGACTCCCATATATTATATTATTTGTCAGAGTACTGTAAAGCGCTGAGGTAATCTGCATGCGATCGGATCTAGTCGTACAAAAATGATATATTTTAGTATATATCATCTACCACCCCGTTTATAAGAAGGAAAGGAAGCGACTGTCACACCCTAACATTCACGAGCACTAAAATAAAATAAAAATATTGTTGCTATATTTCACTTATATTTTTACTGTAGGTAGTATCTTTACGATTTTTTCAGTGTTCGATGGTAACGGAATATTTTTGAAGCTTCAATAAGCTACTGTATGATCACAGGAGTAATTATACGCTTTAGGGCAGTGTTTTTTAATGTGTGGGTAACCTGAGTGGAAAGATAATCTAGTAAAAAAAACAATAAAGTATTATAATATTTATTAAGAGAAATTACTGACTACCAGTATCATTATAACAAAATTTGCTCCTATCTTGATTCTTTTAAGCTATTTCTATTTTGTCTTTTTATTTGAGATATACGTGAAGAAAGGAAAGGATAGGTCGCGATAAAAGTTGTGTTGTGAAAAACGTTTAAAAACAATGCTTCAGAGGTTCACTGTTTGCTAACGCTATAGATAAATCCGCTACAGAAAAATATGTTTTTTAATCTCCTATTCGTCCATAACTAGGTAGATATAGTACTATATCTATTTCTTATTTTACATTTCATGGATTTACAAAGCCTTTGCTTAAACATGAGAGAGTGAAAATGATTGAAGAGTTTCGAATTTACACATTTAAAAGACGCATATATTGTTCAACAAAATGCTCATTACTTCAAGTATAAATAGAAGTGTGTTTTGTTTTTTGTTAAGAAATTATACAATACTAGCGAAACGTTCCGGCTTCGTACGGGTGCATGTGGTATATATCACTCTATCTAATTAAAAAAAATCGTATCAAAATCAATTGAGTAGTATTGATTGAGAGATTTAAGCATACATAGGGCTATAGGGACAGAGAAAGCGACTTTGTTTTATACTACATAGCGGTCGCCCGCAGCTTCACTCGTGTGGATGTCGGTTACCGCTGCAAAACGCCTACCCAGGAAAAATGCGGTCAGCAAAATGATTCCCAAGTCAATTCACAGACACCGACACTAACATCGACGACGCAGTCATTATCCGCAGGCTGCATAGATTTTCTTTATGAGGATGTTAAATAAAGTTTTATTTTTTTAGCTCATTTAAATAAAGTTTTATTTAACATCCTTCACATTCGCGAATTAAATTTCTTAAGGTTGGTGCGATGATTGATCGCAACGATAGCTGGCCTGCATTTGGCCTGATGGTGGTAAAAGGCTTTCAATGAGATGAAACACCTGTCCTTCAATTTTAAAAGTGGGCATAAAATTACCTAGGTACCCTAGTCTTTTTTTTTGCGCCAAAAGAAGTGGTTTGAAAAATACTGTTGTATTTACGTATATTTGTTAAAAAATGACCAGATAATGGATGGTTATTAGTTAGAAGATTTTTTATTTGTTGTTGCGCTCCTGAAGGTTAGAAGGACCTGAAAAAGAGGCAGAGCACATACCATAAGGTTCGTCCGCCCATTTCTTGGCAGAGTAGTTAGAGCAGATCTTATTCATGGCTCCAATTTGGACTGACGCTTGTTGTGCATAATCAACTTGAAGATCATATCTGAAAGCCAGTCTATTGCTGTTTGTTAAAATTCGATTGCAAACTCTATTTGTGGACAGCTGCTGTCTCTCTGCTTTCTTTCGCGCAACTGAGAGGTCCTTATATATTGTTCATGAAAACGTTGGGAACGCTCTAGCCTCGACACTTGAGCGCGTAACTCAGAGGTTCACAGACTTTGATCGGCAAGGCGTTGCGAAACTCGCCACTTGACTCTCGTTCGCGTAAGTCAGAGGTCCTTATATTTTGTTCATGAAGACGCGACGTTGGAAACGCTACAGCCTCGACTCTCGTGCACATAACTCAACGTAACTCGGGCGCTCCGAGCGTCAGCTGAGCGCGGGCATGTGCACGCGTAAGCTACGTAGCGCGCTCAGTAACCGCACTACAACAATTTCTTATTTGTATTTTTTTATTTTTTTTTATTTGTTAGTTTACTTATTATGTTATGTTCACTTTTTCAATTAATTACTATAATCTTCTTATCTAGTGTTTAGAAATAAGAGGCTTTTTATTTTATATTTGTGAAAAATATAACATGGTGTAAAACTGATTGGAATCGATTCAATTGCTTATTCTGAACAAATTATATTCAGGTTTCGCATAAACAAACAATAACGTTGTATAAAGACACATACTGTGATAATTTCAACTATTTACGTAGGAGATACAGCTTGTTGACACATGAATGTTGATAAACGGACAGACTGACAGCGGAGGTCAGTTTGGCACCCTTTTGGTAAAACCCTAAAGCATTTTCATACATTCTTTTGATTCGCTTCGGTGTAACACACGCCCGTTCTTAGTCACAATCACCCTTAACCATAAAACACTTGACACAGATTTATCAGTATTTTTCATGAAAGAAATGCGTATTTTTTGAATTCTTTATATACAGGATGTGTCAAGCCGATGCTAGGTGATAGGGGAATAGCATATGTATCTATTGAATCGCCATGTATGTTCAACGATTTTTGGTAGTTTTCGAGATATTAATGTATATGAGATAAAATATTTAGTGGACATTTTCATGCGGAATTCCTGTTCCTGATAGGAATTCCTAATAGCCCCTAATCCAATCAAAAATGAGGAGATTCGCAAAAGAACGACTGTAACCGACTTAAATGGCATCGGGCCAGACACATTGCCCGTAGGACCGTTGCCCGATGGGGCCGACGGGTTCTCGAGTGGCGACCACGCACTGGAAGGCGCAGTGTGGGTAGACCCCCGACAAGGTGGACCGACGACCTAGTGAAGGTCGCAGGAAGCCGCTGGATGCGGGAGGCGCAGGACCGGTCGTCGTGGAGATCCTTGGGGGTAGCTTATGTCCAGCAGAGGACGACTTTCGGCTGAAATGATGAATGATGATGATGATGACTACTCGCTCTCGGTACTGGTTAAAGGGTCGCATGTTACTTCTTATAGTACAATGTCAACTCTAACCGGTTCAGCTGTACGCGGTTTCTCGCTTGCTCTGATAGCAGGATTGCAACCTTCTCTTCTGAAATATCTCGAAAATTACCAAAACCCGCTGAAGATATATGGGGGTTCAATAGATAAGTATGGTATTCCCTTAACACCTGGCATCAGCTTGTCACTTTAGAAAAAACATCCTGTATGTATTAATATTATTGGTTCCCGTACGCGTGCTGAACGGTAGTACTTTCCGTTGAGACTTGAAAGCAGGAAGCTCTCTGGAGAATTATTGATCGCATATTTTACTGTATGTCGAAATTTCCGGTAAACTTAAAGTTTTTGTATAAAAATTCTTTCACCGAAAATGCGATACTTACAGTATAGTGGCCTGAGACCCCTGCTTATGTACTTACAGTATAGTGGCCTGAGACCCCTGCTTATGTACTTACAGTATAGTGGCCTGAGACCCCTGCTTATGTAAATGCGGTACTTACAGTATAGTGACCTGAGCCCCTGATTATGTAACTTTTCATAACTTTTGAATTCAGCCCTTTTGTTTGTCCTAGTTTGGTTGAACGCTCTAACCTCTGGAATTACTAATGTCGTGCTATGAAATGCAAAAAAAATATATCAAATACGACTGATATATCTTTATTTTTTTAATAGCTTTTCTCTAAGAAGCCTTTTTATAATAGGCTATTTAACATACAGTATGTTAAGAAAACCCTGTCCGACCCGTGAAGGTGTTGTTAGGTATCGATAACTGATTCTACTAATGCATACAAAACCGGGCTAAACTTAAAAAAAAATCCCCCAAAAAAAAAATATTATTTCGCCTTTTTACGAAATAATATTTATTTTTTTAGAGGGGTAACTTAATAAATGTGCGTTATGCACCGTTCCGCGGGCGGCGGGCGGCAGGGCACGCGGCACGTGGTCGCATCGCTATTCGCTCATAATAATACCGGTTTGTGCCTTTTTTAAAAATTACCAAATTTGGAATTTGGAATTAATTCGCGGGAAAAAAAGATTATTTCAAAATTCATTTGAATTGGTACTATGATGATTACGTAAAATTTTAAAGGTTAGGTAAACACATGACCAAATATAATAATATTTGGTCATGTGTTTACTTACCTTTATTATCCTTATGGGTCGGACAAGGTTTTCTTAACATACTCTATAGGAGACGAGTACAAAAACGGCGACGAGGTATGTTGAACACAAGACATTTTACGCAGAAGAAATCGCAGACCGATACTAGTGATATTATAAAATAGGGCCAAAAACGCAATCTATTCTTCAGTATAAAAACTCTAACTAATCCAGTGAACAATCCCAGATATTTCAATTTGATAAATCTTATTACACATTACTAATACGTATCACAGGCTTTCACGATATAGAGTATGTCAGCGTAGTTCCATGACCATTTCATCATAAACACTTCGGTGAACTGTGCGTTAAGTGACTTGTCATTCGAACTAATGCTACGGGATTGACATGCCTTTTACCATTTACCATTTTACCTTACTCTTTTTTTTTTTCTTTGTTTTTTTTTTTTTTTTTTTTGTTGGCGCTGGGGAAAATGACAATTACGCATCCCCTCCCGTCGGGGGACGGCAAGGGTATGTGGGACTCCCCGGGAGAGAGCCTCCCGGTATACCCACTAAAAACCCCAGCGGCGCTCCGGCATCGCCATAGTGGCGGGGGAGTGGGAAACTAGCACAGCCTGGGCTTCCTCTCCCCCGCCGGCGAAACCCGCCTAGTAAGGCGGGCCCTCATTTGCCCCTCCTAGGAGGGGGACCGAAGCTCCCACACGTGGTGAGCCCTGCAAGGCGGGCGCGGGCACCCCCGTGCCTCACGCCCGCCGCTCACCTCAGGGCGGGAGAAAGCGGGCGAAATCCCGCCTTCTCCTGCCCCTACGCCGCCTACGGAGCGCCGGAGCGAGGGGATCCTCCTCCCGCTCGCGCTCCGCGGCCTCCTTCTGCGAGCTCGTGATGTCGCAGAAGGAGGCAGCGGAGCGCGAGCGGGAGGAGGATCCCCTCGCTCCCCACCATCGCTCTGACGACGGCGGGCAGCGAGAGGTCCCCTCCTACCGCCGCGACAAGATCGCGGCGCGGCACGGCCCACGACGGGCACACCGCGAGGGTGTGGTCCGCCGTGTCCTCCGCCGCGCCGCAACCGTGGCACGACGGCGTTTCCTCTCGTCCTATCCGGTGCAGGTACCTGCCGAAGCAGCCGTGACCGGAGAGTACCTGCACCAGACGGAAGGAGAGGAACCCGTGACGCCTGTCGAGCCAGTCCTTCAGGACTGGCCCGATGGCGTCGAGGGTGCGACGGCCGAACACCGCGGAGGCGAGGTCGCGCGTCCAATGTTGGACGATGGCGTCCCTCGCCTCCCGGCGGACGGCCTCCCTCAACTCCGGGGCCGGACGCTCGCCCAGCGCCCTGCGCCCCGCCGTCCACTCGTACACTCTGGCGAGCACCCAGGCCTCGAGCTCCCAAGGCGGGGTGCTCGCCAGAGCGCATGCCGAAGCGAAACCTACCGTGCGGTAGGCCCGCGCTACCCGCTGGGCGATGGCCCTTTGGGGCGCCCGAAGGGTGGTGAGGTTCTCCCTCCTGTGGAGGGAGTCCGCCCAAATTGGGGCCCCGTAAAGGGCCATGCTCCTCAGTATGCCGGCGTATAACCGCCGGCACCGAGTGCTCGGCCCTCCCATGTTCGGCATGAGCCATGAGAGGGCGTCCGCGGCTTTCAGCAGGCGCGTCGACAGCCCGCTAAAGTGCGGGCCGAAGCGCAGCCTGCTGTCCAGCATGAGGCCCAGATACTTCATCTGGGCCTCAACCCCGACCCTCACCCCCTCCACATAAATGTGGGCGTCGGGTGGGGGGCGCTGCCGGGGGCCGTGAAAGAACACGGCCTCCGTTTTGTGCAGCGCCACCCTCAAGCCCAGGCGGCGGATCCTTCCCGCCACTAAGGATCCGCCCGCCGACGCCAAACTGGCCGCCTCCCGGAAGGTGCTCCCGCGGGAAGTGAGGAGAGTGTCATCTGCGTAGCAGATGACACTCGTGCCTCGTAGGAGGATTCCCCGCAGGAGCCAGTCATAACCGACGTTCCACAGAAGAGGCCCTAGAACGGACCCCTGTGGAACGCCGGTTTCTACGCCATACCGCCGGACCTGGCCAGCCCCGTCCACGAGGAGGACGGCACGGTCCTCCAAGTAGCTGGCCAGGAGGCCCCGCAAATAAAGGGGCACACCGTGGAACCGGAGCGCCTCCAGGATGGTGGAGTGGGGGATGGAGTTGAAGGCGTTGGCAATGTCGAATGACACAGCCAGCACTCCATCCCCCACTCCTACCGCCTCTGTCACCTGGCCCTTGAGAAGGGCCAGGGCGTCCACTGTCGAACGGCCAGCTCGAAAACCGAACTGGGCGTCCGACAGGTCCGGTCCCACGTTCCGCAAATGGCGCTTCAGGCGGGCGGCGATAATCCCCTCGAACATCTTACCGGCCTCGTCAAGCAAGACGATGGGCCGATAAGCCGAGGGGGAGTCCGCCGGCCGCCCTTCCTTCCGGAGGAGGCACAGTTGGCCGTCCCGCCAAGGTTTCGGGAACCTCCCCGACGCGAAGCACGCGTCGAAGAGGTCCCGAAACCTTCCCTCCATCTCGGTGACCGCGATGGCCACCACCCTGGCGGGAACGCCGTCGGGGCCAGGAGCCGTCTTTTTGGCGCGGAGACGGAGTGTCGCCGCGCCAAATTCCTCCTCTGAAACCGGAGGAGGAGGAGCTTCCTCCTCCGGTTCTTCCCTTGGCGGGCCCATCACTGGTGAGGCGAAGTGCGGATCCCTGCGCGGAAACAGGGACCGCACCACCCCATCTAGGAGTGCTGGTTCGAGGGTCTCGGCAACCGGGGGACCAATGCGACGCAGTTTGTTCCGCGCCGCCTGATATGGCCTCCCGAATGGGTCGTTGTCGAGACCCTCCAGCAGCTCAGCCCTCGCCGCGTCCTTGGCGGCGCCGATGGCCGACTTAAAGGCCGCCCTCGCCCCCACGTATGTGGAGTAGAGGCGGTCCTCTTCGGCCTCGTCCCGTCGGCGCCGCCGACGCGATCGGGTGTAGGCCCGCCGTGCCGCCACGCAGGTGGCCCGCAGCTCCGCCAACTCCTCCGACCACCAGTACACGGCGCGTCGGGGAGGTGGACGTCTCGACCGAGGCATGCTGGCGTTGCATACCTCGGTCAATGACCCCCTCAGTCGGGCCGCCGCCGCGTCCACGTCCAGGACGTCCACGCCGGGACCTGGCCAAAGCCAGTCCTGGACGAACGCGGCCTCCCGTGCCGCCTCCCGGTCAAGGTGGGTCAGAGCCCACCTTGGAAACGGGGAACGGCCCGACGATGAGGGGGTGCTGCGGCGCCCCCGTGGATTCTGGGGGGAGATCTCGAAACGCACGTAGCGGTGATCCGAGATCGTCTCCCCCAGTTCCACCCTCCAATTTCGAATGCGGGCGGCCAGTGCAGGCGTGGCAAAGGTGAGGTCCACAATGGACCCGCCCTGCCGCCGCACGCACGTCTGGACGCTCCCGCTATTCAAGAGGGAGAGACCAGACGAGGCCGCCCACAATTCGACCGCCCGACCGCGGGCGTCGGTGGCCGGGTTTCCCCAGACCACCGACTTGGCATTCAGGTCTCCCAACACGGAGACCTGTCGTGGCGCCGTCCTCCCGATGACCGCCGTCAGGACCCCGAGGAAATCCTCGAAGTCCTGGAGAGGGCGGTTTGGGGAGAAGTAGACCCCACAAGGGCCAGCCCTCCCCACGCGGCGGCCACGTATCCCGGTCCCCTCTCTAAGAGCGAGAGGGGAGGGAAGTCCGAGGAAGACCGCGCCACGATTGCCACCGAGCCGTCACTATCTCCCAGCCAATTGCTGGGAGTATAGTACGGCTCGGCCACCACTGCCACATCCACCAACCACTCGGCCATTGACTGCACCAGCAGGTCCTGGGCAGCCCGGCAGTGGTTGGTGTTTGCCTGCAAGATGCGATGGTCGGTACCCATTATTCGACCATCGCATCACCCTCGTCGGCCACCTCCGCTGGAAGTACAGCGGGGGTGGTGGCAGCAGCGGCAGGACGGCTTATAGCCGCCTGCGTCTTGCCCTTCTTGGTTGGGGGTCGGCAGGAGCTCCCCCCCATAACATGGTCGGCGGGGCGGCCACTGGAGGCACACGCCGCGCAGTGCGGCTTGACGGCACACGTGGCCGCCATATGCCCCGCCTTCCCGCAGCGGAAACATGTGTCCGCCATGTCTACAGTGGACGGACACATGGCTCGGGTATGGCCGATCCCGAAGCACTTGAAGCAGCGCATCGGCGCCGCCTCAAGCACCCGGATCACGGCCCGGCTGAAACCAACGAATAGCCGCCCCTGGCCTTTAGCCTGGGCGGCCAACGCTGCGGCGACTGGACACGCCAGCCGGATAGTACCCAGTCCACCGCGGCCGGGCCTAATGTCCCGAGCCTGTACCGCTGCGGGTTCGCAGCCTCCGGCCACTGCGATTGCCGCCACCACCTCCTCCTTGGTGACCGAGTCGTCGAGACCGGTCACCTCTATGGCCGCCGTCTTGGTCGGCCTAGCCACCTTCGCCACGTCGGCGAGGACCTCCCGCAGCTTGGTCGCGAAGAGGTCCGCATTTTTGCCGCCGTCCTTCCCCGGAAACTCGAACAGTCGAGCTCCGGTTTGGGTCCGGCGGCAAGCGCCAATCCCCAATTCGGCGGGGTTGGCGACGGTACGAGCCCGTCTCAGGACGGACTCTTACGTTACCCCCTTCTCCGCGGCCTCGGGCACGATGGTCACCGTGACCGCCGCGGATTTGGGGGGAACCAGCTTCCTCCCGCCGACTTGTGGCTTATTGGCTGCCGGGGCTGTCGCCGGGGCAGCTGCCGGGGCAGCCGCCGCAGCAGCCGCCGAGGCAGCCGGGGCCTTGTTCGCCTTCTTCCTGCCCCTCTTCACCACCTCTGACCACGGCTGGTTGGACGGGGTGGTGGAGGGGAGGAGGGCGTCTCCCTTCTGGACCTGAGGGGTGGGAGCCGCGATGGCAACCGGCCCCGGTTCGGCGCATGCACTCGTCCCAGGGGGAGGCAGAGCCCCCGGTGACTTTTTCCCCTTGCCCTTGCCCTTTGAGGGCTTCGGGGCCTGGGGAGCCGCTGTCGGCGCCTTGTCAGCCGCTAGCGGCGGACGGAGCCGTTTTTCCGGCAGCAGGCGGTCCTCTATGCCTGCGAAGCAGGCCCGAGTGAACGCCCTCTCCTCCATGACCACCTTGCGGAACAATTCCTCAAGGTTGGAGGAGGAGGGGGCGGGAACCGCTGCCGACGGGGCCGCAGCAGACGGGGGCGGGGCCGTAGCCTCAGCCAGCTTCTTGTGAAGCTGGCTGGCCTCCACCCTCGCCTGCAGCTGCCTTGCCTCCTCTGACACAGTACGCTGCGTCAGGTCCACTATAATGCCGTGCAAGCTGGTTGCACGGCATTTAAGGGCCTTCTGGAAGGTCCCCTTGAGGTTGGAGGACCTGGAGGCGACCTCGACGATCTCCTCCTTGTCCTCCTCCGCCAAGCGGACCAACTCGGCCACAGACAGGCCCTCGAAACTGACGAGGGCCGAACCATATCCGGCCCTCACCTTGCTTGCGCGCGCCTGCCTTTCCTTGGCGGCAACCAACTCCTCCAGTTCCAGCTCGGCCTCGGCCCGTCTGGCCAAGCCGAGCTGGCGCTGGGCGTCTGCCAAACCCACATCGTGGGTGCCAGCCTGAGAAGAAGTCGATGGCGAAGCATTCTTCGCCTTCGACCTCTTCTTGTTGGGCTTACCCTTGGCCGAGCCCGAGGAGCCCTCGGACCCGAGCCTCAGGTAGGCCCTCTTCAGGCTGCGCTCCGCAGCCACTCCACACACAGAGGACGAGTCCCCAACAACGGACCCCATGTCCGAGTCGGAGAACTCGTCCTCTCCGCAGAAGCCCGTCGCAGAAGGTGCGCGACTCGCCTCCGACGCCGACATTTCGTCGGGGTGGCCCTGAGAAGGGCCTTTGGGTTGGCCCTGAGAAGGGCCTTTTGGTTGGCCCTGAGAAGGGCCTTTTGGGACGAAACGCCCGGAAGCATCTCGCATTTTTTTTCGGCATCGTTACCAAAAACCAAATCCTCAATAAAAACCATTTTACCTTACTCTGAGCTAACTTCACTCAACTTTTCACTCGAGATTTTTACAAAATGGCTCGGCTGCTTTCATAGAAAAAACATTTTAAGTAATCATTGTTAGTGAAATACGATATATTGAATGAGTACATTCTCGGTGGTAGGCCACAACATCGGCCGCCGGCGTAGTTACCACCCACCAGACAAAGTCATGCCGCCAAGCGATTCGTCGTGTTCCGGCATGATGTCTGGTGAAGCCGTATGGAGGACGGGTCTGAGCAGTTGTGTTGCGATGTGTGCCGGGCTCGATGCGACAAATGTTGTTGTGTCGGGAGCTTGGTCCTGGAGGGTAGCGGGATCCGAAGCACGGTGCTCCGCTGGCCGACCGCAGGTAATTGGGGGCCCAAGTAGTGTGCTAGCCACACACGAAAGGCTGCCCCGCCAACTGCGAAAAATCCCAGGGTGGCCCCATCGTGCCGGTTGGCGACCGGACGAGAGGACCCGATGGCGATCCCTGGGGGGGTTCGGGCGTCCCCGCAGTCTCCAGATCAATCTCCAACTGGCGCAGCATCGTTGGTAGTGTTGTTGGGTTTATCATTGCATCACCTCGCTCAACTGCCGTCTTCCTTCCTATTCACTCAGTATATTAAAATGAAAAGTTTTAAAAAGAAAAGTAGGTGTGCACAGCGGGCGCACGTCCTCTCATTTAAAGTGCACCTCTCAAACATTCGAGGTCTGCACTCCAATATCGATGCAGTCCATCACCACCTTGAGACTGAAAAGCCCCACCTACTTTTCTTGACGGAGACCCAGATCAGATGTCCGTCTGATGTGGCATACCTCAACTACCCGGGATACTCTTTGGAGCATCATTTCCTGCAGCGTGCCGGGGTCTGTGTGTATGTCCGCAATGACATCTGTTGCCGGCGTCTACGTCACCTCGAAGACTCTCATCTATCGTCCTAATGACTGTTGGTTGACACTGGTGTGGACAAAATTGTCTACACCTGTGTCTACCGATCGCACAGCGGTGACCAGGAGACAACTCGACTATTTGACCACCTCAGTGTGGCTGCTGACAATGTACTGCATCGGCACCCTGACGCACAGTTCGTCGCTCTGGGGGACTTTAATGCCTGCCACCAAGACTGGCTTTTCCCATACCAGAGGACCGACCACGCTGGGAGAGAAGCGCGAAACTTTGCGCTATCAATGGGCCTTTCCCAGCTGGTGGAAGAAGCGACTAGGGTGCCTGATGTGGCTGGTCATACCGCCAATTGTCTGGACCTTCTGCTGACCACGGATCCGGACAGATGTGTTGTTACAGTTTCCTCACCGTTAGGAACTTCAGACCACTGTCTGGTGAAGTCTGTGACGTCCTTCTCCCCACCTGATTGCGACTCGCGTGGTGAGCGGCGAATATGGCGTTACAAGTCAGCAGATTGGGATGAGATGCGCCACTTCTTTGCGTCTTATCCTTGGCAGCAGGTCTGCTTCTCTTCTAGCAATCCATCGAGCTGTGCGGACGCTATAACCGACGTGGTGCGTCAACCTATGGAGTATTTTATCCCCTTCAGTGACGTGCCCGTCGGTGGCTCGGCTCGCCCATGGTTTAACGCCGACTGTGTTCAAGCTGAACAGCGTAAGCACACGGCATTCCTCGCCTGGGTTGACGCTCGTGACCGCAGAGCTCTGGATCTAAGCTCAAAGAAGAGAGCCTTTAACAGTGCTGCCAAGTCCTACAAAAAGGCGCTTAAGAAGGCTCGCTTCGACCGCATTACTAACATTGGTAACAAGCTCTCTGCGCACCCTTCCGGTAGCAGATCTTTCTGGTCCCTAGCCAAATCGGTCGAGGCGAACTTCTGTCGGCCCACACTGCCTCCGCTGGTTAGGCCTGATGGAGCACTGGCCCATACGGCGAGAGAGAAAGCAGGTCTCTTTGCATCTCTCTTTGCCCATAGTTCGCGTCTTGACACTGGCAATGCAATAGGTGGAGTACCACCTAATTTACCTCATTGCGGAACTTCAATGCCGGAGGTTCGCATTAGAAACAAGGAGGTTCTGAGAGTATTGTGTCGTCTGGACGTGAATAAGGCTAGTGGTCCAGATGGTATACCAGCGATTGTTCTTAAGGCTTGTGCGCCTGAGTTGTCTCCTGTATTGACGCGCCTGTATCGCCTCTCATTTAGGACTGGTATAGTGCCCAAGTCCTGGAAGCTTGCCAACGTGCAGCCCGTGCCCAAAAAGGGTAGTCGTGCCGATCCTACCAACTATCGGCCGATTTCAATAACCTCCATACTCTGCAAGATTATGGAGCGTGTATTGAACTCGCGCCTCTTGGCATACCTGGAAGGTAACGATCTCCTCAGTGACCGACAGTACGGTTTTCGACGCAATCGGTCAACTGGGGACCTACTAGTGTATGCCACTCACTTGTGGGGCGAGGCCCTCGAGAAAAATGGGGAAGCGATTGCCGTCTCCCTTGATGTCTCGAAGGCCTTCGACCGGGTATGGCACGCTGGCCTTTTGAGTAAGCTTCCAGCGTACGGCATTTCCGCTGGCCTGACTGGCTGGGTAAAAGACTTCCTGACTGAACGGTCCCTCCGAGTTGTTGTCGACGGATGTTCATCTGAGCCCATGTCGACCAATGCCGGTGTTCCTCAGGGGTCTGTTCTCTCTGCAACTCTGTTCCTGCTGCATATTAACGATCTGCTGATGCCCGGTATCTATGGGTATGCAGATGACAACACAGTTGTGGAGAGATACCTGCCGGAAGCTCGGGCTAGTAAGGAAACTATCCGGTCCGAAAGAGAGGCCATGGTAGAGCGTGTGAGTGCTGCACTGCAGTCAGTCTCCGAATGGGGCAATGCCAATCTTGTAGCATTCAATGCCGCCAAAACACAGGTGTGTCTTTTCACCGCCAAAAGGAGCCCGTTTACCTTGGCTCCTACTTTTCAGAATGTATCCTTGGAGTGTACCGACCGCCTTCAGCTTTTGGGAGTTCAGATTTCCTCGAGCCTTAACTTTGGGCGGTTCATTGAGTCCAAGGCCAGGGTGGCTGCCAGAAAACTAGGCGTCATCGCGAAAGTCCGGCGGTACTTCACACCAGGGCAGCTTCTAATTTTATACAAAGCACAGGTCCGCTCGTGTGTGGAGTACTGCAGCCACATTTGGGCTGGTGCTGCGAAATGTCACCTTGCCACTTTGGATTCGGTGGAGAGGCGTGCGAAGAGGCTGATTGGCGACCCAGACTTAACTCGAAACGGTCTCCAAAGCCTGGAGCACAGGCGTAGAGTAGCCAGCCTTTCGGTCTTCTATAGGATGCATTCTGGTGAGTGTGCAAGGGAATTGCATGATTTAATTCCCCCATCTCCGTTCCATCATCGGACGACCCGTCGTACGGCGAGTTTCCACCCTTACGTTGTTGACACCACTGCGATCCGGACGAAGCGTTTTGCTTCCTCCTTTATACCGCGTACATCGAGGGACTGGAACAATTTGCCGGCGTCGGTGTTTCCGTCACATTACAATTTGAGTGTCTTCAAGGCTAGAGTGAATAGGCTCTTAATAAACTAGCGCGCTTTACCATCAACGATCGCATCACTGCTTACCATCAGGCGGGATTGCGGTCAAGCGCTGGTTTATAATTTATAAAAAAAAAAAAACGAAAATATTCAAATACATTTTCATATTTGTATTTATTGAGCAATTTTATCAGTTCTCTGTATTTTGTTAGTTACATAAAGGCTAGCTATCATAAAATAGGATTTGTTATTGAATTTACTTGTTTACCATTTTGCACCAACATCACATCACGCTTGTAGTCTCCGGAGGGATGATCAGAGGTGTGCTTCTACTCCTGTTTCACAATGTGAATGGTCACTGAAAAAGTAATTCGAATTTAATTTAATAGTTCGGGCTGAGCTGAAATTGTTTATTTGATTTCAATTTAATTTAATTCAATTCCTAATGAGAAAAAATCAATCAATTTATGTACCTGTGTATCACAAATAAACTATTTGATTTGATTTGATTTGATACTTTGCCAGTCAATCGATACTGGCAAAGTATCGGATTGAAATCGAATCTCGGCTCATGGGTTCAAAGTTTGAACTAGAACTCATGAGCCTTATAGATATTGCTCTCCCGATGACTACAAGCTCAACGAAACAAAGACTAAAACTAAAACTAATAAATTTTAATTATGTACATTTTATATTGTTTACGCAAGGACGACAGCAGGTCAAGCTACCCCAAACTGTCAGATATTCCCATTCAACCTTGAGCCTTAATGCTTTAGAGATAAAATTGAAAATCTAATAAGGAAATATGACGGATTGTAGTAGCTTGGTGGCAGTCGAGGCGGCCTAGTGGTTAAAATACCAGCCACTCAAGTATGAGTGTGCGGGTTCGATTCCAGGTCAGGCAAGTACTAATATAACTTTTCTAAGTTATATGTCCTTTCTCAGTACATCTTGGACACCAATGACAGATTATAAGGTAAAGGAAAACATCTTGAGGAAACCTGGACTTTAAGTCTGAAATCGCCAACCGCCATTGAGCAAGCGTGGTGATTACGCTCAACACTTCTCTGTATGAGAGGAGACCTGTGCCCAGCTCTGGGACGATAAAAAGGTTGATGATAATGAAGACGACATTTTATATTCATACGAGAATCACAAAAGCCTGTTATCTAAAAGCATAACCTTTCTTTCAGTCGGGTATAACACCGTATGTCGCGTTGGAACTTCTATACGTTTTAAGTGAAAATCCGTGTGTCCCGCACCTGCTTTTTCCGTTCCGTTTTAATATCCGTTCATTTCATTATGAATTCCATATGCGGAACTACAACACATGTCTGCCAGCGCTCCTCCGATATTTTGGCGCCAAACTGTCGGCTAGATTCAATATGGCGGCCATCGGACTACGTGTTTGTGGTCGGTGGAGATACTTATCTTTATTAAAAACATATATGCCCTTAGCCTTTTCTTGACATGTATGTTTTGTTTGGTACTAATACGGTATTTTTTTTGCATCAATCAAACTTTTACGTTTGGTAAAAATAGAAACACTTACGAATTGTACTAAGAAGGTCGATTCCTATAATTAAAAACGTTCCAAATCTAATTGCAATCTCATCTCAGCGACAATCAATTGCGCCGATTCTGTTGTTTACAGACTAAACTAATTTTAAGTTAGAAAAGGACAGAACATACTTAATATGTTAGTTTAGACCTGTCAAATTAGTCCGCGCTTGACGTAAATTGGCGTTTTTTTGGTCGCCATGTTTATAATCGCGTCTAAACTGTCTACTGTTTATGGAATATCTTAAATTGACAGGATTATGTTAACTAAAATGTTATCTTCAATCCTTTTCTTAAAGAAATGAAAAGAAAAAGATACACTGAACATAAAATTATTTTAGTTTGTGAATAAGAAAATCAGCTCCAATGTCAAAAACTTGTCAACAATTACACAATTACAATAGGGAAATTAAAGGTATTTTTGACAATAACTCTCTGCATTGAATCTTTCGCCGTTTTAAAATCATATTCTGAACCCCTAGGAACAAGTTGCACGTCGGTGTCCTCCCCACCCTGTATAGAAAGAGGCATGAATTTCCTTATGATTCCTTATTATTACTGTAAGCCTTACAGTCATCGGACGACCCGTCGTACAACGAGTTTCCACCCTTACATTTTTAACACCACTAGGATCCGGATGAAGCCTTTTCCCTCATCTTTTATACCGCGTACATCGAGGGACGGGAACAACTTTACAGCGGCGGTGTTTCCGTCGGACTATAATTTGAGTGTGTTCAAGGCTAGAGTGAATAGGCTCTTCGTAAACTACCGTACTTTACCATCAACGATTGCACCACTGCTTAATATCAGGCGGGATAGCGGTCAAGCACTAGTTGATTAATTATAAAAAAATCCTTATTATTACTGTCACACTAGTGTAAGCCGAGTTTGTTCTAATAAATGAATCTCATTTGAAAACTTGTATGTAAGTTTGCTACAATTTTATTCCAAAACTGCTGGAACGGATTTGGATGAAATTTGACACACAGTTTAACCAGGATTAACACTTAGAATACCTTTATGCCTTTTTTGACATTCAATTCGCCTCTGACAATTCTTTGTGTGAAAGTATGAATAAATAAATGAATAGAATACCTTTTATATCATTTTTACCACGGGATCGAACCCATTATGTCATGAACAGTTGTTGTCTGTGGAGACTTCAACATTAATATTCTAGAGAAATCAGCTACAGTGAATGAATTTATCTCATTATTCAAGTCCTATAATTTGTACGCAAGATTCTTTGAGCCTACTAGAATAACTGCCACAAGTGCCACCTGTTTAGACAACATCTTTACTAACCTAAGACCTTCTGACCATTTAATTATAAATGAGTTAGACTCTGATCACTGTGGCCAGTTAGTTACTTTTCCTCAGAAGAGTGAAGTCAGAGCTCAAAGAAAACTTGTGAGTTTTGTTCCTGTAAATGAAAATCGTTTAGGACAATTTAAAAATAATTTAATTGAAAAGCTACCGGGCTTGCCTCATCACACCAACCCGGATCATGCATATAGTATACTATTTAACTTGATTAATTGTGAATTTATGAAAGTTTTCACAAAAAAAAACATTGCCTGTTAGCGACCGCATTATATTTAGTGACTGGGCAACCCCAGGTATTTATAAAAGCAGGGAAAAAATGTATGAATTGTATCAGGAAAAAACATATAACCATGATGTAGTTTTTCAAGAATTCGTTAAAAAATATTCAAAAACTTTTAACAGAGCCTGTTCCTCAGCAAAAGCCATACACATTAAAAATAAAATAAAATCTTCTAGAAATAAAATCAAAACAACTTGGCAAATTATAAATTCTGAAACTGGAAGAACCAAAGTACAAAATCGCGATTTCCATCTTAAAATTAACGATGAAGATATAAAGGCGGACTTGGAGGTAGCAACTGAGTTTGAGAATTTTTTTACTAGTATTCCAATAATAACAACAAAAACTTTGTCTTCTTCCTCCACTTCTGCCTACGCCATACTAAAAGAATGTGTTCCAGAATGTGACAAACACTTTGAATTTACGTTTGCGACTGCTAAAGGCATTATAGAATCTTTTAAGGATCTTGATGTAAAAAAAACTGCCGATCATTGGGGTTTGTCACTATATACTGTAGCTTCAATAATAGATGTTATCGCACCTTTCTTAGCAATTGTTTTTAATTCTTGTGTCACATCTGGTATATTTCCTGATTTGATGAAACTTAGCAAAGTAATTCCACTGTTCAAATCTGGTAGTACAACTGACCCCACGAATTTTCGGCCAATTTCTATATTACCAACTTTGAGCAAAATTTTTGAAAAATTAATTTTGAAACAGTTGTTGAGACACTTCAACTTATATAATTTATTGCACGTGAAACATTTGGTTTTACAAAGGGTCGTTCAACTACCGATGCGGGCGTGGCGTTGCTAAAGAACATACTTGGGGCCTGGGAGGAATCGCAAGATGCTCTTGGTATTTTTTGTGATTTGTCCAAGGCCTTTGATTGCGTACATCATGATACTCTTATTAGGAAACTGTACCATTATGGTTTAAGGGACAGAGCTCTCGACCTTCTGACTTCTTATCTGAATAATCGAATTCAGAGGGTTGATGTTAATGGCAACAAATCTGCAGGATCTGAGGTCACCATGGGCGTTCCGCAGGGCTCAATTCTAGGTCCTT
Organism: Sesamia inferens; assembly: GCA_037179545.1. Lineage (NCBI taxonomy): Eukaryota > Metazoa > Arthropoda > Insecta > Lepidoptera > Noctuidae > Sesamia > Sesamia inferens. The sequence goes on along the minus strand of CM073945.1, from coordinate 24,468,802 downwards.
TCTTGTTTTTAATTTATATTAATGACTTACCTCATCACGTGAGGGATAATCACAACATAGTATTGTTCGCGGATGACACTTCTCTTATTTTTAAAGTCAAGCGTCAGCTAGCAAATTTTGACGAAGTTAACAATGCACTTTCGAAAGTTGTCCATTGGTTTAATGTAAATAACCTTCTTTTGAATGAAAAAAAAACTAAATTCATTAAATTTTCTACGCCAAATGTCAGGCAGTTAAGTACCAATGTTCAACTGAATGGAGTAGAGTTGATCCCTGTCGAGTCGACAGTTTTTCTTGGATTGACTATTGACTCCAAGTTACAATGGGGTCCTCACATTGAGAAGCTGTCGGGTAGAGTCAGTTCTGCTGCTTATGCTGTTAAGAAAATTAGAGAGATAACTGATGTGAATACAGCCAGAATTGTTTATTTTAGTTATTTTCATAGTCTTATGACTTATGGGATTCTTCTCTGGGGAACTTGTGCGGATATCAATACCATCTTTGTTTTACAGAAAAGGGCTGTTCGAGCCATTTACAACCTTGGTCCTAGAGATTCTCTTAGAGAAAAATTCAGAGAGGTGAACATTCTGACTGTAGCTTCGCAATATATATTTGAAAATCTTATGTATGTACATAAAAATATATCTAATTTTAAGAAAATAAGCGATATTCATAATATAAACACCAGGAACAAACACAATCTTGCTGTACATCACACTCGTCTCCACAGAGTAGGCAACTCGTTCATGGGTCAATGTATACACTTTTACAACAAGCTTCCCATGGACATTCGAAACTTACCCATTAAACGATATAAAACCTATATAAAGGCCAAACTTTGCAAAAAGGGGTATTATAAAATCTGAGATTATTTAGAGGATAGAGAGGCTTGGGACTGAGCTGCTCGCTCTGTTAAGCATTGTTATTAAGCGATATGCGTAATTATAACGTAAATTATTGTAAACATTTTCATTTTGAATGTCTCGACTTTAAAAAAGACGATGATCCCTGAGTTTGTTTCGGCTATTTCTTCTCAGAGGTCAAAAAAAGAAGAAAGAAAAACATATGACGTGTAAAAGTGATCGGTGATCCTACTTGCTTAATAAACGATTTCATTTCATTTCATTTCATTATGCGGGTGAAATCGCAGAACGCAGCTAGCCATTAATAAACACAAAAAGTGTGCGTTTCTTTGATGATATCATTATTGTTAACCACATAAATAATAAGCGCTATTTATATCAACGATTTAAAACGTAGCGCTTAAATTAACTCTGTCTCTTTGTGGGCGCACTTCAATAAACCTCGGTGAAATACAGCCACCATTCTTGATTGAAATTATAAATGGACTCGAACTCTTTATGAATGAACACGCTTTTTTAACATGCTATTATTAATTATTGTAGAAAAGTATGCACCTGAAATGTATAATCACTTTTATATGATAATTAATCTTATACAATACTAGCGAATACCGGCTTCGCACGGGTGCAATGCTGATAATAAATTCTGAGACGGCCCGTTTAGCGTACTTTGACTATTTCCATAGCGTAATGTCGTACGGTATTCTGTTGTGGGGAAATGCCGCTGATATTCAAACAATATTTGTTTTGCACTCTCTCAGAGAAATATTTAAAGAGATTAATGTACTGACTGTTATATAATTGCATGGCACACGTGTAAGCACAATGTACTTGCTGTAAAGCATCTATTAAATTTGTTGGGTCATTTTAATTTCTGAATTGTTGTTTTTTTTTTTTATTTTCCATAACGGACGCTCTCAGCGTACAATATATTTCTGCATCGTTCTCACAGGGTTGATTTCAAAATGGATGATGTAATCAAATATTTGTATCAATAGCTTGATAATTTAAAAGAGTGTCCATGGAGTTTCTTGCCCGTTCTTCTCCATAGGTACCTACTCTTTGTAATGGGCAACTAGCTTCATCTTACTGACTGACTGATCTTCAAACAATTCAAAAGTGCCCGTAACTGGTTTATTTGAAATAATTGCTTTGATTTTGATTTTTAAATACACTACAGAAAAACTGTGAACGTTGTATAAAAAACATAGTGGACCGACGTAAACGCGACGCCCCGCAATTTTCAAATCTGTAATATCTTCGAAAATATTAGGTCCTTACATATGAAATTAGCGTTTTGTCGTACTGGCCACTTAGATCTCAAATATCTCCTCTTTGATTTAGAATTCCAAATTCAAATTTATACATCTGTTTACTCATTAATTTGTGTCTCGAAAACCGTATTTCTTTTGTTTTTTTCTACGCGTAATTGAATTTACGAAATGGAAAATTTAAAATTTCGCGTTATTTACCAATATGAATTCCGCCGTGGCACCAGTGCTGATGAAACGGCTCAAAGAATTAATGATGTGTATGGATGTGTGTGACAATCCCCGTGGACGGCCGGAGATCAAAGTCGACAATGAAGAATTGAAGGCTATTGTGGAAACGGATCCATCGCAAACTACGTCCGAGTTAGCTGCAGGCTGCGGTGTTAGTGATAAAACTGTTTTAATCCACTTGAAACAAATTGGGAAGATAATAAAGCTCGGAAGGTGGGTACCTCATGAATTGAGTGAAGCAAACCGACAAACTCGCGTCGACTGCTGCGTTACATTACTGAATCGGCAAACGCGGTTTTTTTTTTTTTTATAAATTATAAACCAGCGCTTGACCGCAATCCCGCCTGATGGTAAGCAGTGATGCGATCGTTGATGGTAAAGCGCGCTAGTTTATTAAGAGCCTATTCACTCTAGTCTTGAAGACACTCAAATTGTAGTGTGACGGAAACACCGACGCTGGCAAATTGTTCCAGTCCCTAGACGTACGCGGTATAAAGGAGGAAGCAAAACGCTTCGTCTGGATCGCAGTGGTGTCAACTACGTAAGGGTGGAAACTCGCCGTACGACGGGTCTTCCGATGATGGAACGGAGATGGGGGAATTAAATCATACAATTATTTACGACATCATATTAGTAACCTCAAAAATGATAGTATTTCTCCACAATTTAATGGATGTTATTATACCCTCTTTAGTCACTCTATCTATCTATAAAAAAACCGTATCAAAATCTGTTGTAAAGTTTTAAAGATTTAATCATACATACGGACATAGGGAAAGTGAAAGCGACTCTGTTTTATACTACGTACCTATTGATTTATTTCTGTTGTTACGGGTTGTCGGGAAACCAAAAAAGACTGACAAACAGCCTTACACTTGGCAGTCGCTCCATGTAACTAAATAAACTAACGTACCTGACTCAGCTGCATCCGGTAACACCGACCCCAATATACTCGTAGTTGGGAAAAGGCGAAGAATATTGATATTTATTACTGTACACCACAAAGTAACTTCGTGGTTCGGTCCATAAAGATGACAAAATATTTCATGTTGTTCGGTACGTAGCAACCCTTACTTTTACGGAAAAGGTCTGGTAGCTGTTGTGTGCGACACATTTATCAACAATAGACTGTCGTGCTGTAATATAGCAAGTTTATAGCAAGCTTACTATTATTTACACATTATGCAATGCAATAAATTATTGAGTATTGACTTAGTGTAGGTACATGTTGAATATAGCGGCTATATCAAACTATTTGATTTGTTGCATCGACTGTTCATCAAATAGTCTTAGGTATTTCATGTTGAAGGACTCGAGAGGTCGACAGGGTTTAATAAGAAAAACACTACTTTAAATATGCATTACTTCTGCTTCTATTTACTCATTTTCTGAAACTTGAACCTACACAATATTATCACACAAACAGGGTTAATTTTACATATTCAAATTTATATAAAACGAAAACATGTCTTTACTACAAAATTCAATATGAAGTGTCCATGAAAATTATCTAAAGTCAAATAAAACAATTCCAAATTCAAACAAGCCCATTACTTTCATAGATGTCAATAAAACCTACTTATATAAAATTCTATTCTACAACATTTCAGACTTAGGTGGTGGCTCGCGGTCTATAATTTGCCTTAATGTGTATTTTTTTATAATATAATTCAGGAAAGTAAGACAATATACTGACGTTGATACAGCTCGTTTAGTTTACTTTAGTTATTTCCACAGCGTTATGAACTACGGTATTCTACTGTGGGGCAAAGCCGCTGACATACAAAATATATTTGTACTTCAAAAACGAGCTGTCCGAGCAATTTACCAGCTCGGTGTCAGATTTTCTCTGAGAAATTTGTTTAAAGACATTGGTATTCTCACGGTTGCTTCACAGTTCATCTTAGCCAACATCTTATATGTTAGGCAAAATATTCACGTGTACACCAAAAACTGTGATATTCATAATATTAACACCAGAAATAAGGACAAACTGCGAGCCCCTTTTCACCGACTTCAAAAGGTTCATAACTCTTTTGTTGGGCTTGGTATAGCTTTTTATAACAAGATACCTACCCTCTGCTTTGCTAGACTTGCCCTACAATGCATTTAAAGCACAAATTAAGTCCAGGCTTTGTTCAAAGGCATATTATTCCGTGAATGATTATTTAAATGATAAGAATAGCTGGTCGCTCTGATTAACTCAGGACAATGTTTGTGTTCTTTCTCAGTAATTAGCTTATTGATACGTTATATGAGTTCATATAATTTACTTTTTTACATTACATAAATATGTAAGCTGTCACGCCCTTTATGCCTGGGGCTTCTTAGTTAAGTAACAAGTTTTAGTTAATTACATTTTCATTTGAATATAAATATATTGTTTTGCTTTGCTGGTATTTTGGCGTGGTAGCTGGCATATGGTAAATAATTTCATTGTTATTGTATTTTATCGTGTTCATCACTATACATAGTATTGTATAAAGACATGTTTTGATGACTGATTGATGACATGATTGAATGACAGACAGCTGTGCTGCTGGGCTTTGTTCCGCCACTTCTTCTTCCCAGCGAAAGCACTAGGAAGTGTCGATGGGGGACTGTCTTCTGTAATATTGACGTTCAAAAAGTGCTGATTCTCAGCCTAATTTGAATAAATGACTTTTGATTTTGATTTGTTTACTGGGTTTTTTTGCAGTAATTCAATGCATATACTAGTCAAATTCAGTATAAAAACATCATAGCTAAGTATAAGTTAGACATTCAAAAATTCCTTTTTGTACAAACGACAGCACAGCTACTACAATCTATCAGATTTCTTTATTAGATGTCAACTTTATCTCTAAAGCATTTAAGCTCAAGGTTGATTGGGAATATTTCACAGTTACGGGTAGTGTGACCCGCTGTCGTACGTACCTCTTTGAAATTAATGACTGATAATGGCCAGAAGGTCAATGTCCGTAATTGAAAAAAATTGAAATCCAGTCTCAATCTCATCTCAGTGACAATCGAACTCAAAAACCTGGCAAATATTGAAGTGAATTAGAGGTATTTTGACCGACTGAAACAATACAGATAATTATGAGGATTGATAACAAGGTGTAATGTTCATTAATCCTCTATGAAAGGGATGATTCCTCCGACTAGACGGAGTTTGTATCTGGCGGGTAATTCCCCTAAGATTCATGTTAGGAAGTTGTATGTACGCTAATTGCGCAATGAACTCTGCTTGCGCGATGCAGGATTTTGCGTGACGCCAGTGTGACGCATTACTCGCATGTGACTTTAATGATACCGCTATACAACATTATTTTATGTTTATTCGAAACCCAAAACACGTGTCCAGTATTTTTAAGTAAAGAAGCTTGCTATCCTACTTGGTTGTCCGAACAAAAATATGCTCAACGCTCTGCTCGGGCGACAGCAGTTGCGCGCGCGCAAGTACTATGATGCACACTGCAACAATTTCTAAATGTCATCAACAACCTTTTTATCGTCCCACTGCTGGGCACAGGTCTCCTACCATACAGAGAAGGATTGAGCGTAATCACCACGCTTGCTCAATGCGGGTTGGCGATTTCAGACTTATAAAGTCCAGGTTTCCTCAAGATGTTTTCCTTCACCTTCAGTCACTGGTGTGCAAGATATACTTAGAAAGTACATATAACTTTAGAAAAGTTACATTGGTACTTGCCTGACCTGGAATCGAACCCGCGCACTCTTACTTGAGAGGCTGGTGTTTTAACCACTAGGCCACCACGACTCCTAAATCTATTTGGGAAAAAATATAACATGGTGTAAAAACTATTGGGATCGATTCCGTTGCTTGTTCTGAACAAAATATCATTCAGGTTTCGTATAAAAAAATAACGGTGAATAGGATTTGCCCCTCTGACTTAATTTCTTCTCGACTTCCAAGTGACTTTCATTTAGGTTAACTTTGACTTCACAACTCCTCACGCTATCCCTTCGAGACATACAGAACCTCTCCTCAAACATTCAATTTATAACGACTCTTCACATAAATAAACAAAAGGCACTCCATCCCACTCAAAACGAGGCACTCGAAAAGAAAACATTTAAAAGATAAATCGTTGAACAGTCGCAGCAGTACGTAGGTGTCAGAAAGGCAACTCGTTACAGGCAGCCATTAATTTGCGCGAGAAACAATGTGGAGCTTAATGGCTCGTGAGTTGTCGGTGACGAGCGAGTATTTTATTTTAACTTTATTTTTATTTTCGAAAAGTGGAAGGTTGAATGAATTATTTTTACACTTTTTGAATCGTAACTTGGAGAATGACATCACGCATTCAGCCCAATGACAAAAGAGGTCGCTTTGCTATTCAGCCTTGTCTTCGTATGAGTATAATAGTCATCAATTTTAAATATCGAACGGCGAAGCTCAATTTCGTTTTTAAAAGTAATTTAAAAAAAAGATGAAAAAGGCGGGATTATAAAACTTTTACTTTAAATATCAGTTAATGTAATCGCATGTTTGATAAATAAATGATCTTTATCTTTATTTGTGTTTTTGGGATTTTTTATAATTACGTGATGATTATGAAACATATATGAGTTCTGCAATTGATGAAGATATAAGCTGCAATCCCGATTCAATGAAAATGGAAGCTGAAGCAGTAATGAACAATACTTTATTCCTGTAATGCCGGTATTTTTCCACTTACCTCACAATTGAGATGTAAAGGAGAGTAGTTAGCTCGGGTGTAAGCATCAATTGCATCCTCGAACTATATCTCGGGCTGCAATTGATGTCTTGGCTACTAATCTACTTTTTATATTGCAAAGGCAATAAAATATGTTGTAAACGCAATAAAACACAGTAAAATATAGTCAAGTATCTTTCATACAAATTATTTCCTCTAATCTTTTAAAGTTATCTGTAAACTTACTTTTTCGTGTAATTTATCTTTCATCAAAAAAAATTCCAGTGTAGTATTATTCATATTAGTGTTCATGATGAATTTTAATTGTACATCTATGTCTGCCACCTTGGAAAGCACGTTAAGTCGTTGGTCCCGGTGGTCATTCGTAGATCTGTATCAGTCGGTAGTCAGAAACTCAAAAGTCTGACAACCAATTTTACCCACGACTATCGTATTACCCGGTAGGTAACTCAATTTTTCTGGATTAGATAGGCAATCGCTCCATGTCAAATACTGGTTTCCAGCTGAATTCGGTTAGACTGGAAGCCAACTTGGGTAAAGGCTGATGCGGAGGTGGAGGAAATCTGAGTCTGTAACTTAATAGCACTAGAAGTTAAGTTCATTCATTCATAATATAAATTCCAGGAACAAACACAATCTTGATGTACATCACACTCGTCCACACAGAGTAGGTAACTCGTTGACGGGTCAATGTGTATACTTTTACAAGCTTCCCATGGACATTCGAAACTTGCCCATTAAACGATTTAAAAACTACATATATCAAGACCAAACTTTGCAAAAAGAATATTATAAAATCACAGATAGAAGACAATAAAGCTTGGGACTGAGCTGCTCGCTCTACTAAGCAATTTTATGAAGCATGATGCGTAATTATGCTACAATTATGCCATATTAAACACTGTTTTTTTTTTAATCACGTAAATGATTGTAATCTTTTTCATTTTTAATGTCTGGACTTGAAAAAAGATCCCTGTACACCACGAAGAGGCTGAAGGCTTTTTTCTCAGAGGTAGTCAGTTAGGAAATGCCGGTTGCATCTAGTTTAAAAAAATATGACCTGTAAAAGTGATCAGTGATCCTACTTGTCTCTGGTCTGAAACAAAAGTCATCATCATCTCAGCGTTAATCCCAGTCGCATCCGGCGCTTTTTCAGCTTTGAAATCTGGGGTCCGCTTTACCAGCCTAACTGCTGATTTTGGCTAAACTTAGATATTTTCCGTAAAGCGACTGCCGTCTGACCTCCACAGCGCAAAGGCGATATCGAAGCATTGCAGTTAGACCAATTGTTGAACTTTTGAGGGCTCCAACAACTCGTAACGCCATTAGATGTTCGTATGGCAACCGGGACCAACACCTTAACGTGCTTTCTGAGGCATGACCAAATTAGTGCAAATATTCATATTGACGCATACAAATATTTACACTGCGCGGGGATCGAACCCGCTCCTCCTTGCGCAGCAGTCGCGTTCGCTACCGCTACGCCACGGAGGCTGTCAACTGTCTGAAATAAAAGTATTCTATTGTATTGTATCTCATTCTGCACTGCTCCCTAATTCCATTTTGCCACTTCGTGCATTTCTGATGATTAAGAACTTGTTTCCAGAGAGAACTAAATGCGGTGGACTTCAAAGTGTCAGCGGACTTGAAGTTCGTACTGCTGATCTCTGACGTCAGACCCGGTTGGAGACACGCGCGTCTCGCCCGGTACCATGTGTATGACGTCATCAACAGGTCAGTATCGTCACTCTTTATTTAGAATCTAAAGTTAAATAAAGCCTAAACAGGCAGTATTTTGCTCTGCAACTGCAACTGCAAAGGTTGCAACCTTGTCTGTTGTTTTCAATGGGGTCCCCATATAGAAAAAATGTCAAAAAAACTAAGTTCTGCTGCATACGCAGTTAGAACAATTCGTAATTTGACTGATATTGAGACGGCCCGTTTAGTGTACTTTGGCTATTTCCATAGCGTAATGTCGTACGGCATTCTGTTGTGGGGAAATGCCACTGATATTCAGACAATATTTGTTTTGCAGAAACGAGCTGTTCGTGCAATTTATAAATTAAGTCCAAGACACTCTCTCAGAGAAAAATTTAAAGAAATTAATGTACTGACCGTGCCGTCTCAATATATTTATGAAAATCTTTTGTATGCTCATAAAAATATAAAATTGTATAAAAAATACAGTGATGTCCATAATATAAATACTAGGAACAAGCACAAATTTATTGTACCTACAACAAGGCTCAAGAAAATAGGTGGCTCTTTTAGATGCCAATGTATACATTTTTACAATAGGCTTCCAGAGGTGGTTCAAGATCTGAGCCTGAATAAATTCAAATCCTTCATTAAACGTAAGTTGTATCAGAAAGCATTTTATAGTGTTAAAGATTATATTGACGACAAAAAGGCTTGAGCTGCGTCCGATTTCTATGCTTACACTGATTGTTCTTTGATTTTTTCTCTTGTAGTTTAAATTTGCAATTGTTTGTTTTTTTTTTTTTTTTTACTCAAAGCCAGTACACACTACGTGGCCAGGCATATTGTACGTTACGGAATTGCATCGCTGACAGGGGTATTCGGCACTGGTGCAGCTACACAGGAGCTAAACTTAGCATTCGGGAACACCGTTGGAGCTGCTGAACCTTGGACAAAACTGTCTTTGCATTGTGTAGATTCAATTTCCTAGTATTGTATAATTGCATGGGACACGTGTGAGCACGATCTACTTGCTGTAAAGCATCTATTTGTTGGGTTAGTCGTTTATTGACTCGATAGTGCTATGGCTGTTGAGAGTATGTCATGCTCACTCAAATGTCTCGCTGGTGGTGGCGTGTGTGTTGGGTCATTAGGTTCCCTTCAATAAGGTTGAGCTGAATGATGCTGATCCATACGTCATGTTCGTGAACGGACGCCGTCAGAGGGGACTGGTCATCTCTTAGCTGCTACGGCGTATTTTAAATTCTGAATTATTGTTTTTTTTTTCCATAATGGACGCTCTCAGCGTGCAATATATTTCTGCGTAGTTCTCACACGATTGATTTCAAAATGAATGATGTAATCAAATATTTGTATCAATAGCTTGATAATTTAAAAGAGTGTCCATGGAGTTTCTTGCCCGTTCTTCTCCATAGGTACCTACTCTTTGGAATGGGCGACTAGCTTCACCTTACTGACTGACCGACCTTCTGACAATTCAAAAGTGCCTGTAACTGGTTTATTTGAAATAAATGCTTTGATTTTGATTTTGATTTTGCTCAGGCATACATTTATTGTGGTTGCGAGTTGGTTATAAAAGAAACCGTGGCCCTGGCGTACAGGCAAGTGAAGAAACATGTGTGGGTTTTGTCAGTAAAAGTCTGACTCGCCCTTCCGCTCCGCCCAGAGCGGTAGAGGTAACTTTGCAGTATAAATCCTACGAAAGAGATGTGCTTCAAGGACTCATTTGCACAAATCAAAGTTAAAAGTTAGCGTTATTGCAAAGGTCCGGCGATACTTCACACCAGGACAACTTCTTGTGTTACAAAGCACAGTTCCGTTCCTGTGTCGAGTACTGGAGCTACATTTGGGCCGGTGCTTAAGGGTCTTTAAGGCTACAGTGAATAGGCTCTTAATAAACTAGCGCGCTTTACCATCAGCAATTGCATCACTGCTTACTATCAGGCGGAATTGCTTTCAAGCGCTAGTTTATAATATGTTAAAAAAGTCACTCTCGATTCATTCACTGTGAGAACTTTTGGAGATCTTGACTCTAATATGCAGAAATATTAAAGCTTATCCTCTTTTCACATTTCTACATAATATGTGATATTAAAATCACCCATTTCTTGATGAAAATATACATTTGGCAGTCAACATAGTGATTTTTGGGTTTCGCTAACCGTGGAAGCTCTTTAAAAGCACACGATCTGTCAACTCAAAACTCCATCTTAAATGAGTATATTAAAGATCTAGCTCCTACACTATTAACCATAACAATTTAAAGCTTCCACCTTGTTTTCTTACACTTTCCTTTTTGCATTACAAATGAACAAAAGACACTCTATCCCACTCAAAACACTTCATCAGCACTTGAAGGAATTTGATTCCTATGTTTTTCTTTCAGAAACAAGATCCCTGTGTCTCCGATCGAGGATGACCGCTCGGCGCCTCTGATACAGTACGCGGAGTGGTCCCCGGTCGGGGCCACGTTGGTGTTCGTACACGACAATGACATCTACTACAAGCCCAAGGTTTTCAAGACGCTGGTCTGTAGGATCACTAATAATGGTAGGTTTTATTAAAGATTCAAACGAAAATTCATCGTCATCATCATCATCTCAGCCACATGAAGTCCACTGTTGGACATAGGCCTCCCGAAAGATTTCCAAAAAGGACGCGGCCTGCATCTAGCGCTTCCCTGCGCTTTAGGTCAGGTCATCCGACCACCTACTCGGTGGGTGTCCAACGCTGCGCTTGCCGGTACGTGGTCACCATTCAAGAGCCTTTCTGCCCCATCGGCCATCAGCTCTACGAGCTATGTGCCCCGCCCACTGCCACTTCAAGGAGCTAATCCGTTGGGCTATGTCGGCGACTTCAGTTCTTCTACAAATCTCCTCATTCCTGATTCGATCACGTAGAGAAACACCTCAACAACACAAGAAAGGAAGATTATTCTTATTGAAACGTCAAAAGCCTTTTTGAATGTCAAATTTCGATATATTCTATGATATTAAACGCATAAGTAATGTTGTAATCTAGCATTAATACCTTCTCCAAACTACATCATCATTTCTATCCACAATTTCAGGAATCCCAGGTGTGATATTCAACGGCGTACCAGACTTTTTGTATGAGACTGAAGTCTTGCGCCTGGACAAGGCTCTGTGGTTCAGTCCCGATGGGCAGACCCTCATGTATGTCACGTACAACGCCTCTCTCGTCCAGCCACACAAGTATCCGTGGTACGGACTGGACCTGCAGGAGCCGCCCGCGTATCCCACCATACGGGCTTTGAGGTATCCTAAGGTGGGTTGATGTTTCCTTAATTGATTATAGACTGATAATGATGCCAATTCTTTAATTCACAAACTAAACTAAGTTCAATGCATGTTTTCCTTTCTATTTTATTAAGAAAAGATAGGAAGAGATTGAATTAGTTAGTCATATCAAATTAAGATACTCCATAGACAGAAAGTAATAATAATAGCCCGAAATACGACCTGGAGTACTTCGGCCTTGATGGCCAAACTCAACGGAGACCAGCTTTTGGCATGGCAGATATTATAGTGTACAAGTGTGTGCGCAGACAGAAGTGCATTCTCTTTTCCCTTTCTCTTATAGTCATAGTAGAGATCAGACGCTGGACCAATCGCAATTACATTAGTAAGAATATAAAAATAATCATATCATAGACGTGGCGAGTGAAATACGTTGATTTATGTCAGGCGTGGACTAATTTCACAGAACTAAACTAATATTTGGTTTGGTGTACAATAAACAATATACAAATAACATAAATAAATAAATGTTAGTTTAGTGGAAAAGATAGAAAAAGATCCCGTGAACTTAAATTAAGTTTAGTTTGTGTTCAAGAGAATCGGTTGATCCAGTCATGTACATACCTTTCTTTAACGAAGTGCCAAAAAATATTGTTTATTTAAAAAAAGCTCTATTTACAACTTCGTTCACCTTGAAGACTTAAATTACATCATCATCGTCTTCATTTCAGCTACATGAAATCCACTGTTGGACATAGGCCTCCCCAAGGATTTCCAAAACGAACGGGTTCAAAGGTCAGGTCATCCGACCACCTAGTCGGTGGGTGTCTTGCCAGTACGTGGTCGCCATTCAAGAGCCTTTGTGCCCTATAGGCCGTCGTCACTTCAGAGAGCTAATCCGCTGTTCTATGTCGGTGACTTTAGTTCTTCTACGGATCTTCTCATTCCTGATTCGACCACGTAGAGAAACACCTAGCATAGCCTTTAAATTACATAACATACTCAAATAGCAGCCATAGTTTTATAAACCTCCCTATGCCTCCAACCCATTATGTCGCGACGCATTGTCCGCTCTCTCTTTTACTACGTTTTCGTTTAACGTTTTTTTTTTTTTTATTCCTTTCGTTTTTGCTTGTCTCCCAAGGGCAATAACGTGTGTGTATAGCGTTCCCGAGGATTGGCCTATCAGTTCATCCTATCAAAAAATAATTTTGAATCCGGCGGGTAGTTCCAAAGATTAGGTAGGACGTTCAAACAAACAATACAACACGTCACCAAACACCCCAGTTAGAATATTATGTTATAATTATAACACATACACTGATTTTTGTTATTATGTATAAAACATTGTTTTGTTCTTTATTAAATTACTCGTAATTAATAATAATAATAAATTTATTTACCAATAAATGTGATGTGATGTTTGTTCCGACCGATTTCGGCCACGGCGACCACTTCGACAACGGAAGCGGTCAGATGCGCAGGATATACAGGGTGGCGCAATAGAACGTGCATATTGCATCATCTTTTTTTGCGGGATAGAAGGGGCGTGGCCGAGGGGAGACCGATATCGTTGGGTAGCGCGGTTCATGAAGTTTTAGTCACTATGAGTCACTTCGACGAGAAGCGTCGCGCATTTTGCGTGCGCGCATTTTACGAAAACTCTCGTTCGTACGTAGTTGTCAGGCGACTATTTTGTTCTGAGTATGGTGTACGGCAAATTAGGGAGGCTCCGAGTGCTAATTTAATTAAAATCTGGATAAAGCGGTTTGAAGAGACTGGATCGACGTTTAAACCACACGCAAAAGGTCGTCCACGCACATCTAGGACCGAAGACAATATTGAGAGTGTTAAGCAGTCGGTACGAGAAGATCCACAAATGTCTACTCGCAAGAGATCGTCTGTCCTAAACATATCGCGACGAAGTTTGCAACGAATTTTAAACTTGGATCTTAAATTGCATCCATACAAGCTGCAATTAACTCAAGAATTGAAAGACTCTGACTTCATAGCACGGCTCACATTTGCTAATGAAATGCTCATCAATGCAATCCTTTTCTCTGATGAGGCACATTTTCATATGAATGGGTTCGTAAACCGCCAAAATTGTCGTTATTTGAATAGTGAGAATACCAGACTCAAACATCAAAAACCGTTACATAGCCCTAAAGTGACAGTTTGGGCCGCAATCTCTGCCAAAGGAATAATTGGTCCTTATTTTTTTGAAAACGCACGGGGGCAAAACATCACTGTTAATACCGAACGCTATGTTGCGGTGTTGGAAGGTTTTTTGGCCCCAGAACTTGAAAATTCAAGAATAAAGAACTCTAGGACTTGGTTCCAACAAGACGGAGCTACCAGTCACACATCAAATGACTCCATGGCGGTTGTGAAGCAGATGTTCCCTGGCAAACTGATTTCGAAAAGAGGTGATATCCCATGGCCTCCGCGCAGTCCAGACTTGACGCCTTCTGACTTTTTTTTGAGGGGATACCTCAAACACAAAGTCTACACCAATAATCCAAGAAACATCAGTCAGCTCAAGGAGAATATTCGTGGTGAAATGGCAGCAATCACACCAGTACTACTTAAGAAAGTTTTCGGTAATTTCCGTTTGCGGTTAGAGGAGTGCCAACGTAGAGAGGGTCATCATTTAGATGAAGTTATTTTAAAAAAATAAACTTCAGTTATCACTTAATAATTGCTTAGTTTTATTTTAACTATACCTTTTGTATTTATTTTTTAATAATTATTTTAAAAATGCACGTTCTATTGCGCCACCCTGTATTAAAGGTGCGCAAGCGTTCGCGCTAACACAGGCGCACACTCCTGACCTTCCCCTCCTTGGGCCAGTGGAACGGAGAACCGCTACGACTGGAGGCGGGGTCGGCTGCAGTGTCTGGCCGGCGGTGACTATACGCCCTCCACCGCCGCCCTAGGCTATCCACCTCGCCTTGCTGATCCGCCGAGTCCGCCAAATCACATTGCATATCTGCGTTGTGTTTGCCATCCTTGCCGAGTCAGACTTTGTGTGATAAACGGGAGGGAGCCGCGTTTATGGGATGGGATGATGACAGGAAGATTGGAGTAGGAAGGGTGGGATACTATAGCCACAGGAAAAAGGATTGAAGACTATAGCAGCTCAGGGAAGGCGGGATCGCATGCCCGTGCACTCAGCTACCCACTATCGGACAGATAGAGAGATTTGAGCACCCCATGCCTGTAAATTTACAAACTACAAAACAACATAAAACATAGTAACTATATAGGTAATACATACGCTACATAATAGGAGCATACTGATTGTGTGAGAAAATTGGGGTCACGTTACAAATTTATGTATGCGCAAAGTCTAACAATAGGCACATTATCCATTTTGACTGTATAGAGAAAGTGTGACAGTTTTTGATTAGTTTCAATTATTTTTGAGATTAAAAATAACCAACATTAAAAATGACTGAAATCAATTCAGGAAACGATTCTGAACATCTCAGCGTTAATCCCAGTCGCATCCGAAACTTTTTCAGCTTTGGAGTCTGGAGTCCGCTTTACCGGTCTAACTGCTGACTTTGGCTAAACTTCGATATTTTCCGTGAAGCCACTGCCGTCTGACCTCCACAACCCGAACGCGATATCGAAGCATTTCATTTAGACCAGTTGTTGGACTTTTGAGGGCTCCAACAACCCGTAACCACTGCCACTAGATGTTCGTATGGCAACCGGGACCCGCGCCTCCATGCGCAGTGGCCGCATTCGCTACCGCTACGCCACGGAGGCTATCAAACTAGTAGCTAGTAAACAATTCTGAACATACTTACTACTTTAATAATGTACATTAATTAACCCTTACATGCATACCTAACCTACAGAAGTATAAATAATGCTTACAGGTAAACACAAACAACCCGGTGGTGACGGTGAACGTGGTCAGCGTGAAGACGCCCAAGTATCTGTTCTCACACGCCATACAGTTCAACTCGCAAGTCGATAGCAGTGCGTATGATTTGTACATTGCCTTATCTCCGGAAATTTTTCAGAATACTCAAGCTTGGGGGATTTATCCTCTAATTTATTTATTTATAATGTCACATGAAACTGCATGAATTCCCTAAAGGCTCATTTACACGCTGATAAGTAGCAAATGCAAGTATGAAGCGATTAGTTGACCATGTTAAATGTGAACTATTAAGTAATAGTTTAGACGGCGTTTAGCGATTCTTGTTAAGTCCAAAATGTGTATGCTATGCACTTGTCAAAGCCAAACTTTTGACACGGTGTTTAGGACGGGCGACGTTGCGAGTGCTTCCCCCGCACACCCGCAGAACCCCCGCAGGGGCTGCATAACAGAAAAGCTTCATAACAGAAAAATATAGCGGGATTCTAATCGTTTTACTTCGCACTTGCACTTCGCACTTAACATTAATCACTTGACAGCGCGACCGTTTACACGTTGATTTTACTAAACACTTGACACTTTCACACTTGCTACTTAACAGCGTGTAAATGAGCCATATCACTGCAGACTGGTCTCACACTGTTAGCGCTCTCCCGAAACCAGCGCCGGCGCAGAAAGACTGTTCCCTTGCCAATAATGCCGTAAAAGTATCATCGACTCTTGCGCCGCACCGTCGTATGTGAAGTGCGTTGTAGCTCTGTCGTATGTAGTTGAACAGTATTAGATACTTTTACGAATCTATGATCCAACGAAAATTTAAGCGAATCTGTGAATCAATCCGCATCACAAAACATAAATAAACACTATTGTTTAGATTGCCGAGTTAAATGATTAGCACTCAGATTAGGAAACTAAAACACATTTTTTTTTGCGGCGGCAAGATGGCAGTGAGGCTGTCAACTTAACAACGTTCTCTTGAGACTTGACTTTGTACAGGTTGGTACGTGAGATGGACAGGCTGGACGTCGGAGAAGCAGCTGGCGGTGCTGCTGCTCAACAGGCCGCAGAATGTCTCCCTCATCAGCGTCTGTAGCGCCGTGCATTATAACTGTCAGGATGTAAGTATTCCCTTAATAATAGAGATGAAACTGATGTAAAATTAAAAAGCAGTCATATTTTTACTTCACGGAGTCTGTGCTCACTCGACTCGCTTAAATCGAAATCGAAGAATAATGCAATGAGCACTCGGCCCGACGCGTGACGGTTCAAACAGCTTCAAAATCTATTTAATATTTTGTAGTTCAGTATAAAGACATGTTATGTATCTATGCATACAACGTTTCTTTTTTTTGTATAAGCGAAATCCGAAATGGACATGTATTTCGGGTATTTTTGTGTGAAGAATTTGTGTGCAAAATTTCAAAATCATATCATGAAAAATCACAAAGTTATGAGCTTGTTATGTTACATGGTTATCTCTACAAAAATATACATAGTCAACACACCGTTCGCCCGCTCGCGCCTACTGCGGCGGGGGCCCTAGGACCCTATGATCCGCTGTGAACTGTAATGTGCGCTCGGTAACCACACTGCAAGATTTTTAAATATACACACATCAAAAGTGTCTAGGGATCAAGCATTTTTATGCGGATTTCTTGAGATTGAGATGTGGCTTTGTAATAAATTTATGATTTTATAAATTTATATAGATCCTTTTTGGTGCATTTCATAATTTGAATCAGGAACTGTGAATCAAATTCGAGTAAAAGATGAAAATCAGCTGTCAATATTTTCCCTATAAAAACATACAACGCATTGAAGACATTATTAGTGCTACTGTTTCCCTACTACTGATTAAAACCAACGTTATTATGGAGCGGCGACGTCATTTAAGCAGGGAAGAAATGCTCAGAGCCGTGGGAATGATAGAAGCTGGTTCCCGGCAACGTACTGTGGCTTTAGCTCTGAATACAAGTCAGAGTGTTATCAGTCGACTTTGGACACGTTACCGAAGCACTGGTACCGTGGCTGAGCGCCATGGAGGACGGTATCGCTGCACCACACGGAGACAAGACCGATACATTCAAATCTTAACTCGAAGAGCTCCAACAATAACCGCCATGATGTTAGCCGTGAGGCTTCATCACTCTTCAGGGAACTTAATTAGCGACCAAACAGTCAGAAACCGCTTGCATGAAGTGAACCTTCATTCCCGAAGACCGCTACGGGTACCACCTATAGCAATGCACAATCGTAGGATTCGATATCAATGGGCTCTTGAACACAGAAATTGGGCAGAAGAACAATGGCGTTTCGTGTGCTTTTCTGATGAGTCTCGTTTTGGTATGAGACTGGATACAAGACGTATACGACACTGGAGAACCCCTGGACGCCAACAGCGATTAAAATCCTGCCAGGAAGTCCATCCTTATAGTGGTGGAACCATCATGGTATGGGCGGGTATTTGGATCGGCGGAAGAACTGAGTTGATTTGGATCAGAGGCAACCTCAACGCTCAAATTTATGCTGAGACGATTGTATCAGACGTCATCGTTCCTCTACAAGTGCAAATCGGTCCCTTATTTCAGTTAATGCATGATAATGCACGACCGCACACCGCAAGAGTTGTAAGACAGACTCTCGCCGCAGCTAACATCAATGTCCTGCCCTGGCCTGCTCAGTCGCCAGACTTGAACCCGATTGAGCATGCATGGGATATGCTTCAGAGATGAGCTCTGCCGAATATGGAGGGTATCCAGTCGCAAGAAGACCTTTTTTTGTTGTTGCAACGAACATGGGCGGCCATTCCACAGCGTGATTTGGATGAACTCATTTTGAGTATGCCAAACCGATGTTCTTGTGTTGTTAGTGTTCGCGGTAGAAACACGAATTATTAATTGTTTAAGTTACCCAATAAAATTTTAGAGAAAACTGTTATTTCCGTCTTTTTTTCGAACTTTTGTGTTAGTGGTTCAAATGTCAAATATCCCTTTATTAGGAAAATGGCAAATTTCTTTATTAATGCAAAGGTGACTTGGTTTATCGTTACTGTGACAAACGAAAACACTTTATTTGATGAATCCTTAAAGAAAATTTTAATTAATATCAATCAGGAGAAAAGTTATTGCAAAAATATATGTTGATCCCTAGACACTTTTGATGTGTGTATTTGGAAAAAAATACAACATGCTGTAAAAATGATTGAAATCGATTCAGTTGCTTGTTCTGAACACACTATGTCCAGGTATCGCATAAAGTAAAAATAACGCGTGCAATCGGGAGGCCTGCGGCAGTTACCGACTTCCAAATTAATGATTTTTATTTCAAAAACCTAAGTCGTTTTTCAGATATATCGCGACGAGTCCGACGGGTCCCGCTGGTCCGGTCTGGGCTCCGAGCCTGTGGAGGACGAGTGCGGCTGGTGCGCCGGCATGGCGCTGGTGGGACACAAGGCCACCATCTACACCACCATGCCGGTCGCCGACTCCCCGCCTGCGGGCGCCGGCGGCGTATGGCGACATGCTGTCAGGCTCACGCATGACACACGAACTACTCTCACTTTAGGCAGCTACGAGATCACGCAACTCATGGGCTGGGATGAGCGGAGGCGGTTCTTGTGAGTATACCTATACCTTGTTCCAACTGCGCCTTTACTTATTTGATTGCGATTGGTCCAGCGTCTGATCTCACTCTGGTCATGTAGGTGTACTGGACTATGAGAGACAGGGAAAAGAGAATACACTTCTATCTGCGCACACACTTGTACACTATAATATCTGCCATGCCAAAAGCTGGCATGGTCCCCGTTGAGTTTGGCCATCAAGGCCGAAATACGACCTGAAAGATTGTTATTATTACTTTCTGCTCGTAAAAATGTTTGTAAGTTGAACCAATAAATAATGATGATGAATATAAAATTAAGATATTGACTGGCAATAATTTTTAAATGGTAAGAATATTTTCCAATTATTTTTTTTTTTTTGAGGCCAAACATTAATGTTACTATACAATTATAATAAGCTGGGCTATTGCGATGTATGAATAATCGGGACCGATTACATAATAAGTCAAAAAAAGACCTTGACAATTTTATTCTGAATACGACCTATAAATGGTACCTGAACTTTTGTAATAAGTCAACTACTCATCCGTAAACTAAAAATAGCCTATGAAAAAAGTGAACTAGAAAAATCCCGTAATAACCCAAGAACGCTCTGGCAAACGATAAAACAAATCACCAATACCAGCAAAAAGAAAACTAGCCCGATAGAACTACTAAACATTTGTCATAACGCAAAATCGTTAACAAAGTGTGCAGATTTTTTAGTAACATAGGCACTAACTTGGCAGAAAAAACCATGTCCCAATCTTCCCAACCCACAAACCCACCTATATGAGATCATGCTATGATGTGTCATCCAGCACTACAGACTCTTTAGTGATACTTGAAATTGATGAATCAGAGGTGGAGTCCCATATTATGCAACTTCGAGATGACTGCGTAATAGGTTGGGATGACATATCTCCCTTTGTAATATAGAGCTGCCGTCGTACCTTGACGCCACCATTGACGCATATCCTTAACTGCTTAAAAGCTGTCGTCCATCCGGTATATAAGGGAGGGAGCAGAAACTTTGTCAACAACTTCAGCACTCTCTAAAATACTAGAAAGGATCCTGTCTAACGGGTTAACAAAATTTCTGAACAAACACCGACTCATTGCTGATAATTTAATCAGTATGGTTTTCGCACAGTAATCTCAACCGAAGATGCAGTTCTTGACCTGACACAATTCATTGCCAGAAAGCTGAACAGTAAAATCAAATGTTCAGGGATCTTGCTAGATCTCTCCAAAGCCTTTGACACAGTGTCTGTTCCAAACTTATCTCCAAAATGGAAGTCATAGGTGTACGTGAAAACATCTTCGAGACTCAAAGATTATCTTTCCAACCGGACTTTGCGAGTAAAAATGGGAGATCATATAAGTGACGAAGTAGTAACTACCTATGGTGTTCCTCAGGGAAGCAATCTTGGGCCAACTCTCTTACAAATATACGTCAATGAGCTATGCAGAATGACCATCCCCAATGCTAAGATCATTACGTATGCAGATGATACCGTGGTCATAGTCTATGGCCCAAATTGGGATACTGTTAAGCATTATGTAGAGGCAGCAGTAACAAATATAATGCAATGTCTCAACCAAAACCTACTCATCCACAACTGCGATAAAACGACTTTCATACCATTCGCTATCCGGTGTAACAACTTACCCGAAAAATGTTTTTCCCTGAAAGCACATAACTGCTCCAATCAACCTGCACATTGCTCATGTCTGACAATTACAAAAACTGACCATATAAAATACCTGGGTGTCCAAATCGACGGTGGACTACGATGGGATAAACAAGTTGACGCCATTTCTTCTAGAGTTATTAAACTACTCCATATTTTCAAATCCCTTAGAGAATCGGCTGCTCCCGAAACGCTGAAGATGATTTATTATGCTCTATGTCAATCTGTTATTGGATATTGCATAACGGTATGGGGTGGAGTAAATAAAACCAGTCTCTTAAAGATTGAGAGAGCGCAGAGGGCCGACCTGAAGGTGATGTCACGTAAACCTTTTCGGTATCCCACAACACAACTATATGCTGACTGCAAAGTACTTTCCGTGTGCCAACTTTTTGTACTGCAGGCAACCATTAGGAAACATCCTAGCGTTCCTCAAGCTGACCCACCAAAAGAAAGCAATTACCGATAAATACCCCACATAAAACTACCTTTGCACAACACCAATACTATACTTTAAGTACACACATATACAAACAAGTTCACAAAAATTTAAATATTGTCAATCTAAATAAATATGAAATTAAATCAAAATTGATGGAATGGCTACTGGAGCGTGACTATCTAGAAACTGAATCGTTACTCAAGTATGTCATCCAACTTCCTAAATTTCTCCATTACACTCACACAGACACACACATACACACGCTCACAAACACATACACACACACGCACACATCCACACATGCACACGCACACACACATAAACACATTGAAAATTTTGGCAATATCACGACCGATTCAGGTTGATGGACCCAGTCCACTATTGTATTATTAGTTAAAGCGCTCTCAAGTACCGGCTACCGCCTGGTTTGAGAAGCAGAGTTACCTCTTTTGGTGTACAGATCAGTTATATGTATCTATAAACCATGTATAACTATATGAAATCTGATCCTTTTTTGATGAAATAAACATTTTACTGTATAAAAACAGATAAAATGTATCTGCTAGTGATTATAGATAGAAGATGATAGAAGAATAATTCATTCAATGTGACACACACACACACATGCCATGCGAACAACACGGCATACTAACGTCACGCAAATTCTACATCTCGCAAACGGAGTTTACTGTGCAATGTCAGTTGCACGCTAAAATCCGCTGGTATGTATGCTTGCTATGTATGCACATACAGCTTCCCAACACCGATTTGGTTGGAGTATCCTTTCTTTTCTATGGAGGATGAGTATTTTCAGTTTAATATAATTATGGTACCCATCCAGGCTTAACGCTTCATTATCTACTTAGCCTTTTCCCTAATAAAGTGAGGATGACTTCAAATCTCACCAGATACAACTCAATACAGTAATTTATATGGAGCGACTAACTATCTTCGTCCACAACCTAGTTTAACGGGTAACACGATACCCCTATGTTCTATGTTACGGGGTTGGTTTCCGCCCTCAGCGCTTCCAGTGGACCATTGTGCGTGGTTTTTATTCATACACGATACCCCTTGATAATGCCGGTTGTCGAACTTTCGAGATTCTGTATACCTGTAACGAATGACAATGATCTATGAACCTCCAAGACAGATTAAATTATCTGCAAGGTTTGTCATATGAGCAGACTGAACACCTACTTACAGTATGTAAATAAATTAAATTATCTACAAGGTTTGTCATATGAGCAGACTGAACACCTACTTACAGTATGTAAATAAATTAAATTATCTACAAGGTTTGTCATATGAGCAGACTGAACACCTACTTACAGTATGTAAATAAATTAAATTATCTGCAAGGTTTGTCATATGAGCAGACTGAACGCCTACTTACAGTATGTAAATAAATTAAATTATCTACAAGGTTTGTCATATGAGCATACTGAACACCTACTTACAGTATGTAAATAAATTCAGAAATAATCATTATATTAACTAATAATATTATGTAAGCAATACGATACTAATAATAACACTGTATAACTTCTGTTGTGTCCTAGACTTTTACGTTACTTTTATTATTAATTTATTGCAAAATAAAAATTTATAATAAGCACTTTTCTGCCTGAAGCACAGGTTCTACCTAGTTCAGGCAAATTATACATCAGTGCTATTTTGAATCAAGGAAAATTATTATAAAAAATATGTACAAAACTGAGAAATAAATAAACAATTTATTATTATTTATTCATTAGACTTTCCGCCTCTCACTTCGAGAGCACATTCCTTGCGTGATTATATGTTAATATTTATAACTCTCTTGTTAATATCCACAGATACGTGATCGGCACCGCCCCGGAGAAGGCGGGTGAGCGTCACCTGTACCGGGTGAAGGTGCCGACAGACCCGGCCAGCTGGCCCGACCCGCCAGTCTGCCTCACGTGCCCCGGCACCGACCTTCTGCCGCCTGACGCCACTGCCGAGCCTGTTAGTGATGACCCGGTAAAAAATAACTAAAAGAAATAAAGAAGTTTTCTTCGGTCTCTAATATATAAATACAAACAGATTCCTACTTTTAACTTCTCTCTCCCTCCTTCTCTCCTTGTCTTCTCGCTATTTTAGTCCTCGGCAAAGGACTAGCTTCATTCCTTTGAGAAGTGTTTTAATTACAATAAATGCTTTGAACATGTAATTGTATAATGTTGTTATACACTTCTGGACACATCTATTGACCCACCTTAGAGTTCAGGTTTCGATGGCCCCTACCGAAATATGATTGCTAGATTGACCAAAAACTATTGATGCAGTTTAAACCTGATACATTTTACCATCTTTTTCGATCGTATTGTTTTAAATTTGAGTTCGGAATACCATACGACTTGGAGCTACACCTAACAAGTCGGATATGCGGCTTGTTAAAGGCAATTAATTCATTTTTTAATAAAAAACATGTTTTATGAAATAAAGGTTTAATTTAATAACGCGTGCTGCCTCCATGGGCATCTACCACAGTTCTCATATATTTAGGCATAGAGTTTATCAACCTCTCTATGAAATTTTGAGGGATCATCTCCCATTCCTCTTCTATGGCAGTTTTCAACTCCTGCATCGTCTGGGCAACTGGCTGACGAGCCCTAACACGTCTTTTTAGCTCGTCCGACATATGCTCAATGGGGTTCATGTCTGGGCTTCTGGCTGGCCAGTCCATAACTGTGATGTTTACATCCCGAAGATATTCCCTGACGATGCCGGGCGTATGGGCTCTTGCATTATCATGCATAAAAAGGAAATTTGGGCCCACATAGTCCGCGTATGGTATCACGTGAGGTTCTAAGCACTCACGAATGTACCTTTCAGCATTTAATGTTGGCAGCCGTGGTCCTGTAACAACCTCAAGTTGAATTTTGCCGCTCGCGGATATACCGCCCCAGACAGTCCATGAGCCACCGCCATAAGCAACCCTCTCTTCAAAGCAGCATTGTGCGAAATGTTCTCCCTTACGTCGGTAGACCTTCTTCCTTCCATCATTGCCATGTACCACAATTTTAGACTCATCGGAAAAGAGTACACTCCAATCTTGCTGTGTCCAATTTAAATGAGTGTTTGCGAAATTAAGGCGCGCTGTTCGATGGACCGCGTTCTTTTAACCTTCTCCGAACAGTTCGAGCGCTCACAGATACTCCGTGGAAGTCGCGAAGTTGGTTTTGTATCTCAATGGAGGGAAGGTGACGATTTCTCAAGCTGGTCGTCACGATGAATCGATCCTGCCTTTCAGTTGTGACCCGAGATCGTGGCCTTCCTTGGCGACGAACAAAGCCGCCAGTCTCTAGGTACCTCCGATAAACATTTCGGACCGCAGATCGACTTAAATTAAGTTGAGCACTCACATTTCTTTGGCTGTGTCCGGCCTGAATAAGTGCCACAGCTTGGGCGGCGATTTCAGGTGAAGTATCCATAGATTATTGATAGAACCTCACCTTAATATTAAGAATAACTAATGTTTGTTGCAAAACCAAAGATATCAATCACTTTTTCAAGAATTAAATCCAAGTAAACCAATAAAATCAAGTTTTCTTAGTATTCGATTGTTTGATATCAACAAACAGGCTCCAAATTGTCTTTTGTTTCTTTAAATTCTGTGTTCGAAATTCAAAAAAAAGACTATTGAATGAAATTGTGAATGTGCCAAGTTCAAAACTGCATAAAAACTTTTTGCTCGACCTAATATAAAATTTTAGCTAGGACCAAACGAAACTGAAAATGTAAGGTGGGCCAATAGATGTGTCCAGAAGTGTATAATGTTGTTTGGCCAATATTGGAACTAACGCCGACAAATTTTTCAATACAAGTTCAGTGTCGAAACAGCAAGTATTCCAACAACACCTCTCGTCAATGTTGATGTGAGGTGACGACAGCAGGTCAAGCTACCCCAAACTGTTAATATTCCCACTCAACATTGAACCTATTAAGGCTTACTTTATGGCTGAAGTATTAACTTCAGCCATAAAGTAGAAAATCTAATAAAGAGATTCGACAGATTGTAGTAGCTTGATGTGCTGTCATCTGTACAAACAGCAACAACTACAATCCATGGCTAAACAGACGTAAGTCAACACTTAAATCTGACTTTCAACGTTTATGAATAAAGGCGTTTACTTCGATGCTTTTCTCTTGAAACTATACTGTCACTGCGCTTCCAGGAGTTCGAGAACGCAACGTCATCGCTGCCCGCATGGCCGACGTCGACGGTGCTGCCACACGTCGCCGACGAGAACGACTCTCTGCCCACAGAGTGCCTCTACAACCGGATCCTGTTCAGCAAGAACTACTCGTATTATGTACAGGTAAGAAAGTTAATAATAACTAATTTGTGTCACTGTAATCTCAATCTATAAAAACGCTTGGAGGTCCCCCACCCCGGCAGGAGCGAAGTAGAAATTAAACTCAAGAAAGGTGACTAAAATTTAAAAATATTCCCAGCCGCCATCCTAGATTTTTATTTTACCCCATCGGATTCAGTACTAGTATCTGCCGCGACTTACAAGTTGTAAGTCGTAGGTTTGAACCCCATCAGGCGTTTTGTGTAAATTATATCATCACCACAGAACGGTGAAGGAAAACATAGTGAGGAAACCGGCACGTCCTAGTGTCAAAAAAAAAGGATGAAATGTAATCGTTTATTATGAAAGTAGGATCACTGATCATTTTAACACGTCATATTTTTTTAATCTAGCTGGAGCCGGCATTTCCTAACTGAGAAGAAGAGCTGAAACAAACTCAGGGATCATCGTCTTTTGTCAAGTCCAGATATTAAAAATGAAAATGTAGGCCATAACATCGGCCGCCGGCAGAAGTTACCACCCACCAGACAAAGCCTTGCCGCCAAGCGATTTGTCGTGTTCCGGCATGATGTCTGGTGAAGCCGTACGGAGGACGGGTCTGAGCAGTTGTGTTGCGATGTGTGCCGGGTACGATGCGCCTAATGTTGTTGTGTTGGGAGTTTGGTCGTGGAGGGTCTTCAAATCAGTCTCCCTTTGGCGCAGCATCGTTGGTCGTGTTGTTGGGTTTAACATTACATCACCTCGCTCAACTGCCGTATTCCTTCCTATTCGCTCAATCTGAGTGAATAGGTTATTATTAAACTAGCGCGCTTTACCATCAACGATCACATCACTACTTACCATCAGGCGGGATTGCGGTCAAGCGCTAGTTTATAATTATTAAAAATAAAAATAAAATTTTTACAATAATTTACGTGATTTAACATACACACTGAGTAATTTGGTATCTAAGACATGCGACATGCACAGACGACGGCACAGCAAGCTACTACAATCTGCCGGATTTCTTTATCCGATTTTTTATTTAGATATACTAAAGCATAAAGGCTCAAGGTTGGTTGGAAATATCTGACAGTTTCGGGTAGCTTGACGCTTGACCTGTTGTCGCCCGTACATACCGACCCACACTGGGCCAGCGTGGTAGATTAAGGCCCACGTCCTCTCATCGAGACAAGGCCTGTGTCCCAACAGTGGGAACATTATAGTTTGATTATGATGATGGATTTAGCACTCTAGAAAACCATAAAACTATCTCCATAATAAAAATACAAATTTAAGAAAGAAAGGAAAGAAAGAACGTTTATATGCGGTATACATGACGTAACAGTTTACAAAAACAGTTTAGTGATAATAGTTGACACGAGTCACATCCACGCAAAACGGCTATCGCTCAGCATTATGCTGTGATCCTACAGCATAATGAAAACAGAGCACAGCGCTGGCTTTCAGCGACAGCCGGCGCCGACGTAAAAACGTCATCCGGTGCAGCAAACAATCACAACTGACACCGAACCGGTACAGTAAAAATAAATATGCAATAATAATAATAACAAAAAATAAAAATCTAAATTTAAATGGTGAGAGAACAGATTAAACAAATACAAACAGGAATATAAAAAACAAAAACAGGATATAAAAACTCGTCCTCATTTTGATATTGTGTGTCGTTAGGACAGTCATAGGCTTTGCTTGTCACAATGCAAGCTTAATTTGTATAAAAGAAATTCCTATGTCATGGCTATTAAGGTATATAATAAATTACCAAACGCATTTAAAGAACTACCTTTGTTTATATTTAAAAACAAATTGATACAGTGGCTAAAAGAAAAACAGTTTTACACGGTAAATGAATTTTTGACTTATGTTGAAAGAAAGTAATGTCAATAAATTTGGTTTTTATTATATTTTATTTATTCTAATTTGACATTGACTTAATAGCATTAATTTTGTTTTGACATTATAATATCTAATAATTATGGACATTTCAATTATTATTATATAAACTGACATTTTATAAATTGTTTTTAGTAGCTAATATAATGTGACGAGTTTAACATTTTTTAATTACATAAATTTAAATATTTGCGTCATCATGGCGGAAACGCAGCAAGAGCTGGAACAAATGCTGGCCAACTTAGCTGACTCCTCCCAACGCATCGGTCTCCGGATGAACTTAGACAAGACCAAAATTATGTTCAATGAACGGGTCACTCCGGAACCGGTTGCCGTAAACTGAATGCCGCTCGAAGTTGTTTCAGAATATGTATACCTCGGGCAAACGTTGCAATTAGGGAAAAACAACTTCGAGAAGGAGGCAAGTAGAAGGATCCAGCTGGGATGGGCAGCATTTGGTAAACTTCGCCGGGTAGTTTCGTCGCCCATACCCCAATGTTTGAAGACTAAAATCTTCAACCAGTGCGTCCTACCTGTCATGACTTACGGAGCCGAGACGTGGACACTAACGGTTAGACTAGTCCATAAGCTTAAAGCCGCGCAGCGAGATATGGAGCGGGCTATGTTGGGCGTCTCTCTGAAGGACCGCATCAGAAATTAGGTGATCCGACAGAGGACCAGAGTCACCGATATAGCTGTGAGGATTAGCAAGTGGAAGTGGCAATGGGCTGGTCACATATGCCGCAGGACTGACAACCGTTGGGGTAAACGAGTCCTCGAGTGGAGACCGCGTCTCGGCAAACATAGCATAGGACGCCCTTGGGCGAGATGGAGCGACGACATCAAAAAGGTGGCTGATAGCGACTGGCGGAGAACTGCTCAGGATCGAGCTTGTTGGTGTGCCATGGAGGAGCCCTATGTCCAGCAGTGGACGAGTAGAGGCTGATGATGATGATGATGATGATGAAATATTTGAACACCACATCTATTGGTAGAATGTAAATGTGAATGTAAAAAACTTATTTTTATGAACAGCTTACTTTTTTGTACACCTATATTCTTGCAAATAAAGGATTGTCATTATGAGTAGGAGTGCCTGGGCCCGGGTCCGCCGGCCACGTTCGTGGTGTCTCACCGCGGCGCTCGGCGCGCGCTGCTGTGGGACGGCGCGCCGCTCGCGACTCACTTCGCCGCGCTCGCGCAGCCGCAGGTCAAGGACTTCCGCGTCGAGGTTGGTCCACAACTCTTCTACTCCATTTATTTATTTATTATTTATTTATTCTTTATTGTACACCAATCAAACATCGAACAAAATACATGGAACATAAAACATACAATGGGCGGCCTTATCGCTAATGCGATTTCTTCCAGGCAACCAAAGAATGGACAGATTCTCCTGAACCACATATGGGACTGTCGTTGTTGCCAAATATCATGGTTACAATTTACTAAAATAGATACACAAATACATACATAAATACATAGATACTTTAATAGTATAAATAGCCATAAAGTGCTTATTTAACAAGATCATAACGACAAGTAGTGTTCCCTCACAAGTCTCTTGAATTCCAGTAACGATTGTGCGCGTTTAATTTCAATTGGCAATGCATTCCACAAACGAGGGGCCTGAACAGTGAAAGATTTATCTAGGAACGTTGTGGAATGCATAGGCATTTTGAGCTTTAAGTTATCTGATGACCTTAACGATTTAGTATGTGAGTTGCACAGAAATTGAAAGCGATTCTTGAGATAAACAGGAGTGAAAGAAGAAAAAAGCACATTATATAGAAGGGAAAGAATATGAGCATTCCGACGAAAGCGAATTGGTAACCACTTGAGCTTCACACGAAATTCGGATACATGGTCATATTTGCGCAGACCGAATATGAACCTTATACAAACATTTTGAAGTCGCTCAAGCTTATCTAATTGGTCTTGGGTAAGATCAAGATAGCTGACATCAGCATAGTCAAGGATGGGTAGAAGAAGTGATTGTGCAAGTGCAATTTTGGTGGTAGTAAGTAGGAAATTGCGTAATCTCCTCAGAGACGCTGCGGATGCAAATAGCTTGTGACTAACTTCCTGCAGCTGGGAAGTCCAAGAGAAATTTTTGTCAATATATATTCCCAAGTTTTTAACTTTGTCACTAAAGGGAACCACTGAGTTTTCAAAAGAAACTTGAGGTAGGGTCGTCCAATCGATTCTAGAGACCGTCCTAGAACTGCCCACGACTATAACCTGCGTCTTTATGGGGTTGACCAAAAGCCCATATCTTTTGCTCCAGTCACATATGCGGGTCAGATCACGATTGATCGCTAATATGGCCTCAGATAGATTTCCAAGAGGCGCTTGTGAGTAAATTTGTAAATCATCTGCATAAAGATGGTAGGAAGAAATTAGTTCGTCAGAGATAGAGTTAATAAAAACTGCGAAAAGTAAAGGGGATAGCACGCCACCCTGCGGTACACCAGCAGACGTATTACTCCAGGAAGACAAGGTCTCCCCGAAGCAAATACGCTGCCGGCGACCAAACAGGTAACTACGAAACCAATCAATTACCGATGGAGATATGTTAAGAGAACAAAGTATGCCAAGCAGAACATCAAAATCAACAGTGTTAAAAGCATTACTAAAATCCAGCAAAGCTAAGACTGTCAGATTACCACTTTCCATGGCTGACCTTATATCATCCGTAATATTCGTATCGTATTAGATTGGAAGGAGTTGAGGAGATTATTCTTAGAGAGATAAGTGCTCAATTGATTATGGATTAACCGTTCAAGGACTTTGGAAAGGAATGGTAAGACAGATATTGGACGATATTCAGAAAAGGATGTGGGATTAAACTTTTTAGGGAATTATTTGGGCATCTTTCCACGAGCAAGGAAAAATCCCACTAGATGATGAAAAATTGAGAATATGACAAATTACGGGAAGAATAACATCCAACACAGGGAGCAACATCTTACGGCTGACACAGTCACTTCCAACTGCATTGGAAGTAATTGATAGTATGCTCTTCTTAACATCACAAGCGGAAAATTGACCAAAGACAAATGGAGAATAACTGGGAGTCGGAAGAGAAGAAAGATAATTTAATGTATTCAATTTTATTGTCCTATCAAAATTGGACGAAGCAGTAAAATGATTATTCATAGCATTTATGTCCATGTCTTTTGGGATAGTCTCTTGCCGAAATCTCTCTCATGATGTAGGTATTTAGACAGCACGGTAAGCCCACTGGTCTATTGACTGCCGCGCTACGTGTCGCGGGATTTCCGCACGAAACAAATTTGTATGACCTACAAATAGTTGTTCCGGGTCTGGATGTTTGTGTAGGTGAGTTTATATGTTTGTAAAAGCACCCACGATACAGGAGAAATTCCAACTGTGGGGCAACGTTTTCTAAAAAAAAAATATATTTAACATTAAACGATTCGCGACTGTAACAAATATGTATTAACAGAAATATAATCATTAAAATTACCAAAACAACTATTTTCAACCAAGGTTTCAAACAAGGAAAACTTGAATTTTTCAGGCTACACTTATCGCATCCACTTTAAGCATCTTTCATTCCTTTATTACTATGTTTTATTTTCTTCAAACTAACTAATTTCAATAAGCACTTAATGATTCATGATTATGATGCTCAGCAGCATACGGTTAGACTAGAAGACGAAACTAAACTAAATTGACGAAGTATCGCTGATCCTACAATACTAACCTGACCCTTCGATAACTACCCGAGTCTTATCTTATTAATTTGTTATAAACTCTCCAGGTGCAAGCATATCGGGCGGCCCGCGTCCGTCTGCTGCTGCCGCCAGGGTTCAGAGAAACAGATGACCTGCCACTACCACTGGTCCTACATGTGTGAGTTGAAGCTTACTGAAATATGTATAGTATAATAAAATAAAACATTGCAAGGGATCAAAAAACACTTATTTAAGCGCTATAGTTCTTTACACGAGTGTATAAAATTGGATTTAACGCCACTATTTTATTTTTTTATACATTTCAACTGATCTTTTACAAAACAATTAAAAATGCTTATCAAATGCGCCCCTTATCTCCGTCATTCCAAAACGATTATTACAGCAGTGTGTAAATCTGAAGAGTTCAAGTATGACGTTGATCAAACTATTGCTCATAATGATGATCTTGTTCAGGTCTGCTCAGCCGGGCGGCCAGCTGGTGACAGAGCGGTGGAAGCCCAGTTGGGGCTGGTACTTAGCAGCGGCCAGGAACTTCATCGTCGCTGAGATAGATGCCAGAGGCTCTGGAGGACAGGTAACCTAACCTGATCTAATTCATAAGTACAATACTCGTACATAGCTTTAACGAGGTAAAAGGTGGAAACATCTTTCAAAATTTGCTTAATGAATGCACATTTATTTTTCAAACAGGCCTATTTTGTTCCCAATTGCGAAAGCCTCTGCCAATTATTCCTGCATTAATAAATAATAAGGAGAGAGGTCCTAAGAATAAAGGTAATTTGATTTTTAAATTTTATTTTATTATTTGCAGGGAGAAGAACTTAGAACGGAAATCTATCACAAGCTTTTGTCAGTAGATGTTGAAGACCAGATAGCAGTTTTATCGTAAGTACTTCTTTCAACCATTTGCAGCATCATCATCATCTTAGCGTTAATCCCAGTCGCATCCGAAGCTTTTTCAGCTTTGGAGACTGGAGTCCGCGTCACCAGTCTAACTGCTGAATTTGACCAAACTTCGATATTTTCTGTGAAGTGCCGTCTGACCTCCACAACCCGAAGGCGAAATCGAAGCAATGCATTTAGACCAATAGAGTAATTGACTAAAAAAACTAATTAGTCCGTCAGTCAGATTTCCAAAAAAAAACTAGACACATATTTTTTCTTTTTTCGTATAAACAAAACATGAAGACGATACAGTGAGTTGAAAACTCGTGTGACATCACTCCTTGCTACACTTTTAAGCAACGAGTGGCTTCATCAGCCACCACTCCTGATCTTTGATGCCTTTTATATTTGTCAGTTTTTATTGATTTAATAAAACAAAATATGCGCATCCAATATTTTTCTATAATCTGAATGACGGACTAAATAGAATAATTTTTTTTATCCAGGAAACGTCATTGTTGGACATTTGAGGGCTCCAACAACCCAGCATTAAGATTAATTCCACTGCTTCAAAATGTATACACGCCATGACTTGTATGTGTATATTACTTGGTGTTCATGATGTTGATGTAACTCTGCAGGTACCTGCGCGATAACCTGAAGATGGTGGACGGGTCCCGTGTGGGCGTGTGGGGGCGCGGGTACGGCGGCGGCGCGGCTGCGGCGCTCGCGGCCGGCGACGTGCGCAACGTCACGCGCTGTGTCGCCGCCATCGCGCCGCTCACCGACTTGAGACATCACAGTCAGTCGATGTTCTTACTCACTATTCGATTATACAATATGTAAAGAAAACCTTGTCCGATCCGTGAAGTTATTGTTAGGAATCGATAACTGATTCTACTGATGCCTACAAAGCTTTGCAAAACTTAAAAAACATCCCCCAAAAAAATATTATTTCGCAAAAAGAGGGAAATTAGTACATGTGCGGTAGGAGATACATGCGCGGGCGAATGGGGGCAGGGCACGCGGCACGCGGTCGCTTTACTATTCGCTCATAATAATACCGGTGTTGTCACTTATTAAAAAAATAACAAATTTTGGGGAAGTTCGAATTAATTCGCAGAAAAAAGATTTTTAAGAAAAGGAGACCGCCAGAAACCCATATATCGTTGGGCCAAAATGTGAACAGGAATCATTTATGTGTCATTTAATAGATAAAACACGTACATATCAATATCAGAAAGATTTTTTTCAAAAATCGATGGGAATTAAGAAGAAAATATGTTTTTGGGTCACTAGGTTAGGTTATGCGGCAAATGGTAAGAATTGTATTTCTAATGCCAAAATTTATTGTAAATACAAACTGTCAAATAGACATATTGATTTAATTATTTGAAAACATATTTATATGTTACTATTAGCATATTATTGCATAGCACAAAAAAGGAATTAGGTAGGTAAAATAAAAACAAGTTATTTTTTTAAATATTTTATTCACCTTCATTTTCATACTCAAATAAAATATCATCGAGGAATGGTGCAGGAGGTGTGATGGTATTTTGGTACCTTGCCCAACTAAGGTACCAGATTACCACCATTACATGTGCACAGCAACCCACTGTTCGCCTGCCGACAATGCAGTTACAACAATATTGTAAAATGGCTTCTTTACTTGTAAGAAAGCTGTCAACTAAAATATTAATAAAATATATTTTTCCACTCACATGTCTTGACTGAATGCCGCCTCTGACTAAGTACAAATTATTTGTAGATGACAACTCTCTTAGTAGGTCGCTGTCCACCTCCCTACATACTTCTATTTCAAATCTGCCATTTGCCCTTACATGCTCTCCATAATACGACCGGGCCTGTTTTATCTGATATGTGCCTAGAGATATTAATAATAATAATATAATATAATAATAATCTTTATTCAAAAAATTACACAACATTGTAAAATAAAAGCTACAAAAATATTCTTATACAAATACATACATATCTTATCACCTAAATAACAGCTAGGTATTATGTGTGACTAAAAATATACATAAGGTCATACAGAACGTATTATTATACAGAGAATCATGTAAAATTAGCGACATGCCCGAGCTAGGTTTATTAAATCTGTGTTTCAAGCGATCTCGAGATATGAATAATTCCGTAAGATTTAATCATGCAATGTTATGGACTAGAAATTCAATAAACAAAAACTAATATTGGTTCAAAAAAGCTGAGCTGTGGAAAATCCGCTAAGTTACTTTGGCCATCGATGCGTGTGAAATTAGTCCTACGTCTATTCAAATTATTATGTTGCACAATATCAGCCAAAGCATTATTTACATACGTTTTTTCATTCGTTATGTTAAGTATTTCCACAGCATCAGGACGATCTCTGAAAGGAGGGTGAAATCTATTCATTACAGTCTCTGCCACTACAAAATCTTTCAATAGCTCTAACATAGTCAGGTAGAACAATTTGGTTTGCGTAAGTACTTGCACCAGACACAACATTTCTCATTTATATTGGAGGGTCTTCAGTCGGTTTTTGAGGTGATTCTTCTACAGTAGGTGCACTACTCGAGGTCAACCATACATGAATTATACGAGTCTTTTAAATGGTAAACTCAATAACACATGAAGCTTTTGTTAAATGTTATTTACCGTTCGTAGCATTATCCATTCGCAAAGAACATTATAGATCTGAGCTTCACATTCAGTACTACTGTTCAAAGGGTGAAAGCGTGTCCGAAGAATACAACGGCCACAGAGTACACACACACTTAGATGTCCAACCATAGTCATAGAGCTTGAACTTGTTTCTTGATGCTCAGATCTCAATGTATCATTTGCAAGATTCCAGCAAGAACACACATGATCTGCATTGTTAATCAGCAAAAGAAAAAGTATACAATGTTAGAATACCAGACATAATTTCGGTCAGTGATTCGTCCTAGCTGCGAGTAAATAGGTAAGGAATAAACAAACCGTTAAAAACTATCTCGTGATTAAATTATGATTAATTGATCGAAACCGATTAGAACCCTTAAATATGAGCGTGTAACGCCCCAAATCGGTAGCAATTGTAAAATAATAATACAGCTATAGATACTCACTGTTCGAAGACCAGTCCTTGCTCTTATTATGGAAAGAACTGCTTAATCATGTAAAGGCACACTTCCAGTAGCGTTGCTACGATCAGTAGCGATACCACAACTCACGCAATTCACCATTATCCAGTCTAGCAATATCGGTGTCCAATAATAGTCGTCAGAAAAATAGCAGAAATCGAGTAAGCAAATCCGTAAGCTCACAAGTACTATAACGAATGACGAGACTTGACAAGGAGTGACGTGGCATTTTTTTTTTTTTTGGGGTTTTATGACCTTGTAACTAGACCTTTAGGTCACGTCTTATTTTATTACGTGACATTGACATTTTGATATGTTTTCGTTTTGAAACAGTCGCTGATACACGATTTTGAAAGATGTTATTGTTAAATAAATAAATAACTTACTAAAACAACAATAATTCATCTAATGCCCTTTTTTCTTTTATAAACGATTATAATGTTCATGTCAAAAATGCTAAAAGAAAATAGATTAAGTATTATATATATATTACTTACTAGTTTTAGAACGAACTTAAAATGACCTGACAGCTTGTTTACAGAGCTAGTTTTAGAACTACGTTCAATTAAAAACCATATTTAAAATCATAATTTTTAGCTCATTCCGGTAGAAAGTTATTATTGTTACATGTTCTTTTTAATCAGTAAAAAATCTAGTTTTTTTTTAAATACATATCGATTCTGTATATACTTAGCCCAATTTTGGCGGTTTCCTTTCAAAATTATTTAATGTTGTTACTATGATGATTATATAAAATTTCAAATTTTATTTGGTCATGTGTTTACCTAACCTTTATTATCCTTATGAGTCGGACGGGGTTTTCTTTACATATTGTATATCTATAAGGCGTCAACAAAAGACATTCAAATACATTGTTACGAATGCACTTTATGCATATGGCATAACGTTCAATATTGTGCGTCATCTATCGGGGACATGACGCTCTCCGAGTGTGTAGCTTGGGAGAAGCAGCGCCGTGTCCTCACAAATGAAGTAGGAGGCGTCCTGACGCTGCCGTCAGTAATGCTGAGGATGGTCGGTATCGCAGAGTCGTGGGACTCGGTGGTGTCCTTCTGCGAGGACGTAATGTCGCAGAAGGAAGTAGCAGAACGGGAAAGGGAGATCTTAACTCCCTTCCCGGGCCGCAGAAGACGCACCGGGCGCCGAGGAAGGGCGGATAATGTCCTCTTCCGCCCCCCATGAATGGGTCCAGGGGCGAGGGACATGGGGAAGTCCTCGCCCCTTATTGATGGACCCCGATGCGGAGGCGCGCGCGAATTTCGGCGCGCGCCTCTGAGGCGATGCACGGGGTAGTTTAACATCCCACTACCCCGTGCAGGAGACGAGGCCCGGACAGACTTAATTTAGACTCCTGCGGCCCCACGTGCGCTCGTGATAGAAGAGACACCGGAGTGGTTTTAGTCAGTAAAAGTCTGACAGACCCCGTCGCCCATCCCAGGGCGGCGGATATCCTATGAGGATTTTCAACCCGGAAAAAAAAAGGTTCAATATTGTGTGGCATGTCTTACGTGACTTCTAAACCTTCTAAGATCTAAAAATGCATTGCTAGGCCTATGGTGACCTATCTAACAGTATAGGTTTCATTGATATTGAAAACAAAAGATCGACATCGAAATTATTAGAAACTCGTCTACTGTAACTACTTACCTGCTGGATTGTAAACAAAGGACTTAGGATTATTACTTTTAGACAGATCTGGAATGTTCGATTAGCTATATAAAACGGTGTGACTCAGTGTGGTAGTCACTCTTGTCCGATGAAGGCCAATCCGCGCCGCAGCTCAGCCAGTAAATATAAATTCCCAACTATGACCTCTGAGTTTGTTTCGGCCGCTTCTTTTCTTAGCTGGTACTAGGAAACGTCGCGGTCATCAAACCGAAATAAAAATAAATTTCGATCCAGCCATCTCTTGCTGGAATCTCCAGCGATACCCTAAGCCGAGGTTCGTACCCCACAGGTTCGTCCTGGCTGGAGGCTTTAAATTCATTTAAGGCAGCCACAGGATAGTGTTGGAAATTATCGTGGTAAATGAAAAATACGACGGATATTTCAGCAGATTTATTATAGACCAACCGCGATCACATACTAAAGCGTACGAGACATGAACAAACGAAAAGAGGCATTGACGTTTCTATTTTTGAACAGTGACATATTATTCCTTCAAGGTTTAGGTTGTGTTTACAAACCAGTAATAATCTTTCCAACACTAGCCCTTAAACACAAGCTGAACTATATTTCACAATATAAAAGAAAAACAACAAAGGTATATTTCCTACCTATGGCTCATATCTCACTAATTAACATACATCAGTATTACATATAAGTTACACAGTTAAGTCTATCAAAACAAACTTGCATAAAACATAAGACTCGAACTAAGATACATTATCAGGTTTTAGTTTTATTAACTAAAACAAACTCAATAAAATATGTTCAGTTATAAAACCAAAAAAAAAATTAAATCACAGTTAGCATCTGGCTTACAAACTGACTATGTTTTTTCTTTACAAAGTGCTTTGGTTAGTACATCCGCTAACATAACTACAGTTGACAAGTATTTAATTTCAACAATACCTTTAGTTACAATCTCCTTAATAAAGTGATGACGTATGTCAATGTGCTTTGTTCTAGAATGAAACAAAGTTTTTACACAGTTTTATAGCCGACTGATTATCATTATAATTCGTGATTTTAGGCTTGGTACCAAATATTTCAAAAATGATCTGCCTAATGAAAAGAGCCTGCTTACATGTGTCAGACAACGCCATATACTCCGCCTCAGTACTGGACAAAGCAACAGTGCGTTGCTTACGACTCTCCCAAGCGACGACAGACTCACCAACAGTAAAAACAAAGCCTGTGTATGACTTACGGTCTATGTTGTCTGACGCCCAGTCCGCATCGGCATAAGCTGAAATATTCATACCTGTTTTAGAAAAAACAAGATTTAAGTTAATTGTACCTTTCAAATAACGTAGGACTCTTTTGGCAGCCTTCCAGTGGCTTCCGCCAAAGCAATCGCTGAATTGACTGAGATAGCTGACTGCATGACTTATATCTGGCCTTGTACAAACTGCTACATACATTAGCGAACCTATCAAACCTATGTAGTCGTATGTTCCTTCTTGCTTAGGTTCTTTGGCAAGTTTCAGTCCTGTCTCCATGGGTGTTCCAATAGCATTACAATCCTCCATTCGAAACTTCTTCAATATCTTCTGTATGTAGTTCGATTGATTGAGGTACATTTTATCATCTTTTCTCTTCAACTTCATTCCAATTATATGTCGAGCTGGCCCAAGATCAGTGATGTCAAACTCATCCTGTAATTCTTTCTTCATATTATCTTTCCCTGGAAAATTTGGAGAAGAAAATACAATCAGATCGTCTACATATAATCCATTTTCACTCTTAAAGTAAACACAGGGCTCGGAAATCAAGCGGTTAAACTTCAACTTGTTACATAGAACCTTGGTAATCTTGTCATACCAAGATTTGGATGCCTGTTTAAGTCCATAAACAGCCTTATTGAGCTTATATACCATTTCTTCACTCCCTTTGACCTTGAAACACTCTGGCTGCTCCATGTATACTGTTTCTTCCAGGTCTCCATTTAGGAACGCTGTTTTCACATCCAGGTGTTCAATGTCTTAGTTATACTCAGCTGCCATTACAAGCAGCATCCTGATTGTTGAGTACCGCACTACCGGTGAAAAGGTATCTTGATAATCTATTCCATATTTTGTGTATACCCTTTTGTAATCAAACGAGCTTTAAACTTCAATAGCTCACCATCAGCACCATACTTCCTTTTAAAAATCCATTTACATTGAACGGGCTTATGGCTTGGGTCACGTTGTGTCAGAGTCCAACATTTATTTTTAATAAATGAATTATACTCATCAGTCATTGCCATTCTCCAGCTGTCTGAATCTGGTCCATTCAGCGCCTCGGTTGCAGTCTGAGGATCATCAGGGTTACTGTCGACCGGTCCCACAAAATTGGCCTGCAGGGGAGACTCAGGAGCTTCTTCATAGGAGGTATCTGACTGCTCTGCCTCAGCTATTGAGTCTTCACCTGGAATATATGTTTCATCCGAACAATTCTCTGTTTCAACACTTAGGTCATCGCTCTCAGAGTCATCTATTGTGTATGTGCTGATTCTTTGCTCGTTCTGTGATAATTTCATGTCATCAGAAACATCAGAACTCACAGTGGATAACTCTGATTGCTGAATTTCATCTGGATTCAGATTGTTGAAGTCAACAATTATATCCTGACCAACATTTTCATCATGTGACATGTTTTTGTTACAGAATTTATTTTCTAAAAATATAACATTACGAGAATTGACACATTTTGTGGGGTTATCAGGATCAATTAGTCGATATCCCTTGGACTCTTCATTGTAACCTACAAATATGTATGGTTTGCCTTTAGAATCAAGTTTTCTTCTATTCTTCACAATAGAATATGCAACACAACCAAAAATTCTTAAATGGTTTAGATCTACCTTTTTACTAGTCCATTTTTCTTCAGGGGTTACTCCAGTAACAGCTTTCGTAGGACTTCTGTTCTTTAGGTAAACTGCTGTGTTGACCGCCGCGGCCCAGAACTTCATTCCAAGTCCAGCATCTCGCAGCAGACATCTGACCTTCTCGATAACGGTCCTGTTGGCGCGTTCTGCAACACCATTTTGTTGTGGACAGTCTGGTATCGTTTTCTGATGCTTGATTCCACATGTCTTGAGATGTTGCTGAAACTTAGAACTCATATATTCTCCGCCTCTATTACTTCGAAGTACTTTTATTTTCTTTCCTGTCTCATTTTCAACAAGGGCTTTAAATTGTTTGAAATATTGAAAAGTCTCATCTTTCGATTTCAAAAAATATATAAACTGCTTCCTTGTGTAATCGTCAATAAAACTGAGAAAATATTTAGCACCACCTAGAGACGGCTGTTGCATGGGACCACAAAGGTCTGTACCTATGAACCAGACCAAGTACCTCTGTAGCTCTACTACACGACGTTTTGGGAAAAGGAAGTCTACTCTGCTTCCCTTCTACACGTGAAACACACTGCTGAAAATTAGAAGTGTTAACTGAAATGCCATTTGCCATACCTTTATGTAGTAGTTGCATACTTCTGGAATTTAGGTGGCCGAGACGTCTGTGCCACAATTCCTGGGATGATGAGTCGACTGCTGCTGATGCCACCATAGTACACTCCTGTTCCACAGCACAGCCGTTGTCTGACACAGTATCAAGCTGATAGATACCATTAACTTGAGTACCTGTAGCTAAAATTTCATCATTGTCATAAATAGTACATGAATTACTATTAAAAGTGACAACATATCCCTTTTTAGTCATAGCACTGACAGACAATAGGTTAGTACTTAATAATAATAATAATCATTTATTTCAGACAAACGTCCATACATTACATAAAATGAGATAAATTAAAATTAATAACAATCAAAAAATACATTAATAATCATCAAATGTCAAAAATATATCAAAATAATCAATAAACACAAAATCAAAAGTAAAAATAAAAATTCGGAAACAAAAAATAAAAATAATCACAAATCAAAATTTAAATAACAATAGATAATCATTAAAAACTAAAACCACATTAATAAAATCACATTAAATAATAATCACAGGGGCTAGCATGCAACTGTAGCCACCTTCTTAAAAAAGGCGAGTCCCACCGCTCGGACAACACCTTCAGGAGCCCATTCGAACTGCCACGGGTACGGCGCAGAAGCGACGC
Source organism: Sesamia inferens (assembly GCA_037179545.1). Taxonomy (NCBI): domain Eukaryota; kingdom Metazoa; phylum Arthropoda; class Insecta; order Lepidoptera; family Noctuidae; genus Sesamia; species Sesamia inferens. The sequence goes on along the minus strand of CM073945.1, from coordinate 24,427,374 downwards.
ACTCCGTTTTCTTATGATACCGTGGAAATCCTCGGTTCTAGCCTCGGCAAACATCGATGACGCGCTACAAAACCGTGGCAGCCCCAACAGAATCCTAAACGCGTTGTTGTACTGGACACGCAGAGCGTTGTACGCCCGCTGAGTGAAGTTGGTCCACAGGCTACACGTGTAGAAGGTCTGGCAGTATGCCTTAAATAGGGTTACCTTCACCTGCGTAGAACAACGCGCAAACCTGCGAGCCAACATGTTGCAGCGGACCGACAACGCCCTACGCTCCCTCTCAATATCCGCAACATCAGATAAATCCTCAGTGACCCAGTGACCCAGATACTTGAACCGATCCACCTTGGTCAACAGTGACCCACAAAGAGTGACCGGAGGCACAGGTGAGTAGCTTTTAGCCCCCGCTTTAAAGACCATGTATACACTCTTCCTCGGATTATATCTAAGTCCATGGGCCTCCGCGTAGGATTCACAAATGCTCAAAAGTTTACGAAGTGCAGAGAGCGAGGGACATAGCAGCACCATGTCATCCGCGTAACTGATGTTGTTCATACAAACCCTATCAATAGAACAACCGACTTTAGTGCTGCTAAGTTCCCCAATCAACTGGTTCATATACAGGTTGAAGAGACGCGGCGAAGTTAACCCCCCCTGCCTCACCCCGCACTCCAACCCGTATACATCCGAATAAGATCCGGCCCATCTGACACTGTTCCGCTGATGACTGTACCAATACTCAAACAATGATATGACATCATGTGACAATGTCGTCTCGTGTCGCAGCTTGTGCCATAGCTTATCATAGCACACCATATCAAAAGCCTTTGAGAGGTCTAAAAAACATGCGTACACAGGCGTATTCCTAGATGTGTAGTACTGAACAGTTTGCTTAAGGCAGAGGATGGCACTCTCAGTCGACAGACCCGGCCTAAAACCAAATTGAGCGTCATTCAGATTTAGGTGCTCACACAACTGTTGATCAAGCAAACTGTCCAATACCTTACCTATGACTGTTGCTAACGAGATGGGTCTATAATTAGCAATATCAGCAGAATCACCAGTCTTATTCTTAATAACAGGAACAATTACAGTATACATTAAATCGTCAGGCAAGTAACTATGACTCATACACAGGTTGAAGAACAAAGCAAGAACTCTTGGCAGATGTACACCAGCGTACCTCAGATGCTCGATGCTGAGCCCATCATGTCCTGGAGACTTACCTCGAACCATCTTCTTAATAACTGCGGCCACATTCTTGGCAGAGAATCTAATGGCAACTTCCCCAGGACATGCCCCAGCATCCAGCACCCGCAACGCCGATCCGAGCGGTGTCTCGACCCTGAAATGTCGCTGGAAGGCAATGTCCCGAGGCTCAAGTGCGTCACCGATACTCACAGGAAGGCTCGACTCTGGATTCAAGTCTTTTGTACATTTCCAGAAATCCCTAAAGTTCTTGTTTGCATGATGCTCAGCTGTGTTATTCATTTTCATCTGATCTACATTATTTTGACAATATTTCAATCTCGATTTAAATATTTTCCTAGATTCGCGCATATCTTTGAAGACAAGCCCCCTACCAGGCCTACCATGATGTACCCAGGCTTGAAAACAAAGTCGAGCCCTCCTATATGCGCCCGCGACAAACCTGTTCCAACCTATTACCTGTTTATATTTTCTACGGTAAGGTGCACACCTATTACTGCTGCACTCTGCCGCCTTAGACAAAATATTTATTATTTTTTCATATAATTTACTAATATTTAGCTTGTGGGCCTCATCATCACACCTTCCATCGGCACAATGTGTAAACTCAGAAGGAAAATCAATAAGTTTTAACTCTGAATTACAATAATTCTGGTAAGTTTCAATTTGATTATCATTTCTAGTGCCCCAACTTATTCTATTAAAAGGCGAGATACCTCTCTTGGTTTTAGGTAAAATCAGATTCAAGTTACATTCAACCACCAATGGAAAGTGATCAGACCAGTAGACATCATACAGAATAGACACATTAACTATCGAGCGTCTCGCTGAGCCAGTCACCACGCAGTGATCGAGCCAGCGACAACAACCGTGTGAATCACTAATAAACGTATACGTGTCAGGTGGTAAAAGTTCAATATCTACACACGACCACATCTGTTCTGCACAAAAAGTTAATAACTCACATGAAAACTGCTCACCTGGGTGCGCGTTGAAGTCCCCAAGTATATACACGGTCTCCACATCACAACTCTCGATTATAGCGTTTAATTCACTCAAACACTCAGTAAACTCAGTTAAATTCTCAAATGAATCGGTCGGCATATACACAGTTATGACTAGCATCGACTTGTCGTTAATCACTATTTTAATCGCAGCGAGTCGTACACTCTTACACGCTATAATCGACACTGACGGAAAGACTGACTTTCTCCACAACAGAGCAACTCCACCGTACGGCCTACCTCTAACAATCCCGGCTGACGTATCCACAGCAGAATTACCGGTGTAGGAGAACTCGTCATCAATTGAACCCAGGAACGGCAAATCATGCGGAAGTAGCCACGTCTCCTGAAGCGCAACAATGTCAGCCGATCCACACAATTTCCTTACACAATCCACTGAACGAGTGACGCTCTTACAGTTGAAGCTAACAAATTTAGACACGCTATTCTCAACACTCATTAGTAGTAGATGTCATAGTAGCCAACTGCCGATAGGTACGCTGCGCCTTGTTTCGATTAAATTCAACAAAACGGCGATACAGTACCCCATCAGGCCAAAAATCGTCATTTAAAAATATTTCCATTTTCGTTCTAGGAACGTAAACAATGTATGCATTGTAATCCTTAGCCGTTTTCATTTTCATTTTTTCTACATGCACGTCTAGGTTAGTCATATTGTTTACATATGCCTTAATGTCACACACAGACGCTTCCAATGAAACATTGTAAACATAAATTGGAGTCTTATTGACAGCCGCTTTAAAATTGGTATTAGCGTTCACAGTAGCCGTCCCGGCTTTACCTAAAAAACGATTTCTCAACCGCCTCCTTTGAACAAGTTCCCATTCTCCAGTCGGTTTTTGAGTTTTTGCCTCCCCGCTCTGAACAACCTCGGCAAAGCTTTTATTATTAATTTGCTGATCGTCCGGCCGGGCCGTGTGTAGCACATCAACAGACGCGACCGGTGTAGCGGCACGCTCATGACTCACCGCTACTTGGGATGTGCATACCCTCGCCTTCTCACATTTGTGCGGTGATGACGCCAAACCGTCCGTTAAAATACTCGCAGTTTTTATGCCACTACCCTCATTGGATAAAAGTAACGGCTGCTTTTCTGTAGATGATGACTCAGCCGATAATCGTTTTACTGTTTTGTTGTTACTGCAAATTGGAGAAAAACCCATCGGCCCGCTATCACGCTCAACGCTAGATAACAAGCCGGCACCTCTCATGACGTTAACATTACGAGTGAAATTGTTAACAAGCGACGCCTTTTTGAGTGATTCCACCTCGATAGACAACTCTTTCAATTCATTCACCGTTGCATACTCCTTGACAATACGATCTATATCACTTCGCATTTTTAATATGTCTTTTAAGACTCTGGTCACATCTACATGGTCAAATAATACCGGAGGTAGTTTGTGTAAATCTCTGGCAACAAAAATTGGAATCTCCTCGGGATCCAAGTTCTTCAGTATTCCAACAATATCATCAATATTTCTCAATGTTTTGCCCTCCCGTCTTCTTATTTTCTTGCGCTTAGCAGTTGATACCGATTCAAATAGCAAATTCTTAGCCTCTAAAATATCTCCTTCCGAAAATGCACTAACACAGATACTCGCAATACTTTGCTCGTCCATTACTTGTATTTTATTACAAATAAATGATAGCACCTCGTTGATCACGACGTTACAATTAGAACACTTAACAACAGTTGAAGCCATTGCTCGTTTCAATAACTTCCCATACACGCGGGACAGAACACGACGTATCAGCGTCGCGTGCGACGGTAGACTTAAATTAGGCACATAATAAGTATCACTTATTGTCCTTACGCAGTCTTTCAAATTAATCTGCACTTCCCCTAAGCCCGCGGTTGATAACTTTTCACCATTTGCTAAGCTGACATCTACGGATTTACTACGGTTGCACTTCACCATCACTTTTTCATTATTGCATATATGGTTCGTCGCTCCAGAGTCTATGTACCACACGTCACTATTAATTTTCACCGAGAGAGCTGTCAGAAGGGCCTTGTTTCTCGCTGACTTCTTCGCTGGTTTTTTCTGGGTCGGTGGGTCATTCCCTTGGTTTTGTACTTTGGCTGTTCCTTTTTTCTTCGGACAGTACCTTATCATATGTCCCCTGGTACCACAACCAAAACACTTAGATTCTTTCTGTGTGATGAGTGCTGTTTCTTTAGTTTTTTCTTCCCGTCTTTGGGTTTCCTGTAGTAATTTTTGAGATGATATCCGTAGACAGTTTGGTAGTTGAATGCTCAATCGCCATGATTAGTGGATCGTAGTCATCTGTGAGCCCACTCAGCATGATAACTGCAATGAATTCGTCGTCTAGTGGCGATTCAATCTCATTGAGTTGAAGTGAAATCTCTTTTATTTTGTTCAAATAGACTTCGATTGAGCTATTCTCCGACAGCTTAGTACTGAAGAGACTACGCAACAAACCTAGTCTTCTGCTCAGGCCACGTCCCTCATAGGCTTTTTGCAGTATTTTCCACGCTTCATGTGCACTTTTGGCTGCACGAATGTACGGAATTACCGCCGGTGTCACGGAAAGCGCAATGCGAGCCAACGCTTTGTCAACCTTTTTCCTGTCACAATCATTTTTGGGTTCTGCTTCCACGCAATTCCATAATTCCTCGTGGATAAGCAACATGCGCATTGTGAATTTCCACGTTGAGTAGTTCTCTGCACCTTTCAGTTTCTCAACACCGATTTGCCCGATCGCCGGTGAAGCCATCTTTCTTGAATGCCGGGTCACGCCGCGTCGTGCCGGTAATTATTCCAAGTATGATGAATTTTGCCAAAATATGAGTATTTTTCACTTTTACCAACCACTCTCTGCTACCATGTTGGAAATTATCGTGGTAAATGAAAAATACGACGGATATTTCAGCAGATTTATTATAGACCAACCGCGATCACATACTAAAGCGTACGAGACATGAACAAACGAAAAGAGGCGTTGACGTTTCTATTTTTGAACAGTGACATATTATTCCTTCAAGGTTTAGGTTGTGTTTACAAACCAGTAATAATTTTTCCAACAGATAGTCCGGTTAAGTAGTCACGACCTCTCAAGGTCAACTACGAGATGACATATTAAAAAAAATGTGGCAGTCAGATTGCATTTGACTATCGAAGCGAAACAAGCGATAATCGAGAACATCTACAGTGACAACTGCAACGAGTCACTTTTAAATCAACGTAATTGTCATTGAAATAGGGTGGGAGTGTGCAACACTGTGGACTTTTAGTATACCTACATGAATGAATGTTTTCCAGATTCATACTGGACGGAGCGCTACAGCGGGTACGGCTCGACGTGGGCCGGCACGCTGGGCGTCAACGCTGTGTGGCGCAAGGCCGGGAACCTTCCTCCGCGGAGAGTTCTCCTCGCGCACGCGGCCGCCGACCTCACCGCGCCGCCGCACCACGCGCTCGCACTCGCGCGGGCGCTCATCAGGAATACTGCGCTATACACGCATCAGGTACACTTCTGCACTCGCGCTAGCACTCGCGAGGGCGCTCATCAGGAATACTGCGCTATACACGCATCAGGTACACTTCTGCACTCGCGCTAGCACTCGCGAGGGCGCTCATCAGGAATACTGCGCTATACACGCATCAGGTACACTTCTGCACTCGCGCTAGCACTCGCGAGGGCGCTCATCAGGAATACTGCGCTATACACGCATCAGGTACACTTCTGCACTCGCGCTAGCACTCGCGAGGGCGCTCATCAGGAATACTGCGCTATACACGCATCAGGTACACTTCTGCACTCGCGCTAGCACTCGCGAGGGCGCTCATCAGCACTTCTGCACTCGCGCTAGCACTCGCGAGGGCGCTCATCAGGAATACTGCGCTATACACGCATCAGGTACACTTCTGCACTCGCGCTAGCACTCGCGAGGGCGCTCATCAGGAATACTGCGCTATACACGCATCAGGTACACTTCTGCCCTCGCGCTAGCACTTGCGAGGGCGCTCATCAGGAATACTGCGCTATACACGCATCAGGTACACTTCTGCACTCGCGCTAGCACTCGCGAGGGCGCTCATCAGGAATACTGCGCTATACACGCATCAGGTACACTTCTGCACTCGCGCTAGCACTCGCGAGTGCGCTCATCAGGAATACTGCGCTATACACGCATCAGGTACACTTCTGCACTCGCGCTAGCACTCGCGAGGGCGCTCATCAGGAATACTGCGCTATACACGCATCAGGTACACTTCTGCACTCGCGCTAGCACTCGCGAGGGCGCTCATCAGGAATACTGCGCTATACACGCATCAGGTACACTTCTGCACTCGCGCTAGCACTCGCGCGGGCGCTCATCAGGAATACTGCGCTATACACGCATCAGGTACACTTCTGCACTCGCGCTAGCACTCGCGAGGGCGCTCATCAGGAATACTGCGCTATACACGCATCAGGTACACTTCTGCACTCGCGCTAGCACTCGCGCGGGCGCTCATCAGGAATACTGCGCTATACACGCATCAGGTACACTTCTGCACTCGCGCTAGCACTCGCGAGGGCGCTCATCAGGAATACTGCGCTATACACGCATCAGGTACACTTCTGCACTCGCGCTAGCACTCGCGAGGGCGCTCATCAGGAATACTGCGCTATACACGCATCAGGTACACTTCTGCACTCGCGCTAGCACTCGCGAGGCCGGTCATCAGGAATACTGCGCTATACACGCATCAGGTACACTTCTGCACTCGCGCTAGCACTCGCGAGGGCGCTCATCAGGAATACTGCGCTATACACGCATCAGGTACACTTCTGCACTCGCGCTAGCACTCGCGAGGGCGCTCATCAGGAATACTGCGCTATACACGCATCAGGTACACTTCTGCACTCGCGCTAGCACTCGCGAGGGCGCTCATCAGGAATACTGCGCTATACACGCATCAGGTACACTTCTGCACTCGCGCTAGCACTCGCGAGGGCGCTCATCAGGAATACTGCGCTATACACGCATCAGGTACACTTCGGCACTCGCGCTAGCACTCGCGAGGGCGCTCATCAGGAATACTGCGCTATACACGCATCAGGTACACTTCTGCACTCGCGCTAGCACTCGCGAGGGCGCTCATCAGGAATACTGCGCTATACACGCATCAGGTACACTTCTGCACTCCTGGTACCGCCATTCTAATCATATGTAGCGTAAGGCTGAATCTTTCTCTACAAAGACTTCTCCTAATACATACATCAACCATTCTGACCGGACCTCGCACTATAACATTGAAGAGTCCATGCTACACAAATACCACAAATCATTAAGGACACTCCATCGGTGACCCCAACGTGATAATTGTTTGTCCTCAATGATTTGTGGAAGTTGTGTACCATGATGGTTCGTACGGAGGACTGGTCTGAGCGGTTGTGTTGCGATGTGTGCCGGGTACGATGCGTCAAATGTTATTGTGTTGGGAGTTTAGTCGTGGAGATTCTCCAGATAAATCTCCCTCTGGTGCAGCATCGTTAGTCGTGTCGTTGGGCTTAACATTGCATCACCTCACATAATTGTCGTTCTTATTCACTCAGTTTTTTTTTTTTTGAGTGGATAGGCTCTTAATAAGCTAGCGCGCTTTACCAACAACGATTGCATCACTTACCATCAGGCGGGATTGTTCATATTCATCATCATCATCATTTCAGCCGAAAGACGTCCACTGCTGGACATAGGCCTCCCCCAAAGTTCTCCACGACGACCGGTTCTGCGTCTCCCGCATCCAGCGGTTTCCCGCGACCTTCACCAGGTCGTCGGTCCACCTTGTCGGGGGCCTACCCACGCTACGTCTTCCGGTGCGTGGTCGCCACTCGAGAACCCGTCGGCGCCATCGGGCATCGGTCCTACGGGCAATGTGTCCAGCCCACTGCCACTTTAGTATTGCAATTCTTCGGGCTATGTCGGTTACTCTCGTTCTTCTTCTCGTTCATATTCATAAAGACCTGTAAAAAATCCCAATAATTTTATTTAAATGTATACTCTCAGGTAGATGCATCTCACTACTCATGTGCTTGTTCTTATGTACCAGGTGTACCCCGACGAAGGTCACAGCTTTGAGCGCTCCACGATCCACCTTCACAAGACGATGGAGCAGTTCTTCGACGAGTGCTTCGGACCAGTCGAGGTGGCTGACTGGGACACCGGCGGCGTCGGAGGCCTGTTCCCATTCCGAGACTAGTCTTACGATGAGGGGAGTGACCAGGCCTCCCCCTAAATCTACGAATAAATCGACAAAGGAATGGATAATTGAATCGATGTGACTAATCGATCCTTGAGTGCGGATTTTAAGACGATTGTTTTATTCCTGGGTGCTGTTTGGGTCAAGATGGACGATAATTGAATAGTTATGCATTGATCACAATCTGCAATAGGCTTTTAGAATATTATTTGGAAATGAATACCTATCGATTACGTAGTTACTGCAATATTAAAGTTACAGATATTTTGTTGATGTAAAATAAATTGTTTGTGTATTACAATATTTATATTGGTGTTATGCAATAAAATAGTAAAATACTTTTCGCTATTTTGCGTGCATTTAAAAAAGTTTCCTCTAATCGGGTAGTGAGCAATAAAATATTGTGGACGAAATTTTAGAAAATAATGATTTATGTGGCTTGGCAAGATTCGATAAATGTATTAAAATGCCAAATTTTGACTTCCAAGATTTGAAAATTATTAATATTAGAGAGCGTGTTTGTGTCTAAAGAAAATTATTTCGATCAAATTACAAAATTAAGATTTGGGCGTTTCTATTTTTTAGCTAGAAAATCTTGATTACGGATTAATTTATGTATATACCTACATATATGTAAAATATTGAGTAATAAAAAGAAGTTTAAAAATCGGTAAAACCATGTTTTGACCACCAAGTGACTGGGAAAGGTAAATGGCGGGCTGTTTAACAAGATTTTTAGTACCTATTATTAATAAACCGATGTATTAAAATCAGCTTTCATATAGAGACGAGTCTAGTATCGTGAAACTAATTATCTACCAACCTCAATCGCCCGTTTATTCACAACACGACACGCATTCTTTCACAGTTGTATGAAACGTCTTTTCTTAGTGGTAATAACTTTCTCAAATACATTTGTAAACCGTTGTAATGTTTAACATGCTATTGCTGTGCTCTATTACCTACATATTTAAATGGCTGTAACATGGCAAATTGAAATAAGGCGTGAATTAGTTAAAAATGAATTCACGCGATATTACACGTTTTGCGGAAAATAATCAGTAGTTAGGTAGACGTTCATTAAAATTCAGACCTAGGTAGGAGAGGTACCTGTGTACAATAGAAAAAGTTATACAAGATTATTTTTTGTTTATGCGAAACCTGAATATAGTTTGTTCAGAATAAGTAACTGAATCGATTCCAATCATTTTTACACCTTGTTATATTTTTTTCCCAAATACTTACATTTAGAAATCGTTACAGTGTGGTTACCGAGCGCACACCACAGCTGACGGTACTAGGCGCGTGCGCATAGTTGGACTGGGCACTCCCCGCGCCGCTCCGCTGTAGGTGCGGGTGGGCGAGCAGTGCGTTGACCATATTTTTGTTGGGACAACCAAGTAGGGTAACAAGCTCATAACTTTGTGGTTTTTCATGATATCTTTTTGAAATTTTGTACATAGATACGATAGATAATGGTCACGTGTTTCGGGTTTCGAGTAAACAAAAAATAATGTTGTAGATTAGTTATGAGCAACCAACAACAGTAACGATCTATAAATTTGGACAAGATTAAAACATGGTTTTTAGCTCTAAAATATTACAGTAATGGTGCATAACTGTGTTGGCAGTTATAAAATAGATAACAATTTATATTGTGTAAGCCTAAATACGTCGCTAACTATATAAAAATAATAAAAAAACAATAAATGTTTACGATCGTTGGTGTGTTAGAAACAGTATAATTATATCGTATTAATTTTAACTAAAATATTACGTGGATATGGTTTGTGGACAATTTTCGGCAAAAATAATATCGTGCATATGACAAATAAAATAAGTCTTTACTTTTCAATAATTGATGTCTCTACTACCTGATTCTGAATTCACATTAAGTACTTACTAAAACATACATGTGATTTAATTACAAAAAATGATTATGTAATACGACATTCCATTAAAAAATAAGTACGACATTACGTCAACTGTTTCTTCTGAGGCCCAAATTGTCCACAAACTAAAGAAGAGGGATGAAAATTATCCCTGAAAATTTTCTTATGATTACTATAAGGACAAGATAACTTATTTTAGTGTATAATGTATCACCTTTTATCTATCTACTTATATATTTCTATGTCGCTTTCAATGTCAGAAAAGTAGCTTTAAAAGTATACTTAGGCACGTAAATGTCGAAAAGAGATATATATTATTTAGTTTTGACTATTCTAGTCGTAAAATCTAGTCACTTAGTCTAAAATATATATACCTATATACTATATAATTTGGGCACAATGTCTTGATCTCTTTCCAAAATATTGTTATGTCTTTAGGCTTTCATATGTAGTACAATAATGGTTTGTAGTGAACTATTTATCAGTAAATAGTATTTAGATACCTCGCGGCAAGAATCAGACCTATTAAACAGTTTGTTACTTATAACTTGGACAACAACATCCTATGTTAAAGAGCATGATAATTTGTACTGCATATGATTGAAACAAAATATCTGAATGCCAGTAGTTCACTTGCTTGTCACACTCTTCATTATTCAATTATGTGTATCTAAAAGAAAAAAACATAAGGTAATTTGTAAATGTGTGCACTCAATATTGTTATTTATTTGTCGTATTAATTCTTTGTCATATTTAACCTTATGTCGTAAACTGTCGTAACGGCTGGCATTCAAACTTGTCTTCACCTTCTACGCCTTTCTCACTATTTTATATTTTATGATTTCTTTTAAAAAATAGGTTTAAAATATGAATTTGTTAAAAAATAAATAAAATAATATTCGATCGATGTTGAGACTTAAATTATTAAGAATGTGATAGGTGTTTTTAAATAATTTATAATTACTGTAACGATTAATTGGAATGTATTACATTTTAAATGTGTAACCAGTTTGGGTAACATGTAATTAAAATGTAGGTTATTCCTACTATTTGTCCATCAGTATTTTTGTAATTATCGAACAAGATCTTATTAAGTTTTGATATTATAAAGTTTCAAGTTCCAATAATTATATATTTTAATGTAATGATGATAAATTATGTCTATTTATAAATGGAATAGAATAGAAGCAGAGTAAAAATTAAAATCAGCAGCGACCAACAGACCAATGAGGCAGGCTATTGAGATTGAATTAAAGTAAAACAGTATTCTAATAACTATAATCGGAATAAATATTGGCTACATTAAATGATATATAAACTTCGTCGCCAAATCATATATACCTACCTACTTTTGATAAAAGTTGCAAAGTAAAGACATAGATAGGTAATATCATAATTATCAGATAATATCACAAACATCGCCAAAGTGATATTTCCTCGAATACGACAATTCGTTAAACTTTGTCGCGGCTCAGTGGTGACACATAATTTAAGGTATTTATATGAGTACTTAATTCAAGATGACAACATGGCGTCTTGTGAAAATATTATTTAAATTCTAAAAAAAAGAAATGAACTTGGAACTTTATAACATTAAACGGACAAATTCTAAAAACGCTTACTTCGTGCCAATTTTCTACTCAGCCTTTAGTTTGGATCAAGATTTAAAGATCGATATTATACCTACACGGCTACACATCAAGCTATGCGTAACCAGAATATGCTGACTTCTGATTGTACGAAATCAGCTAAAACTGAGCCAACCTATAGATATAATATACCATGTCATCAGAAAAGTAAATATTAAGTAGTACCTACTTCGTATAAATCAGATCCAACCAGAGTGGGTGCAAAATTGGGTCGTCTGTAAGCACCTAAGTGATAGTAAATGGTATATAAAAGGATGCACGTAGTTTTCCGCGATGTATCCCCATAGCTGAGAATCATAGTAGTAATGATATTTGTGGACATGCTCAGGAAAACGGCATTGTTTATGTTGAGACGTTGTTTTTATAAAAAAATATAGAAAAAATTTGTTCCGAAAACTGTTTTCTTATATAAAACCCTCGTCAGTTTTTTTTTATGTTTTTATTTATTTATTTAATTAAGGTTCACCAACAGTTGCTACAGATATTTTACACTTTGTGAATACATACAAATTATTGTCTTAAATCTAACTGCACAGCCAATTAGGTACAGCCAAACACCACATGCTAAGGGCTCTTGTAGTTTTATGAATCCGTGCTTATTTTCTAACTACACTGGATTCGAAATAATTAATACACTAATGACGTCTCACAAATGTCGTTATTGAGTCAGCGTGGACATAAACCTCGCTGCGTTCGTTTACCAGTTTGTACTGCGACGTACAGGTGAATTAGCACCAGACACTGTAAGGCGAATAGGTGGAGTTAAGGGTGTTATGGGTTTACGAGGTGGTCTACGTGGTATTCTGAAGTTGAACCTACATACCAATTGTGGACAGTCCACGGCGTTATTGAACAGTTTATATGCGAATCTCGAATCCTATCCCTTCGAGCTTCCAGTCTTCATTTTGTGGCTGCCTAATTTGTCAAGGTAGGAGAGATGTTTAAAATGCCTTCCTCTTGAGTACCCTAGGTAACGGACTGTTTCTTACCGCAGCGAGTGGGTTGCGTAGTGAGGCCCACGCATGACTGGTGGTCACCCCAAGATGTTCCCCTGGGGGGACGACAAGGAATTTTGCTTTTACTCGTTGTCTCCCTGACTCACACTTGACCGTGATGCATGTGGGTATGTAACTGCCCTCAATAGTTATCGGTTGAGGTACTTGCGATCGCTTAGATACCCTCCGGTATCCGTGGTCATACACTGGCCACTTGAAACGATTAAATCCTCATTGTAAAATGTTTTATGTTTCTTTCTGTCTTGTCATCTGTCAATACTTTTTTAAATTATAAAATATTATGTTTTATTTTATTTTCATTGAGGGATACTAACATAAATGTGGATAAGCTCTAAGTAGCGATAAAACGATATGGTTTTATTATTTGGTGGACATCAATATTACCGGCATATAGTCTACAAAAATAAAACGGTCAATTGGACATGTTGCAATAAGGCTACGAAAAAATGTTCGGGATCTTTAACGCTTCTGGTAAACAAACTTACTTATATTATTATATAGGTACTTAATTATAAACGTACAGATGATTAATTAGATAGCTAGATATACCGACTATATACGTATCTGAACGATCGTTACATTTGTGCGATATTTCAAATAGAAACGCCTTTAGAAAAACATTAGAAGATTTGATGTAGAATGTTAATATGCCGTTAGATATTACGCTATTAGATCCTATTTGCACGAGGATTCCTACTGAATGAAATCTCAAATAAATTGTATAACCGATAGTGTCAGCCTGTCAGTGCGACCGGCCGGCGGCGTAACAATATTTTTATATATCTGTATCCCTCCATGGCGATCCTTAGTGCGAAAATAGGATCCATGGTTCCGTACCATGGGCGAAACCCATATTGACACTCCGAGACAGCACACTCCTGTCGGATCCGGGAGTCCATAATTCTCTCAAAGATCTTCATGGTGTGGGATATGGCCTTTATACCGCGATAGTTGCCACACTCCTGTACCGAGCCCTTGCTTTTGAAGACTGGAATAATACTTAATACTTAGTCTCCATTGTCTCGGGATTTTGCCGGTCAGGAGTACGTGGTTCAAAAAGCTTGTTAACATGCCCACACCGCGAGGACCCATCGCCTTCCAGGCCTCAATGGGGACTCCGTCAGCTCCGACAACTTTCCGATTCGCCATGCGACGAAGAGCCGTATGGACTTCCTCAGGCGTTATCGGAGGCACTAATCCAAGATTTGGAAGGAGTTTCGGTGTCTGCACCTTCTGGTGTTGCTCATTCAGCAGCTCGTGGAAGTACGAGCGCCATCTCTCCTACACCGCGAGGTCTTCGCATAGTAGGTTGCCAACAGGGCCTTTTACACAATTTTATTTGCAGACCCATTATATCTTTTAGTTCAAGAAACGTCCTTAGTGTAACATTAGTTTCTTAGCCACTTTTCTATTTCATGTATTGAATGAACATTTTTTTTTTTTATCGTTTTTACTTTCACAGCGCTGCTCAATATAATGTCATCCCTCAGAACTAAGGGTGAAGTGATAAAACAGTACATAAACCAACTACGCGGAAATAAAGTTTGATTTAATGTTGAGCGAATTACATTTCTTCAAAATGCTCTTGTTATTGTGGTAATAACACTTACTTACAATTATGTCGGGAAAAAATATTGTTACGGGCTAGGGGTACTAAAATACCGGTTAAGGGTTACGAAGTTTATTGGCAACGAAGGTACAGTCGATTGTAGGCAATGACAAGTAGAATGTTCCTGATGTTGCACCGAAGTCTTCACTTACGTCCACGAAGTCCGTATTGTAGACACGCAATAACACTACAGATGTTACTTCACGTAGTACTCACAGTTCTCGTTACAGTTGTCGCAGTAGGTATTCTCAAAGATCGCTTCTTAAGTATCGCTGTTTCGTCTCGGTAGTCAAGTGCAGACTGACTCGGCGTCGGCGTCACGTCGCTATATATAGGCCAGCTGATCGAACATTCCAGAATCGTCTAGACGTAATAATAATAGCGCATAACTTCGAGTACATTCACTAGGTACCTACGGTAATTCCCGGAAACGGGCTTCTAGAAATTTCGATGTCGTCACTTAGTTGACAAAATTGATGAAACCTGTACCATTCGATAGGCCACCTTAAGTCTAGGAATGCGTTTTTATATTACACCTAGACAATGTCTAGGTCTCGAGTTACAGAGCTTAAAAGTTACGCACTGCATGTCACGCGATATTGAACCTTATGCCCTCGACATAAGGTGCATTCGTAACATTGCCCCCTTCTTAGTCGTGCTCGTCCCGAGCATGATTTGATCCATAATAGCAAGCTAGGCGGTCTACGTGTACGATCTTCAGCTTCCCTCTAGGTACTTTCCTTATCCGGTAGGTGACATCGTTTATCCTGGTTACTATCGTGTATGGACCCTCCCATTTGGCTTGAAATTTCGGACTCTTTCCTTTTCTCCTAATGGGATTATGTAACCATACCAAAGTTCCCTCTTCAAATCCGGGCACGTTAGCTTTGCGGTCGTATCGGATCTTCATTTTCTCGCTGGTTTTTAGACCATTCTCTCTCACTAGCTCATGTATTCCATCTAGTTTACGTCGTAGGTCGGCCACATAGTCGACGGCTAGGATAGGGGTATCGGGGGGTGTTCCGGTTAGTGCATCTATGGGTAATCTAATTTCTCGGCCGAAGTTGACTTTCGCCGGTGTACAATTTGTGCTATCATGTGTTGCAGAGCGGTATGACATTAAGAAGAGTGGAATGTATTGGTCCCAATCCCTCTGGTGTTCTTCAACTACTTTGGCCAAATGATTCTCTAGCGTCTGGTTGAATCTTTCGACCATTCCATCTGACTGAGGGTGGTATGGTGTTGTACGAGTCTTATGTATCCCGAGTAGTTGGCAAACCTCTTGAAATAGTGAAGACTCGAAGTTTCTACCCTGGTCGGAGTGTAACTCCAAGGGAACGCCAAATCGACAGAACACCTCGTGAACTAGCTTTTTGGCGACGGTATGAGCTTCTTGGTTGGGTACTGCAAAAGCTTCTGGCCATTTGCTGAAATAGTCTTGCATGACGATGATATACCTATTCCCTTCTTCAGTAATAGGGAACGGCCCAGCTATATCGACAGCAACTCTTTCCCATGGTGCAACAACATTATACACCTTCAGCCGACCTCTGGCCCTCGTTTGCGGTCCCTTTACTGAGGAGCAGGCTACACATTTCCTACACCAGTCCTCTACGTCTTCGCGACAATGCACCCAATAAAATCTTGTTCTCACCTTCTCCAAGGTTTTCTTCACTCCTAGATGTCCTCCGGATACTCCGTCGTGCACCTACTTTAGCACTGATGCGACTTTATCACAGGGGACAACTATCTGTAAGGCGACCTCCTGTCCACTAGGTGATTCCCATTTTCTCTTCAGAACTCCATTATCAATTATCAGGCTGTCCCATTGAGCCCAGTAACTTTTTGCTGTTGGGCTAAGCGCTGATATTTCACTCCAAGCGGGCCTCTGCCCACGTTTCTTCCATTCGATTACTGTCTTCAAGTCACTATCTTCCTTTTGTGCCTCTTCCAATGATCGATTATCCCAGTCTTCATCCAAAGCGTTCACCTGGATAATCCTTACGTTCTCTTTCTTTTCCTGTTTGGCACAATGTCGGCAAGATTCTTCGCAAGGCCGTCTAGATAAAGCATCAGCATTATTGTGTGACTTGCCTTTTCGATGTTCAGTGACAAAGTCAAATTCTTGCAGCTGCTCTATCCACCTTGCTACTTGTCCTTCTGGGTCTTTGAACTGAAGCAACCACTGTAAGGCAGCGTGATCGGTGCGAAGTGTAAACTGTCTCCCAATCAAATATTTCTTGAAGTGTTGTAAGGTCTTAACAACGGCTAGAAGTTCTCGGCGGGTAACACAGTAATTTCTTTCTGGCTTGGAAAGACATTTGCTGAAATATGCAATAACGACCTGCCGATCTCCTTGTGTTTGAGAGAGAACTCCTCCAATACCAACATTGCTGGCATCTGTGTCTATCAAAAATCGGCCTTCCCTACTAGGGTAACCTAATACAGGAGCCTCACACAAGTGAGTTTTCAGTACCGCAAATGCCTGTTCGCAGTCAGAGTTCCATTGAAATTGACACTTTTCCTCTGTTAAACGATGCAATGGTTTCGCTAACTCGGAGAAATTCTTCACAAACCGACGGTAATATGCACACAGACCCAAGAAAGAGCATACCTCAGTTTTGTTACGAGCGGTAGGCCACTTCGACACGGCGTTTATTTTTTCTGGGTCTGTTCGAATTCCTTGCGCCGAAATAATGTGTCCTAAGTATCCAACCTCTTTCTGGAATAGAGTACACTTACTAGGACTGAGTTTTAAATTTGCTTCACGCAGTTTTTGGAATACCTTCTCCAAATTCCGTAGGTGCTCTTCGAAGCTTCGTCCCATAATGATGATGTCATCCAAATAGACCAGGCATGCATCACCAAGCAACCCCACCAAAATGCGCTCCATTAGGCGCTCGAATGTAGCTGGAGCATTGCACAGTCCAAAAGGCATAACATTGAATTGCCAGAGACCGTTCCCAGGACCAGTGGAGAAAGCGGTCTTTTCTTTATCCTGCTGACAGATTTCCACCTGCCAGTATCCACTTTTGAGGTCAACTGTGGAGAACCATTTCATGCCACTTAGCAAGTCCAAAGTGTCATCTATACGTGGCAGAGGATAACTGTCCTTTTTCGTGGCATCGTTCAACATCCTGTAGTCAACGCAAAACCTTGTACTGCCATCCTTTTTCTTGACTAGGACAACTGGAGATGACCAAGGGCTGGTAGATGCTTCGATAATCCGATTTTTCTCCATATCTCTTAACATTTCCGTGACTTCCTGTTCTCTTGCAAAGGGGATACGACGTGGTCTCTGTCTTATCGGCTGTGTACACCCGTATCTATATGGTGTTTGACTAGCCCGGTCCTTCCCACGTCACCGTCGGTCTTCGAGAAGATGTCATGGAAGTTATGCAACAGTTGTTTAACTTTGTGAGTTTCGAACTTGTTTAAATTGCCCTTACAATTTTCGAGTAGTGTCGATACGTGTTCCTGCCACTTCTTATCACGTTCCTTTTCGTGCACCTCTGTTTTTTCTCAAAGATGCTACGTGATCGCACACACCCACCACGCAATTCTTTTCAAGAATTATTTCTTTGTTACTAACATTGATGATGCGTACTTTTGGTTTATCAGAAATCATTATCAGTGTCCTTGCTGTTATCCAGTCTGGGTGATTTTCAGAATCTTCTATTATAATGCAACGTTTACGGCATCCTATTGGTGATAGTCTAATATCAACTAAGGTTTCTGATCTTGGTGGTAATACCGTTCTCCTTAAACAGTACACAGGTCCTTGTTTTCCACCTTGAAGAAATACTTCTTGTTCTGTAAAACCCAATACCCCTTTTGCCACATTCAGGACGCACTGCTGTTTCTTCAAAAAGTCCAGTCCTATTATGCAATCATCTGTAATATTCGCTACTAAAACAGGGTGCGTGAATGTCTTATCACCCATTTTCAAGGTCACATTCGTTTCACCAAGGACGAGCACTGGTTGGCCGGTGGCGGTTTGTAATCGGCATTGTGAAGACCCTCTTTTCCATGCTATGGTCCGAGGAAATAGCTCCGGCCGTGCAATAGTTCTTGATGCACCAGTATCCAATGTGAAACTGCATGACTTACCATTCAGTTCTCCTTCTATAATAAGACTGTTTCCGTCACCCATTTGTGATACTGTTATAATGGGGGCTTCACGTCGACCAGCCAGTACTCGCCCCTTAGCCCTGGCTGTTCTTAGTTTAAATCCTCGGGTTCCACCTGTGTCCCAGAAGTACTTCTTCCTTTAGACTTCCTGGGACAATTGATCCGAATATGCCCCTTTTCGCCGCACTCATAGCAGGTTGGTCCTTGCCGAGTTTTTATTATTGGGGTTGTTACCTCACGAATGCGGTGGTGTTGTCGGCTGTCTTGACGTACTGCTTCCACCTCCAGAGCGTGTGTCAAGGCTGCCTTAAGAGTCTGATGGTGACCCAGGTGAACTGCAGCCCTTACTTCCGCATCTCGGATTCCATCAGTAAACGCTTGCACCGTAGTAGTATCGAATCAATCCCGGTGTTGATACATACGCCCTCCGAACAATACGTTCTACTTCCGTTGCCCATTGTTGCAAACCCTCACTGCTCTTCTGTGTGCGGTCGCGGAGTTGAGCCCTGTAGACATGTTCGAGGTGTTTCTCTCCATATCTAGACTCCAACGCTTCTAACAGACAGGCTAAGGTATTGCAATCGCCGGAAATGTTCTCGAGGATTTGTACCGCATCACCACGCAGAGCAAGCGTAAGAGCGGTTACCGCTTGATTGTCGTCCCAGTTGTTAGCTGTTGCGACCTTTTCGAATTGAAGGCGGAAGGCCACCCATGACGTTGTTCCGTCAAAATGGGGTACTAGGAACGTCGGCAAAGCACTGGGTACAGGAATCACACCTTTAATACCTCCTTTTTGTACTCTTTCTATTTCTTTCCCAAACTCCATGATGGTATTGTCCAGTTTCTCGAAACGCGCATCATGATTGTCTATGCGCGTATCTTGCTGGTCCATACGCGCATCTTGTTTGTCTATGCGCGTATCTTGCTGGTCCATACGGGCATCTTGTTGAAATGTTTTTATTCTAAGTTCGTTGACTTCTTCTTTGGTTTTATCCCATTTTTCATTTAATTCTAATATCAGTTGCTGGGATTCCTTTATTTGTGACTGGGTTGCTGCCTGGGATTGTTTTATTTGAGCCTGGGATTCTGCTACACTTTTAATCTGCGCCTGGGTTTTTTCTATTTGTGCCTGGGTTGCTGCCTGGGATTGTTCTATACTCAGCTTTATTTGCGCCGTCAAGTGAGCCAGTAACGCCGAAAAATCGGGTCCGCTGGCTCCGGGAGTTGTGGTGGTAGTAGGCGAACTCACATTCGTCGGTGTTATGACGGCCGCATCTACTCCGGGTGCAGGGGCACTAACCGATTCTTCCTCTTGACGCGCCAAATCCATCGCTGTTTGTCGTCGCGTGCGAACTCTTTCGTCTTCCCTTGGCGTGACCGGCATCCCACTTCTGACACCAATTGTTACGGGCTAGGGGTACTAAAATACCGGTTAAGGGTTACGAAGTTTATTGGCAACGAAGGTACAGTCGATTGTAGGCAATGACAAGTAGAATGTTCCTGATGTTGCACCGAAGTCTTCACTTACGTCCACGAAGTCCGTATTGTAGACACGCAATAACACTACAGATGTTACTTCACGTAGTACTCACAGTTCTCGTTACAGTTGTCGCAGTAGGTATTCTCAAAGATCGCTTCTTAAGTATCGCTGTTTCGTCTCGGTAGTCAAGTGCAGACTGACTCGGCGTCGGCGTCACGTCGCTATATATAGGCCAGCTGATCGAACATTCCAGAATCGTCTAGACGTAATAATAATAGCGCATAACTTCGAGTACATTCACTAGGTACCTACGGTAATTCCCGGAAACGGGCTTCTAGAAATTTCGATGTCGTCACTTAGTTGACAAAATTGATGAAACCTGTACCATTCGATAGGCCACCTTAAGTCTAGGAATGCGTTTTTATATTACACCTAGACAATGTCTAGGTCTCGAGTTACAGAGCTTAAAAGTTACGCACTGCATGTCACGCGATATTGAACCTTATGCCCTCGACATAAGGTGCATTCTTAACAATATGTTTGATAGCACTTGACGTAGCGAATTCGAAATCCGTATGAATTTTAAAAGGTTTCCATTCAACATATTTTGTATTTAAAATATTGAATATGGCATAGTAGGAAGTTTCTTTTATGTCTCATTAAAGTAAATAAATTTTTAAGCTATTGCATAGCTTCTATCGCGGGCCTTGAGCGCGGGGACCGAATCCAGAAATTCCGTAACGAAAAAACCTCACGCTCCCCACTCCGACGGGCACGGAGGTGTGGCTTGAAGAACGTACATCGTCTAACGTCGTTTCAGTTCGGCAGTCTTCGGCACGGTATGTTTGTGTGCGTGCGACTACATCTTTTGAAAACAATTTATAGATTTTCAAAAAGAGCATGCATGTTGCAGGGCGCGAACTCAGTTCTACACACTTGCCATGTTACTGATAGTCGCGATGTGCTAAACTTGCGATTAATTTTCTCTCTGAAATAGGTCTTCTATAGAGATATGTCATAGACGTCATCGACGTTGTCATGGCTACCTTAAAAACTTTTCATAAAATTAATTATTAAGTACTTTTATTCAAATTAATTTAGTAGTGTTTTTATAAAATAGCTTTTTTTTAACGGAAAAGCTAAGATGAATGTCCCGCTAATTTTTCATTGGACTTTTAAATTATTTATAGTGTTGTTTACTAAATAAAAGCGCGTGATTTATAGAGTAAAAAGTGCTCACGAGGCCGTTTTTTCAACTGTTATTGGCGATATCCGCCATTATTGTGAAATATTTTTTTAAAGAATTTCTATAATTTGTTACACGTGTTATTGGCAAAATTGTGGTATCTATCCACAGGGACCAGATCAAGAGTTGAAGTTGAAGTTTTTATTAAATAAAATATTACAGAAAGATGTCGGTGAACAATGTTAATACGAGTAAGTACATTTAAGTGTACGAGTTGTAATATTGTTATCTCCGAAACGAAACAACGAAAGTTTAATAAAAATATGCTCGTCGGCTTTTTCTGAGGAAGACATTGATGAGGCAAAAAAGTTATTGTTTGTTTCTACGAAGACAAGACAAAAACATGTATCGAGGCGTAAGAACAAAAAGCAGAAAGACCTAAAATATACGATTACGGTGTTTAAAATCACGGATCCCGAACAATCCCAGTTTTTGTGGCATATGACCTTCACAAATTGCCACCAGTTTGCTTTGACTACGTAGAACGTACGTAAAGAAGTTGATGAAGGATTTATTAATTCTACGGTCAGATGTTAACGCAATCAGAAGTGATTATGTTACTAAAGATCAGCTCGAAAATATTAAATTGATAACAAATAATTCGACACCGACGCCGTTCATCATCAACAACCTTTTTATCGTCCCACTGCTGGACACAGATCTCCTCTCATACAGAGAAGGATTGAGCGTAATCACCACGCTTGCTCAATGCGGGTTGGCGATTTCAGACTTATAAAGCCCAGGTTTCCTCAAGATGTTTTCCTTCGCCTTCAGTCATTGGTGTCCAAGATATACTTAGAAAGTACATATAACTTTAGAAAAGTTACATTGGTACTTGCCTGACCTGGAATCGAACCCGCGCACTCATACTTGAGAGGCTGGTGTTTTAACCACTAGGCCACCACGACAAAACAGTGGGGTATATTGAAAAAGAACCTCGGAGTCTTTGAGTATATTTCGTGGTGCTCCCTGTGCGCCGTTTCCGAGTCAACGAAATACCAGTTGGTGGAGTCATAAGGATACTATAGCTGTCTTGCCTGCCCCTCAGTGCCCAGCCGGTCTTGCGATTGCACCGAAACAGCACACAATGACAGAGATTATAAGTAATAGCATAGACAGACCTTACGGAGGAATTGCCCTATTGTAGAGGAAGTCCGCTTTCTCAAAGGTATCAGTGTTGTTGTGTAATAGTGATCGTTTAGTTCTCACACGGATCGTTCTATGTTAGTTTTCTCATTTTACATGCTTACTGACTCGAGTGATAATATAATAGATTTCATGGGTTTTTTCTTTATTTCTTTATTTTTTGGCTTCGCACGGTTTGTGCATTTAGCCAATGCCACGTAATTATGAATTATTCATGTCGAAAAAGACGGCCGCGTGACCCGTCTTACGAGTGAGGTTTGGGACAAAGTCATGATGTGGCCACTATGCAGCGATATTTCACTGTTCTTTATGAACTATTTACTAAATGCACTTTTTACTACATAAATCACGCACTTTTATTTAGTAAACAACACTATAAATAATTTTAAAAGTCCAATGAAAAACGAGCGTGACACTCAACTTGACTTTCCCGCCAAAACTCAGGGTGCTGATCACGAAAATGATTTCATTTTTGAAATCCACGATGGCCGACATCATATTTCATGACATTCTGACATGGATGTGATAACGAACATGACGTCATTTTTAAGCTATTGCTTAGCTTTTTTCTATCTCTTTATCAAAGTCGAACAGAAAACATTGAATATAGTTTAGTCGCTTAATCGTCACCATTTTTCGCACTCTTTTGATGACGTTGCTGGTAAAAAATAAATAAATTACAAAACAGAAAGAAAACTTGAATAAATAAATAATTATAATTGCAAGTTATAGTTGATAAAAAAAAAGGTTATGCAATAGCTTTACCGCGGCAGTCTCCGAGTGCCACACGCCTTTTTTTTATAGAAATAAATTCTGTTGTTACTACATACTTATTCTTTGATTTTTTCATTTCCGTCATTTGTGTTGATACACGAGTGCAACTTAGTAACTAACTAGTTCCGGAACGTGTAACAAAAATAAATTCCCGTACCTACCATGTACATACCACATTGCTTAATTTCTGGTCAAGTGTGAGTCAGGGAGACAACGAGTAAACGCAAAATTCCTTGTCGTCCCCCCAGGGGAACATCATGGGGGGACCACGAGTCATGCGTGGTGAGGCCTCCATATCACATTGCAATATTCCTGGACGCTTCTTATAATTAATTTCTATGTATGTATGTGGGCGTAGAAATACCTTCCCGTTACGAATGACAAATCCAAGCATTCGTTAGGATCAACAGGTTATATTCTCAATACACGCGATCCGCCCCGGCTTCGCACGGGTGCATGTATTATACATATAAACAGCTTCCTCTTAAATCTATCTATTTAAAAAAATCGCATCAAAATCCGTTGCGTAGTTCCAAAGATTTAAACATACATAGGGATAGAGAAAGCGACTTTGTTTTATACTAAACATAGTGGTCGCCCGCACCTCCGCCCGCGTGGGCCTCGGTAACTGTTTACATCCTCGGCCGGCACAGGGTACTTGTAAGGTCTGAACCGTCTACATGTTATACCTGCTGGCCACAACTCATCGCTTAAGAACATGTCTAACTTGTAATTGCAAACTAACATTTTACACGCATTGTATTCTTTTTCGGTTTTCATTTTAATCTTTTGTAAAACAACGTTTTCGTTAATCTTCGAAAACACATACTCCAAAATATTTTTATCCAATGTACCTATCTTTGTGTAACCCCCCTCTAACTCGTGGAACATATTGTTACGAATGCACCTTATGTCGAGGGCATAAGGTTCAATATCGCGTGACATGCAGTGCGTAACTTTTAAGCCTTATAACTCGAGACCTAGACATTGTACAGGTGTAATATAAAAACGCATTCCTAGACTTAGGGAGGCCTATCGAATGGTACAGGTTTCCTTTGCCTGTTTTCTTTGGCAGAATGAACGCAATATTATGTTGGATAGTGTACAAGTTACATCCGGAGTCGTTTATTATACGGACCTTGTAGAAACTAGAACCAATTTCCGTGCGTTCAGGCGCTTTTGCCATACCTATTATTGGAATCAATTGTAACAGCTAATACCTACTTAGGACCCATTAACTTAATCAAATTTTATTCCGTGGTGTTTGGCAATCTGGGCTTCTCCCAGTTGCAATAAGTCAGAAACCGCTTGCATGAAGTGAACCTTCATTCCCGAAGACCGCTACGGGTACCACCTATAGCAATGCACAATCGTAGGATTCGATATCAATGGGCTCTTGAACACAGAAATTGGGCAGAAGAACAATGGCGTTTCGTGTGCTTTTCTGATGAGTCTCGTTTTGGTATGAGACCGGATACAAGACGTATACGACACTGGAGAACCCCTGGACGCCAACAACGATTAAAATCCTGCCAGGAAGTCCATCCTTATAGTGGTGGAACCATCATGGTATGGCGGGTATTTGGATCGGCGGAAGAACTGAGTTGATTTGGATCAGAGGCAACCTCAACGCTCAAATTTATGCTGAGACGATTGTATCAGACGTCATCGTTCCTCTACAAGTGCAAATCGGTCCCTTATTTCAGTTAATGCATGATAATGCACGACCGCACACCGCAAGAGTTGTAAGACAGACTCTCGCCGCAGCTAACATCAATGTCCTGCCCTGGCCTGCTCAGTCGCCAGACTTGAACCCGATTGAGCATGCATGGGATATGCTACAGAGAAGAGCTCTGCCGAATATGGAGGGTATCCAGTCGCAAGAAGACCTTTTTTTGTTGTTGCAACGAACATGGGCGGCCATTCCACAGCGTGATTTGGATGAACTCATTTTGAGTATGCCAAACCGATGTTCTTGTGTTGTTAGTGTTCGCGGTAGAAACACGGATTATTAATTGTTTAAGTTACCCAATAAAATTTTAGAGAAAACTGTTATTTCAGTCTTTTTTTGAACTTTTGTGTTAGTGGTTCAAATGTCAAATATCCCTTTATTAGGAAAATGGCAAATTTCTTTATTAATGCAAAGGTGACTTGGTTTATCGTTACTGTGACAAACGAAAACACTTTATTTGATGAATCCTTAAAGAAAATTTTAATTAATATCAATCAAGAGAAAAGTTATTGCAAAAATATATGTTGATCCCTAGACACTTTTGATGTGTGTATTTCCGGAACCAGCGGATCCGATTTTTCGTCGTTACTGGCTCACTTGACGGCGCAAATTAAATGCATAGTAGCAGAATCCCAGGCAGAAACCCAGGCACAAATAAAACAATTCCAGGCAGCAACCCAGGCACAAATCATTAAAAGTGTAGCAGAATCCCAAGCAAAATCCCAACAATTAGTATTAGCATTAAATGAAAAGTGGGAAAAAACCAAAGAAGAGGTAAACGAACATAAAATAAAATAAAAACAGCACAGCAAGATACGTGCATAGACCAGCTGATGCTCGTATAGAGAATCACGATGCGTGTTTCAAGAAACTGGACAATACCATCATGGAGTGTGAGAAACAAATACAGTTTCTCCATAAAGCTGTGCAGAAAGGAGGTATTAAAGGTGTGGTGTGGTACCTGTACCCAATGCTTTGCCGACGTTCCAAGTACCTCACTTTGACGGAACAACGTCATGGGTGGCCTTCCGCCTTCAATTCGAAAAGGTCACAAAAGGCAACAACTGGGACGACGATCAAGCGGTAACCGCTCTTACGCTTGCTCTGCGTGGTGATGCGGTACAAATCCTCGAGAATATTTCCGGCGATTGCAATACCCTAGCCTGTCTGTTAGAAGCGTTGGAGTCTAGATATGGAGAGAAACACCTCGAACATGTCTACAGGGCCCAGCTCCGCGACCGCACACAAAAGAGCAGTGAGGGTTTGCAACAATGGGCAACGGAAATAGAACGTATTGTTCGGAGGGCGTATGCATCAACACCGAGATTAATTGATGCTACTACGGTGCAAGCTTTTACTGATGGAATCCGAGATGCGGAAGTCAGGGCTGCAGTTCGTGTGGGTCAAGGACCAACCTGCTATGAGTGCGGCGAAAAGGGGCATATTCGGATCAATTGTCCCAGGAAGTCTAAGGGAAGAAGTACTTCTGGGACACAGGTGGAAGCCGAGGATTTAAACTAGGAACAGCCAGGGCTATGGGGCAGGAACTGGCTGGCCCTTATTACCTAACAGTATCACAAGTGGGTGAGGGAAACAGTCTCTTTATAGAAGGTGAACTGAATGGTAAATAATGCAGTTTCACATTGGACACTGGTGCGTCAAGAACTATTGCACGACCGGAGCTATTTCCTCGAACCATAGCATGAGAAAGAGGATCTTCACAATGCCGATTACAAACTGCCACCGGTGAGCCAGTACTCGTCCTTGGTGAAACGAATGGTACCTTGAAAATGGGTGAAAAGACATTTACGCATCCTGTTTTAGTAGCGAATATTACAGATGATTGCATAATAGGACTGGACTTTTTGAAGAAACAACAGTGCGTCCTTAATGCAGCAAAAGGAGTATTGAGTTTTCCAGAACAAGAAGTATTTCTTCAAGGTGCAAAACAAGGGTCAGTGTACTGTTTAAGGAGAACAGTATTACCACCAAGATCAGAAACCTTAATAGATATTAGATTTTCACCAATAGGATGCCGTAAACGTTGCATTATAATAGAAGATTCTGGAGATCACCCAGATTGGATAACAGCAACAACACTGTCGATGATTTCCGACAAACCAAGAATACGCATAATCAACGTTAGTAACAAAGAAATAATTCTTGAAAAGAATTGAACGGTGGGTGTGTGCGATAATGTAGCATCTTTGAGAAAAATAGCAGCTGGCCTATATATAGCGCCGTGACGCCAGCGAAGAGTCAGCAAAATTCGATCCAGCCATCCCTTGCTGTTCTCTCCAGCGACGCCCTAAGCCGAGGTCCGTACCCCGCAGGGGGTGCCCTTAGTGCGTAGTCGCTTAGTTTTTAGTAGCCCTGGCTGGAGGCTTTAAATTCATTTAAGGCATCCACAGGAAAGTCCGGTTAAGTAGTCACGGCCTCTCAAGGTCAACTACGAGATGCCATATCAAAAAAAAAAAAAGCGAAGAGTCAGTCTACATTCGACTAGCGATACGAAAACAAGCGATACTTAAGAAGCGATCTTTGAGAATACTACTGCGACAACTGTAACGAGAACTGTGAGTACTACGTGAAGTAACACCTGTAGTGTTATTGCGTGTTTACAATACGGACTTCGTGGACGTAAGTGAAGACTTCGGTGCAACGTCAGCAACATTCTGCTTGTCATTGCCTACAATCGACTGTACCTTCGTTGCCAATAAACTTCGCAAACCTTAACCGGCGTTTTAGTACCCCTAACCCGTAACAATATGTACGAAACATCTAAAAAAATATCTAAAGTAGAACTTTATAAAACCTTCTAGGTATCGGAAAATTATTTAGAACTTGATGGCTTGAACAGTTATTAAAAAAACGTACTAAATATTTTCTATTAAGCATATTTTATATTAAGTATTTCTTAATATATATATATCCTGAATTTATATTCCTTCAGATAAAAAAAGAATTTGTAGGTATCACATAGGTAATAAAAACCCAGATCAATGAACGTAATGTATTGAACGCGTGTAAGTGAGTAGGTAGGTACATATACCTAGTAGGGGAGCCCAAGAGGGGATTTCAGGATTTACTAATATTAATATACAGATTAATATACCTACAGTAAGATACCTTGTACCCGGCTATTTACTTCCACCAGATATGAGCCTCATTTATAAGGACGCCCGTCAAGGATAAAGGATCAGATTAGTAAAAAACAATTGTTCATTTGAAATTCTCGGGCGCGTCAGATTAAAGTAGAGTGAGTTAGCCACATTCTAAAACGTGTATATATACCTCTAATCTGACAATTTAAGGGAGACCTAAAGAAAGGGGAGGGCTACAAAGTTGAAAAAAAAACGTCGTCAAGACATTCTCGAGTGTGGTTATTTTTTTTTATTTTTTTTTTATTATGAAGGGAATAGATCAACTTTTACGAGAAATATATAATCTGACGATTTCCGCAAGCCGCAGTAATAAAAATTAATCAATATAGTTTAATTCGTGCAACTACGCAATGCCTGTATTCCCCTCTCCGCGTTTCTATTCCTCTCTCACTTTATCTCTATATATTGCTCTTTTGGAGGAGGAATCTTCTTAGGTAGAATAAAACTGCGTGTCCGATATGATCTGTGTAATTCGACTTCAAAACCCCTGCTTATTATATCTACATTTTTTATGGCACAAGTTGCGGTATGACTAATTATTTACAATTATAAAATACAATATTATTACTCTTTAACCATTGAACTATATTACTAACGTATAGAACAGACACCACGAACCAAAAATTTGCCTTCATTTTGGTATGAATTTGAACTCAAGTTCGCTGCAGCGCTAAAAGAATAGTTATGTCATCTAACCAAACTAATAAAACACGCAGCGCTTAATAGCGTACAGTGTACAGTTTTCTCGCGACCAATGGCGTTCAAGTCGCTGCCATAGATTTTGCAAAGCAGAAGTGACACAACTTTTGTACCTACTACTATTATAAAATTTACTGTTTTGTTTATTTATGTTCTGTGATCTAATATACTAGTCTATCTTATCATTAATTAAATAAATGAAGTGAAATAAAAATTCGTTGCAATTTAATACACTTTATTTATTACACAAATTCCAAATAAATCAACACAAATTATTAGGTATTTAATTGCCTTTAAACAATATAAGTTTAGTGAGTTTTTGGCGTTTGCTCGTACAATCATTTGTTATCTTTGCCTCGTGGTGCAATCGAACAGTTGTATATTTGTTTATTATTGCACGTATTAGATGTACTCTGTGATTTAATGTAGAAGGTTGGTCAAATGAATAACCAAGTAAACAAACGAATACGTTTGAATCCAAACTGCATTGATGAGATCTTGAAGGCTGAAATTAAATAAACATATTTATTTTTTCAGCGAATATAATAAAACTGTTTTATTATAAACTATTAGGTATTGTCTATCGCTTTTGAACATGTTCCCGTCAAAATATTAATATAAACAATATTTTTATCTCATAATTCATAATATACACTATTAATTTTTAGGGTTTCGCCTTATCCGTCCGTCATTAATCGTGATGTCGCGTCACGTTGTATTTTCTAGTAGCAATTGTTATGAATGATTGATTCAATTATTAGTTTACCAGTTATGACAAATTTTCGTAGACAATTTTGGGATTTCGTTTTTTTTTTACTTTTGACTACATAAATATGATCACTAAAGGGTACGGATAGAGCCCCATTTTATTTGTACTAATTAAAAATTAGTAGTGTATGTACGTACATACTAGCATATAACAAAGTAAGAAATATAAGATATCTACTAAACACAAAATTTAATAGAAATTATGTAGATATCACACTTACCGATACTAGTATGGTGTTTTTATCGCATGGTACAGCAGTTTTCTTCAGATAAACTCGACCTGTTTTTGTATAATGCTTATCCTCATCCTTAAAGTGCAACGAACATATATATGTATGATGAGTCGGAAGCCATGTTTCTTCATTCCGATTATTTTGCACAAATTTTATCCAAGTTTCTCTTTTCTCATGACCCGGCCGTAGAAACCTTCAAAATTATTTAGGTTAAAGTCACAATTTACTTATTTTAAATCTATTCTACACAATAATAAATGACACTTATATTATTGACATACTAAACCACAAAATAGGTACAAATGTATGTTGCGTATCTGCGTCTTTTGTTTTCATTACTCTATGATTAGAATTGCAAAATGGCGGCTCCCGGCACCACGATTCTCGTGAGCATTGTTACATCGAAAAATTTTGAAATCAAAGAATTTCAAATGTTTAAATGTCTACTTACCGATGAAATGTTAAGCCATCACTTTTTTTTGATGTTCTGGAGTGTTTACGGCAGTCTTTAAGAACACAACCAGGCATTTTGATGTTGTTATTTATGCGAGCCAAACACGACTATTCTCTACGGGCGTTGGATACTCACTGGATAGCTGCGGTACAGTGTACCCCAATGCGTGGCACAAAATCGAGCAACGCGTTGACTCCTCTATACGTAGTAGTAATACCTCAGTGTCTTTAACACGCGCCGCGTCTCGGAGAGGGGCGCGGGGCACCGCTGGCCCGCGCTGTGAATCTATAAATATAGTTCGACGCACTGAGTGATCCAGCCGTCCCTTGCTGTTTTCTCCAGCGACACCCTAAGCCGAGGTTCGTACCCCACAGGGGGTGCCCTTAGCGTGTAGTCGCTTAGCTTTTAGTAGCCCTGGCTGGAGGCTTTAAATTCACTTAAGGCAGCCACAGGATAGTCCGGTTAAGTAGTCACGACCTCTCAAGGTCAACTACGAGATGCCATATCAAAAAAAAAAAAAAATAAGTCGTTCCTTTCCGTCGAGGGCCGCCCGCCGTGTCAAGATCTCCGCTGCGATGCGCCAACTTCGTGTGTCGTCTTCGCGCCAAGATTCCGCTGCGATGTATCCTTCGTGTGCAGTCTTCGTATACATATCTCCGCTGCGATGTAACCTTCGTGTGCAGTCTTCGTGTACAGATCTCCGCTGCGATATACCAACTCCGTGTGTCAAAAACGTACTTACGAGTGATGTCGTTGAACCCACGCAACGCATCACGTATCATATTCCTTTGACAGTAAACGCCTTTTTCAAGGCGGCCTCTTGTTCCTTTCAACAGTAGGCCTAGTATGAGTTTTCAATACGAAACTCGTTCGATCGTATCGAGCGCGTTTGGCGCTCTCATTGGTTGAGAGTTCTTACGACCTTGAAGCGGGCCAATCGCTGAGTCAAACGCGCTCGATATCGGCGAACGAGTTTCGTAATGAAAACTCATACTAGGCCTACTGATGTGTCAAACGTATAGCGTCTCTCTCGAGACGGCGTTGTTCGATTATTCCTGAATGGATGATGTCAAAACGTATTGGTAATAAGGTGTTGTTGGTATTCCTTGGTAACTGGTAACTGTTTGGAGGTACGGTAATTCTATTTGTGCTGTATGTATGTTCCTACACTCTCATTCCGTCTTCACTCGTTTCGGTTACCATTACAGCTGATCACAGAGACTCGTTCACATCGAGCATAATTATATCCAATAGAGTAGTAATATGAGCCGTGAAATTCCGAAACATATCTGCGATTTGTCACTTATAAATAACAATTCACGATTGCACTAAAACAATACCGCACCAACTACTGACCTGTGTGTACGTCTCCCGATATTATTGAAAATATTTAAAGTATTTTTATTGTACCCTATAATGTCGTGTTGTTCTATTCGGTGGTGTGGAAGAAACAGCAAGACATCGAAATATAAAACTATAGAGATGGAATCTCCTTTTATCTTTAAGTATATGTATAAAAAGGGTTCCCCCTTCCCCTCTAATTTTTGAAAAATAATATGTACGAAACATCTAAAAAAAATCTCTAAAGTTGAACTTTTTAAAACTTCAAAATTTTTTGAGAGACTACCTCAAAAAAGGTGACACGCAGTGCGGCCCGACCCCCCTTTGCTACGCTGTCTTAAGTGTTAGCGTCACTTATTGTTACGGACGGAACCCTACACTGAGCGTGGCCCCTAAAGTATCCCCTAACCGCTTGGTTTTTGTATGCCTGGTAGCGTTGTCTATGATGCCGTACACAGAGTATTACAAACTCAACCACACTCACTCTCACACTTATACATAATATTGACTTTTTTGCTAGGCATGCGTGTGTCATAGTGAGTAGTGAGAACAATATACACTGAATATTTAATAAAAGGCAGTTGTTGTGTGGAATTGCAATTTATTATCTTACACAGATATTATCACTTATGTTACATTTGTCTATTCTAGCCCCGGAATAACTGCGTCCTGCAGGCATAGCACCCCCCTGTTACCTAAAAACAGAGAAAATAACATTAGTATCATCATCAACCTTTTAATCGTCCTACTGCTGGACGCAGGTCTCCCCTCTCATACAGAGAAGAATTGAGGGTAATCACCACGCTTGCTCAATGCGAGTTGGCGATTTCAAGACTTAAAGTCCAGGTTTCCTCAAGTCGTGGTGGCCTAGTGGTTAAAACACCAGCCTCTCAAGTTTGCGTGTGCGGGTTCGATTCTAGGTCAGGCAAGTACCAATGTAACTTTTCTAAGTTATATGTACTTTCTAAGTATATCTTGGACGCCAATGACTGATCAAGGTGAAGGAAAAGAACTTGAGGAAACATTACTATATGACAAAATAATTATTACGACATTTCGAAGATATGTTTTAATGAAAACATAAAACTATCTATGCAATAACACACTAGTGCGGCAGCTGCAGGAGCAGAAAAGCTCAAAGGATGCAAATATAACAACCTCATGGGACTGGTTGGGATATTTTATGACAAAATTATGTCAGAAACAGAAAACAAAAGCCTTGGGGTCTGAGTGCTCATCAAATTTTTGCCAGGGGCACCAGTATCTCTGTCAAATATGGTGCGTCCCTGGCAGTAGCGTGTTACCCTGATACACTGCCCTGTAATGTACGTACCGTAAGCCAGTTTACTTCCAGCGGTTGTTCTCGTAGTCCCACTTGCTGGCGAGCCCGTCGATGGGGTTCATCTTGAGGTCCAGCATGCGCCTCAGCTGTGCCTTCTGGTTCTCTTCGCTTAGAGACTCGGGCAAGGGCCCGTAGACTGCGGAGAAACGAAAATAAATTACTAATAAAACTTATAATAATAGTGTTGCAATGGCATTGATTCCCTTGTACAATTCAATTTAAAAAGGATAGAAGATAAAATATTTCTTTTAGACAGTTTTGTGATTTAAAAAAATGGCCTCTAAAAGTACGTCAGTTAATTTACGGAAGGCGCTGACTTAATTAAGTTTGATAGGTATTTAGAATTGAATAGGGGTTTACTAAAATATTAACTAATAACTCCAAGAGACAAAAATGTAGCCCCATCTAACTTTAGTAAATTTAAAAAATCAAGTACCTACAACTTTATAAAGACTTTCTAAGGAAAATTACTTTGAACTTCAGCCCCCTAATTACAAAATATGGATTTTATTTAGATTACATTTAAATCACCTAAATGATTATTGAATTATGTATCTAACCATTATAGAAATACAGTTTTTTATATAAAAATTACATCTTAGTTTGGTACTAAACTGCCACTTTTTTATTGATAACTTAGACTTAACCTCAATAAAGTTCGAAATACAAAGACTGACTCAAATGTTAATTCTGGAAGTGAAGTAAAATTTCTTTTTGTAATGGAGTTGCAAATTTTTTTTAAATTGTAAAAAATAATTCAATTTTTATTATTCTTAATGTATCTCTTTAAAATCGTCTTCGTAAATAATTCCTGCGTTAATGGGTCAGAACGGGTATGAGCTAAAGAATAGTTGGAATCTATAACTCTTTCTCTAGTTATCACCATACTTTGTGAGCCCGATTTAGAATTCTGTACTTAGTATGTCAACTTAATGTAACAATTGCCCATTTTTTAACTCTTATTGAATTTTTAAGTGGGGACACTTGTTGTGACAGACCCCTACACTGAACGTAGACCAACACGCTCTTGGCTGGTTGTTTTGGTTCTAAGATATGCTGGTTTCCCCACAATGCCTGCCTGCCACCACTGCTCTTTCGAAATAACTCACTATTAACTTCCTATCTCAATTGAATTTCAATAACATTGCTGATTCTCGACATGGAGGAGCTATCACACAGCATGGTAGATTGAAACCCAGACAAAAACTACTAAATTCTTACCAAACAACTTCATAGCCATATAGATCCAGACAGCCATAGATGCAATGGCGAGCGACCAACCGAGCACGCCCTTCCACTCGCCAGTCGGCGCCTGGAACTCGGCGAAGGTCTGGCAGAAGGAGGCTCTGTATAGAGTTTTCTTCTCTTCTAGTGTAAGCTTGCGCCAGTCTCCCTTTTCCTTCTCACGGAGGACCTGGTAGCAAAGACATTTAGATTAAAAACGGCCCGAATGCAAAATGCTTTCTGCGGACTCAACAGACTCAGCTAGAGGTGGATGTGTAATTAATTAAATATTGCCTTTGTATACACCCTTTTTTAAGTCATAGATACTGTCGCCTTACGTTTTTAGTTATTAATCAAAATTAATTTTATTTGTGCAATATAGGTCGTGAATACCGGTCTATAATTCAAGTTTATAAGTTGCTATGTTATGCCAAGAAACATACAAATATACATGGTTGCATGCAAAATATAAAGAAAATAAATTAATCAAGCTACAAGCCAAGCCAATAAAGAAACGAATCTAAAATGGCGTCTGCTACTTGCAGTGATAGATAGTAAGATCAACAAAAAAAGCAATATAATGGAATAGCAGCCCTCAAAAGTTTTGTAATAAACCCTTCGGTACTGAAGTCGGATAATTAATTATTGAAGATACGTTTAGCAAGTGGTCTTACATTAGGTATAAAAAAGATTAAGTTTTCTGTAAATGGTTTATTTTTAATACATTTATTAAATTATTCAATACATACATACACATGAATTTTATTTTAATGTTGATAGTCCTTCACATTGTTTACGTGAAGACATTTTGCCACTCATAACAAAATAGTAACAGTAATGTCAGTTAACAAAAATAAGAAACTAATAACAAAAACACGAGTAATAACGAAAACAAAGAAATGATAACTCTAAACAACCGAGCGCGTCAAGACAGCAAGGGCGCAAAAAGTCTGACTGACTTTTTTGTATGCAGTACGGTGGTGTGAGAGCGAGAGAGAATGATCGGGGCCGCCATTTAAGATTCGTTTCTTTATTGGCACGGGTTATAGAGGTAAACACAAATTATTCAGTATATTATGTCAAAATAAACATTAAAGATGATAAATAAATACAAAACAACGTTACAAATATCACAAAACGGAGTTATTTCACCAGTAAATGCATACATAAAAAAATACAGTCAAATAAATAAGTCTACATTAATTTGTCATTCAGAAATTTATATGTTGTATAATAACATTTATCAACATTAATAACAAAAGAAGGCAGACACTTTTATTCAAATTAATTTAGTGTCTAATATTTTTTGCCCAAAGAATCAGCATCGCCATACAACGTGGCAATGCTGCCAGCCTTTTGGGCATGTTTCCTGTTCACAGCGATGCGGATGAATTTTTTGATGCCCTCTAGTTATTTCCATTCCTCTTTTATATACTTGTACATAATTTTATTTATTTTTTTAACTTTTTAAATTATGTAAATATTAATAACCGGTTTAATATAATTTACCTTAATATCAGGTGTGTCGGCGCGGAAGCGCACGGCAGGCAGGGGGAAGTCGGGCCTGTCCATGTAGTTGGGTTGACCATTGAAGCCGTAGCCGACCCACTCGCGGTTGCCGATCTGAAATTATTGTTATATGTTAAATACAATTATTTTCTACATCATTTTTAAAGTAGTAGTATAATCAGAGATGATTTCTTATCATTTCTAATTATACCAATAGTCCAATAGGTAATTACAGAGGTAAAAAAGGGGTCCGTATCAACATAATAACTGCTGCACAAGTTAAGCTACGCTTAGCGCTGTTGATTTGTGGATAAGTCACATCTTTAACGTTTGATACATGTTAGGATGTTGTTTCCAACTGTCACAAGTGGATCATTGAGAGTCAGAAGCCCTTGGTCTTGTCTCTAAAACTCTAAGAAGTTGTGGAGGTCAGACATGAGACAAGCAGTTGTTCCTTGTAAAATACTAGTATTCAATTGCATCCAGTTAGACTGTAAGCTGACCCCATACTGACATAATTGGTTTTCCCAAATGCACAGATAATGATGAGGTAGAAGGATTGACTATGCTTTTATTATTATAGCCTGTGTTTCCTTACCTTGGCAAGTTCTCCGACAGAGGAAGAGGCGCGGGCGCATACCGGTACGCGGATCGCGTCAAGCACCGCACGGCGCAGTAACAGGTTGGCCATGTTGCTGTGGAAACAGAGATATCAGTCATTTATTCATTTAACTAGAGAACGCCATCTGCTTTGATCCTTACTCCTTTTGCTTCATTTATGTTCATACATCTGGGTATACAAGCAGTTGGCCTGCAAGTATTATACACCTGACATATCAAAAAGACATCACTATAAACTTATATAATTTTTCTAGTAAATAATTTAATATGATTTGCTTGGGCTTACCCATGGGGGGCAGGAGGGGGCGCCTCCTTTGGAAATCTCTCAGAATATGTATGAACTCCCCTGATTACTAATCAAAGCATAAACGAGGACTTATACAGGAACATTTGCTTGTGTAGTTTGTAAGACAAAATAGCCGGGGAAAAGTATGACTTGCCCCTGACCCTGCTTACTCTATTTCAAGTGTTATGGTTTAAAAAATGACTGTATCATAGATATTCAGAAATGTTTCTTTTGTGTCAGTGTTTAGTTTTAACCCACTTGTTGCCTCCAATACACCATATGCGCTTAGCGAGATTTGAATGTCATGCCACCAACAACACATTTGCGTTGAGTGACCTATGTAACGTTTTCTGCCTTTATAATAAAATTAAAGAAATTTATTTAAATATTTGGCAATATTCACGTCTAAAAATAATTTTGAAATATAGAACCACTGTCGGTTTCTGGTTTGGGCTATTATTCTTGTCTCAGTAATGAAAAAACGGTTGGTGCTGTGAAGGTCCATTTTCATCTAGTGATAACTGAAGTTTTACTGGGTGTTTATAGTACATTTTTGAATTGAATGATAAAATAAGCAATATTTTTGATTTTATCATTTTTGTACACAGTATCATGATACACTTTTTAAATAAAATCACTTGCACGCAAACCGTGCCTTCACTGGCATAGCAGTAAAAACATTTTTTAGATAAGTTTATGCATAACCCAATCACAGCAAAATTTATGCACGTATTTTTTAATATTTACAGTTAAATTTACTAGTATGTAGGTAATTTACTAATTACATACTAAAAATGGATTATGCATTTTTAGTAGGTAATTAGTAAATTACTTAGATACTTAATATTTTGCAACCTGGCCGATATTTGATAAATGTGAAACTGAATCCACAGGATTTTTAATAAACTGTTGAAGAACATGTTGCATAATACAGTCCAAATGTCAACGCAAACGGTACCTTGAATGGCACTTATGATTTAAATTCTTTTACGACTGCCACCAACGCATTTGTTACGTTTACCATTTTTGAATAGGTTTTTCTTATTTAGGATTTTTTTAATATTAAAAAACACACTTAATTAAGTATTTTCTATTGTAATCATTAAAAATATTAAGTGGCACCCAGGCGAAGTTTTAAAAATTTTAGTGGCAATGAATGGGTTAACCAAGTACTTGACTGTAATAACATTTTCATACTTCATTCATAAACATTATTGTTCACTTCATAAATATTGTGTGATCTGATCACAGACATCATTATGTAGGTTTCATAACTATTATCAGATTGATAAAGTAAATATAAGTAGGTGACTGATTATTATTGAGCTGCACAAATACATGATGAACCTATGATCATTATTACAGTTTTGACTTTCATAATGATCAAATATGTATGTACTTCAAAATCATGTTCACCAATATTTTATGGATGGTTTTATGGTTAAAAAAAAACATCTGATTGCCTTTGGTTCAAGGAAAACTTAAGAATTTTCACGATAATGCAATTATTATTACTCCTGAAAATAAGGTATGAGGATGCAAGAAGGATAAGGAATTTTTGAGATATTGGTTTAAACATTAATTCCTGCAGTCAATTAAACATACATTTCTCTATTCTTAGCATTAAATAAAAAGTAGAAAGTATTAAGTATTAGGAGGCAAGATGTACCTCTTCATACAATTTGTAACAACTATTGGTCGGGAAAATATTGTTGAAAATAATTGTCATAAGAGGTTATGCCCGCAGTGATCAATAGCGAAGAGTTACATAACATGAACTCCATGGCTATAAAACTATCAATATGACCTAATGATAAGAAATAAATAACGAGGTCCTCTTTTATTTAACGTAACAAGACACAATAGAAGCCTTAACGTCATTACGAAAATATAAAATTACGTTCAAATTTAGAATCCACTTACATATTTGACAACCTATGCACTTCAGTGTTATGTTTCGTAACTTAGGTATTGTAATAAGCTAACAACACCAATTTGAAATAAATAGTAAGAAACTGATCACAAACACAGTAATATTTAGTAAAATTAGGTTTCTTTACCTCAAAAATATGATTTCTCTTGCAAAATAATCTTATCAGCACCCAAGACTGAAAATTTAGAGCGCAAGCGACATCTACCGGTTAGTAGTGAAGTTTTTTACGATTGATTTTGCGTTTCGGTCTACGGTACATTTGACTTTTATGCATATAATATTGATAGTAGCGCCACCCCGAATATATGGTGATTTTATTTCAGCCCACTGCAACTGTAGATGTGATGTAGCCTGTTTCCTAATATAGGTGCTAAAATTTTTCATAGGTATCTAGCTGTCCATCTCAATCTTGTATAAATTTCCAATTCACTATAGGTAATCAGCCTTTCAACTTTTATTAATATTGTACAGGTTTAAACAAAGAAGTTTATAAAAAAAAAATAGATTGTGTGATTGCTGTACGCATAAGCATAATCGTGGAGTGGCAAGTGGTGGCAGTTGCCACCCTAAAAAATTCCAAGTCAGTATTTTGCCACCCCAAAATATAAACAAAAAATATGATGAGATGTATAATATAATAATACCTACTAACATTTTAAACAAAGTTGTAAGAGTACGACATAGATAGATGATTCTGTAGAAAAGATTGAAAACTTACTTCGTTGGCTCTTTTGGCAATTGAACGACGAATAGATGTAGACATTAAGAAAGTGATTGATGAGTTTAGTGTTCAACTCGACGACGACGACGACTATTTGACCACCTCAGTGAGGCTGCTGACAATGCGCTGCACTCCTGACGCACAGTTCGTCGCTCTGGGGGACTTCAAGCCTGCCAGCAAGACTGGCTTTCTCCTTACCAAAGGAACGATCACGCTGGGAGAGAAGAGCGAAACTTTGCGCTTTCAATGGGCCTTTCCCAACTGGTAGGACAAGCGACTAGGGTGCCTGTTGTTGTTGCTCATACCGTCAATTGTCTGGACCTTCTGCTGACCACTGATCTGGACAGATGTGTTGTAACAGTTTCCTCGCCGTTGGGAACTTCAGACCACTGTCTGGTGAAGTCTGTATCGTCCTTCTCCTCACCAGATTGCGACTCATGTAGTGAATGGCGAATGTGGCGATACAAATCAATAGATTGGGTTGAAATGCGCCAATTCTTTGAGTTTTATTCTTGGCAGCAGGTCTGCTTCTCTTCTGATAATCCGTCGAGCTGTGCGGACGCTATATCCGATATGGTGCGTCATACTATGGAGTACTTCATCCTCTTCAGTGACGTGCCCGTCAGTGGCTTGGCTCGTCCATGGTTCTACACCGACTCTGTTCAATCTCAAAGAAGAGAGCCTTTAACCGTGCTGCCATGTCCTACAAAAAGGCGCTTAACAAGGCTCGCTGCGACCGTATTACCCATATTAGCAACAAGTTATCCCCCTCGCCAAATTGGTCGAGGCGAACTTCTGTCGGCCCATACTGCCTCCGCTGGTACAGCTAGCAGTGCTACTCCATCTAATTTAGTTCGCATTAGGAACAAGGAGGTTCTAAGAGTACTGTGTCGTCTGGACGTGAATAAGGCTAGTGCTCCATCCAGATGGTATACCAGCTATTGTCCTTAAGGCATGTACGCCCGAGTTGTCTCCCGTATTGACACGCTTGTATCGTCTCTCATTTAGGACTGGTATAGTGCCCAAGTCCTGGAAGGTTACCAACGTGCAGCCCGTGCCCGAAAAGGATAGTCGTACCGATCCTACTAACTATCGGCCGATTTCGATAACCTGCATACTCTGCAAGATTATGGAGCGTGTGCTGAGCTCGCGCCTCTTGGTATACCTGGAAGGTAACGATCTCAGTGACCGACAGTACGGGTTTCGCCGCAATCCG
This sequence comes from Sesamia inferens, assembly GCA_037179545.1. Classification (NCBI taxonomy): domain Eukaryota; kingdom Metazoa; phylum Arthropoda; class Insecta; order Lepidoptera; family Noctuidae; genus Sesamia; species Sesamia inferens. The sequence goes on along the minus strand of CM073945.1, from coordinate 24,386,739 downwards.
TCAACTGGGGACCTACTAGTGTATGCCACTCATTTGTGGGGCAATGCCCACGAGAAATATGGAGAAGCGATTGCTGTCCCCCTTGATGTCTCGAAGGCCTTCGACTGGGAATATGCTGGAAGCTTACTCAAAAGGCTAGCGTGTCATAATACGCTAGCCTTTTGAGTAAGCTTCCAGCGTACGGCATTTCCCCTGGCTTGACTGGCTGGATAAAAGACTTCCTGACGGAACGGTCCCTCAGAGTTGTTGTCGCCGGATGCTCATCTGAGCCAATGTCGACTAATGCCGGTGTTCCTGAAGGGTCTGTTCTCTGTGCAACTCTGTTCCTGCTGCATATTAACGATCTGCTGATGCTCGGTATCTATGGGTATGCAGATGACAGCACAGTTGTGGAGAGATACCTGCAGGAGGCTCGGGCTAGTCCCTACTAGCCCGAGCCTTGGATTGATTCCGTAGTCAATCCGGTACGAAAGAGAGGCTATGGTAAAGCACACGAATGTTGCCCTACAGGCAGTCTCCGAATGGGGCAGAGCCAATCTTGTAGCATTCAATGCCGCCAAGATACATGCCGCCAAAACACAGGAGTGTCTTTTCACCGCCAAAAGCTTACTTCAGCTTTTGGGAGTTGAAATTTCCTCGAACCTAAACTTTGGGTGGTTCATTGGGTCCACGGCCAAGGTGACTACCAGGAAACTTGGCGTTATCACAAAGTTCCGGCGGTACTTCAAACCAAGGCAGCTTCTAATGTTGTACAAAGCACAGGTCCGTTCGTGTGTGGAGTACTGCAGCCACATTTAGGCTGGTGCTGCAAAAGATCACCTGGCTACTTCGGATTCAGTGGAGAGGCGTGCCAAGAGGCTGATTGGCTACAAAGATTTACCTCAAAACGGTCTCCAAAGCCTGGAGCATAGGGGTGGAGTAGCCAGCCTTTCGGTGTTCTATAGATTACATAATTCCCCCATCTCCCGTTCTACCATCGGACGAACCGTCGTACGGCGAGTTTCCACCCTTACGTTGTTAACACCACTACGATCCGAACGAAGCATTTCGCCTCCTGTTTCATACTGCGTACATCAAGGGACTGGAACAATTTGCCAGCGGCGGTGTTTCCGTCGGACTACAATAATAATAATAATAATAATCGTTTATTTGCTAGAATGTAGGTATACAAAAATAAGGTCGTAAAGAATATAAATTGAGCCATACATCCTGTCAAAGATTCGACATGCAAAATTTAAATTAATATTATATTTATGTTGTATAGTATATATATCACAATTATCAATAAATAAAAAATCAATACTACAAAACAAAAAAAAAAAGAGAGAGCAATTCTAAATGCACACAATAAACATATAGGTAGTCAAAAACAAGGTCAAACAAAGTAGAATTAAAATGCCAGAATACAATCAATACTAATGTCACCAAATAATACAGATGTCAAAATATTAATAATACCAATGCCATTATACAATACAGATGTCAATATTCAATTCTAATGTCAATATACATAAACTTATGTCAAGAACAACAATAGATGTGCTTATTAGCATGTCAACATTCTGTCATTAGGTTTTTGTTTGTCAGGAATTCCGAAATACTGTAATATGCTTTGGTCACAAGTAATGATTTCAGCCGTTTCTTAAATAAGCTTACGTTCAATTCTTTGATTGACGACGGCAAGCAGTTAAATATGACTGGCGCCATGCAAAAAACGCTCTTGTACATTAACGCCGTCTGGGATCTTCGTATGCATAGAGTATGGTTATCCCGTCGACTTCGGTTATTAATTTCTGACATTTTTTTAAACAAGTTTGGATTGATCTTAACAAATACAGCTACCTCAAAAATATACAAAGATGGAAAAGTCAATATTTTATATTTAATAAACAATGGTTTACATGTATCTATAGGCTGCATTCCAAACATTGTCCTGTTGTACAATTTGTGTGTCTTCAATGCTACAGTGAATAGGCTCTTAATAAATTAGTGCGCTTTACCATCAACGATTGCGTCACTGCTTACCATCAAGCGGGATTGTGGTCAAGCGCTAGTAAATAATTAAACAAAAAAAAAATATTTTGTGGACAAGTGAATCGTCAGGAATTGAAAATAAAATAACAAATCCTTCATTAAATATTTTATTAAATATAGACATCAAGAAACCCGTACAATTTCGGGTAGCTTGACCTCCTAGCGTCTGTACACATCTTCACTGTAGGTATCAGTTCCTCCCTACGAATAGCCGATTAAGGAATCGTGAAATATTTTCACGTGAAAGCATTACCTTTAATTTTAAAAAATTTGCAGCGTCTATGTAAACAAAAAATCAAGTGGAAAATAGTATATAGTATTATGCATGGCATGTTCTTATCAAAGCTGAATCGCATCCGATAGAACCGCTGAAAAAATGGAATCAAATGGACATCGTCGTATGACCCTAACACACGATTACCATGACAGCAAACATTGATTTTTGATTCTCGCCTCTTGCCTACGTATTTTGAATAAAAAATCTCACCTCTCGATGATCGAGGGCCTATCGAGAATAGTGCTTGCTTTTAGCACTTTCAGCCGCTTCAGCTACGGCTTCATTTAGCAACCTTAAAAGATTCTTTTGAGAAAATATATTTAAACTCGTACTATTTTGTCTGAATGTAGCGTCTTTATACGCAATGTTTTTCTTTGTTTCTTTTCTGGGGTCCTTTTTAGTTGAGATCTTTTTACTACCTTTATTCTTTAGTGGTTGATACTCAGAATTATATTTGTATTCATCATCACTTTCCTCTCTACTCTCCGATACTGATTCAAGCGCCAATTCTATATTTTCTTTGCCATCCTGAACTTTTTGCATATTAGGTGCATATTTTTTCTTCTCTTTTGTGGGTTCTTTTGATTTAATTACATGTTCATTTTCTGAAAATATCTCACTGGTTTCAGATGCCAATAGTTCTTGAATGTCGATATCATTTATAAGTTTGGCAATAGTTTCCTCCGCTTGTTCCTCTTCGCTCATATTTTCATCCGATGTCTCTACTGTCTGCATCCTGTCATCTTCTTCGCCCTTTTCTTTAAACTCATCGAAGTTGTCAATTGTAGTCACCATTCTTACTGATCCCTTCGGGTCCTGGGGAAGCTCATATTCAATATCCGATGCTGTGGTTGGTCCGGTAGTCGGTTTGACGCTAGCAACTATAGAAGTGTCTATTTTTGTTGCTTTCTCTTCGGTGTCTGTGTCCGATTCAAATTGATCGAGATATTCTTTTACTTCTTCACTGCCAAACATTGTTGTTATAAATTCTTTGAAAAGTTTGCTTTCTTCCAAATTTCTCAAGACGCCTTCATCCGGAGCAGGGGTTGTTGTTGCTGCACGTGGGGTGATGGGAGAGATCTTGAACTGCGCCTGCGTACTTACTATGAAATCATTTATTTCGTAGCCTTCCCAGGTCGTCCTTAGTGTTGAAAGTTTCCGGTCGGTTGGCACTTTCTGAAATCCCAGAAGAAAATTATTATTTTTTATCAATTTTGCCTCTTTGCGTGACTTATCGTTTTAATGGGTATGTAGTTTAACATATAAGTTTATAAAATGCAATAAATGCTATTGAACAGTCAAAATGAAACCCATTGCTATAGATGGTTTGTTATGCAATTACGATGTTGAATAGTGTTGTTTTAAATTTTATTATTAATTAGTAAAGTTTTTATTTTATTGTTTAAATTTTATTAGATATGTTTTTATTAAATTTTATTATATGTGTAAGTTTCTAATATGTATGTCGTGAAATGTAACCTTTCTGCCGCATTAGGTTAAGCAACCTGTACCTAATGGTAGTAAATGAGTTAATAAATAGGTAAATAATATGCTTAATTGATAAAAATCAACCACTAGCGGCAATCTACAATAAACACACGATGTTAAAATGTTTGGAGCCGTTGCTTTCTGTCGGGAATTCGTTTTTTATTTCATCATTCACGTTCAGATTTATTGTATTAAAATGTCTAAAACACATATCTCATGCCGTCAGTATATCTTTGTTGTTTTGGTGACGGGAATTGTTTTCATATTTTTGTTTTGCGATTGTTTACTCTTGTGTTGTTATCACGCGTACGTAATTAATACTACCATAGATTATACTATTGTGCATGTATCAGTAACTTGTCAATTGTATTTGTTGTTTAAGACTCGCTCATTAGCTGTAACTGTTAATACTCATAACCATGTACTCGACTTAACTTTTTACTGCTACCCACTACGAACGGAATCCAAGTTTTTAAATATACCTGAATATAATAATAATTACTTTACTTTCCCCTATTGTTTACTCCATTTTTACTTAGTTAATTGGAATGCTCGGTAATAATAATATATCATTATTCTATCAAAACTGTAGAGGAATCCGTACTAAATTGCACACACTGTACACCAACATTCTTTCCTTGTCGTTTGACGTGATCATATTGTCTGAGACATGGCTTACACCTAATATATTGGACAAAGAATTCATTGATGACCGCTACTTGGTTTTTAGAGACGATCGTAACCGAATTACCACAAACAAGCGCGAGGGTGGGGGCGTTCTGATAGCCGTGCTGCGCGAGCTCCGACCTGTACGGATATTTACGTGCCCCACTACCACTGGCATCGAGCACGTTATGATCCAAGTGCCCGCGTCGCGCTCCAACACTCACCACGTCATAAGCGCTGCCTATATACCGCCAAGCACTCAGGACGACGTTTACGTGTCACATCTGTCCACATTAGAAAGTATTCTTACGGCTCCCTCTACTGAGTCATTTTATGTGGCCGGTGACTACAATCTGCCTGAAATTGACTGGTCAGGCGGTGCTAGTCACATGAGTCCTCAGACACATAACAATGTGGGTCGATTGTTGTTGAACTTAATGGCTGTTACGAATGCCACTCAATATAACACATTTAAAAACACTTTGGGTCGTATTTTAGACTTATTTATCAGCAACGCTGAATGTCAGACACAGTCAGACATTGTACTGCTGCAGCCCGACAGCCACCATCCTCCAATTTCTGTTTTAACCTCTCTGGAGACTCATTTCACACCCATGAGGCGTCATTCTAAAATAAAATACAATTTCTTTAAAGCTAATTACCAAGACATTAATGTAGAACTAAATAAGTTGTGCTGGGACGAATTGTTTTTTAATCTCTCCAGTGAACAGGCCGTAGACACTTTCTATGACTATATATATGGAATTCTCAGACTATTTGTTCCATTGTCTCGTCACAAATCAACTTCCTTTCCCATTTGGTTTAGCGCTTCTCTAATAAAAACTTTTAAAAATAAAGAACGCGCCTGGATACGATGGAAAAAACTGCGTAACATATCCGATTATGAAAAGTTCTCAATTCAGCGTAAACGTTTCAAGCTACTCTGTAAACAGTGTTATAATAAGTACATGGAAACTGTTGAAGAAAGCATACCCATTAATGTTAAGCACTTCTGGACGTATATCTCCAATCGAAAGAAAGGTTCTGGGATCCCAGCTTTTATGCAGTACAAAAATGTATCATCTAACTGCCCTGCTGAAATATGTTCACTGTTTTCTAGTTTCTTCAATTCTGTATACGAGCCCACAACTTTTGACTCTACCACCTGGACACCTCCAGAGACCTTTTACGAGAATTCTGTATGCATACCGCATATTTACCTCGAGAAGAGTGTCATACTTGACGCGCTAACCTCATTTTACTTAACCAAGGGCGCCGGCCCAGATGGCCTACCACCTTCTTTCTTTAAAAACACTGCTCACACCATCTGTGTCCCGTTACACATTATATTTAACAAGTGTCTCAGGGATGGAATTTTCCCCCGTGTCTGGAAGATGGCTTTCATTACGCCCATTCACAAGAGCGGTGATAAAGGAAACGTTGAGAATTATCGACCCATTTCCATCTTGTCCACCTTGTCTAAGCTTTTTGAGAGTTTGGTACATGGCCAATTATTCCCACAATTAAATCACCTTATTTTACCAGAGCAACATGGCTTCGTTAAATCCAAATCCACTACTACAAATTTAATCATTTTTACACAATTTTTGTTTGAAAATATGGATATGCGCACGCAGGTTGATGCTGTGTACACGGATTTTCGGAAGGCTTTTGACAGGGTGGACCATAAATTGCTTCTAGATAAAATCGCGTTCAATGGCATAAGAGGCAATTTACTCAGGTGGTTTGCCTCATATATATCTCATAGGACCCAAAAGGTTGTCATCAATGGTTTTGAGTCAGATTGTGTGGTCGTCGAATCAGGTGTGCCCCAGGGTTCGGTCTTAGGCCCATTGCTTTTTGTCCTATTCATAAATGATATAAAATCCTGCATAGTCAACTCTCAATTCTTAATGTATGCCGATGACATTAAAATCTATAAGGCTTGTGCCAATACTCAGGATTGTTTGCTACTTGAAGAGGACTTATGCAGGCTTTCACAATACTGTCTAGTCAACAAACTTCATCTTAGTCTTCCAAAATTTCATTTCATTTCTTTTACTAAAAACAAAAATACTATTGACTTCCCGTACACATTGAATGGTACTCAATTGGAAAAAACCGATCGCACGCGTGAAACGCGTGATCGCACGCCAAGATCACTCTTGGCGTGCTGCTTGATTGCAAATTACATTTGGATACCCATATAGACAACATAATTAACAAGGCCTTCCAGATGTATGGTTTTGTGATGCGGTCTTGTAATGACTTTAAAAAGCCTTCTACTTTTCTCTTCTTATATAAATCACTAGTCCGTTCACAGTTGGAATACGCGGTGCCCGTCTGGTGCCCGTATTATGACAAATATAAGATAGCAATAGAAATGGTTCAGAAAAAATTTCTTCGTGCCACGCATTATAAGTGCTTCCGTACAAGGATTCCCTACGCAGATTTGCTAACACACTATAAAGTATTGAGCTTGGATTCTAGACGTCTACTGATCATGGTTGTGATGCTGCACGGTATATGCAATAACAAATGTAATTGTACTGAGCTGTCGAGTAAATTATGTTACATTGTACCTAGATCTGTTGTGCGCCGGGAGGTGCGTGCACCACAGCTATTCTATACTGCGCAATGTAGAACGAACGCTGGGGTGCGGGCCCCTCTCCGCCGGCTGTTTGAAACGTATAACTCTCAATTTTCTGAAATTGATATTTTCGCACTATCGAAAGCTAAATTTAAAAAAATGGTTTCACAATCTCTTGCAAGTCACCTATAGGTCGGCTGCTCTTGTCAATCTGTCTTTTCAATTCAGTGTTTCACTTTTATAAATTACCATATAACTTTTCTTCTATTGCATGCATTCGTTCTCTTACTCCGATGTCACTTCGTGGACAATAGTGTGGGTTATACATTTTTACATCTGTATTTGTATCTACTTTATGTAAATGCTTTACTGTGTAACTGTTTTTTGTCCCTAATAAATAAAATAAAATAAAAATAAAATCATTAAAGTTGTTCAGCTTACAACATCCTACCTACTTACTAAGCCAAACGCACACAGCCGGAAAGAGTCGCAAGCGCAACACAAGTCGCAACGTATTTTCATGCAATAAAATGCAATGCGACTTTATTACCTGAGTACCTAACCAGGAGCTTTTACAGGTAGGTAGTTAAATACTAACCATGTTCATGATACCTTCTATCCAGTCAGCGTAGAAGCCCAGCTTGGTAAAGACTGTGGGCGCATCAGTCGCTCCACAAGTCGGAGCCCCAAAGCTGACGACCCCAATCAGCTTACCGTAGGCCACCCCGGGCCCACCCGCATCTCGCTGTAACAACAATATTTAGAAAAGAGTAGAATATTACTTTTTCAAAGCTAGCACTAAAATATACATTGTATACCGGGTGACATTTTTTACCGTCTCAAAAATATTGAAAATTAATAGAAATAATTTGAAATAAATCAATTTATTTCTATTACTATCCAGCAGTGGGACGATAAAAAGGATGATGAATGATGTGAGGTTTGTATTTTTTCTTAAACTTACGTTACATGCACCACCCCCTTTAGAGATGAATCCAGCGCAAAAGTTCTTGTTAGTCACGAACTCTCTGAAAATAAGGTTATGATACATCTAATAATAATAATACTAAGTAGGTACTTATTATTAAAAAAAAATAAAGAAAAATCATTTCGGTCAGTAACTAAACACCGTGGAATTTTAATAGTCAAAACAGTACAAAGACAGGCCACTTTATAATATCCAATTACTATGTAACATTCGGAACAAAAAAAAATAGCAGACACAGACTGATGGACAGAAGTGAAAACTGAAATATTAAACAAACAGAAACACAGAAAACAAAAATCGATCACGATGTCGGGTCGGTCACGCTCACGCAAATTCAGTGGTTTTTCCCCATCTAACAAAAGTACTCAACTTAAAATAGTTTTCACATCAAAAATTATTCTTTATTATGTCATAGACGTAGTTTAAAACACCCTATTGCGAGCGCAAGTCGAGTCCGTGTAGTGCTCTAATAGGGATAGCTAAACATTATCCGCCTTTTTCATAAACGCTGCTTAAAGTTAACTAGTGATTAGCGATTCTTTCACCATACACTTTTGGCCTTTTAACGTCACTTAACTTAAATCAGCCTTTATGATTAAACACTACAATGTTTAAGGGTTTATCCATAAGCGATTATTAAAGTTAAATAACGTTAAAAGGTCAAAATGTATGTTTAAAGAATAGCTAATCACTAGTTAACTTTAAGCAGCTTGTATGAATAAGGGGTATGTTCCATAATTGTTTACATTATTTTTGTTTGTAAGGACGACAGCAGGTCAAGCTATCCGAACCTGTCAGATGTTCCCAATCATCCCTGAGCCTTAAGGCCTTAATGCATCATGAATCATCACTACATATTATAAAAGAAAGTCACTTTCTCTTTCCCTATGTCCCTTTGTAAGATTAAATCTTTAAAACTACGCAACGGATTTTGAAGCGGTTTTTTTTATTAGATAGAGTGATTAAAGAGGAAGGTTTGTATGTATAATAACACACATTAAGTAGTGGAGAAATACTATTATTTTTGAGGTTTCTAATGTGATGTCGTAAATAATTAAATTTTTTCCACGTTTGGAAAACGCTGTAAAACGCAGGCTGAACCCTATGAGATTTATCAAAATAATGTACAAAATATTATACACATTGAAAAGGTCTACAAAAAAGTCCGCGATGGTACCTATACGTCTATCTCTTATATTTATCCCACAATTAATTTTTTTTTTTGTCATTTACTTTTTACGACAAAAACGAATTTTCGAAGCGATTTTAACCAATACAGCATTAATCCTTATCCAATTTAATACCTTAAATACATTGTTGATTTAATATAGATCTGTATCGCCCTGTACAGCATATGATTTAAATGAATATTTTCGAAGATATTACAGATTTAAAAATTGCGGGGCGTCGCGTTTACGGTGGTACGGACCGGCCGGGGCGGGGCGGGAGCAGCGGGCCGCTATGTTTTTTATACAACGTTCACAGTTTTTTCTGTAGTGTATTTAGAATCAGCATTGTACCCGTGTGAAGCCGGGCCGGGTCGCTTGTTACCAATAAAGTTGAAAATCTAATAAAGTTTGAGGATTGTAGAAGTAATTTATGTTGAATAATACATTGAGAGGACCACCTTTGTAAGACTACTAAAATTGCACGGTGGTATAGCAGTATACTTACCGAGAATATACTTCTTGGCATTCCTCTATCGGATAGTAGTCGAGAACCGCATACGCAAGCCGATTGCTCCAAATGTGTGTTATTTTATTGGAGCTCTGAAAACAAACAAGAGTTGGGGCTGGTATACTTTTTAAGCACCCGCACGGTAATTGCGTAACACATTACCAGTGGCAATACGCTTCATTTTGACAGTTCAACAGCATTCATTGCGTTATTAACGCAAGCATTTTCGAACAGAGGCAGCAATAGAATGATTCCAACTGAGAGTAATGGTGTGTTTGTTGTCAATTGGGAGTTGTGTTTGTCAATTGGGAGGCTGAAGTCGTGCACCATTTATAACTCACTCTCAATCCCACTCATTTTGAAGGATATATTTATTTATATATTCTTTACTAGCTTCAGTTTGCAGCGCGCGGTGGTTTTTTTTCCTGAAAGCCAGAATCAACACTGGAGACCGCCAGAAAAACGCTGAGCAATGAAGCTCGACGAGTCCCGGTTAAACGATTCAACTATCTTGGGTCCCGCAACGAAATTTATCAGTAAAGAATAGCGGAGGAGTAAGAAAAAAAGATATTTTTTCCACTTCCCTCCATAACAAGCAGGAGACAGAACAGAACTAGGCCAATCGGCACAAAGGGACATTATTGCAACTGGGTTTGCCCAGATTGCCAAGCACCACGGAATAAAATTTGATTAAGTTAATAGCTCCTAAGTAGGTATGTGCTATTACAATTGCTTCCAATAATAGATATGGCAAAAGCGCCTGAACGCACGGAAATTGGTTCTAGTTTCTACAAGGTCCCTATAATAAACGACTCCGGATGTAACTTGTACACTATCCAACATAATATTGCGTTTTTTCTGCCAAAGAATATACTCCTACAAGGTGTGACGCGCGCGGTGGTTCCCGAAAATTATAAAGAGCTCAGTTGATATAAAATAAGCGCCTGTTAAAATAATGGGAGCAATGTGTAGTACGTCCGCATTAGCTCCCGTTTTCACAACATTTTTTGTTACTGCTCTGCTCCTATTAGTTATAGCGGGATGTTATATAGCCTATGTCCTTTCTCAGGCTTAAGACTATCTGTGTACCAAATTTCATTACAATCGGTAAAGTAGTTTTGGCGTGAAAGCCGGACAGACAGACAGACAGACAGAGACGCCTTCGCATTTATAATATTATTATGGATTGTACACCAAATATTGAACTCAAATATTGAACAAAAATATTCAACAAAAAAACATACAATGGGCGGCCTTATCGCTAATGCGATTTCTTCCAGGCAACCAAAGAATGGACAGATTCTCCTGAACCACAAATGGGGCTGTCATTGGTGCAAATATTATTACTACAATATACTAAGGTAGATACACAAATATATACATATACATAAATAAAATAGCATAAATAAAAATATATAGCTAATCCCGCAAGGAGCAAATATATGTAAATAATGTAAGGCCTACAATTAGTTGAACCGGGTCTGGCTATTTGTGTATGTGAGTTTATAAACGCACCCACGATACAGGAGAAATACCTAGTGAGGGGCACGTTTTAAAAAAATTAAATAAAAAGTCCATTTTTCTACTATCAACAACATTGAAACTATCCATATGGAAGCCATTCCTATTAGTATGTTACATAATTACCCCGCTGGGAAATTACTTATAACCCCCAGCAGCCATAAGATCACATATGGGCCACTAAGAATTTTTCTTATTACATTTCGCAGCATTGTTGTTCCTACTAAATTGCCAAACTCACATTACACACACATATCATCAATACACTCACATATCACAGCGCAAGGCATTTTCCTTTTAAATAATGTGGTGCATTGATTCACCGAAAATGTACAAAGTGATAAAGGATGACTTTTGCGACGCGTTGCGATACGGCGCGGCTCACGCTATCACCTCTAGCCTAAAGAAAACCATGTCAAAACTTACGGTTTTTGCACCCCAACCGATGACGGTGATGCCTGGAGTATTCGTAGCTAACGGCCAAGGATTCCTATCAATATCTATTTTCTTAATTTTTGAGACGTGTTTTCCAAACCTCAGAGCTCGAACCAAGCGCATAATTGCGAGGTTATTCCTCAAGTTTCTAGGGTTGTATTCCGGCTGGAAGTAGACCTCCAGAATAGAAATGTTCTCGTCTCCTCCTTCGTATAAATCGCAGCCGACTTGCACTGACAGGAAGGCCGGATTCTCTCTGAAGAAGCGGTTGTTCCACGCTCTGAGGATGTAGAGTAAAAAGGAGATAGTATCGCTGTTAAAAATAGATATTAATGAGCCTATGATGTTCCCATTCCTGGCACACAGGTCACCTTTCTGTGAACTGGAGTTGGCTGTAATCCAGAGACGAGCGCGACTTATTAAGGGTCACATGTCACCGATTTTGACACGCCGGCTTCCTCACAACATTTTTCTTAGCCGCGTTTTGAATAGTGGTGATGATATAAATTACGCAAAACTTCGCCTGAATTTGAACCGACGTGAGGGCCCCGGGTTCGATCCCCGGCCAGGTCATGATGGAAAATGATCTTTTCCTGATTGGCCTGAGTCTTGGATGTTTATCTATATACAGGGTGTGACTGACATCGTAACGCAAACTTCGCGAAAAGGCTAGACCGCATGCCACTAATAAAATTATGATAGTATTTTATGTCGTTAATGAACGGTTACAGAATTCACAGTGTTTAAAAAAAGTGTCGGCTCGCCCTTTGAACGTTGCAAGCGTGCCGCCGTGCGGGTTTGTAGGTATGATGTTGTTCCCTTATGTGAACTCTATTAAATCAGCGGATAAGATAATTTTTCGAGTTTTGTTTTCATTGCGCTTTTTTGTGTAATTAGCGAATTAATTAATTTTTACTTTATTGGGCTATAAAAGTATAGCAATTATGAATGGTCTAAAGTGAAAAAAATTACATATATATATTTTTTAATCATGAAAAAGCCGACGAGAAATTCCACCACTGGGGGGTTCAGAATTATGTACTGGATCCATGGTATTCGTTTGTGCGTGGATGTCAGATACACCCTTTATGTAACTATTATTAATATAGTATCGTTAGTTAGTATCCCATTACATAAGTGGTAGGCCATAACATCGGCCGCCGGCAGAAGTTACCACCCACCAGACAAAGCCTTGCCGCCAAGCGATTTGTCGTGTTCCGGCATGATGTCTGGTGAAGCCGTACGGAGGACGGGTCTGAGCAGTTGTGTTGCGATGTGTGCCGGGTACGATGCGCCTAATGTTGTTGTGTTGGGAGTTTGGTCGTGGAGGGTCTTCAGATCAATCTCCCTTTGGCGCAGCATCGTTGGTTGTGTTGTTGGGTTTAACATTGCATCACCTCGCTCAACTGCCGTCTTCCTTCCTATTCGCTCAGTTTTTCAGAGTGAATAGGCTCTTAATAAACTAGCGCGCTTTACCATCAACGATCGCATCACTGCTTACCATCAGGCAGGATTGCGGTCAAGCGCTAGTTTATAATATTATTAAAAAAAAAAAAAAAAAGTCTCGAACTTACTTTGAAGCTAGCTCAATCTGTGTAATTTGTCCGTATATTTTTATTATTATTTATTTATTATTTATGAGATCAGACTAAAAATGAATTCTTACAATTGCAAACACGACGCTGACGTGATGACCAGATCAGATTTGATAATGGAGCCGCCACATTGGAACTTCTTGAAGAACTGGACGCTCGCCATGAAGGGAAACCGCTTGATCTTTTCTCTATGACCACCGAAAATCCGACGACTAGCACTAGGGTCTGCGAAGTAAATCATAAATCAGAATAACTGAAATAGAATGAAAAAAAAACAGATCTTTCTTCTGTTTTCATAGACTTTTGAGGGAGCAAATAAAATTACTATTAATATATAATTAAAACAAAATTATATACTTACTCCAAAAGTCATTTTCGCTCAAAAGTTTAACACCCGTATCATTCATTTCTTCTTTTGTAACATTTTGCAAATTATCATCAAAAGTCAAATGATTTAGCACTTGTGTATTTATACCAAAATTGGCATCATTCTTAGCAAAACCATACTTAAATTTTAAATATTCAAGCTTTCTTATAAATGTTTCTATATGCGCAGTTACATATTCATCTTCTGTTGCGTCGTAGCTTTTATTTTTATTATCTTCATTTAATACTTCATTTAATTGTGTAATAAAATATTGTGTGTTGTTATCGATGTTATCGACTCTGGCTAGACTAGCAATTTTTTTAATATTGTCATTATCTTGAAAGGTGATGGTGACGAAGAAGGCGTGGATTGCTGCGAACTCACCAAACCTCGCTTTATGCTTCACGTTTTCAAGTTTGAGGATGGAGAATAAACTGTTGATAGTATTTCTAACAGCCGCCTCGGTTATAACGAGATCTTTGTCTTCTTCACGAAGTTCAATAAGGCTCTGAACTTGGACTAGAACAATCAAAACAATGAAATATACAATATTATTGTTTATGGAATACATGTGAAGGAAGATACTTTTTATATAAAAGAAATTAAATTCTAAATAATAATAAGGGGAAATTTCACTACGATAGCTATGTTTTTTAATATATTGAAATATGTGTTTTATGGCGTTTGTTTTATTTCCTCGGTATTGAGAAATCGACACAAAGAAATTGCCAAATAGAACAATAAAATATTCGATTGGAAATACATTTTATTTGATAGTTACATTACTTAATTCAAACTTTTCATTGTATACACCTAAGTCAATCTATATTTGTAATTATTTAAGGTATTTTAATTAATATAAAATGAAGTTAACTACAATAATCTTGTTTCTTATTCCTGTGGTGGTAGCTAGACATAATCATAGGACAATACTTGAGAGTATATTAAAGTCGAAGGATAACTTGTACTCTAAAGTAGATAACGATGTTCAGAATGTAATGAATAACCTTTTCGAGGAACTGAATTTAGAACCGACCTTTCCAGCAAGAACGAGAATCAAATTGTTGTTAACGATGCATTACGATTTAAATAATATGGCCGAAAAAAATTATGATATCTACGAAAAACTAACAGAGGCTGCCCGGCCAGATGCAAGTATTAAAGGCTCAAAGGGTTTAGCATTGTTCAAGCTAATAGAGAAAACGTTGGAGGATAAACCTGATGACGTGTCCGTTAAATTAAAACAAAACAAAATATCACACGAACCTACTATTCGGGAGAACACAGTAGTGCAACAAGCTGCAACTACATCGACAACAAGTGCAGTAGCAACCTCTTTGGAAGACATGAGCCAGTCTGATCCTGTATTTGCGGATAGCAAGGAATTCGTGAAATTCATTAAAGACTTTATAAAAAAAATTGATAAGTTAAATGAAAAAGATTTCTCTAGGTCAACGCCGTTATTACCTCCCATTGATGAAGATACTAAAGACTTAGATTTTGAAGTCTGGAGTAAGTAGAATATATTCATTTAAAAAAAGAATATTATTTTAAGTACCTACGTTATTAAGTCGTGGTGGCCTAGTGGTTAAAACACCAGCCTCTCAAGCGTGAGTGCGCGGGTTCCATTCCAGGTCAGGCAAGTAGCAATGTAACTTTTCTAAAGTTATATGTACTTTCTAAGTATATCTTGGACACCAATGACTGAAGGTGAAGGAAAACATCTTGAGGAAACCTGGACTTTAAGTCTGAAATCGCCAACCCGCATTGAGCAAGCGTGTTGATGTCGCTCAATCCTTCTCCGAATCAGAGTAGACCTGTGCCCAGCAGTGAGACGATTAAAAGGTTGATGGGTGAATTTCCCAAACGACTTTTTTTTTTGTCTTCATTGAAATTAGTATTTGAAAAAAGGAATATTGTTCTGTACTATTTTTTTTTGTATTCATTAGGTATTTATTGGGTTGTGGCATAAAATATTATTTGTCTAAGTCTATTTACAAAGGTAGAAATAAATACATAAACCTCTATTTTTGTCACATCGGTGCTGTCCCTCTACTTTTTTTACAAGCAAAAACGCTTATATCGTTATAAAAATAAGTAACTTAAGAATATAACTTATTCTATTTCATAGAATATTAGTTTTATTATTAATATGTAGCATATTTTATTACGTAATTCATAATATTTATTACTGAGAGGCATAAATGTACTTGTCTCGCAAAATTTTGTCATATCGCTGCACAAAAGTAATTTAAACCTAACTTTGCATCGATGAGTCCGACAGTGTCCCCACCAGCGTTGCCAACTCTACGTCTTTTTACGTAGATCTACGTATTTTAGGTCTTTCCTGGAAACCTACGACTTTCAGTCCCAGAATCTACGTACTTTTAGTCAATTTGTAAAAGTATGCAAATTAACTAAACTGATACAAAAATTATATTGTCGCACTGTCTTTGTCACTGTTACGGGGGCGCTAGTGTCTTTGTACTTGACTGTATTTGCTCTAAACATTTGCTTTTCCTTTAAAGGAAGTATTTAACGTGATTTAACAAAAAAAATAGTTCTTCGTCGCGCCTAAAAGTGGTTACCCCTCCAATGGTTCCCCAGCCACGCAAAGCATATCACAGAAGGCGCCACCAGTAATTACACTAAATGTCTATATCAAACGTTGTTGTCATTCAATTTTTGTAAGTGACAATCTATTTTTGATAACGAAGAGTGCTTCCTCTTGACACAGATATTTTGATCAGGTACATAAAAAGAGGACTCGTCAGTGCTTGTAATGATTTCAGTCTATCAATGTAATGAAAAATGACATCAGAAACAGACTTACTATTGACAGGCTAACAGGCTTACTTTTCTGTCCAAAAGTGACCTGAAAATAAACATTGAGCCTACTCAAGAACACATAGAATATCTTAACAAAAATATGTATATTGTCTTAGTGGCCTAGTGGTTAAAACACCACCCTCTCAAGTATGAGTGAGCAGGTTCAATTCCAGGTCAGGCAAGTACCAATGTAACTTTTCTAAGTTATATGTACTTTCTAAGTATATCTTGGACACCAATGACTGATTACAAAGTGAAGGAAAACATCTTGAGGAAACCTGAACTTTAAGTCTGAAATCGCCAACCCGCATTGAGCAAGCGTGGTGATTACGCTCAATGCTTCTCTGTATGAGAGGAAACTTTAACCCAGTAGTGGGACGGATTTAATAAAACGTAGAATACATAGATAATTTAATTTTAGTGTAAGTAAGTAATTTCTATATCAAAATACTTGTTTTATTTAATTTCACCTACCCTAACTTCGTGATTTTACCTTGAAAAAAAAAAAATACGTAGATCTACGAACTTTTAGTAAGTCATTTTTACCAAATCTACGTAATTTTCTCATCAGATCTACGCCTTTTTCAAAATCAGGGTTGGCAACACTGGTCCCCACCCCAATTTTATTTCCCTCGTTAGTGTGTGCTAGTGCGCAGTCAGGACGGACGTGTGTCAAATCGCTGCATATTCCCGCCAATTACGTAAGTACGACATTTCAGTTACTTCCAAGCAATTATTTTATGTTATCGGTGGTTGCATTTTTCTAGTGTAATGTGAAGTTTTATTACGATTGTTTGGTTCTAACAGACATAGTAAGTAAATTAGCATCATTATAGGTACTTGAATTTAGCCTAAATATTATACATTTTTCATAATTTTCAAAAAAGTCGATAATTTCTCACGTCGCTGTTCTCATATCGCTGTAATCGGTGGTCTTTTTTACCACCGATGTGATAATTTACACCGATGTGATAAGAAAAATCAATCGGTGTCTTAAATATCATATCGGTGTTTTGATTCATGATCGACGCATAGTTTTGTCACATCGGTGGATTGTTTTATCACATCGGTAGATCATATTATCACCTCGGTGTAATTTTATCATATTGGTAGACATAGTGTCATTTCATTAAAGTCAACAAAAAAACAATGGAGCATACCTACAACCATACATTATACATACATATACACAAATTATATTTTTTAACTTTCATAAATATTAACTTGTGTGCAGCTCGTGCCGCACACAATTCGTTCGAGTAATTTTGTTTAAGATTAATTTTGTTTAAGAATGCTGAAATCAAAACTAAACGAGGAGGAGAAAAAAGAGAGAAAGAGGTTGATGGAAAGAATAAGAAAAGCTAAAATCAAAAGTGATCCTGTGTTAAGAGAGCAGCATTTAAGAAAAGACAGAGAACGCTTAGCTAAAAGAAAGGCAGCTGGACTTATCCTAACCCGAAGCCAAATGACTGCACATGCACGTCGCAATGCACAAAAGAAAAACCGAATCAGTGCCCGTGCATATTATCAGCGGAAAAAAATAAGGCAAATGGTGCCCGCAACAACCCAACAAGTGTTTCAGAGACCAATGACGCAGAATCGCTACCGAAAAATCAAGATAATGAGCCCGGTATTTCTCAAGAACTAATAGGACCTCATAGCCCACGGCTATTGCGACAGAATGTTCGATGTAATAGTCCTAATTTGCGTATTGATGCCATAGTAGCGAGTAGTTCCCACTATTTACGTACAAGCAGTCCCCTAGATTTATCAATAGCATCTCCTTTACGAACGCCAAGTATTAGTTCTATAAATTCAGAAGAATCAACATTACGCCCAAATAGTCCTAACTTAGACACATCCTTTAATACTGTTAAATTCAAACAAGACATTAAAATGAAATTTCGTAAATATCAAAACGTTAAAACTCAGCAAATACACGATTTAAGAAAACAATTGGCAAAGGCTAATAAAGAGAAACTAATGTACAAAAAGAGATACATGAGACTACATCAAGAATTTAAGAAATTAAAACAGAGTAATTTAGAAGTGAGACGAATCCCAACGAAGCCAAAAAATATAGACCTGCAAAAACGTATCCGTAATCTATGATACTTACGCACTGAGAACAAAGATTTTAAAAATATTAAATTAAGTGATAATTAAAGCTGTGATTATTGTAGTGTTGTTATGATTAAGGTTAAACTTAAAAGGTTGATTAATTAGGTATATAAAGTTTTCTTATATAAAGTTTCTATTCTTAGTATTGTTGAACCTAGAACGCCACAATGTTTTAAGTGTACACATGGCAAAACAATTAGCTTGATCGCCACATTAATAAATGTGTATTGTACAATAACGTACAAGAAATTATTGTTTTTTATACTACTTTTAAATAAACACAATGATAATAAAAAAAAAACATTATTTTTTATTCTAAGAAAATAATACCCTTAGTTCAGGTATTCAGTTCTTAGTCACTCCTTCAAAAATGTATAAGCCTACTATTTCTTTTTTGATGTTCAAAGGTGGATAGATTATCATATCGCTGTATATGTATATCACATCGGTGAATAAATTTATCATATCGGTGTACAGAAAAGATAATCGGTGCCGGATTGTCACATCGGTGGAAACCAGAATTCAAACTGAATTTTCTCCATAGTCTTAAAAGATACGTTGATGGTTACCAATAAGGGAGTATTTAGTATCCTAAATATTACATTAAACATGAAAAAAATAAAAAATATATATAAATGAAAAAGTTCACCGATATGATAAGAAAAATGGCATTTGTTGAAATTCACCCTGATAATGATGATGATAATGATAATATTATGTAAATCAAAAACTGGCCAAGAGCGTGTCAGGCCACGTTCAGTATAGGGTTCAGTAGTTTTCCGTCCGTCACAATAAGTGACCTGCTTAAGAGTTAAAAATAAGAGATGAAAACTATTGTTACATTGAGTTCACCAGAATTACGGAAATGCGTTATTTTGAAAACGGGCCCAGAAAGGACGGTGATCATTAAAGAAAGGGTAAGTAGTGCATCACTGCTTATCATCAGGTGGGAAAACGATCAAGCACTACTTTAAAATATTTAAAAAAAAAGAGTTTAACCGAACAGTTTGACAGCACATCAAGTTACTTTAATCTGTGACATTTCTTTATTAGATTTTTAACTTATCTCTAAAGCCTTAAGGCTCAAGGTTGATTGGAAATATTTGACAGTTTGGGGTAGCTTGACCTGCTGTCGTGCGTACAGCTAAAATTATATAGGTAATATAATTTATATTTTCAATAAATGATTTAAATAACCTTATTTCCTATTTATATATCTATATATATCTACCCATATTCACTTTTGAATACTTATCCAATAATAAAAACACTGCTCACTTTACAAGTATATTTTTACTTATTATTTTACCACGTTATCCTCTTGATTGATATACAATTTTTTACAAAATTTCAGCTGTCTAGTGCAAACGGTCACTGAAATTATCCGCGGACGGACGGACAGACAGACATAGAGACAGAAAAGGAACAACGGAACCCTAAAATTAACGCGTGTATTATTTGTTTCCAGAACCACCATCACCAACATTATGTTATTCCAATGACTCCAGGAGGATATTTAGGGGCAAAAGGAGCGGAGTCAAAAGTTATCCCTTCATCGCCAGTATTCACCTAATGCAAATGTTCGTTTGTGCCGGTTCCATCGTGTCCAGCGACTTGATCATCACTGCAGCTTCATGCTTGCAAATGTAAGTCACGAATATATGCAGTTTATCATAGTCTTCTTGTTAACTGTATCTGTAAAATTTATTGATTTTTCATCATCATCCACACATCGATTTCACTCACTACTGAGTATAATAGACCTCTCTTTCCTTTTGTATCAATCCGCACGCTCATGTGTATGTTCAAAGTTTTCGTATGAATTATAATAAAATGTATCTCCAACTGAAATCTGCATCTGCACTTTTGCTCTGTTGTTTTTTTTTTTTTTGGTATCTGCACAAATACATCTTTTAGGAATGTAATATAAATTCGGCCAACTATAAGTAGGATTCGAGCACGAAGTATTCCGTAAAGATCTCTGTAACTCCTGAACTAATAAAATTATGTAAGCCGTTTAAATTTTCCTTCGAAGTCAATCACATAGAATACCTACCTTTGTAATTTTTTGATAAATATCTGGATGGGCTCAGGTAGCAGCAGTGGTTCAGCAAGCAGGATTATTGAAGACAGGAGGACCTGGAGTACTAAGTCTGTTAGTACCTTTTTTTGTTCTGTATGGGAAATCATCAGTGCTCTCCCGCTCTGGGCGGAGCGGAAGGGCGTGTCAGACTTTTACTACCCAACAGTGTTCCTTCATATGCCTGTAGCCCAGGGCCACGGTTTCTTTTTTAACCAACCCTTAATCCTGATCTAGGAGACATCGGTCCTCGTGGACCCCGTCATGGTGTGCTGATATCTGTTTGAGGCACGCGTGAAACACAACGCGCCGTCGGCTCGAGCCTGGTCTTTACTGGATGGAGAGATGCCCACTGCTCACCGCCCGCAAGCCCGCGCCAACAGTGGCAGGGAGTTCGATGTTGTTTCCCGACCAGGGTGTCTCCTGCAGCGGTTAGAGGCGTGAGGGCGCGGGGATTCCCTCTCCCTCACGCGCTCCGCCTCCTCCTTTGCTAGCATCACTGCTTCGCAGAAAGAGGTGACGGCCAGCCATGCCCTCTCGCTCCGGAGCATGGCCTAGACCAGGGCCGGACGCTAGAGATCGCCGCCGATCGTCGCCACGAGGACACGGCGGTGCTCTACTC
Organism: Sesamia inferens; assembly: GCA_037179545.1. Taxonomy (NCBI): domain Eukaryota; kingdom Metazoa; phylum Arthropoda; class Insecta; order Lepidoptera; family Noctuidae; genus Sesamia; species Sesamia inferens. The sequence goes on along the minus strand of CM073945.1, from coordinate 24,365,449 downwards.
AAGCCGGGCAGACCTTCGCCGTATGCTCTACCGGGTCCTCAGGGCTTTAGTACCTACCTTCATTTTTTTTTATCTTGAGCTGTGCGTGGATTTATAATAAAATCTCACAGAACGTCTTCTAAACTGAAGTTCAAAAAGTTTTAGTGGTAGTAAGAAAAATAACAGGCCATCTATTTTGTCCACGTGCAAATACACAAAGTCATGCAAAGTTTTTTTCTGACTCTAACCGTTTGGAAGGTAAGCCGAGCTGGGACGGACATGACATTCCGTAGTTCATGTTTCGGAATCCTTATAACTTAGTTAGTATTTGTCAAACTGGAAGAAATATGTCACAAGTTTTGTATCTTTTTCAGACTTCATAACAATAGATTCTACAGAGAAACCCCCAAGGTTGTGCAGGTCCGAATCGGCAGTGATTATTTCAGCCGAGGAGGCGAGTTGATTACAGTCATCGAGAGTTACTTCTACCCTTCCTACAACCCTAAGACCTTAGCCAACAACCTGGTTATTCTCCGTCTGGTGCGGCACATCAAGTTCCAAAGAAAAAATAAAAGAGTGAAGAAGATCTTGTTCGACAGGGAAACAGGAAACTTGCCGGTTAACACCGATGGTATCACTATTGTCGGATGGGGCTCTAGGAAGGTGAGCTAAATGAGGTGCTTTGTGTAAAAGTTAACTGTTTATCATTTAAATTCTACTATTTTATAATTACCTTCTCGATACTGTCATTAATAATAATATTTCCGATCTGTTAAGGTTTAGAAATGATTTTCTTTTTTAGGGTTTTCCATAGTCAACTAGGAACCCCCTAACTTTTAAACCACATGTTTGAAAAATCTACAAAAAAAATATTTAAAAGTAGAACTTGGTTTTGATGGATTAAATTTGTTACTTAACCATATAAGTAAGCGTTTTTTATCTTAATTCACTGAAAATTCCCCCTCTCCTTCTCTCCTCTTTGATATGTAGGCCTTCGACTGTGTCCCTCGGGGGGTGATCTGTTGGGCACTGAGGTCCAAAGGGTTACCAGAAGCCTATGTTGACATAATTCGAGACATGCACCTCAATTCCGATTCTGTTGTTAGGACCGCTGTTGGTGACACTAAAACCCTCACCGTCGGAGTCCACCAAGGTTCTGTCCTTAGTCCGTTTCTGTTCAGCGTGATATTAAACGTCTTGTCGGATAGCATTAGGGATTCACATATTTCCGCAACTTGGGCAAAATGGCGTGAGGTGACAGGTGTCATGTGTGACCCCAAAATGCCGGTTAAGCTTAAGGGGCAGGTCTATAAGACCATCATTAGACCTGTTCTCCTGTATGGCAGTGAGGCGTGGCCTGTGCTTGAGCGACACAAGCAGGAGCTGCGTGTCACGGAGATGAATATGCTGCGGTGGATGTGTGGAGTTACGCAGAAGGACCGCATCAGGAACTCCCGCATCCGTGGCAGTCTTCATGTCCGTGACATAGAGGACAAACTGCAGGAGGGTCGCCTACGTTGGTACGGTCACGTCTTACGAAAACATGTTACGTGGGTAACAAATGTCTTGCCATGGCGCCTCCGCTGGGCCGGAACAAGCGAGGTAGACCAAAGAAGTACTGGCTTGACGTTGTAAGTGATGACATGCGAGCCAACAATCTCACACCACAGGATGCTAAAGATCGCGCGAAATGGAGGAAATTGAACAAGTAAGCGGACCCCGGGCTCCAACGCGAAAGCCGCGGATGTAACCGGAATAAACGCTAAGATGATGATGATGACAAAAAATTCCCCCTCTACTCTGTATAAACTAGTAAACCAATTTTCCGAGATATGGCCATGTACTGTGGGTTACTTCACGCTGTTAATAATAATTTTCTTGGATTCCATATTATTATCCCTCACGACCCCTTAGGAAAGGTATGAGCTATTAAATTGTCGAATTCTTCAGTTTGTCTCTCTTTTTTAAATATTGAAATTTGTTCATTGTCCATAACGTATAATATCTACGTGAACACTGCAGGATATAGTAACCGATCCGCAGGCAATGGCATGAGACATTTATTTAGCCGTATAAACCCCATGTTACAACCCCTTCCCACAACTCGTAGTGGGACTCAAATGAAAACATTTTTTCGAACTTTCAATGTGAACTTGGAATCTATTATACTTTCTTACGTTCTTACCATCCTTCGTGCCACACACGAATCGTGTGTATGTCAACTTAATGTAACAAATAGCCCATTTTTTAAACTCTTAAGTTGGAACACTTATTGTGACTAACGGACGAGAAACTACGGAACCCTACACTCAGCGGGGCCCGACACGCTCTTGGCTGGTTGTTTTTTTTTTGTTTTTAATTGTTATGGTAAAGCCATGAAAAACGTAAGAGGATACTGAAGTATACACTTTTGGATTTATAGTGTCCTTAAATTACGTGTTATTTTTTCAGCGAAATAACGTAATAGATCAGTACGAAGAAATGACGGCAGCAAAACTGGATATATACCAAGTGGACGAATGCGCAAATGTCTATGGCAAGTAAGTTTTTAATCACACGTGCGTCTATCGACATACATCTCCTCATTTGTGTTAGAAGTAATTTATATCTGATGTTGTTAATCACTTTGTCTCTTACTCCCACTGAAACAATATATACAGTATGTTAAGAAAACCCTGTCCGACCCGTGAAGGTGTTGTTAGGTATCGATAACTGATTCTACTAATGCATACAAAACCGGGCTAAGTTTAAAAAAAAAAATCCTCCTAAAAAAATAAATATTATTTCGCAAAAAGAGGTAACTTAATAAATCTGCGCTATCCACCCTACAGCGCGCGGCGGCGGTGGCGGCGGGCGGCGGGGCACGCGGCACGTGGTCGCATCGCTATTCGCCCATAGTAATACCGGTGTTGTCACTTTTTAAAAATTACCAAATTTCGGGGAAGTTGGAATTAATTCGCGGGAAAAAAGATTATTTCAAAATTCATTTGTATTGGTACTATGATGATTACGTAAAATTTTATATTATATTTGGTCATATGTTTACCTAACCTTTATTATCCTTATGGGTCGGACAGGGTTTTCTTAACATACTGTATATGTATAAAGGGTGTATCTGACATCGACGCACAAAGGAGTAACATGGATCCAGTACATGATTTTGAACCCCCCAGTGGTGGAATTTATCGTCGACTTTTTCATGATTTGAAAAAAATATATGTAGTTTTTTTCACTTTAAACCGTTCATAATTGCTATACTTTTATAACTCAATAAGATTTTAAAGTAAAAATTAATTAATTCGCTAATTACACAAAAAAGCGCAATGAAAACAAAACTCGAAAAACTATCTGATTTAATAGAGTCCACATCAGGAATCAACGTCATACCTACAAACTCGCACGGCGGCACGCTTGCAACATTCAAAGGCCGAGCCGACACTTTATTTTAAACGCTTTGAATTCTGTAGCCGTTCATTAACGACATTAATGACCATCATAATTTTATTAGTGGCATGCGGTCTAGCCTTTTCGCGAAATTTGCGTTACGATGTCAGATACACCCTGTATATCCCTCTCATGCATAACACTATACATAAAAACGGACTCCACTCTTACATATTAACAGTCGCGTAGGTACGTTTAAGGTACCCACTTAAACAACTCTGCTCCAACACCGCTACCACCTACGACCACTCTAAACTAAGACTACTGCTCGCAGTCTACGCGGCGACAGCCAGCTATCCACTCGTCGACCGCTCTGGCTTTTCGCGATAGGCAGTCTGCGATCGGTTTCCATTAAAGCAACTTGTATTTTTTACTACCTATGTAGGTATGTCCCGATTCACAATGCTCGAACTAGCAATTATTACTATTTACTTGAGGATGAAGAGAGTAGCTTTAGAAATAATATACGAAGATTTTGGCTGTATAAAATGCTGAAGGCAGCCCACTGTGAGGTGATGGCGCTGCGACTGCTAGCATTGAACGCGCGGATACCGCGCGGACCGCTCGTCTACATCCTGCGGCCAGCGAGGCGTTAACTACCAAACAGTCTGACGGCGGTAAGTTCGCTGATAGCGAGCTGTCTACTAATTTATGATAATGTAAAATATATCTAAAGAGAAATATTTAAATTAAATTAATTTTACCGGGTGAGAGCAGAGTCGTGTAAGTGGACCTTTCAGCTGTTGGCTCAATTGAACGCACGTTTAATAATTGCTGATTATTATTATCTGATTTCAGGCAATATGTGACCAATAGGCACTTCTGCGGCGGCTTCATAGCAACGGGTGGAGGGGCTTGTAATGTTAGTAATTTATCTTTTTTTACCTATCATTGTCACAAATATAGAGACCCAGTGATAATACATTTTTTGTTTTTGGATTGTAAGTCATCAAATGACTCTCCCGCTCTAAGCGGAGCGGAAGGGCGTGTCAGACTTTTACTGACTAAAACCCACTCGTGTTACTTCACTTGCCTGTGCGACGGCCAGGGCCACGGTTTCTTGTTTAACCAACCCGCAACCCCGACCCAGGAGGCATCGGTCTTCGTGGACCCCGTCACGATGTGCTGACATCTCTTTGAGGCGCGCATGAAACACGACGCGCCGTCGACTCGGGCCTGGTCCTTACCGGGCGGCGAGCTGCCCACTGCTCATCACCCGCAGGCCCGCGCCTACGGTGGCTGGGAGTTAGGTGTCGTCGATTGATTTACGAGTACGTAGGTATGAATACAAACAGGGGTTATACCTTTTGTAAATTATTTCATTACCACTACTGTAAAAACGGTGAAGGAAATCATCGTGAAGAAATCGACATGTCTTACAAGCAAAAATAAGAAGACATGTTACATCTACCTGATAGATTACGACACACTCCCCATCAAAGACGCGTGTCCCAGCTGCGGGAACTTTACCCTTAACTCGTGTCCCTTTTACATACATTTTTTACAGACTAAGCCGCGCTTTTTTTATTGAAATGTGATACGCTGCGGCCTAATGAAGCAGTAATAAACATAATGTATTTACATTATGTTTGATTTTAGAATATCATTTATACACAAATAAAGAACTTAAAAAAAAAAACTTTCAGAAAGATCTCGGCGGCCCAGGAGTGGTCGACGGTCTTTTACTTGGAATTATCAGCTTCGGAGCTCCGTTATGCGGAGCCATCGATGCCCCCACAGTCTTCACAAGACTAGGACCCTACTCTAAATGGATTGACAGCATCATAAAGCAGGTAATTTTTTGTTGCTATTGGATGACCAACAAGCAACCAATCAATCTAATCAAATCAAAAGTCCTTTATTCAAATTAGGCTGAGAATCAACACTTTTTAAACATCAATAAGACAGTCTGTCAGCTCTTCTAATGGTTAGTGCTTAATACGAACTATGGAAGATTACAATAACAGAGCCGATTCTGTTGTTCACAAACTAAACTAATTTTAAGTTAAGTGCATCTTTTTCTTTCCATTTCTTTAAGAAAAGGATAGAAGATAGCATTTTAATTTAATCCTGTCCAATTAAGATACTTCAACTTTTCAATGGCCTCTCTCTCTCTCTCTCTCCTCTAATTTGTTACACGTGTAATTTTGCCAATTACACGTGTAAGAAATTATAGAAATTCTTTAAAAATTTTATTTCACAATAATGGCGGATATCGCCAATGACAGTTGAAAAAACGGCCGCATGAGCCCTACTAGGACATTTGATGTAAAGCCATGATGTGGCCACTATGCTGCGATATTTCAATGTTCTTAATGAATTATTCACTGAATGCACTTTTATTACATAAAACACGCGTTTTTATTTAGTAAAGGACACTAAATAATTTTAAAAGTCCAATGAAAAATGCGCGTGACACTCATCTTGGCTTTCCTGTCAAAAAACCAATTAAGATACTGCATAGACAGTTTATAAACATGGCGACTAAAAATACGTCAGTTTAGGTTACGTCAGTAGCGCACTAATTTGACAGGTCTAAACTGACATTTTATCTTCTGTCCTTTTCTTAATGAATTATAAAAGAATGATGCACTGAACTTATATTTAATTAAGTTTGTGAACAAGGGACTCGGGGCCATTAGGTATAGAAAGTATTGCAATATAAAAGCAAAGCTGTAATGAGTGTTGAAAGATCTATTACATTGTCACAGATAGTCTTCAAATTGGGGCCAAGCAAGTCTTGTCTGATCAAGACTTGCTTCTTGCTTGTCGGCTGTAATATCATTAAGTGAAATGTCCTTTAAAACTGCAGTTATGTTTATTCGAATACTTTCGCCGAAAACGGATCACTTCTTTTGATGCGGTCCTGACAGCGCTTAGGTATGTGTCACAAAATCGGTATTACTTCACATTGAACGTACTTTATCTGTATTCTCTGTTTTACAGAGTGGACTACACATAGCAGTGAGAACGACGCTGAAATATAACACTGATGCCTACTACTTCTTCGAAACCACTCGGCGTACGCGGGAATACAAATACTTCTCGTATAAATCTACAAGAGAACCGGTAGAGCCCATAACAACTACAGAACCCGAGGAGGTAATTGAATAAAATCAGTTCAGATTGATGAAGACGACTTGTTAACACGTCGAAATTTGAAACGTTTTGTAAAAAAGTTAAGTAAAGAACATTTGGTCGGTTCTATATTGGAGACAGAAATTTGCGATAATTTTGAAGTTATGGAACAACAAACTGAAAGTCTTACTTTACAAAGTTTAAATTCCATTGTAATTTAAAACAGGATTTTTTCAAATGGTCACTCAAAAATCAACTTAGAATACCTACATGTTAATAAAATGTACATATAACTGATTAGTGAGAGTGGCGATGGAGTGTAAATTATCTAAAGTGATGAATAACTGTTTTAAATTCGCCTTCTTTTCCGGTCTTTTACAGTATGAGCCTGGAGTAAGAAGGCGAACGACACCCAGAACTCAGATACAACAGTTATTTCCCTATACACCCACCACGAGACATTCCATGTTATTACCAATGCAATTACTACGAAGTATTCTCTATGGAGAGTATGGACTTGGTATAGAAGATGATATAAACGACATGTTTAAGACTACTCGACAGTTAAATGTAAAACAACACCCCTTGGTGAATTTAAGTTTTATACCGATACCCGGAGTCCATTCTCTTGGAACGCAGCCACCGGCGAGGTATACCACTCGTCTGACTTCAGTATTGACATTTCCGCCGGTACAGTTTATTTTTCCTACGAGCGCTCCAACTACCACTACGGCACAGTCTTCTAGATCGACGATGAGCATTACGTATCAACATCATATTACCGATCTATTAACCGGTGGCCCTGATTTCTTGGGCACGACAAGGCGGCCTGTGAGTCCCAAACCTGAAAGTACTGCCGTAGCCACGACTACAACGAGAGTTACGGTAGTAGACCATGATTATTACGATTAGAATGATTTACCAAGATTGAGGTTGTTTAAATGAAAATTATATGTTTCATCAATAACGACGATCCCACGAAGGAGATCCTAAGTTATTGACACCAATTCACCTTAATAAAAAATATTCCTAAAGTCTGATTTTTTTATTTTCTTTACGTGTATCTATTAAGGCGTTACAACAAAATACCTTATCATCACTACGCAAATAAGAAACATATTTTGTATATTTCTATATCCCATAAACATGGACCATACTTTTGTATGTTCCTGAGGATTATTTTATTAATCTACACTAATATATAAAGCTAAAGAGTTTGTTTGTTAATTTGAACGCGCTAATCTCAGTAGCAGCGGGTCCGATTTGAAAAATTCTTTTTGCGTTGGATAGTCAATTAATCCAGTAAGGCTCTAGGCTATATAACATCACGCTGCGACCAATAGGAGCGGAGCATAACTAACTCCACGCGAACCAAGTCGCTGGCGGCCGCTAGTTGAAGATAAGAATGCTTGGAAACATGCTGCTTTTACTTTATAGGACAAACCACAGTCTTCACAAACTACTTTACAAAACTTTACACACTTGGCCGCGCCATGTCCCAACGAAATATGCATGGGAAAAATTTTAAATGTGAAAACATCTTACAATTCGAAGGAGCCGGCTACGCGCATGAAAAAAACATGACTCATGCGGCGTTACCCCGTTCCATTTAAGGCTAAAAGTGCAAACGAGATCGCGGAGCGAGCGACAAAGAAGCACAATCGGCCTCCGAGATCGGCAGCGTTCGACATGTCTCTCTCCTACTTGAGTGAGCGATGCATCCGCGTGGACAGCTGCTATACAATAATACATTTACATGTTTTCGTCAAGTATGAAGTGCAGTAAAATGTGAATGTGGTGTCAATTTTTAAAGCAACGATAATTGCGGCGATAAAGGTTTGTAAAATGCAACCATTCCATCAGTATTTTCTTGTCGTTGTCACGTTCAACTTTTGTCAGTGAACCGAGTTTACAGACAACAGTTTTTATTATAACGTTGGGTATTAATAAAATTTATGAAAGTTATATTTATTATTTCTCAATATAATACGCCCATTTATAATATTTTATGGCAGTTATTTTTATGATCAGATTTAAACCATAAAATTAAAACTCTTTGAGATTTTATTTGTGATCGAACGTATCGTTGTGCATAATTTAATTTGAAAGAATTAATAATTTTTATAGCAATAGAAATGATGGTGGTCAGTATAATCTTATGTCTTATAACAACAACTATGGCTAAACATCATTATACAGATTCAAACGACAACTTCTATGGCAATGTGTATGCAGCCATTCACTCTGTTATCGATGATTTGTTTGAATCTATTGGTCTTGGTGGAAATTTTAAAAATAAATCAAACTCTAATGTTTTATTAACTATGCATTATGATCTAAGTAATATAGCAGATGAAACCTTCGAAACTTTCGATGTAATTAAGAAGATAGTCAAAGATATCAGTAACAAATCCTATTTTATTCATTCATTTAATGAGTTTGAAGAGGAGTCGACCAAATTAGACACTATGGTTAAACAAATATTGAATAAAAATAATTTTGATGTTTACGGAATTATAAAAGGCACTCAACACAAACGCGCCACGGACATAACAAATGTTACGTACAATAGTATCGAGGAGGATAACAGTAATCCAACCTTTGAAGACAGTAAGGAATTTACAGAATTTGTTGTTAAGTTTTTGGCAAAAGTTAATAATCTAACTATACAAGATTTCAAGTTATCCTCGAAACATGGTAGAATTGCAGTTCCATCTAAAAATAATCTTAAAGTGTGGGGTAAGTTTAAAATATCTGTAAGTATAATGTAATATCCACCATTTTTTTTGTGGTAATTTTAAACTAGTTTTTGACTGCAATCCCGCCTGATGATAAGCAGTGATGCAATCGTTGATGGTAAAGCGCGCTGGTTTATTATGCCTATCTACTTAACTATTTATATAATAATTGTTGCAACCTCGTTCTGGCCACGCCAAAATCAAAATTAAAAGTCATTTATTCAAATTAGGTTGAGAAGTAGCCCTTTTTAACGCCAATATTACATAAGACAGTCCCCCAAAACGCCCACCCATCGACACTTCCTAGTGCTTTCGCTGGGAAGAAGAAGTGGCGGAGCAAACTCGCCAGCAGCACAGCTGTTCATTTAAAAAAAACACATGACTTAATACAATACTATGTATAGTGATGAAAACAAGAAAATACAACAACAATGAAATTATTTATCATATGCCAGCTAGCCACGCCAAAATACCAGAAAAGCAAAAACAAAAAATAAAATAGCATTAAAACGGAAAGGTAAATAAGTAAAAACTTATTACCAAATAAAAACCCCAGGTATAAAGGGCGTGACAGCTCACATATTTATGCATTGTAAAAAAAAAATCATGAACTAATATTATAATGTGTCAGTAAGCAAATTCTGGAGAAGGAACACAACCATTGTCTTGAATTAATCAGAGCGACCAGCTTTTCTTTTCATTAAGTACTTAATAATTTACAGAATAATATGCCTTTGAACAAAGTTTGGATTTGATCTGTGCTTTAAATGCATTGTAAGGCAAGTCTACCAAAGCAGAGGGTTGTTCTTGTTATAAAAAGTTATACCAAAATTGCGGCAATAAATCCCCTCTTTGAAGAATGGCTAGAGAGGGGACCACCCAGAAGAAGAGTTTTCATCAGTCATTTTATAGTGTTAAAGATTATATTGACGACAAAAAGGATTGGGCTTGAGCTGCGTCCGATTTCTATGCTTACACTGATTGTTCTTTGATTTTTCCTCTTGTAGTTTAAATTTGCAATTGTTTGTTTTTTTTAACTCAAAGCCAGTACACACTATGTAGCCAGGCATATTATACGTTACGGAATTGCATCGCTGACAGGGGTATTCGGCACTGGTGCAGCTACACAGGAGCTAAACTTAGCATTCGGGAACACCGTTGGAGCTGCTGAACCTTGGACAAAACTGTCTTTGCATTGTGTAGATTCAATTTCCTAGTATTGTATAATTGCATGGAACACTTGTGAGCACGATCTACGTGCTGTAAAGCATCTATTTGTTGGGTTAGTCGTTTATTGACTTGATAGTGCTGTGGCTGTTGAGAGTATGTCATGCTCACTCAAATGTCTCGCTGGTGGTGGCGTGTGTGTTGGGTCATTAGGTTCCCTTCAATATGGTTGAGCTGAATGATGCTGATCCATACGTCATGTTCGTGAACGGGCGCCGTCAGGGGGGACTGGTCATCTCTTAGCTGCTACGGCGTATTTTAAATTCTGAATTGTTGTTTTTTTTTTTTTCATAGTGGACGCTCTCAGCGTACAATATATTTCTGCATCGTTCTCACACGATTGATTTCAAAATGAATGATGTAATCAAATATTTGTATCAATAGCTTGATAATTTAAAAGAGTGTCCATGGAGTTTCTTGCCCGTTCTTCTCCATAGGTACCTACTCTTTGGAATGGGCGACTAGCTTCACCTTACTGACTGACCGACCTTCTGACAATTCAAAAGTGCCTGTAACTGGTTTATTTGAAATAAATGCTTTCATTTTGATTTTGAGAAGGAAGAAGTTATTTGATGACATGCCACCTATACAAAACCTTTACTGTTTTTTTTTTTTTGACAAAATAAACAAAGCTCTATTAGTTCTAAAATCGAGCTTTGTTTCCACAGAGACCCCATCAAATTATAAATATAACTACGGTAGTAACACCAGAAGGATCGTCAGGGGTTCGAAGACGCAAGTAAACTCATATCCTTTCATCGTCAGCATTCACATCATGGGAGAGTTTAATTGCTCCGGTTGCATCATCAGCAGAGATCTAGTCATTACCGCAGCTTCGTGTTTAAGCATGTCAGTAGACTTGCCAATTATTCTATTGACTGCTGTAGTATTAGTGGTTGATATCAGGATTCCTTACGAATTGACATCATAATTACTCTTGATTTTCCTCCAGTGCACACAAGAACGATTTCTTCCAGAAGAATCTCAAATCGATATACGTACGACTCAGCAGTGACCATACGACGCAGGGTGGCGAGACCATCCAGTCCAAAATTTATACTTCCACCCTGAATATGATTCAGAGCACTTACTGAATAACCTCGCAATACTAGAACTGGAGAAACGAATTCGTTTTTCGAGGCAGCAGAAGAGAATCAGACGTATCTTATGGGATGAGACCCCGGGGGTTCTGCCTAATGAGACCAAAAGTATAATTACACTTGGTTGGGGAGCTACAAAGGTAGGTTGAATGTGCCGCAGTTTGTTTTTTATATCGTGTGATTTAGATGTCTCTTCTGAGAGCTAACTTAATATAATCTTACTAGGACTAATGGTCCTAGGGATTTGATATTATCCCTCATCCTCAAAATGTGTAGTATTCCTATTATGCATTTTTCCAGAATGACCAAGTTACTCAAAAGCAGCCAATGTTGAAAGTGACAATGCTTGACGTATTCAACACTGAAGATTGCATACAGAATTACACAAAGTGTGTATTATTAAATATAATTACCATTTTTACACTCACACCTGCTAAGTACATGTAGGCATATCTTATCTTGCGACAAACGTTTCTGTATCAATAAGTGAAGATCTTAGGCACGATACCAACAACTTTGTCCTGATTTATTCCAACCAGAACTATTCACCAACCTGCATTGCGTTCGCGTAGTGGATGACGGGCCACTTCCTCTCACGGAAAGGAGACCTGCTCTCGTCTGTATTTAATTTTTTATTACTCTTTACACATTTTTATTGTATTATTTCAGAGACTTTATAAACAAAGAAAACTTTTGCGCTGCTTTTACCAGAACAAACGGAGACTCATGTAACGTTAGTAGCCATCGTGTCTTCATTTACATAACGCACGCTTCATTTTTAATAAACCCTCACTTTACGTGGTCGTCGTAACGCCGCGGAGGGCTCCTGGTACACACACGTTTTTCTTGTCGTGACGTGTGTAGCTACGGTGGTCAGTGTCATTATGGAAGCTTGTTAATGACACGACGGCACTACAGCATAGCACCATTGCCGTTTGCGTGTAAATACGATGAATATTTTACGGTGCGGTTAATGCGCCGTATCCACTATATTTCAACTCGCTATAATTCTAGGGAGACGTTGGAGGTCCAGGGATCGTTGGCGTAGTGTTAATGGGAGTAATCAGCTTCGGTGCAGCTGAGTGCGGGGCGATGGGTGCCCCGACAGTTTTTACCAAGCTCGGGTACTACGTACCATGGATCGAGAGCGTCATGGTAAGAAAGCTAGTAAGAATAATTACAAATATAGAATCAACAGACAGTTGCAAGCCTTACTTCCACATTTTACACTTTTACATTTTAGAATTAAGCAAACTAGTCCGCAAATAACCAGATTCCTATAAGACACGGGGAGATAAACAAACACATTATACGTTGCGTCATAAAAACAAATTAAATTTGCCCCCATCCAATCTAAAATTGCACTCATCTAGTCCATATTCTATGTCAATAAAAATATACAATAAATTACCAGAAGACATTAAAGAACAGAATAAAACCAGTATATTTGTAACTAAATTAAAACAATACTTAATTAAGAAAAGCTACTATACATTACAAGAATATTTAACAGATAAATTCAATAATTGAATTTTAAAATTGAATTTAAAATTATTAATAATTATTAATTGTAAAGAAAGGTTACGGGAAAAAAATACAATAATAAACTTCATTATATATAATACATTTATAATAATGAACAAATTTTAATCGAGTACCAAATAAAAATAATTTCAATATAATTAAAGAAATTGTTAATAAACGAATATTTTATAATTAATATAATATGTATAATATAAAGAGATAGCAAGAGAATAAATACTCAATAACAATACAAATAATAAAAATAAATGAATAGGAATTACATAAAACTAAATAAATAGATAAATGGAAACATGAAGCGCTCTTCCTCTCTCTACTTATTTAAAACTTGCTGTGCCCAACAGGGTCCATAATTGTTTCCAATATTATAATAAAATATTTACCACCTGTAACTGTACATTATGGATTGCAATAAACGATTTGATTTAGATTTAAAAAAAAAAAGAAAATAATTGTTTTATAGGCAGCTCTCAATTCTCTCACTTAAAGCTAATATTGAAAGCTATTGAATTTAATAAAACATTGACGACTTCATTATACTAAATGTTTTCAAAATTGTTTCAGAGTGCAGTTAGGAAAAAAAATCAAACAAATATAGGTTTAATTAATACGCGAAGAAATTCTAAATATAAATCTAAACCAGTAAGAAAAAATAAGTTACACGGACGTGACCAAAACTACTCAGAGAAGGTAAGAGCTCTCAGAGAGGCACTCATAGATATAGTGCAGAATAATCAATCTATGATAGACGAAGTCATCTACGGAGATCTTTACGACGAATTCAACAAATATTTCAAGAGCAAAGAGCTAATTGAATCAAAAGAGGACATAATTTATACAGGAACCAGAAGTGAAAAACATCCGACCACAAAGAGAATGTTAGAAATTAAATTTGAATTAGAATCTGACTCAGAAGACACGACTTCTACACACAAACCGCTATACTCCACATCTGTTAAAGCTTTAAGCCTTAGAAAACCTTCTATCGAATCTGAATATGAAACAGACATTGATGAAGTACAAAACGATTATACTGACAATTATGAAGAATCAAGTGAAGAACGCATGTTAAGTATCGAGATTCCTACTACCGCAACAAGGATTGAAAGCAAACAAGATTCATCGAGTTATTCTAAGAGCGAATCAGATCAACAAAGTTCAGACGACTCAACTGAATACTCGAAGAAAATCAAGAAATCATTTTATTCATTCATTAAAAAAACATTTTAAAAAAATGCAAACGACGCCGTCTATTTTCTTCAAAGGCAGCCGTGATAAGGTAGATAATAGGCTCGGACAAGGTAAAGAAAATCAAATGCAAAGGGAAGTGCTTATGAAAGATCAGCTTTCAAAGCATGCAAGTTCTGTACTTGACGAGGGGAGATCACTTGCAACGAAGAATTTTATGATTAATTTGGATACAATGGATAATCATGCTAACTATGGCAAATATAAAAATAACAGACCAGAAGGAGCAAAAAGTAGTAGATCTAAAAAAAGGAAAGGTAAATCAAAATCCCATGAACAAAAAAACGAATTATTTGTCATAGACTTTTAACAGTAAAAATATCTGTAGATATTTCTTCATTTCTGTTGTTACTGTTTTATAATTATTAAAACTTTCATTGATCTCATTAATACTGTTACTAATACTATTCTAGGAAGATTAAATCGAACCAGTTCAGTTAAAACCTAAAACCTTTACATCGTTGCAATTAGAAGGTGAAGTTTATTAAAAGAATAATGCCCCTTAGTATTCCATCCAAAGGTTGTCTGTAAAAGATCGCTCTTAACGATAAGACCGCCCATTGTGTCACCCTTTGTAAAATCCTTATATTTATGTTCTGTAATCTATATGGTGTACATAATAAAGAGTATTCTATTCTATTCTAATGCTGAATATTCTTTACCCAACTGAAAGATTATGAAATCATTTTCATAATAAATGTGACACCCTCAACAATATAACTTGTTCGAATAATTTCTTGTTAAAGTCAATGATATTAAGAAACTCTATAACCAGGATAGTTATTAATTACTATAAACAATATGTAAAGAAAACCCTGTCCGTTCCGTGAAGGTATTGTTAGGTATCGATAACAGACTCTACTAATGCCTTCAAAGCCTGGCTAAACTTACAAAAATTACCCCCTAAAAAAATAAATATTATTTCGCAAAAGGAAATAATACCGTCGAAAATGGTGTTGTCACTTTTTTAAAATTCACCAAATATTGGAAAAAATTCAGTTAATTAAAGAAAAGATCATTTCAAATGTAATTATGCACAGTTTCAAATTCTATTTGGTCATATGATTACCTAACCTTTATTATCCATATCGGCCGGACGGGGTTTTCTTTACATATTGTATACCCACCGTTTAAAATTTGTTCTTAGCGTGTAGATGGCGATCTTAATTGTATCAGCGTATCAGCCTGTAACTTTAAGTATAACATTATCATTTATCTCTTACATCCTCCATCATCATTCTCGAGCCAATTACTCATACATCTCGCATTCAAAGTCGCGTCATTTCTGCACATATGTTGCTTAAAAATAGTGAGATATCTAGGAAAAGCTTCTTTTTTTTAATAATTATAAACTAGTGCTTGATCGCAATCCCGCCTGATGGTACGCAGTGACGCAATCGTTGATGGTAAAGGGCGCTAGTTTAATAAGCCCATTCGCTCAAAAAACTGAGGGAATAGGAAAGAAGACGGCAGTTGAGCGAGGTGATGCAATGTTTAACCCAGAGGGAGATTGATCTGGAGACCATCCACGACCAAACTCCCGACACAACAACATTTTGCGCATCGTACCCGGCACACATCGCAACACAACTGCTTAGACCCGTCCTCCGTACGGCTTCACCAGACATCACGCCGGAACACGACGAATCGCTTGGCGGCAAGACTTTGTCTGTAGGTGGTAACTTCTGCCGGCTATTAAGCTATTCTCACTACAAGTTGGTCTGAAATCAAGCATCGCAATACAATAATATTGTATTTAAACATTCATACCATCCCATTATAAATCGCACGAAGTAATCCTTTCCACATAACGGATCAGATTTTTTTTTTCTAATCGTTCGTAATGTATTTTTGGACAGCATTAAAAATATTTTTTTTTAAGACAAAACATGTTTTGAGTAGCAGTGAACGCGGGTTTGGAACTTCCCGGGGTCAGTTGTTCGATGCGAATAGGAAAAAAGATAGGAATACGCTTGAAGATTGTTACGAACGACCACAATGATGCGCCGTCACAGCCGGCGTTTTGGTAACTCCGGCGGCGACGGATGAGTGCGTGTGTGCAGAGAGCTCCTAACCTGTCATGTATCAGTATAATTTTCATGTTCGTACTTTTTGGTCTAGGGTGTCATATGTTGTAGCTATTCTTACAACTATTGTATTGATTGTAGCAAATATGGTCAGCAATCACATGCTTGTGTTATTTTTGACTTTGTTTTAATACTTTTGCCTGATGATGTGTCCATGTGGCAAAAGGAAATAATGGACTGGATGCTCCTCAATTGTGGGGCTAATTGTTTCTCGGAACAACTTACCCTACCTGAGATTTAGTTCTATAAACTAATTTGATTTGTGAATTTGATTTGAATTGTGATTTAATCAAACTACACATTTTATGCTAAGTGGCATGCAAACCTATAAACGAAAAACTGATCAAGGAACTACCCGGAATCTTAAACATAGTGTGGCCTCAAACTCGCACGAAAATAATGAAAGATTTCAAGAAGACAGGAATATGCCCCTTCAGACGTTACCGACTGTCCATTGTGTGACGCCATCTCGGAGCGTTGTAGAAAGTCTAGAGGTGCAGCCAGGGACAGCTACAATGTCAACCTCCTAACTCCTCCTCCTACCAATGTGACCTCCAATAGTCCAATAGTAGACTCAGAGCAAAATGATGAACAGCCAGGTCCGTCCAATTATACAGCTATGGACACATTAGCGAGGACATTATCTTGGATGTAGACCTAAAACCATTTTTTTTTTCGGGGTGGAAAATGCTTATGCATATCCGCTACCCTGAGGCGGGCGACGGGGTCTGTCAGACTCCTACTGATCCAGAAGAAGAAGAGAGATATGGATGATCGGTTTTATTATCAATTTGTCAGCTTCATTGATTTACATATTGGTACCGAATTTCAGCTTTCTAGTGCTAACGGTCACTGAGATTAACCGCGTACGGACAGACAGACTTGGCGAAACGATAGCGTTCCTAATTTACTACGGAACCCTAAAAAAGAATCTCAAATCCAAATATTATATAGATCAGCTTTATATAGATCAGCTGATCGAACATTCCAGATCTGTCTAGACGTAATAATAATAGCGCATAACTTCGAGTACGTTTAGATGGTACCTACAGAATTCACCGGGCCGAGTTTCTAGAAATTTCGATGTCGACACTTCGTTTTCAATATAAATGAAACCTGTACCATTCGATAGGCCACCCTAGGTCTACCAATGCGTTTTATATTGTACCTCTACAATGCCTAGGTCTTGAGATATAGAGAAAGTTACCTATTGCAATTTCACGCAATATTGAACCTTATGCCATTGACCTAAGGTGGGTTCGTAATGATATCAATTGCAGAAATATCAAACGAAACGCGGCCATTTATGCAATTGTGAAATATTTCAACTAGTACCATATCTTGCAAAACAAAATACTTATTTGACTTAAATTTTATGGTGTTTCATAATCTTGATTGCGAAGTGATTTCCAAATTCCAATTTACTTCATATAAAAAGATGAAATAAATGAAAATTGTAACATATTATACTTTACGTTACAATTGTTTTATTACCTTTATCGATCGTATAAATTGCTATTTCTTCAATTTCTTTCTGACATTATTGGCTGCACAGTCGAGATGCATGGTTGACAATAATTTGATTCTCGATTCGTGAAGGAAACAGGCAGCAATCATCGTAATGTAAAACGAAATCTTGTTCAACTATGGTACGCTCTGTTTGCTTTGAAGAAAGAGCTTGTTTTTGGATCTTAGTATCGTCTCAAGATGAGTCCTATGACGATGTTTAGCTACTACCACTTGAAACAGAAACAGATTATTGAAGTTAATTTCATTTTATATAACTAAAATTACTTAAGTAAATAAATACCAGTATGGATTGACTTAGGTTTATGCAATAAAAAGTTTGAATTAACGTGTTTTTTTTATTTAGTTTTGATAATCACACCGGTGGGGTGACGTGACATCCTGATAAATTGCCTGTTAAAAAAATATGAATTTAGCTTTATTTGGTTTTACTGCATGAGAGTTAGTATTAAAAGTTCTATAAATTATACATTAAGTAAATAGATATAAGAAAAAAACCCTAACATTTTTTTTAAAGAACAAAGGCGTACAGTTCCTTCAAGGAGAGTGCGATTGTCGCAACCCAGCGCTGGGTACGCCACAAAAACGGCAGTAAGTCCCCTCTTTGAGGAGTGGCTAGAGACGCGCCACGGCGCTCTCACCTTCCGCCTGACGCAGGTCCTCACCGGACACGGCTATTTCGGGAGATTCCTGTTCCGTATAAGGCGGGAGGAAACGCCATGGTGTCACCATTGTGGAGATCGCACTGAGGACAGGGTGGAGCGTACGGTGGAAGTCTGCCTGGCTTGGGTAGAACACTGTGTCCTCGTGGCGGCGATCCGCGGCGAGTTCTTGCGCCCGGCCCTGTTCCAGGTCATGGTCCGGAGCGAGAGTGCATGCCAGGCCTTCACCTTCTTCTGCGAAGCAGTGATGCTGGCAAAGAAGGAGGCGGAGCGCGTGAGGGAGCGGGAATCACAGCGCCCTCACGCCTCTAGTAGCCGCAGGAGACAACATCAAACTGCCGGCCACCGTAGGCGCGGGCCTACGGGCGGTAAGCAGTGGGCAGCTCACCGCCCGGTTAGGACCAGGCCCGAGTGGACGGCCGGTTGTGTTAGCACATCGTGACGGGGTCCACAGAGACCGATGCCTACTGGGTTAGGGTTGCGGGTTGGTTAAAAAAGAAACCGTGCCCTTGGCGTATAGGCGAGTGAAGAATCAAGGGTGGGTTTTAGTCAGACTGTGACTGAAATGACCTCTTCATTTGATGATTTACCATCCCAACCTCAAAAACAAAAATTAGACCAGACATATTTGGCACACATACACACGATAATGAAAGTGACTCTAAATGTCACTTAGTCAGACTGGGCAACTACTGCTAGAAGCAGAACTAAATAAGGGTTATTGAAACACGGTCGTAAAAACATTATAACATTGGCTTGGACCAGAAAAGACGGACACAATAAATAGGATAAAATAATATTTTTTTTTTTATATATAAAAAATAAACCAGCGCTTGACCGCAATCCCGCCTGATGGTAAGCAGTGACGCAATCGTTGATTAATTAATTGGACTAATTGGATTAATTGGAAATTATTTGGACTAAGAGTCACCATCAAGGTCATACAAATCAAATTAATAGTCATTTATTGAAATTAGGCTGATAATCAGTACTTTTTGAACATCAATATTACTTAAGACACTTCTCCAAAAGTCCGCCCTTCGAAATTAATCAAAAAGTCGTTTCCAGTATTCATTTTGGCGGTTTCAACATTGTCTACATCGATTCTCGATTTTATGACACAGATAAAAACATATATTTCACAAGGGGGAAATGAAACTAGCTTAGTAAAAATACTTCAGTACATTGAGCAACTACTTTAATAACACAAACTTTTGGTCAGAACAGTGAAATTTTCCATAACAGTTATATTTTTCTTTGATCAAATTGCATGTCGCAGACAATATCTCTCGTCATATGTTTTCCACGGCGACTATAATATTGTGCTTCACATTTTTGAACTATCTGGATGTTCGATGTGCTCCTGAGTTACCGTCAGAAGATAGTTACGGCATCATTAGTACTGAGTGGGCAATTCGAAGCACTGTGAACAGTTTATTCTCCACTCTAAAACTTAAGGTTTTGGAGCGAAAACTGAAGTTGAAACAATATTCAACAATTCATAACTTCTTTGCTTCCATGACTTTGCGAGATCACGACAATCTGAAGAAAATTGCAAAACTAACTTACATTGATAACATCGATAACGGCACTTATGTTTTTATTACACAATTGAATGAAGTATTAAATGAAGATAATAAAAGCGATGAAGCAACAGATTCCGTTTATGTTACAATCCTTATTGAAGATTTTATTAACAAACTTGATAATTTAAAGGAAAGTAATGATGCTAAAAAGCATACGAAGTTTGACTTAAATAAAGCTATTTTGAGGTACTTTAGTAAAAATGAAAATGAATTTGGAAATACAACATATGTATCAAAAGATTCTGTAAAAGGGAATGTTTCTGATGACGGTTTATTAAGCACTCGTGAATTTTGGCGTAAGTAATCTGTTATTAAATTTAATTTTTCTTTGGTGTTAATTTAAATACTTTACATAAACATTTCAGAACCTAATGTCCGCCGCATCTTTGGGGGTCAATCGTCAACTATCGACCGCTTTCCTTTCATGGCGAGCGTCCAATTCTTCTTCAAGTTCCAATGTGGTGGCTCTATCATCAAAAGTGATCTAGTCATCACGTCAGCTTCGTGTGTTCAAATGTAAGACTTAATCTTTCGTTATTGGATGATCCGTTTGTATTTATTTTTGATACATCTTGCTCTTACATCATCTTTGTTATCTAAATCATTTATATTATTATTGGCTTGTGTTTAACCGCCTACTAGAAAAGTAACTATTTTACTATTACCAAATATATCGAAATATCTTCCAAAATGGATTAATGCTCATCAAATTGTGTTTCATAAAGTACTGATGATGTGAACCTATTTTTTTTTTATTCTATATGATAAAGCCTTTAAATGAAATGAAATGAAATCGTTCATCAAGCAAGCAGGATCACCGACCACTTTTACACGTCATGTTTTTTTTTTCTTCTTTTTTTTTTTTTAAACTAGATGAAGCCGGCATTTCCTAACTGACTACCTCTGAGAAGAAATAGCCGAAACAAACTCAGGGATCATCGTCTTTTTTAAAGTCCAGACATTAAAAATGAAAATGTTTACAATAATTTACGTTATAATTACGCATATTGCTTAATAACAATGCTTAACAGAGCGAGCAGCTCAGTCCCAAGCCTCTCTATCCTCTAAATAATCTGAGATTTTATAATACCCCTTTTTGCAAAGTTTGGCCTTTATATAGGTTTTATATCGTTTAATGGGTAAGTTTCGAATGTCCATGGGAAGCTTGTTGTAAAAGTGTATACATTGACCCATGAACGAGTTACCTACTCTGTGGAGACGAGTGTGATGTACAGCAAGATTGTGTTTGTTCCTGGTATTTATATTATGAACATCGCTTATTTTCTTAAAATTAGATATATTTTTATGTACATACATAAGATTTTCAAATATATATTGCGAAGCTACAGTCAGAATGTTCACCTCTCTGAATTTTTCTCTAAGAGAATCTCTAGGACCAAGGTTGTAGATGGCTCGAACAGCCCTTTTCTGTAAAACAAAGATGGTATTGATGTCCGCACAAGTTCCCCAGAGAAGAATCCCATAAGTCATAAGACTATGAAAATAACTAAAATAAACAATTCTGGCTGTATTCACATCAGTTATCTGTCTAATTTTCTTAACAGCATAAGCGGCAGAACTGAGTCTACCCGACAGCTTCTCAATGTGAGGACCCCATTGTAACTTGGAGTCAATAGTCAATCCAAGAAAAACTGTCGACTCGACAGGGATCAACTCTACTCCATTCAGTTGAACATTGGTACTTAACTGCCTGACATTTGGCGTAGAAAATTTAATGAATTTAGTTTTTTTTTCATTCAAAAGAAGGTTATTTACATTAAACCAATGGACAACTTTCGAAAGTGCATTGTTAACTTCGTCAAAATTTGCTAGCTGACGCTTGACTTTAAAAACTTGACTTTAAAGATAATTTCGGTGGATAAAAAGTAGTACATAGGCTTTCATAAATTATTATAATGAGGTGTTTAGCTACTTTGTCGTAGCTTTAGCCGCTTACTCCGCTCGCTTGGCTCACTTATGACTGGTCACAGTTCTAGTATTTTCAATTTAGTTATTGTAGGAAATACGTACCCGTTAATATATTACTATTTCAGGAAAACAAGATTTGGGAAGCATTGCCCCGTTTTGGTAGGTAAAAGGAATATAATAATACTTATATTCTATTTGAAGCTAATACATATATTTTAAGTGGTAAAGTCTTAGACTCTAAAAATTATTTTAGTTAGCATTTAATTAGCACCCTTGTTTCATAAGAGCCTGGAACAACCGCTTCTTCCGCGAGAACCCGGCTTTCCTCTCGGTACAAGTTGGCAGCACATACTACGAACGTGGAGGGGAGAATATCCCCGTCATGGAGATTGAATATCACCCAGGCTACAACCCTAAGAACTTGAGACACAATCTGGCGATCATGAGGCTTTCAAGAACGCTCAATTTCAGAGAAAAGAAACATAATGTAAGGATGATAGACTTTGATAGAAACCCGTGGCCATTGCCATCAAATATCGATGGCATCGTTGTTGTTGGTTGGGGCTCTAAAACCGTAAGTACTTTTTTCTGTTACGCATAATATATTAAAGGTACAAAAGTTTACCATTTGTCATAAGACTGAAATAATAATCACACCTGTGTTTCCAATTCACGGCCAAAGTAACTTGATACCGTGAAGCACGCCAACATTGCCCACATTTTTTTAATAAAACAAAATATTTCAAGATTTTTGTATGTAACCTGAGACTGTTACTTCACGTAGTACTCAAAGTTCTCGTTACAGTTGCCGCAGTAGCTATTCTCAAAGATCGCTTCTTAACTGTCGCTTGTTTTCGTATCACTAGTCGAATGCAGACTGACTGTGCGCTGGCGTCACGGCGCTATAAATACGTCAGCTGATCGAACATTCCAGATTCGTCTAGTCTTAATAATAATAGCGCATAACTTCGAGTACATTCAGTAGGTACCTACGGTAATTCACCGGAGGCGAGTTTCTGGAAATTTCGATGTCCACACTTTGCTGACAATATTGTTGAGACCTGTACCATTCGATAGGCCATCCTAGGTCTAGCAATGCGTTTTTATATTGTTGCTCTGTAATACCTAGGACTCGAGTTACAGGGCTTAAAATTTGCGCACTGCATGTCACGCGATATTTAACCTTATGCCATCACATAAGGTGCATTCGTAAAAATACTTTTAAGAAAATCATCTATGTAGATTCTTCTAACATCTGTCTTTTAGGCGTAATCTACTCGTTGCCTAGCAACAGTTTGTTTACCTCTGTTCTTTATCGAATTTGGTTCAAATATAAGTGAAGTTATGAGCGGACGTGCTTTTTTTCTGTTATGACACACGCATACCTAATTTTCCATCAATATTACTAAGGTTGTCGTAAGTTGGATAGTTTTTGTGAAATTAGTAGATTTTCTTAGAAATTGTGTTTTGGGCAAAGATATCCTTCACGGTAGTCCCTTTCTAACAATCCCTGACCGTCCAATCCTTTTATATATTTATAAATAGTAATAAAACTATTTCAGTTCGGCAACAAACTTGCAGCCAACTGGAAGGACCAACTGTCTTATTCTAAGTTAGATTTCTACCCATTTAAAGAATGTCAAGAAATATATACCAAGTAAGCTTCATAGTTTCATTTAACAATATTGCAACAACATCTTAGAGTGAATCTCTAGCCTAACACAATTTTACCCACCAGTCCTTATCCGAATTAATTAAGGCTGGATGCAGCATACCTTCTTCTCCCATACATTTATAAGCCGTCGACTTATTTTAGAGTAATTTTATGACGGATACCTAGTGGTAAATGCTCATGATCGTTATTTCTTTAGTCATCTTCCTCTACTTTTATAACCATCACATATTCATACTGTGATGGTTCATTATAATATACAGGTGTATCTGACATCGTAACGCAAACTTCGCGAAAAGGCTACACCGCATGCCGCTAATAAAATTATGATAGTCATTTATGTCGTTAATGAACGGTTACAGAAATAACAATGTTTAAAAAAAGTTTCGGCTCGCACTTTGAACGATGCAAGCGTGCCGCCGTGCGGGTTTGTAGGTATGATGTTGATCCCTGATGCGAACTCTATTAAATCAGCTGATCAGATAGTTTTCGAGTTTTGTTTTCATTGCGTTTTTTTGTGTAATTAGCGAATTAATTAATTTTTACTTTAAAAACTTATTGGGTTATAAAAATATAGCAATTATGAACGGTCTAAAGTGAAAAAAATGACATACATTTTTTTTTAAATCACGGAAAAGCCGACGAGAAATTCCACCACTGAGGGGTTCAGAATCGTGTACTGGATCCATGGTACTCGTTTGTGCGTCGATATCAGATACAGCCTTTATTATTATAATTATTTGTACAGAGTGATGCTGATAATACGACAATAAATAAAAACACGGACAATGCTGATTCATAGAAATAATCCTAAACCATAGAAAAAAACCTGGCATCAAAAATAAAAAAAAATGAAAATTTCAAACATACTAAATCGCAAAAAATTGGAAACGGAATAAACCATCCTTTAAAATATTGGTTCACTGACCTCCGATCGGCGACAGCGCAGTCCTGTGTCGAATTGCTTTTTTCGCGCCATTATTATTAAAGTTTAGTACCGCTGGATGCGGCGGTCATCAACCTGCAAATACTTTCTTAAGAACATGTAGGTACATCATGTAGAAAATATGAAAAATGAAAAATAATTTCCTGTGACTAAACTAATGGACATATTATTTATATGTTTTTTTATGCGTATACTGAGAATGTGTTGAAGTACACGATATTTAATTTATTGTCTTATTGTCATCGCCACTTTGTATATCAACTTCGTGGCATTTTCAGGGAATTCGTGACCGACAGAAATTTTTGTGCTGGTTTCTTCTCAAAGGGAGGTGGCGCGTGTAACGTACGTTGACATTCGATGATTTAATTTTGTCTTTCACTTTCAATAATTATTATCTGACTTCTCCTTCCTTCTTACTTCTTCGTCTTGATTGACACGTCTGCCGAACGTTTGGATTTTTTTTTTTTATAAATTATAAACCAGCGCTTGACCGCAATCCCGCCTGATGGTAAGCAGTGATGCGAGCGTTGATGGTAAAGCGCGCTAGTTTATTAAGAGCCTATTCACTCTAGCCTTGAAGACACTCAAATTGTATTGTGACGGAAACACCGACGCTGGCAAATTGTTCCAGTCCCTCGATGTACGCGGTATAAAGGAGGAAGCAAAACGCTTCGTCCGGATCGCAGTGGTGTCAACAACGTAAGGGTGGAAACTCGCCGTACGACGGGTCGTCCGATGATGGAACGGAGATGGGGGAATTAAATCATGCAATTCCCTTGCACACTCACCAGAATGCATCCTATAGAAGACCGAAAGGCTGGCTACTCTACGCCTGTGCTCCAGGATTTGGAGACGGTTTCGAGTTAAGTCTGGGTCGCCAATCTCTCAATGTTTTGTTTGTTAGCACGACGCTGGTGGACCCGGTGTTTCAATTGGTGGCATTCTCACGGGAGTGATAAGTTTTGCCTCACCGCAGTGTGGTGCACCGGACGCCCCTACCGTCTTCACCAAACTTGGCTATTACACTAATTGGATTGAGGAAATCATGGAAAAGGTGACCTTTTTTATTAATTATTAACTAGTGCTTGACCGCAATCCCAACTGATGGTAAGCAGTGATGCAATCGTTGATGGTAAAGCGCGCAATTCATGTTGTTTTAAGTTAAACAAATAATGACTTTATTTTATTAAGGAATAATTTAATTTAAGAGTGACTAGCACTATTTAAAAAGTTTTAAAACTATATTTAGTTTATTAAGAGCCTATCAATAAATAGTTAATAATTCCATATTTGATGCGCTAGAAACACCAAAAGTTCATTAAGCGCGCAACTTCTGTGACGGTCTGCCATTCATAGCTTAAACAAATGGTAGACTTTTGCAAACTACGCTTCTGTACGTCATTTGGGTCATGGTTTGGATCGCGATGTGAGTAACCGGCCACACAATTTGTTTATATGGTATTGTTAATGCTGCCCTGAACCGCAACCGTCGAAGCGGTTCTGGTCTCTGTCTTAGTTATAGTCCATTTTATAGGCTAATGCTCGTGCTACAGCCACATCAACATCAAGTCACGTCGCTGACTATTTGTTGAATCTTAACGCACACAAAAAAGTAAGAAAGAAAGAAGAAAAGAGATGGGACTTAATAATAATGCCTTAGGTATTCTCTACCTGTCTACCAAGGGTGATAAAGAGATTAAATGGCAGCCTTTGGTAGAGGAGAACAATGATTGAACTGACTCATATTTTTTTTTTTTTATAAATATAAACCAGCGCTTGACCGCAATCCCGCCTGATGGTAAGCAGTGACGCAATCGTTGATGGTAAAGCGCACTAGTTTATTAAGAGCCTATTCACTCTAGCCTTGAAGACACTCAAATTGTAGTCCGACGGAAACACCGCCGCCGGCAGATTGTTCCAGTCCCTCGATGTACGTGGTATAAAGGACGACGCGAAACGCTTCGTCCGGATCGTAGAGGTGTTAACAACATAAGGGTGGAAACTCGCCGTACGACGGTTCGTCCGATGGTGGAACGGAGATGGGGGAATTAAATCGTGCAATTCCCTCGCACACTCCCCGGAATGTATGCTATAGAACACCGAAAGGCTGGCTACTCTACGCCTGTGCTCTAGGCTTTGGAGACCAACTCGAGTTAAATCAGGGTCACCAATCAGCCTCTTCGCACGCCTCTCCACTGAATCCAAAGTGGCCAGGTGACACTTAGCAGCACCAGCCCAAATGTGGCTGCAGTACTCCACACACGAACGGACCTGTGCTTTGTACAACATTAGAAGCTGCCCTGGTGTGAAGTACTGCCGGACCTTTGCGATTACGATTACACCAATCGATTACGATTACAATATGTGACACATAATACGCTTTCGTGATTTTTATACCACTTTTAAGGCTGCCATTAAATACATAATGTTAAAACAAAATATTGTTAGAAAACCTGCTGTGGTACTATTTTTTATTGTACTGGGCACTATGTTTCTCTTCCCATGAATCGATTCAGAACGGGAACAACCTTGTGCTAACCATACACTAATATCTAAAGTTGTACTTTAGGGAAAACTTTCAATAATAGTATTTTCATATTAATTTCTTGATTATTGTTTACAGACTACAATTTCAGGAAGACAACAGACCACACTGCGACCGCCCAATTACAATCCGACGTTCCCTCCTGTCACGACAACTATTCGCTTTAAAATCACGCCAATTATTCGCGGGAAAAAACCGTTTACGTCAACACCAATTCCTGAATCTAATCTTCTTAGAGATAATGATAAAACATATGACTTTAAACAATTCCTTAAAACATTATTTAAGAAGAATAAACAACCGAAAAACAAGCAAGAGCAGCAACAAAAACAGGGAAAACTAAAAGAAGAACATCAAGAGAAAGATAAATGGCAAGAAGAAGAAGAAAGAAATAAAGAACAACAAGAAATAGAACGAAAAAAACATCAAGATGAAGAAGAACAACAAGATGAAACAGAACGACAAGAACAACAAGATGAGGAAGAACATCAAAAACAAGAAGAAGACAAACAACTTGGACAGCAAAAAGAAAAGGCCAGACAAGAAAAACAACAACAAAAAGAAAAACAAGAACAGGAACAACAACAAGAGAGAGAACTAACAGTAGATAGAAAAGAGCCACAAGAGGAAGAAGAACGACAAGAAAAAGAAGAGACAGAACAAGTAACTGAAAAAGTAGTAGATAAAACTCAAAATACAGGCAAAGTGAAAGAGGTAAAACTCAAACCAATATTAAGAATTAAACCTATAACGAAAAAAGAGAATAAAGTATCAACAAGCAAAATAAATAAGGAATCAAAAAGTAAAGAAGAAGATATGAGAACAACACAATCACAAAGTCATTCAGAAGAAAATTGGAACCGTAAAAGTACTACTACTCTAAGCCCTTGTACTATTTTTGGTACTAACAATGCAAAAGTTACTATACTGGATTATAATAACGCAGATTCTGCTGATATTACTTCTTATGAAATACTTACACCATCTTTCAAGAACCGGAACAGTGGAAATATAGAAGCCAGTTCTGGTCAAGAAGAAGAATTTGATGAAGCTATCGATAGTATTTTAGATACTTTTAACATAAATTATATCTTTGAATCAAAAGAAAGTTTTCCTGTAGACCAACAGCGCATGAGGACAAAGGACCTTATATCTAATACTATTTTAACTGAAGTGTTAAAAAAGAAAATAAAGAAATCAAGTAGTGTGGTGGAAAATAAAAATATTAATCGAAACGAAGAACATAAAAGTGGTGATAAATACGATAATAATGAGGACACCGGCCACAAAGAATCTGTAGAAATAGTTGATAAAAGTTCAAGTGGTGATAGCCATAGCTATGACAATCCCGAAAATAAATATTACGAAGAAGAAGACGCACTCACAGTTAATGAGGATAATGAAATGGAAGATTATGAAACAGAAGATGGTGGCGAGACCAATGAAGAGTTCAAAACGTTACCCATCCCAGCCAAACCATTCGAGCAAGAACATTCAATTAGTGAAAGTACTGACAAACTTCTGGATATGTTGGATTATGAGGATCTTTATAAGCTACTAGCAGAAAATTCTAATTGATTGACTTCTGTAAGCTCGTGAAAGTGTATTCTTCCAAATTTAAAAAATAAAAAGTTTGGTTTCTAAAGTGCAACCTCTTTTCGAATCAAACCTTTTACAGCCATATAACCGCTTCAATTTCGAAAATCAAGAACCGTCATATCATTTTGTCAATCCTTTGAACGAAAATGTCGATACTAGGATTAAATGGAAAATCTTATTCGTCTATTTTAATAATAAGAAGGGGGATTCACGGTAGGTGTAGGATTGGTAACCGCGACTGGGTCGGCTTCGGACACAACGGCAGTGCCAACTATAAGGATGACGCCCACTTTCCATTCCCCGCCATCAGGTTCAAGGAAAACACCAGAGATATTTGTGTAACGTATTAACATTTTGTATAACTTCATATATGTATATATATATATATTGTATTTCCAACGAGAGATATATTACAATTATTTACAAAATTATAAATTAAGTCGTGTGGCGACACGCGACAAGCGAGGGAAGCCCACGCGGAATCTGCAATGGATGTCAGTTAAATAAGTTACAGGCTAAATCCAGATAAGAGTACACTGAAAATGATGAACTTATTCAAAGGATACCTACTATGAAACGTTTGCTTTTATTTGTACAGCATTCGTAGCGTGGGTAGGCCGCCGGCAAGGTGGACCGACGACCTGGTGAAACCGCTGGATGCGGGAGACGCAGGACTGGTCATCGTGGAGATTCCTAAGGGAGGCTTATGTCCAGCAGATGACGTCTTTCGGCTGAAATGATGATGGCGTACAGTATTCCCAGTTTGATGTGCGGATTTGTAGTCGCATTAGCATAATAAAACATTTTTTGTATGCTATACGATAATTGCCTCACGGGTCTTGGTTTAGTGGTTACAATTGGATTGTATCCTAAAAAATAATTTAATGTCCATCAGATAGATTTATAAAAAATATTGAACACGTATTTTTTATTTTTTCTTTCATTCAAATACTTAGGAAGATATATTGATTTGAAATGTCGCATGACGCCGTGGTACAAAATATTCCACGAGGTGACGTAATTAACCCCCACTCCGTAACTTTAATACGTTATATTTCAGTAGTTTTTGGTAATTTCGACGAAATAAAAAATACGTGTCTTAATTTTTTTTATTATCGACGGACTAATTATGTTTTTGATTTTCATACCTATACATCCCTATAGCGTCTGCTAAGCATAGGGTCCTCTTCAGTCGATTTTAAGATCAGGGAGTAAAGTCAGAAGTCTGAGTAAAAGGGATATTCCATCTAAAATTGTTGGTAGAGTAACGTAGTATTGTATAGAAGTAATATGAGCAGTTATAGTCAACGAGGCTCGGAACGAAAGCAAAATAAGGAACTATTAAAATGCTAGTAAATATCACTAAAGCACCTAATTGGTGTTCATAATTATTCCGAACGTAATAGGTACGGACAGGTCAAGCTACCGAAACTGTCAAATATTCCGTATAAACCTTGAGCCTTAATGCTTTATAGATAAAGTTGAAAAACCAATAAAGATATTAGACAGATTGTAGTTGCTTGGTGTGCTGTCGCCTGTACATTATATAGGGTACATACACACATCAAAAGTGTCTAGGGATCAACATATATTTTTGCAATAACTTTTCTCCTGATTGATATTAATTAAAATTTTCTTTAAGGATTCATCAAATAAAGTGTTTTCATTTGTCACAGTAACGATAAACCAAGTCACCTTTGCATTAATAAAGAAATTTGCCATTTTCCTAATAAAGGGATATTTGACATTTGAACCACTAACACAAAAGTTCGAAAAAAAGACTGAAATAACAGTTTTCTCTAAAATTTTATTGGGTAACTTAAACAATTAATAATCCGTGTTTCCACCGCGAACACTAACAACACAAGAACATCGGTTTGGCATACTCAAAATGAGTTCATCCAAATCACGCTGTGGAATGGCCGCCCATGTTCGTTGCAACAACAAAAAAAGGTCTTCTTGCGACTGGATACCCTCCATATTCGGCAGAGCTCTTCTCTGTAGCATATCCCATGCATGCTCAATCGGGTTCAAGTCTGGCGACTGAGCAGGCTAGGGCAGGACATTGATGTTAGCTGCGGCGAGAGTCTGTCTTACAACTCTTGCGGTGTGCGGTCGTGCATTATCATGCATTAACTGAAATAAGGGACCGATTTGCACTTGTAGAGGAACGATGACGTCTGATACAATCGTCTCAGCATAAATTTGAGCGTTGAGGTTGCCTCTGATCCAAATCAACTCAGTTCTTCCGCCGATCCAAATACCCGCCCATACCATGATGGTTCCACCACTATAAGGATGGACTTCCTGGCAGGATTTTAATCGCTGTTGGCGTCCAGGGGTTCTCCAGTGTCATATACGTCTTGTATCCGGTCTCATACCAAAACGAGACTCATCAGAAAAGCACACGAAACGCCATTGTTCTTCTGCCCAATTTCTGTGTTCAAGAGCCCATTGATATCGAATCCTACGATTGTGCATTGCTATAGGTGGTACCCGTAGCGGTCTTCGGGAATGAAGGTTCACTTCATGCAAGCGGTTTCTGACTGTTTGGTCGCTAATTAAGTTCCCTGAAGAGTGATGAAGCCTCACGGCTAACATCATGGCGGTTATTGTTGGAGCTCTTCGAGTTAAGATTTGAATGTATCGGTCTTGTCTCCGTGTGGTACAGCGATACCGTCCTCCATGGCGCTCAGCCACGGTACCAGTGCTTCGGTAACGTGTCCAAAGTCGACTGATAACACTCTGACTTGTATTCAGAGCTAAAGCCACAGTACGTTGCGGGAACCAGCTTCTATCATTCCCACGGCTCTGCGCATTTCTTCCCTGCTTAAATGACGTCGCCGCTCCATAATAACGTTGGTTTTAATCAGTAGTAGGGAAACAGTAGCACTAATAATGTCTTCAATGCGTTGTATGTTTTTATAGGAAAAATATTGACAGCTGATTTTCATCTTTTACTCGAATTTGATTCACAGTTCCTGATTCAAATTATGAAATGCACCAAAAAGGGTCCATATAAATTTATAAAATCATAAATTTATTACAAAGCCACATCTCAATCTCAAGAAATCCGCATAAAAATGCTTGATCCCTAGACACTTTTGATGTGTGTATTTCAGAAAACTATAAGAAATGTATATCAAAATGCACACAAATACTATGGTGTATGCACCAGCATGCGTTGATTTGCAACTTTCAGGCACTTCGCGAAAAAGAAAAAGGTGATTGGCGAATGCTTTGTTGCGAGGAGAAGAAAGCTTTATACCGAGCCTCCTTCTGTCAGACCTTCGCTGAGTTCCAGCATCCCACGGGGCAGTGGAAGGTGGTCTTGGGGGTCGGGCTGTTCCTCTGCTCCTTCACCTTCTGGGCCTTTATATTCCTCCATCATTATGGTATGTACTCCACCTCTGGACTCCCTGGTCCAATGGGAGATACTTTTCTTTTATTTCTTGGTGCGCTATTGACCTCGACCTCACCTGCTTGAAAGCGATGACTGAGGTCTAAGATGGTGGAACATATCTGATATGTAATATGTGACACCAGATAATTATATAAACATAGATATACAATATGTAAAGAAAACCCTGTCCGACCCATAAGGATAATAAAGGTACGGTAAACACTTGACCAAATATAATATAAAATTTTACGTAATCATCGTAGTACCAATACAAATGAATTTTGAAATAATCTTTTTTTCCCGCGAATTAATTCCAACTTCCCCGAAATTTGGTAATTTTTAAAAAGTGTCAACACCGGTATTACTATGAGCGAATAGCGATGCGACCACGTGCCGCGTGCCCTGCCGCCCGCCGCCCGCGGAAGGGAGCATAACGCACATTTATTAAGTTGCCTCTTTTTGCGAAATAATATTTATTTTTTTAGGGGGATTTTTTTTAAGTTTAGCCCGGTTTTGTATGCATTAGTAGAATCAGTTATCGATACCTAACAACACCTTCACGGGTCGGACAGGGTTTTCTTAACATACTGTAGAATTATAGAGTATAATAGCCCAGTCATATTAGGGCTTTCACCTCGGAATGAAAGATAATAAGCTGCAAATTGGTATGAACCTTTGTTTTGTCATTCTAAATGTTGTCTCAAAAGTCAAAAGTCACAATCGTTATCGTGTCCGCGTCTCAAGATATTCAAGGTCAAAGGTCACAAAAATCGGTTTTTCGCGAATATCTGGCTTCCTATCGGTTAAATGAGATTTGCATTTATTATAAAAGTTGTAGGCTATAAAATTCCCTACAACTTTTGTTGAAACTTTTTTTTCATACGACCAACCGTTTTGAAGGTAGAGCGCGAAGAGTGTACATCGTACAGTCATATACGGCCTAATGCAAGGTCAAGCGTGAGTTATGGTTATCAGTACGTTATAAAGTCAATTATTTACTTGGAAATTATAATTATTAAACAATGCCCATTATTTATGTACTAACTATTAATTATTTATATTTAATTAAAGTAAGTATCTTGATTATTTATATATAATTATTCATATTTAACTATTTAAGTATAAAATATTATTAATTCTGGATTATATATTTTAGTTTTATTTTAAGTTAAAATGAGAGTAAGAGTATATATTTTACACATATTTTTATTTATTATTAAATACGGCATAATATACATTTATCAAAATATGAGTTCAAATATCAAAAGTATCTTTGTTGATTTTAATTGTAATGAAATTTAAATGGAAGCTAATTATCTTCTTCTTCTTCGTCGTCTTCTTCTTCTTGTCGCTCAAAAATGTTCGATTCATTGTCATCATCCTCATTATCTGTCATGTTCATCTCCAAACCTTCCAGAATATCGGGATCATATGTATTTTCTTCATCGGGATTACTTGGATAGAGTGAAGCGTTGAGGCAAGCTTGTCCGTTGCACTGGCCGCAAGCTAAAGAACATTGTAGCCCTGATTTTCTGCATCCACAGCGGGAACCACAACCATTTTTGCAATTGCAAAATATTACGTTTAGTAGTTCGGCTGGTGCTGGAGGTAATAACGTTCGTATGGGCTCCAGGATTTCATTTTCAAGCATCCAGCCCCATTCTTGAGGTTCTAAGTCCTTCCCTAACCACGTTTGAATCTGGTAGTAGACACGTTTTATGTGTTGATGAGCTGCTACACTTGTTGGTGGAAGTGTTGACAGTTGTACAGGTTTATTTAGTTTTGTAAATTTGATGAATTGCGTGTAGCGGAAATGATCAATGTTGTCCTCAGATTTTGGAGCATTATATAATGCCAACAAGATGCGCACTCCATTTTCTAATAATGTTTGTTTTGGGCAGTTTTCTTGTTGAAATACTTCCACCAGTTTATCTAAATCAAGAATTTTTTCCAATGCTTCAATCCAATGCAGGTTAGGTAAGTAGCCTACAAACTAAAATATATAATCCAGAATTAATAATATTTTATACTTAAATAGTTAAATATGAATAATTATATATAAATAATCAAGTTACTTACTTTAATTAAATATAAATAATTAATAGTTAGTACATAAATAATGGGCATTGTTTAATAATTATAATTTCCAAGTAAATAATTGACTTTATAACGTACTGATAACCATAACTCACGCTTGACCTTGCATTAGGCCGTATATGACTGTACGATGTACACTCTTCGCGCTCTACCTTCAAAACGGTTGGTCGTATGAAAAAAAAGTTTAAACAAAAGTTGTAGGGAATTTTATAGCCTACAACTTTTATAATAAATGCAAATCTCATTTAACCGATAGGAAGCCAGATATTCGCGAAAAACCGATTTTTGTGACCTTTGACCTTGAATATCTTGAGACGCGGACACGATAACGATTGTGACTTTTGAGACAACATTTAGAATGACAAAACAAAGGTTCATACCAATTTGCAGCTTATTATCTTTTCCCCTTTTTTTACCTAATATGACTGGGCTATAAATTGATGTACGGAGGACAGCAAGTCAAGCTACCCGAAACTGTCACATATTCGCAATCAACCTTGAGCCTGGCTTTAGTCATGGAGTTGAAGATCTAATAAAGAAATTTGACAGACTTTTAGTAGCCTGGTGTGCTGTCGTCTGTACCTATAAATCGTAGAAGTTGGTGAATTGGAGTTTCTGCCTCTATTTTTCATGTATAGTTTCGTCATTGCGCAAATAATGCCACGGGTAATGTCGCTTCTTTTTCCTATGTAATCTGATAAAACGTTCCATTGATACTAAAGGAGATGTTGTAGTGTCCAACAACAGCCTCATATATGTATACATATAGCCCTTTGGGAATATACGAGGCTGTTGTTATAATAAACCTTTGATACAAGTTACAAATATGACATTATCACTACCACATGTAAAGAAAACCCCCGACCGACCCATAAGGATAATAAAGGTTAGGTATACACAAGACTAAATAAAATATGAAATTTTACATAATTATCGTAGTAACAATACTAATAAATTTTGAAATAATCTTTTTTTTCGCGAATTAATTCCAACTTCCCCCAAATTTGGTATTTTTAAAAAAGGGACCAACACCATTTTTGACTGTATTATTATGAGCGATGCGCGTCTGCCGCGTGCCCTGCCCCGTTCGCCCACGCATGTATTGCCTAACGCACATGTATTAAGTTGCCTCCTTTTGCGAAATAATATTTATATTTTTAGGGGATTTTTTTTAAGTTTAGTAGGCATTAGTGGAATCATCGATACCTAACAATATATTCACGGATCGGAGAGGGTTTTCTTTACAATATGTAATAAGCAAGAGTTGAGCAAATACGTAGTACCCTGGAGGATATAAGCGAAATTTTTTAACAATCCTCCAATACAATTAAACGAGTTCAGAACGAGTGTTTATAGTAAATATTTATTCTGTAATATCCGATCCTAGTATTTTAATCAATCCAAAACTGCAACGCTTCATACATTCAACGTGCATGTAATAATCGTCTTTGTTTCAGTATACGAGCCCCTCCCGGCTAGTCTATCTGTCGCTTCGCAGAAGGCACAACTGCGGAGAATGCTAGAACTACGCGTCAACCCTATAGATGGACTGTCTTCAAAGTGGGACTATGACAATGATCGATGGAAGGTAATATAGTTTTTGCACATGCTATTGTAAATGTAATGCACTACCGCTACCTGCAGGTAATTGTGTAACAAACTATCAGTAGCGATGCGTTTCAGTTTGACAAGTTCAACAACATTCATTGCGTTATACGTTGTTGGGCCAACAAATTTTTCCAACTTGTGTAGCAATGGACTTGCAATATGGTTCAAAAGGATTCCAGTTGATAATGATAGTCTGTTCGTTATTAGGATACTGGTTTGTCTCTGCATAACCAAAAGGAGCCAAACGATGACTGGTAGAATATCCGAATGCGTATAATTTGTGTGCTTGAAGCACTAAATAAATAACAAAATACACATACACACCTCTTGTGTATATTTTATTCTTTAACGGACTTCAAAAAAGGAAGAGTTTCTCAATTTGTTGCCTCAGAACTTTGACTGGTTGAAGGAATTTTGATAATTATTTTTGAAAGCTTGTTCTTGTTTTATGTTACCATTTCACTTTGATCCAGTTCTGACAATGACAGCCATAAGAAAACTGTATATAAGTCTTAAATTTACAGGAACTCGATATCACAGCAACCGGTCCCGATGATTCCTTTTTTAATGAAATAGTATACCTACAGTAGGTAGGTACTTTCAGTTTGGTCCCTAAAAAATATTATATATAAAATCGTTTTAATAGTTTGGTTTTTATGCCAAAATTACTGGTAAAAATTCAAGTAAACAAAATTGCCACTGTCATCTGCCTAGTCATTCCCGACTTTGTTCGGGTCAGCGTCCAGTCTGAGCGGCATGCAGCTGGATCTGGTGTCCACATTCATAGAGCGACTGCTTTTCGCAATTAAATAGAAAAAAATAAGGACTTTTCTTCAAATGAAACTAAATAAAAAAATTACGATTTCAATCATTTATTTTTTTATAATTATAAACTAATGTATGGCCACAATCTCACTGATGGTAAGCAATGTTGCAATCGTTGATGGTAAAGCGCGCTAGTTTATTAAGAGCAATCCCTCAAAACAAACTGAGTGAATAGGAAGGAAGACCGCAGTTGAGCGAGGTTTTACATTACATAATGTAAAACTTAACAATATGACCAACGATGCTGCGTCAGAGAGAGATTGATCTGGAGACCCTCCACGACCAAACTCCCGATACAACAACATTTGGCGCATTGTACCCGGCACACATCGCACCACAACTGCTCAGACCCATCCTCCGTACGGCTTCACCAGACATCATGCCGGACATCAATCGCTATAAAGATTCGTTTTAATACTATGCTTTCTTCTTTTCAGTGATAAGAGAAACACCTATTTTATGAAGCTTGCGAAGCTGTTTCCTAGAGTAAAGACATAGTAATACGGCAATCAACACGATGCCAAGGCAGCAATATATTGTTTTACGACAGATAAGCATACGACATAGACGTTACACAGTACCCACGGCGACATATCAAGCCCATACTGCTCCAGTTCTAGCAAACCTTGCACTGTTTCCAATTTTCGTATAATCAGATGCCGAGCTTACACTGGATGTGTAGCTTGATGTAGCCATGAGTACAAAATACAAAGACGTTATTTTTAACAAGATTTTAACAAGCGTGAAATTTTGTAAACGACAAATAAGTTTTTGAGTGAAACTTCTTTAGGCACGCTTGACTTGGGAGTAAACTCGCGAAAGCGTTACGAAAAATATTACAAAAATGATCGGGCAAGGCGAACGGAAAGCAAAGTATAGTCCTATTTCGTCTGTAATACAACGAAGCAGTTGGCACATGTAAATATGGCATGACATGCCGTGTATAAAGTTGTGGGTTCGCATCTCGCCGAAGATAATGTATATTTTTTGGATCTTTTTAAGATTTGTTAACAATTGAGTCGAGTATGAAGTTGTGAGTTCGCATCTCGCCGTAGGCAATATATATTTTTGGATCTTTTTAAGATTTGTTAACAATTGATTACCTAAGAGCACAAATAATTTATAAATTTCGTTCTGTTCTGGCTTTTATATTGTTTTATATATTTTTGCTGAACATTTCTGATATAATTGAAAGTATAGAAGAAGATATCGTCACAATACGATAATTGGACACAAAGTACAAATTGCTTTCGAGCCTCATAAGCTCAATTATTAAGCTAAGTACCTTGATTGATTAAGAACTATATTTCTTCGAGAACATGACGCTGCGAACACCCCCCGACTCCCCTCATTGATTACCTCACCCCCCCGAGGATTATCTCGGGAACCAGAGGTCGTGGGACTACCCGAGTTTGGGATCCCCTGAATCAGGAGGAGGAGCCCGACCTTTTGGCCCCGAGGGAATCCACTCCACCCTCTCCCCTTCCCCCCTCTCCCCCCTCCCCCTACCCCCCGCAACCCCACGAAATCTACCCCCCCCCCCCCCCGCGCTTTAGTTACCTCACCCCCCCGTGGATTATCTCGGGAACCAGAGGTCGTGGACTACCCGAGTTTGGGGGTCCCCTGAATCAGGAGGAGGAGCCCGACCTTTTGGCCCTGAGGGAATCCACTGCCCGCTCTCCCCCTCCCCCCTCCCTCCCCCGCAACCCCACAAACCCTATCCCCCCCCGACCCCCTTTAGTTACCTCACCCCCCCCGTGGATTATCTCGGGAACCAGAGGTCGTGGACTACCCGAGTTTGGGGTCCCCTGATTCAGGAGGTAGAGCCCGACCTTTTGGCCCGAGGGAATCCACTTTTCTTTTTTTTTTTCAATAAAAATAGAAGATCTATGCAGAAATATTAATTTACCAATGAAACCATGAATAAATTTAAATATTTATAGAAAATTAATATATGTTTATGTGTATACATGTATATATTGTACATACACATATATATATACAGATGGAGCGAAAGAAGTTTCACTTCAGTCGTGTGGTCATAAGCACACTCGTTTATTTAATGCGTTGTGTCCTGGCCTTATCTGTGGCTGTTCAATGTTGCCTGTGCATATAATTGTATTAATTAGTGCACGTGCCGCATTGGCACCACTAGATCCGTAGCTATCTCTGTTAGTATAGTTTACGACAGATGCTTGTCGTTTTCTTATTGATTTTATTAAGTTGTCATTTATGCAGGTATATTTAAACAATAAAATATTTTTGTCTTTTTGGATAAAGTTTTGTTTTATTAACACTGATCTCGATATTTTTGTGGTTGAATGGAAGACGATACTGTCAGAGTGTTTGAAGTTTTGTGAGAAGAATGCATGACTGAATCAAATAAGAGTATGTTTAAAATGTCCGTTTAATGTTTTTATTGTATTGTTTGTTATATGTTTCTCTTCCTTTTATTAATGTTTAGTGTAGTTTGTGTTTAAATAGCGTAATTGGCGTATGCCGTTCTATTTAATTAAATAAATAAATAAATTATTGGATACCATGCCAATACTATTGGTAGGGGAGCCCACTGTGCTAAATCGGGAGTTACTCTAGCGTCATACGAGACTTGTTGGGTGCGAGGCTTAGAATAAAATGCTATGATATATACCTTTTTATCGGTGGGGTGAGCAGCTATAGATTATCAAAAAAAAACTGTTGCGTGGACATACGTCAGATTAAGGTAAAGTGAGTTAGTTACATTCTATTATTTCTTTTCTTTAGAGTGAATACTACTTCAACACTTTAATGGCCCCTGTGGTTGTTAGATACCACAATTTTGCCTATAACACGTGTAACAAATTATAGAAGTTCTTGAAAAAAAAATATTTCACAATAATAGCGGATATTGCATTGCCAATGACAGTTGAAAAAACGGCGGCGTGAGCCGACCACGAGGAGATGAAATGAAATCGTTTATTAAGCAAGTAGGATCACCGATAACTTTTACACGTCGTTTTTGAAGTGAAACTTCTTTAGGCACGCTTGACTTGGGGAGTAAACTAGCGAAAGCGTTACGAAAAATGATAGGAAAAAAAAATGATGAAGGCGAACGGAAGCAGAGTATAGTCCTATTTCGTCTGTAATACAAACAAGGAGTTGGCTCATGTAAATATTGCATGACCTGTCGAGTATGAAGTTGTGAGTTCGCATCTCGCCGAAGGCAATATATATTTTTTGGATCTTTTTAAGATTTGTTAACAATTGAGTCGAGTATGAAGTTGTGAGTTCGCATCTCGCCGAAGGCAATATATATTTTTTGGATCTTTTTAAGATTTGTTAACAATTGAGTACCTAAGTGCACAAATAAATTTATAAATTTCGTTCTGTTCTGGCCTTTATATTGTTTTATATATTTTTGCTGAACATTTCTGATATAATTGAAAGTATAGAAGCTTTAAGATATCGTCACAATACGATAATTGGACACAAAGTACAAATTGCTTTCGAGCCTCATAAGCTCAATTATTAAGCTAACTACCTTGATTGATTAAGAACTATGAATTTCTTCGAGAACATGACGCTGCGAACACCCCCCGACCCCCCTCATTGATTACCTCACCCCCCCGTGGATTATCTCGGGAACCAGAGGTCGTGGACTACCCGAGTTTGGGGTCCCCTGAATCAGGAGGAGGAGCCCGACCTTTTGGCCCCGAGGGAATCCACTCCCCCCTCTCCCCCTCCCCCCTACCCCCCGCAACCCCACGAAATCTACCCCCCCCCTTTAGTTACCTCACCCCCCGTGGATTATCTCGGGAACCAGAGGTCGTGGACTACCCGAGTTTGGGGTCCCCTGAATCAGGAGGAGGAGCCCAACCTTTTGGCCCCGAGGGAATCCACTCCACCCTCTCCCCTTCCCTCCTCTCCCCCTCCCCCTCCCCCCGCAACCCCACGAAACCTATCCCCCTCCCCGACCCCCTTTAGTTACCTCACCCCCCCGTGAATTATCTCGGGAAACAGAGGTCGTGGACTACCCGAGTTTGGGGTCCCCTGATTCAGGAGGAAGAGCCCGACCTTTTGGCCCCGAGGGAATCCACTTTTTTTTTTCTTTTTTTTTTTTAAATTGGAGGTCTATGCAAAAATATTAATTTATAAATGAAAGCATGAAATAAATTTAAATATTTATAGAAAATTAAT
Organism: Sesamia inferens; assembly: GCA_037179545.1. Classification (NCBI taxonomy): domain Eukaryota; kingdom Metazoa; phylum Arthropoda; class Insecta; order Lepidoptera; family Noctuidae; genus Sesamia; species Sesamia inferens. Next base: position 24,324,431 of record CM073945.1, on the reverse strand, counting down.
ATATGTATATGTGTATACATGTATATATTGTACACATATATATATATATATATATATATATATACATACAGATGGTGCAAAAGAAGTTTCACTTCAGTCGTGTGGTCATAAGCACACTCGTTTTTTTTTTTTTTTTTTTAACTAGAAGCCGGCATTTCCTAACGGACTACCTCTGAGAAGAAATAGCCCAAACAAACTCAGGGATCATCGTCTTTTTCAAGTCCAGACATTAAAAATGAGAATGTTTACAATAATTTACCTTAATTAATTACGCATATTGCTTAATAACAATGCTTAACAGAGCGAGCAGCTCAGTCCCCAAACTTTTTTGTCTTCTAAATAATCTGTGATTTTATAATACCCCTTTTTGCAAAGTTTGGCCCTTTATATAGTTTTTAAATCGTTTAATGGGTAAGTTTCGAATGTCCATGGGAAGCTTGTTGTAAAAGTGTATACATTGACCCATGAACGAATTGCCTACTCTGTGGAGACGAGTGTGATGTACAGCAAGATTGTGTTTGTTCCTGGTATTTATATTATGAACATCGCTTATTTTCTTAAAAGCGATGCATAGATTAGATAGATAGCTTCGATGCAAACCCATGATGTGGCCACTATGCTGCGATATTTCAATGTTCTTTATGAATTATTCATTGAATGCACTTTTTACTACATAAATCACGCGTTTTTATTTAGTAAACGACACTATAAATAATTTAAAAGTCCAATAAAAAATGAGCGTGACATTCATCTTAGCTTTCGCGTCAAAAAAAAAACATTCCAAAACTTATATTCGTCCATGATTACTCTAAACTGACAATTTAAGGGAAGGGCTACAAAGTCGAAAAAATAAAACCTAGGAATAGATCAAGTTTTACGAGAAATATATTATAATCTGACGATTTCCACAAGCCGAAGTAATAAAAATTAATCAATAAAGATCTGATCTTTTATCCTTGACGGGCGTCCTTATTAAGGCGATTAGTTACGACGATGACCTTGCGCATCTGGGCGGGGCTAGACAGAAACCCCCGCGCACCCCACAACATTTTTACGTGCACATTTCCTACTCCCTTACTTCGAGCGCGGACGTCTCGCAACAAACGTATAATGCCATAACATGTCTAAAAAGTATACTATTCATAATATTCTGTCTAAAAAGTACCTAATATAAAATTACGTGGTATCTATGCTCATGCCCTAAAGTGAAACATATTATGTAATTACTTTTATTATGTTGTTTTCGACACCGCGTTGCAGGGATTTTTGAAGTGAAACTTCTTTAGGCACGCTTGACTTGGGGAGTAAACTAGCGAAAGCGTTACGAAAAATGATAGGAAAAAAAATGATGAAGGCGAACGGAAGCAGAGTATAGTCCTATTTCGTCTGTAATACAAACAAGGAGTTGGCTCATGTAAATATTGCATGACCTGTCGAGTATGAAGTTGTGAGTTCGCATCTCGCCGAAGGCAATATATATTTTTTGGATCTTTTAAGATTTGTTAACAATTGAGTCGAGTATGAAGTTGTGAGTTCGCATCTCGCCGAAGGCAATATATATTTTTTGGATCTTTTTAAGATTTGTTAACAATTGATTACCTAAGTGCACAAATAAATTTATAAATTTCGTTCTGTTCTGGCCTTTATATTGTTTTATATATTTTTGCTGAACATTTCTGATATAATTGAAAGTATAGAAGCTTTAAGATATCGTCACAATACGATAATTGGACACAAAGTACAAATTGCTTTCGAGCCTCATAAGCTCAATTATTAAGCTAACTACCTTGATTGATTAAGAACTATGAATTTCTTCGAGAACATGACGCTGCGAACACCCCCCGACCCCCCTCATTGATTACCTCACCCCCCCGTGGATTATCTCGGGAACCAGAGGTCGTGGACTACCCGAGTTTGGGGTCCCCTGAATCAGGAGGAGGAGCCCGACCTTTTGGCCCCGAGGGAATCCACTCCCCCCTCTCCCCCTCCCCCCTACCCCCCGCAACCCCACGAAATCTACCCCCCCCCCTTTAGTTACCTCACCGCCCGTGGATTATCTCGGGAACCAGAGGTCGTGGACTACCGGAGTTTGGGGTCCCCTGAATCAGGAGGAGGAGCCCGACCTTTTGGCCCTGAGGGAATCCACTCCCCTCCTCTCCCCCTCCCCCTCCACCCCCGCAACCCCACGAAACCTATCCCCCTCCCCGACCCCCTTTAGTTACCTCACCCCCCCGTGGATTATCTCGGGAACCAGAGGTCGTGGACTACCCGAGTTTGGGGTCCCCTGATTCAGGAGGAAGAGCCCGACCTTTTGGCCCCGAGGGAATCCACTTTTTTTTTTTTTTAAATTGGAGGTCTATGCAAAAATATTAATTTATAAATGAAAGCATGAAATAAATTTAAATATTTATAGAAAATTAATATATGTATATGTGTATACATGTATATATTGTACACACATATATATATATATATACATACAGATGGTGCAAAAGAAGTTTCACTTCAGTCGTGTGGTCATAAGCACACTCGTTTTTTTATTTAAAAAAGGGAAAACAAATATTTATTTATAAAAATGATTAATGCAAAACGGGAACGGTTTATTCTTTTATTTAAAGTTATTATTTAGCATTTAGCGTTTTTGGTATAATTCCCATTGGAAATTTATATATATTTTAGGAAATATATATATTATTGTTTAAAAATTTAGCTGACCAAATTTTAGTTAATGAACACCTGAGACTAATGAACTTATAGAATGAAAAAAAAAGAATTTGTTTTGGTTTACTAGAAAAAAAAATGGGGAATGTTAATCAAATTTCATGGATTAAATTACAAGTATCATTTATATATATTTTTAAGGAAGGAAAAAAAAATGTTTTGGACTTAGCAAAAATTTGCCGAATTTTTTTTTTGAGATGTCCTTTTTCTTCCTTTTGTATAATATATCATACATACAACTTTATAAAAATATACGATCACTATAAAATAATTTTTCACTTTTATTAAACACATGACATTTCTCGTCAAAAATAAAAATAGTGGGTTATCTGTCATAGTTTTAAATTAGCTGTGAAAAGTAACTGTCTAGATGCGACTCTCAGTTTTATCTAAGGTAAGTTTTATTTTATTTTTGTTTATACCCCTAAATGTGTATCATCATCAACCTTTTTATCGTTCCACTGCTGGGCATAGTACATATGACTTTAGAAAAGTTGTATTGGTACTTGCCTGACCTGGAATCGAACCCGCGCACTCATACTTGGGAGACTGGTGTTTTAACCACTAGGCCACCACGACTTTTATATGTGTATGTGTATGTTTATTAACTAATACGTATGCCTGAATGTTTGTTCCTACACATTTTGATATACAAGGTGTCTCAAAAGTAAGTTCACATTTGCTTATCTTATTACGCGAAAGCAACTATTCTGAGGGGCGCGGGGGGTATGTCAGTCGGTAGTCTGGCTCTTGGGAATTTAGTCGCTATGGAGCGTTTCTCTGGTGCGGACCGTGCGTTGTGCGTACGTGAGTTTTACAAAAACGGTAATTCGGCGACTGTAGCGCGTAGAAAATTCTGCAGTATTCGACATATTCGTCACTTAAATGATGCGCCTAGCACTCGTCTCATTGCAAAATGGGTTGAGAAGTTTGAAAAGACTGGGTCAACTCTGGAGAAACCAAAATCTGGGCGACCAAGAACATCAAGAACAGCCGAAAACGTGGACAGTGATACTCAGTCTATTCGAGATGATCCAAACCTCTCGATTCGGAAGCGTGCTGTTGCTTTAAATGTGCACAGATTTTCATTATGCCGCATTTTACACAAAGATTTAAAGCTGCACCCGTACAAAATTCAGTTAGTGCAAGAACTGAAGCCTCAAGATGCTGGTCAGAGGCTTGCCTTTGTAAATCAGATGATTGAGCGCTTTCCAACGTTCACCAACATCTTGTTTTCCGATGAAGCCCATTTTCACCTGAATGGGCATGTAAACAAGCAAAATTGTCGTTACTGGAGTGCAACCAACCCAAAACAAAAACATCAGAAACCGCTACATTCACCCAAAGTCACCGTATGGGCAGCGATGTCGGCGCGAGGAATTATCGGCCCTTACTTTTTTGAAGATGGAAGGGGACGCACACTCACAGTGAATTCAGAGCGTTATGTGGAGATGTTAGACGAGTTTTTCGTACCCCAACTGCAAAACTTTCCTAGTTACAACCAAAGAACATGGTTCCAGCAGGATGGAGCAACTTCACACACGTCCAACAGATCTCTGCCTCGAGTTCGAGAAATTTTTCCGAACAAATTAATCTCCAGGCGAGGTGACATAAATTGGCCTCCACGGAGTCCCGATTTAACGCCTATGGATTTTTTCCTGTGGGGTTATGTCAAATCAAAAGTTTACGCTAATAAACCGACTTCCCTGGCACAATTAAAAGAAAATATCCGTCATGAAATGGCAGCCATCACGGAGACTACCTGCCGAGCTGTCATAGGCAATTTTAGTGCCCGACTAAATGAAAGCCGAGAGCGCAACGGTTTACATTTGGACGATGTTATTTTTAAAAAATAAATTCCCAAACAGTGTACTTCAATATAAAATAAACATTTTTTCAATAAAGCTAAGACTTTTCTTTTAAAAAAAGATTTAAATGTGAACTTTCTTTTGAGACACCTTGTATTTGCTGTTGTTGCTGTGAGAATCATACTAGATATCACCAGAGTTGCAGTAATTTACCTTCCGTTATATTTATAGTATAAAATTTTAATTGCATGTGTGTTGTCTTATACAGTATGTTAAGAAAACTCTGTCCAACCCATAAGGATAATAAAGGTTAGGTAAACACATGACCAAATATAATATAAAATTTTACGTAATCATCATAGTACCAATACAAATGAATTTTGAAATAATCTTTTTTTCCCGCGAATTAATTCCAACTTCCCCGAAATTTGGTAATTTTTAAAAAAGTGACAACACTGGTATTATTATGAGCGAATAGCGATGCAACCACGTGCCGCGTGCCCTGCCGCTCGCCACCCGCGGAAGGGTGCTTACGCACATTTATTAAGTTACCTCTTTTTGCGAAATAATATTTATTTTTTAGGGGGATTTTTTTATGTTTAGCCCGGTTTTGTATCCATTAGTAGAATCAGTTATCGATACCTAACAACACCTTCATGGGTCGGACAGGGTTTTTATAACATACCGTATATTAAACAATGTAAATTAAATAAAATAAATTGTAATAAAATTTATTACACTTGAATAGACAGGTGTATTAATGTTTGACTGCCTCGTTGAAATAGTGGTTGTAGAAAGTGACACAAAGTTGTGGGTTTGATTCCCACAATAAATACTAAATAATATTATTATTACTGCATAACTGCCTAATAAAGGTAATGGACAAATAACGTTACACACGTTATCTACCTAGCTATATTACAATATGGTTTGGTTTTGCTATGGTGATGGTTTTTTGCATGTTTCTTTTGCCTTGGCTTTAGACTGCTATGAGCTAGGCGCATTTAAGCCTTGGTGCCTGTGAACACAGTGTTTATCCGTAGCAGAAGAGAATGCTTTTAGTATCGATGAAATTGTTGTACCGTACAAAGGGAAGAAAAATATGATCATTGGCCACAAATAACTGGATATCAGAGGTGCAAGTACTGCAAAGCTGGCCAGGCAATTACGATGTGCACAAATGGAAGGTTCATCTTTGTTATGTGAAGAATAGAAACCGTTTTTGGAGTACCACCGCAAGCAATAGGATATCTGAATTATTATGTTATATATATTTGGAAAAAAAAAATTGTTTAATAAAGATTTATTTTATTAAACCAATTTTCTTCCACTAAGACAGTTATTTTTGTTTAAAATCATGTTATTTACAATGATATTTTAGTAAATGTTCAAAACTACCAGTAACATTCAAACTTTCCATGGAGTCCATGGAGTTTCTTGCACGTTCTTCTCCATAGAGATCTACGCTTTGGAACGTGCAACTTAGCTTCACTTTTCTTGGACTGACCGACATTGACTATTCTAAAGCACCAACGGGTGGTTAATTTGAAATAAATAATTTTGATTTTGATTTTTCCCTAAACATAGCAGTGTATAGCATAATATACATCACTAAAATTGCAATATTCACTGTACGTGTAGCAATGTATAGATTAATATACCTACTTTACTTTACTTTTTTTTTTACTTTTTTTTTAATTTTCATATTATGATTTTTTTCCCTTATTTTTTATACGTTCCTAAAAGCCCAAAAAAGTTACTATATATATATGTCGGAGACAGCGACGGCAGAGCGATAGGGTCGACAGCATCTTGGTGTGGTGGTACAGGTTCCATTTCGTAGGTGAGTTTTGAATTGAAGCACGACGTGTAGATATACCCTCCAATCTTCATAATAATAATTTGAATAGGCAAACCGACAGTTTCGGTTCGGAGAAGTGCCTTGGTCCGCGTCTCGATGCAAAGTGCCCGTTCGACGAACCCCACTTCCCAAAGCGACTCTGTCCATGTGACGCCATCACAAAATAACGTCACAAGCGTTCGCCCCTCTACTACGTAAATCAAATCAGCAACTTCTATTAAAATTAATCGACGATCTCCGACACGGCCAGCCTGACGATTTGCACGTCCTCGTGCATCATCATCATCATCATCATCCCAGCGCCAATCCAAGTCGCATCCGAAGCTCGCTCAGCCCTGGAGTCCGGGATCCGCTTCACCAGGCCAACCGCCGATTCCGGCCAAACTTCGACATTTCCCGTTGCACTTCCTCGTGCATGTCTGTAACAAATTTAAAAAAAAAAACACAGAAAACCGACTTTGAAGCATTTTTGAGAACTCGGCCAACCTGACCGTCACACGTCACGTTTAATTACAATGACTATTAGATAACCAATCAAGCTTAATCATTTTAACAACTTAACGCAAGACCTTCCTTCAAGCCTCATAATTATCAAAATTTCAAGAGAAAACAAAAGGTTCCTCCAAGCCTCATAATTATCAAATCACAATCATAATTGTCAAAAAGAAAACATACCATGGTGCTCTACCACAGTAGCTAGTGACAACTCATAGTTGACACCCATATCGTCATCACCTCTTGTGATACGACCAACTCAGAGTCCACGACTCCCAGGTCAACACATGACTGTCGGTTTGCCTATTCAAATTGTTATTATGAAGATTGGAGGGTATATCTACACGTCGTGCTTCAATTCAAAACTCACCTACGAAATGGAACCTGTACCACCATACCAAGATGCTGTCGACCCTACCGCTCTGCCGTCGCTGTCTCCGACATCAGAAGTTGGATGAAGAACTACACTGCTCACAATCTCGTTATAAATCATTATCAGAATAAGTCACTTTCTGCCAATATTTTTATAGTACTGGTGTGATTACTTGTGTGGTAGTTGTTCATTGCCTTTGTATGAGCTGGATGCTGGATGTCCTGGCAGCGAGGCTGGAAGTGAACGTCACGTTACGAGGTGCGCTCAATTGCTGACACAGAAGAGATCGCTCCGCGTGATAGTGCGCTGCAGGCGTGCAAGTGCCGGCTGGACGCGGCGCTATCGCGACAGTGCTGGCTGTTGCTTGGCGCGCGACAGTGCTGGCTGTTGCTTGGCGCGCGACAGTGCTGGCTGTTGCTTGGCGAGCAAGGTGCGCCTGCGGAGCGGGCAAGGTGCGCTTGCGGAGCGCACTTCTAGCTGCTTGGTGAATCGCATCAATGGCGTGTGGCGCTGCTGGAGCTGCGCGTGCGGCGCAGCCGGAGCTGCGTGCGTTTTGCTGAACGCCAAAGGTTTCAAGACTTGAGCATCTACTCTGCAGGCGATGAGAAGGTTTCAAAATACCCAAAACGTTTGTGGTAACGTAATGGGATTTTATGAGAGCTCCGAGATGTCTGGTGTGCAACGGTTGATAACTGCCAAGTGGCAGGGGTTTGCCAGAAATTGCCATAATCCGGTGAGTCGTACTATTTTTATTTTGATTCCGTGGCCGAATGTTCTCTTGTCAAGCAATCTGTAATTTCATTGGTGTATGTACACACGTGCCAGTATATATACAGTGTACAAGGTTGTGCCAGTGTGTTGTGTACTGCACCATTTCTTTGCGACATGATCATAAGAGTTATTTGCAAATTTTATTTTTTGTACTACCCGTATTCTTTGTTATAATGGGCTGAGAAATTTTAAATCAGAATTTTAAAATTATGTTTGGTTTGTCTTTATTTCGAAACTAAAGTTCACTGTGGCCTATAGTTACGAGCTCACTTGAGCTTATGATAGTATGTGTGGCTAGACTATTAAATCTTCTCAAGAGAACAAGCGGTAACGAACATAGAAATGAGTGCTATTTACGAAAAATCTAAATTTGATAGAAATGAGCTAAAGTAATGAAATGTAATATTGGTGAGTTGTTTGATGGCGATAATGGCGATCGTTACCTATTGAAATCGTTGATTGGAAACAGAACTTATAAGTACCCCATGATCGCATAAGTACGAAAGATTTTTCCAAGTAATGTCTGCTGAGTTAGATTTTCATAATGTAGAAGATGGTGAGGAGGGTGCCTCCGCCAGCAAATGGAACACGTATCATGGCTATGTGGTCGCGCTGCACGCACTAGTCTGTAGTCGTAACTGCAACCCAGTGAGGGGTTGTTCAGAGCGCGATGGGCAGCTAGTGGTGTGGCGGGGACACTAGTAGGTATGGTCGCACTGCATGCACTAGTCTGTAGTCGTAACTGCAACTCAGTGAGGAGTTGTTCAGGGGGCGATGGGCAGCTAGTGGTGTGGCGGGGACTCTGGTAGATATGGTCGCACTGCATGCACTAGTCTGTAGTCGTGACTGAAGCTCAGTGAGGAGTTGTTCAGGGCACGATGGGCAGATGGTGGTGTGGTGGGGACCAGGATCTCAAAGGAGACTATTAGTTGTACAATCGTGTATTGACCTGGGAGTTGCGGACTCTTGAGTTGGTCGTATCACATGAGGTGATGACGATATGGTCAGGTCAATAACGAGTTGTCACTTGCTACTGTGGTAGCTGGGCGATGATGTGTTTTCTTTTTGACAATTATGATTATGATTTTGATTTTATAGTTATGAGGCTTGGAGGAACCTTTTGTGTTTTCTCTTTGAAATTTGATAATTATGAGGCTTGAAGGAACCTTTTGTGTTTTCTTTTTGAAATTTGATAATTATGAGGCTTGAAGGAAGCTTTTGCGTTTAAGTTGTTAAAATGATTAAGTTAGTTTGGTTTTCTAATAGTCATAGTAATTAAACGTGACGTGTGACTGTCAGGTTGGCCGAGTCGGTTTTCTGTGCCTTTTTTTCATTTGTTACAGACATGCACGAGGACGTGCAACGGGAAATATCGAAGTTTGGCCGAAATCGGCGGTTGGCCTGGTGAACCGGATCCTGGACTCCAGGGCTGAGGAAGCTTCGGATGCGACTGGGATTGGCACTGGGATGATGATGATGATGATGATGCACGAGGACGTGCAAATCGTCAGGCTGGCCGTGTCGGAGATCGCCGATTAATTTTAATAGAAGTTGCTGATTTGATTTACGTAGTAGAGGGGCGAACGCTTGTGACGTCATTTTGTGATGGCGTCACATGGACAGAGTCGCTTTGGAAAGTGGGGTTCGTCGAACGGTCACTTTGCATCGAGACGCGCACCAAGGCACTTCTCCGAACCGAAACTGTCGGTTTGCCTATTCAAATTGTTATTATGAAGATTGGAGGGTATATCTACACGTCGTGCTTCAATTCAAAACTCACCTACGAAATGGAACCTGTACCACCATACCAAGATGCTGTCGACCCTACCGCTCTGCCGTCGCTGTCTCCGACATATATATATATATATATTTGCTTTTCTTCGAACAAAGAATCTTGCCACGATAAGGGTAAATTTTTATTGGTGGAATGAATAGGGTGTGGGGGGTCCGACCCCCCACGTCGTGGGCCGTTTTATCTCGAAAACGGTACGTCGCAGCGAAAAAGTGCTAGAGTACAAAGTTCTTTCTTAGACCTTCCCCTATTCATTCCGCCAAAAAAAATTGGAGAAATTTCGAGTCTGGTTTTTAACCACCCGATAAAAATGACCCGAAATTATAAAATAACCTGAATAAAAAGTTACCCTCTTGACGCCCTCTACATGATGCAATTATTTTTTTTCGAAAATTTAAAAACTCAAAAAAAATTTGTTCCCAAAAATTGTTTTATTCTTTTTCTTTACGTTTCATAAAAGGAGCGTATACCCCAACTCCAATAACCTGCCCTGAAATCGACCCTCTGACCGGTTACGCGCGCGGTTGATTTTTTGACAGCATCATGCGCCTAGTTAGAATATCAAAAATCAAAATCAAAGCATTTATTTCAAATAAACCAGTTACAGGTCGGTCAGTCAGTAAGGTGAAGCTAGTTGCCCATTCCAAAGAGTAGGTACCTATGGAGAAGAACGGGCAAGAAACTCCATAAATAATCGTGTTATAAGTAAACGAAACGAAACGGGAAAATTAAGCGGATGAGACTACAGGCAAAAATATAGGTACAGTCAACGGCACATCTAGTTATACACTCGCAGTAACAAAACTATTTACATTGATTAGAATATCGAAATAAAACGTCATATAAAATCACGTAAAGCGTCCAAGCGCAGCAATAAATGCGAAAATTCAATAATCATACACAAAATCACTAAAAATACTTCGTTGCACTCGAAGTCGGTATCCAAGGGTGCGCGGAGCAAAAAGTGACACAGTCTCCTCTCACGAGCGCTGGCGCGCGACTGCCGGCCACCCGCGCCCGCGTCCCGCATAGATCCCCTCTGAACTTTGTAAGGCGGAAACTCGTGCGGAATCTCATTTTTATTACTTTTCTTATTAAGTATTTCATTAATTTTAAAATAAAACTATGATTCTATAGTTCTTATAGGTACACGTTACTGCGAGTAAGAATATTTACAAAAGTCTAAGCGCTTTAGAGAAATATCGATTTTAAGGTTAAAAACGTCGTGTAGAAATGTTTTTTTTTTTTGACGTAAATATAGGCCGTATAGAAAATAATAAACAATAAATATGTTGTGCTTGAATCTATAATCATAATATATTTTTTTCAAAATTTTTGATCAAGGCATTCTTGAGGAATAAACTTCCAAAGTTGAGCGATTTTGGACGCTCACGGGTATCTATCACCTTAATAAGGCTCATATCTGGTGGAAGTAAATAGCCGGGTACAAGGTATCTTACTGTATATTAATATGCCGCCCTTTAGTAGATCCCGAAATCCCCTCTTGGGCTCCCCTACTATTATGTACTCATTGTTTCACCAGTGACGAGTAGTAGTATAAAACAAAGTTGCTTTCTCTGTCCCTATACCCCTATATATGCTTAAATCTTTAAAACTATACAACTGATTATGATGCGATTTTTTTTAAATAGAGATAGAGATAGAGTGATTCAAGAGGAAAGTTTATATGTATAATACATGCACCCGTGCAAAGCCGGGGCGTGTCGCTAGTAACTCGCGCGAGTTAACTGTGCACCTCGCTGGAATGCGACCCCTCTCCCGCTTCCCCACGCGACGCCCCGCATTCGCCGTAAGCGATGAGTAGCGTTAGCATCTTTGTTACAAATGTCTTCTTTGTTTTCTTTAGAGTGAATACTACTTCAACTCTAGATCTATGGCCCCTGTGGATAAATACCACAATTTTGTCGATAAAACGTGCAACAAATTATAGAAATTCTTTGAAAATTTTGTTTCAAAATTTTATTTTAATGGCGGATATAACCAATGACAGTTCATTTAATTAATTCAACAATATCGTTACATTTGTCTAAATACAGTTTAAATCCCCTGTTGTTATTACTGTTTCTGTGGAGTTTCTGCTTTGAAAGTTTTTGAAGTGAAACTTCTTTACGCACGCTTGACTTGGGGAGTAAGCTGGCGAAAGCGTTACGAAAATTGATCGGGCAAGGCGAACGGAAGTTAAGTGGGGGATATAAGCACAGAGGCGCCCGTGGCGCGAGCTTGGTACTACAAGGTCTACGAGTTTTTTTTTTCAATAAAAATGGAAGATCTATGCAAATTTTTTTTTTTTAATTTTGAGACACGGATACACTTATTTATTTATTTACACTTAACACTATACATTAAATTTTATGTTGACTGACAACCATTAAGGGGGTCAGTTAACATAAAATTTGGTACCGCCTACTTTACAGTCCCTCCTGTATCCCCCCCCTTACTCCCCCCCCCTCACCTCTTAATATCCCCACGAAACTACCCCCCCCCCTCATTGATTACCTCACCCCCCCGTGGATTATCTCGGGAACCAGAGGTCGTGGACTACCCGAGTTTGGGGTCCCCTGAATCAGGAGGAGGAGCCCGACCTTTTGGCCCCGAGAGATTTTTTTTTTTCAATAAAAATAGAAGATCTATGCAAAAATATTAATTTACCAATGAAACCATGAAATAAATTTAAATATTTATAGAAAATTAATATATGTATATGTGTATACATGTATATATTGTACACACATATACAGTATGTTAAGAAAACCCTGTCCGACCCATAAGGATAATAAATGTTAGGTAAACACATGACCAAATATAATATAAAATTTTACGTAATCATCATAGTACCAATACAAATGAATTTTGAAATAAGCTTTTTTTCCCGCGAATTAATTCCAACTTCCCCGAAATTTGGTAATTTTTAAAAATGTGACAACACCGGTATTACTATGAGCGAATAGCGATGCGACCACGTGCCGCGTGCCCTGCCGCCCGTCGCCCGCGGAAGGGTGCTTATCGCACATTTATTAAGTTACCTCTTTTTGCGAAATAATATTTATCTTTTTAGGGGGATATTTTTTTTATGTTTATCCCGGTTTTGTATCCATTAGTAGAATCAGTTATCGATACCTCACAACACCTTCACGGGTCGGACAGGGTTTTCTTAACATACTGTATATATATATACATACAGATGGAGCGAAAGAAGTTTCACTTCAGTTGTGTGGTCATAAGCACACTCGTTTTATTATATCTATTTTTTTATTAAGTTGTTGTTTTTACATTTTCGACGCATTAGTAAAGCCTGTGGATTGCACCAACATTGTACTTCAATCCATATGTATCAATTTAATAGCAGAACGGCATGAGTAAAATGAGCTAGTATTAAGACGCTTTATCATCAAAACGACCCTTTATTAACATAAAAATGTCATTTATATTTTTTTAACCGCCTCCAAGACCTCGGTGTGTACGGCAACACGTGACCACTGAGTCACTGATTCGTCGTTGATGGGACTTAGAAAGTATCTACATATAACTTAGAAAATTTACATTGGTACTTGCCTGACCTGGAATCGAATCCGCACACTCAAACTTGAGAGGCTGGTGTTTTAACCACTAGGCCATCACAACTACTACACGGGTGGGTCTTTGGGGGTGAATAATCGGAATTAACCGAAGCCACGCCGGCTTAGAAGCCAAACATTTTAAGACATTGACATCCACAGACCCCTGATACTTACATTCTCCCAGCTGTGGCTATAAGATCGCTATATACTTAGTATGCCAAAGTTATTCTGACCTTACCACATATATGACGCTAGCTGTAACATTACAGTTATGTACAGATATGTAGATACTCCATGATGCAATTTTAAATACTTCTAACTCAGCCACAATAAACGAGGTCAGGCAGTTTGGTATCTATTATTGCTAATTTCGCACTATAATTACAAAAATTCATATCTGTTATTGTTATTGTAGTCGCACTTAAATTGTCAGCTTATGTCATGTTAAGTAATTACGGCTCTCTGACGATAGCTTGCTGCAACAGTTACCAGAGGCGAAAGTCAACGGATATTAGTTGCACCAATACTTTTTTTTTTTTAAACATAGCCCCCATTAGGAGTTTTACCTGTATCATGGGTCCTTTAAAAAACATTTAAACTGATATACACAAACAGCCAGGTCCGGAGCAATTACTAGGTTATACAAATATTTGTTCCGTGCCGGAATTGAACCATACGCAGCAAATCGGTTAATTGAACCATACGCAGCACATCGGTTAATTGAACCATACGCAGCACAGCGGTTAATTGAACCATACGCAGCACAGCGGTTAATCGCTTAACTACCTACTGCGCCAACCGTGACTTCAAAACCGAAATATCTTGAATACCTCTGAGGGTTGATTTCCGAAACGATCGTAGAAACTTCATTTGCATTAAATTGAATTTATATTTGTATTATTGATTTAATTCACCCATTCGGACCAAACTTGAAACAAGCATTTTTGTCACAGATGTATATGTCTATATTCTCGCCAAGCTCCATAAAGAATAGAGATAAACAAACCAATTTAGGGTTATCACAACTCACGTTTTACAAATCTGCTGTTATTTACATGATTATTGACTTTTACATGCTAACTATTTATTAACAATTCGTATTGCAGCATATTTCAATAGAATCACTAAAATAATATCCATAATAACTTGGTATTTCGAAAAACCATTAAAAAGTCGACTTTAATTTAGTGATAGCCCTACAAAAAAGAAAGATGGATGAAATCTAGGTATTAAAAACATTTTATGGAATTCAACCAATGAATAAAGTTGAGGCATTTATCAATACGATTTTGCGTATTTTAATTACTTTCAAATCAACTGCATAACACATGCATTGTAATGCTTTGAAGTATGGACTAAGTATAATATATATGTACCAAAAAATTTAACCTATTAGGTAATTAGCTTACATGTGTGTCATAATTCATTCAAATCGGTTAAGCGTTCTATGCAAATCATAAATATCTAAACAAATAAACTGTTAACATTAGTAGGAAGTAGAATTACTACTTTTATGAAAATCATCTATCTAAAAAAAGTTGTTAACATCTGTCTTTTAGGCGTAAACTACTCGTTGCCTAGCAACGGTTTATTTACCTCTATTCTTTATTGAATTTGGCCGACATTACACTAAGTATCTATAGTGTGTGTTGAATACAAGAATTAAATTTCAGTTCATTTAGTTGGAATATTTTGGCAACATTATAAACAGTACCTTCCCCATGAAGGATGAGTCTACTTTAGCAGTCTGAACCCCAGTTCAACTCATTAGGCCATATTTCTAGTCCTATAGTTGGGTCTTTCACCTCTTTTACTGAAAATATATTTTTTTTTCTAACGTACGTGATGTTTCCTTTGGTATTTCAAAGCTTCATTATACAGTCAAGACGATATTGATTGATATAACCCAATAGTGTAATTCTATGATAATTTATTAGTTCCTGCGATTACTACGGCCAGCAAAACCTAACGGATTATCAAGTAATATGCGGCTCATTAGCATTCTAATTTCTTTGTTTCTATGGTTTTAATTGGCGCCAGAATATTGAAATAAAATAAATACTAACTTATCTACATAATTTAACTAAACTAACTTATCACGTGTTTTTACTACGACATTGGCTCTGCCGCTGTTAATATGAAAGAATCAAATCAGTTCTTTTTCTATCCCCGGCTTTTAATCTGACTGTGTTTTATAACATAGAATACCGCCAGATTAAAAGTAAAACAACTATATATACACAGCAACAATGCCTAGGAATATTTCGTTTTTACCATAATTTACAATATTCATATGAAAGACTTCTTAATTTAAAAATTATTTACAGTGTAACAAAGTTTGTATATCAAATATACGTATTTTCTTCTGCACCACCCCTTTCGGAATTCAAAAAAAAAAAAAAAAAAAAAACTCAGTTTGAAACAAAAGAATATCGATTATTCAAATTTGGCTCTCGAAAAGTTACTTCATGTTATTACATTATGATAATGAAGTTTTGACAAATCAAAAGCTATCACACACTTTCTTTATTCTAGTTGAAATGTGTGTTACATTCACTGTTATGTCGTGTCGACATTCGATTGAAAGTATGTTACACAATTAGGGTGCTGTTCGATTCCGGGATCGAGTAGTTAAGACATTCACTACCAACGAGTTTGGATTAGGGTTGTAACGGAGGCGGAAGCGGATGCGGAGGCGACGAGTCTCACCTCCGCGGAAGCGAAGGTTAACGGAGGCCGAGGTGGAAGGATATATTGAAAAAAATAATATTTATGGTTAATTAAAAACAATTTTTGAAGTGAAACTTCTTTAGGCACGCTTGACTTGGGGAGTAAACTGGCGAAAGCGTTACGAAAAATGTTACGAAAAATGATCGGGCAAGGCGAACGGAAGCAAAGTATAGTCCTATTTCATCTGTACTACAACCAAGGAGTTGGCTCATGTAAATATTGCATGACATGTCGAGTATGAAGTTGTGAGTTCGCATCTCGCCGAAGGCAATATATATTTTTTGGATCTTTTTAAGATTTGTTAACAATTGATTACCTAAGAGCACAAATAATTTATAAATTTCGTTCTGTTCTGGCTTTTATATTGTTTTATATATTTTTGCTGAACATTTCTGATATAATTGAAAGTATAGAAGAAGATATCGTCACAATACGATAATTGGACACAAAGTACAAATTGCTTTCGAGCCTCATAAGCTCAATTATTAAGCTAAGTACCTTGATTGATTAAGAACTATGAATTTCTTCGAGAACATGACGCTGTGAACACCCCCCGACCCCCCTCATTGATTACCTCACCCCCCCGAGGATTATCTCGGGAACCAGAGGTCGTGGACTACCCGAGTTTGGGGTCCCCTGAATCAGGAGGAGGAGCCCGACCTTTTGGCCCTGAGGGAATCCACTGCCCCCTCTCCCCCTCCCCCCTCCCTCCCCCGCAACCCCACGAAACCTATCTCCCCCCGACCCCCTTTAGTTACTTCACCCCCCCGTGGATTATCTCGGGAACCAGAGGTCGTGGACTACCCGAGTTTGGGGTCCCCTGATTCAGGAGGAAGAGCCCGACCTTTTGGCCCCGAGGGAATCCACTTTTTTTTTTTTTTTTTTAATTGGTGGTCTATGCAAAAATATTAATTTATAAATGAAAGCATGAAATAAATTTAAATATTTATAGAAATTAATATATGTATATGTGTATACATGTATATATTGTACACACATATATATATACATACAGATGGTGCGAAAGAAGTTTCACTTCAGTCGTGTGGTCATAAGCACACTCGTTTTTTTATTTTAAATACGTACATTAATAGTAGTACACTTAGTAAAAAAATATTACCTTCTAGAAATGAAAATTAAGGAGAAACGAATTGTATTTGCCGCGTTCCCGTCTCGCACTAGTTGATTCTTGACCATTTCCGCCGCTCAAACGCGGCGGGACGGTTGTCGAGCGTCGCAGCTTGCGTGGTATTTATTTTATAAATATGTTCGTAAATAAACCTCCGTTATAACTCCGAAAGAATTGTGCGGAGTCGGAGGCGAAAGCGAAGATACCATTTCTTGCGGAACTTCCGCAGTAACGGAAGCGGAGGCGAAGCTCCGTTACAACCCTGGTTTGGATGATCTGCCTCTATCACGTGGAAACAGTGTAAACTGCAAAAATTCGCATTTTCTTTACTCTTCTGCTTACCACTGCAGATAAAACAAGCGTACGTAATACGCAGGTTGATTTAATAACACTGATGGAGAGCGAAGACAGTCTTTCTAATAGTGAAACATTTGGTCACTGCGTCAATTAAATAGTAAAGTACCGCAACACATAACACAACTGTGCAACGTTTACCGTGTCCTGACTATTACCGTAGCCCATACCATGTGTAGCGTAGCACGGACCACGCGTAGCACGTAGAGCGTAGTATGTAACGCGTAGCACGTAACGCGTTCCAATGCCGTAGCCATTACTGTATATCTATATTTTAAATGTGTTTGTGAGGATATATGTATGGTTTTTATGTAAAGTATTACATATGGCGGCCACGTGCTACGTACCGTACGCAGTGTAGGGAGGCTAGCAACAAGACGGACCGGTGACCTGGACGAGGTCGCGGAAACCCGATAAATGTGACCAGCACAAGACCGGTCATTGTGAAAATCCTTGGGGGAGGCCTTTGTCCAGCAGTGTACCTCTATAGACTGAATAAGGAGATGTATGTATGTATATTCTTCTTCTTCTTCAACCTATGGATGTCCACTACTGGACAAAGGCCTCCCCCAAGGCTTTCCACGCTGACTGGTCTTGTGCTGACCGCATCCATCGGCTTCCCGCGACCTTCACCAGGTCATCGGTCTACCTTGTTGAGGGCCTCCCTACGCTGCGTCTTCCAGTACGTGGCCGCCACTCCAGAACCTTACTGCCCCATCGGCCATCGGTTCAACGAGCAATGTGTCCTGCCCACTGCCACTTAAGTTTAGCGACTCGCAGAGCTATGTCGGTGACTTTGGTTCTTCTACGGATCTCCTCATTTCTGATTCGATCACGCAGAGAAACTCCGAGCATAGCTCTCTCCATTGCCCTTTGTGTGACTCTGAGCCTTCGTATGAGGCCCATTGTGTGTATGTATGTTGGATAGTTTTTAAGCATTCGGGCAAAAACTACTGAACGGATTTGCATGAAAGGCATACGGATAGTTTATATGCAAAAATAACTGATAGGGTTTTTTATTTCAATATTCCCACTGGATCGAAACTTATGCGGATGAAATCGCGGAAGGCGGCGGAGGCGGAACGTGTGGGGAAGTGGGAACCCCAGCGCCCTCACGCCACTAGCCGCCGCAGGAGACGCTCTGGTCGGGAGACAATATCGAACTCCCGGCCACCGTAAGCGCGGGCTTGTGTTTTTCACAAGCACCTCAAAGAGATGTCAGCACATCATGACGGGGTCCACGAAGACCGTTGCGGGTTGGTCAAAAGAGACACCTTGGCCCTGGCGCACAGGTTGTCAGTAAAAGTCTGACACCCTTCTGTCCTTCCGACACCCAGAACGGGTGAGCTCATTTGATGATTTCCCATCCACACCTCATCCTCCATCCACTTTCAGAACAGTGGAATGGTGATCGTCAGACTAGCAAGACATACACACAGGTTATAGTTTTTTTTTTTAATAATTATAAACTAGTGCTTGACCGCTATCCCGCCTGATGGTAAGCAAGCAGTGATGCAATCGTTGATGGTAAAGCGCGCTAGTTTATTTAGACCACTAAAAAAAACGAGTGTGCTTATGACCACACGACTGAAGTGAAACTTCTTTTGCACCATCTGTATGTATATATATATATATATGTGTGTACAATATATACATGTATACACATATACATATATTAATTTTCTATAAATATTTAAATTTATTTCATGCTTTCATTTATAAATTAATATTTTTGCATAGACCTCCAATTTAAAAAAAAAAAAAAGTGGATTCCCTCGGGGCCAAAAGGTCGGGCTCTTCCTCCTGAATCAGGGGACCCCAAACTCGGGTAGTCCACGACCTCTGGTTCCCGAGATAATCCACGGGGGGGTGAGGTAACTAAAGGGGGTCGGGGAGGGGGATAGGTTTCGTGGGGTTGCGGGGGTGGAGGGGGAGGGGGAGAGGAGGGGAGTGGATTCCCTCAGGGCCAAAAGGTCGGGCTCCTCCTCCTGATTCAGGGGACCCCAAACTCGGGTAGTCCACGACCTCTGGTTCCCGAGATAATCCACGGGGGGGTGAGGTAACTAAAGGGGGGGGGGGGTAGATTTCGTGGGGTTGCGGGGGGTAGGGGGGAGGGGGAGAGGGGGGAGTGGATTCCCTCGGGGCCAAAAGGTCGGGCTCCTCCTCCTGATTCAGGGGACCCCAAACTCGGGTAGTCCACGACCTCTGGTTCCCGAGATAATCCACGGGGGGGTGAGGTAATCAATGAGGGGGGTCGGGGGGTGTTCGCAGCGTCATGTTCTCGAAGAAATTCATAGTTCTTAATCAATCAAGGTACTTAGCTTAATAATTGAGCTTATGAGGCTCGAAAGCAATTTGTACTTTGTGTCCAATTATCGTATTGTGACGATATCTTAAAGCTTCTATACTTTCAATTATATCAGAAATGTTCAGCAAAAATATATAAAACAATATAAAGGCCAGAACAGAACGAAATTTATAAATTTATTTGTGCACTTAGGTAATCAATTGTTAACAAATCTTAAAAAGATCCAAAAAATATATATTGCCTTCGGCGAGATGCGAACTCACAACTTCATACTCGACTCAATTGTTAACAAATCTTAAAAGATCCAAAAAATATATATTGCCTTCGGCGAGATGCGAACTCACAACTTCATACTCGACAGGTCATGCAATATTTACATGAGCCAACTCCTTGTTTGTATTACAGACGAAATAGGACTATACTCTGCTTCCGTTCGCCTTCATCATTTTTTTTCCTATCATTTTTCGTAACGCTTTCGCTAGTTTACTCCCCAAGTCAAGCGTGCCTAAAGAAGTTTCACTTCAAAAACTTAGTGAATAGGAAGGGAGACGGCAGTTGAGCGAGGTGATGCAATGTTAAACTCAACAATGCGACCAACGATGCTGCGCCACTGGAGGTCCTCCACGACCAAACTCCCGACACAACAACATTTGGCGCATCATAACCGGCACACATCGCAACACAACTGCTCAGACCCGTCCTCCGTACGGCTTCACCAGACGTCATGCCGGAACACGACGAATCGCTTGGCTGCAATACATTATCTGGTGGGTGGTTACTTCTGCCAGCAGCCGATGTTATGGCCCTTTATGTCACACACGGATATCCTTGATAATTTCTCCACAAAACCAAAGGCATTTGACAGGACATCCACTGATGTCTAAACCCACAATACGGTTTTCACACTTTCAAAAATAAAAACAGAAGCATTGTTGAAAGGGCAGCTCATAACTAATATATAATGCATGTGTGATGCAAAGTTTCCCGTCACAGGATGTTTGTGGCGCCAGCGATGCGTGACCACCACCAATCGGTATAAAAGGGCAATGCTAATCAAATATAATTCAGTTTACAATTCATTGAAAACTTGAAAATATACAGACATGAAGTGCGCGGTAAGTAACGGTTTTATTTTTAAACTAGAAGTAGGTTAAAATTAGGTCTAAGATTTTTTTTTACATTATTAATGTTACAACTGAATCTAATAAAAGAATGTTAAAAACTTTATCCTCCTTCCTTTCTTCGACAGTCGAGTAAAAAAGGGAACGCTTGTGTCAAATTGTTGGTACCGATTCCAAAAATTCGATTTTAGCTAGTGATTTTGTTTAGTCCGTTATTTAGCGGCATCGATTCTGGAAATTGTTGTGTTCATCATTTATTGAAATTGTTACCGATAGGCTGAAATTTTATATCCCTTTATATATCCAGGAAATATCCTTCCATATTTTTTTTCCTTGCAATGTTTTCGTTTGTTCATTGCAGCTGTGCTAGTTTTCTAAAATAATCACGTTTTTAATATACATACTATCGGAATAATTACCAAAACGTACTTGTTTGATAAACCCAATTAACCAGCAGCTTCCCTAAAACGATTGTTAAATGTAGTTTTAAATGTTCCTGTTTTCTTTCGCAGGTGGCATTAGTTCTCGCCATGATCGGCTTGGTGGTCGCCAACCCTGTCCCTCCACTGGGACTGGGCCTCGGTAACTCCTCATTTCATTATAGACACTATTTGAACACTAAATCCAAGTCCATGCATAGAAAATTCCGTTAAGGTAAGCAGAAGTTCTGTTTGCTTGCCCTCACACTAACTGCCGTAGATTAAATAATTATAAACTATATTCATTAGTTACTACTTCTCTGGGCCCACTTGCATCACAAGTCAATCAATGCGTTTAGCGATTTAAACATAATTAAAACATAATTCTGTCTCTGACATCTTATGTTTTTATTCCGTTTATCACTTAACGTATTTAATTATTTGTGATGTAAGCAGGCCCTTGTAGGTACTTAACTAAAGTAGGTACTCGTACATAATTTTATAAATTACATATGGAAAGATATTTTACCTTTTTTGTCTTGTTATCTTTGCTTGATCAGTGTCGATTAACTGAAAGTTAATTGTATTATGTATATCGATGAAACCTTAAAGACTAGCAGATTACCTGCTGATCAACCCAGATTAGGCATATAAATTTACTGCTTAACAATATTTGCATTATTATAAGTTTTGACTTGGAGACACTCAATACCTCACACTATCCTATTACACTGGCTCCTTATCTAAATATCTGTGGACTTTGCCTATACCATCCCGCTTCAAGCCTGGCCTCTGTTAGGCAAAACGTTATTCGAGTTGCCATTATTAACATTTAGAACGTAAATAAGGAGGTGGGTATTTACAATAAGCAAATCGGCAATCAAAAAAATCTGTTCAGGGTCACGTCATATCACAAAGACTTAATAATTGTTTGACACTACGCTAGAAAGCGATACAAAACAATAATATGAAAATGAAAAGATACGATCAACTGTTTCGTAATAGTTTCCTGCGTTGCAACGCATATATGACTAATGTATTCTAGTCCTTAGTCGCAAGGCATATTGTTCACAGAGCCAAACATTTTGGATTTAAATATTGTTCTTCTTTTTCTACCAGCCTCCCCCGTCGTGCTGCCATCTTACTCCGTTAGCTCCAGCCTTATTAACCACGGCGTCACGATCCCGCGCGTGGTAGTGCCCGCCCCAATCATCCGACACGTGGTCTCCGCCCCAATTGTCACCGCACCCATCATTCGCACCCCTGTCATCACAGCCCCAGTGAGCGTCGGCATTGGAAGCCTCGGTTGGGGCTCATCTCTCGGCTTGGGAGGCATCGGCTTGGGCAAAGTATTGCATTGAACCAAAGACACGAAATTATTTTCTTAAAAAAAAGTATTCTCGTTCTGTTATAAAATGTAGTCACGTATAAAAACTTGGATGTCTATCATTTATATTCGTATATAGTATATTTTCTTTTATAGTTTTCATTTACAGATTGTAATAAAATTTTCCATAAGCTCCGTTATTTGTTTTTTTATTGCATGTGGAAATTGTAACGCCTTGCAAAATTGGAAATTGCATTTGTAGTAAGATAAATTTTTATGAAAGCTGCTCAATTGACTAGATACTAGCTGGTATTAGGTATGTTGTATTACTTATTTAATTAGTCTATAGATAAAGAAGACCTGCGCATTGACTTAAAGCATTACAACAATTTGCTGAAAGGTAGATATTATGAAATAACACGTCTTCAGTGCGTGTATTAAAATGCACATAATTAAGAATAGGTAAAAAGAAAACATTCAAAGGAAACAGGACACATTCAATCAGTTTCATGAAGTAACAATGTGTAGGCTACCCAAGTTGCTAAAACATCCGTTACTTACACTTCTATTCCAATTCCACTTGGTCATAGTATTGACCAATTGGTCTTGTCAAGGTCTTTGGACAACGAACTTCTAGGTTTTTCCTCAAAAATTATTCAGTATAATTTTGTCTGGAGTAACTCAGACTCGCCCGGTTCCTTAGCATGTAGATCATACATGGCTAGAAAAATACGGGCTATATTATTATACTTACTCGTTTGGGGAATACAGATGACATGAAAAAATTGAGAGAGATATTTAAAAAAAAAAACAGGATATCCTTTTCAGTTGGACGCGAAATTGTCAAATATTCCCAATCAACCTTGAGCCTTAATACTTTTGAGATAAAATTGAAAATCTAATAAAGAAATCTGACAGATTGTAGTACCTTGATGTGCGTCTGTACACAAACATGACAGGTATTAGTGTTATACCTATTTATATTCTGCCCTTATCTTAATAGAAAACATATGGTGCCCTGAACTTAAATTTAGTTTTTATTTTTACTTATTAACAGAATCAAAAAACAAGATGGCGGGGCGTTTATGTCAAAAAATTGCGGCCATACTCTTTTTAGTCATTAATTTAGTGAATTACGTGACGCCGCACATAGAATATTACGTCTCTGATTTGTCTGATGAAGGTAAGGTTTTTTTTTTTAATTGAATCGGTCATTTCAAAAACCACTTAAGTCATATTTTTTCCAACATGCGTTTTTTTGCTGAAAATGCTTCCTCAAAGGTAGATGCGTATTCTGGGTGAAAACAGCTTAAGTCAATACATTCCTTCCTCTTTTATTAATACCGCGTGAAAGACGTTCATTGCTTAAACAACATTAGTCAATGACTTAAGAGGTTTTTGCATGCATCACTAGATGGCAGGAGTAGTTTATGACTGAGATTGACATTCTAAATTTGCTTTGTTTTGATTGGTTCAACAACATTTAAATTTTTGTAAACCATCGCCATTTACATTCATAGAACTAAAAACTGAAGATGTTTTAGAATTTAAGAAATGGTGGCCAAATTTGTACAAAAAAACATGTTTGTCAACTGAATCTTATGGAAAAAAGTCCCAAAGGACCAGAAAAAGTCATTTGCTCCTTCGACATACATGAGTTTTCAGTATGATTCAGATAGAAAAGGCACTATCATAGCCGAGGAACATATTGATGGATTGATCAAACATTCGTTCTCATTAATAAAGAAAATAACAACTTCTATTTCACTTCCATCAACTAAAGCCTATGATTTGAAAGTGCCCATCAATAAAAAAAAAATAGATGATTTAAAACAAGTTGAAGGTAGCATCCTGGAAGAGCATATGCCATTTTATAACAACATTTTTAGCTGGCCAAGTGCAATTGTTGAAAATAATCCAGATGAGAATGATGGAGAATATGACTATGTACCATAAAAATATTATAAAATAACAAGTTAATGTGTCTAAAATGTTAATAAGATTATTTTGAAGTGCAATTCTTAATTATAAGCAATAAAAAATATGATTACTACGATTGTTTTGTTTAAATTATATGCCACTAAACCTATTCCTTGCTAAAACAACATAAGTCAAGAACTGTTTTTCAGATTTTTTTCATTATTTCTATTAATAAACTGTAAAGATTATACGCTATTTTAATTTCTTATCACTCAATTACTAAACTAAACACAAGAAAGCCCTTTAAAACTCATTTGTTTGTGTATGAAACAGTTTTTATTGATTTCTGAAAAATTATAATTCTATGACTTATGAGGTTTTTGAAATGACCGATTCAATTAATTTATAAACCAGCGCTTGACCGCAATCCCGCCTGATGGTAAGCAGTGACGCAATCGTTGATGGTAAAGCGCACTAGTTTATTAAGAGCCTATTCACTCTAGCCTTGAAGACACTCAAATTGTAGTCCGACGGAAACACCGCCGCTGGCAGATTGTTCCAGTCCCTCGATGCACGCGGTATAAAGGAGGAGGCGAAACGCTTCGTCCGAATCGTAGAGGTGTTAACAACATAAGGGTGGAAACTCGCCGTACGACGGGTCGTCCGATGGTGGAACGGAGATGGGGGAATTAAATCATGCAATTCCCTCGCACACTCCCCAAAATGTATCCTATAGAACACCGAAAGGCTGACTACTCTACGCCTGTGCTCTAGGCTTTGGAGACAAACTCGAGTTAAATCAGGGTCACCAATCAGCCTCTTCGCACGCCTCTCCACTGAATCCAAAGTGGCCAGGTGACACTTAGCAGCACGCAAGGAAAACGTTAAACAGCTTGTAATGTATTTCGGCAGTTAAAAGTGTTATATATTCAATTATGTATTGCCTCGTTGATGTCGAGCAAAAGTTTTATAAGATTTTACCATCAGCAATTACTTACTAGCAGCTAGATCAGCATATTGACGGTGTCCCCTCATCAACATCATGTCAGCGTTAATCCCAATCGCATCCGAGGATTTTTAGCTTTGAAGTCTGGGGTCTGCTTTACCGGTCTAATTGCTGATTTTGGCTAAACTTCGATATTTTCCGTGACGCGACTGCCGTCTGACCTCCACAACCCGAAGGCGATTTCAAAGCATTGCAGTTAGACCAATTGTTAGACTTTTGAGGGTTATAACAACCCGTAACGACTGCCACTAGATGTTCGTATGGCATCCGGGTCCAACGGCTTAACGTACTTTCCGAGGCACGACCAGACCAGTGCAAATATTCATGTTCATGCATACAAATATTCACAATCGCATGCGCTACCGCTACGCCACGGAGGCTGTCCGTGACGGTCTCTCTCTCTCCTATTATACAATATGCAAAGAAAACCCCGTCCGACCCATAAGAATTATAAACGTTAGGTAAACACATGACCAAATAAAATATTAAATTTTAAATAATCACCATAGTAAAAACATTAATGAATTTTGAAATATTCTTTTTTTCGCGAATCAATTCCAACTTAGCTAAAAATTGGTAATTTTTTAAAAAGTGGCCACACCAAATTTGACGGTTTTATTATGAGCGAATAGCGATGCGACCACGTGCCGCGTGCCCTGGCCCCCTTCGCCCGCGTATGTATTGCTACCGCACATATTTTAAGTTAGGTACCTCTTATTGCGAGTTAATATTGTATTTATTTTTTAGGGGGATTTTTTTAGTAGTTTTTTAAGTTTAGCCCGGCTTTGTATGCATTAGTAGAATCAGTTATCGATACCTAATACCTAATAATACCTTCACGGATCGGACAGGGTTTTCTTTACATATTGTATAAAATTAAACATAACAAGGAAACGACTTCGGGGGAGAGAGAGGGTGAATAACAGATGTTTTGGTGAGGATATGTTTATTTATCTGCAATGTGATAATGAAAAATATTAACTAAAGAGCTTGCAGTGAAGTCGTCTCGCAGACTCGACAACACGGAGGTGATTAAGAAGAAACAGTTTGAAGGCCTGCCCATAGAGTACAATCACCAAGCGATGGAAGCAGCCAATGAAACCTCTACACCTGGAATAAGTAAGGTTTTTGATTTATCTTTTTACGAAATTGTAGAAGTTGATATTGGCCCGATTCGCTTGTTCACAAACTAAATTAAATTTAAGGTCCGTGCATCTTTTTATTTCTAATTCATTAAGAAAAGAACAGAAGATAAAATATCAGTTTAGACCTGTCAAATTAGTGCGCTCCTGACGTAAACTGACGTATTTTTAGTCGCCATATTTATAATCGCGTCTAAACTGTCTATGGAGTATCTTAATTTGACAGGATTAAATTAAAATGTTATCTTCTATCCTTTTCTTAACGAAATGGAAAGAAAAAGATGCACTTAACTCAAAATTAGTTTAGTTTGTGAACAACAGAATTGGCGCCATTGTCCGACTAACACTAGATCAAAAAATCCTACTTTTCCAAAGTTTTCGAAATTGTTTTTGTAACAATACCTATACAAAAACAATTTGCACTTTCAAACAAAATATTAAAAACTGTCGGTAAAACAATAAACAAACAGTAGGTAATTCTGTAACACAATAAAGACTGATATTTTACACGGTGCAATTTTATTGCCTATGGCGTACAATAAAATTGATGCAACAAATGACTTGCATCGTCTAAATAGTGTTTAGACAATGCAACTTTTATTATTGCCTCAATGTAACTAAAGCCATAGGCAATTAAATTGCACCGTCTAAATCGTTCTTTACAGTAGGAGTGGCTTTCAGTTTGACAGTTCATTAACATCAATTGGGTTGTATCCTAAAAAATAATTTAATGTCCATCAGATAGATTTATAAAAATATTGAACACGTATTTTTTATTTTTTCTATCATTCAAGTACTTAGGAAGATACGTTGATTTGAAATGTCGCATGACCACACGCCGTGGTAGAAAATATACCACAGCATAGCGTAATTAGCCCCCACTCCGTAACATTAATACGCTATATCTCAGTAGTTTTTGGTAATTTCGACAAAATAAAAAATACGGGTCTTAATTTTTTTATTATTATCTATAACACGGACTAATTATTTTTTTGATTTTCATACCTTGAATACATCCCTATTGCGTTATTTACATTGTAGAGCTGAAAAAATTGTCGAACATACAAAAAAAATTAAAATGATTCGGTTAGTGTTATGCAATTGCAGGTTCCTGTTAGTCACTCGACATTACTACTACTACTCTTTCAATAAACACATGTACAAATACAAGTATTTTGGCGCCTAGATGACATTGGCAAGGCGTCCTTCTGTAATTTATAAAGTTCTCGATATATTAGTGCCGATTTTTCCATGGTCATGCGCCACAAAACCTAGTATCGTGGTATGTACACACAGCGTCAGTATGTGCTAACGCCTTTTTTAGATTGGAAACCCACCTGTATTCCTTTCCTTGCCCGTGCGCCCGGGGCCAAGGTGACTCTATGTGCCCTCGCAGTATATAATTTTGTAACAAAAGAAGTTAACTGTTAACATAAGTACCTACTGACGCTGTCCATACCGCGCTAGCGTCGTTTTCCTCTACATTCCTCGTTCCTCACAATCAAAAATTCCTATAAACCCTTGATAATCTATACTTATACAAAACCCATCTTCTTAGCAACACAGTCAACCACATCAACTACCAAACGTCTGGTCCTGGACCGTCGCTTCCGCCGTATCTACAACCCTGACGAGGTAGCTACCATCGAGGAGTTCCCTTACATGGCTGCCCTTCTGGTCAACAACGAGCTCTGGTGTGGTGCCGTCATTATTGACAATGACAAGCTGCTTACTGCCGCCCATTGTCTGCAACTGTAAGTCTTTGAACATCTTTGCTCGAACGGTTTCGGAAAGCATACAATCCCAATGTTCCATGTGATGGAGCATAGAAACGTCGCCTAAGAACAGAGATAGATAAGAGATATATCTGTAAGATATAAAGTAGGTAATTATATCGACACCCTTAGAATTGTATCCAATATTGAGGGGTCCTGCATGTTCTGTATACTGGTGCATGGCAAAATACATAGCAATTGATTAATTGATTAATTAAATCAACATAAATGGCTTCTCCCATGCTGCATGACAATAACCATCTCCGCCTTCCACATGCAGTCTGTCCCAATCACCAAGATTTATTTAGGTGTTAGACATAGATTACAATCGCCTTGAGATGGAGGCAGCCAATGAAACCATTACACCTGGAATAAGTAAGGCAATAGTAAGTCAATAGTATACTTTCTCTAACTCTTGAGAATCTCCACAAAAAGCCCTACTAATACTACTGTTACATAATTCCTCATTGACAGCCAATACAACAACAGATTCTTTCGAGAATACGTGAAGATGCTCACAGTTCGAGTTGGCTCCACAAACGCGACCTCAGGAGGAGAGTTGTTACGCGTCACTGAAATCTTCTTCCATCCCAACTACAAGCCTCAGACGCTGGAGTTTAACTTCGCTGTGCTGAAAGTCCAAAAGAACTTGACCTTTGGAAGGAAGGACCCTGCGATCGAGAAGATACGCTTTACGAGAGATCGAGTCGTTCCCGTTGATAATCAAATCATGTTCCTCGGTTGGGGATCTGTTCTGGTGAGGGTGGCTGTTACTACTTTTAAACCTGGAACCTTGGAGCCACCACCACCTCTTATAGCACTATTATTTTAATCTTACTTTCTGTAGGGGAAAGAGATCTGGTAAGTACAGATAGGTAAGACTGTGAGTATAATAATACTGCTGTAATATGTGGTGGTACCTACATCTCTTGATGGTTCTCTGTTCAATTTTAACGACACGGTTGGTGCAGTAGCTGAGAGATCGACTGCTGCGCTGCGTGTTGCGGGTTCGATTCCTGCACGGAACAAATATTAGTATTGCCTACACGTAGTTGTTCTAGCTGTATGTGTAAGTGTGTGATTAAATGTTTCAAAACGTACTCACTATACAAGAGTAATTCCTATTACGAGACATTTAAAGAACCAACGGAAAAAATCGAGAGCTCAAATCACACCGAAATGGCAGCGACGAGCAGGAGCAGGCAGCAGCGCCACTGCTCGTGCAATCTATTCCTATAACTTCTTGCTATTCCTATATACTTACAATTTACATACTATTAGGCTCGGGCAAATGGGCCACCGACCACAGCCACCGGTGTCTCTCGCGCGCTACCGCCACATTTCTAAGTGTCAGAAAAAAGCGACAACCTCCTGTGTCTGGAAGCCGCCACATTTTATAACCCCCTCGTTGGTGCGCAGTCGCAGCAATAGGGATGTAGCCAAGGTATGAAAATCAAAAAATAATTAGTCCGTCTTATAGATAATAAAAAAAAAATTAAGACTAGTATTTTTTATTTTGTCGAAATTACCTAAAACTACTGAGATATAGCGTATTAAAGATACAGAGTGTGGGCTAATTACGTCATATACGTGGTATATTTTGTACCACGGCGTGACGTCTTGCGACATTTCAAATCTATATATCTTCCTAAGTATTTGAATGAAAGAAAAAATAAAAAATACGTATTCAATATTTTTTATAAATCTATCTGATGGACATTAAATTATTTTTTAGGATACAACCCAATTGAGATGTCGTGCTCCATGATAGTACGCGGCATTAAGTAGAACGTCGGACGGGTAACTGCGCGGGGGGTAGAGCAATGCGACAGTGGCGGGTGTCGGTCGGCGTTTTATGTGGCACGTAGTGACCACTAGTGGCGAGTCGCGGACACTACTGTAGCGAGTGGCCGCCACCGGATATACGTTTGTAGCGCGTCTATACAAAATATTTTAAATAGTTTGTTAAGTCGCCGTCGATGGCTGTGGTCGGTGGCCTATTTGCGCCGAGCCCGATACTGGCAGTGGCGCTGGGTGCCGGTACCATCTCGGTGTGTTTTGATACTAATTTTAAATTTCAGGGTATTGACGGTGCCGGAGGACAGGTGCTGCTGCAGAAAGTCACGCTCCCGGTTTACGACACGGCAGATTGTCAAGAGGTTTACGGAAGGTAAGATTCACCGAATGCGGTTCGTTAATCGAAAATATTACAGCTTTTCAAAAAAAGCTGTAACATTTTCTCGTATCTTTTTAATGCAGGATGAAATTCTCACAAATTTTCGTTGTAGTTATTAGTGTATTCACTTTCTTGTCAGGAAGAAAATCGTATCGTATAAAAAAGGTAAGTACAGGGGACATCACATCAAGTTACTACAAAATGTCAGATGAGAGTTAATTGGGAATATTTGACAGTTTGGGGTAGTTTGACCTGCTGACGTCCGTCCCAGTCCCTAGTTACTATAGGTACGTCCGTACCTATAGTAACTAGGTATGCACAATAACCTTTACCTGTTTATTATGTTCACAGAGAGTTGGTAACCCGTTCAAACTTCTGCGCAGGATTCATAACGATACCGAAAAACGTTTGTAATGTGAGTTTGGAAACATGATTGAAACTGACTACACTTATTTGAAAACTTTGCAAACGCATTTTTAAAAGAGTACATAACCTAGGAGTTTGTGTATTGCCCTTCTCATTAGGAAACTATCCAGTTTCTGACATCGGGGTTCCATCATCATCATCATCAACCTTAGCGTCCCACTGCTGGGCACAGGTCTCCTCTCATACAGAGAAGGACTGAACGTAATCACCACGCTTGCTCAATGCGGGTTGGCGATTTCAGACTTAAAGTCCAGGTTACCTCAAGATGTTTTCCTTCGCCTTACAATCAGTCATTGGTGTCCAAGATATACTTAGAAAGTACACATACTTAACTTAGAAAATTTACATTGGTACTTGCCTGCCCTGTATTTTATTGCAGATACCTCTAGTTTTATAGTCAATAAGGAAGCCTTGTATAGTTATACCTACCACAACTTTCTCTCCAACCGCAGCTTAGCTCAGAGACGTTTAGTACTAGAACGCGATAATTTGGCATGGGTAAATTATAGAATTTTTAAAAACATTGATTCAATCTTTAATATTTTTTCTGTAATAGCAAATTCTATTGCAGTAGAACCTCGTTAAGTCGAACCTCGGTAAGTCGAAAACCTCTAAATCTTGAAAAAATGTTTTGTTCTCTTCCCTTAAAATACCAGAACAGAACCTCCATTACTCAAAATCTCAGCTCTCTATTAGTCGAAATAATAGTTTGTCCCTCAAAGCATTTTGGTACATATATTACCTCCATAACTCGAAAAATTAAATTTTACTTCTGTATCTCGAATATAGCTATGTTTTATTTTACAACCTTTACAACTCCATTATTTGAGAATCATTACCTCTGTAGTTCGAATAAAAATAAGTTACCGACTTTAAGAATTCGCCGACAGTGTAAACCATTGTTTCGTACAAAGCAATTTAAGAGTACCTATACAATGAATAGAATTACCACGAATTTATGACTTACGTTAACACGTATTTGCATGCTTGGTGTCAGGTGTTTTATTTTATTACTACGAATTTATTACTTACGTTAACACGTGTATACTTGCTTGGTGCCAGGTGTTTAACTTTATTAGTTTTTTTTTTTTTTTCATTTGAATTTTAGCGAAGCAATTCATTTGTTGTAGAGTGAAATATTGTCAGAAGTAGTTTGGTTCTACTGCAACCTCTTTATGTCGAATAAAAATCTAAGTCGAAAACTCTTTACTCGGATTTTTTGGCGTCTCCCTTGACATTCGACTTATAGAGGTTCTACTGTATATTCTAATTGTTGGGATATTTCACTTTCTCGCAGTCGTAGTGAAAAGTTGTGTAACACAAGGCGCTGAAAACTCAATATAACTCGGTTTCTATTTACTTAGAATGGTAATTTTAGCCCCTCGTATGATAATCTACTATTTCTCGCAGTATGTGCGTTTTCCCCTCACGCCTGTTGATGATAATACCACACCATTCCCTTCCTTCCAGCATGATGCAGGCGGTCCAGCAGTCATGGATGGCATATTGATCGGCGTGCTATCATTCTCTTCCAAACGCTGCGACCAGGCCGACCAGCCGGCCGTCTTCTCCAGCGTGGGAGCTATCGCCGACTGGCTAGATAAAATTGCCGAGAAGAAGATTAAGCCGAAGTGGGTATTAAGATCATCACAATAATTACGTAACACACTGGCGCCGATTTTCTTGCTCTCAAACTAAACTAATTTTAAGTTCATCTTTTTCTTTCTAGTTCATTAAAAAAAGGATAGAAGATAACATTTTAGTTTAATCCTGTTAAATTAAGTTAAGTACTTCATAGACAGTTTAGAAGCTATTATAAACATGGCGACCAAAAATACGTCAACTTAAGTCAGGAGCGGATTAATTTGACAGGTCTACCCGAACATTTTATCTTCAAATGGAAAGAAAAAAAAATACGAGTGTGCTTATGACCACATGACTGAAGTGAAACTTCTTTCGCTCCATCTGTATGTATATATATATATACAGTATGTTACGAAAACCCTGTCCGACCCACAAGGATAATAAGGGTTAGGTAAACAAATGACCAAATAAAATATAAAATTTTGCATAATCATCATAGTAACAATACTAATGAATTTTGAAATAATCTTTTTTACCCGCGAATTTACTGTAACTTCCCCAAAATTCGGGAAATTTAAAAAAGTGTAAACACCATTTTAGACCTTATAACTGTCGGCGGCGTCAGTGTGTCTAGCCGCCGACGCGCAAAGGAATAATTAGAGCTGTACTAGTTTTTGCGTAATAACGTTTTATTTTTGTCGCTACTATTCGAAACTTTTACCTGCTCGAATGATTTGTTGTAAAAACGCAGATTACCTAATGGTAAAAGTACTTTTTTTGATTATCGATTAATTATTCATAACAATATTGTAACACAAGTACCTATTATTAGTAAATAGGAACTAGAAAGGTCTTATGAAATACGATTTTAGGAGAATATTATAAACAATGTAAAGCATTTAAGTTCACCTGATTTAAGTTATGTGAAAGTTCTAAAATCTAAAGAATTCCATGCGATGTTGAATCGATGCGTGAAATTCTGAAATACAAAATTGATACCAAAAATCGATACGAGAAATATTTTGAATACTTTCACACCTCTAGTCAAAGGGCACCGCCGTGCAGTTAGAGTACCTATTTTTATGAAATAAAAATCATTTTTATTTTAAATTTATTAGTTTCGCGTAGACATTGCGTCCTTGTAGACGTATCGTTTATTGTGTGATCATATAGTTTTCTAACGTAATGTAACCTGCTGATGGAAGGTACCTAGTAAAACTGCAATTGTGTTGACCTGTACGTGAGTACCTCCACTATCAGTTCGGCGAGCAGTGGATTGGTAGGAGTGGACTAACGTTGTGAAACACCGTGCTAATCTCGTGGGACGGTGCCAGGCCGGTATCGTTCTTAGTGAACGAAATATGGAACAACATCTCCGCCACAGCCATTGTGCTCATCGAATGAAATTCGAAGATACATTCGGAGGGTCAGACGACCTTCCTACTTAAAAAAAAGTTCTTTTCACGAGCTGCCTAAGTAGGTATCATTGTTTCTTTCTAGAGTCGATAAACGTGGTTAGACTACCAATACCTACATGCATGAGGTCAACTGAGGTCATGACCCGTGCCTGTGTTGCCATGAAATTACCTATTTATTTTATTTAAGTTATTTATTTTTAAGGGGGTATTTTTTTTTTTAGTTTAGCCAGGTTATGTACGCATTAGTAGAATCAGCTAACGATACCTAACAACACCTTCACGGGTCGGACAGGGTTTTTGTAACATACTGTATATATGTGTGTACAATATATACATGTATACACATATACATATATTAATTTTCTATAAATATTCCACTACCACTGGTTCCCGAGATAATCCACGGGAGGGTGAGGTAAATAAAGGGAGTCGGGAGGGGGGGATAGGTTTCGTGGGGTTGCGGGGGAGGGGGATAGGTTTCGTGGGGTTGCGGTGGAGGGGAGAGGGGGAGTGGATTCCCTCGGGGCCAAATGGTCGGGCTCCTCCTGATTCAGAGGACCCCAAACTCGGGTAGTCCACGACCTCTGGTTCCCGAGATAATCCACGGGCAGGTGAGGTTACTAAAGGGGGTCGGGGGGGAGGTTTCGTGGGGATGGGGGAGGGGAGGGGGAAGTGGATTCCCTCGGGGCCAAACGGTCGGGCTCTTCCTCCTGAATCAGGAGACCCCAAACTCGGGCAGTCCACGACCTCTGGTTCCCGAGATAATCCACGGGGGGTGAGGTAATCAATGAGGGGGGTCGGGGGGGGGTAGTTTCGTGGGGATATTAAGGGGTGAGGGGGGATACAGGAGAGACTGTGAAGTAGGCGGTACCAAATTTTATGTTAACTGACCCCCTTAATGGTTGTCAGTCAACATAAAATTTAATGTATAATGTTAAGTGTAAATAAATAAATAAATAAGTGTATCCGTGTCTCAAAACTTAAAAAAAAATAATAATAATATTTTTGCATAGATCTTCTATTTTTATTGAAAAAAAAAAACTCTTTGTAGACCTTGTAGTACCAAGCTCGCGCCACGGGCGCCTTTGTGCTTATATCCCCCACTTAACTTCCGTTCGCCTTGCCCGATCATTTTTCGTAACGCTTTCGCCAGCTTACTCCCCAAGTCAAGCGTGCGTAAAGAAGTTTCACTTCAAAAATACACTGAACTTAAATTTAATTTAGTTTGTGAACAAGGAAATCGAGGTCACCATCAATCTCAATTTGAAAGATATATTGCTAATCCACTGTTTCATATGTGTTCGAAATATGTGTCTGTTCAATAATTACAACGCAATGGATGTTGTTGAATTGTCAAAATGAAACCCATTGATACTTATAGTGTGTTACGTAATTAGCCTAAAACGGAGAAATACTTAAAAGTAGATCCCGAGAATTAATCCTCACAGATCAGCCGGGTAATTGCGTAACAAACTATCAGTAGCAATTGGTTTCAATTTGACAGTTCAACAACATTCATTGCGTTATTAACGTTGTTGAGGAGACAGATTTTTCGAACACGCAGTAACACATATAATTATCACATAGTAATTGACTTTTCCGCAATTAAAGTGCTGGCCAATGATTACGGATCAGTCATTACGTGGTAGGTAGGTGGTAGGCCATTACTGTTTTCATTGATGAGCTGTACCTACATAGTTTCCTACATACGTAGAACAGCGTTCATTCAGCTGAGCATAAGTGCGGTGGTTTGCAAGCGTTAAAATATCAGTATTGGGGAGGTTTACGACACCTTCAAAATGAGTGATAAATTATGGGCGTTTACGCGCACGACTGCCAACGTCGCAATTTAGTGCCATATTTCGTGGTTTTCAAGTTTTCTACTAACAATTTAGAATTAGGTGAAAAATGTGTAAAAGGTAAGAAATCATTGCGTTTATGTAGTTCTATTTATGTATATGCAAGTAATGCATGGCAAACTTGCAAGTCTTTATTTTCATAGCAAGATAACTGTAAACATTAAGCCCGCGAATCATAATGGTTCACAAAATTTTCAGTTACGTTCGCATTGTTCGTTACGTTGCAGCTGTTGCTGCTTCCACTTGGTTGTAGCGCGTAGGTCGTGTCGCGTAATTAAAACTCAGATAAATCGAACTTTGTGTATTGCACGAATGTAAAAGAGTACAATGTATTTGACGTGTACAATGACGCGATACAAGAGTGTGATCAAGGAATGGATATAATAATGATGTTGTATAATGATGTTGTACAATGATGTAGAATATGATAATAATGTGTCTTACAAGCTATGCACTCACTTAAATACTAACTATCTCTATACTAACTATCTCTAAATGATAGTGGGGTAACCAATAACGAATCAGCTTCCGTCCTGCGATGTCCACGCAGTGTTGTGTGCGTTCTTGATGCTGATTCGTTGATCGAGGCAGGCCACGGCGTATGATTGGTTAACGTATAACGCGCGCCAACTCAGTCACGTGCTAGATGACTCGTTATGGTTCCCACGGACGTTGACCGTTGGACCAGCAGATGTGTTCCGGGGTGAAGAATGAGAACCCTCGCTGCGGGAGTGAGGGTCGGAACCCTCGCTGCTCGATCCATTTGTTGCTGTTTTCTAGTCTAGCCATGAGTGCGGCTTTTAATGTCCTGTGCCAGCGTTCGACGATTCCGTTACTCTGCGGGTGGTATGCAGTAGTACGGGTTTTTTCTACACCGAGTAATTGAGCGAGGTCTCGGAATAGTCGACTTTCAAACTGTCTTCCTTGGTCGGTAGTGATTCTTATTGGACAACCGAAACGAGATATCCATACTTCGTAAAGTTTTCTTGCGACGTTTTCAGCGGTTGTCTCTTGCAGTGGTACAGCTTCGGGCCATCGTGTGCACCGGTCGATCATCGTGAGCAAGTATTTGTGTCCACATGCGGACGTCGGTAGCGGTCCAACGATATCAACGTGAATATGTTGAAATCGTTCGCTCGGTGGGAATGTTGCGATGTCACTATGATTGTGTCGCTGTACTTTGGAGAGCTGACACGAATTGCATGTCTTAGTCCACTGGCCGATGTCGGTATTCATTGGAGGCCAAAAGAATCGCTCTTGCATCAGCTTCCGTGTGGATCGTACTCCTGGGTGGCTTGGGCTGTGCACGGCATTGAAAGCTATGCGACGAAAATCAGCTGTTAAATATGGACGAACGTGCGACGTCGATGTTTCGCAAAATATTGGCTTGTTAGTACCCGGTAAAATGATTTTCTTGAGTTGTATGTTGGTCTGTTGAGACAATGTAGGGATACAACTGTCGTTTTCTTGAGCTTGAGATAACTCGTCGTAGTTGATAGGTGATGGCACGTCGATAGTTTCGATGCGTGATAATGCATCTGCTACAACGTTTTGAGCTCCGCTCACGTGTCGAATGTCAGTAGTGAACTCGCTGATAAACAGTAGCTGCCGAATTCGCCGTGGTGTGTCGTTATCGGAAGGCGGCTTACGAATTGCGTAGGTCAGCGGTTTATGGTCAGTGTAAATCACGAGTTCTTTGCCTTCAAACATCTTTCTGAAATGTTTTATTGCCATATGTATTGACTGGAGCTCCCGATCGAAAGTCGAGTACTTTTTTGTCTTTCCGAAAATTTCTTTGAAAAATATCCGAGTGGCAGCCATTGTCCGTTGCTTCGCCTTTGTTGTAGAGATGCCCCGGCGCAGGTAGCTGAGGCGTCCGAAAAAATAGCGATTTGGTCCTCTGGCGCACTGGATGGGTAAGACAATAAAGCAGCGTTTATTATGCTTTGTTTGCACAACTCAAAAGCTTTTGTCGATTGATTGTCCCACTTTACTTCCGTCTTGTCTCGTTTTTTTGAATTATGAAGGAATGCATTCAGCGGTGCCTGAATGCTTGCGGCATTTGGGACATTGTCTCGGTAAAAATTTATCATCCCCATAAATCTCCGTAAGTCTTGAATGGTTTTGGGTTTTGGGTATTCTGTGATTGCTTTGACTTTGTCTTGAAGTGGTTTGATCCCCTTGCTTGATACTTCATAACCTAGGAACTTGACGGTTTCGCTGCCGAAAACACACTTAGAGGGATTTATAGTGACACCATACGTGTCTAATCGGCGTAAAACTTCCTGCAGATCTCCGATGTGGCTTGCTTCACTTTCAGATGCAACGATAACATCGTCGATGAATGGGAACGCGTAGTCTATTCCGTTGAGCACTTTGTTTATGAATCGTTGGAATGTCTGTCCGGCGTTCTTGAGACCTGGGCACATTCGTGGAAATTCGTATAAACCGAATGGTGTAGTGATCGCTGTCTTTTCGATATCAGGTTCGAAGATAGGTACTTGAGAATAAGCTCGGTTTAAATCGAGAGTACTGATGATTTTCTTGCCGTGAAGTAGGTAGGTAAAATCTTTGAGGCGTGGGACTGGATAGCGGTCGGGTTTGGTGACGTCATTGAGCCTTCTGTAGTCACCACAGATGCGTAAGTCGCCGTTTTTCTTAGGAACGACATGCAGCGGACTGGACCAAGGGCTTTTGCTTGGTCGGCAAATTCCTTGCTGCATCATGAGCTCGAATTCTTTCTTCACGGGCAGGTAGCGATGTGGAGGAAGAGGTCTGCACTTGTTGAACACTGGTGGGCCAGTAGTTTCGATGTAGTGTTCTACCTTGTGTTTGGGAGTATCCTTCATGCTTGATGGTCGCAGGATATCAGGAAACTTACTGAGGAGTTGGTGATACGGCTGTTCCATGTCGATACTTCGAACTGTAGGTTCAGCGGAACGAATGACTGATGCTCTGACGGTCATGTTGGTAACTTTGTCGACGAGGCGTCGGCCGGCTATGTCGACAAGAAGTTGATGACGCTTCAGAAAGTCTGCACCGATGATGGGTTTGCTGACTGCAGCGACGATGAATTTCCAGGTGTACGGCCGTCGTAGGTTGAGATCCAGTTGTAGGGTTTTCTCTCCGTACGTTGGAATGATCGTGTTGTTTGCTGCGTACAAACAGAAATCGGTTTGCTTTGCTTTCCCGCCTTTTGTCCTCGGTATCACGGAAACGTTTGCGCCCGTATCAATTAGAAATGACAGACGCGAATTCCTATCAGTTATGAATAGGGTCATACGTGTTGTTCGCGTCAGTTGCCGCCTCAACCGACGCAGGCGTTAGTTTTCCGACTGGGCGCTGTTGGTGTTGTTGAAATTGCACGGACGTGTACATTTCCGCGCATTTGCGCCGTACTTGCGATGATAATAACAGATAAGTGATTGTTCTGAATACTTGCAGTTACTATTATCGTTGCTTGTTGAACGCGATCTTGAACGCCGTCTGTCGAATGATCTGTGTGATCGTGGTCTGGATTCCTGCCTGTCCTTGAGTTCTGCCAGCTCCAGAGATAACTGCCTTATTTGATCGTGTAGGGCAGCCACATCGCTCGTGCGTGAAATCTGCGCGACCTGGTTAGGTTGCGCGATACTGTCCATTACACTGTCTGCTACTTGCGATAACTTTTCCAAGTCTGTAGTGTTGCTCACGGTGAGGACAGCGCGTACTGAGGGTGGAAGTAGCCGGGTCCACATGATGCGCAGTGTACCGTCTGGTATTTTCTGTCCGGCTAGTTCCCGCATTTTTCGCAACAGCTGTGAGGGTTTCTGATCTCCGAGTTCCATCTCATCCATCAGCTTCTGCAGCTTCCGGCTCTCGGATTTCTCGTAGACGCTGATGAGTCGGGACTTCAGGGCTTCGTACTTGTTTTCAATGGGCGGGTTGATTATAATATCACTTACTTGCTGAAGTGCGTCCAGGCCTAGTCGGGCGATAGCTGCTTGATAGCGCGCGTCATCACCTTGCCTCTGTGGCGCCATTACTGCTTCGAAGTGTGTAAACCATAGTCTGGGATACGCCGGCCAAAAGTCAGACAGCCGTGCTTGTAGTGTGAGCGTGTCGACTTGCCCTCCTACCTGTGTTGCGTTGCTTACCTGTGTTGCGTTGTTGGTCGCCATCCTGATTACTCTTCTGGTGTATCACGCAGCAATACCGTGAATATAGCCTCTTGAAATCCTAGTGGTGAGACCCGCTTGTGGGAAGCCACTAGAATGTGCTAATCACGAGTACCGTCACGTTTGTCTTGATTCACGTCGGTTAGGTCACCAATGTAGCGCGTAGGTCGTGTCGCGTAATTAAAACTCAGATAAATCGAACTTTGTGTATTGCACGAATGTAAAAGAGTACAATGTATTTGACGTGTACAATGACGCGATACAAGAGTGTGATCAAGGAATGGATATAATAATGATGTTGTATAATGATGTTGTACAATGATGTAGAATATGATAATAATGTGTCTTACAAGCTATGCACTCACTTAAATACTAACTATCTCTATACTAACTATCTCTAAATGATAGTGGGGTAACCAATAACGAATCAGCTTCCGTCCTGCGATGTCCACGCAGTGTTGTGTGCGTTCTTGATGCTGATTCGTTGATCGAGGCAGGCCACGGCATATGATTGGTTAACGTATAACGCGCGCCAACTCAGTCACGTGCTAGATGACTCGTTATGGTTCCCATGGACGTTGACCGTTGGACCAGCAGATGTGTTCCGGGGTGAAGAATGAGAACCCTCGCTGCGGGAGTGAGGGTCGGAACCCTCGCTGCGGGGGTCAGGGTCGCTGGGACGCGCACCATGACTTCCGCGATCCTCGTGTGATTAATAGTCGACCTGATTTACAGTCGACCGTAAGAGGAAATGTGTAGCCTTTGTACAACGCCACAATAGCGAACACGTGTGGCATTTGTACAATGCTACATGGTAATAGGTTCCGCTTGGTAATATTAAAAAATTGCAACTCCATCTCGTCCACGTTACTTTCATTTTTTTTTATAAACCACAGTGCAGTTCTAGCTCAGCCAACGTCTTGAACAATACCATAAACAATACTGACCAACGCGACGCGGACCGCGAGTATGGAATTGGAGTCATACACGTTCACGGCGCGTTCGCCCTTCGCGCTCCTTTTGACGCGGAACAGAAAACCAACAAAAATTGGTGAACAAAGCGCGAACCCGCGAAGAATATGCGAAAGCGCTCCACACTTAGCGTTCTCGCCCTTTCGTGATCATCGCGCGCGGTCTGCGGGCTAAGTATAGAGGGGCTTTCGGGCCTGCGCAGACGACGGAGTTTTCTCCGCGGCGGAGAAAAAAGTAAGTTCCAGGAATAAAAAGTCCACCGCAGATTTACCGCGAACTCTCGTCCGATGAAGGCCAGCCCGCGCCGCAGCTGAGCCAGTAAATAAAAATTCGATCCAGCCATCCCTTGCTGTTCTCTCCAGCGACGCCCTAAGCCGAGGTCCGTACCCCGCAGGGGGTGCCCTTAGTGCGTAGTCGCTTAGTTTTTAGTAGCCCTGGCTGGAGGCTTTAAATTCATTTAAGGCATCCACAGGAAAGTCCGGTTAAGTAGTCACGGCCTCTCAAGGTCAACTACGAGATGCCATATCAAAAAAAAAATTACCGCGAACTTAACGCACACGGTGTGCGGTCACTTTTGTTGCCCAAAAATGTAGGAAAGTGAGAG
The DNA here is from genome assembly GCA_037179545.1 of Sesamia inferens. NCBI lineage: Eukaryota > Metazoa > Arthropoda > Insecta > Lepidoptera > Noctuidae > Sesamia > Sesamia inferens. The sequence goes on along the minus strand of CM073945.1, from coordinate 24,282,605 downwards.
CACACAACGCAGAATAAAGTCCGCCATGTGCGTGCAACAAGAGTTCTATTTTATTCGGGGACTCCCCGTACTTTTGCCCGGTCCGCTCTCTGCATGTCCTCGGTTATTCAGGGGACTTTTTGTACGCGGTACTTTTAAATCCCTCGTTTGCGTTACTCGATACAGTTGTAAGCGATCTATTTTAGCGGACAAAAAACCCTCGTCTGCGGAAGCTATTATGGTTACTTCTTTTATTCACTATGCACCTAATCTTAACCCCCAAAGCAATGAAAGCTTTGGATGAGGCCTTTGTCCAGCAGTGGACCTCTATGGGCTGAAGAAGAAGGTAGGTACTTCCAGAAATTTAACTAAATGTTTTTTTTTTTATTGCAGGGCATTGCTGCAGTCAAAGTAATTTTTATTTAAAGAAAAATAGTACTTACATCCAATATATCTATTTTTAGCGACAATTTGTTTTTTATTTCAATAATAAAATCACCTGAAATGGTCACAACATAATAAAACAATTTTTAAACGTTATACATTAACATTTATATTTCACTAATACTGTACACACTCGCCACTACTCAGAAAAAGACCATTAGAATTAATGTTTAAAACTTTATATATTTTCTATTCAACATACAACATTGAATAACATACAATTTAAAGATTATAAGTAGGTACATTTTTTGTGTTCTTATTCGGACCTTCGAACGTATTTTGGAATGATACCGAGCTGATCTCTTAACACATAATATTATTGAATGATTATTTTATAAATAGGGCGAAACCAAGCGATACATGTATATACAGCTAACGGCTAGATTTCCCTGCGTTTTTTGACAGTAATCCCCATTTCAGGTGACCATATTGGCCAGGAATATTTCACAGACCGCAATGGCCTGCAAAATTTACTGCCAAAACTGATGTTTTTAATCATGATTGACCTCAAAACGATTTTTATTCGAGTTTTGGCATTCATCTTTCCCGCGTTTTGGAGACTGCCGCGCCTAAGTGCCTATCAATTAACAGAAGTACCATAAATATAACAACTAGATTGGTTATCGCAAAATGTTTAATGCGCGACAAACGGATATTACAACAAATATGCTTAGATGCGGTAGTTGGCGTGCAATTCTGGCTTGATGTCATACACCAAACTGAGAATATCCTTGATCACCTGCAAAAATAAAATAATGTTATCTTATGCGCACTCGTGCATCAATTTACTGTACTACTAATAACATTACCTATGTTAAACTTACAAAAAAAAAATATAAAAAAAGACATAGTCTTCGAGATAAAGCGTTCTATTGAGCTGTCAGTGCGACAATTCTAATAATTCCTAAAAAAATCATCACCCGCTCAATCACACCTCATACTATTAGAAAAGGGAAAATCCTCCTACAGGATATAGTGAGTGATAGGACTAAACTGATATTTTTATGTGATATTTCCATTTGGACATCTGGGTCGGGCATATACCTATAAAACGGCACCTTAGATTCCACAAGGTTGTATTTGAAAGCCAGTTGCAAGTTAGCGGATTATCTTGGCTACAAAGTTGTGTACCCGGAGATCATAATATGCCTGGATGATTCCCTCTGCCAGTGGCATGCCAGATAGAAGCCAACCATGCCGTCTTTTACAATACACTATTAATATATTTGGGAGACTGTCCAATGCAATTCTGACTTATGAAAAGTGCCAATCCTTAATCTAATTTTTATAAATTTATTTTTTATTTTATATTAACATTAGTTCTAAATTGACCATACAGTACAAACACAGTTGTAACATAAATCCTTATTTAATACAAATCTCTGCCTGGAGATCTGACTGTCTGTTACCTTATCATGTCTCTATGGACAGATTTAAATAAATAAATTAAATACATCATGTATGTACCCTGCATTAAAACCTAGGAGAATTTTCATGTCAGTAAAATGTTCCTATAGTATAATATCCAACCACTATACGGGTATACCTAATAGTAAATAAACAAGTGAACATACCGCCTCCTGCTCTTGCTTGACCTTATTGTTCATCTCCGCAATCTTGGTGTTTGTCTCGGCATCAATCTTTGCGGCAACACCTTCCCGAGTACCCATGTGCTAAATACAAAACAAAAAAAACATTTTGGTTAAGCCTACATTCAAAGAAAATGTTACGCTACATTGAATACTACATTGAAAAAACTGGCATGTAATTTGCAAACCAGAGATAAGTCGAGATCTATAAACAATAGAATTAACTTGGATTTAAACAAGTTTTTACTTTACAAATATAACTTTATACCTTATAAGAACAGAATAGAATAGCCACATCCTACTAATATTATAAATGCGAAAATTGGTGAGAATGTATGGATTTTTGTTACTCTTTCACACAAAACTACTGAATTGATGTTGATGAAATTTGGTAAGTTGGTTTATAACCAGGAATAATGCAGGTTGCTTTTATCCCAATATTTCCAAGGATCAATATGCGGGTGAAACGGCAGGGTACAGCTAGTTATCTCATGTTTTTGATAGATAAGAAAGCCAATAAAAAACTTAAGTTCTTCTCATCTTAGAGCAAAAACACAATTCTAAGATATGTTATAAGAAACTTGAATTATTTGAAACTCTAACTAAGGCCTTCATTGTCATCCTGACATGGTGACAACCATAGAGGATATAAAGTCTCTGTTACAGTTTGTTCCTTACCTTTGCCTCAAATTCTTTGAACTGCCTCTCGCGTTCACTTCTGTACTTTTCAACCTCTTCTTGGGCCTCATCCTTAGCCTGCTTTAGGCGTTTTGCTTTCCCTGTAACAAAAGATTATTAAATTAACTCTGGGTCCATCCAATAGTAATATGTGATCAGCTGTTGTCATTTAACTAGGTATTGTGTTATGAACTGATCGCATTTAGGATATAACATGCAAAACATGAACTGAAACACAATTTATAATTTTTTTTTTTACTAGATATGTGCAAGGTTTTGGACTTGATGATCATACAGAATGGACATATGTGACATATATACAAACATTAATCTGTATTGTTTTTTTTAACGAAAAATAATGAAAGATGCTTATCTTTTTAATTAGAAAAATGAACCAATTAGCAGCATCTTCAAATTCTTGCAAGCCTCAGCCTAAGCAGTCATACTTAAGAGACATTCTATTTCTAAAGGAAGTTAAAATGCTAAAATATTGAATTACATAAGGCTATTCACAAAATATCAAAAAACATGATGTCATAGTGGTAGATTGGAGAAACTATATTTTAAAATGGTTATCTTTAATTTCATCTGTTATATTGACATTCAAGAGTCTGGAGTTGCTAGATATCTGTTTTTCAGTGCAAAATCATTTATTTAGGACTCTTATTTCTAGAAATATAACACTGTGACTGACGTAAGTCCTAAAATGTCTTGTAAATTAGCAAACACCTAAGATACAATAAAGGTGCTAAGATGCTGTTATCAATCGATTCATTACTAAAGCAGCGGGTGGAATGTATAAATCATGTGATCACGCCCTGAAATAAACCTATCACTATCCTATTTGGAGGAATCTGGTTGTAATTCGTGATTGCATCAATATTCCTCCAAATAGGAATCTAGTTTGAACATGGAAACGAGAACTGGTGACAGAACATGGCGACTTCTACAGTGGAAAGGTACAACTACAAACAAGGCTAAATTGTAAAATACGTAGTACTGTAAAAATAACTTACGCTTCCTCGCCTGTGAGACCTTTTCGGCAGCTCGCTTTTCAGCCGCCAACAATTGCTGGATTCCCTGGGTCTGACTCGCCATTTCTGATACACAAAAACTATGTCGAGCGAGAATCAAGCCCAACACACAAATCAATAGGCGCAGTAGATATTCGCGAGTTTGTGACGAAAGTCATATGATTACTTTAGTTCCACCTTGTTGTCACGATTGGCGCTGTTAGCAGCTCGTGCTTCTGTATTTCTGCGAGCAACGGAACAATTTCTTTTCTAAAAATATAATTATTTGAATAGAAAATTATTTTTTAATATGTTTTTCTATTAGCGAAGAAAGCTGTATTGGAATGTGCATTACAGTTTTTTTTTTGTTGATCAACTAATAAATTATTTGATTTTATATATTTGTATATACACATTAAAATTGTTATAATGAAACGTTTCTTAGTCTGAATAATTGTTGAAGAGATAGATGGCGGTATCGAGCAAAAAACAATGTTAAGATTATATTTTATATAATTGCAAATTGCTATTGATTTTCAACTGTGGTTTTAAACATAGATTAATTTCAATCATTTTACTTGACCTAATTATGTAAATATTATGAAGTCTCTTCTATTTTATCATATTTTGTCTATGCTTATCACTGACAAATGGACGTAGTTATGCATAATGAATCCAACCCACAAAAACCGTTTTTTGAGTTACTGTCATAAATGGCATCTACAATATGTAAAGAAAACCCCGTCCGACCCATAAGGATAATAAAGGTTAGATAATCACATGACCAAATAAAATTAGAAATTTTGCATAATCATCATAATAACAATACTAATCAATTTTGAAACAATCTTTTGTCTCCGCGTATTTACTCTAACTTCTCCAAAATCTGGTAAATTTCTAAAAAGTGACAACACCATTTTAGACGGTATAATTGTCGGCTTTCCTTTCATTCTTTGGCGGCGTCCGTCTTCTAGCCAATGACCAACCAGCAGTGGACAGTGAGTATTTTCGGCGACGTCAAAAGAATGACTAGAGATGCACAATTTTTTGCGTAATAACATTTATTTATCGCTATTAATCGAAACTTGTACCTGGTTCAATGATTTGTTGTAAAAACACAGATTGCCTAATGGTAAAAGTGCTTTCGTTTGATTATCGATTAATTACTAATAACATTGTTATATCACAGGTATTAGTAAACAGAAACTAGAAAGGTCTTATGAAATACGATTTTAGGAAAATATTATAATCAATGTAAAGCATTTAAGTTTACCTAATTTAAATTATGTGAAAGTTCTAAAATCTAAAGAATGCCATGCGATGTTGATTATGTTGAATCGATGCGTGAGATTATGCAATACTAAATGTTGAGGTTGAATTTTAATATTGTCTCTGGTTGATAAGTATTATAAAGAAAATTAATTCAAGTTTAGAAGATAGATTCGGTAGACAGGAGAAAAATGTTTTGTTGTTTTGTAGTAGTTGTAAAAATGCGATCGAAAAGAATGGTTTGGTTTGGTTACTTATAGATTCTGAAATTTTAATATGTGATGTGACGTAATGTGATTTTATAAAGAGTATTTTATTAAACATAAAATGAGAATAAACGAAGAAAAATATTATATTAGATTTTATTTTTTGAAGCTTTACTACAGGATCCCAAGAAGAGCTGCATCATCATATTTATTTATCACATATCTACAACACTAAATCCATACGCGCACACACACACACACACACACACACACACACACACACACACACACACACACACACACACACACACACACACACACACACACACACACACACACACACACGCACACACACACGCACGCACGCACGCACGCACGCGCACACACACGCACATATACTTGCATGTTAATTATATGTACATAAGGTTTCGAAAAAGTTGTATACTGCTGTGGAAGAGCGGAGTCTCCTAACACAGGCATTATTTGCTTACCAGGAGGCTCCAATCAACAACTAATGTCAAATAATTTGAAGCTCTAATAAATTTGATTTTGATTTGATTTTTTGATTTAAAAATCGATACGAGTCATGTTTTTAATACTTTCAGACCTCTAGTCAAAGGGTACCGCCGTACAGCTAGAGTACCTATTTTTATGAAATAAAAATCATTTTTATTTTAAATTTATTAGTTTCGCGTAGACAGTCTAAGTATCAAATCGTATCAAGGTGCCCCGTCTCCCCCTATATGCAAAAAATATCCAAGCCGCAAAAAAGTACAGGAAAATACCCATTATTTAAAAGGAAATTTAAAACAAACTACTGTCATGTTATTTTAATATATCAAATTATTTTAATTCAAACTATTTTCTCAAAAGCAAGTTTTTGGGGCTGGATCCATTTTGCATAACTAGGTCCAAATGTAAAATGAAATTGATATTTCCCGGCAAATTCAAAATGTGTCACTTTACAAACATGTCACCGTAGAGTACAGTTTGTTGTATTTTCATTTTTTCTCATACAAAAATATTTGGATTCCTTTCTGGCTAAATTTGTAATAATCATGTTCAAGTATTATATCCACTTAATTTTGCTACCGCATAACATAATATTACCAAATCACATACAACATAACAAAAAATAAGTTTACTGAGGGCATCGCCGATAGCTCTATCTCTCTTTTTGCACGGCGTGCGAACGAAACAAAACATCAATTCAGTGCGAGCATAAACGATTGGTGTTTCACTCAAATCCCATAGCATTGTGTTCATCGACGTATTTGTTCGTGTCTTCCTGTACGTATTACTGTCAAATAAGCGATGAATATTGAATACATTCGAATTATTAACTTACATCTACATCAAATGACCAAAGTACAGAGACCGCGCCCCCCGCGTTAGAACGTCACTGTTTTCTTTATCATTTCATTTCGGAGGCAAACTTAACATAGTATGGCCGTCGTCTGGAAGTATTCACAGTTTTACTTCCACAAAGAATACGCGATAAACATCGTGCAGAGCGAATTAAGAAAGACATTTTTAAATAAATTCTTTACGCGAGTGAGATAAACATTGTTGACCAAGTGTTATACCGCGGAATTAAATAACGCTAAACTACTCGACCTATATTACAATCTGATTTTATTCGGTTTTCTTTCAAAATTTTGACAAAATGTGGTTAGTTAGCCAGCCCAATTCTGTGATTTTGGAAGTCAAAGTGGAACCCAATGCAATTGGACAGGACTGCCTTGAAAAGGTAAAAATTTGTACAATTATTACAACATTATTCTTCTATTTACAGTACATTTTAAGCCTTTATCTCCAGAAATTTAGGTGCTTACAAGTAAACAACAACTTTTTCGTAAGGTTAACAACAACATTTAAGTATGTGATCAATGAAATAGCAATAATTAACGGATATTAATAAAAAAAGCCCTAAAATGAAGTGGGAAGAACATGTTTTGCGGATGTAACGTAATTGTTTTAATATTAGAACATATGGATGAATTTCCCAAGTACATAGAATAATTCCAATTATACCTTGATAGTAAAATCATTATTATGACACTAATTTAATATATTGATATAAAACAAAAGCATTGTTCGAGACACGTTTGCTTGGCGACGGCGACGACGTCAGTTTACCTTGCGGACTTTGGACCCGGCAAATGGCATTCTACACGTTTTACCTTCGTGATAGCTACCAAATGCTATAAACGTATCATTCTATATATATACATAATATATTATCGTTCTACTATTTCTTTCTTATATTTTCTAACTGACTTATATTTTGAAAGTGACCATCTTAATACCTTGAGCATTTTCTCAAAGTATTAAGATGCTCATGGTTTATCAGAAAATACAAGTCACGGTGTTTAACTTACCTACTATTCGTATTTTTTAAATATTATGTGTTGTTTAGGCGCCAGAAAGTTTGGGACGTTTCTCTTTCTCGCTGGCTGGTTTCCAACTAATAAATTCGATGCATTTTGAATTTAGGGCAATATTCACGAAAACTTCCATGATTCAACACTGGCAAAGGAAATCTGCGAAATGCCGCAACAGAGCTTAGCAACGAGCTGAAAACAGACTTGTAACATTAAGTAACGATTGCACAATCTAATTATTTTGTCTATGCCTGGAACTAATAGTCTCTTGGAAAGGTCTTTTGTTCATATTTTCAATGACAAAGTTAAACAAAGACTTCGAAACTAGGTATGAAAGTTACTAAAGCTACCTAAACAGAATTGCAATCTCCTACACGCTCAACAAGTCGGTAATAAATAAGTTAGATATCGAAGTTGGGGGTATAGTATAACTAGGTAGGTAGTCCTATTTTATAAGGCCGATAATATTACATAGGTACCTAAGTGCACTTTGCTCCTATCTCACCTATTTATCTAGTAAATAGGTGGATATACCTATTAAGATTAAGTGTTTGGTACTAACCTAGATAGCCGACTCGCTCTCGGCCTGTACAAAGACTGTCCCAAATTCCGTCTTGAACAGATTTTTACTTTTAATTCTTACCACTTAATCCCTTTGTTATATTTATCGTTTTATTCATTAAAAGCCATTCTAAGCTAATCAATAGTAATTACAATAAATAATTAAGACAATTTGTGTACGTAGGTCTAATCTGCATAATTATACATGCGATTTTTATAACTATGACGAAACATCTTGCATTACTAAATCTTCATGTAGAGTAGTGTACACATGCAGGCAGATAAAACACCGATGAAGTAAAAAGATGACTCAATCAAATATCTCCAAACAAATCAACGAGTCGTTACACGTTATTCACGCAGTTACACCGGTGATTGTGGACTCGGGTCCAAAGTCCACTGTTTGAACAACAGCTGTGAACTCTCTACGGTGCGCAGACGCACGTGCATAAGGCGTGATTCTAAACTGAAAACTCAATTTCAACCTTATATTGTCGAGATAGATATCTTTTTTCAGTGTGCCGTCTTAACTTTTCACGTGACGAATTAGATTCTGCTTTTATAGTTGAATTTAATCTATGAACCTTTGGACTCTCAATGTAGTGGGTATTGCTTGGTAAATTGTTCAGCTCCAGACTTGTGGGTCAATTGCACAGATCAAACAACTGAAAATACCCAAACGTTTTGTAACGTTTTTCTTGTAAATAAGCTGGCACTTTGAGCAATGAAGACCGTTTACTGAAAGGGATAAATGCAGCCCATCACTGATTCGATATCAGCATGATCACACTAAACCACAATACCAATTAGCCATTTCAAAACTTAAAATTCAATTTCATTTTTTAAAAAAAAAAGCATGATATACGGAACTACTCTTTATATCTTCTATAGTAAAGTTTGTAACTCTCTGAAGCATAAATTGAAGGGTATAGGAGAAACATCGGGTACAAACTCCAACAGTTATATTTAACTTTGTCTTACCACGTGGTAGCTTTATTACAAGCTAAAGAGGTTAATTGGATCATGATGTTATTTTTAAAATGTAAGGTACTCAAGTTTATGTAACAACTTTAAGGATATCTAATATATTTTATAGGTTGTTTCGGTTAGAGGCTTCTACGATTTATTAACATTGCTGTTTATAGATCAAAAATCCTCAATTTTCTAACCTTATTCAAATAAGATCAAGATTAGTTTTTGTAGATTTATATAAACATGATTTGCAGACTGTTCTAATGAGGGCGCTTCAAGGAAATGCTAAAGACATAATTTCATTATTCTTACAATAATCCGTCCGGATTAGAACAGATTTCTTATCTTGGCTTGCCATCCTAAAAAGTTATAAGGGTGATTTTAATGCAAACCAAATGTAAACCTAAATGTCTTCGTACAGGTATAATAATTTATCGCCAGAAAGACTATTGTCTTCCGAACAATTTTCATAGTTGCTTTGGCATAAATTTACGTTTCAAAATACGTGTTTTAGGAAATCGCCTAATTATAAGAACAACAAACGCATTATCAACACCTCAATGGAAAGTACACCTATATTTTACAATGCAAAATTCTGCAAAATTCTGGTAATTGCTCAATTCAATCAAACTAGTGACTTGAAAAACAACATTCTAGTGCTGAATTGCTGATCTAGAAATCCAGTTAATGTATTACAATCAAAAATTAATTATGAAGATATTAACAATGGGCCAAAATCTTGATCTAGATACATTGCAAAATTTTGCTCTTCGCACTCTCAAAATTCATATTGGCCTATTTATTTTTAACGATTAATTTGACCAACAATTTAGACCAAATAGTAGGCACATACAATACGTTTTGTTGTCTAATGTTGAACTTTCCAATTGGTACCGTGGACTTTGTTCCCTGACGTCATCAACGGCCTCCGTTGTATAACAGTGTCATTGTTTGACACAATATCCTTCGGTTAGTTCATGTTTCCCTGGTAATGTTATAAATAATATTTCTTTACCTATTTAGCGAACAATAAGCACTGTTCGTGTGTTATTTCTGATATTTCATTTGGAGACTCGTCCTGGGTTGTTTCTTGCTTTCACTTCAAACACGGAAAAAAACCGCTTTCGTAACGCACCAATCTTGTTTTGTGGAAGAAATTTTGGGTCTAGGTGGTGTGGTTTGTTGTACTGTGGAATAATAAAATCTAGTTATCATCAATATATCTTCTGATTACGAATTCAGCATATAGCTATATTGTGATTCTTTAACTAAATAGGCGCAATATAGTAATCACAAATTATATAGAACCCTGCGTACTTTTAATATTATACGTATTAGACTCAAAATCCAATAGCGTTTTATTCCACCTACATTTATATCACAACCTAACTAAAAACATTCGCCACATCTGCTTGCTATCGTTTGTTTTATCCATACTCCAAATGTGGCAAGGATACATGATTCAGTATGCCATTCATGTGCATCTGGTTAAAACCCATTATAACGATCTTGTAATCCACAATGGAATAGTTCTGAAGCGCTGAAAGCAGCATTAGACGCAATTTGAATTTCACAGTTCAACTTTGAAAGTTGAAAACTTAATATGGATTTACCACATGAATCACAAGCGCAATAATATTCTTTTACCAAGAAACCATTCTCAAGAAAACGGCAGTCCAAACCCAATGAATGTAGAGCATTAGCACCGGTAAAAATAAGGTCGTTTGAATATGCGAAGATAATAACGATGTAAGCCAAGGTTTGCGATCACGGCGGCGCAACGTGCACCCATTTGCTGCCACGGTGTTAATTACATGACCTTAAGAATTAATATGTAGCTGGAATCCAGGTTCTAAGTTATTTAATTTTTATTACCGTCAAGTAATTTCTTTTTCGTGCTTAATGGTATATAAAATTACAATTGCAAATGCATCGCTTGTAATTAATAACGTACGCTATTGATCCTAACACCTGCTAAAGATTCGAATTGAAATGTCATGCACATACGTATGAGGATTATTGAGTTAAGCAGTCGTGGGTCGTATGCTTTTACTAAAGAAGACTTGTTTTGACTTTATGAAGAAACTTGCTTAGTTCTTATGCATCTTCACCAAGTTCCAAAGTTGCAAAAATGTTAAATGTCAGGTTAAATTTTCGTAATAAATGTCGTAAGTCACACTTGTTAATACCAGTTCAAAATCGATATAGAACTGCAATGATTACAGCGTATACCTAAATAGATCGATCATTGTTTTTGAAAATATAATTGCTTTTTTGATAAGTGCGTATTTAGTTTATTAGTACTTATGTTTGGAAAACTTATGTACGTAGGTTAAGTAATCGCTTCAAAGGATTAGTAACACCGTTCTATTTTAAGTTTACCTGCAATCTAAATATGCATTAATGCAAAGTTGTTTTTACCCATACAAAGTGGGTGTGGTGGTGTCGTCAATCAAATATTCCAATATTGCGTCATTATGATCATCATAAATCTCAATAGCTAGTTTTAAAATTTAAAACCTGTGTATAAGACACACCAATCTTTAATAAGTGATTTACTTATAATATGGCAAATATTTCACTAGGGTAACCGAGTCGTGGGAAATACCTTCGACAGTAAAGTTCTTAGTAAATATGATGACGTACGCATTTAAGATAAAACAGTTCCTGGTCAAAGTTCCATAATCCGCTAGTTCGCCTGACGCAAAGTCATTATCTTCACTAAGTAGATAATTTCTTGATAATTCTCACCAGCTTTAATGATACTTAGTTTGATAATGATTAAAAACCCAACTGAATCATACATACTATAATTAGCAATTTGCAACAGTGCGCAAAATACCATATTACATCCAGCTTGATTGAGTTAATTATAGAAAATATATTAATCAGAGTATATTTGTATGTATTGTCATTGAAAATAATAATCCATTTAAAAGTAATAACATGCACATTAATATTCTCACAACATGCCTATAATGGTCAATACCACAAGTCATTTAGCTTATCATTTCTAAACAAAACTATACGTTGATTCTGATTCCGGAGTCCTGCAAATTAAGTAATCCCATAGATATTTTTGACGCGATTAATAACTACTAAAGATTCATCAATTTACGTTAGTTGCAATTTGACAGGATTAAACCGATACGTATCTTCAGTCTTTTTCTTAATGAAACAAAAGGAAAAGAATTCACTGAGTTTAAATTAAGTTTAACTTGTGAGCAAGAGACTGACGGGGCCAGTGTGTATTAAAAGACAAGCATATTATTTAAATCATTAATAATTACAAAGTAAGTTAGAGATAATAAATGTCACTAAACATAAAACAATTTACGTTGACCCGTGATAACCTTACTTCCGAAGATCATGAGAAGTTAGCTGGTAACTACCTACTGCCGATAATGCTTACACGTCTGATGTAAATTAACTTTTTATATCGATTACATGCTTCAGATAACATTTGGTAGAGATAAGAGAGATCAATAGTGTATCTTAGTTACTATGGACTGTAATAGTTATTTTTGGTATTTGATATTTTTTTGGTAATAATGTAACCTAAATTTTGCGAGATAATTAAGTTGCATAATTACATTTGATAAGCAACATGTTTTCGAACAACAGTTTATAAAAATCGTACAAGAGTTCCGTTATCGAACGTCAGTTAATTCTTCAACAAAATTATAAGTTGCTTCTTCGGTTTTCCTTCCCTGCTATATATAACTCATAGCTATGTAGTTGATTTTCTAGTGGCTGTCCTACATTACCATAACTCAAGGATTTACCGATATCTATGCGTACTATCAAAATTATAATAGATTTGACTGAATTATCTGGCCAACCTTACAAATAATATTATTTTTCCACGATTGTAATATTATTAAATCAGAAGCGTTCCATTGAGTTATATATAAAATTCTCGTGTCACGGTGTTCGGATTTAAACTCCTCCGAAACGGCTCGACCGATTTTGATGAAATTTTTTGTGCTTATCCGGTATCTATGAGAATCGGCCAACATCTATTTTTCATCCCCCTAAATGTTAGGGGTAGTCCACCCCTAAATTTTTTTTTTTATTTTTTAGACAAAATTTTTAATTTCTATTTTTTTATGATACAACATACAAAAATACATACAATCCCCAATTTTCACCCTTCTACGATCAACCCTTATTTTTTAATAGCCATTTTAGTAATTTAATCTATTATTTATATGGCAAAACAACGTTTGCCGGTCAGCTAGTATTATGTAGATTTAGGGATAAGATATCCAGTAAACTCTTGTTTCTCGATGTTGTTTAAATATACCATTTTTAATTTTGTTCGTATTGTAAATCTTTAATACTTTCCAATCTTCTTCATATTGACTTAATATAAATATTTTCGAACTGGTTTTGGGCATAATGTTTAATTTGTTAGACGAATTTATCGACGTATTATGCTGTATAACCTTCAAAAGTTATTGCAATTTAAATGTGGTCACTGTTTTATAAACATCATTCAAGCTTAGCAGCAGGTTTTGTTCAGTATGAAGCGGCGACAATTTTCCGATGATGTGCTTTGGCGTTTAATATAATTATTCATCATCATCATCAACAACCTTTTTATAGTCTCACTGCTGGGCACAGGTCTCCTCTCATATTATGTAGAGAAGGACTGAGCATAATCACCTCGCTTGCTCAATGCGGGTTGGCGATTTCACACCTAAAGCCCAGGTTTCGTCAAGATGTTTTCTTTCACTTTGTAATTAGTCATTGGTGTCCAAAATATACTTAGAAAGTACATATACTTAACTTGGAAAAGTTACATTGGTACTTGCCTGACCTGGATCGAACCCGCACCTTCATGCTTGAAAGTCTGGTGTTTTAACCACTAGGCCACCACGACTTATTATATAATTATTATTAACTTTAATTTCACAAATTAAAAAGCTCGTTTTTCTCGGTGGTAGGCTATAACATCGGCCGCCGGCAGAAGTTACCACCCACCAGACAAAGCCTTGCCGCCAAGCGATTTGTCGTGTTCCGGCATGATGTCTGGTATCGTACGGAGGACGGGTCTGAGCAGTTGTGTTGCAATGTGTGCCGGGTACGATGCGCCTAATGTTGTTGTGTTGAGAGTTTGGTCGTCGAAGGTCTTCAGATCAATCTCCCTTTGGAGCATCATCGTTGGTCGTGTTGTTGGGTTGAACATTGCATCACCTCGTTCAACTGCCGTCTTCCTTCCTATTCGCTCAGTTTTTCTGAGTGAATAGGCTCTTAATAAACTAGCGCGCTTTACCATCAACGATCGCATCACTGCTTACCATCAGGCGGGATTGCGGTCAAGCGCTAGTTTATAATTATTAAAAAAAAAACGTTACTACTAATACGACGAAAATATGTATATACTTAATATGAAACTTACGTTTTCAGTTACTAATTTATTACTCTTTTATAAATATATTTTAAAAACAACGTGAAGACGAAACTATTGAATTACACATTAATGTTCATTCATTTTCAAAGACATGTTTAGGTACTCAATTCCAGGAAGCAACTAATTAATTCACGAGCGATCATTATCTGTGCCTGGATACTTGCACTAAATGGGTTATTTATACGCCCTGTTTAAACAACTAATCCGACCATAATCAGTCGGTCAGTAACACACTTAATCGCCGTATCAAAAAATTATCGTTCATTGCTTGTTTTGATAATAACCGGATCTTATTCCTACATGTAATTACAAAGTCATTTTAATGTCATGACTTCAGAGGATCAAGGTCCCCTCAGATAGGTAATAAGATAACTTATCAAGCGTACAAAAATTTTATATGTTCACTGAACTTTATTATCACCAAAAAAATTGAGATCAGAATTGTAGTGATAACCTAGAGAATTAGAATGATTGCTTTTTAGAAGACCTGTAAACATTGACGAAAGTTTGAGATAAAATTATTGTATTTATAAAATATCGCGTTTGTATGTGCACGTGGTGATCGCGTGCAGTCTCTACCTCGGTAACGTCAGTAGGCGAACTGGTAAGCTAGTGGGGAGTGCATACGTGATCTTTGCTGCGTACAAATCGAACTTAGCGGCGTTGCGCTAGGCAGAGTACTGAGTCCACTGTTGTTTAAATTGTCATGATACTTGCTTAGCCTTTTCAATAAAATGTATCGCCGTAATTTTTGTGTCGAGGGATATGAGGCAATGTTTAAATTAGGTATGTGCAGCATAAATGATTGAACCATTGCAGATAAACATAAGTACATATAGGATAAATCAGTTGATTTATGATGTAATAAATCTAGAGCTACACTACATTTACTGAAATACTTAATATTTGAGTACTTTATAGGTCTAAATTTTGGCAAATATCCATGTGTGAAATGAACTATCACACAAAAACAGCGTGAACATTGAAATTTTTATGTGATAAAATTTCCCATCTCAGCTGGTAAGTAGTAATCTTGTAGAACTTAGCAATTATGATGATTCTAACCATTTCTTAGTAAATCATTAATACAACGTAATATGTATAATTATCCTCTGACGAAAATGAGGGTCAATATACATATATAATAATTAAAATATAGTCTAAAAACGCTACCACTTGTAATAAGTTTACAGCAAGGGTCTCTCTTTCCCCATCAACAATTCTTTGAATTTTTGAATGGGCGTCGAAACATTACTAATTTAGTTCAAAGACAAGCTAATGATTTGTTCTCTACGTGTGTAGTCACGCTCAAGTTTTTTTCTTTACATCAGCTGTCTTATCGTTGTCACGTGCTTAAAAATAGACACTCATTATTACACTGACGCCTACACCGTTTATTCTTTCACCATTTCTTTCAGAACTAAGTTACTATATGTAGTTCTTCGGAAAGTTATAGTCTCTTCAGAAACTTTCCTTAAAATGCCATTTGAGCAACAAGCTATTGCAAAATTTATTATTAAAGACTTTTGTGGAAGATTGCAAAATATGTACAGGTCTTATTGCATCACGCCCTGGCAATATACCAATATACTTATGCATTTTGTATGCCAAAAGAATCTTCGATATTTTTAGATTTCGTTTTATCAAAATCAAAGCATTTAATTTAAGTAAACCTATTACAGGCACTTTTGAATTGACAAAGGGTCGGACAATCAGAAAGATGGGGCTGATTGCCTATTCCAAAGCGCATAGCTTATCTATAGAGATGTACGGGTAAGAAACCCCACGGACACTCTTTTAAATCACAAAATTGTTACAAAGTATGTATTTTATTACATCATTCAAGTTGGAGTTTACCATGTGAGAACGGTGCAGAAAAATGTACACGTTAAAAGCATCCGTTATTAAAAAGATAAAAAAAAAAAAAACAGAAATTAGAGTAGGTAAGCAGTTAAGAGGTGAGGTCTACTGACGGCGCTCGTTCACGAACATGAAGGAAGGATGAAAGAGAAGATAACGATCCAACATACACGCCACTACCAGAGATACATTAGACATTTAAGCCAATGGAAGACGTACTCAATAGTAGTAGCTTTGTTAGACAAGCGCCAGAAAGTATAAATCAAATGGATAGTCTGCTTAGTGACATAATCCAACTGAAGTGTTGAGTCTATTTACACTGGCCTGTGATTCAGAACCTTGTGCTGAATTTCAGGAACAATGCGAGACTAAAGTACATTGTTGCACCGTCTCGTTTTTGGTTACGTGGCAGATCTCACAAGACGTCTCGTCAGCTACACGCTCAGGCCGCGTGTCTCGTTGGAACTTGTCCAAACTTTCTGTTAAACTCAGTGATTGAACTTGAGAGATCTGTTCTTAGTTCATGTTGTATGCGGAAAATATGTACACAATGCTTCTTTATTTATGTAAAAAGTTTGCACTTTTCGGGAAAGTTAAATAGCGTTATAAAAACCTTAAATGGGGGCGAAAGTTCGTTAAACTCATTCATAATTTGAATTATCTTGGCAAATATGGAAAACATTTCACATCGACATATTCTTTTCTCTCCACATTTATTACATGAACAAATTATATTATAAATTTCACCGTAGTAACAGCGTCACGTCTTACAATTCGTATCAATGAAACATAAATTTAAAAATAAAACTCCGCTAACAAAAATTCGATGAAAAAATATTTGAAATTTGGCGCCATTCCAAAATAGTTTTCCCTATTCGGCGTTGCCGGTATAGTCAGATTTTTTAACCTTCGATATATATGACACAAGGTTATGCGCTGTTCGATATTTCAAATAAGTTTTTTTATTGGTAAAAACGAATCGCCTTTGTTAGGACTTATTTGCTAGCCGAAACGGTTACTATTAATTGTTTTGAAATGTGTAATCGATATTTGACTCTTATTTACAAAACAAAATAGTAGGAACTCGACGTAAATAAGATTATGTGGGTAACACGTTTATTTAAAATCGTAAAATATAACATTCGGCCTACTTTTGCACAATACGTCTACGTCGTCGTCGTCATTTTGTAGTATATTTTTTTTCCGTTTCTGTGTCAAATTATCTAAAACTTCAATTCATTCCACTTTTCAGAGAAGTAAAATTATCTGAAGACTTCCCTGAAGGTACCCCATTTATAAGACCATCCGCTTTTTGTAGCACCTATCTAATCCATCATGATTCATAAGTAATAATCATGACGACCTAGCAACCGGTTGTGCCCTGTTCAAAGATTGGACTTTAACCGCCGGAGGCTCCTCAAGAGACAACACGGACGCTAGTTTTTATTAAACACATGTTAAAAAGTTTTTACGTGGGATTCTCTAATAAGTAACTTATATACCTTGTCTGACCAGGATATATTATACCAAGTTTCATTTCCAGTAGCCAAGTGCGAAATTCGCATATTGAACATAGAAGGTAACAATTAAAGATGCAAAATTCATTATTGCAACTCAATTTTAAAACAGATCTTAACCAATTGAGCTGATATTGTATTCACGTTTAGATTGGATGACAATGCATGGTTAATTGTGACGTCATTCTAAATCCATCAGATTTACTTGTGTAGTACCTTACACGTACCTAACAAAAGTACCTTAATCAAATAATTTGATGTCATTCACATCAAGTTTACCTATCACTCATACATATTTACTTCCAACCTGCCAACGTTACGTTACGTTATAAACTTGATTTAGTTTAAAAGTTCTTTTTTTACTTTCTGTTTATTGATATGAATAAGTAAATTTAATGAAGCACCGAAACGATAATCAAAATGGTTTCCGTTTCTATGATTGCAATATGTTCGCAAATTTACTTTATCGCTCGTTGCTACCCGGTTTATATCGATAACTTCTATCTTGTGACGTCATTTGAATTGGGATGTGTAATCAAATATAAATAGAAATCTAAGGACTTTTAAACTATATTTTTGAAATGCGTTATGCAGTGTCCGCAGTTATCATTAAAACAAATGTCGATAGATTTAATTGAGCATTATTTTACCTTGACGATTGGTATGGCAAAGTGTAATAGTGTGGCTTAACAACAAAATACACTTACCTATCTGAATACTTTTTTAAATTAATTAATGCAAATTATTAGATTTTTCTTATTTTACTGCGATCTAACAATCCTTTGTTTCACTGTTTTGTTGTTCATGTTCTATTTTTACGTTTATTTCGATGTCTCGCTTAAACAAAGATATACATACCCAACACGCATATTTGCACAAACACGATAAAAATTATCTTGTACTGATTCTTTTATTACCTGCCTGTTTATCATGATAGCAAGGTTCTACAGATATCATAATTTAGCACAGCGAATTTAGTGCACACATAAACACTGAAATTATAATGTTTGTGTGCACTAAATTCACTATTTTAGTCCAAATTTTAAGAATTTAAATAAATGTCTGAATTGAAGTGTTAACGAAACATTAATCGTTATTTATTATTTCTTACGCTCAATTTGCAATGGTGGCAACTCTATGTTGGTACTTCCTATACAAACAGGTTTATTTATTTAAAAAAAATAGACCAATTGTAAGTAGGAAGGAGCTGTGAAACCGGTGTCAGGTAATAGAATAGGTAACTTCAAGATGGCCGACATGTTTTGCGCGCGAAATACAATATGATTGGCTTAGAGGACGGTTTTAAAGTGCGTAATTTATGCACGCCGCGTCTGTACCTATGTAACGTTGAAGTAAAGTCGGTAAATGGTCGAACTCGACTCGTTTGTTGGTATTTTGAGCACATATTTTAAATACACTGTACTTGTAGCTTAAAGTAATTTACACCATCTTTCGATGTCATTAAGAAAATGACAGAAGATATATTAGTAAGTATAGTCCTGTCAAATTATTGTAATGGTACACGAACGCTGGTTTAACCTGCAATTACTGTTCCAATTACCTAAGACTTGTAATTCAATATTGGAAGGCTTGTAACTTCATCATCATCTTTAATATCCTTTTGTTAAAATGAGTCTACAGTCGCAACTCCATTGATCCTTGCAATATAATCTTCATTTAAGTATCATAAAGGTATCTTCTGCTGCAAGGTCGCGAAATGTAATAGTTTAGCGAAGAATAATCTTTTATTAAGATGTTACGATTGCAAAAGGTAGAAAACAACATGAACGCTAAATACATAAAGCGATAATAATGTCAGGTTTATGTTGCTTTTTCCTTCAGAACCGGTCCGTATCAGAAATAACGCGCAATATTTGGTATGTATCGATCACGCCTTTTGGTATTGATACGCGATACTGAGTTGTTTTGTTCAATCAGGTTCTATTGACCAAAACAAATGTTGGATTTGCGACCATAAATAAGATTTACAAGGTTTGTGCTGCGGCAATCTATTAAGCACATTGCATTTTACTGCAGCAACGCACCTTCCTGTTAACTCGAGAGCGAGGTTCATTTTCTACTTCTCTCGGACTTCACAATGATCCTGTATATCATAATGTTATGTGTTCTACATAATGTTCTTCTATAACACCAGCGTCAACAACGCACCGTTGAAATTATACACAAAATTGTTAACAGACAGATACTTAAACATTCAAATATTGACTCTTATGAAGACTAACTATCATATCTGACGCAACTTATCCTTCCTTATATACCACATCTACATAAATATAATGGATACCCATTTACAGGCCAGTTATCAATATTTACTAACGCCATGTTTGACTTAAGAGATCATACAATAGCAGTACTAATTTACATGTACACAAAGAGTGTTTGAATTAGGTGTTCAGGATACTCAAATGATGTAGAATTATCTACCAGGTTGTCGAGTTATAACATGCTTGAAGTGTTCAGTTCATGCTTGTCTTTGAAGTTGTCGGTATTGACACTGTTGAGAGAAATGAGAATTCAAAGAATTCTTCCACCTTTGCATAACATTTTCTAGTATCTTCCTGCATTATAAGGATGGTGAAAGCCGTAGGAGTTACAGTCGCAAACCTCTCAGCATCAAATGCGCTGGTTACGTTACGTCATAATAATTATATTGAATGATCTACTTACTTATTAATAATGTGGTTTTACAGTTTTGATTTTTACAAATTGATATTATGACACTAATATTTACTTGACGTTATTGATTGTCGCAACAAAAGTTGAGAACGAGTACGGGTATACCCGTTCATAAATCAGATATTAGGTACCTACATAATAACCGATTACCGTAATTACTATCAGTATTGTTGTTATTCATAATATGTCAGAACATTAAATTGATGAAAGCAATAAACTTAATACCTTTATAATCTTTGTATCAATAACATGTTTTTCAAAAAGAATGACTAAGTAGTTAGGTACATACCTGTTACAAATACTACGCATCAGAGTATACTTAACTATAAACATCGTAATAAGTCACTATATTTTTCTGTTTGTGAATTGCTTATGGCACCTTGTAGCTGGACTTCTTACATAATAGCCAGCCTCACCCACACGCCTCATATACAAGGCCACAGATATTTTGTTACAAAAAAAACATAAGAGTTTAGCTTTTAAAAAAGTTCACCGTGTTTGTGAAAGTGGCTATTTCATGGATAAGGTAGAAATAATCTCAACATTTTGTATAACTAAACCATTCAGAAGGTAGAATTTGCATTTCCTCATGAAGCTTTCAAAATGAAGGCCATTGCTATTGCTACTGCTATTGTGTTAGAAAATTACCCCTTTTATTTAGAGGCTGCGCTGTCTTCTTCATTGCTTTGTTTAGTATTGCATAAACTGCTAGATAACATAAAATACTTAGATTCTACTTCTAAAACTTCAACCACATGCCCTTGTATTTAATAATCTAACACTGATTCATTACGTCATAATCTAATATGGCTCCCAGCTTACTGGTAAAACTAGTTGATTTATTTATCATACAGACGGGTTAAGTATTAAAGTCGTTTTATATTAAGTTCAATTTACTATGTTGGATTACCGTGTTGACATTTAGAAAAGTAGGTACTATAAATTGATTGTTATTTCGTTACCACATATTTGATATAGTTGATAATGTTTTTACGCGTTATTTCAAGGGAAATGATAAACAAACATGGCATAGCTATTTAAATCATTGTGTCTGTGAATTTTTAAGAGATTAGTTAGAATTTTCATTAAAGATATTTGCTTCAAATTAAAAAAACCGTCACTACTTAAAAAAGCGATAATTGAAAATCGATTTAAATCCACTTGTGGCTAATGGTTTAGCTTACTCGTGGCTTATTGTATATAGGTAACTGTTCGAATTTCAAGTACCTATGTTAGTTCATAATGGTGCAAGTTGGTAATGCTTTAAAACAGGAAGTGTTACCAGACACGCACTTCCGTCACAGAAACTTAATGATTACAAGCCAGTAAGGCTTGTAATCATTTTGTTGTTTTGATACAAAAATATGGCAAACAAAGCTTAAACCTTTGTTCTAAAACCAGCTTTACAGTTAAACAAAGGTATACTTACGTTATGGTTCAAGCCCGTTTTACGGAAATGAAAAAAAAAACTACTCGCTTCGCTCGAGTCTCAAACTCTCTACATTTG
Organism: Sesamia inferens; assembly: GCA_037179545.1. NCBI lineage: Eukaryota > Metazoa > Arthropoda > Insecta > Lepidoptera > Noctuidae > Sesamia > Sesamia inferens. The sequence goes on along the minus strand of CM073945.1, from coordinate 24,260,513 downwards.
AACTTAAAAACTGTAACGACTTTAGTAATTATCGTTTTTACAGATGCGTTAAGTTTTCATTCTAATCAGTCTCAACCGAATTATGAACAGTTTCGATTTCAACATAATTTTGTTGTAGGAAGATAACCTTTACGAGGCTATTATTAAAAAGGAAATCTAATCTGGCATAACTAGGAGTGGTTCAGAAGCGGGTGCGTGCGTTGCATCCTCGCAGGCCGTCGACCTCACAATGGCAAGAACTGGTTAGCTTCCAAACAGATTTTATCGAAAAAAGTTGGCAAGTTTTGGCCCTTTGTAGAAAGGAGGTCTTGACATTTGAGGCACGGAAAGGTTTAAGTCAAAAAGACCTTACAATGTTTGGAATAAGTCTGTTTATTGCACACGCACACAACACTGGAAAACTATGTGATGTCGGAACCTATATTCCATCTGACCTATTCAATCATAGCGTCATTCCTGAATGCGATGGACTTTGTACTTAGGCAATAACATTGAATTACCATAAGGAAATTTAGATATATTTAATTTGCTTGGTTAAAATCATCACATTTTTCCTTATATTACACCACAAACTACGGAAATATATTTAAAAAAAGACACTAGTTATACTCTGTATTATTGTAGGTAATTGTTGTAGCAAAAAAAAAAAATAGATCGAAACTTTCTAAGGATACTTACTTAGGTTGCTTTATTTTAGAACGGCATTGAACATAATTTCAGATACTTTCAGAGTATAAGATGACTATGACGATGTAAGGGCGATGACTCCACATATCTATAGTATAGATATGTATGCCCATTAGGGAAGCCGGTATTGCGGACAAAGATCCAAAACAGAATTGGTTGACGGCCAAAACGCATCGCTGATACTGGACTCTGCATATGATGACTGCTACAAGTAATATCGGGCTAATTGCTAGTGACATAATGACTAAATCTATTTATGGATTATCTGACCTTTAAAGAGGTTAATTACCTACTTGAGTTTTCAGCCATTCATGTGTAACAAAAGACTGACAATAGGAAGAGCTTTGGAAGCAACAATGAAGTTAGACTAACAAAGGACATATAAGTTAAAACCTAATTAATCAAGACAAAAGCACGACACAGATTTGGTTTACATTCAAGCTTCAAGCTCGTAAGGAAGCTAATGTTGCACAATATGGCCAGTTAAATGTATCAGGAAATATGACCGGTTAGACCAGATGTCGCAAAATTCTAAACTTTCTGAAATCACGAAACCAATGAACCGTTGTTAAAGCTATTATTTATAGCTATTTGTTTGTAAAATTTTGATTATTCGATGCCAGGTTACTGATAAAACTACGCATATTTTTTACAATTAAGAATGCCCACACTCTTACTTCTATACTACAACTATCTAGGAAAAAAATAAATAAGATATTTTCGACGAAAATAGGTCAGATAGTAGCGCTGTTGAATAGTGCGAAATCAAAATCCTTTTTCTCTGGCACTGTAGAGTGTAGGCTAAACTAAAATAGAAGAGTAAAAACATTGAAACAGAAAACGTCCAACCCAGATGTTTTCTTGCTGTCTCTCTCTAACGCCAATGCTGTCTCAACAGACTCACGCACGGCCCGCGTGCACGCAACCGACGATTGATCGGCCAACTAGTCGACCGGGCAGATTAGCGTTCGTGTCTTGCCAAATGTAATCTGTTTATTTTAATAAAAATCCGTAATACCCAGATAACTAAATTATCTCGTCTATCGTCGTATCTCATTCTAGATCGAGAACAAGACAGTAACCATGTGGCTGCTTTTATATCAGCTACCTCGTCTTTCCTTTTTCGGTTACTTATGTGATTGAAGAAAACTGGTTTTGACGGTACATACGCGCAAGAAATGGGTAGATAAGCAAGCAAATAACAATTTAAAAACTCAGTACCTATGTTTGTAATTTCAAGTGATTCCCATACACCCTGTGGGCTGCATACTACCAAAGAGATTTAAGATAAATAGAGAGGGCATGTGTCAAAATGGCATAGAAAAACTGTGATGCCATGTCTCAGTTCCGCCATCTAGTACAATATAGCAAAATTAGATCGACAATTGGAGAAATGAAAATAGTAAAAATGAAAAAGTTTATGTAAAATATATTCAGCTATTACCCGGTAGGTGGCCAGTGTGGTCTATGTTGCCAGATCCGATTTAATACCCTAGTCTAATTCAAATCGGGTAAATAAATATTGAAAAGTAAACAAATTAAGTGAAACTATTCTTGTACAAACATTAAAAACTGTTTTAAAATTTTATTCGCTACTATTCATTTTCCGTGACACCGTCTATTGGTTTTTAGATATGTTTTGCTTACGAATTATTATAATACTCAGTTTATTGCGATTTTTTAGTATAATAAACCTTTTAGGTCATAAAGCGCATTTTGTTTTGCAATTTTTGTTTGCATTTTGTTTTTAGCAAAATTATTCTTTTTACACGTTTGTTTGCAAATATTTTTAAAATGGCAATACTAACAACTTTAGTAGGGTTTGTATCATTTCGATATAAAGTATCGATAATATTTAGTTTTCGCATTTTGATAGTTTGAAAGAAAAAAATTAGGAAGCAGAAAATTTAGAGGCAATTTCAATGTTTAAAGTTTTTTATTTATATAATTCTTTTAATATAATAGGCGCTAAAGTTTAAAATTGCTGATTTGTACTGAAAATCTGTATTGTTTTTTTTTTTAATTTTAATTTTTAACTAATTCATTTAATCAGAATAGTTACCATTATTATTTATACATTATCTTCCTTCTAATAGGAAGGTCATTTTTGCCTTTGCGATAGAACTCTGTGGATCTAGACTGCACAAATTTTGTGAAAACAGAACTGCGTGGAGTGTCGAAGATAGTCTGAAATTTCAACATTGACTGGTGTAGCAATTCGAGCAACTTCTGGGTTTATGTCATTGTCCTGAAATTATAAAAAAGTAAGTCGTGCTCGTATTAATCTATACTAAGCTTGAAAACTTGTGTTTGATCGGCAATAATTTTAGTGATAATAAAAATATATTTTTCTTATAAACATAAAAAAATTAAAAAAATCCCTTCGTTCGCATCTTGTTCAGGAACTGGTTATATTATAAGAAAGTTTTTTAATTTAAATATGAGTTGAAAAACAGTGAGAGGGTCGTATATAAATAATAGGGTATTATTAGGGTAAAATTAATTAGTCTGTCAGTCAGATATCCAAAAAATACTAGACATGTATTTTTTTTTTCATATAAACAAAACATGAAAATGACACAGCGCGTTGAAAACTCGTGTGAAGTCACTGCACGCTACACTTTTTAGCGGCCAGTGACGACACCAACCACCACTCCTGATCTTTGATGCCTTTTATATTTGTAAATTTTTATTGATTTGATAAAACAAAATATACGTATCCAATATTTTTCCATAATCTGAATGACGGACTAAATAAAATCATTTTTTTTTAACCCAGGAAACATCCCTATTATAGCCGCAATCGACCAAGTTAAGCTACGCCAGCCGCAGTTGGTCTGTGTAACCCGACCTTTAACTCGACGAAACTAGCGTCTGAATGACATTTTGAACAATTTCTTTAATTTTAAAGTAAAAAATCACAAAGTAGCTCACAATCATTGTACTACATACAGTATGTTAAGAAAACCCTGTCCGACCCATAAGGATAATAAAGGTTAGGTAAACACATGACCAAATATAATATAAAATTTTACGTATTCATCATAGTACCAATACAAATGAATTTTGAAATAATCTTTTTTTCCCGCGAATTAATTCCAATTTCCCCGAAATTTGGTAATTTTTAAAAAGTGACAACACCGGTATTATTATGAGCGAATAGCGATGCGACCACGTGCCGCGTGTCCTGCCGCCCGCCCCCCGCTGGCGGCAGGCGAAGGGTGGTCAACGCACATTTATTAAGTTACCTCCTTTTGCGAAATAATATTTATTTTTTTAGGGGGATTTTTTTTTTAAGTTTAGCCCGGTTTTGTATGCCTTAGTAGAATCAGTTATCGATACCTAACAACACCTTCACGGGTCGGACAGGGTTTTCTTAACATACTGTATACCTACCTACATATTTTATGAACTTATCCACATAACCGTAAATATTATCTCAATTTATACGGTTAAGTGGAAAATTACCGAAATTAATAACTTACTATTTCATATCTAGTACAAGGTACCGATCCTTTTTTTTAATTTGATCGACCCGTCTTTCCAAAGTAAATATCTTCTTTTTTAAAATGCTTCGAGCATAATTTCGGCGAAGCAGACGGAAGCCAATTCTCTTCTCTAAGGTCTATCTGGACAAATTGTATCCACTTTTCACGTACAACATTATTTTTATTCGGAAACCTAAAATAACAAAAACCTAGATGACTGAATAATACTTATTCATTAAATTTTGTTAATTAATATGACATGATTATGTTCAAATAGAATTAACAACAAATAAACTTGAAATACAGAAATATTTTAAGTTTATTTAATATATTTTAAATGTCTATCAAATAAAACAATATGTTTTCAGCTTAATAAATATTATCGATAACTACATCGATAAACAACATTACTACATCTCTAATTCTCTACAAGAAAATAGTAAAACTACTCAACAATAGAGGGCGCTTATAACAATAATAGAAAAGTTTCTAGATCTATTTAGGATTTTTTTTAAATATTAATTTCAGAGAAAATATAAATAATTCATACGAAAATAATCCGAAGGTAGGTCCAGTCGTTTTACCATAACGAGATGTACAGTAACGCAAAGCGCAACATGGCATATTTACTTAGAAAATGTTTATTCTTGGTGGACACAAATTACGTCTTGATGCGCAGGGGTACCACACTAGACTGAGCGACATTTAACCAATTTGTTAGAAGTATTGGATTACAATTTTGTTCGTGATGTCCTGTCTATTGTAAATATAATTTTAATGTCTTTGCATACTACCAACAAGTTTGTTTAATACCTCCAAAGCCCTTTTTCTTTTCTCCGTTCGAAAAACAAGAGAAGATTGTGCTTAGGTATATATGTAGATTTATATAAATAAAATTCTCGTATCACTGAGTTTGTAAACAAACTTCTCCGAAGTGGCTTGACCGTTATGTATGTTTTTTTTTTGTATATTCGATAGGACTATACAAATAGGTCGTGAACTAAAGATTGTTTTTTTTTTTTCTTGTAATACATAATTTATAGTGCAAAAGCACGTTTGCCGGATCAGCTAGTACCTTATAATAAAGAGATTGTTAATACATAATCTGCTTAATTATTATGCGTTGTGAAACACGCACAGAGTCATACATGACAGCTCCTGGCACAGAAAAGCATAGTTTCTCCTACATCATGAACACATTAATCCGAACACTACGGTGTACCTATTAGTAGCCATAGACAGCTAGTCAAAGCTAGATTAAAGATCGAAAACTAATACAAACTGAACAAACACAGTTCTCCATTTGAACAATTTTGAAGCATATTGCTAAACCATTAAAAAATTCAAAATTACGCAATATATTTTATTGAACTGTTAAAATGAAACAGATTGCTACTGATAGTGCTACACCATTACACTACTAATCGATAACTGTTCAGTAAGAAAATATTTCTTCTACGGAAAAAATAAACTGCGAGGGCAGCAAATGTGTGGCGGAAATGCTGTCCATAACAGTACCATAGTTTTTATCAATAAATATAAAATAACATCCCAACAGTCATTTGAGTATTCAACTTTATTTCTGACACATAAAGTTGAGTTTTCATCTGTCAGTGTTGGAAAGAAAGGGCACTTGTTATCAATTTTGTATTCAACGAAAAAATATTTGTGCTAAATGGTAACATTACGTTCATAAAGACTACGGCTATCTTTTGTATATCCAAATAGACAAGTTATACTCTATTTATCCAAAGAGAAATGCTACCATCCTATTACAAAACATTGAAGATTCCATGTTGTGATTAAAAGCATGTAAAATTTACTTACCTCACCAATGGACAGTTAAAATAAGTTAAAGAAGTGGAAGTGAATACACTCGACAGATGTGTTGCGTGAGGCAAAGAACTAACGAAATTTTAAGGAACTTGCATGTTATGGGAACAGGAAGTACGAGATCCGTTAGTGCACAAAGTAAAGACAGTTTGTTTAAATAAGATCATTATGATGACTGTTTGAATACTGTACCTAAGCCTAATTGATGTTATCCCTTAGTGCATCTCATCAATCTAGCTACATTTCAAGCGGTGTCTTATCTACCTTCAAGGGAACTGCTACCAATAATATCACTATCTAGAGCCTACCATGGTATTACGGTTTTCTCATGCTGTTATTTGACCACAGAATCACTGTCAGTAAACATAGAAATGAGGCTGTGTTATTCAATGCCTATAAATTGTAGCACAAAGTCCTTCTGCTCATTAAAAATAAAGTAAATAACAAGTGTGTGATGATGAACAATGTGAGTCACTTGTTATGCGAATGTTTAATTTTTGTGTTATACAAATGTGTGGAAATGAATTTTATATCCATTGTTAAAAGCTAAAGCATACCTGGAATAAGTTTTTATGGACGCTTGAATATGTAGGGAGGAATTTGGTGTGTTTAATCGCAATATACAGCTATGTTCATGTAATTGAAATCAACCAAAACAGGTACACAGCAGTCTGATCGATCAGGTAAAGGCAAGGGTAATTTGTCAGGCAATTCCGCGAAATGCCCTGCACGTGTGGTTTCCCAACGGTTCCTTGCATTACACAAATTGCTTTTTTATGACCCTTGTAAGCAACTGTAGTTTTAATTAGGAGTAGTAGACATTTTTGGGAAAAGGAACTCCAGTACCCAGATGACATGTTTGTATTCGTAGGGAGTTCCCTTAATTAATAACATTGATAAAAATATGCATTAGTCAGGGGGGTTTTTCCATGTAAAAACATAGAAATTGTATTACAGCCTTAACCACAAATACTGGTAGTTAACCAGTGGCAAACCTAAAGGCTTATTTACACGTTTTAAGTAGCAAGTGTCTTAGTACAATCAACTTGTAAACGGTCGCGCTAGAGTTAAAGTGGGACCGTTTACACGTTGATTTTACTAATCACTTTCACACTTGCTACTTAACAGCGTGTAAATGAGCCTTCAAGAAAAGATAAAACCTTTTATTTTGACCATAAAGATAAATACAAGCTAAGGAAAACGTTTAACCTGGAATATCAAAACTTCAGATCTATTATTGCAAAAACGTAGTAAATATTGTTTGCCCAACATTTCCTATTAAATAAAGCATCACGAGTAAGCAACATGTTTTAATAATTCCTATTTAAATATGTAAACAACTTGGAACTTTACTGACACGATATGCAGACATGATACCGCTATGTTAGATAAAGTATATTAGAGATCGCATGATATTGTCTCAATCTCAATTATAATTTACTAGCTTTCCGCCCCGGCTTCACCCGCGTGAAATTCGGTTATATCGTGCTTTTCAAATTCCTTATTTTCGGGGTTTAAGTATAGTATCATTTAGTTTTTAAGTTTCCATGTGCATATGCGTTTGCAATATATTAAACGACACACAGCACCATCTATCACCGAACTGGTATGAAACTAACAATTGTATTAGTTTGCCCTCGGGAATATGAAATTCTTCCGGGATAAAAAGCCGGAATACCCTATTATTTAAACTGGACTTCTAACTTTACGTCTGCAAAATTTTAAAGCAATCGGTTCAGTAGTTACGGCGTGAAAGCGGAACAAACAAACTCACTTTCCGATTTATAATATTAGTAAGGATAAAGCATGCGATGATAAAAACAAAATCCTGATGGCGATTTTGTTATTAAAAAGACAATGGGATTTAAAAACAACGAGATTAGATAGGTTGCAGTATAAACAACAATCATAAAAGATAGGGAGAAGAATAACAACAAATGAAATGTACTGACATGTAAAATCGTATTTTCAAGTCCATTTTTTTATCTTTGGAGGAAGCTAATTTTCAACAGTTAATTGATCGCAAACAAAAGATATTTCTTATGCATATATTCACTCTTATCATAAAGGGCAACAACTACCTCAACTTGTTTTTATGCATCCAACAAACAAGAAGGAACTAATTCATATGATGGCTTCTTGATACGTAAACACGAGATCGCATGACAAATATTTACTACAGGCTGCGCAGGAGTTCGCAACGTGATGCCGCAGATAAGGTGTCAATGAGAATGGCGGGATACAATTACTTTAGTGTAGTTTACAATTGATATAGCTGACATGGATGCACGAGTTCTTAAAATGTTAAAGACTTAATTGAAAGCCGGACTTTGACCACATAAATGTTGGAAAGAAGTGGTAGGTGATCAGATCAAATCTGCGCTGTTATTTTACCATAACGGAATTAATTAATTCGACCCCACGATGTTTTGGATTAATAGGTCGGGTCTGTAAACCAAAATCAGGGAAGATAGCTGCGATGATAACATAATAGATTTGTTCAAATCTATCCTCAATTTGACAATGTCATTGAAGATGCTGAAAAGCCTGATCAAACATTATAAAGATCTATTTAATTAACAGACGAGAGAGATGAGGTTTCCGTTACTCGATTAAATAACATTACATTCACTCAATAAGGAACGGTTATCTGGGCTAGCTCAATCTGTGTGATTTGTCCGTATATATTTATATTTATTTATCTATTTAAAAACACTAGGTGAACTAGACCACAATGTTTTCATATTCAATACAGAGGGAGAATCATACCAAAAATAGTTTAGAAGTAAAATGTTGATTCAATTTCGTAGGTACAGAAGATGGCCATCAAGCTACGACAATCTGTTAGATTTCATTATTAGAATTTCAACTTGTATCTCTAAAGCATTAAGGCTCAAGATTGATTGGGAATATTTGACAGTTTCAGGTAGCTTAACCTGTTGCCGTCCATACGTTTTGCCGCTGAATGTAGAATAGAAAATTCAATTGTTAATTACACTTCATGATCTGTCGAAATAAATAAATCTATAAGTGGATTATGACTTCTCTGTACGTAGGGGTTTCTGCCTACCCACATAAGAGTAATGTTTGTTATCTGACAATGGATACAAGCGTGTGGCCAATATTAAACGAACTGCAGTTACTACGCAATCTTTATCATTGCCTTCTAAAGTGTTTGTGCAAACCTATTTAAGTACAGAATTAAATCATTTATCATATCAGCAATGTGCTGTAACTGATTATAGAATTGTTTTCACACATCTGGTACTATTGTAGCAAAAACATTAATTCCAGTAGCTATGCAACTGCTATCAGTATGTGCTTGTAATTGCAATTTTGACATGCACATAACTTCAGTATCTATGTTTACCCTGACAAACATGATGCGGCGCCATCAACAGCCAAAGCGTTCACCTACTTCGGTGTTATAAAAACAATCGTTATCAACCTTTTTATCTTCACACTGCTGGGCACAGGTCTCCTCTCATACAGAGAAGGATTCAGCGTAATCACCACGCTTGCTCAATGCGGGTTGGTGATTTCAGACTTAAAGTCCAGATTTCCTCAGATGTTTTCCTTCACATTAATCAATCACCTTATAAAAACAATACCAATGCAAAACTTACAACAATACGCATTTAATAATAAGTGAATACTCCATGCCTTCGTATTCGTTGTTGTTGAAACTATATGCGCAGTTAACTGCTACCTACTAAGAAATATGGTAATGAACACTTGGAATAACTTGACTGGGCCGAATGAATGTAGTTTATATATGGATATACAAAGAAGTTTTATGTATTTGGTTCAATCAAAAAATATTTAACTCCTGAAATCGTCGAAGGTCCTGTATAGTTTGCAAACTAGTTGGACGGGTTACGGTTGAGGCAATTAACACATGGCAATAGTTCGAATCAAAACCTGAGATTTTTTGTGGGTTTGTTAGGAGGCCCCTAAAGCCTCCGAGCGAAACGTGTTCAACATTGATAAATAGCTCCTAATAATAGGTTTTTTGGTTGCTGACTTTCACTTTATAACATTACCAAATTAGTTGGCTGACTTGTATACAGCTGAATTGTATCGTCTCTATACTGGCCGTACTATGTTATTATGTGTGTGGCAAATATCAAATATTGAGTTACGAAAGTTAGTAATCTAATCTATTTAAAAATCTAATTAACGTTGTAGATCCTGTTATTTAGGTATCACGTGTAATCCTAACTTTCTTTTTTGTAAAAGTTGTACTGAGTAATTGAGTTTCTTGCGTAAGACAGGTCCTCGACCAAATTCACAAAGAAACTAATGTAAATTTTCATTGTTCCAGGTATGCGAGAAACTGGAGATCGGTGCCGAAGCAGACTACTTCGGCCTCCGCGTATCCCCAGTCTCTGGCCCCAGCAGATGGTTGAACTTGCGCAACCCACTAGACCCGCATCGTATCCCAAGCAGGCGCCTCGACCTCCGCGTCAAGTTCTGGGTGCCCCCCCACCTCCTCATCAATGAACCTACTCGCCATCAGTTCTACCTCCACGCTAAGCTTGACCTTACTGAAGGAAGACTAGTTGTAGCCGACCTAGAAGTAGCCCGAAGGATCATCGCTTACATTGCTCAAGCTGAGACAGGAGACTGCGAGCCGGAGCTTCCTCCAACACACATTTATGAAGAATGTGACAAAATAGGCCCTCAAGGCGAGCGACCAGAAGATCATGTCGACAAAATCATTGATTACCACTGCGAAATATCCGGAATGGGAGCTTCGCAGGCCGAGTATCGACTGTTGAAAGAGATTTCTAAACTAGAGTCGTTTGGAGAAGAGCTGTTTTTTTGTAAGCCTGTGACTTTTAACAACAATGCCCACAATTTGTACAGCCACTTGTTGTATCATAGACAACAGGCCGAAGAGCCTAGGGCGAGGGATGAGCAGGAGATCGATGGGGGAGCGACAGTGGGATGTCTTACATCTGGACAGAGCGGGGGCGGCTGCGGCTGCAGACTGAGCACTTGTGTGGGGGTTGGACCAAATGGCATCGTGGTTTACAGACCAGCGTGCAATGGAGATCATGAGATCGGAGTTGAAAAGCAAAGGTTGGTGGTATTTCTTTATCTCTTTGTTTAGTTTGTGTGAATGGCAAAAAAAATAAAACAAGTACTTTTAAAAGTCATGATCTTTTGTCATATTCTTTTAAAAGTTATACCTAAATATCTCTCTTTAATTATTTTGACATACATTTAAAATAAATTTGGAATACTGTATTTCAGTTCTTCCCGGCAAACTTATACACAACAAAGCTAATTTATTATATTTCAAAAATAAAATCGCTATAAAACGTACAAGTTTCGACTGTAAACTCCACTTATTATTCGTGTAAGTTAGTCAGTAACAACAGGTCAAGACAATGAGTACATTCGCTTCTGTTTTTGGTGACAGCTATTGAATTCATTAATATGACGTCACGGACTCAAATACGATCAAAAATTTACTCTGCAAAATATAATACACTATCCACACCTTTATTATAAATATGTACTTTGTGTTGGTAATAGCAATACTAAAATATGTTTAATTGGACTCTAGGGTCCATATTACAGAACGAAACTTAAGTAGAGCTTGAGTTTTGAGTGACGTTTTGTAATACGCACCTAAATGCTCCTGCGCAGAATTAGATTTTGTTAAAAACATGCAAAACATGCTTTTGAACATTTTTGTCTATTGCGCTGTAGACAGGTGACACATAAAAGTAGCTGAATATTTATTTTACATATTTGCTTATATGACGAACTAAGTAAAGAAATCTAGTTCTATTGTGTAATTAATTGTAACACATACGCAACTGTCTCCGGTATTAAAATACGCTGACTCAGTTAGCTGACATTTTGTCGAAGAAACACAAATTCTACAATATGACAAAAAAAGTAACGTAGAGACATACCTACATGATACACGTCACGTTCAATAATAGTAGTAGGTACTCTTTGACCCATTTCGGTTAACAACCACGCCCCGATAGCAGTGTTTCCACTCAATTACTCAGTCGGTAGTTTACGAGATAAATGTAATTAGATAAAGAAATAGGCATTTCTTTAGGTAGCAGGAACCATCCGTTTATTACAATATTTTCGTCTCTTATACATAATATCATTGTTCTGAATTTCTGATAATACAAACATTTGCGAATGATAAGATAGGCCTTTATTTTTCGTATTGTTGTTTCTTTTCGAAGAAATTTCTCGACCTATGTATGAATTTCTTTGTTTTGGCTTATCACTTATCACTTAATTATTTTATTTTCCCACGTCGGCCTCGACCAACATGGATTACTTGCCTTTTTGAAATCATGACATCTTAAAAAAAAATAAACTTAAGAGACGCGTTTGCTAATTTTAGTGTCTACGATAGTTCTTTTACAAAATAATATATAGCAAGAGAGACTAAAGTTGCAACATTTTTCTATTACCAGAGTTAAAAACTGAAATTGATCTCCCTTCAAAATTATTTCTAAATCCTATTTTCTCTCCTTACAGCATCGCATACACAGCGATCCATCGCGCACAGCCATTCCGGCGCAACTTCCAAATGTCCTACGTCACCGACGAGGGCAATGAAGCGACTCTTCACGTTAAAATGGCCACCTCTGGACAGGCAGCCGCCGTCTACCGCGCAGTGACAGAAAAACACGCCTTCTACTGCTGCGAGACAGTGCGCACTGATGTCACTGAGCAGTTTATTAGGGATCTTAAGGTGACCTATTATTAAGATTATTTCCTTTTTATGTGTTTAACTTCAGTGTAGCTTCTACGTTTGGATGATAACGTCCAACATGCGTCTGGTTAACTAGATTATCTTACAGTGCTGAAAACTCCAAATACAGTACCTAGTCGAAACATTGTGATCCTGACACCTGTGAGTGCAAACACCTCTAATAGCAGCTACAAATAGCGAATAAAGCTCAAATTCGCAAAACACGTGTTCGTTTTATAACACTGACAGATGTTTGGATTTTCCAAGGAATTTCTCAGTAACAGGCCGGAAACTGGTTTATTGCGAAAGTTTAGGCCCTAATACTTAGGACTTGCAGCGTTGGCATTGTGTTCCAAGATCCAATTTGAATTTATATAATAGTTGTGAATATTCAAACTTTGTCAATTAAAAACAAATAACAACGCGATAACGTTAAAATCATTTAACATAAAATGAAGCAATAGTGTGTATTTTATATCGTTCATGCTGACGGTCACGTAAACAGCCTTTCTGTTAGCAACCTTGTGGAGTATACCCAACACTATTGGATCGGAACTTAGAAAGTAAAAACAATCATTAACTGTAGAAAATAATCTATTAACAGGTTCATTACAAGTGTTTATTTCTATTATAATTTGCGGTATAAACAACGCAATTAATAACCTAATCTTTACGCTATTATAAGTACATTTTAATAAAATCAAATTACCCACATGTAACCTACTTAATATTAACTTAAGGCAATATTGACTTGGGTGTAAGTATGTCACACTCACAACAATAGGTAAGCCATCAATATATTTTTCAGTTTTCGAACAACACAGGCTAGCAATAATCTGTAAATCATTAAAAACGAATTATGATCATATCATTATCATAATCCTTTTATAATGTGCCTCTTGCTAGGACACAGGTCCCTTATCTAACAGAGTGTTTGTAATCTATCACGCGGGCCCAATGCGGGTTGGATGATATCATGCTCGTTTTTTCTAATTGCTAGATTTGGACATGCCAGTTACCTCATAATATTTTACCAATTATAAAAACTGTAACATAAAAATCTTATACTTTTCATAGTTAACAATTGTCCCATTCAACCTCACCACAGTCAATGCCATATGTACCTACAATATACATTAAATAAATTACAGCAATAGTTAGATTGACCAAAACAAGTCTGGACTTTGTCCCGCCCAATCGTTTAATGCCTATACATGAGACTGTTTCGTGACCCCTTACTATTCTTTGACACAACATTTGTTAGGTGTTGCCACACTGGACTTTGGACCACTAAACGATTCTGTGGCATCGAGGAAATAATTGAACAGTATTCGCGATTGTGACTGAAGTAATGATTTAGGTTTTGCGTGACACGATGAGGACCCATAAATTGTTAATAAAAGTGTTGCATTTATAATACTTACTATTGTTAGTAAGTCACGACGAATGTTTGTGAAGACCGGAAATTAAGGAACAAGTCTTCGTTCAAAGGCGGAGGAGGTGTCAAGGTGACTTGGATGCTATTGCGACTGTCTCTAATTCTGTTATAATAATGTTACTTATGTAAAAAATTAGGCTGGTAGTAAACTGAAAGTTAAATTTATAAAAAGCAACAATTATCTACCTATCTACCTACCTGTTCTACATTGCCAGATTTAAAATAACTATGGGAATAAAGGGTATTTTTCTGATCTTACAATGAGTATTGTTCGTCTTGTGAAAATAAAGTTAAAATCTAGGTACCTATTAATTTAATCTCCGTGAATTTAAGCCATGTGAGAAGATTAAAAATAATGATAGGTTTGCAGAAAAATAACAAAAAATAAAAATTCTTTCACCTATAACTGCTTATTGTTTCATGATGAATAAGAATCGCATGCACGGTGAATAACGGTTAAAATTAACAAAATATATTAGATATTTACTTTAAAATTTAAAGTACCCGTATTTACAATGAGAGGAGATGAATCACTCGACTTCTCGTTCGTCAACCGCTCGTTCTATGCCTCCTGCGCTATACATATGTATAATGCAAGTCGCCTCATTCCCACTCTAACCAATAAGATACCTTACGCAATAGGATATCCTCATAACTACGGTCATATAATCCCTTTGCGAATGAAATGTGATTGTGTCGTTATGACGAGAGGTATTCCGTAAGTAGTTTTAGTAATTTAGTTTGCCTTTCATTGGCGCAGATTCTCTTCTTCATAAACTAAACTAATTTTAAGTTCAGTGCTTTTTTTATATTTCATTAAAAAGATAATATTTTAGTTTAATCCTGGAAAAATCAAACCCCCGACACATATCGTACCTACAATTTAAGTTTTCCTTTACATTTTTCAATGGACTGTCCCATCAGATCTGCTACATAGCAGTAGTCTTTGTTCTCTATTATTTGTGTTGTGTGAACTTAAATAAATACGGTACCGTAGCAATCACTCGCTCATCCTCTACTCACACAGTTCCTCAGCCTTACCTAGTCCGATATTACTTCGGATCTACACAATATAATACTAAGAATCTGTCTCCTTCTCTTGCAGGGCACGATAGCGTCAATCTTCAACGACTCCACGACGCTAGGCCGGCGCTACGTGTTCGACATCCGGCGCACGTGCCGCGAGGTGCACGACCGAGCTCGCCGCGCCGCTCACGCGCTCGCCGCCGCCTCGCACGAGCCGCGCGCCCGCAGGAGATCTAGCTCCGGGGCTGAACATAAGGTAACAAGCCTTCTTATAACTTAGCTGCTGGATTCTGACATAATCCAAACCACTTTAAACATATTGCAAAATCAGTTTTCATTTAAGACCTAGCTCAAAACATCTTCAAGTTCTTAGAAGATTGATTTAACGAAATAACTTTTAAGACTGGTTTTACGTCAGTTTTTGTACAACAATCATGCTATCTGCTGCTATCCACATATCTGTTAAATACTAATAAGCCTCTCTCATTGTCTACAGGAGCCCCGATCCCGGTCTCACAGCGGCGGTTGTCGCGCTGAAGCCCTCGCTTGTCGCGTGTGTATGGACGCGCCTATCGATACGCTATTCTTGCCGTGCCGACATGTTGTCTGCTGCGGGGAATGTGCTCCCAGGTATATACCGAACCTACCAAAAAGATATTTTTAAGCTGATAATAATTTATAAGAGAAATTCAACTTCATAATATTTATAGAAAGTTTGTTGTCTCATCATTTTTTTATTGACTTTGGCGCCGATTCTCTTGATTAAACTAAATTTAAGTTCAGTAATATAATAATAATAAATAATGTATTTTTAGTACTTATGTTTTGAATCACGTTATTAATTACTCTCCCTCTCGTCTTTCCAGATGCAACCGCTGTCCCCTGTGCCGCAGCGAGATAGAAAAGTTGATGCACATATTCCTGCCCTGCGACTACCCGAAGAGTCCTGGTTTAGTGAAATGAGTACCATAACCGACCGACTCGGAACAAGATAATGATGAATTTCTACGCGAAATGATTCCCTGCAGCGCGCGCCGCCTGCGAGTATGAAGAAGTGCCCTTCTGCGTGTGTGTGTGTGATTGTCTAGTCACTAATATTTGACTTCATCTGGCAAATGCATTTCAGGAATGAGCAGCCATTCCAACTATGATACCCTGGTACTTATTTGTTAGATTTTAAATCATTAATTTGTTTATTGGCTAAATCTAAGTTGATATTATGAAAATAACAAAAAAGGTACCCATACAAGCATTTTTAATCGCCTTCGTTTTAGAAGGTTTAGTTTAATATATGTATGATGTATGTTTAAAAGAAAACTTGTTCACAAAAAGTGCATTTTAATTAAACTTAATTTAAACTTGCCTGTTCATCATTGGTAACTTATGTTCGCTGTAATGTTGATTTTAGTTCGATTATAAGTTAAATATTTGTAAGACCTATGGTCTGTAAGTAATCTAATGGGAAAAAATAAAATAAATGTTAAGAAAACATACTAATACTGCCATACTTTGTTTTATTTAATTTTATGCCAACTATAAATATATCTATACTAATACTGAAAAATCTGAGAAGCTAAGCTGAAAAGTTTGTTTTTTTGAACGCGCTAATCTCAGGAATTACTGGTCCGATTTGAAAAAAATATTTTTGTTGGATAGCCTATTAATCCATATAACAAACATCACGCTGCGACCAATAGGAGCGGAGCATAACTAACTCCACGCGAACGAAGTGGCTAGCGGCCGTCAGTTGTAAATAAATAGGTACACTTTTTTTTTAAATATACTCATATTTTTAATGCTACATGCACATAAAATAATTTGGCTTCTCAAGCAACTAAAAAACTCCAATGTAGAAATCCTCCAAAGATTCCAAAATAGAGATAGGGAGTGAATAGGCTCTTAATAAACTAGTGCGCTTTACCATCATCGATTGCGTCACTGCTTACCATCAGGCGGGATTGCGGTCAAGCGCTAGTTTATAATTTATATTTAAAAAAAAAAGTTCTGTAAACCATAAAAAATCTATCTGAATAACCAAGATGTCTGATCT
This sequence comes from Sesamia inferens, assembly GCA_037179545.1. Taxonomy (NCBI): domain Eukaryota; kingdom Metazoa; phylum Arthropoda; class Insecta; order Lepidoptera; family Noctuidae; genus Sesamia; species Sesamia inferens. The sequence continues at coordinate 24,243,252 of CM073945.1, read as the reverse complement.
ACATTACTACCTCAAAATGAATATTGCTTAGGAAGAGATTGAGCACGAAACAAGATTTTGAAAAGCACATTAACAGCCTGGTTACTGTAATGAACAAACTCACTGGAATACCATAAATAGATGAAAAACACGTGTGCGTTCGCACAGCGGAATGTTGTTGAATTTAAAGATTTTAGATATGCAGATATTTAGTGTATGACGTCGTATAATTGTGTATGGTAAAAAAAAATTTGTGCACGCAGTCATTGTGGAGAAATTCATCAAAAACTGATTCCGCTGGGCGAACGTTGTCCTGGCGGAACTTTTTTTAATCCATTGACCTTAGAAAAAAGAGATGTGTCCAAAAATTTGTGTGTATTTGTGTGTAATTGTGTATGTATGAATAAAATTTGTGCATGCATAAACTTCGGAGATATTCAAGTTTCCGCTGCGCGAACGTTTGGCCATTAGCTAGTTTTCATATAAAGCGCTTACATAGAGAGCTGTAGATTTTTACATACTTTGTTTTGAATTTGTGTATATTTGTTTAAAAAACAGATTTAGAAAAAATCGTAAGGCTTAAAAGATAAAAATATAAATGTAAAATACGCTTATTTGGTCTTAGTTCTTAAAGTATGCACTTTGGGGTCTAGATTTTCACGTTTATACAAACCTTGTAAGTGTATGCCAAGTATTGCCTTGTATTGCCAAGTATCAATGATTTTCCTTTAGTAATTAAAGAGTTATAGGACAATTTACCATGACATAATCACTGTTTACAAAGCAGTCAAATATCACGACATTCTAAAGGAATTGCATGGTAAAATGTATGCCAATAATTAGTGTATTCATTCAACTATTCACATGCAAAATTTCATGTCATTAAATTCAGTAGTTAAAGAAATACAATTATAATACTGACGAAGCATCGAAAATCTACAAAACCCGACCAAGTTCGGATAGCTATAAAAAAGCGGCCGTGCAATATATTTAGGTAACATCCCAAAATTTACAGTATAATACCGGTATTGAATTGGTATAGGTGATAACACAATTGTTTCGATATAATATAAAGGTCATTTATTTATGTACACCTATTTTTTTAAATGTATTTGACTATGACAAAGTAGGTACTATTTACGTAGTTATTTTATTTAAGTATGCGCTTGAGACTTGAGATATAATCTAGATATATTAATCAGGTTCAAGTACAACAGCAAATGAATACGCGCGGGCTGCGGCTAATGAAAACATATTGCCCTCTCTTTTCTTCAAGGATGGAAGTACTGTTTCAAGCGGGAAGCCGCCTAACGCTCGTTGCGCGCAGCGCGTTGACAAAGTAGGTACTATTTACGTAGTTATTTTATTTAAGTATGCGCTTGAGACTTGAGATATAATCTAGATATATTAATTTAGGCAAATAAAATTGATACAGCTAATTTCTATTGAAGATTTCACGCATCAGGATTCTTACTATAGACCCCCAGGTATATTAAATAATTACCACAAGTAAGTACTGTTTAGGTAAATATTTATCGTATTGTAGCTTATAAAACTTTTTAACCAATGCACTAGACGAGCGTTCCCCTTTGCAAATTAAGTGGATCAAACAATCTAATAACTTAAAAAAAACTACTTCTTCAATCGATTTTTTAATTGATGGTCTATACTGTTGTACTGGTTGTGACTTATTTAAGTGAGCGTGTTCCCCCGCACCCCACCAAAATATGCAGAATTATTTTGATTGAAGCGGTACGCTTAAGGCTAGTCCTTTGGTTAAATAGTCTAAGGTCCGTATTACAGAACGTTACTCAAAACTCAAGCTTTACTTACTAGTTTTAAGTAATACTTGAGCATTACTTAAAACTAGTTTTAACCTATCAAAAGGCTTCAAACGAGACTTAAGTAAAGCTGGAGTTTTGAGTGACGTTCTGTAACACGGACCTTACTATTGTAGTTATGAATTGATCAAAAATATTCTAGTGTAAAAAAATAGACAACGCGCTGCGCGCAACGAGCGTTAGGCGGCTTCCCGCTTGAAACAGTACTTCCATCCTTGAAGAAAAGAGAGGGCAATATGTTTTCATTAGCCGCGGCCCGCGCGTATTCATTTGCTGTTGTACTTGAACCTGATTAATATATCTAGATTATATCTCAAGTCTCAAGCGCATACTTAAATAAAATAACTACGTAAATAGTACCTACTTTGTCATAGTCAAATACATTTAAAAAAATAGGTGTACAAAAATAAATGACCTTTATATTATATCGAAACAATTGTGTTATCACCTATACCAATTCAATACCGGTATTATACTGTAAATTTTGGGATGTTACCTAAATATATTGCACGGCCGCTTTTTTATAGCTATCCGAACTTGGTCGGGTTATGTAGGTTTTCGATGCTTCGTCAGTATTATAATTGTATTTCTTTAATTACTGAATTTAATTACATGAAATTTTGCATGTGAATAGTTGAATGAATACACTAATTATTGGCATACATTTTACCACGCAATTCCTTTAGAATGTCGTGATATTTGACTGCTTTGTAAACAGTGATTATGTCATGGTAAATTGTCCTATAACTCTTTAATTACTAAAGGAACATCATTGATACTTGGCAATATATTGCAGACACTTACAAGGTTTGTATAAACGTGAAAATCTAGACCCCAAAGTGCATACTTTAAGAACTAAGACCAAATAAGCGTATTTTACGTTTATATTTTTATCTTTTAAGCCTTACGATTTTTTCTATATCTGTTTTTTAAACAAATATACACAAATTCAAAACAAAATATGTAAAAATCTACAGCTCTCTATGTAAGCGCTTTATATGAAAACTAGCTAATGGCCAAACGTTCGCGCAGCGGAAACTTGAATATCTCCGAAGTTTATGCATGCACAAATTTTATTTATACATACACAATTACACACAAATACACACTAATTTTTGGACACATCTCTTTTTCTAAAGTCAATGGATTAAAAAAAGTTCCGCTAGGACAACGTTCGCCCAGCGGAATCAGTTTTTGGTGAATTTCTCCACAATGGCTGCGTGCACAATTTTTTTTTTACCATACACAATTATACGACGTCATACACTAAATATCTGCATATCTAAAATCTTTAAATTCAACAACATTCCGCTGCGCGAACGCACACGAAAAACACACATGGTATTCTTTGATCTAGGCAAGCTAAAAGAGGGAAGGGCTCAACTGGACAACAATTACGTAAACCGCCTACAACCACTGATTGTATCTACTAGGAAAAAAATAAGTAAAACTGGATGCAATTTCAGATTCTTTGATGTGTTCTAAGTATAAGAAGGACGGGTCTGAGCAGTTATGTTGCGATGTGTGCCGGAATCTCTCTCTGAAGCAGCATCATTGGGTTTAACATTGTATCACCTCGCTCAATTGCCATCTTCCTTTCTATTCACTCACTTTTTTTGAGTGAATAGGCTCTTAATAAAATAACGCGCTTTACCATCAACGATTACATCACTGCTTACCATCAGGCGGGATTGCGATCAAGCACTAGCTTATAGCCACTGCTGGTCAAAGGCCTCCCTCAAGGATCTCCACGACGACCGCTCCTGCGCCTCCCGCATCCAGTGGTTTCCCGCGAACCTCACCAAATCGTCGGTCCACCTTGTCGGGAGCCTACCCATGCTGCGTCTTCCGGTGCGTGGACGCCACTCGAGAAACCGTCGGCCCCATCGGGCATCGGTCCTACGGTCAATGTGCCCAGCCCACTTCCACTTTAGTGTTGCAATTCTTAAGGTTATGTCGGTTACTCTCGTTCTTCTGCGGATCTCCTCATTCCTGATTCGATCGCGCAGTGAAACCCCAAGCGTAGCCCTCTCCATTGCCTTTTGAGTGCATTGATACTGCGGTATTTCGGACGAGAAGATTCTACGTAGCTTCCCGTGAGCAGCCCAGCCGAGTTGGATTCGACGATTGACCTCTTTCTAGAAGTTGAACCTTAGATTGCATACTAGCATAGTATGCCCCCTTAATTTTCAAAATAACTTTGCGAAATATAAGTTGGACTAACAGCTAGCTAGTGTGTTAGTTCATACCTATATGTTTTTATTAAACTAATTGCAGATATTATCTTAGCAAAAACGTCCATGTCATTTGCCTAAAAAATTCTGTCAGGCGTCGGTATTTAATTTTATTTTTGTTGGCGACATGCGACACCACGATGCTGGCTACAACTGTGCTTAATTCTTTTGTGAGTTCCATGCATGTATGTTAGTGTTCAAAATAATATTGAATTATTTTTATAGACTGCAAATAGAAAAAAAAATCAATTCAATTCAATTCTTGATTAATGGCATTTGTGGGAGAGACGCCACAATTTTGCCAAGAACACGTGCGAACAATTAATAAACCATCAAACGCTGGAGAGTATTTAGCGCGATTTAAAATAATAATAATATAAAGGGTGTATCTCACATCTACGCACAAACGAGTACCATGGATCCAGTACATGATTCTGAACCCCCCAGTGGTGGAATTCTTTTGTCGGCTTTTTCATGATTTAAAAAAATATATATGTAGTTTTTTTCACTTTAGACCGTTCATAATTACTATACGTTTATAACCCAATAAGAATTTAAAGTAAAAAATAATTAATTCGCTAATTACATAAAAAAGCGCAATGAAAACAAAACTCTAAAAACTATTTTATCAGCTGAATTAAAAGAGTTCACATCAGGGATCAACGTCATACAACCCCAGAATGTGGTTGTGAGCACTTGCACCTTGCCTTGTACCGGCACTGTGCCTTGACGTGCCCAAAGCGGCAGCAATTTTGACACTGAATAGTGGGGTATTGATATTGATGTACCGCCACTGGGAGGGAAGTGTGGTACAGAAAATTACGATTAGGAAGAGACTGACCCTTAAAAGTGATGACGATGGTTTGAGTTGGGATTCAGGAGAAGATGCCCTCCTATTTGTCTTTTCTGTTCAACCTCCGAGCCTTTACAATGATCCCGCACCCATCAGGAAGGGACACCGATTCGACAAATTCGTACATAGACATGTCGACCGGCACCTGACGGACGACCCCCATTTTCGTGATATTGTAGGAGGGTTGGTTAAAAATTGTTGGCCGCCTCAGCAGTAGTAAATTGGACAGAAATTTGATTTTTGCCCACTCTCTTAATACCATCCCTGCAGATGATTTTGATTTTGTTACTCGTTAATATTTGGCCAAACTTAATGGGACGGATGATAGTTCCGGATGAAGGAACCGGTTCAGATCGCGAAAAGTGAAAACGCGAAAGTCAAAATAAATTAGACCCTCTTTAAGAGAGTGATGAACAGAGTTTGAATGGCCGGAACAGCCATTTCTTTATTTAGAATTGTATTTTTGGAGACGATTTCGATCGTCTCCGCGTCAATGAGGAGGCGTCTCTTACCAGCTGCAGACGTCTGAACAGCATCAGGGGGTCATGAGGAGCCGGAGGGGGAGGAGGTGGGTCCATAACTATAGAGAAATACCACCTAAGAACAAAAAACCGCACAAATTCAAATTCAAACTCTTTATTTCAGGCAAGGCCCATATATTGTTAGACAAATAAGACGATTAGGAAAAAATAAAACTCTCCAGCACGACTGATAGCTATCAACAAACGTAGTGATTACTTGCTCTGTACTATCAACCGACTAGAAAAAAAATGAAACAATAAAAACCAAGGACATTATAGCTAAACTGGAATGTGAACTTGCATAATTCTCTTATTTAAAAGAAGACTCTATCGCAAGAGCAAAAGGTCGATCAGAAATAAAACCTTATTTGAAGAGAAAACGGTCCGAGGGAGTAAGCGTCCCAGTAGCCCTCTGTGTCTTTCTAAGTGTTACACGTATTTATTTTACGTAATTTTGTTTGAAATCAACATTTCGATTAGAAAAATATGGTGAAAAAGGGTGCCATTATTGGCAGTAAAAGTGAGTCATACCCTGGATGCGGAATATCATCCTTTAAGTAAGTTTTTTTACGGTAATCATATACAAGTTATTTTGTTTGTATGTACAGTGACCATAAATTTCGAAATAAATAATAAATACGCACTTAATCATTGTGTACATAATCAGTAAGTGGTTTTATTAGGTATTTACAATGACATTAAATTCTGTTTTCTTGTAGATATTTTATTTATTCAAATGTAAAATAGTAAAGCAGTATATCAAGCTACTACAATCTATCAGATTTCCTTATTAGATTTTCAACTTTATTTCTAAATTGTTAAGGTTGAAGATTGATTAGGAATATTTGACAGTTTCGGGTAGATTAACCTGCTGTCGTCCTTACATCATCAATTTATTTTTAGAATAATAAAATTTAAAAGTTCGCATCCATATCTAAATATTCATTAAAACTCAGGTAATATAAGTGAGAAAAAAAATATTGTACGTAAATTCCTTATAAATTCCATTATAATAGTTTCCCTACACAACAAGGGCAGAGGGCTACTGTGAAGTTATCTCCCTCGGACCGCCTTTTGATCGATAGTTCACATTCCAGTTTAGATCTAAGTTCCTTGATGAAAACAAATTTAATGTCTTAGGGCCGATTGACACATTTCACATTACTGTTAAGGACTTCATTTTTTTTTAATTTAAGAGTCTGGCTCGGTTACTGGACCTTTAAGCCAATTGACTTCATAAATTATGTTGTCATGTATGTAGCCTTATTTAATTTATTTTTAATTGAAAATGTTTCTCGTTTGCTAAGTTTCAAGGTTGCTAATCTAAATGTAATCATTAGTCGTATTTAAATACATGGGAGATGATGTTTTTGAAAGCACAATCATTTGAAATCATATGCAGTTTAGTGAGTTTTTTGATGTAAACAACTTTCTCTGATAAATTGTCGTTGGCTGTACAACACGATTCCAAAGCTAGAACTAATAGAAATATAATTGTCTTTGGATAGTTCATTATTACCATACGAAGAGAACTGACCAAAAAAATGGGAATTTTAATCAATATGTCATATCGAGTAACCATAAGATATAAACAACATCGTTATCGCGAATTCTCATCTGCAAATCAAAAAGGCATCGTTTATATTTCATATCTTATCCTGAAATCCTGTCATAAAATGTATGACTTTTCATATTTTGTAAGTGAGAGTATATACCACATGTTTGACATGAACAAAGTTATTTGACCCATTTTCGAGGGATATCTTAACAAAAATGAGATTGATATATAGAAAAAACAATTACAAACCTGTACCATAACTGAAACGACTATACGTTTCAGCTGTGTTATAGGTTTACTAAGAATAAAACTATCAATACTTTTTTATTTATAGTAATTGGCCATTTTAAATTCTTTTAAAAGCAGTGGGGTAAATGCGTAACACACTACCAGTAGCACCGAGTTACATTAGGACAGTTTATTAACATTCATTGAGTTATTTACGTTGTTGAGCAGATACAGAGTTCAAATGTAAAGAACAAAAAATAAGCAGTATGCTCCAAAATTATTCAAATTGAGAGCTATATAGTAAGTAGTGCATTACGCGACCAGTAAGCAAGAAATCTGCCAGAGCCGCGAGTTTTCTACAAGAGTTACCCTGGTCCCTGGCGCAAATACGCATAGGCAATTAAAGGAACACGGGTGTGTTTTAGACAATAAAAGTGTGAAACAGGCTTCCGATCTGCCCAGAGCGGAATTTAGGCCATTTAATGATTCCCCACTCAAACATATAAAAAGGAGCACCTTCTTTTTCTCAACTATTCAGTTTCAAAACTAAATTAATAATAATTCAGTTTTAACATTGATTTCAGTAAATCAACAGTTCCAGCAATATTATCCTATTAGGATTTGCATTTGGTTAAGCGAACATTAGCAAGAAAATAATTAAGACCTGTTTCAGTTTCGACTAACGGCACTAACCCCGAAAATCAAACTCGCTACTTTGTAAATAAAACGTATATTTTTTCCACTGTTTCAATTTTAAAACAACGGTATGACATACTTGAGTAGGTATAGCTAAACAAGTAACACGTCTAGTGAATTCACACAATGAATCAAAAAATAAACAAAATTAAAAGGAAAAGCTTGGTGGGAATATACATTCAAATACTGGCAACATTTCTCCCTGCTCATACGAACGCAAGATGGCTGCCAATTTATGTGAGCGCAAGGACAAGTAGAAAAGTGATATCCGTTTGTGATATTTCGTTTATATTTGTGATAATAACCTTATAAATATTGTCATTGTTTTGTGTATGTGCCTGGAGGAAATTTTTGTGCAATATATTATGAGTTATTAATGTTTTAAAAGTAGTTTGTGTAATCTTACGTTGGATGGTACAAAATGTTCCTTGTTGAATTGTGATTATTTATGCAGTGATACAAGTTTTTGGATCGCTATGACGCTTGTTGTTGGATGATATCAGTGTTATCACGTAAGTGTGTTTAGTTTTTTATGTTAATGTAGTTTAAAACCACCGAGTATTAGTCCGTTGAAAAATTTCGTCAGTGTTGTAACCTATTTGCCTATATAGGGTTTTCAGTGGCGTGGCTGTTAAGCTCGCCGGCGGCTCGCCGGTGTTCCATCCGTCACAGCTGTTAGGTTCTCACGCTGGTAAAGTCTTGATTTTCTCCAAAATCCAGATTTTTACCGTTATAAACGATAAAATCATGCAAATAGTTGTTTTGTTACTCTTGTAACAGATGTTTTAGTAATGATTCGGCCAGGCAGACCCTTCGTGCACATTTAAAATATTGACTACATTACCTCACGTCGTTATCTGTACGTCAGTTTTTATGTACATGTAAAAACATTCATTTTCTTCTCTATACCGGTCTATAACTGATGAAAACGAACGCGTGATGCTATTATGTACGTGTAAATTTACTTTTAGAATTTCTGAAGATGATTCAACTACGAATTGCTTTCAAATTACATGATATGCACCATTCTGTTTGAGATTATGAGGAGCTGGAAAAAGGCAACTGGGCCACATACATGGTTCCTTTGTTTTTAGCTTTCGCTGTTGGTATTCTTATGAGATAATGCTTTAACTTCAATTCTTCTCATGTACATACTGTATATTAAATTAGCAAAATTGTCAAATATTTGCACTATACTTCTGAGGAAGACATAATAATATTGAAAACTTGTAAGTTGTTTTGAAGATCTCTGTTTGGTGGATATCAAAGCTGAAACTTCACAAAACATTGTATGGAAACTGACATGTCTCAGAACAAATAAAAAATAAAACACCTGTACCAACTCGCAATGAGCCCTCATTGTAGTTTTCTCTAGTATATTTTTATTTTCAATACAAAATTTTATTTTTTGCCATTGATTTTCTAACATTTTGTCTTAAATGTTCACATAAGTATCTACACAACTAAATTTGTCCCTAGACTATTAACATTTATTTAAACACTGAGTTGATACAAAAGAGTTATTAACCATTTAACCTCTGACTGGTTTCCTAATAAAAAATGAATATGTTTTACATACTAATTTGTAGTGGTTATGCCAATCTTATATCTAGTTATATGCATATTAATAACATTCTTGTCTCAGTCTTTGTAGCCAAACTCCTTTGAAATGGCTTGACCAATTTCTTGAATTTTTATATATAAGTATGCATATTCATTCAAATGGCCTGAGAATAGGTTGTAAACTAGAGATTGATATTGTTTTTTATTTACATATTTTTTATGCCAAAACAATGTTTACCAAGATACCTAGATATATTACAAACAGAAACATTTAATTTTATGTGTGTATGTTTGTTGCAAAGTGGCTGAAAGGATTTTGATGACACTTGGTTGATGGGTAGACCATGCATTTGACATAGAATAAGTGCTTTTTATAAGTAATTTTTAAATCAGGTGAATTGATTGTTATGTACAAAGCAAACACATATTGTTATTGTAAACATTTTCTTTTTTAATGTCTGGACTTGAAAAAAGATGATGATCCCTGAGTTTGTTTCGGCTTTTCTTGTCAGAGGTAGTCAGTTAGGAAATGCAGACTCCAGCTAGTTAAAAAAAAATATGACGTGTTAAAGTGATCAGTGATCCTAATTTCATAATAAACGATTTCATTTCATTATCACGATATTTATTCCTACATAGTTGAGTCTTAAACCACCACACTACTGTGTCTTGTTGTGTTGTGACTTGGGATTAACAAATCAAAAGAATATGTTCAAGACTATGTCAAATACAAAAGAGTTTTGTTTTGGCTAGAACTGCATCATATCTGATAACAGAAAGATGATTTGGAAACCAGATATATAAACTATTAATTGTTTAGCCCTTCTTTAACTATAATTGAGTGACTTGTCTTTTTGACTTTTTTAATTCTGTTGTGTTATCTGATTAATTTTAGCAGGAGTTGAATCTTTAATACATTCTTCTGTTTTAATAATTTACTATGCAAAACAGTGTTCTATAGTCTATTGTAAATCAAACCAGTCTGTTAATAGAATATGTTGCCAAAGATGATATTTCACTTTCCTGTGTTATTTAAGTATGTTGAGTAGACAAATCTAACCACCTTACCTACAAAAAAAAAGCTCAAAATCCACTTCTGCACTTTTAAAAACTTTTCAAACAAAGTTTAACACATGTACTGATCCGACTTACTTTTTACACCTCCCAAAAAAGTATACAACACCCATAAAGGCATTTACACTTCAAAAGTGTTTACTCTTATGATACAAAAGCTAGTCGATAAATTACTGTTACAATATACATATGCACAGGAACACCTTTTCCTTTCTGTCAATGTTGCTTGTTATGCAAACATGTCATTTTAATATCATGTGCCTCCTGACATCATAAGGCCCTGGTAAGCTTTACAGACGAGGAATTCGTGTTGTCGGGGCCTGCCAATGTTTTACTTGTCTATAAGTGTTCTGAGGGTCCCGTGTCACTGCAACATGGCTGCACATTGTTGATTACATGATGGAACCATTAAAGTAAACCAATACCGATGGCCTATGTTTCAGAATATTATTAAAAAGGCAGTCACAAATTTGAAATACTTAAAATGTTGTCTAATGCACACTGGACCATTAAATCCACTACTTACCAACTTGCTGACTGGCATAAAGCTGTATTGTGGATTTGCTGGAGTTGGTTCGTTTTCTATGTTCAGATCTATATCATAAAGATCGAATTGGAATTGCATTTAAAGTATTTTCTCTAGAACTGCACATATTTTTATTAGGCAGCTGGTATTCTCTATCAAAAGGTAACTCGCATACTCATTTGTCCTATCTGCAGGTTAGGACTATCATTCTCTTCTCTGGGACATTCTAAACTTATATGACCATCCCAATAAGTCATTGAATATCACAATTTATGTGCAATGGTTCAATTTTATCATTCATCATTATTTATGTCATATGCAGACAGTATATTTAATATTTTATTGTTTTAAAAACGTGACTCTGGTCTGTAAGCTATAAAGTGTACAAAGAAATCTATTGTATTGGAGGTCTTGGAGCTCTGCTTACGACAAGGACTAACGTAATTGTAAAGCAAAGAAGAATTTAAAACTGTGTAGTCCATTATGATTCTTCACGACAAAACATATTCTAGTTTCAGAGATTTCAAATTCTCCATAACTTATTGTGAAAAGAGTGGCTTTTCACAATATGACTCGCTAGGAATAATAAATTATAAATGTTTGTTATTGCCATGTTAAATAAGGCTCTATAATTGATAAGGATTAATTGGAGAAAGAGAATGTGGCTATGTAATTTAATTCATGACAAAACCCAAGGGAAACATCGTAAGGTCACAAGGTAATAAGGTCACATCCTAGAATCAAAAATTCGAATATGTGTGACCTCGCACTGGAGCCGCGTGGTGAATTACACGCTATTCCCTCTCAAAGAGAGGAGTGTGTGTGTTAGCAGTAGTGATAACGAAGAAGTAACATTAACGTCATAATAACACAAAAATCTGCTGTCTTTATCTTGCTCAAAGTAAGCAACAGGTGCGTTTAAATGGAAATTAACCACGTTTTCGATGAATTAAGGACAAAAAGTAGTGATATTCTCGAATCTTTTAGTATTTGGTAACCACCTGCAGCAACTGCATTGTTCCCACAGTATTGTAACTGCAGAATAATCGCCCAGAATATCGTCGCAGCTTGCACGAGCTTGCTGTTTATTATTTATATCATTCTATTACGGCAAATATGGGATTTGATGGCTTGGTCACTCATCAGACTTCCAGTATGTCTCTCTGCGGTATGCAGCTATTCTAGTAGATATTCCGGCGATACCCCCAACGGACGGAGCAGCTCGCGAACGCACGTACTCAACCAAAAACGTTTATACCTACTTACATACATATTACATTCACGTATTAGGTATATTGCATGTCAGTCGTTATTATAATGTTTTCAAACAATAAATTATTTAAATTACAATTTGAAAAACAAACACTGTCACTAAAATAAGAAATGCCGTATCGTCCTTACAATGATGATTGCACGGTGCACCACGTCTTGTTTGGGGTTCCGTCTCAAAGGCTAAAAGAGTTTTGTAATAGGGTCCCGTTTTTATCCTTTGGGTATGGAACCCTAATAAAAGGATCTTAAACGTGTTATAATAAATCCTTTAACAACCTATCTTTGATGTTCCTCCAATAATCTTGCAGAAACATTGCACAGAAGTAGGTGCTTTAAATTGTCTGTTGGCCTAACGTTGATCAGCTTATTTAAAAAAAAAACTAAGTAGATTATATTGAATTCTGTTTAAAGCTAATCATAGCTACATTTTACTTAAATGCATTAAAGAAAGCCCTTTTTTTCTGGATGGGAAATCATCAAATGAACTCGTCTGCTCTGGGCGGAGCGGAAGGGCGTGTCAGACTTTTATTGACCACCCGTGATGTCCACCCGTGTTTCTTCACTTGCCTTGTCAGGGCCACGGTTTCTTTTCTAAACAACCCATAATCCTGACCCTGGAGGCATCGGTCTTTGTGGACCCCGTCACGATGTGCTGACATATTTTTGTGGCGTGCGTGAAACACAACGCGGCCTGGTGCTTACCGGGCGGCGAGCTATACATGAAAGCCCTTACAGGTGATTGTTTCAGATATTCTTTTCTACCCTCGTATCGTAATACGTGTAAAAAAAACATGGAACTGTCATATTAAAATGCCATGGTAAAATAAAGGGTGTATCTGACATCGACGCACAAACGAGTACCATAGAACCAGTACATGATTCTGAACCCCCCCAATGGTGGAATTTTGTGTCGGCTTTTTCCAGATTAAAAAACAATAATATGCAATTTTTTTCACTTTAGACCGTTCATAATTGCTATATTATACTTTTATAACCCAATAAGATTTTAAAGTAAAAATTAATTAAGTAATTCGTTAATTACACCAAAAAGCGCAATGTGAACAATGCTAGAAAAACTATCCTATCAGCTGACTTAATAGAGTTCGCATCAGGGGTCAACGTCATAGCTACAAACACGCACGGCGGCACGCTTACAACGTTCAAAGGCCAGGCCGACACTTATTTTTAAACACTGTTGTTTCTGTAACCGCTCATTAACGACATTTTTTTTTTTTTTTTTTTATTAAAATATAAACCAGCGCTTGACCGCAATCCCGCCTGATGGTAAGCAGTGACATAAATTAAGTACTATCATAATTTTTTTTGGTGGCATATGGTGTAGCCTTTTCGCGAAGTTTGCGTTACGATGTCAGATACACCCTGCATCATCCAACTCGCAAAGTGATTTCAGGGCTATCTCTCCATATTCGGCATTTTTGATATCGATGTCGGTAGCTACGAAGTTCTGATGACAATCGCTCCGTGTAAAAAACTGGCTCGATTGCCGACTCCAAAATAATCAGGAAAAAACTACGATGATATAACAGATAATTTGGTGCAAGGGTCATTGACATTCCACCCTACCGTTCGTCGAATCCAACCAGGGTTCGCTCCTTTAAAAGAACTGGTCGTGTGATTATTAGCAGGCACTGGACCGGTTCTTCCATCCATCATGTTATGGCAAGCTACTGCTTTTATAAGTGGTCAATGTCTGCCCTGTGTAACCTTAGGGGATACCATGTATGCGATGTGATTTTTATTTATGTTCATGATATTTTTAGGACTCTCAGAAAAAATAAATTATTTGTATATGATGTTTTACCGGTCGTCGAATTTGTTGTATGAAAACGATTTTATTCATCCCTGTAAGTCACGTCTCTAGAAATCGTAGGTTTAAGGCCATAGCGTGAGAATTCAGATAACTTCGGGGTAGGGATCCATTTACCTGCCTTTTGAAACATCTTCACAGAAATAATAAAGGTTTTTGGCCGGAGGCATTACGGCTCCACCACCTAACCGTACGAAATTGTATCTCACTTATGACGTCACCGCAAGAAATGAAGGGGTGGCCTTTTGTAGCCAGGAACCACGTAGTGCCTGGGCACTACAAGCATTGACACTGGTGTCATCGACACGAACGCTTTATTTCTCTCTTTCATTGTAATGACAACTGGAATTCGCTTTGTCAATACACGTCTGTAGGTGTTTTGATTGAGTCATTAAAAATATTGAATTGATAATATTTGAATGTGAATCATATTGAATTATTACGAGGCGTTATATTGTTGTTTGGATAACACTCCCGTATAAATGTATGGTAGAGGTGGATTGATATTAGTAGAAAATAGCTATGGCAAATGACACGTCTTTTTAATATTATCTTGTCATATATTACTTAAGGCATAAGGAGTTACTTGAATCAGACAATCTGTGCCGAAGTAATATAAAATAGGTATTTGTAATTTATCAAAATAGATAATATGAGTTTGTAAACATCCATTGTTAAACATGGCTTCGTCCGTATCCTCGCTCAACTGGAAATAATTGGAATATCAGTCGTATAAATATGACTAATATTCTTTATTTAGGTAACTACTGGGTTTAAATATACTTTTCACACGTTGTCATATTTTAAGAATTAGATGATGGTGGCGTTTCCCGTATGACTACTTTGGGAAAAAGTCTGAAATAAACTTCGAAGTTACATCTATTTTAAAGTCGAGACAGAATCTTTGTCAGATCATGTAGAGATCGTGTAGATTGGTGTCTTAAATGTTCTTTGGAGAAAAGAACCACACAGATTGAGTGGCTCCGTCTAGTCATTAAACGCATTTTGTTGTTAGTCAACTCTAAACGTGCTCAACGAGACTGCGATCAATACTAGGGAAAATATGTTTGGGAAGGCCGCATAAATGATTCTAACTGCCATTGCAGACTATAAACAAAAATAAATTAGAAAAAATGTCTCATTAATATGGGTGCTAAAGCTATATACTCTTTCTTAAAACTTTCTTTTTCTCAAAACCAAGTTTTGTCTCTTTGTCTCTAAAACACAGATAAAAATCTAATTTTACACATACATGAGGAATTTATGCTACCTTTTCAAAAACCAATACCCTTTTGCGATCTTTGAACGAGAAATTCATGCATTCCCCCGTCGAAGGGTCCTCGATCATCATTATAGGCTTTCAAATACTTAGGCTGTCATTATAGCATTAAAAATAATATTCCTTATCGGTTTACTGAAGATAAATTATGGAAACAAGCGGGGTAAACACACCTGCGGGGTTGCACCTGGCCTGACTTTAATATCGCCATTGATCCATGGGGGTTTAGTGGAAGCAATCGAAAGTGCCTGAGCCGTTTTATAGTTTTTTGTTTTATTTAAGCCGGTGGTATTTTTTTATCACAAAGAGGTCGACTCGGAAATGTTTAGTTTTGATGGAAATTGTAGGTTTTTTATCAGCACTTTAATAATTATCACAGCAATCTTAAGTGGCAGAAACTTATGCCGTTTTGAGGCTAAAGAAATGACCAGTGAGGCATTACTGGCGATTTAATTTTATTTTACATATTATACAACTGATAAGTTTTAATACTTAAACCAAAATGATATGTAACTTGTTACCAAATAAACAAATTACAGAGTTCAGATTTACACACAAAATACAATCCTCGTTATTAAGTCCTTAAATCGCTGAAATTGTCGTTTATATTTTGTTTATTTTATCTTTGGAACTGTAATTTAACGTATTCGTAATTAAAATGAATAATCCAAATTGTTTTATTTCCTTTAACTTAAATGTTTTTGCCAGCACAACTACTGTTAGTACTACTTAGTTGCCTACTGTGCTGTCTTAACTGTCAAGTCGAATTTTCTTTATTTGTATTACCTTAAATAAAGTGTTGAAGTATTTCCAAACTTTTTGTTTAAATATCATTGCATTCTTTCTTAGTATATTACGTCGCAAACAAACAAGATAAAGTAATTGAACGGACGCCTACTTAAATCGTTTCATATTTTTTTTTTTTTTTTTTTATACATTATAAACCAGCGCTTGACCGCAATCCCGCCTGATGGTAAGCAGTGACGCGATCGTTGATGGTAAAGCGCGCTAGTTTATTAAGAGCCTATTCACTCTAGCCTTGAAGACACTCAAATCGTAATGTGACGGAAACACCGACGCCGGCAAATTGTTCCAATCCCTCGATGTACGCGGTATAAAGGAGGAAGCAAAACGCTTCGTCCGGATCGCAGTGGTGTCAACAACGTAAGGGTGGAAACTCGCCGTACGACGGGTCGTCCGATGATGGAACGGAGATGGGGGAATTAAATCATGCAATTCCCTTGCACACTCACCAGAATGCATCCTATAGAAGACCGAAAGGCTGGCTACTCTACGCCTGTGCTCCAGGCTTTGGAGACCGTTTCGAGTTAAGTCTGGGTCGCCAATCAGCCTCTTCGCACGCCTCTCCACCGAATCCAAAGCGTCAAGGTGACATTTCGCAGCACCAGCCCAAATGTGGCTGCAGTACTCCACACACGAGCGGACCTGTGCTTTGTATAAGATTAGAAGCTGCCCTGGTGTGAAGTACCGCCGGACTTTCGCGATGACGCCTAGTTTTCTGGCAGCCACCCTGGCCTTGGACTCAATGAACCGCCCAAAGTTAAGGCTCGAGGAAATCTCAACTCCCAAAAGCTGAAGGCGGTCGGTACACTCCAAGGATACATTCTGAAAAGTAGGAGCCAAGGTAAACGGGCTCCTTTTGGCGGTGAAAAGACACGCCTGTGTTTTGGCGGCATTGAATGCTACAAGATTGGCATTGCCCCATTCGGAGACTGCCTGCAGTGCAGCACACACACGCTCTACCATGGCCTCTCTTTCGGACCGGATAGTTTCCTTACTAGCCCGAGCTTCCGGCAGGTATCTTTCCACAACTGTGCTGTCATCTGCATACCCATAGATACCGGGCATCAGCAGATCGTTAATATGCAGCAGGAACAGAGTTGCAGAGAGAACAGACCCCTGAGGAACACCGGCATTGGTCGACATGGGCTCAGATGAACATCCGTCGACAACAACTCGGAGGGACCGTTCAGTCAGGAAGTCTTTTACCCAGCCAGTCAGGCCAGCGGAAATGCCGTACGCTGGAAGCTTACTCAAAAGGCCAGCGTGCCATACCCGGTCGAAGGCCTTCGAGACATCAAGGGAGACAGCAATCGCTTCCCCATTTTTCTCGAGGGCCTCGCCCCACAAGTGAGTGGCATACACTAGTAGGTCCCCAGTTGACCGATTGCGTCGAAAACCATACTGTCGGTCACTGAGGAGATCGTTACCTTCCAGGTATGCCAAGAGGCGCGAGTTCAATACACGCTCCATAATCTTGCAGAGTATGGAGGTTATTGAAATCGGCCGATAGTTGGTAGGATCGGCACGACTACCCTTTTTGGGCACGGGCTGCACGTTGGCAAGCTTCCAGGACTTGGGCACTATACCAGTCCTAAATGAGAGGCGATACAGGCGCGTCAATACAGGAGACAACTCAGGCGCACAAGCCTTAAGAACAATCGCTGGTATACCATCCGGACCACTAGCCTTATTCACGTCCAGACGACACAATACTCTCAGAACCTCCTTGTTTCTAATGCGAACCTCCGGCATTGAAGTTCCGCAATGAGGTAAATTAGGTGGAGTAGCATTGTCAGTGTCAAGACGCGAACTATGGGCAAAGAGAGATGCAAAGAGACCTGCTTTCTCTCTCGCCGTATGGGCCAGTGCTCCATCAGGCCTAACCAGCGGAGGCAGTGTGGGCCGACAGAAGTTCGCCTCGACTGATTTGGCTAGGGACCAGAAAGATCTGCTACCGGAAGGGTGCGCAGAGAGCTTGTTACCAATGTTAGTAATGCGGTCGAAGCGAGCCTTCTTAAGCGCCTTTTTGTAGGACTTGGCAGCACGGTTAAAGGCTCTCTTCTTTGAGCTTAGATCCAGAGCTCTGCGGTCACGAGCGTCAACCCAGGCGAGGAATGCCGTGTGCTTACGCTGTTCAGCTTGAACACAGTCGGCGTTAAACCATGGGCGAGCCGAGCCACCGACGGGCACGTCACTGAAGGGGATAAAATACTCCATGGCTTGACGCACCACGTCGGTTATAGCGTCCGCACAGCTCGATGGATTGCTAGAAGAGAAGCAGACCTGCTGCCAAGGATAAGACGCAAAGAAGTGGCGCATCTCATCCCAATCTGCTGACTTGTAACGCCATATTCGCCGCTCACCACGCGAGTCGCAATCAGGTGGGGAGAAGGACGTCACAGACTTCACCAGACAGTGGTCTGAAGTTCCTAACGGTGAGGAAACTGTAACAACACATCTGTCCGGATCAGTGGTCAGCAGAAGGTCCAGACAATTGGCGGTATGACCAGCCACATCAGGCACCCTAGTCGCTTCTTCCACCAGCTGGGAAAGGCCCATTGATAGCGCAAAGTTTCGCGCTTCTCTCCCAGCGTGGTCGGTCCTCTGGTATGGGAAAAGCCAGTCTTGGTGGCAGGCATTAAAGTCCCCCAGAGCGACGAACTGTGCGAAATATATCATATCCGATTTTTTTTATGATAAAGTTAGTTGCACATTCTTATTTGCAAGGAGTATGAGGAAGCTAGTGGGCTGTAAAGACAGGCGAGCTGGGCTGAGGCTGCGTCTTATGTCTTTTACGTGTTTCAAGCGCCTAACATAACCCCGGTTATAACTGTAGGCACTTTTTCTTCTTAGCATTGGCTATCAGAAAGAAAAACTAAATAACGGTGCAGCGCGTTTCAGATAACACGAAACTAACTAAACCAAACACAATCTTAACCGTCTATGTATATTAGGTATATAAGTACGGTAATATTGAAATTTCGTTAGCGCCTGGAACAATCGATCGCATCATTAATCGAGAAAACAACAAGCTTAATTCAAAAACATTAGCCCTAGGGTCCGTCTGGATTGATTGGTTTACTTAATTTTTCCGGGAAAACGTATAATTAATTGTTAACAAATATATACATGATCGACAATCAAAATACATAAAGGACTTAAAACAGTACATTAATTTAACGAGAATGCTAGTCCCCTCCCATTCAACATTTAATTTAATCAAGCACTCAAACATTACTAGCATTCAGAGTTTAATTTTATTGGTATTTTATTGAAAAATGATTTAAATTTGCTCCCCTTCAACATTTTTTATCGTATTTTCTCGTATCTAGCACGGCTTACGTCCCCGCATATTTTATATTGGAGCAGTCTATCACGATCGATCAAACTTGTTGAAAATGTCGCATTTGGCTTGTCAGGCCACCGTGGGTTCATATATTCTCCATATTTTACAGGTAATTCAAGTACTTACCTGCTTACTTTATTGACTAACTGTGCCTTAAATCTAAACTATAAGTCTCTATATGTAGAGTTTATTACTTATTTTCTATACTGGAAAAACATATGAACTTTCCTAGTAAGTCTACCTTCTACGATATTCCTTTATTCTGTTTCAAGGCGTAGGTTTATAAAACTTCTGTCAATCATGTATGAGTATGTGGGTGGATTGAGGAATCTTCAAACTAAAAGATGTCTTCAGAGTAGAAGTAATATATATTCATATTGTCATTATGAAAATACACGAGGCTTAATACTTTTGAAAGGTCTCGGACTTTGTGTAAGAGCCTCTCATTTAATTTTTTTTGCTCCATTTACTTTGATATGTTATTATATTAAGAATTTACTTTAAAGGGTATTTTAAGAATATTGTCTGTAGATTGGGTCTATGTCTTAGTCAACTAAAATAAAAATAGTTCCAAGCCTCGGATTTGATTCCGTAAATCTTATTTCACCTGACTATGTGGTTTGTCAGCGACAATGGTGCACATTTGCCCAGAAGTAAGAAGCAGTCATAAACCGCATCTTTGTTTACCGCCAGGTGGGAAAGTGGTCAACCATGAAAGGAGATGTTTCATTTTGGGCCACCACTATGTACGCTAGTATAGATAAAAAGAAAAAAAAAAAAAGATTTTCATAAAAATCTGCCGACAAACGGATAGTGGAAGATTAATAATAGAGGTCAGTAGTCACTCATTGGTTAGGGAACAAGTGATAGAACAGAAAAAGTATTCCAATCGTTGCGACTTAAAAAATTACAAACGAATAGGATGCTTTGGATTACCCAGGTTGAAGCTACCGGGAAAGAGATCCACTCCTTGATTATTATTATCCTTGGTTAGCAAAATCTTTCTGGGTAGGCATCAACGTATCTGCCATTACGTCGTGTATCGCAGCATCAGCGATCTAATACATCTACTTGTACTGATATCGGGTGTATTACAGAGAATGGGCCGATACATCAACCGCCCGACACTGACGGATTAGCGGGCACGAAATCTTTCGTGTGGTTGGGCTGTTAGAACCGCGAGTGGTATAATTGACGATGAAAATATGGTTTTCATACGTTGTTCTTTACTTACTTGACGATAGAAGATCAAGGAGGAGACACATACATTTCCTCTACCATTTTACTACTTTATTCGATCAGAATACATTTCTGTAAGAATTAGATATTTATCAAGATGTTCTAAAATGATTTTAAAATGTTCTATTCCGCAGTCGATATCAAACGTTAGCTTTGTTAGCTTTTTGGTGCTTCTAACGTGGGTTTTTTTGTCGCATGAGCATATAGCCGCATCCAGACCGTCGTTCTAAAGAGCGAAAGTGACGCATAATTCCAAGAGCCAACCTTCATAGCCCAACGGGCACAGCATAAGTATCTAAGTAACCAGTTTGAAACGCAATTCATTGAGAGTGTGTTGACCGCCATTCATGCGCTTACTAGCATGATTTATGAATTAATTCTATTATATGCGATAGCGAGGGCCGGGCATTGCAAAATGAGAGGTTATGGGTCAACTTATACGAAGATAAGGGGAGTTATGTACTGTACTGTTCAGTTACGTTTTACGCGGCGACCTTTGGATTGAGACCCACAGGTATGGAGACGACGTCGTATGAAGCAGGATTGTTCTCAAATCCTGATGTGCCATATTTACTGTCGGGTACGATTTCGACAAAAACGACGCGGTGTTATAAGTTTGACGTGTCTGTGTTTGTGTGTAAATGTGTATGTATCTGTCAGTGGCATCGTAGCTCCCAAACGGATGATCCGATATTAAAGCGTTTTTTTTTGTTTGAAAGGTGTATCAGTCGAGTGTCCGTAGCTATGTTTGGTGAAAATCGGTTCAGGTCTTCAAGGTCATCAGGTCGTTTGTTAGGTTATTAAGTAAGTTTTGTGAATGTAATGTATGGCTATTGCAATAGCATGCTATTCAGTATTCCTTTGCTTCCAGTGTAGCTTGACAAAGTAGCTGCAACGGTCTCTTATTCTCTGCACTGATGAATAGTTCCCGTGATAATATTTTTCTAGCTATTATGCATTCCAAAGTGATAGCTACGGCAATAATAACAACCTTGAAAATGATAATATTTTGCAACATTTGTTCAATATTATACATTTTTCCTATTCATATATCCATTTTGTTGTAAAGAACACTTCAAGTCTTGTGAATGTTTCCAGGAATCCACCCACATACCCTTCAATAATCAGTGGATATCATTATATCCACTGATTATTGATTATTGACTATATCATTTTATATAGTTAAAGTGCCTAGTTGTAAAACATTATAATACTTACTTAATGGATAACCTCATGATGTGTAGAGTACACAATAACTTCTAATTATATCGGTACTCTTTACGTTCAAGTATTTACTAGTTATTCTTTCCACACGCTATTCTAAATATTAATGGTAATAACTTCAATAGGATTCGGTGACTGTGGATACGATTCCAACATAAGACGCGAGGAAAAAGGAGGAGCAAAAACAACTCATTTTTTGTGCAATTTTGTTTGTGCAGAATTTTCTGTCTTTCTTTTTTTGTCATAAATCTCCAGCTATACAGGCAAATCGGCGCACAATCTGTTACCTTTAGATCTAGAGATCTCAGCACATTCTGGAGCCCTAATCTAGAAATTTATGATAGGTAATGCAAAAACATTGCCTACGAAAATATATTATCTACGTGCTGTTTTCAGAATCATCCATTGAATCCATGGTGACACTAGGTTAGTCGTAATATAAAACTTACAAAATCTAGTTTCAATCTAATATCAAAAAAATTACAGGTATATTTGGCAGATTGAGATGAAATTAGACACTGAAAGTTTAAAATTACGGGAACTGTTTCTCTGATTATAAGTCGATGTCCCTGTCACCCTGCATTTATTGAGCAGCCTGCCCAGTCTGTATAGATACTTCATCCAGTTTTTTTTATAAAAATGCTAGTGGATTGCATACTTTTACTTATAAATACTTTCCATGCACTTATTCAAAGAATGCCTAGCTTAGAGTGACGTCATTAGCATTGACAATCATAGTGCAGCATATTTTGCCTCGTTAAAATGTGTGTATACACCAACAATACTCTAGGGGTTATAGGACAGTAGGTTTCTATTGACATACAACACCATTAAATGTTGTATGTTGTATAAATAGACAGTTTAATTTATTTTGTGTTCTGGTATTGCCGTAAGTGCTTATTACCTGAACTGTGTACCTATTTTACCAACTTATTTTATTTTACAAAGTGAACAATAACTAATTTCAAAAGTCACCGACTTTCGAAATAAGCATTTTTTTTCACCCTTATTACTTGTGATATCCAGCTGCATCCGTTTTATACGTAATTTTCCTTGAAAAACCAAACTAATGAGTCGGTGTTAATAAAATATTTAGATCAAACTGAAAGTATATCCTTTCACATAAAAAGAATCTTAAAGCAAATTTAAGACTTGCGATTTTCTTTGGGATGCCACTGTCAGAACTGGACCAAAGTGAAACGAAAACAAAAGGTAAGCACCAATTTACAAATAAAAAAAAGTAATTATCAAAATCCGTTCGACCAGTCGAAAGTTCTACAACAAACATAAAAAAAATCTGTAATTGAGAACCTCCTCCTTTTTTAAGTGGGTTAAAAATTAAAGATATTTCCTTATTAAGTAAATGACTAGGTACCTACTGTTTCTTTACTTAGGACGAAATTTTCCAATGAAACTGAACGCCGCCGCGCCGTTCAAACATTCTGATCGTGTTCAGTTCGCGTTCGCGTTAAAACTTTTCAGCTTTTCCCATTCTACGATCGGAGCTCAACTGTTTAATGCATGGTTTTTGTGCTTGTTCCATTAAAAATATGAGAAAATCTTATCGTACTGTCGGGGATACTTTAAAATATTTTAATACTCTGGTAAAATTTTGATTGTTTTTGAGAGTATCGGAAAGCACTTTTCATGACTTCTTTTGTCTCATTTTGGTAGAATATCTTGTCTTCATTCTTGTGACAGACTTGACATAGCGAACTTCAAGGAGTCTAATTTCACAAAACTCGTCAACACAGTTAAAAATAAGTTACGAATTATCGTTGTGTGTTATTGTATTATAATTGTTCCCTTGGGTACTTTAAGCTTACCCCCCTCTGAGCGGAGCGGAAGGGCGCGTCAGACTTTTACTGACTAAAACCCAACTGTGTTTCTTCACGTGCCTGTGCGCCAGGGCCACGGTTTCTTTTTTAACCAAGTCGCAACCCTGACCCAGGAGACATCGGTCTTTGTGGACCCCGTCACGATGTGCTGACGTCTCTTTGAGGCGCGCATGAAACACAACGCGCCGTCGACTCTGTCCTAGTTCTTACCCGGCGGCGAGCTGCCCATCGCCCGCCAATCCCGCGCCTACGGTGGCTGAGAGTCCGATGTTGTCTCCCGACGAAGCTGTCTCCTGTGGCGGCTTGAGGCGTGAGTGCGCTGGGATTCCTGTACCCTCACGCGCTCCGCCTCTTGCCAGCACCACTGCTTCGTAGGAGGTGACAACCTGCCATGCACTTTCGCTCCGGACCATGGCCTGGACCAAGGAAGGACGCGAGAGATCGCCGCCGATTGCCGCCACGAGAACACGGCGGTGCTCTAAGCCCGGGTGGACCTCCACCGTGTCCTCAGGGCGATCCACACAGTGGTGACACCCTGGCATTTCCTCCCGCCTTATACGGAACAGGAACCTCCCGAAACAGCCGTGTCCGGTGAGAACCTGTGTTAGGAGGAAGATGAGTGCATTTTAAGCTTACCTAAGTTTATGCCTAAACGGAACGGAAGTTCCAACTATTTATTAATAATGTTGACGCGATATTTTAATGAAAAGACACGCAACCCAATTTCGACGTAATACGTTTCCTGTGTAATTTTGATGGGTACCTTATCATACCAATATTGTTACAAATATCGCCGGTATCTTATCAGAAAGCGGGGCATCTGTCGGAGTCGTGCTCGTGCGCCATCACACATCACGACTTGTGATCTACATTGTACGAGGCACGCACGGATTTTGTGCAATATACCTGAAAACACGCGTGCTTTTGTAACTTTGTCCTTCTAAAACAAAAACGGCTTTAAATAAAGCTTCCGATCATCTGGATTTGCTTGTCTTGCCACAGTAATATTGCATTTAAACATACTGTTAATCACAATCTGAATAGTTTTTATGGATGTCGCTAATCTATTCCTACATATGTTCGAAACCTTTGCTTGCTCAAGAACGTAAATAAAGCAATGGATGCTGTTGAGCAGTCATAACATAAACTTTTCCTTTACTATACATAAGTGGTATTAACAATCAATGATGAGAGATGCGTTTTAAACGACCTCAAAAAAAGGAGGACGTTCTCAATTCGACTGTATTTTTTTAATGTTTTTTCCCTCAGAACTTTTGACTGGTTCAACGGATTTTGACGATTCTTTTTTTTATGTAAAAGGCTATATACATACTTTCAGCTTGGTCCTATAGATCAAATTCCATAGATGATAATATTATCGAAATCGGTTCAGTATAGTTCGGTTTTAAATCAAGTAAAAACGAAATTTTCTCGTTTATTTTTCACAATTAATCATCTGTCTAGCCTTTTCCCGACTAAGTAAGTTGGAATCAGCGTCCAGTATCATCGGATGGAGCTGCATATCAGTAGATACTGTTCATAACTAAAAATGTAAAATAAAATCTTTTTTTACAAAAATAAAAATAAGCTGATTTCCAGTAAAATATTACAAAGCAAAAAATAACTAACTTCAGACGTCTGTAACAAAAATCGTAAATACAAATACCGACTTCCAAAATTAGTACACGTACGTGAGTGTCTTGCAAGTATGCGGCAAAAGTGGAACATTAACACCCGCATTTTTGGATCAATGCCGTTACTTAAAAAAATAATTTTAACTGATATTAATTTCAACGTGATAACTTTTAAGTTCGATGAAAAATCTTCTTGACAGACGGACGGACAATCAACGAATTGTCTTCAAGTTGACTCAATGCGCGCAAAATTGGCACATGATCTAACCATGTACGGTCGGCACATTATCTGTAAGGGAACCATCTGTGGCACTAGTAACAGTCGTGTGTACTCGAGTCCATACATCACGACTTGCGACATTATTGTCATTAGACTTTAAACATGCACGCTCTGAATGAGATCAGAGGTTTGAATAAGGAGCGGCTGTTGGGCGAAGTGTAAGAAACGAATAGCTTGGTATAATTTAAAAAAAGGAGTGTGTGCGGATTGGGAGGTGGCTTCCATCTAGAGGGTATCAATGCAGCGTTAGACTCGAAGATCGCTTGTAAAAGACCATCTGATTAATTTTATAAGGTTTTATTTAGGCCCGAGCACAATACGCACTAAATATTAAGGTTTGATAAATTGAATAGCACCCGTCACTCGTTTGAATACATATTTACCTTATGAAACGTTGGTGTATGTTCATAAGATAAAAGAAAAACTTCCCAAAGTAATCGTAATTATCAACATAAATATCAATAGTCCAGCCTGTTTGTGGTCACGGCCTTACCCACTACTTGCCCCCCTCTATCTCTTAGCTCCAGACACACTTGCTGATAACATGTCATGTTATACTTGACTTCGTAGTTTCATATAATCTTTGCCGTCTTAACGCGTACTTGCATAATTAAGTACTGCACATTACACAGAATTTGACAATATTAGGAGGAGGCTTGCCCTTGAAATTATTCTTATTTTTGTTTTCATTGCAAAAGATGCACTATGTGACATAATATCAAAAAGGGCTCCTTTTTTCCAATAAAATCAACGATAAACGCGGTTAGTAAACTGATAAGGGATCCTGGTCTGATCTTATCTCAGAACATACAGAAGTTCTGAGATAAGTCATAGAATTTATAATACCTGCTAACAAGGCGTTCCATAAGAGTTTTCGTTTCGTTTCGTGTTTGTAGAAGAAAACCAAAAATAAAAGAAATAAACTTACTATACCAAAAATAAAAAAAGAGTTACTAGGGGTAAGAGAAACACGTGGTTAATTATAGACTTGCATACTTATATCCAGGCGCGTGCGCTCCTTACAAGCAGAAAAGCTCTGCATACCCTAATAGTCTTCTAAAATTATAATATACTGTAAAATAATTTATATACTACAAAGTTAAAACTAAAAGACTTTGTTAATCAGTTATTGATAACACTGCCATCTATTGGGCCTAGTGGCTAGTGCTAACGAGACACATTAGTTGCCTTAGGCGCGACACCCACGCCTCTTACGGCGTAAGCATAAACAAAATGTGCCTCTTCCGTATCTGTCTGTGTATAAAATTATTTGCTTGTGTGCCTAAACTGTTGTGTACGTGTGCGTGAAATTTCTTTGGGTTTAAAGCCCATGATAAGCACAGCTTCTAATAA
The DNA here is from genome assembly GCA_037179545.1 of Sesamia inferens. NCBI lineage: Eukaryota > Metazoa > Arthropoda > Insecta > Lepidoptera > Noctuidae > Sesamia > Sesamia inferens. Next base: position 24,216,082 of record CM073945.1, on the reverse strand, counting down.
TGCGACGAATTTAAGAAGTTCAGAAAGAGTATTTGAGTAGTTCAACAACAAACAGCATGATTGTTGTTCGTTCAAATACCTTTTTATTTTAGCAGCTTATGTTGTTTCATTATTGGTGTTTTTGGGTTAAATATGTATTGATTGTTTTAAGCGGAATTGAATATTCATTTATTTTAGAGTTTTTGGTTTAACACAAAAGAAAGGTTGTCTTTATAAAAAGTATTATGATAATTATATGTGGTTAGCAGGTTGTGTAGTGTGTACAAATAAATTGTTTTGTTTCTCGTATAGGTATATTATTTTAAAACACGGCTTTGACAGTTCGACGTTATAAAAACTTAAAAGACCTTAAGTTTTTCAACCTACTTGCTTTTGAATTTCAATACTATACTTTATGTTGTAATAATTTTCCTGAAGTTTACAAATTAGCAAAATTTAATAGTTATGATTCCAATGAGTAGTGCATTACGCATATTTATGAAAAGCCAAAGCAGACTCATAGATTTGTCTATCTGTCCATTTTAAAAGAACTTTTAGCGATTTCAAAACGATCTTATATATATTTGATTTTTACAGAGTTATTTAAAAATAGATAGGCGCGTTGATTTAATTTATAGATAGTGAAATATTTTTTTTTAGTTTTTTGAGAAATAAATTATTACTTATTTACAGTTGAGTTAGTAATACCATTTCATTGTATTTTGACAGCCTACATGGCGTAGCGGTAGCGAACGCGGCCGCTGCGTAAGGAGGCGCGGGTTCGATCCTCGCGTATTATTCGAAGTATTTGTATGCATGAATATGAATATTTGCACTGGTCTGGTCGTATCTCGGAAAGCACGTTAAGCCGTTGGTTTCGGTTGCTATGCGAACATCTAGTGGCAGTCGTTACGGGTTGTTGGAGCCCACAAAAGTCCAACAATTGGTCTAACTTCAATGCTTCGATATTGCCTTCGCGTTGTGGAGGTCAGACGGCAGTCGCTTCACGGAAATTGTCGAAATTTCGCCAAAATCAGCAATTAGACTGGAAAAGCGGACCCCAGATTCCAAAGCTTTGGATGCGACTGGTATTAACCCTGAGATGATGATGATTTCATTGTATTCATTTGGGCAAATAAAAAATACCTAATACCCCACGTATATCATTTATTTGACTTGTTCTTATCATCAATCACATACTTAGATGTTCATTGTAGCCACGCACAAACATCAATTCAATGTTGACATGCGAAAAAGTAGGTACGCGACTATGTTAAATTGAAACTACGTCTAAGTTACGTTTTTTAAGTTTTACCATATATAAGCACAGAGATTTGGATAGTAGGTATATTTATGCATACCCCCAATAAAATCTTTGTGCACGCCCCTGCTTATATCCTGTAATTAACTCGCCCTATGATAGTGGTTTGTGGTGACAAACCGCAGATTTATATAGCTTCTATCGACTAATTCATGTTGGTATAGAATTGTGGTCACACTTCTCCTATTGGTTTCAGGCACAACAAGGATAGTTGAGCATGAATTTTGTAGTATCTCTTGCAATATCTTAAACTAGCACTTGCTCGCGAATTGACTCACATCCTTATGCAAAATTACATATCAGAGCATAAAGTAAGAGCTGGTTTTTGAATTTACAGATAACTTTTATTCGTGTATTAAAATTACCGTCTGTCAGATTTTGCATCGAGGAATGGCCAAAATTTTTAAATTATTCCTGGGATAAAATTATCTGGCGTTGGAAAAATCAGGCCACCAACAAAATAAAAATAATACTTAACGGTTAAAATAAATTATTGACAGATTTAACAGCGGGATTCCTATTTAGGAATTGAACATGTACTACTTAGCACAAGATTGAAATTCATTAGTTCAGGATATATCCTACGCGTGAATTCTGGACATCCTCTACTTATGTGCCAATGTATGTATACCTAAATTCGTATTTTCGCTTATACCTGATTAAGTAACAAACACAACCTTGAAAGTAAGGATTAGTGGAATAGGACAAGTTAATTTCACGAATACTTGTGCAAAATATGTGAGACATTGTCTTCTTACATTGCCTTAATCCGTTCTTGACATAAGTACAAGTGTGTTCAGAGATTTAAAGTATTGTTAATGGAGCTACATAATCAATCGTAAACTAACTTACAATTTATTACATAGCACCAATATTACATGTTTATTTATAAAAAAAAAATGTTTAATTACTTAAAAGTGTTTAATACACTTAAATAAACAATTTTTTTTTAAATAAGCTAATAAGTTTAAATAAGTTTAGAGTATAATATATTTATATCTATAATTAGTACTTACTCTAAGTTACACATGGCCAAAAAACCGTAGTTTTTCACGGTATGAAAAACGTGTGTGAACAAACTACCTTACTGTGTTCATGTGGAAAGGTTTGGATGAGAGTGCCGCTGACACACGCAAGTTTTCTTCATATTATAATGTGTCATATAAGTAGGCCGCGCATTGGATGGTAAGTGGTCAGTTGATAACTGACTATCTGCAATGCCATGGACATCGGAAGTGCGTTACCGATCCAGAGTTAGGGGTTGCTGACCGCGATCTCTGACTTTTTTTTTTTTTTTGAAAGGAAGTTAGTGTTCACTTAGAGAGCCGCCTTATTGATACCGTAAAGTCAACATACTGCCTAAAGATTTAAATCGCTAGATAAGCCCTCATCGTAGTCACGCAAAAATTTGTCCTTACTGAGTGAGCTCACACAATTTTGTATAGCGTTTCTATGACAAGTCAATGCGTCATTGTGTGCCATAGGTGTGAAACTGAAACAGAAATACGAGAATGTTTTGACGTGTATTTCACAATTTAAATCTTTACCACTGTCATCATTTTCACGACAGCCGTTACTGAGAACGTTACCTGCAGTTTCTTGAAAACTAGCTTAAACTGTGTCTTTCCATTATTCTTCACCTTTGTCTCCAAAATCCAGATTCCTTGATAACTTCCTGCTTAGTGGGCCGTTAGCTTGTTACTTATGGCATAATAAAAATATAATTTCGACGCCTACTTGAGGCGCTAATTGAATGGAACGTTTAGATCTAGGTAGGCGTTACGCGTCATGAAGGTGTGGCAAGAGTATACTGTTACTACCTACTTGGAAGTCGGTGAAACGCAACAGTAGATCACTGACGGCGTTTATACTCCAAGTCTTTACGACAAATGTGTTAAGCGATGTTTATAGTTCTCAGTTTTAGATTTACTAATCATTATAAAAGTTTTAGCTAGGTCCATGAAAATTTTAAATATATATTTCTCGACCCTAGAAGCATTAGGTCGTATCTATATATGCGCAAGCAGGGGCGTGCACAAAGATTTTATTGGGGGTATGCATAAATATACCTACTATCCAAATCTCTGTGCTTATATATGGTAAAACTTAAAAAACGTAACTTAGACGTAGTTTCAATTTAACATAGTCGCGTACTTTTTCGCATGTCAACATTGAATTGATGTTTGTGCGTGGCTACAATGAACATCTAAGTATGTGATTGATGATAAGAACAAGTCAAATAAATGATATACGTGGGGTATTAGGTATTTTTTATTTGCCCAAATGAATACAATGAAATCATCATCATCTCAGGGTTAATACCAGTCGCATCCAAAGCTTTGGAATCTGGGGTCCGCTTTTCCAGTCTAATTACTGATTTTGGCGAAATTTCGACAATTTCCGTGAAGCGACTGCCGTCTGACCTCCACAACGCGAAGGCAATATCGAAGCATTGAAGTTAGACCAATTGTTGGACTTTTGTGGGCTCCAACAACCCGTAACGACTGCCACTAGATGTTCGCATAGCAACCGAAACCAACGGCTTAACGTGCTTTCCGAGATACGACCAGACCAGTGCAAATATTCATATTCATGCATACAAATACTTCGAATAATACGCGAGGATCGAACCCGCGCCTCCTTACGCAGCGGCCGCGTTCGCTACCGCTACGCCATGTAGGCTGTCAAAATACAATGAAATGGTATTACTAACTCAACTGTAAATAAGTAATAATTTATTTCTCAAAAAACTAAAAAAAAAAAAGGCGTGTGGCACTCGGAGACTGCCGCGGTAAAGCTATTGCATAGCTTTTTTTTTTATCAACTATAACTTGCAATTATAATTATTTATTTATTTTATTTATACAGTAATTTTTCCTTTGTTTTTTTTTCTTTGATATCAATTCAAGTTTTCTTTCTGTTTTGTAATTTATTTATTTTTTACCAGCAACGTCATCAAAAGAGTGCGAAAAATGGTGACGATTAAGCGACTAAACTATATTCAATGTTTTCTGTTCGACTTTGATAAAGAGATAGAAAGAAGCTAAGCAATAGCTTAAAAATGACGTCATGTTCGTTATCACACCCATGTCAGGATGTCATGAAATATGATGTCGGCCATCTTGGATTTCAAAAATGAAATCATTTTCGTGATCAGCACCCTGAGTTTTGGCGGGAAAGTCAAGCTGAGTGTCACGCTCGTTTTTCATTGGACTTTTAAAATTATTTATAGTATTGTTTACTAAATAAAAGTGCGTTATGTAGTAAAAAGTGCATTTAGTAAATAGTTCATAAAGAACAGTGAAATATCGCTGCATAGTGGCCACATCATGACTTTGTCCCAAACCTCACTCGTAAGACGGGTCACGCGGCCGTCTTTTTCGACATGAATAATTCATAATTACGTGGCATTGGCTAAATGCAGAAACCGTGCGAAGCCAAAAAATAAAGAAATAAAGAAAAAAACCATGAAATCTATTATATTATCACTCGAGTCAGTAAGCATGTAAAACGAGAAAACTAACATAGAACGATCCGTGTGAGAACTAAACGATCACTATTACACAACAACACTGATACCTTTGAGAAAGCGGACTTCCTCTACAATAGGGCAATTCCTCCGTAAGGTCTGTCTATGCTATTACTTACAATCTCTGTCATTGTGTGCTGTTTCGGTGCAATCGCAAGACCGGCCGGGCACTGAGGGGCAGGCAAGACAGCTATAGTATCCTTATGACTCCACCAACTGGTATTTCGTTGACTCGGAAACGGCGCACAGGGAGCACCACGAAATATACTCAAAGACTCCGAGGTTCTTTTTCAATATACCCCACTGTTTTGTCGTGGTGGCCTAGTGGTTAAAACACCAGCCTCTCAAGTATGAGTGCGCGGGTTCGATTCCAGGTCAGGCAAGTACCAATGTAACTTTTCTAAAGTTATATGTACTTTCTAAGTATATCTTGGACACCAATGACTGAAGGCGAAGGAAAACATCTTGAGGAAACATGGGCTTTATAAGTCTGAAATCGCCAACCCGCATTGAGCAAGCGTTGTGATTACGCTCAATCCTTCTCTGTATGAGAGGAGATCTGTGCCCAGCAGTGGGACGATAAAAAGGTTGTTGATGATGAACGGCGTCGGTGTCGAATTATTTGTTATCAATTTAATATTTTCGAGCTGATCTTTAGTAACATAATCACTTCTGATTGCGTTAACATCTGACCGTAGAATTAATAAATCCTTCATCAACTTCTTTACGTACGTTCTACGTAGTCAAAGCAAACTGGTGGCAATTTGTGAAGGTCATATGCCACAAAAACTGGGATTGTTCGGGATCCGTGATTTTAAACACCGTAATCGTATATTTTAGGTCTTTCTGCTTTTTGTTCTTACGCCTCGATACATGTTTTTTTCTTGTCTTCGTAGAAACAAACAATAACTTTTTGCCTCATCAATGTCTTCCTCAGAAAAAGCCGACGAGCATATTTTTATTAAACTTTCGTTATTTCGTTTCGGAGATAACAATATTACAACTCGTACACTTAAATGTACTCGTATTAACATTGTTCACCGACATCTTTCTGTAATATTTTATTTGATAAAAACTTCAACTTCAACTCTTGATCTGGTCCCTGTGGATAGATACCACAATTTTGCCAATAACACGTGTAACAAATTATAGAAATTCTTTAAAAAATATTTCACAATAATGGCGGATATCGCCAATAACAGTTGAAAAAACGGCCGCGTGAGCACTTTTTACTCTATAAAATCACGCGCTTTTATTTAGTAAACAACACTATAAATAATTTAAAAGTCCAATGAAAAATTAGCGTGACATTCATCTTAGCTTTTCCGTTAAAAAAAAAGCTATTTTATAAAAACACTACTAAATTAATTTGAATAAAAGTACTTAATAATTAATTATATGAAAAGTTTTTAAGGTAGCCATGACAACGTCGATGACGTCTATGACATATCTCTATAGAAGACCTATTTCAGAGAGAAAATTAATCGCAAGTTTAGCACATCGCGACTATCAGTAACATGGCAAGTGTGTAGAACTGAGTTCGCGCCCTGCAATATGCATGCTCTTTTTGAAAATCTATAAATTGTTTTCAAAAGATGTAGTCGCACGCACACAAACATACCGTGCCGAAGACTGCCGAACTGAAACGATATGAGACGATGTACGGCCTTCAAGCCACACCTCCGTGCCCGTCGGAGTGGGGAGCGTGAGGTTTTTTCGTTACGGAATTTCTGGATTCGGTCCCCGCGCTCAAGGCCCGCGATAGAAGCTATGCAATAGCTTAAAATATTTCACTATCTATAAATTAAATCAACGCGCCTATCTATTTTGATGTGAAACATCTATAGGCGCACGTGAGACCGATTTCTGGCGTGGCGACGCGTCGCCACGCGCAATCGACTGTGCGTTTCTCTCTCACTCGATCCGGCGTTAAGCCATCTCTTTCGCTCCACTGAGCTCGGAATCGACTGTGCGTTTCTCTCTCACTCGATCCGGCGTTAAGCCATCTCTTTCGCTCCACTGAGCTCGGATACCTATAGTGTATACTCTGTTTATTACAGTACTCATAACCTGTGTTTTTCTGGTAAATAAATCATTTTTCTGTTCTGATAATAAAATGTCTGACCGTGATAATTTAGAGAGTGGAAGTGATCAGCCTCCTGCAAAGAAAGCAAAATCACACTATGACACATTATCAAGTCATCAGTAAGTTAATTTTATTTTTATAATTAAAGTATGCATTTATCTGTGCATTTAGCACGCGTATATTTGGTGTGTATTGAGCGCCAGTAAATGTAAAATCTACTCTCTAGGTAGATTAAAATTCACATAAATTTCATTGCATATCATGTTTTTAAATTAATTATTAATTTTAATTTCATTCTAGTAGTTTCGATTTAAAATAAATATGTAAATTTTTGTATTTAATGAAAATGAATGTTTATTTAATAAAAAATCATCGTTATCTAGAAAAAAAATCGTTATATTTTTTTTATTTTATTTTATTGACATTTTTAGTTCCTACCACAATCTGTTCTTTTCTGCATACTACTTTTACGAAATAACGTCGATGTTTCACATCTACCAGGCGTCCCGTGACGGCTCCATTTTTAAATAACTCTGTAAAAATCAAATATATATAAGATCGTTTTGAAATCGCTAAAAGTTCTTTTAAAATGGACAGATAGACAAATCTATGAGTCTGCTTTGGCTTTTCATAAATATGCGTAATGCACTACTCATTGGAATCATAACTATTAAATTTTGCTAATTTGTAAACTTCAGGAAAATTATTACAACATAAAGTATAGTATTGAAATTCAAAAGCAAGTAGGTTGAAAAACTTAAGGTCTTTTAAGTTTTTATAACGTCGAACTGTCAAAGCCGTGTTTTAAAATAATATACCTATACGAGAAACAAAACAATTTATTTGTACACACTACACAACCTGCTAACCACATATAATTATCATAATACTTTTTATAAAGACAACCTTTCTTTTGTGTTAAACCAAAAACTCTAAAATAAATGAATATTCAATTCCGCTTAAAACAATCAATACATATTTAACCCATATACACCAATAATGAAACAACATAAGCTGCTAAAATAAAAAGGTATTTGAACGAACAACAATCACGCTATATTTCTGAACTTCTTAAATTCGTCGCATTATTAGAAGCTGTGCTTATCATGGGCTTTAAACCCAAAGAAATTTCACGCACACGTACACAACAGTTTAGGCACACAAGCAAATAATTTTATACACAGACAGATACGGAAGAGGCACATTTTGTTTATGCTTACGCCGTAAGAGGCGCGGGTGTCGCGCCTAAGGCAACTAATGTGTCTCGTTAGCACTAGGCCCAATAGATGGCAGTGTTATCAATAACTGATTAACAAAGTCTTTTAGTTTTAACTTTGTAGTATATAAATTATTTTACAGTATATTATAATTTTAGAAGACTATTAGGGTATGCAGAGCTTTTCTGCTTGTATGGAGCGCATGCGCCTGTGCGCAAGCGGTGCGCGTCCTTGGTGCGCAGGGTGCGGGACAGCTCCAATACAGTTCTGTCGATGATTGCCGAGAGGATTGACTGTCCGTATATTCGACAGTGCTGTAGCAGGCACGTAAAATAAATTAGTAGGTAAATTATTTATGACTTGTGATTTTATTTTTAATTTTATTATATTATTTTATTTATTTGTATTTGATTGTTAATTTTTATTTTTATTTTATTTTTTTTTTATTATTTTATTCAAATTTCTCTCTTTGTTAAAATGTATTCAAGATATCTGAAATAAATTAATTTTAATTTTTTAATTTTTATAGCTCGATGTTTGAAGTATTAGGTCGTATGTATAGGTCCAACAACCTACACATACGACCTACTGCTTCAAACGTCGAGCTATAGATCTATATGACCAAATGCTTCTAAGGTCGAGATTTGTCAATTGATGTAAATTCGAATAAATGTCGGTAGATATAATTTGTTTGCTAAATCATTGCCGTGATTCGTAAAAAACTGTTGAAATCTGGTTGGTTGCTTTCGATTGTTGAATGCCCACGACAACTGTTTTTTGATAACTGTGACGAGATCGATAATAAAATAATTTAAACATTTATTTACTTTACCATATATGTACACACACTTATGAAAATAATATACAGCAAGGGTACTTAAGTACACAGGTGATTCTTATTTCATACGAAATCTCTTACAGCGATATATAGAGAGGTGTAGACAACACGTGAAAGAGTTATGGAGATCAAAAATATACATGAAATCATTATAAACTAAACAAATATATGAAAATATACTTACCTTACGTATACATATTACAAATAAATATTTACACGTACTTTACTACATTCCAAACATTATTATTATTACAATATATTGCAGAAAAAGCATTGCTTTTGACATGAACAGTTTTACAAGCTTTAGGCCTAGTATGAGTTTTCAATACGAAACTCGATCGTCGATATCGAACGCGTTTGGCGCTCTCATTGGTTGAGAGTTCTTACGACCTTGAAGCGGGCAAATCGCTGAGTCATACGCGCTCGATAAAGACGATCGAGTTTCGTAATGAAAACTCATACTAGGCCTACTTTTATTTAACTTTCAATGTATGTTCTAACTATAAATAGAACTTTCCAGAAAGAAGTGTATTGTTAGTGACTGTAAATAAAAAAATCATAGTATCACAAACACGAGCACTAGTGTTAAATTGCAAAACATAGGGTAATCCCAACTTAGATGCGGTGGAATAGTCGCGGATTAAAAGACCCAAGGACAAGGAACTCGTATAAAATATGCAACTTTGTATTACTTAATGCTAAAACTTGATTAAGTAGTAAAGCTGACGTCAGAAAATCCTCTTCGTCTCGTAGTGCCAGTATAAGGGGTTTATGTCTAGCACTTGGTGGTGTATCTAGAATTTTTATTCAAGAAAGTACATTATTGAAGTCGTGCTACAGATAGTATTGGTAGCTGGAATGTATACCGATCCTATTTATGTTCCCATTTTGACAGTAACAAATCGATCTTACCACACTATTTAACACAGTCTGAATCATTTTGAAGAACATTGCTAATTCATTGAATTCATTTGTTTGAAAAAATGCATGACTAACAACGTATATATTGTATAAAACAATTAATGTTGTTGAACAGTCGAAATTATGTATGTATTAATTTTTTAATTACACCACTGGGGAACAGCTAAGATCAAATGTTAGGTGATCTTCATGTCATGGTCCCAGAAGCACCCCATTTGTACTGGGTGTAGGATGGGTTAGTAATCGCTCACTTCGACAAATAGTGTCAGATGCGCCCTACCTGGGCACGCAATCGATTGAGAGCTTTCCATATAGGCAATTATTGTTAACGAATAAAGATCAAACCTTAGGAGTCTGTTGTGAGTCGTTATGACCCGGTAAAATAACAAAACACGTGCTTTATTGACGATTTAGTTAACAATTTCGGCTATTTCTTGGTTTTTAGTATAACTGACGTCCACTAGCGTCTCGTGTGTCATAAAATCGCGGCTAATCTAGGAAACGGTGCCGATTTTCTTGTTCGAAATTAAACAATTTTTAAGGTCAGTGTTTCTTTTTCTTTCTGTTTCAAAATTCTCTCCTACTCCATAGACAGTTTAGACTTTTTAAGTCTTGGCGACTATACGTCTATTTACGTCAGGCCCGGGCTCCTTATTATGAATAAAATATTAGTCTCTGTAGCCTACATCATAATTATGTACGTAAATCACGGGGACACGAAACAATTCTACAGCTATGGTAAAACAAATAAAAACATCCTGTTTTTTGGGCTTCCCGTTCGAATTGCGTAGGTTGATACACTATCCCACACAGTGTAAAGAATCGAGCTTTTGATAGACTTTAATGTATTTAAATGTCACTGTTCTACTGTCATTACAACGTTTTGTATGACTAACTACATAAATATCGGGATTACGGGAGATTCTAGCTACAACCTCTTAGCTGAACCTAATTATCTTTTGTGATCTTCTAAACCATAAATAATAGTAATAAGACTAAAGCCACGAGTCTGACTTCCAATACATACTTTCAAGTCCGTTCACCAATGTCCAGCAGCATTACCTACTCGAATGGTTAATAAGCATTTCAATGTTCATTTCCTCTTTTATATTACTTAAATTAATAGCCATTAGGCACTAAAACACATTTATAACCATCATCGTATCGGTAGTCGATAGCGACACCATTACCGAAATCGTCATGAATCTTTTATGACGTTTTATAAAATATTCAAATATTCACTTAGCCGCGGCGATTTTGAACTGTGACCGGGGCGACCCCGACCATTTATCTGTCGAACCTATCGAATGTCGTTAGTGCGACACGCCCACGTCTCGTGTCCGTCGTGTCGTCGCGGTTCTTATGTAACCCGTCATAATTACTTGTACTTATAGACGGGCCCGCTTGTATGTGCTTCTGGTTGCAACAGTTGTTGTTAAGCACGTTTTACACGAGGCTGGACAGCTGGCCTTTCCGACGCCGATGACCCACTAAATTTCTAAATTAAAGATCTAATCCAATTCAGGGTTGATAAAAATGATGATTAAAAAAAAAAAAAATCAAAATAATCCGATTAATTTGATTTAAATCAGATTTTTTTTTTATTGTCTTTTTTTTTTTTAATTTAATAGTCAGTTCTTCATTAAACCGAAAACCACATGTTTTGGTTTAATTTTATGATTAACTAGCTTTCCGGCCGCGGTTTGGCCGCGTGGAGTTCGTTTATATCGCGTTTCCAAGAGAACTCTTCAAAAGTCCGGAATCAAAACTATCCTATTTTATTTCCCAAGGTCAACACTATCTTTGTACCAAATTTAAATAAAATCAGTTCAGTGGTTTAGACGTGAAACCATAACAGACAAACAGAGTTACTTTCGCATTTATAATATTAAGTAGGGATAAAATTAAGGTAATTAAACAAGTTCTACTAATAAAATCAACAATTTAAAAAAACAGTAGCGTTGAAAAAATTACAAGGAAAGTAATAACTTGCAGACTAAAAAAGAAACATGAACAAATACTTATGGTAAGTAATACAGCAAAGCGACACATTTCGAAAGAATTTGCGGTCTCGTTAGTAGGTAATATGATTACCACACCCCATAAACCGTCCAAACCATGAGTTTTCTAAAACGATTGAGTTTTCGCCATGGCAATCTAGCGATATTCCGGGAGAATTCAAACACTCGGTGAACAGTGTTTACTCCGAATCAGCTTGATTAAACGCATGCTCCGTGTTGTTTCAATGTAAATACAGGGCTACGTTATTATAATTGTATCTGATTACTATCGATCGATTTATTGCCGGTTAACAAGGCTTGCTGTACTGTCATAAATATAATAGCATTTTAACAATTCATATTTCCGTTCTAACTACGTTTTGCTAGTGGGTTAAGCCACGCAGCAAGTTGGGCACGAAGTAATCATGCTTTTTTACAATATTGCAAAGTTAAAAGGCAAGTTTGTTAGAAGTTTAGAAGCAACGGGCTTACAGCTAAAGTCACCAACAGGAGCAATAGGGCATTATGATCTTGTCTAATTGACTGTTACGTTTTACCACGCCCTTCGGCTAACCTATTGTAAAAGAACCAATTCGATACACCAAGTTTGACAGGTCGATCGTCGTGCCCATGGTATTGCGGCCCAGATTGGCACACAATAGAACAGATTTGATTTGACAACGTTCCAAATTTGGCATATGCCTTGATTTGAGAGCACACTACCAATCTTTAGTTGCTCCTCCGAGCTGATTTCACTATGCTTGTTGGCTGTATTCATATATTAAGATTATAAATATCGAAATTCGAAACCATATCAATAAGATCTTAGATTTCTACCCTATGCAATTTTGATTTAAAAGTTTTTTTTTTTTGCAATCTTTTAAGACGTTAATACTTGTAACTTGTAACCAGCCATGTTTGGCAAATACAGATTTGAACATTTCATTGCTTTTATGATATCTTTATCGAAACCGTAAAAACAACGGATATAATATGCTTGAGGTAAAAAACACACCAGAGACATTTTGTGCCCGTATGTATTTTTTATAGCCCTCAAGTGCATTTGCTACAGATGAGTAGCCACGAGATATTTAGATACGAACAAGGAGGGCGCAGCCCTAAGCAAACAAACATCACAATGATGCTGTACACACGCCGTTGTTAAAACAATGTCTGAAATAAATCAATATCCAATCACAACGGACTTGCGTAGTTTTCGTTTGCGGTCGTTGAAATTTGGGTCAGCGAATAAAATTGTAATACGATATATTTCAATCGATACAACCCGATGCGGGCTTTAAAACCCGATTGTTCCTATGTGTCTGTTGGCTTTTCATTTTAAAAGGAATAATATAACTGTTAGAGAATTCACCATTTCACATTTATTGAACGTTTAGCAGTCCCAACCAAAATACGTTTGTGTCGTTATTCACTTCCGCGTTAATTACGGCCCATTGAGCGCTGATTTCTTTTTGATTTTAATGTAATTAAGAAAGAGTTATTGGACAGTTCGCTGAATTGATAATGATTGTTTTGTCTTGTTTTCCTTCTGACCATATTGAGATTTTGGCAAAGCTTTTGTGAGCTTTGGGATTTGACTTTGCATACAGTGCATTGTAAATAAATTTAATGTTGTGTAACGTTTCGCTTAAGCTTCTTAGAAATTTAGCAAATATTTTTTCACCAACTGTTGTAAGCACACGAAATAATGTACACAAGGCCTTGAACTACGCAGCGATAAAGAAAATGAGTTTATCACGACAGTAAAGGGCCTCCCAGGAGGAACGGCGATATATCTCGCACACATTCTCAGGAAATGAACACGGAACACATTCTAGATTCTAGATAAAATCTAGATTGCGTTTATCTGGAATTTGTGTCGCTCGGAAATCGGAGTTTAAGCTTTGCATAAAGCAATCCATTGATTGTAGTGAGTATCAGACTACAGTTGTGTTTCGGGCGGGCCGGGTATTCATGTGTCGTTCGATTTTTTATGAAACATTAAATAAACTCCAAGAGAAAATCAATGAAGAAAGTTTGTATCTTACAGCTCTTCGGACCATTGCTTATTTATACACGTTGTCACTTCCAAGACACTGTCTAGGTGGCTTTTTTCATCACTCCATATTTAAGTACCTATATTATATTTTACATCCAAGTGCCAGGAAGCATGTACAATGTACATAATTTTTTCCACCTATTTACTTAATGCTAAACAAATAATATATTATATTGAACTTAGTTTCGTGTTACAATGACTAGGCGAATCTTTTTTACATAATCTCTAGTTGCAAAAACGTTTTTTTTTTGAGTGCTCACCCATTGTTGGTCGTTTTCGTCATGTTAGCCTCGATCTCAAGGTCCGCTTGCCAAACCGCTGTCGAGCCTCCGTGCCTCCGTGGCACTTCGTTTGCGTAAAGATTGTGCCAATTTTTATGCGTTTCGTGTGGGAATGGAAATGCATGATATTATCTATCTGCTTCGGGTGCAGTAAAATGTTGGTAACAAAACGGTTTCGGCAATTTATGGTACTGGTCTTGATAAATGGTTTTTGTAGATATGCGTTCCTGGTTTGTTTTGTTTTGCAGCCTGTGACGCGTACGATCGGAATGTGAAATATACGTTTTTGAACCAATGACCGAGGGAGGCGAGGCCGATGGTGGTTCATGCAAAATGTAAAGCAAATTTGTTTCCAGATATCGATCAGTTACGCGGGCTATAAGACAGGCCTTAACCGCAACACGTTACTAGCGCATTATAATAATTCCCTTGCGGTTCTAATACATTAAGTAATACTCTGGGCCTTACGTTTAAATCGCTCGCCATTAGTGCGGGCTATTTAAAGGCCCGCTATTTTCCTACATAAGCCCGTCATGTACGCTTCGATCCTTTGACAGGAGTCAATTACAGAAAGCATATCATAAAATGATGCAATAGGGCAGGGCATCCACTTTGAATTATGTGAAACTTAATTCAGTACAAAAGAAGCATGCTGTACAGAAGTTAAGGAATGTTGTTGAATTACCAAGTTTTAGATTCTATCGACGCATCGGTCGGAGCTGTAGTAAAAACATGATGCGATATCAGAGGTGAACGAGCGGTGTTGTCGTCAAAACTAGTTCAATAAATAAAAAAAAGTCAAAACATTTTTACGACGCCTTCTATTACAAGGCTAATTTCATGGTTCTAATCTACTTCTTATGATCTACCTGTAATACATAATTTGTAAACAATGCCCCCTATTGTTATAATATAGTCTATTTTACAAGCTTTTTTTGGTAAGTTGTGTCTATCTAGTCGCCTGTATTTTTATTAAGATGTGGCTATAATGATATGAGTGGTATGTCTCGCACTTCTTAATAGCAATTCAACCCGTTGTAGAAAATTTTAAAAAGCTTCACAGGGGTGAGATGCTCCAACATTTAACTATACCAACCGCCAAAAATCATACATGCAACTTCTGCAGTCTCTCTGCGATCCGTTATTTTTATCTCTGCAAAAATAAATGTAAAAATGTCTAACTCTTTGTAATGAATGTTCCAACTGGGCCTCATTTTTATTCCACAATTTACATTGTCCTATAATACGCCCCACGTACTCCAAAGTGTAATAAAAGTGACTAATATTCCAATAATTCTTACTAAAATGACAGCTTGAAGCGGTTATACTTTGAAGTTCAAAGGTCGGATTTCGAGTAGCGACCTTTTAGGCTACAATCCTGTTTGGAGCTCGAAAGCTTTTATACTTTCATGCTTAACTTTCATTAGGAGGAAGAACTGTTGCGAGTACTCCTGGCTAAAACGTAGCTTTCAAGAGAGTTGTCCATTACCTTTTAGTAATAAAATTAAACTTCTGAGATAAACGATTGGCACTCACATTACTAAGAAAACTTATCCTGCGGGGTGCTTACCTAATTTTTTTACTTTGTTAAGTATAGTAAAATGGGAAATTTGTGAGCATAGAGCACAATGAACAGACATCTGTGCTGCTGGAGAGTTTCTTCCGCCACTTCTTCCCAGCGAAAGCACTAGGAAGTGGCGAAGAACGGGCGCATCGTGGGGAATGTCTTATGTAATATTGACGTTCATAAAGTGATGAAGCTCAGCCTAATTTCAATAAATGACTTTTGATTTTGATTTGATGATACAAATTTTGTCAAACAAAACACATGAAACAATAAGCCATACAGAGTTCCCTAGGTCAAACTTCTGAAAATTTCCCAAACATTTCACTTTACTCAAAATTTTACACTTCCCATGTCATGTCTGATACCTCATTAAATTACCTCGCAACAAAATTAAAAAAACTGTATCATCTGCGTTGTACTGCCGATCGTCACACCAGTTTAGTCATAATTATCTTTAGGAAGTACTTAAAATTTAATATAAATTATTACGACTTCCTTAAACATTTAAAGGACAGGCCAGTTATTTTTTATTTAGTGACTCATTGCAGGATTTCCTTCACTTTTGTCGTATGGAAGTGTAAATCTTGACGATATTTCTTACTTTCTTTCAACAGTTTGCTTCTTGTTGACAGCGTAAAGTATGTATGGTAAGAATTTCAGTAGAAATACGCTTATATGAAACTGTAGAAATGTATGCCTTTGTGAATTATGCGTTGGCACAGTGAATCATGTGGTCGTGGTGGCCAAGTGGTTAAAACACCAGCCTCTCAAGTATGAGTGCGCGGGTTCGATTCCAGGTCAGGCAAGTACCAATGCAACTTTTCTAAAGTTATATGTAATTTCTAAGTATATCTTGGACACCAATGACTGAAGGTGAAGGAAAACACCTTGAGGAAACCTGAACTTTTAAGTCTGAAATCGCCAACCCGCATTGAGCAAGCGTCATGATTACCCTTAATCCTTCTCTGTATGAGAAGAGACCTGTGTCCAGCAGTGGGACGATAAAAAAAGAAAGTTGTTGATGATGATGATCAATGAATCATTACTTTAGATGGGTTTCGTGAAATTTTTTTGTAACCTTTTCAATTTAGCGAAGCTGTATAGCTGTATTTGAACAAAACTAACACTCTATTTTCATAATATAAATACCAATTTCAGTCTGAATAATTTTGGAGGAGTTTGCAATTTCTTTGTCGCAATCCCGCCTGATGGTAAGCAGTGACACCATCGTTCATGATAAAGCGCACTAGTTTATTGAGAGCCTATTCACTCTAACCTTGAAGACACTCAAATTGTAGTCCAACGGAAACACCGCCGCTGGCAAATTGTTCCAGTCCCTCGATGTACACGGTATAAAGGAGGAGGCGAAACGCTTCGTCCGGATCGTAGTGGTGTTAACAACATAAGGGTTGAAACTCGCCGTACGACGAGTCGTCCGATGTTGGAACGGAGATTGGGGAATTAAATCGTGCAATCCCTCGCACACTCCCCAAAATGTATCCTGTTATCTCACTGTTGAAGTAGTCTTTGTACATAACAATGACATCTATAAGATACAATGACTATTAACTAACTTTTAACTGAAATCATCTTTTATCTTGAAACAGAGAAACTTTCACAAATATCTAGCCATCCTTTGTCAGAAACAACACCCAAGTTGAGTACACTTACCCATTTGACTCCCACAAAAATTTACTTTTAACAAACATTAAACAATTTCATTACTTACCACACGTCCAAACTATTTCGAAAACTACGACTAGCGTGTTTCACACTTGGAAAAGTTTAGTGCCTTTAAGGTGTGACGAATTTCCTTCAAGTATTTTCGAAAACGTTTAATATATTTAAGTTAAATGTTACCAAGAACCGCAATTCTGCGCCTTAAATAAAAGACTTCTGTAGCTTGAGTAAATATTTGAAAAGTATTAGCCGTTTTCATGCTAACTTTGGCTTGCTAAACTAAGCGAGAGAATTATTGTAAGATTTGTAAAGCATTTTGTGTAGGTGAATTTTCCATTCTGCATTTCTTAGTATCGTTTGAAGGTATGATCGTCGCTTACTATTGAGTTGTAGGTTATTGGTTTATTTTTACTGTTTCATAGTTATAGATGCAATCATTTAATATATAAATACAAACACCTGGTACCTCAGCCTACATATGTACTTAAATATATCATTCCGCGATATGGAACCACACCATACAATTTTGTTGTCAATGCAAATTATTACACCTAAAATTATGGTATTTCATATTTCAGACTTTCGATCCGAATTCAATTATTATATAGTATTGAATTAACGATAGGTAAATTCGATATTGTTGTAATAATCGTTTTACTGCAGTGTAGTGACGCATTAATTTTCAACTCAGTGGTCATTGTTCCCCACAATCGTGTAATATTTGCAATGACATTGTGTTAAAGCTTAATTTTGTTCATAATGTCACGTTTATTTTGACAGATTTATTGAAATAATTGGATACTTTATCATGTTTGAACTATTGGGTTTTATCATTGATTACGTCCGCAATGTTTTTTTTACTTGATTAAATATTTTGGAGTAATTTCACGTACAATTTCTTTTTCTAACAAGCTACTGCAGATCCCATCACTAATCGATGTATCTGTCTAGATTCTGACATGACAAATACTAGTAAAGTCTGTTTGACACGCCTTTAGCATTGTACTATTGTAATCTATCAGACATTGGCTCATCTTTCATCGCGACACGAAAATATTACTTGGAACGCTTAGTCTTCAAATCGCGTCTTTACATGGGTAATTGATTATGACATGCCGTTCGTTATATTTACAATTGTTTCAATCAATCAAAAATTTTATAGTTATTTAAAATGTACAATATTATTGATGTTATTTTAAGTTACATGGGTTATTATGGCTTAGTGGCCTTTGCGGCCTGCATATGGCACTAAACTTCCTTCCTGATTATTGCTATGTTTTTGTTCCTTCTTCATGCACGAAAACACAGCACAAAAAAAGAAACTCTTGTATTTACATGGATGTATCAAAACTATTTCAGACACTCATGAAATCATCGCCATCAGTTTCATTTATACGTAGGTTTAGTCTCTTTTGTGGGGTTATCTGAGATTATCCAAACTTTAAAAAGTACTACCTAATGTATGGAATTAGAGATGTATTAAAATGCCTTATTGAACTTCTAATGTTTGTTTTCACGATCTAGCATTGAAGACGTGCCTCTCAACCGGTGTCGCTTGTAATTGTGCTAATCTTAAGATTTGCTCTCCAATTACTAGTTTACTTAGGTATACTGTGACTTACAATTGACCTTGGTTTAGCGGATAGCGGTTACGTTTTCCCTATTGATTAACAATCTACACCGTTTTTCTAATTCTTAGTATTTTTGCAAAAAGCTGCCAATGATTTCGTGACGGAGAGGTTTGTAGTTTTTAAGAAGGAATAGTTACAAGTGCGCGCTGTCTGCTTCATTTGTGTGTATATTTGCACTATGCATGCATAGTTGCTATGACACTTGCATATTTAACATTCTAGTTAGTGTCTTTTCAATTCGCTTTTAAAGAGCAAACGTTCTCTGATCTTCATTGAATTCTACAGTTCAAATAAACTTAATGAAACTCTTTGTGCCGTTAAAACGCATTTAATGAATACCGCAAAATTTACCAAAACTAAATGTTTGTATCAACATGTACCGTTTATTATTCCAGTGTTCGTATGTATTCGATCTTTAACCTACATTTCAATGGCAAGCACTAACTTTCCCCGAAGGTCCTTGAACAATTAAGTTTGTAAACTTCTCCCCGCTACTAAGCAACACGTTTTCGTCGAGAAACCTTATTACTTACTGACGGAATTGTTCTAACATAAACAATAATTTAATTAGGTTTTCAATTTGAAAATAGTGTTATGATTAGAAATGGTTTTAAAGAGTAGACACCAATTTCGGGGTTTTGACACATTTGCTGTTACTATGGGCTACTAGTGCAACCAGCAATCGACAAAGGGACCCTTAGAACAACTGGGGGGTTGAGTGCCTAAAGGGTAAAAACTTGACCTGTCACCAGTCTGTATTTCACGAACCGTGATAGCTAGGTATTTTCACTGATGATGTAGGTATTACTGTTGCCGTAATATCAAAAACTAAAATCAGTTTTTTTATACATATCTACATTTAAGTACTTATCACTTAGGGGTATGAAAGATTTAATAAATAGTAGGTAGCTAATTCTTAGAATTATTCAATATGCATGTAAAATTAGAAGTCGTGGTGGCCTAGTGGTTAAAACACCAGCCTCTCAAGTATGAGTGCGCGGGTTCGATTCCAGGTCAGGCAAGTACCAATCTTAATTTTCTAAGTTATATGTACTTTCTAAGTATATCTTGGACATCAATGACTAAAGGTGAAGGAAAACATCTTGAGGAAACCTGGACTTAAAGTCTGAAGTCGCCAACCCGCATTGAGCAAGCGTGGTGATTACGCTCAATCCTCTGTATGAGAGGAGACCTGTGCCCAGCAGTGGGACGATAAAAGGTTGATAATGATGATGATATAAAATTTCATAAAAAAGACGTTCAAGACTGTTTCAGAGGTATGGTGACATGATAATTTGTTACATAAGAATAGGGTGGCTATTTTATTACGATTTACGGGTAGTGCTGGACACTTCGCAATGCAAATGGGAGGCGTGTGGCCAACACATGACGCTATTTGCATGGGATGATGACGTAGTCCGTCATCTTACTTCCTCATTATTGGCTGTGTAGTATGTAATTTTGTACTGAAGTTTCAAATTGGCACTAAAGAGATGAAAAGCAGATTCGCATTGTCTCGAATCGAAGTGCGTACCTTATGTATCCAGCAACGCGCATTTTCTGTATACTTTTGAGAGTCGTTATTTTCACACGTGTATTTGTTGGGATTATGGGCGTAGCTTCTTTATTCCCATATATAAATAAAGCATGTATCTTTTTTGCTACAAAATCCATTCTGGACATCTATATCAAAATATTCCGTATCTCTCTTCTTTCGAATCCTTATTACCGACAAGGACAAAATTCCCAATAAAGGTCAAACGGTGAAATTATGAACTTTTCCGTGCTTACCTAACTTGACATTTTGCCCAGGAAGCCCCATTAACAAACACGCCTACAATTCGATTTAGGCGTAATTGGAATTAGGAAAAATCTTAAAAATTTGTTCGCGAAGTTTTAACAACATTGTCGGGAGAATTTGTAAAGATTTTTTTTTACATGTACACTTTTCTTAGTAGTAGATAATGTTATGGAACTTTGCACGTGGAGGAATATTGAATTTATCACGTTTGTTTAGGGTGGATTTTTACACAATTTCTCGCCTTTATTTCACATTTCGCCAGTCATGACACCAGGGCGAAGAATAAAAACTTGGCCTATAAGGATTTTAATGAGAAATCATCAAGCAATATTGAATAGGGTATTTGACTAAAAAAAACTAATTAGTCCGTCACTCAGATTTCCAAAAAATACTAGACACGTATTTTTTGTTTTATCAAAACAATAAACATTTACAAATATAAAAGGCATCTAAGATCAGGAGTGGTGGCTGGTGACGTCACTGGCCAGTAAAAAGTGTACAGTGTTGTGACGTCACTCGAGTTTTCAACGCACTGTGTCGTCTGCATTTTTTGTTTATATGAAAAAAGAAAAAATACGTGCCTAGTATTTTTTGGAAATCTGACTGACGGACTAATTAGTTTTTTTTAGTCAAATACCCTATTGTACCAAACGTTGCTTACGGCCTTGGTACTTCATATGTTATGAGTATTTTATAGCGACATTAGTCTGTAATATGATCTCACTAGTGGCATAAATGCCTCCTCTTTGAGAGGGAATGCCTGTGATCTACTACGCGGACCCAGGATTTCAGATTTCTTCGAATTTTTTATTATTGGTGTACCATGTCAGTTTCCTTATGATGTGTCCCATTACCGTTTTGAGAGCAGCGGTGATAAGCCGTCGGTTGCCGGTCGTGGATTGACCTACTTCTCGTAAGTGTGGTCTGATACCTCTGGTCCGCCACTTTTTTCTTTGCGGTTTTTAAAGATTCGTACAGATACAGACGACGTACAGTAAAAATGGGACTCTATTACTAAGACTTTATTGTCCAACTGTCAGTGTCACCAGGCTGTATCTCATGAACAATGATAGCTAGACTGATAAAAATTTTACACGTAATGTATTTTTGTTGCCGGTATAATAACAAATACTAACATAGTGTCTTTTTGTATAGATAATACTATTATTATATTATATAAAAAAAAAACATAGGTACCTATTTACGGAAGCCTTGCACGAGTTCGACTCGTACTGTACAGATTTATTAAGTAATTAAGCCAACCTTTATTTAATCTATAAAAAACCCAAGATTATATATTTTTAGCGCAAAAGATCTAACTTTAATTAAAATGGTGATTATTGATTAAAAGTCACATTAATCATATTACGGATCATCGTGTCTTTAGTTTTAATTTCCTTGAAACTTAAATGTATGAGAAGCTAATAATTTTGTCAATTTAGTAGATAGTTTAATTTGAAGACAGATTAGAAGTTAATATACGGTGGTATTTAATTATGTAGGTCGGATGATGTAATGCTATGAGAAGCTTCGTGTATAAAGTTCGAGAAGCAGATCTTCAATTACCACAATTTTGATAGTACGTACGTAGAAACTTATAAGTGTTATGTCACTTTTCAGTATCACGTAATTTATCCCTCAGTAGCAGTCCGATGTCTGGATTTGTGCACGGTTGATGCCAATAGCCTTTTATATTTCTTCGTCGTTCCCTCAATGCTGTGGATCTCGACCATATACAACGCGTCTTGCAAGCTATGCGACGAACGTATTAACTGTTACAAGATACTCCCACCTGACAGACACCCTGCCTGAATTTTCGAGAAAAAAGCCACGATGTTATGTTACGTATATCGTAAAAATCAGTACCTTCTAAAATGGCAGGGTTATTATTATATATCACCAACAAGAAACCAGAAGAGCGCTTTTGCAGACGGTTTTGATAGGTCGCTTTTTCGTTTACTCTCTATAGAAAGTGCTTAGTTTTACAATTCAAATATATTACGCGGTCTGCCATTGTTGTATCCTGTGTCATATTTGTTCGGTAAGCCATAAAACTATGGCAAAAAAGGCTGACGTCACCAACAGTGACTGTCTCTGATCATACTTCGTATAGCTCCCAAATATGAGATGACGTGGCATCTTGTTTGTTGTGAGAGTAATAGTGAGCCACTTGCTGTAGCTATGTTATATTATATGTATCTTTGATGAAGGAACCGCTGTTGGTACTCGATTATTTATTATTATTAGGTACCCCTTATTACTTTCGTACGACAAGGTAAGTTTTCCTCCCATCCTTCCAGCAATTCGTAAATATTACTTGCCGTCAATCTTTAAGGAAAAAAGGGTGGTCCCGTCATGTTCTTCTGAGCCTGCCGCTTGGGACCCAATATTCAAGATAAGTAATATTTTGTACATGTGATTCTAGGAAACATGTTAATTTCTACATCTTCATCGTCCTTATCAGCTGCTCCTGAGAACAACAAATCTTTTATAGATAATTCTTTATCAACTGCTTTTCCGATTTCCATGTTCTCTGGCTTGGTTTTATATTTTACTCGTGCTAGCGGCCCGATACGTGAATTAGTAAAAACAAATTTCTTGGATCATCAAAATTATTTATTCAAACATAAAATATATTTTTTTAATTGCTAGAAATTTTAAAACTTCATCCAAAACATTTAAATAAGCCATATTCCTTGTTTTCCATTTCTAGCATGTATAAACAAACGACGACGACTCGAACAGGCAATATAAAGTTTGGCTTTGTTGATGGACATAGCAAATGATAAACGCATAGGATATTGCAATCGTTTGAACTCTAATGGCATATCAGTTAAGATCATAGGGATACGGGTATCAAACAAACTTACCTTTTAATTTACCAATTAAATTTGGCAATAAGTTTTTCACTGCCAATCGGGTGCCATTACGCAGTTTTGGTGGATTATGAAATTACAAAGAATGGATGCATGGATTTTTATATATAAAGATGAGATAATGATCCACTGTTTATTGAATTCCTCTTTTTTTAAAAAAACGTGATAAAGTAAGAACCGCTCGACAGAGTTTGTTCAAATGTCACATAAACCATCTACTAATAGTCACAACAAAGCCTAAACATTTGGTTTAGATAGGCGAGTCCATTCTTCAGTTATAAAATTACAAAGAAAGTGGCATTGATTTTTATATATACATATAGACTAGCGCCCTGTCCCTGCTTTCCACGTTTTTTACGACTTGACAAAAACGAAGATTATTGTCAAAACTCTAAGCTCAGCTTTGAAACGCACGTTGATGCAATAGTTAAAAAGGCATCCAGATCACTGGGTTTTATAATGAGGTTATCCAAGTGCTTCTCTCGAGCCAAACCTTGAAAAATTCTATGCTGTACTTTTGTAAGAAGCCACTTGGAGTACACATCTGAAATATGGAACCCATGTTATCACAAATATATTAACCGCATAGAGAACATTCAAAAAAGATTTATAAAATACTTGTGTTATCATCAAAAAATACCATATCAGTCTGAAAATTACCTTAACCTTTGCAAAAAATTTCATATATTACCCCTAGTTAAGTTAGTCATCGCGAGATATCTGACTGCGTTTGCTTGTTAAAAATTTTCAATAGTAGTATAAACTGTCCCGAAATCTTGTCCAAATTTTATTTTAATACCCCTATGAAGTCAAAAAGATTTAATCCGCCTTTGCGTGTGCCATTATCGTCTGTATTCATATAATATAGTGCGTGAAGCAGAAATTTAAACAAGTTGTGTAAGCAGCATGATATATGTAGATCCATTTTTGAGTAGTGTGTCCTTTTTTTGGTTTGGAGGTGCTTAAGCCGTAACGTTTTCATTTAATTGGTTAATTTTTTTTTTTTGTTATACGCGTGTTCACTTACCTAGTGTGTCCATAGGAAGCTTTTAATGATCTGTAATTTATAAGTGAGGACTTGTTAGACAGTGAGCCCAACTTACTGTTTCTCAACTGATTTGTTTAGCTGTAAGTCCTCCATGCTTAGTGAATAAATAAATAAATTAATTAATAATAATACATTTTTTATTGAGTACTCTATATTTATAATATCTAAGTGATCGAGCTATGGGCTCAGTTAGTTTATACAATAGCCCTATTATCAATGAAATGTACAGAATAAACACCATCTAAATACATTCATTAATGTTAGATTTGCAAGACCACCTACGTCATACGCTTATCACTGGCTTTAGGATGATTACTTACCGAGCAGGTGTTTACGTGACCGAAATATTAAACACATTCGAATAGGTGGTTGTTGTAAGTAGGTACTTACCTACATGAATTCATTCTGTTCGCTTGTTCACTCTCCTGAGATGATCTTATTTTTCATGGACATTATATTTTTTCCTGGTTATACATTACTGGTTACAATGCGTCACACAATATATAAAATATTAAACAATACCACCACTCCCAGAATTGGCAACATCTTTAATTTCAGCCAAATCTGGTAGATATGACAACATATCTGTAGGTGACATCTAAAGGACCTTAAGTCACATTTTGTAAATTATTCAGTAGAGCTCATTAATGATATACAATATGTAAAGAAAACCCCGTCCGACCCAAAAGGATAATAAATGTTAGGTATACACATGACCAAATAAAATATTAAATTTTAAGTAATCATTATAGTGACAATAGTAATGAATTTTGAAATAATCTTGTTTTTTCCGCGAATTAATTCCAACTTCCCCAAAATTAGGCAATTTAAAAAAAGTGACAACACCATTTGTGACGGAGCGAATAGCGATGCGACCACGTGCCGCCTGCCCTGCCCCCGTTCACCCGCGCATGTATGCCTACCGCACATGCATTAAGTTACCTCGCTTTTTCGAAATAATATTTATTTTTTTTAGGGGGATTTTTTTTTAAAGTTTAGCCCGGCTTTGTATGCATTATTAGAATCAGTTAACGATACCTAACAATACCTTCACGGGTCGGACAGGGTTATCTTTACATATTGTATACTATTGTCATAAATTATTTTTTTTTAATTATTTTTAACAGTTTAGTTTGATTTTTCTTTAAAAGCATGTTTTTTAAGGTTTTTTAAACTATATTTATTTTCAACTTTTTAGTTCGATATACTTTTTTTAAATAATATACGGATAACACGAACGCTTAAGTGGTGCTCATTTGTTTTTACCAAACTTTTCTTGATCTTCAACAGACAGAATAGTAAGTGCCAGTTACCCTACGGCCGCCGTTAGGTTCGCGCGTCTATCTCATTTAATGCGTAGCCTCGCCGCGAGTAATTTATCGATCTTTATATTATATAAATACAGTGATTATACTTTTATTACATAGTACTACATTTACTACCAAAGGTGCTCCTGGCTACAGGAGCACCTTATATCATCATGGATATCCCCACTGTAAGTTATGCCAATGTTACATCTAAAACTACATTCCCAAAGAAAGATCAAGCTATCATAATAGATTCTATCGATGGAATTATGCTACGAGACTATTTGTTAGCCCTCTCCACAGTTACCAAACCAACTTCAATAAGATTTATCTCACGAATAGCCAACTCAAGAGTATGTGTGTACATGGATACTAAACAAACCGCAGATGAACTTGTTGATGTAATAAAAAAAGTAAAAGTCAAAGATAATATTCTGGAGATTCGGCCACTGATAACAAGAAACAAACGAATTGTATTATCTAATGTTTGCCCGATTATACCCCACGAGGTCATAACAGAAAAATTCAATGAAATTAATATTAAAATATTATCACCAATTACTTTTATGAGAGTTGGAATTTCTGAGCCTGGTTTCGCACATATTATGAGTTTCCGCCGGCAATTGTACGTTTCTCCAGAGGATGAAAAAAGACTTCCAGAATCTATGCAAATAAATTATGATGACACAAATTATTGGATTTACTTAACTAATGAATCAATGAAATGCTTTATTTGTAATGGAATGGGCCATTTAGCTAAATATTGCCCACAAAGTAAACATCAATCTACGCAACAAACAGAAGAAATCTCAACCTACCCTCCAATAGTTTTTAACAAACCTTTAGGAAACCTTACCCCACTGACCCAAAATTTATTATTTAACAAAGGCACCAAACGATTCCATTCTGATACTACCTCGGGAACCCCTCAGCCAGAGCCTATTCAAACAATTCCACCAGCGGAAGAGATGCCTATGAGCGACCACTTAGATGACACCGACAGTAATTATTCACTAGAAGAGGAACAAACAAACTTAAAATCCATTAAAAAAAAGAAGAAAACTATTGACAGCAGATCAGAAGAACAAGTGTGGAACGACATTAAATTGGAACTAAAAGAATCTAACACAAGTTTTCCCTTATCAGTAGATCAATTTGTAAGTCTATTGGATGTGTGCCGTAACAAACAAAATGTTTTAGAAATTACCAAGGAATACACTGATAAGATCCCCGATTTAATTGATATGTGCCTACAACTTCATCCTAAAATGAACAAAACGTTAAAAAATAGATGTTCAAGATTTATTCGAAAATTACAATGCATCATTGAACCAGGGAATACCCACTAGGTATTTTTTTTTAATTTTTTTATTAAGACAAAAAAATATATTTACCCTTTTTTTTTTCATATATATTAGCCATGAAAATTCTGCAGTGGAATGTCAATGGTTTCCATGCTAGGTACGAACACATAAGATTAATTTTGAATGATTTAGATCCACTTTGTTTTTGTGTTCAAGAAACCAACTTTAAAAATAATTATTGTGCTAAACTAAGAAATTTTAATTTTTTTTACAAAAATCGCTCTAGTAGTACCGCACGTATAGCTAGCGGTGGCGTGGCAACATATATAAAACCTTATACATTTCCTGAGCAGATTACCATTAATAGTCCTTTAGAAGTTATAGCTGTGAGAATTAAGTTTCCATTAACAATTACAATCTGTAATTTATATTTGCCCAATAGTTGTTCTTTTAATGAAAACGAATTAAATAATTTGGTTAATCAGCTTCCAACTCCCTTTATTTTACTGGGAGATTTTAACAGCCATCATTTCTGTTGGGGTTCAAATCACTGTGATCAAAGGGGTAAAATTATAGCTGATTGGTTAGAATCACATGATAGTATTTTCCTCCTCAATTCTCATCAACCTACTCATTTTAACAATAGCAATGGTCGAACTAGCAATATTGATTTAACTTTTGCTTCACGAAATATATCAACTTATTTCGACTGGAATGCATTGGATGAACTTTACGACAGTGACCATTTCCCTATAGTAATTACGTTTGAAATAGATTTTAACTCAAATATACAATATGTCCCTCAACATTGGAAATATCAAAATGCGGATTGGACTAACTTTTCTAATGAAATAGAATGTAACGTTAAAAAACTAGGCAAACTACACATTACATCAAATAATGACATTAATAATTTAGTTAAAGAATTTAATCATTTAATCATCCTAGCTGCTGAAAAGTACATCCCTAAAACGTCTGGAAAATTAAAGAAGAAACAAGTTCCTTGGTGGAATGATGAGTGTTCTAAATCATTAAAGGAAACTAAAAAAGCATACAGAGCTTACACCAAATTAAAAAGAAAAAACCAAAATAATTATTTTTGTAATCAAGAAAGCCTACTACAAGAAGAGTTACTTAAGATAGATTATAAGAAAAAAAGAGCTAAAACTAGAAGATTGTTTAAAGAAAACAGAAAAGCTAGCTGGACTAAATTCATTTCATCAATAAATAGTTATACCCCTGTAGGAATTATATGGCAGAAAATTAACGCTATTAATGGTAAAAGACATAAAAAACAATCAATAATAATCTTAAAAAATGAACAAGGAGAGCTAATTTCTGATCCAAAAATAAACTCTGAATTTTTAGGGACTGCTTTTGCTTCTAACTCCAGCTCTAATAACTATGATCAAAATTTTGTACAGTACAAACACCAAATGGAAGAGAAATATACAGTATTTGATCTGCAAGACAACAGTAGTCCTATAAATGAAATTATTACCTTACAAGAACTCATTCCAGTCATACAAAAACTGGGGAATTCAAGTCCTGGTCCCGACCAAATATCAAATACTATAATTAAGAAACTCCCCCTTTTAGCACTAGAACGTCTTGTAGATATTTACAACTTCATTTGGACTAACCAAGTTTTCCCTGACCAGTGGAGGGAGGCTTTTGTTATACCCATACCTAAACCAGGCAAAATAGCAACCAAAACCTCAAGCTATAGACCCATATCGCTCACTTGTAATTTATGCAAATTGCTCGAAAAAATTATAAGCAATAGATTGAGATGGTTTTTGGAACACAATAAACTGATATCCAATTTCCAATTCGGTTTTAGACAGTACAAATCAACCATAGACCATTTGGCCCATTTAGAAGATGATATACTCACCTCTTTTGCTAATAAAAATAAAATTGTAGTTATTGCTTTAGATTTTGAAAAGGCTTATGAAATGGTATGGAAACACAGAGTTATTTTATTACTAGAAAAGTTAAATATAAAAGGTAACTTTCTCTCTTTTGTTATTAATTTTCTAAAAAACAGATCAATCAGAGTTAAAATCGATAATGTTCTATCAAATCCCTTCATTACTGAAAATGGATTGCCTCAAGGATCTGTATTAAGTGTTATTCTTTTTTTGATATCGATCAACAATGTTCTTGAGGTCATTGAACGTCCCGTAAAGGGTTATTTGTTT
The DNA here is from genome assembly GCA_037179545.1 of Sesamia inferens. Lineage (NCBI taxonomy): Eukaryota > Metazoa > Arthropoda > Insecta > Lepidoptera > Noctuidae > Sesamia > Sesamia inferens. The sequence goes on along the minus strand of CM073945.1, from coordinate 24,186,433 downwards.
GCAGATGATTTAACAATATTATGTAGTGGTAATAATCTAAAATTGACAGAAAAACTTCTACAAAACACTCTAAATAAGCTAAATAACTGGTGTAAACATACAGGCTTTAAATTTTCCGAAATAAAAACTGAATTCACGATTTTCTCAATAAAAAACAATAAAACTAAAATAAATCTTAGTATCAATAATCACGAACTTAAAGAAGTGCATAGTTTAAAAATATTAGGACTCACCTTTGATACTAAAATGAACTGGGTTTCTCACATTAAAAAAGTTAAATCGGAATGCCATAACAGATTAAATGTAATTAAAGTTATATCATCAATAAACTGGGGATCTGATAGCAAGTGTATTAAGAATACCTTCAAAGCATTAATAAGACAGAAAATCGATTATGGATCTATTATATATGACTCAGCCTCTCATAATATCTTGAAACTCTTGGAAAGCATTCTTAATACTGGCATAAGACTAAGTTTGGGAGCTTTTAGAACTAGTCCAGTTAATAGCGTCCTCGTTGAAGCTAATGAAATACCATTACAATACCGTAGGAAAGAATTATGCCTCACTTATGCAGCAAACCATGGCACCAACTATGATGATTCATTTATTTTAAAATCTTCAAATCCATCTGATATAGAATATGACTTGCGACCATCTCTGCCAAGACCTTTAAGGATAAGAGTCAAAAAATATCTCAGTGAAATAAATTTTCAACTTCCTCCTACATTTTGCCGTAACTACCCAAAGCAACCACCTTGGAAAAAAATTGAACCGACAATTAATTTAAATATATCAAACGGAAATGCTAAAGAAACGACACCTGACTATACTTATAAAAACCTATATTATGAAATCAAAAACCAAAAATCAGACTCTGTAATGTATTATACCGATGGCTCCCTATATGAAGGAAAAGCAGGTTGCGCAGTTGTATGTGGTAATCATATTTACAAGTTCCGGTTGCAAGACTACTCATCTGTTTTTACATGTGAGGCAGTTGCTATACTTAAATGTCTGGAAATAATTAAAGATAAAACATATGATAAAAAGATTGTCATATTTTCAGACTCAATGTCAACCCTTAAAGCACTATCTAACATTAGTAATAATGATCTTCTAATTGGTTTAATAAGAGAAAGGTTATTTAATTTAATAAATAATGGATTCGCAATAGAATTAATCTGGATACCTAGTCATCAGGGTATTCCCGGAAATGAAAAGGCTGATATGGGAGCAAAAGAAGCTACCAAATTAGAACACTGTAATATCACCTTAAGTAACATCAAAGACCTTAAAAAGATTCTTAGATTAAATGTTAAAAAAATATGGAACAACTATTGGGTAAAAGATAATGATAGTGCATTATTTGAGATAAGAAAATCTGTTTTTGAAAAAAGGAATTTACACCCAAACAATAGAAGAGATCAGGTAGTTCTAAATAGGTTAAGAATAGGACACTGTAATGTAACTCATATTCACCTCATCACCAAAGATACCAAAAAGAAATGTTCAAGATGTGATTGTGATGTATCGATAAAACATTTACTAATTGAATGTCCAATGTACAGTACAGAAAGACTGAATGTAAGCTTACCTAGATGTTTAAAAGATTGTCTAAATGATTTAGAAAAAACTGTAAAATTTCTGAAGTTAATCGATTACTACAATGTAATATAATATACTGTATTGTTAAATTATAGTGGTCGCTAATGACCTAGATGTTTAAGCGACCTAAAATAAATAAATTAAAAAAAAAAAAAAAAAAATAGTAAGTGCTAAAATTCGTAATGATGCGTTACCCAAGTAACCAAATTAAACTAAAAAATACTTTGCCTGCACAAATTAATGTAAGGTAAGGTTGAAAAAAACATTTTGAGTTAGAGACGGACAAACAAACAAGCAAACATACAAGTGAAGCTAATAAAAAGCATGTAAAAAATGGGTTTTAAGGTCCTTTAACTTTACAGATATGCAGCTGCTATTGCCTTTTCATTTAAAACAAATGATGAACCAGTTACTGACAGATATTTTAGCTGCAAAGCCCACTAAACCTAAACGTCGAACTAGTAATAAAATATTCAGCAAACAACGCGAAACAGTCGAATGTTCTACAAAATGCAGATAGATGCTATCTACATCTATTGCAGCGTTTACACAAACTAACAGCACTGTAAATTAAATATTTGTACATCCCTAGCTGTATACCGGTGCTTCAGCCGGGGGGTAGGGTGTCCACCCCCTTCGATAACAACACCGGGTCCCGTTTCGATGCCTATCGCCATGTTATCGGACATAGTTCCAATCACTGGATATAAGTTTCTTTCATACAATGGCTTTGTATTTCCAATTTTAGGTTTTTTTTTTCTTTTGTGTCTGGATACAGCGGGTTTACAAGCTCTCTCGTGTGGAGTGTTTATTTCAGGATCAGTCAGTTTTTACGTAATTTCTTGATTGTACTTAAGTACTTGACCAATATTTGTAGTCTTAGGTCTTACTCTTCAATCCACCAGGGGCCCTAGTCTGCTTTTACAATATTATCAGAATGGTCGATCAGTGACCTCATAATGTTCCGATTTTGACAAGTTTCTCAATCTACTAACAAATTTGCGCCATTATGACTTTCCAGTGATCAATTACTGACACTCTACTTATTATTAATAAGTATTCAAATTGAGTAGTAATTTTTAGAAAATCATTTCTAACGGGTTTTATATAATGGGCAATACGGCAATGTCATTCTATCACCATTCCATTACGAGGCGACTAAGATAATTGATCCATCATTCTGAATTTAGCAGATTAACGAACTTTTAAGCAAAATGACAATGTAAACGTTTTGGAATGATAAATTTATAAAAATATCTGACTAGGGTCCTTGGTCCTTAAATATTCTTAAAAATCACTATTATTGTAATTCAAAGAATAGTCTACCAAACTACCAACATAATTGTAATGACATTGAGACAAATGAGACAAATACACGGCTCAGTTGGAATCGATTTCATACTCAGCAAAAACGAATAATTAATGCTGATTCTTTATAACATCGAACATCTTAGGACCACATTAATGTCTAATGAGCTCTTGATCATCTTTAGGGTTCCGTAGCCAGATTGCAAAAAACGGAACCCTTATAGATTCATTATGCCTGTGTGTCCGTTTATTTGTCCGTATGTCACAGCCATATTTTTTCCGAAACTATAAGAACTATACTGTTGAAGTTTGTAAGTAGATGTATTCTGTGAACCGCATTAAGATTTTGATGCAACAAAAAAAAATAATAATAAATATTGGGTGCTCCCCATACTTAGAACTGAACTCAAAATTTTTTTTTTCATCAAACGCTTACGTGTGGGGTATCTATGGATAGGTCTTCAAAAATGATATGAGGTTTCTAAAATATTTTTTTTTCCAAACCGAATAGTTTGCGTGACAGATGCTTCCAAAGTGGAAAAAGTTGGTCCCCCCCGTCTAACTTCTAAAATAAGAAAATGAAAAATCTAAAAAAAACATATGATCTATATTACTATAAAAACTACCAACGAAAATTGTTTTAAACTAGATCTAGTAAGTAGTTTTTTTTAATACCTCGTAAATCCTAAACCGCTCATTACCGAGTAAACTTTCATACAAACAACTTAAATCCTTTAATTTCATAAATCAATGGTACGGAACGCTTTGTGCGTGAGTCCGACATGCACTTGGCCGGTTTTTATTACTTACCGAACCCAACTTCACCTACCGTTGGGCATAGGACTCTGTTTCAAACAGTCAAAATCATTGATTGATTGCCCCTTATTGTCTCTTTTATATCAGTAATAAATAGTATTATGCAGCTATCCACGGTAACAGTATTATGCTGCTCATTCAGAAAATTATTTATTTACGAAACGATATATCCCAGAATCTATTTTTAGTTTACAAGCAGCTAAAACGGATAAATATCATATTTTACCTTTTCCAGAAAACAGATCTCACCAGGTATATATAATAGACCCAAAAATACTTTGAGCCCTTTACTTACATCAAAATAAGAAGAAACCAATGGACCCCTTAGAAAGGGAAGGGCTTCTAACTGAATTTATATTTTATTTACCTTGCCGCCTACTCGATACGATAGTTCGGTTAATATAAGTATTTGGATAACAGCTAAGTGGTCAGGGTTGGCAGAATATCTGACAATAATATCGAGCAAGAAATTTCGCCCTCGATTTTATCTTTAAAATTGATCAAAGCGGTTTCGAGATTTGAGTGGTTGAAAGGAGGTTAAATATTTTTGTGCCTTTCAAGATATTGTGAATTTTTATGCTAACAATATTTTGAGTTTTAGGGTCTTCAGGGATTATAAATTCCTATGCGATATATTATCAATTTCCTTAGGTTTAACTAAAATAAACTAATTCTCTCAGCACATCTGATTGTGAAAATATTTGGATCTTCGATAAGATCAGTTCCCCAGATTTTCTCTTTTCGCTACCGGTGCCCTTTAATGCTTCTGTCGGTTAGAACATTAATGCTACTTACGGCCCTTTAATGTCGGCAGGCACCTCTTGAACTTTACCATAAAATATGCAAAAATAATTGCCTAGGAAGTTGCGAAACATCTAGACGATTTAGGATTTTAATAGATTTCCTTGAAACTGAAATAACACACCATTTTACTTGGTAAATGTTACCTGTTTGGTAACCCTATATGAATTAAAGGGTCGTTTTTATAGAAAATAATATTCAAACGAAAGCCCGTTTCGGCGAATTGGGAGGAACCGTCGGGGTGGTTGCCTCCCCTAACCACCATACTTGTACGCCCGGGGAGAAGTTGATACAAATTGTAGTCATTAATGTTTAATAAATATTTATTTTGTACGAAATTGTTGATGTTCGGCTATCGTGGGTTCTGTCGATAATTTGGATTTACTGAATTTTTAATTTTATTTTACTAATTTGTGAAAATCTGAGACTCTTGGTTTTGATTTTAAAGGGTGATTCGCTGTTGGCCCTGTTTGGCATTTGCAGCAAGCAGTTTTCTAGTTTAGTATTTAATGGCTTGCAATTACACTCTATTGAACCCAACACCACACACAACACACGTTTATGATGTCTGTAGCCTCAGCATAAGAAGCTACTATAAAATAATACACGATACTTACATAATGGGTATTAGATATACATATAAGGTTCTACTGTTGCTTCCAATGTTATCCGGATTATCTCCAAAACGAGTAGACTTATGTAGACAGGAATTACATTGGTTGATATTTTAAGATTCTTTTTTATTAGGCCTCTGATCAAAAAAATAAACAACTATGAAAGCATTATGTCATTTTCATATGTGTTACTTCAGAACCTTCGACTGGTTGTACTGATTTTGATGAATCTTTTTTTTAAGGCCGCTGGTTTTTCCCGTGTGGTGCAATTCTGACAATGACATCCATAAGAATTGTTTATAACCTGTCGCGGCGTCCAGCCTCCTTCGACTAATTGACTGGCTCGATGACGAACAAGCTTTTTAACTAATGATAGATTGGCGGGACGTGACTCTTGTAACTACGGGAAGAGATGGGGGTGACTTTTCGACAAGAAATGACAAAGACGACAACGATCGGACATTACCGTATAGCCATTTCGTTGCGTGGTGATGTGTCCTAAAATCAAATTTCAGGATCATATCTTATCAATAGGCTTGGAGGTCTGCTTTGAAATTTTCATAGCATTATTTCATAAAGATCTCCCTGTTCTAACTTAATAAATACAAAGTCAAATTCAATTTAGAATTCGAATAGAAACATTGACTTATTCATAAATGTTCAAGTTTTGAATAGTATAAAGAGCCACCTATTCACAGCAAATTGTATAAATATATATTAAAGATTACCATTTCACTAGATGCTTTTGCATTCAAATCTCGAAGCTATAATTGAATTAATCAACATCTCCAATGATACGATGTTTTATAATTACACATTCCGTAGTGTATTTAAAAGCATATTTTTATACCACGAAATCTATTCGCCCGATGATTCAACCTCAGCAAATATTGGCTGCCAATCGTCCTTGATGTTGATTGCCTATTTGCTTCTCGACAATTGGTAGATTTTATTAAAAAGACATAAACATCGGCTGCTAACCAGATTTAACCGGTTATGACATCAGCTGATACCTTAAATAATCACAATTATCTGTAGTACAAGTTATGAAGAAATCTGTGGAGGCATGTTAAGTACGAAAGAAAAGAATTTTATATTTATTTTCGTTGGTGAACCCTTCACATATTATGATCCGGCTATTGACACGTAATGTTAGGAAGATCAATAAGTAGCTGCAATTAGATAGATGAAACTGCGATTGTGTCAGCCCAGCCAGCTCCGGAATTTAAGTATGAAAGTTTTTACTCGTCCATATTTCGCCATCATACATCCTGCCTGTAAAATGGCTTCAGCAAAATATTAATTTAAGCAACATTGTCGCAAAATCGGATACAGTGGCTTTCATTTCGATAACATTTCATCAACATGTCCAAGTACATATACGCACAAACACCATACCTCCTCCTGGGGGAGGCAGCCAAAAATCACACACACGCACAGATATAAACATGACGGTAGGACCAGCCCAGACGACCCAACATAACCATGCCAAGCATCACAAAGGGCCGGCAATTAGACTCGGCACGTCACTTGTACGTATCGATCCGATTGTCCGTCCGTCATTGTGGTCCAACATGTTTGCATATTTGCGTGCCTGGTAGCTACATATATGAATGAAATACATATAGGTGATATTTACGGTGGATTAGATATCTGGCGATATCGATTTTGAATGTAATTTTATGTGTAAAATTTTAATCCCAGTTGGGCGCCAATTGACGCATACCTACCTACTTATATCAAATTATTGGGGGTACGACCTAGCAATTTTTATCACCATCATTAATAAAAACGGAGGACGGTAATTATTTATTAAAGATAATAAATATATACTTATATAGGCACGCCTATCTGTGGATATGATATCGTTATCTACTATTTATCAAAATGGTGTCAACTTTACGTACCTCGAAAGGACCAAATTGAAAACTTTTTGAATATAGCGTTCGAAGATATCAAGTTCTTCTCTGTTCTAAAGCTTATTCATAGTAATATATCTGATAAACATAATATATTTACCACACAGGAAGTGGTTATGTATCAGGTATTGATGACCGGAAGACAAATCACATTTAGCAACATTTTTATAACTCGTCAAAGATTTCTACTTGTAAACACGGAACGATGGACAGCTACGTTAACCTTTATAGTCTGTGTTCAGCAGAAAATAGTATTACCTACTGGTGAAAAACAACTCTTTCGGAGTTGTTTGAAACCACGGAACATTTCACGAAGCACCAAATTGAATTTCAAACAGAATTTATTACACAACAATATTCATTTTGTACACGAAGAATAGCGCGGAAATCAAGTTAATTTACTTGGGAATTTACGAAACAAATCGAATTAACCCATTACTTCACTAATTGCGATCTATGATACTCATTTATTTTAGATAAACAATGAAGTTATTTTGATGAGATTTGATATCTCAAATATTTGTTGAGAAGATAAAATAAGTTAAATATAATGTTAATTTTTCCATACATGTATACTTCTTTGTTGTAATAAAGCCTCATAATAGGATACAAGCTAACAATATTAAAGTTATTTATTCAAATTAGACTGAGAACCTAGGAACCTACACTTTTGGAACGTTAAAATAACACAAGATTATCTTCCAAATCACAGGCTCTTCCAATTTCTAATGCTTTCGTTGGGAGACGATTTTCTTATTACTTCTCAGCAAGAAAATCATCTGTTTTAGGGTTCCGTATCCTAAGAGTAATAATGAGAGCCTATTACTAATTCACTGTTAAACTAGCGTCAAGCTGCACTGGGCCATTTTCGTGCAGCCGCGAGGTACACTTTGCTAATTTTGATATCGGGGTTTTTACTATCTATTTTTATTTGTTGCTACCTGATGTATGTTTATTTTAGGTGTATTGTGTATTTTAGTCTGTGCTGAATAAATGTATTTTCTTTCTTTCACTGTGGTTTTGTCATTAGGCTTTATCTTATGAACTTTGGTAGCTAGACAGTTGAAATTTTAACAGATGATGTATTTCTGTTGCCACTATAGAATAGAATAGAAGACTTTATTTCAGACCGGAGTCAATAAGGTTAGTAACAATTTTACTTAAGTTCTAGTGTTAGTAGGTTACAGACACAAATATACATAAAATGAAATTACAACTTAGCGTGGAGCTGCATCCACCTCTGCCACATGGGAGAGTCCCACCGATCCGCGAACACACTGAGAATACTGTTGTTACTGTGGCGAACACGCGTCATCAGGGATGCGCATCTATTCCTAATAATAGCAGTAAAACCATTAATACTGTTATCCGCAAACATCCCTGACGCACTACAACGCCACGGCATATTGAACACGTAGGTCGCTGTATGCCCGCTGAGTGAAGTTAACCCACAGGCTGCACGTGTAGAAGGATTGGCAGTAAGCTTTAAAAAGCGTAACTTTAACTGCCTTCGTACAACGCGCGAACCTGCGGGCCAACATGTTACAACGGACAGCCAGCGACCTACGTTCCCTTTCAATATCACAATTGTCTTTTAGATCTTCGGTGACCCAGTGGCCCAGATACTTAAATTTGTCCACCCTTCGCAGGGGTTCACCACACAGTGCGACACGAGGAATACACGAATATGTCATGCCACCTGCTTTAAAAACTAATAGTTCACTCTTTACGACGTTATATCTGAGCCCATGAGCCACCGCATATTGTTCGCATATAGCGATCAGTCGCCTCAGGGCATCGATAGATGGGCTCAGCAACACCATATCGTCAGCATAACTAATATTGTTTATGCAAATCCCGTCAATATGACATCCGACTCTGGTGCTGCTGAACTCAAGGATTAGCTGGTTTATATAAAGGTTGAAGAGCCTGGGTGAGCTGAGCCCCCCCTGCCTCACCCCGCACGACAGCCGATACACAACCGAGTACGAGCCTACCCACCTACCCTATATCTAACAATTAATTATTAGAAATAAAATATATTATTTTTTGGTCCTTTTTATTCATATGATCATATTTAACAATATCTTACCAGGAATACCTTTGTGGACTGTTTATATCTCCAATTTTTTCTCCATCAAAAAAATTTAATCTCCATCTTTATCTCCATTCTCTATCCCTGAGCTAGACACAGTTCCCCTTGGGGGGCGTCATTCAAATTGTAAGCTTAAGGGCTTCGTATTGAACTAATCAGTATTCCGAGTTTAGTTTGTATGTTGATTAATTCGGCCTGCTACATCTATACATGACTATACTCCAGTTGGAGTATGAAGGGGATTACTTTAACACCCCGAATATCCGTATTCCACGAGAGTTGAAATAATGAAAGGTAGGTAGGTGTATTTTACGTGCTTGATGAGCTGGTTTTACTGCATTACCGTTTTAAGCAATAACCTCCTGTACTGTAGTAAGTAGAACTTAATATTTTTGAAAGCGATTGACGAAGTGGAAGATTCGCTGAAGAAGTTCGAAGTAGAAGATTCTCTGAAGAAGTTCGAATTGGAAGATTTTTTGAAATACGAGTACAATAGTAAACGTTTACTGTAGAATATATTTGTCGTCAATCGCTAGAACAGAGAATAGTGGGAAATAATTTCCAATATCAAAAAACAGACATGATCACGATTTCATGTTAGGTTGGTAGACAGTTGAGTGTTGCTTGTTACTCGCCCTTTTCGTGCTATGTCCTCAGAATTTAATTGTTACAACATGGTTGTAGAATAGATATTATCTTATAATATATTTTGCCAGGTTTCATTACATTTTTTTTTAACTTTTGCCCGCATGTTTGTTTAGTTATTGCTGTATGTGCGTAGTAAGAAACTTTAAGTCATATTAAATTGCTTAAATTGTTCTCCAACAAAACACCGTTTTCATTTCATTCCTACAACATATAGAACAAGGACAGTACCCCAGTTCATTGTACGTCCTGCATAATGAAAGGAACACGTCATCGTGTTTTCGCACTTTCGTGATGTGCCGACGTCAGACGATCGATTTAAGCGTTGGATGGAATTGAATGTTTATTATGACGTATGGATGTGGCAGACATGCCGTTGTACGTCATGGTACAACGGCATAACCTAGATAGATTTAACGGCGATGTGATGAAGTATTTAGAGGTAATTACATATGTGAATGACGTGTGCAGGTCTAAATTTGAATGTTTACTGCTTTACACACCATCAGTACAAATTGTTTTGATTTTGAGTTAAACAATATTCATAGCATTATTTACGTTGTTGAGCTTTTTTTTGGAACATGTTATCAATGGGTTAGCAGTATCCTTCATAATGAATCAAGAATGAGATTGTGATTATGTATGTTATGCAAGTAGGGTTGTCTCAGAACATGTTGTGTCTTGTTTGGACTACTGAATAACGTTAATCCTAAATGACTATAACAAAATTGATGAATTTAGTTCGATCAGTACCAGTAGTATAAAAAGAAAGTTTAGAAATTAATACTCTGCAACTAAAAAGTACGAAACAAGTGGCTTCTAACGACTCTAATTTGTTCAATTATATAATCGAGTTCAGAAGTTATGAGCGAACAGATGAACATCTATAATAACCACGTACATACGTACAGGTGAAAATCATAACCCTCCTTTTTGCTTCGCCGTATTTGGGTAAAAGTGAGGTCCTTCGAGCAATTCTACACTAATATTATAAAGAGGTAAAGATTGTCAAGTTGTGGGGGGTAGTCTGAATCTACTGAACCAATTTTGAAAATTCTTTTAACATTAGAAAGCCACGCTATTTGTGAGTGTCAGGCTGAAGATATATTTAACCCGAAAAACGAAAAATATTTTTCGTAGTAGTAGGATTTCATCACTAGTAAAAAAAAATAGCACCAAAAGGCACATCAAGGGTCACCATGTATGTAGTTAATAAATATAAACACCGTCGCATCTCATCAGTCGTCTAGTCCCCATATATTAATCAAACACCTAAAGCCTGCGTGACTCATTAGCACAATCGCGCGACACGATCGCTTAGTCGTGATATGTAATAAAATATTCATTAATGTACAGTGATTATCGCAGTTGGGCGCCGATTTCTATAGAAAGGGGTCGTGGCCTATAATTTGATAGAAACTCCTGCGGAAAGGGTGGTTTTTGTATCCACGCATATGCCATTAGGGAAACGATGATGTTTATTTTACTACCGCTGTGGAAATTGTGCTGATTCGACGAATTTAAGGCGTTAAGGTAATATTCAGCCATATACATTTAACGGTCCATTAGATGTCTGACCACACAAGTACTAAAGTCCTTCGGTTTTGGGTCTAGACTTTAGGCCTAGTACCGGGCTTAGAATAGTACCAACCCATATCCTCCCGTGGGTGTCGTAAGAGGCGAATTCTCACCAGAGAAGCGGACAGTAGCGCTTTTTCTGTGGAATATCAAATTACTGTGATTCCCAACCCACTTGCCAAGAGTGGGGATTTTGGGAAACACCCCCAATGCAATGAATGCCTTGGGGGAGGTCTTTGTCCAGCACTGGACCTCTATAGGCTGAAGAAGAAGACTTTAGGCCTCTCGGCGAGGGAGGCAAGTGGCCACAGTGCGGGTTGGTAAGTGTAAATGACCCACAAATTCAAAGTTTAATTCGTTGTTACCCTACTAACTAATATAAATGCGAAAGTTTGTGAGAATGTATGTGTGCATGTCTGTTACTCTTTCACGCAAAAACTACTGAACGGATTTGGATGAAATTTGGCACACAGATGGTTTATGACCAGGAAAACACATAGGATATAGGAACTTTTTATCCCGATATGCCCACGGGATCGAAACTAACGCGGGTGAAACCATGTGGCGCAGCTCGTGATCTATATTTAATTACCTCTACTTCTTCTTCAGCTTATAGACGTCCACTGCTGGACAAAGGCCTCCCCCAAAGCTTTCCACGATGACCGGTCTTGTGCTGCCCGCATCCATCGGCTTCCTGCGACCTTCACCAGGTCATCGGTACACCTTGTTGGGGGCCTCCCTACGCTGCGTCTTCCAGTAAGTGGCCGCCGCTCCAGAACCTTACTGCCCCATCGGCCATCGGTTCTACGAGCAATGTGCCCTGCTCACTGCCACTTAATTTTAGCGACTCGAAGAACTATGTCGGTGACTTTGGTTCTTCTGCGGATCTCCTCATTTCTGATTCGATCACTCAGACAAACTCCAAGCATAGCTCTTTCCATTGCCCTTTGTGTGACTCTGAATCTTCGTATGAGGCCCACTGTGAGCGACCACGTTTCAGTTCCGTAAGTCATCACTGGCAACACACACTGGTCAAAGACTTTAGTCTTGAGACACTGTGGTATCTTGAACGACGAGAAGATGTAGCGCACGTTCCCGAACTCTGCCTAGCCGAGCTGTATACGACGAGATACCTCTTTCTCGAAGTTGGACCTACCTACTTGGACTGTTTGTCCCAGGTAATATATTCTCGTCAATAACTTCGAGTGCAGAGCAACCAACTAGAATTGGATTAGGTTCGACATGAGAGTTCGACATGATCTTCGTCTTATCCATGTTCATTCTTAGACCCACTTGTTGGGAAGCTCTGCTGAGGCCATTGAGCATTTTGCTCAAGTCTTCCAAGGTCTCCGCCATGATGACGATATCATCTGCAAAACGGAGATTAGTGATGTACTCGCCGTTGATGTTAATGCCAAGTCCTTTCCAGTCCATGAGCTTGAAGACATCTTTCAGCGCAGCTGTGAACAATTTGGGAGATATGACATCTCCTCGTCTCACCCCACGCTGGAGTTGTATCGGTTTCGATTCTTGATCCTGGAGACGGACTGACATGGTGGCGTTTTTGTTGGTGATTTTTTTTTTTTTTAAATTTTTTTAAGAATTATAAACCAGCGCTTGACCGCAATCCCGCCTGATGGTAAGCAGTGATGCGATCGTTGATGGTAAAGCGCGCTAGTTTATTAAGAGCCTATTCACTCTTAGCCTTGATGGTAGCCGGATCCGCTACCGTAGACTGGAATAGCGGAGCTGCCGGGGACTAGGGGCCTGGGCTGTGTGCATCTTTGGGGGGGTTTGCCATAATCCCATATATATGCAGTGATTTGATATTCCACAGGAGAAGCGCTGCTGCCCGTTTCCCTGGTGAGGTCCCTTAGTCGCCTCTTACGACACCCACCGGAGGGTATGGGTTGGTACTATTCTAAGCCCGGTACCACACCTCTACTTAATATATATAAATTAAAATCAGTCCTCTATAAAGACAAACTTAGATTTAAATTTTATTTTATCCCTAAACCATTGATCAGCAGCCTGATCGGCGAACACATTTTTGTTAAATGTGTTCGCCGATTAATGATTAAGATGAAATTTTGGTAGGGTTTTTTGGTGACGCCCGTGAGGGTTTCTACGTGGCATTGCAACGGACGCCGGGTGTAGCTACTACTCAATATTCATTTCCATTCCACATTGTAAATTTAGTTGGTAAGTTTTCATATTCTGCACATGAGCGACACGCATCAACAGTAGACAATGCAGCTTGCGGCGCCCGCAGTTGACCCATCCGGGGTTGATGGCAACACTCATAGACGGTTGTTGTTCTTTTGCGGTTCATATGTGTAACTTTTGTGTATGAATGAACGCTTAAGCTGTACGAGTAGGAATGTACGCAAGTCGCGTTCACATTTGAATGATGTTTTCTTTTTTTTGTGTCATAAAATTAATTAATTTCACTATTAATATTCGTTTCTCGTAGGTTCACAGCCTTCCCTTTTTATAAGTTATTTGTAGGTCATCCTTCATTAATGGGCAGAATTCCAAGCGGAATTACCTGAAGTCACGTACTTATGCAGACGTGAGGAGTTTGAAAATTACTAATGGCGCATTAGTACTTATAGATGTGTTTCTTGATTTAGTGATCTTTAATACAAATTGACTTTTATAACGGTTGAAGAGACTGTAGAGTTGAGAAATTGTAGTACTCACACAAGGGATCATTAGCCTCAAGTCAAGAATATTTCCAATTATTATAACGGGCATCGATACCCGACATTATTTATCATATTCACTATAACGTCGGATCATCAAGATACGTCTGCTTGGCTGGTATCTTTAATAATTAAATGATATCGTCGCGATATTATTGGAAACAATAACCCTCATTTTTGGATAGAACTGGATAAAGTAGAGCAGCATTTCTCAGAGCTGTTTCTGTTTTGAAAAACATCATGAAACAAATACTCATTTGTTTTTGAGATCACGGTTTTAATGGGCAAAGATGATTATTGATTTACGGACTGGTTAGTTAGTCTTAGAATAAAAAACTCGAAGTTATGTCATATCTACCGACACGCACTGAGCCCAAGTGGTATATCTGACGGACCCAGACAACATTGCATTAATAAAACTAAAACATTTTTCTGTAAATATAGGTACACTTCATTTTAAATTCTTATCAACTAAGTAACTCGCAAAAAATCTGAAGCATTCCTATATTTTCGTCTAGTTTCCGTTTAATTTGCCAACTAAGCAAATATATAGTTTATTTAGAAAAGAGTCCTGTTTGATATTCATGTGTGCTACCTTAATTCTGTTTGTTGGCAAACCGCCACACTTCACTTTCCGATTAGATTTTCACGACTTATAGGTGTCCTGAATGATCGCGGAACACTGGAAAGCTAGAATAGAATAGAATAGAATAGAATAGTCCTTTATTTGCATAGTAAGTAGGTACAAAATATAGATACTAAGTTTTGAAAGGTCCTTATACTGACTACCTTAACTAAGGCATGCAAACAAAATCTAAAATTAAGAAATCTCCCATAATCTCATTCGATACATATTATAAATACACATTGTCAAATCAATTAAATAGAAATTAGATAAATATAAATTAACCATGTCAAACGAAATTAAAAACAACAATTCATTAAGTCAATTTAAGTCAAGTAAAAAAAAAAATAATAATAATAATAAAAAATATAAAAATGTCCAGGATATGGTCAATAGGTATAGTTCAGATCTAAGAGTCAGTAATACATGGATAACACATTATCAATTTAAGTTCTCATCTGATAAAAATTCGCTAACTGAGTAATAACATTTCTCTATCAGTAAAATCGACAATTTCCTTTTGAATAATGAAAATGTCTCTGTTTTTATTACGTCGGGTAGTTTGTTAAAGATAATCGGGCCCATACACATAACACTTTTCTTTAATAGGACGGTATCGGAGCTACCAACACTGAGCAAATTTCTATACTGACTTCTGATTGGCCGGTTCCTATTTTCGGAGACTTTATTAAAAAGATACATATTAGACTTTACAAAAACAGCCAGTTCGAAAATATAAAGTGATGGAAATGTTAATATGTTTAGGGACTTGAATACAGGTACGCAGCTATCTGTTACTATTAAATTGCACATTGCCCTTATGCAGCGTTTTTGAGCCTTGAACACCTGTTCCTTCAGACTACAATTTCCCCAGAATATTATACCGAATCTCAAGACCGACGCGACCAAACCGTGGTATGCTATTAACCTTGTGGCCATATTTACTTTTCTAGACAAGTTAAAGAGTACATACGCAACTGTACTCAGTTTTTTGCATACTGCTTCTGCTTGTGGTTTCCAAGTTAATTGACTATCTATCATTATGCCAAGGAATTTCGCAACTAGTACTTGGTCTACCTTTTGTCCATTGAAGTGTAAATGCAAGTCTTCTGGTGGGATTCGCTGATAAAAATGCATTACATTAGTCTTTGGTATATTGATTACTAAATTATTTTGGTCAAGCCAGCGTATTATATTTATCAAAGTGTTATTTAGGTCATGTTCATAGGTCTTTTTGTCAATACATTTAATCAAGACAGTACTATCGTCAGCAAATAAGACCATTTGATGTCCAATGTGGCGAGGTAAATCATTAATATATAGCAAAAATAATAAAGGGCCCAGCACACTGCCCTGTGGTACGCCATATTTAATAACTCTAGCCTTAGATAGATATTTTTCTTCACACTTGGTTTTTAGACATATCCTAGATATTTCTGTGTACTGCTTGCGATTTTTAAGGTATGATTTTAAGAGATTAAGTACATTTCCTCTGATGCCTATGATGTTTAGTTTTTTTATAAGAATATCATGATCAACACAATCAAAAGCCCTTGACATATCTGTAAAAATTGCACATACTGGAACTTTTTTATCTACATTTTGCAATATGACATTTAATAAATCATAGACGGCAGTATTTATGCCTTTATTTTTTCTGAAACCCATTTGTTCCGCACTTAAAATATTATATTTAGATAAGAAATTATTTATTGACTCATAAATTAATTTTTCCATAACCTTGGAAAATATGGGTATCAACGCAATTGGTCTATAATTTGCTAGATCTTCTTTATTGTCTTTTTTAAAAAGTGGCTTTACTATAACTGTTTTTAAGCTATCCGGAAATTCTCCAGTACTGATACATAAGTTGAAAATATGACACAAATGAAAAGCGATATCGCCTGATACCAGTTTTATAATCTTTGTTGATATCCCATCATACCCAGTGCTACTTTTGTTTTTTAGTAATTGTATTGCTCTCATAATATCTTGTGGTACTACTGGGTGCATGAACATTGAGTTGGGATTATTTGTCAAATTCATAGTGTCCGGTAGTTTCGTCATATTATTCAGTGTTTGGTCAATAAAATAGTCATTAAATGCATTTGCAATGTCTGTTGGATTAGTAACGATATTATTTTGTATATTAATTTGAGAAATAGGCTCAGTGATTCGGAATTTATTATCTATAACCTGCCATGATGCTTTCGATTTATTGCTTGATGTGTTAATGAAATAGTTATTTTGTGCTCTTTGTGTTAATTTAATAATTTTCCGAAACCTGCGAGAGTAATTTTTAAAGTTATTTTTATTACTATTCGATGGTTCACGTCTGTATTTCCATAGTAATTGTCTTTGTTTCCTACTACATACTCGAATACCAGTTGAAACCCATTTTTTTTTTTTATTAGACTTAACTGTTAATAATCTATAAGGGAAGCAAAGATCGTACAACATGCGAAATTGCTCTAGAAAATAATCGTATGCTTCATTAGCATTTCCGGTTTGGTAGATTTCGGAGAAAGAAAGACACTTCAGAT
This sequence comes from Sesamia inferens, assembly GCA_037179545.1. Lineage (NCBI taxonomy): Eukaryota > Metazoa > Arthropoda > Insecta > Lepidoptera > Noctuidae > Sesamia > Sesamia inferens. The sequence continues at coordinate 24,169,176 of CM073945.1, read as the reverse complement.
AATTTTTGAATTTAGTCATATTTTCTTTAGATAGGTCGCGTTTTTTAATCCTCCATGAATTTATTCTGTATGATTTAACAACCCTTACTTCCAATATTTGGGCAGTATGGTCTGACAATGCAAAGTCCAATACTTCTGAATTACACTTTAATTGAGAGCTACGGGCAAAATTGTCTAAACATGTACTACTGGCCAACCTGGTGGGTTGCCGCAGTTCCAACTCTAGATTGTAGCCCAAAAGAAAGTATTCAAAGTCTAAAGTTAATCTATTTCTTTTTAATGTGTCTATATTAAAGTCCCCACACATAACTATTTTCTTAATTGATTTTGTACATAGTTTATTTAGAATAATATCTAATTTTTCATAAAATACATTTAAATTATTGGACTTGGGTGGCCTATAAATACATATAATAATTAGATTTTGATTTGACAATTCTATACCACAACATTCTATGACATTAGCTATGGAATGCCGTGATATATCTAATAACTCTTTGTGTTCGAGATCCTTTTTAATTAAAATACAGGCTCCTCCTCGCTTCTTAGAGTGTCTTGCATATATAGCTGCTAGCTTATAATTAGAAATCTTTAATATTTTCTCGTATCCGGCCATAATAAAATGTTCTGTGATACAAATGACATCTATGTCTCTTTTTTCCCGCGACAGTTGTTGAAGGTGAACAGTAAGTAGATCAGACTTTGTTATTAGTCCAGCAATATTCTGGTGTAATATTTTTATTTTATCATAAACGAAAAAAATCACTTTCATTTGACGTATTATCAAGAGTAGCGTCTATTATAGGATAATTTTTAATGTCAATAATCAAACGGTCAAATATATTTTGAAATATGCATTTTGTACCCTGTCTATTTAGTTTCCCGGTATAATCAGAGAACATATCCAAAGAGAGGTTACGATTAGAGTCAAAGAAGTAAGCATAGTCATTGTGCTGGATGTCCATATAAAGTAGGTTGTTGAATAATTCTACTCTGTAATTATATATCAGCGCCCCTCTTACATAGGTAGGACAGCATATTATGACATTTGTATGTCGAATGTCCTTTAGCGATTCTTTCATTTGCTTAATCAATTCGGGGTAGTCTCCTGCGTTTCTAAAGTCTTTTTCTCCTATCATAATTAAGCAATAGCAAAAAGCAAAAAGCTATTTAGGGTTTTCTTGAAATTGCCGACAAGAAAACGAAATTAATGAAAATGTTGTGCTACTGGGTAACTAATTAACTGTTCGTTAACGCCTAATGAATGCAATTGGAAACATCTCGCAGTGACTTGAGCTTAATGATCTGAAGTTGCCAACACGGAGCGATTGTGATTGGGGCATGGAAAAACTCGTTAGTGCTTTGTTCTTCTATTTGTGAAAACGGAAATCTATCCATCCTCCAAAGAAAAAAATAAAACAATCACTAAGAAATAAAAATAAGTAATACTTTTAAGACTGAAATAACTTCCGTTTCCAGCAGGTATTTTTTCGAGGTTCTTATAAAATATTAGAATCTTTAACATCGATCTCCAGTTATATGAGCCGTATTAAAAGCTGTCTTCATTCTTCCAAAATATACTTAATATCTAACTGCAATAGGGTTGACTTTTCATCAGCGTTTTCACAACCGATAAGCTATTACTCTTTCACAGATGGATGAATGTCGTAAAGAGGAAAAATTTCAGTGTTTTCGCAAGAGCTCGCTTGTATTCCGAGGAAGCTTTTAATGATACTTTCGCGACGATGCGACCCACATAGGGCCTGTCAAAATATTGACCGCCGCCTTCTTTGAGACCATACGCTCAGGAATCTCTATTACGGAGATGTGAAATTAATTAATGTGGCATCAAAATATGAAATTTAATAAAAAAATATAGATTTTTATTTTAAGCGCGTTAAATGAATTAAGATTAAGCTACCTAAAGTTAACAATTATCGTCTATTTGATGTGTTATTTTTGCAATGAATACCCTGGGGCTTAATTATTGTTCCTGTAAAATGCGTAAATCAGTTCTTAGTAACTTAACATCTAGCCTGTTTTCTCAAGAGCTCGCCAGAAAAGTTCCAAATTCATGTGCTTTACCATAATCATATTTTCTTTTGTCCTTTAGCTGACGGGTATGGAGAAGGCCAAGGCGTACATAAAAAGTTCGCTGGCGTCAAAACCGGCGTCGCCGTGTGCGTCGCGCGACAAAACGACGCCCGCACAGGACGACGTGCGCGTGTGCTTCGTATGCGGCGGCGCCGGGTTAATCGACCAGTACACCATCAGAGTCAAGCCTGATACGCAGGTAATATGATACCAACTTATATGGGACTAAAAGGTCTGACCACCTACCTAGCTTTAAGTCCTCTGCTACGTAGGATGTGACCAGACAGGTTACCCATGTAAACCCACATTACCTGCTTTGCCTTGGGCTATTGTTAGCAACGCCATTCTTTGCTCGCCGACGGATTATCACAAATATCAATGCAGCTGTCAATGGGCTTGTCAGCATTGACAAAAAACCTAACTCTGATCTTGAAGTTAGTTTTGGTTTTACTTACCAAAACTATACCGAAGCGTTCTAAGATATAGCAGTCTAGATGGATACCGTTCAACTTTTGAACTTTTATTTATGAGTTTGAACATGTTGTCAGAAATCAACCCGCAGTCATAAGTAATCACTGACCTACTTATCGAAATAACTCGATATATTCGATATTTTCCCCGCGACACAAAAAACCGTGTTTCCTCAACAACAAATCATAACACATCCATCATTTTGCAACGATGTCTTGACGTTCCGAGCGACATTGTCACCCGATTCGCGTCTTATTACGTGTATTCACGTGTTTTGGTGCTGTGCTGGTTCCAACCGGATAGCAATTGATGGAGCGCCTAAAGCGATTGACATTTGACACGTAATTACGTCCAGTGCTCGGGTGTGGTGGTTATTGGACGGGTAATTGTGTCCGTGGTACTTTGTGATTTTGTTGAAGAGAATATAAGGGGACTTGTTTTAAATAAAAATTGGAGGAAGTATGGAAGGATAAATATAACTGATAATAATGTATGGGGTTGTGAATTAATCATGATTACTTAGATGTATGGTATAGGTTGGATTTTTTAGGGGAGAAGATTGAGAGTAAATTGTTTTACATATTATTGTCATGGCTTCATAAAATTGAGTCTAAACAATAGTTGTCAGTATACTTCCTTAATTTTCCATTCTCTCTGTGTTAAATTTTTCGTTCTTTTAAATTGTTCTTTTCAACAGTAAATTCCGATACACATTTGAATATAGAAACTAAAATATGTCGTATAAAACCACAATTCTTAAGAATGACGATAAAATCAAGTTACAGTATTATAATAAATCGGAATATCAACCAAAATACACATTTAACATGATATTTTAACGGGAACTGTAGTTATGTTAATTTTCCTACCCGCATTATTTGACCTGCTTCTTGTGTAATAATAGATCAATTTAATGTATTTATCAGTAGTCTCCTGTGGTCCATTTTATGACTCCATTTATATGTAGGTACCTACCTAGTGTTTATGTCTTGACTTACGTGCGCATTTCGGGGAGTCGTGTCACGTGGAGTTGGTAACTCTGTAATCCTACCACGAAGTTCTGATATTTGGGTCACGCGCTTTACAATGCTGAACAAAAAAGAAAAGCAGTCTACTAGGTATACTGGTGTGACATTTCATACTTGTCGCACTTACACTTTAGCACCTTTCGGCGTAAGTGTAAAATCATATTTATGTGTCTCCGACATTATTCTATTCTGATATTAGGAATCCGATATTGCCTACGCAAATCGGGTTGTTCCTCTAGATTGTGCAAGTAAACCTGCATTTTAGTCACTTAGCATTATCCAAAGAATGCAACTTCTAATACCTAATATTTCATTTGTAAACGCTACGCAATGTTCCCATGAGATAATGGACGCATCACCAACGTAAGCCGTAGTAAAATTCACGCTATTTTCCCATAAACCGTTCTCACATAGCGATCAATGTGTCGTGTAAAGATGAGTTTTCACTGGGTGATAGAATGTTGGGGAACTTTCTGCAACGTCAATAATGTTGCGACGTTTGTATAAAATTATATTTTACCGAAAACTGCTCGAAGTGGCTGGCGGTGCGCGGAGGCTTATAAAAGAGTAGAAGTTAAACTCTCATTCGTATCTAATCCAGTTAAAGTTGTAGAATAGTTTCGATCCCATTTTTTATAGCCCTAAAGTTTTAACTTCAATCGAAGTAAAAGTATCAGTAATTCATTATCATCTTTTTTATCGTTCCACTGCTGGGCAGAGGTCTCCTCTCATGCAGAGGAGGATTGAGCGTAATCACCACGCTTGCTCAATGCGGGTTGGCGATTTCAGACTTAAATTCCAGGTTTCTTCAAGATGTTTTCCTTCACCTTCAGTCATCGGTGTCCAAGATATACTTAGAAAATACATATAACTTTAGAAAAGTTACTTTGGTACTTGCCTGACCTGGAATCGAACCCGCGCACTCATACTTGAGAGGCTGGTGTTTTAACCACTAGGCCATCACGACTTCACTAGGCCATCACGACTTCACTAGGCCATCACGACTTCGACTTAACGTTAGTTTGACAAATGGCAGAGAAAAAGTTACCTTTGTTCAAACGTTTTCATTTGATAGCGGTTACGTTCCAATTGTGATAAAGTTAACGTTAAAACATCTGTCAAAAGGTTAGCGCGATACGAAACGACTAAAGTTTTGGTTTGGTTGCGATGCAATTCTGTTTTTGTTGCATTATTTTAGCGCAATTATTAGAAAAATCAAGTACTATTTGATGATTGTGCAACTCAGCAACGCAGTTATGTCAATATTGAAGAAAAGTGTTACAAGCCATTTTTGTTGTTGTATAATTTGAAGTACTAAGTAAATATAAATATTCCGAAACCATAATATACGGATTTACAATTTTGATAGTAAGCTTAAATTGGAGGAAAATATCCGCGTCTCGGATTTTATGTTGGATGTTCATCACTTTACCAAACCAACATGTTGTTCAACACATATCTCCAGTGAGCACGCGTCTTAACGCGCGTATGCAATCGGTAACTGAAGAGATAATTAGTTAGTATTCAGCGGAACGATGTACATTGTTTTCTTTAAGATTTAAATTATGTATTGTGCTCGATAATAATCGATCGACTTGTACTGTTGTAAGATTCACGTGAGTTTTTTTTTTTATTTGAAAAAAAAAAATAAGAACTTATGTGCTCTCAAAACGGCTAAGGAAAACAAAATGAGGAATCCGACACATTTTTTTGATCTCATGTCATATATCTAATTTTTAATTTCAACAATCAAAAATGTAACGTTTTTGACGTGACAACGTCTAATAAATTGGTACGGCGTGGAGTCATTCTCGAAAACACCGTAACGGCCGAATCTGACGCCACACGGAGTCCACGCCTACTTTACCCCCACCCCTAGAGCGCCCGATGTGTAAACATGTAATAGACGTTGTCACGTTCAAATATCGGCAGTAGACGGAGTTCTACAGACAACCAATTTTTTTTTTTACTTATTCAATGTTCTCCCATTACTGTGCTGCTCTGGTCCCCTATATTGCCACTAGTTGAGCATGAAGTCATTAAATTGCTAGGTTATTAGGCAAAGGGTTTGTTTACCTGGAATTTTTCAGTAGCAACCTAGAATCTGGATTTATAGTAGCAATAGGTAGCTTGACCTGCTGTTGTTCGTATTTTTAACTTAACATTACATCTTCAAATATATTGAGACCATTCCAAGCTATTGCTATCCTTTCGGTTCTTTTATATCAGGTGTCTATGAAGCCAGAACTCAAAAAAAGAACCGTTTATTTTTTTTTAAAGTATGTTTTCCCCTACCCCAGTGCACAGAACCATACTTCCCGTTCCTGGGCGCACACGCTCCCCCTGCCGGTTATCGGGCAGAGGGCGACGAGGACGGCACCGTACGAAGCTGCTGCGTGTGCTATACCTTCCTGAGGCAGCAATGGGAGCAATACGACCGAGAGAACAAGCCTCACAGCCAAAGGTTCTACTGGATGAAGAGGCTCGATGGGAAACCTTTTATAGGTTAGTATAAGCTTAAAGATATAGTTGGTGGTCTTAACTAAATATAGTATACTAGAGCGACCCGCCCCGGCTTCGCACGGGTTCAATGGTCATACTAAATACATCACGGAAAAACTGTGAACGTTGTCGTATACAAAAACACGGCGCGTCGCCATCCCGGCCGGTCGCCACGTCCCGCAATTTTTAAATCTGTAATATCTGCGAAAATATCCATTTAAATCATGTGCTGTAAGGGGCCATATAGATCTATATTAAATCAACAATGTATTTAAGGTAATAAAGTGGATAAGGATTAATGCTGTATTGGTTAAAATCGCTTAGAAAATTAACCAATATTTGTCATAACAAAATAAATGATAAAAAATGTTATTGTGGGATATCCATACCAGATACCGTCGCAGACTTTTCTATAGACCGTTTCAATGTATGCCTGCGTTTCAATGTAAACGCGGAAAAAAATTAATTATTTACGACATCACATTAGAAACCTCAAAAATAATAGTATTTCTACACAATTTAATAGATGTTATTATACTTAATTATAAACCTTCCTCTGTAATCACTCTATCTATTAAAACCGCATCAAAATCGGTTGCGCAGCTTTAAAGATTTAATCATACAAAGGGACACAGAAAGAGAAAGCGACTTTGTTTTATTATATGTAGTGATACAGTTTATAGGACAAAGAGTTACTGTAGAAGAGCAATGTGATAGGTTCGAATTACGAATTTTCCTCCTCTATTTAACTGGAGATAATGTTGGAAAATGCGATACGAGAGTCGTGTTAGCCTGTTTTATTGAATTCTAATGCAAAAATTTGCCCGCGGGGGCGCGTAGTCGTTCTCAGTCACGTGGCGTGTAGTGTTTGATCTTCCTTTTATGGCTTACTAACTGAGCCTCGCGGTTTTATCGTATATATTTGGATGCCGTGGATTCATCCGGATCAAAACTATTCTATAAGTTATGTTCACCCTGGTTATAAACTCTGTGTGCCAACTGCCATCCAAACCCGTTCAATAGTTATCGCCTGAAAGAGTAACAAGCATACAAACTTTCACGTTTATAACATTACTTAGTAGAATTTTCAACTCAAAACGTATCTCGGGACATCTCGAAACATCCAATCGTAAAGTTGACTGTAAATTTTCTCACGACTTACAAAAACCCATTGACGTATTTAGCATACTCCGTAGACGCTCCATAACTACAACTTTGAGACATCTATAAATCTTCCCCTGCAACACATAACTTGAAACACAATGTCTTTACAACGTATGTACCTTTTCGACTATTAAACGCATCGGATCAGTCGGCGTCACTACGAATCGTACAACAACATTGCATTCCGATTTACTCCGAATAGCCGTCGTAAATCCAACGCCTTTCCGCTTCGGCTCGCCTCGCCAGATAAATAATATGAAAACAAAGGAGACGAGATTCACGTTGTGGACATGGCAGAAGTATTTTGTTATTTTTTCTTTTTTGCTGTGAGTTTTTAAAATCAGTTGCGTTTCCGTGTCTCCCAGTGTACGTTAAGGCAGTTATGGCCAGTCAGATGCTGAAAAATGAGACAGCCACTGTAAATCTAAAAGAAGCGGAAAATTGCGTCGCTGTTTTCATAATGATGTACATTTTTAAGAAGACGAAAAAGGACTTTTATTTTGTAGCTCTCCTATTTGATTTCAAAGAAAAAAAAAGCAAAGTATCTACTTATCTAAAAAATTATGAAAAAAATTTCTTAAAAGGTTGATTAATTTAAATAGATGCGGCTTCTCTTACAAAGCTGATCCACGAGCCGAGATAAAAATATAACATCAAATATTATTTCAAGCAAAAAATGAAACATTTCGCGAAAAATGTCCTTAAAAATTGTTATCAAACATTATTTCAACTGTCAAAACGGGTCGTGTCGTACAAAGCGCCCCCTGGCGGATTATCCGGGAGGCTGGGTCCTCCCACGCCACTCTTTTGTCTCGGCTGAGCCAAGCCGTGATAGACGCATGAAAAGTGTCCTATTTTTTTGTCCTTGTTGATATATGCTGTATATGTACCTATACGGAGTTCGGAGGTTGTAGTTTTGCGAGGCTTTTGTGGATAAGAGATTTATTTAGATCATGTTTTTAAAAATAACGTAGATTTTTATTTTGTAAGTTTATTTTTCGAGGGAAAGATGAATGTATGCAAAACTCTTTTTGAATGTCGCCATAAAAGTCACGTAGCACCCGCGTAGATTCTTTTCACCATATATGTAGTAACATAGAATTACACGGATGATACGTGACGCACACGCTTGGTAAAAGGATTGAACATCAATCACTAGTAAAGTGCCAATTTTATAAAAGTACTAGTTTTTGCCCAAGGCTACACCCGCGTGGATGTCGGATATTATCCCACGGGAATAAGCCCGGCAAAAAGTAAATCTGTCCTATAATACCATCTCCTTTCCCTCCTTTTGCAATAAAAACTTCTTCATCATCATTGTGATTTGAATGTCGATGAAACGAAAAAGCGGCAGTAAAATAGACAGAAATCCATTTATCATCATCATCGTCATCATCGTCGATCATCATCATTCAAACCAACATTTTTACTACTACCACTTGTGAATTGTTTCTTCGAATTCCCTTTAGTAGTTAGTCTTCAAAGAGTAACATAGACTTACGAAGTTATTATATTTATACAGACAAAAGTCGTAGTACATTAATATCGTCACTTGGCTTGCCTCGGTAGGTCCTGATAATAGGTAATAGGTATCAGGCCTCCCTAGGTAATAGGTATCACGCTGACCATTTCCGCTTTCGACACTTAGGTAAATTGTCACAAACACAAAAATTACAGCCTCATAACATGTTTACTTAGCAATTCGTGGTACACAATTGTGGCGAGTGGTCCCACTATCGAAACAATGCCTTGTTTTGTTACATGTCACTTACGCAAAGAACTAACTACAGTACAAACTCACGGCCTATAATAAGTACAGGGTACGTGAATGTTTTTATGCTGCAAAATGAAAATAAAGGTATTTGTTCAAATTAGGCATAGAATCAGGAAAAAATGAAGTGGCGCAACTAACTCTTATGCAGCACAGCTGTAGGTCGGCTTCCAGTGCTACTACTCATTCTGTGCGTTTAGATAGGCATAGTCTTTAAGATGCGGCCGCTGCGCAAGGAGGCGCTGGTTCCATCCCCGCGCAGTGCAACTATGCATGAATATGAATATTTGCATTGGTCTGGTCGTGCCTCGGAAAGCACGTTAAGCCGTTGGACCCGGTTGCCATACGAACACCTAATGGCAGTCTTTAAGGGTTTTTGGAACCCTCAATAGTCCAATAATTGGTCTAAATGTAATGCTTCGATGTCGCCTTCGGGTCGTGGAGTTCAGACGGCAGTCGCTTCTCGGAAAATATCGAAGTTTAGCCAAAATCAGTAGTAGACTGCTAAAAGAGGACCCTAGATTCCAAAACTGAAAAAGCTTCGGATGCGACTGGGATTAACGCTGAGATGATGATGATGAGTCTTTAAAACGTGGTGTAAAGATGTTTGTGTATTCAAATCTCGATTGGTCATCATTAGTATAAAGCATTTAGTTGAAAAAGGTCACAGAAATATTGAAACAGGAACATTTAAAAATTAGCACGTATATAGCATGGGCCCATCTCAACCTCGAGCCGAGTTCTAGTGAACGCGCCGAATATCCGAAATTTGGGGCCTCTGGGATCGCGGCGGCGCTTGGTGACGATCGCCCGGTGGACACTTGGTTAATAATATCTACTAAATGTATGTTTTGTCTCCGTCGTCACGTTCTCGTTGACGATGGGGGTGGACAATCAGCCGAAGGATACTTTTTATCCGGGTGAAACCGGATGATTGATACCCACATGAATTATTTTACCAAAGATGCGATTGCCACTGTCTGTATCAATCATCTTAGAAAGCCTCTCATACAGAGAATGAAACAGATACACTTAATTTTTTACTGCTCAGAGAACATAAAATTGGTTTGATATTTTATTTAAAAACGTAACAAATATGTAATAATAGGTAAACATACAGTCGAGTCGTTATCATCTCGAATTTCATACAATACGATCGGTGCACGCATGAATTTATACACAAATGGTATTCTTTTGTCGGACACAGAGGGACAGTCAAATGGTTTGCGAATGCTAACCGTTGTGAGAACATAAGCCCGATAGTAGATATGTATATGTTCTTTGATGTTGTGTAGTGTAAGCACAGCGGGCTGACGTCTACAATGCAATGATAGGACTGTTGTCTATGACTGACATATAGCGTAGATATGCGATCATGTCATAGATAACATTAAGGTATTACAAACATACAGACAGGGCGAAGGCTCGAAATAACACTACGATGGGTTTTTGAAATTTGATAGTTATAAGTACATTCAGATTTCATCAACTCCGTAATAATTCTGTGCGTACTATAGTCCGGTCTGTTCTGCCATAGCCTTCATCTTCCATAATTAAACCTTTAGCAAGTCAAGTCAAGCCTTACTTCAGAAATGGCTAATACATTGGTCATAAAGGTAAAAGTGCATCCAATAATTTCCACGACGACGGGAATTTCCATCTAGCAAGAGGGATTGCTATTGGTAGCGAACATGTCATATGTCAAACGTTGATGAAATATGAATCACTGGCCGGCCAGACGACGGGGTACCGACTCTTTGATGTTATATAAATACGACAGGCCGCCGCTCGGCAACTAAGGATGCCATGCGGCTCTGCACAGGATGAATAACATAAAATACCCGACTGTTTTATGTTTTAAGGAGTAAAACATTCCTGTTCGCAGTATTGTGAGAGAGGTGTTTAGTTTCTTTTCCTACACAGACACAAGTAATTTTAACTTGACCTGCGGGATAATGGAGTAACACGTTATATTAGTAGCAATGGTTTTAACAGACCTCAAAAAGGAGGAGGTTCTGGCTGGATGCAGCTAACATAACATGACCAGTACTTTTCACAACTACAAAGTGTAAAATATAAGGTTTTGTAAAAAAGTTTTAACAGCTCAACAGCATTTATTGCCTTTAAAGTTGTTAAACATTTTTTTTTAAATTTTATACATAAATTGTCATGGTTTAACAAAAATTAGGGGACAGGCGTGACTACCTAGATGACGTCCAATAGATGATACAGACAGGAGAATGATATGAAGCAATATCCTTTCATATGATTTTGAAAGATTCTAATTAAAAGTGTATAATGATCGGTTTCTTCATCATTTAACATTACCAACTGAATAAAGGCTAATTAAATCGTGGTGATAACGATGAATAAATTGTATAATAGATGTATCATCTGTGAACTATTGTAGTAACAACGAAAACTAATAGGAATGACCATGCAGGTTAAACTTGCAAAACTATATTTACCTTTGATCTGTGTAACATCTGACGCGTTGCAAGTGTTAAAATATTGCTATCTACTTGCAAGAAATTCTAAAATTCCTTTTAAGAACCATTTCCAGCTCTAATAGCACCTCGGCAATGATTTAACACAAACACACTTACAAAACAATGTTAGCTCGAACAAATAAGAAACCCAGCGGCGGTGTTACCGTCGGACTACAATTTGAATGTCTTCAAGACTAGAGTGAATAGGCTCTTGGTAAACTAGCGTGCTTTACCATCAACGATTGCATCACTGCTTACCATCATCGGGATTGCGGCCAAGCAGTAGTTTATCCTTACTAATATTATAAATGGAAAGTGAGTTTGTTTGTTCCGCTTTCACGCCTTCACTACTGAACCGATTGCTTTGAAATCTTGCAGACGTAAAGTTACAAGTCCAGATTAAATAATAAGGTACTTTTTATTCCGGAAAAATTTGATGTTCCCGAGGGAAATCTAATAAGCTCGATATAACCGAACTCCACGCGGGCGAAGCCGCGGGCGGAAAGCTAGTGATTCATAATAAAACACGTTGATTTCAGCACAGCCCTGATTGCATCGTAATAGTCTCTGTAAATAAAAGTGAAGTTCCACTAAGCGGCTCCAACCGGTTCTAGTCATTGCACACTGAACTTTGTATTGTTCACACGACATGACTAATGTGATATTTCGATACGCTTTAGTTCACATTCGCTAAATTAGTTCGATTTGTTTAGTGAATTAAGTAGATGAATCTTTTCGTATAACTTTGCTCTGAGCGAATCGCGTTCAATCCAAGGATCACCTATCTTTTATTGGAAGAAATTTTGCCATTTTTTCTGCAAAAAACTGCAAACTTACGAGTATGAAGGAATACCTAACTTACTTTAGCCATATTCGTCAGAATAAATTGCGGAATAAATCATTATGGTAAATAAAACTTATGTATTTTACTACTATATTATTTGCGAAAATCGCTCTCATTAAGTAATTGAAAACAAATGAACTAAAGAGGACAAAATAAGCGCAGAACCACCTTTGAACTAGCAACTAGCCCATAGTTCCCGCCTCCTACGAACCATTCCGCCCGCGAACAGCACAACACTATTCGTAATTGTCTTTTTAGACTAATAGCCAGGATGTCTGTATGCAAACTTATTACCTAGTTAGTTTGTTTTGTTGCTACATTAGGTGCTGCGGTACTAGAATATACTAGATTACATCGTGTTTGCTATGTTTTAAACATACACACAATATAGGCTGAGTAAATGCTACTTAGATATACTATAAATTAAGATACACGGTAATAACATATTATGCGGTATTTGGATATAACCGTGTATCGGTTCGTATATTCGTGTCATCACCGATGTGTTTTCGTTTTTCCTTTGAGTGGGTCATGGTAGATTTGGTAGACAGCCAATTAGATGTTTGTCTATTAAAACAGCTGTTACACTTCATTAAGTAACTGAAGTGTTATTTAGTTCAGCTGATCGTGTTAGTGTATCGAGGGTATAAAGTCATATTATGTCCAGTAGTAGTATTCAGTTTGGTCAAGTATATTTATAGTAAATATCCTTGATTTATCTGCGCGTAGTTGTCAAATTCAGCTGATATAATGTGCTGTAAATGTGGTGCTGCACCACAAACCATAAGGCATTTAAGATCTTGTCCTGGATGTCCGCCGTACCGCGATTTCTCGCGGCAGCCGAGTTATGTTCCCGCGATCTATCTCCTCCCGCCACTCCCATATGTGGGCGAGGGCTTTGGTCTCTATATCCCATGGCGGCAATCTGGCAAGGAAGCTCGCCGCCTCAGCGGAGACCGTGCGGTATCCCCGAACTAGCCGTACGGCCATGACCCTCTGGGACGCAGTCAGGCTTCGGCCTGGTCGCTGCTTCAGGGACTGCGCCCACACCAATGCCCCTTAAAGGGCCACCCAACCCTAACTTGATTACTAACTCTTCGGAACACCCTAAAATACCTTTGCAAAATTTTACGTCGGGGCCCTCAGACCGCGCAACGCTTGCGCGTTGGAAAATAACATGATAGAAGTCTTTTGCACAAGCTTATAGCCTACTTAAACGATATAATTTAATAAACAATACGAATATGGCGCTTTACAAGAGCCGAACTATTGTGCAGTTATAATAAACCATTGTTCTGTGGTATTCGCATGACTATTGCAAATGGTTAAACTAACTTCACTGTTTTATTGTTTGAAGTTGGAAAAATCCACGCACGTATGTGCACAGCTGAATTTAATTTGGCAAGTGAATCAGACTGGTTATATGTCTACTCTTAAGCTGTAACTACTTAGTTAAATACCAATTATAACGTGGCTAGAGTGAATGGGCTCTTAATAAACCAGCGCGCTTTACCATCAACGATTGCATCACTGCTTACCATCAGGCAGGATTGCGGTCAAGCGCCAGATTATAATTTATATAAAAAAAAAACGTATAATAGTTTTTATCCCGATATTCCCACGGCATCGAAACTTAAGCTTGAAATAGTATATTTCATTACAAGTGCGGAAAGCCTGTCATTACAACGAGTTCCGACAAATGTCGACCCGAGCCGAGGCGCAGCCGAAGGTGAGGGTTGACAGTCGGAACAAGTTGCAATGACGGTTCCGCACGTGTACTGAACAACTATTTTTAATACAGTTGCGAAAAAATTAAGCAATTTATTAAAATAATAAAAACACAATAAACTCAACTAACTAATAATTTATTTCTTAGAAAAGTTATAATTCACATATACATTGAAATTGGTACAGTTTTTTATACTAACAGGGGAAGTTTTAGGTTGCATATTTACTGTTTGAGACAAACTATTATTAATTTCGTATGATTGTTCATGTATATTTGTCAAAGGTGTTATACAATGGCGTTTGCTAGTTGATGGAATTGGATCTAATGACTTATCATTATCAACGAAGGTAAATGGACTACTTTCTCTTCACTATTGTCATGTGAAGGTGACGGACTGGACTTTAAATTAATGGATTGTGTGATTTTTTTCCCAGTTTCTAGTTTGTTGTGTAATGAATCAGCAATATAGCCTTCTGCAACTTTGTCTGACTTCCAACCTCCTAGTCGCTTTAAGGACGTCAAATTGACTCCTGAATCTGCCAATAATGTAGCAGAGGTCCTCCTGAAGCTGTGCCCAGTATAATACTCTGCATCCGGCAGATCAAGAAACGTAGCTATTTCTTTTGGCATATTACCAAATTTGTTTATCCCGATTGCTTGAGATGTACACTTTCCTTTTTGATAATTTTGGAAAAAACGGTCGGATTTTCCGTTTTGGGACCGCTGATTCATATATTTTTGCACTATTCTAAGAAAATCTCCTTCAACAACAAAGCTTCTCGGTATCTTATTTTTTGTATTCGGAATCTTGATTAGTAGCATTTTTTCATGTTCTTCAATATCTTTTAAAGTAATATTGGATAACTCCTCTCTGCGGCAAGCACCAACAATGCCAAAAATCAGCGCAACCTACAAAAAAAAGGGATTTGATTAATATTTTTAAATAATTTAATGACTGTATTTTGCGATTTCGCTGAATACTAAAGAAAAATATAAGTACTTATTAATTAATTACCTTTGTGGCTAAATAACAATCATCGGGAGCTTCGTTTAAAAACCTTTCCACTTCATTCGATGTTAATATTTTCGACTTTTTAGTTGTAAAACCGTCTGATTGTCGTTTTAAGAAAGCATTTAGTTTTGGGTATTGACTTATATCCACGTTGTTTCTCATTTTCAGCATACTTTTTATCATCGAAAACCTCGACCGTAGAAGGTTTTAATTTTGCTGACAGTTCGGAGAAATATGCCAACATAACATTTTCTGAAAAACTATTTGCCTTTTTGTCTTCTCTCCACGCAATAAATTCGTTGTATATAGATATGTAGCGACTTTTTGACTTTTCCGGTAAAATGTTCTCCGAAGCATTTTGTGCAATTATACTGAGTTCCGGTGGTGTTAATTCAAATAAAATATTGTCGAAATTACTCATTTTGTGCAACAAACAACTAAACTCGCAAAGAAAATTTTTGAAAAATGGCGCAAACCGTAAAAGAATATAAGCAGAGATTTTTTTTTCTTCACCCATTCGATTAGGCAAAGGGAACTATGCCCATACAGCCAATTTTTTTATTGATATGAAATGAAAATGAAATGAGATGAAATTAAATAAAACCTAACCTAACTCATTGAATTAAATCATTAAATCTGATATTGAAACAAATTAGTAGCTTCTTTTAGAGAATTATTTGCATGAATCATAAAAACTTCTATGATTTTTTTAAAGTAAAAACTTCATGGTTGGTTTTTTTTTATTTTTAATAGACAATATTTTGACAGTTGGGAAAGAGAACGCACTAGTTCGGAAAAGGTAAAGAAAAAGCACGAATGTGTAATAGCCCACTTTCCGAACGCTATACGTCCCTGTAATACACCACTTTTTGAGCAACTGTATTAAAAAATGATTATTTGCTAATATTAAAAATGTTACTATTTATTTCATGATATCGCAGCAGGTTCTATCAGTATTGCAGCAGCACAACGACATTTATTTTTTAATGTCGCAGCAAAAGTCCTCAACATGTAGCCTTAGCCTCTAGCCTAAGCCTAGTATAGGACTTTCTGCTGTGTTTGCTTTGTTTATTCTTCCAGTTCTGTAGGCATTTCTTGGTTTCTAGCCTCCTCTAATATTTACTTTTCATTTCATGTTGAAAGTTGTTTATATACTGGATTGCCATTACTTCGTCACTTACGCATTTATACATTATCTTTACTTATACCTAACTCTGGCATTACATTCACTTTGTATAATTTATTTCATCACCATTTAACTTTAAACGGTGAAGAAAAATATCGCAAGGCAGCCGGCATTTCCTGGACATCCACCAACCCGCACTGAAGCTGTCCCAGCAGTGCGAAGGGAACTTTTACACTTTATTTGATGACAACGACAGCTGCGCCTGCTTTAGACACGTAAACCTCTCAATAACTATAACTTTAAGGACAAGAAAGTATGTTAAAATTCCATATCTGAACTCCATTGGTCCAAATTATTTCATCATAATAGGTCACCTTGATTTTTGAGTACATTTTCATCCGCTCCGCCCTTTCCTCTGACATTATTTCCCTAGAATCGTTGAAAATAAAATATAATTGCAGTTATTATTATAATTGCTTGCCTTAAGAGTGTTTCCCCGGTGGTCCAGTGACCTAAGTGGACTTGTCTCGCGGTCATGTTCTATTAATGCTCGAAGCTTGAAACCTGCTGCCGATTCTTTAGTTTCGTCAAGTATGTTAGTGTGAAAGGCAGAAAAGCTACATTGCATTGCCTTTAAAGTTGACAGCATTCTAGTAAATTTATAGTAATGGTTCTCTGATGCTTTTGTTAAGATTTTCTTTATACTCAGTTGATTTTTAAGATTTCGTAGGAAAAAATTAAGACCCGATTAGGTACTAAGATTCCATTATTCGTCTTTCGGTCTCTGTCGGAATATTTAAGGGGGGCTCACACACAAAAGCCGTGATTTTATACATTACTAGCGACCTGCACCGGCTTCCCACGTGGACAAATTTCAATCACACACAAAAGATTTTCTCCAATCCCAAATAAATTGGGATTGGAGAATTTTTTTTTTTTTTTTACAATAAATTGTATGCGTATAGCCTGTGTCATTAACATGATTGTAGATTTTCAAACAGTGAGGCTTTTGTTGTTTATGTTATACTTCGTCATGCTATTGCTTTCGCAAGCTGCAAAGTGTGGAAATATATGAGCTTTCAGCGGCAATTTAGACAGGGTTTGTTTTAAGTTTCTAGAAGTGGCACTAGCTATCCTGTGTTATTATTAAAAAGTAGCAGAATTTGGGTACTTATTCTTTACGTTTATACATGAATGCATTGCATAATAAGTTTATAGATTATGCATGATATTAATCTCACGTCGAACCTACACGAAAAGGTATACAAAAAGTACCTAACGTTAAAAATCTTGGAGAAAATATTTTATTTAAAGTTCCACCTAACCGCGTCAAAATCCTCGCTTAAAATTGTCTTTATTGAAATTTATGTGAACACGTAACGTAGAAGTTTATTTGCATTAACATTCATTATAAACCTTCTACTATCATAACGTCTAAACAATCAAACACACAAAGTTCCCACAATAAAAGTAAAAGTACACAATTGGACTACTGCACTACTTGCTATACGTAGGTCAGTCCGTCTCGGTCGGTCAGCTGATTACGGTGGCACTCTCACTGCCACCGCGCCGAGGTCGTCAGCGTAAGCGCAACCGAGCCATGAATGACTGTACGTACCTGTGGGTACAGACAGCAAAAAAAAAAAAAAATGCTGTACGGGCAAAATATCTTATAACTATTGTTATTCATTTTTAGTTTCTTTTGCTTCCCCGGTAACGCCAACTTTTTCTTCTCTTCGACAAAGTACTGATTCCTTTAGCTAATTTGAGTAAACGGTATTTGATTATTATTTACTGTTTTATATATATCTCGGGACACCGGGTCAAGGACTTTTGGGACTTTTACCCGAAGCTAGAAAAACGGACGGTGTGTGAAAAAATAATAACTTTTAAAGCTTAATTAAGCCAGCACTGTTTTTTTATAGAACACGCATATGACGCGCCTCGTCGGTCTCTCAATGCTCGAATTATCACCGAGAATTGAAGATCTAGTAACCGATAAAATTTGTTTAACTGTACGCGTGGTAGACGCACTTAAACGTTAATGTATGGGAACTTAATCGTAGGATGATAATTGACTTGTAGTTGGTTAACTTAATAGTAATTGGACGGTTTTGTGTGTAAAGGCTGGAATTAAGTTGATCGGTTTAAAGGAGAGTGTAATTTGCGTCATTTAAATTATAATGTCAATTCTCCATATTTAACATTATACTATGTAGTACATTCGAAATTAAATTCGATTTTTAACTTTTTTACGCCTAAACCATGCAACGGAGTTTAATAAAATTTGGCAAGAATTTAGATGACATCCTGGGGAAAGACAGGGTACTTTTATCCCGGCAGCACATGTCCGTGGGATAATTTCTACGTTAATGTAATTGTAATTTTTATATGTTAATGATCTGCATCATGCGATTCTCTGCACGTATTCAAAATAAAAATATTTATTTTGGACAACATTAATTCTTAACTTCTTGTTTTACTTGTTGTACAACGTGACGCTACATGTGCGATATTAATTTAACACACGAGTAGGGCAAATGGCCATCAATCCTACAAATTATAACAATATAAATTCGTACATAATATGAAAACCACCGCCTGCGCCGCACATACAACTCATCATCTAAGCGTTAATCCCAATCGCATCCGAAGCTTTTTCAGTTTTGAAATCTGGCGTCCGCTTTACCAGTCTAACTGTTAATTTTGGCTAAACATCGATATTTTCCGTGAAGCGACTATCGTCCGACCGCCACAACCCAAAGGCGATATCGAAACATTTCAGTTAGACCAATTGTGGGACTTTTGAGGGCTCCAACAACGCCGCACATACAACTGATGTAATTTTAAAAGATAATCACATAGCCAGTTAAATAACAATAATAAGCACTACAGTCTATTTTTAATATAAAATAAACAATGATACCAATGTTGCTATCATTATTATTTCTATCATTACTAAGAACTGGTCAATTTGAACTGACCAATTTATAAACATGAAAATGTCAGAAAACTAAATAAGTTGTGTTAATTTTCCAGGCGCCGACATGTCGTTTCAAGGCGAGTACGCGGCGCAAGTCCTGGGCCTGTCCGGGGAAGGCGGGCGCGAGGAGGCGGCGTCGTCCCCGCGGCCCACGTCCCGCCCGCTGTACCCGCTCGACGCGCCCGCGCCGCTTGTCGCGCAGGACACCTTCCGCAAGGACGACAAGGAACAGAACCATGTGCATAAGTTTAATAATGTGAGTTTTATTTGCAAAAACTGTAAACGAATACGTATTCATTGAAATGAAGTTGATACATATTTAGTTTTTTACTGTTCTGAAACGATGAAGAAAAACATCATAAAAAGCCCACATTTGGGTTGTATCCTAAAAAAATAATTTAATTTCCATCAGATAGATTTATAAAAAATATTGTATACGTATTTTTTGGTTTTTCTTTCATTAAAATACTTAGGTATCTTCCTAAGTATTTGAATGAAAGAAAAAACAAAAAATACGTGTATATTGAATTGAAATGTCGTACGACGTCACGCCGTGGTACGACATATACCACGGCGTGACGTAATTAGCCCCCACTCCGTAACTTTAATACGCTATGTCTCAGTAGTTTTTCGTAATTTCGAAAAAACTATCTATAAGACGGACTAATTATTTTTTTTGTTTTTTATACCTTGGAAACATCTCTATTCTGATATAATTATGTGAATCCGCATTACATCCGTTACCGGTCCGGACCTACTATGTAAGAAGATGTGGCATATAGCATTCGGTATCTAGCAATTATATCGAAGGTTGATTTTATTTATACTCTACTGAAGAAAAATGTATTAAAAAATATGGCACTATAATGGGAGGCTTCAACTCATGCTTACGGTCTCCTTTACAGGTTGATTACATATGTTATAGACAGTTGCCTAAATTTTTTCCCAGAAATTTGAATAGTTTTCACATTTATTTATTTTTACATATAAGGAACGTTACCCGAAAATTATCACTTGTAAGCTATTGAAGGGAAAATCATCTGCATTATTTCTAATATAAACTTATTTGCCTCTCGTTAAAGTATGCTTGCCGCGGTTGACCCGTGCGTCGGAAAGTATATGGGGTAGTGTGCCAAATAAAGCGCGTTTTTTTTTTCTTTAAATATACATAGTATTTATTTGCATTACAGCAGCGGTTAGGCGGCGGCGGCGCGGGGGGCGGCGCTCGGGGCGGCTCGGAGGAGGCCGCCGTGCTGGACCTGCGGGCACGTGACCCCTCCGTCATCTCCGTGGGCTCGCAGCACAGCGGCGCCTCCGAGCCCGCCGGCTATCTGGACGCCGTCAGGTGAGATTTCATTATGATAGGTGGTACCCACCAGACAAAGTCTTGTCGCCAAGCGATTCGTCGTGTTCCTGCATGACGTCTGGTGAAGCCGTACGCAAGACGAGTCTGAGCAGTTGTGTTACGATATGTGTCTGGTACGATGCGCCAAATGTTGTTGTGTCGGAAGTTTCTTCGTGGAAGTCTCCGGAAGGAAGATCAATCTTCCTCTGGCGCAGCATCGTTGGTTGTTGTGTTGGGTTTAAAATTGCATCACCTCGCTCAACTGCCGTCTTCCTTCCTATTTACTAATTATTTAAGAGAATGGGCTTAATAAACTAACGCGCTTTACTATCAACGATTGCATCACTGCTTACCATCAGGCGGGATTGCGGACAAGCACTAGTTTATAATTATTAAAATAAAAAATATATCTTTACAAGCCGTAGAAACTTCTAAAGACTATCAGTCTATAGGATTTTATATGTGGCCTTAGATAAAAAAAAGGGTCGTTAAGGGTAAAATAAAAAAAATAGCAGTCGTGGGATTGACCGACAGAAGTGAAAACTGAAATCATTATATCATCATCATTAAACATACAAAAAACAAAATACGTTCACGGTGTCGGTCGGTCACGCTTACACGAATTCTATGCTTTTTCCCTATCCAACAAAAGTACTCAAAGTCTCTAAACAATTTTTCACTTCAAAAACAGGCAAAATCAGTCTGAACGAGGAATATCGTTAATAGCCTTAAGCCATTTAAGAATGTAAGAAAAATTAAAAGTGTACGAAAAATTAAACAGGTTACAAAATACAGATTTATGACATGCTTTTACAGCATAATAATCTATCACTTTTGTTGGGGGATGTAGTAGACATACCAACCACACTATAAGAAGTTTACTCAAAAACTATAAGTATTAATATTTTGTATATTACTTCCTTTATGATAATATTTTTTAAGAAAAGAAGGCAGAATTCATAAATATAATAAAAGGTATTCATATGATGATTCTTAATTTACGAAGACCAACTACTTTAGTACGACATTCAGTTTTACCAGATGAAGCTGTGTACGGGTGACAGCAGGTTAAGCTACCCTAAACTGCCAAATATTCCCAATCAACGTTGAGCCTTAATGCTTTAGACTTTAGAGATAAAGTTGAAAATCTAATAAAGAAATCTGACAGATTGTAGTAGCTGTCGTTTGTACAATTCAATACAATCTTTATGGTGCTTCGGAAAATAAGACAAATTTACTTGTCAGCAGAGATGAGTCTACAGGCGCTAGCTCATCAAGCTCCGGCAGTCTGTCGATAGATTTTCAACTTTATAAAATTTGAAATTTTCGGATAGTTTCACCTGCTGAGGTCTACACTACGAGTAGTGGACTTCAGAATCGCCACAAAGTTTAATTTAGGATGTACAGTAACGTTTACTGTACGGACGATAGCAGGTCAACCTACCGAAACTCAAAAATTCCCAATCAACCTTGATCCTTAATACTTTATTGATAAAGTTGATAATCTAATAAAGAAACCTGACAGATTGTAGCAGCTTGATGTGCCGTGGTCGGTACATACCATTATTTTACCTATCTGATCTCCACAACTCCATTACTTGGTAGTATGTTATAATTATGTATGTTGGATTACTATGAAAGCTGTTGACAGACTCATTTTTCTGTTAAGGAAACCTGTATACAAAGCCGAGTCATGATGGCTTTGTGACATATTTCGTTAAAATCGCATACAAATTAGCCAAAAAAATGAATGTATTTCCCCCTGCATTCCAGATCAACAGTGTCAGTATACTCCGGCAACTCCAACTCGAGCTCGGACCGGGACATCCTGGACCTATCGATGCCGGACAAGAACTCGATGACAGAGGTGTGCTATGTGTGCGGCGACGAGTACAAGCGCGGCACGCTCTACAACCTGCACACCAAGGAGCCCAAGGACAAATCGGTAACTATTTATATGACTAGCGGCCGCCTGTGACTTGGTTCGCGTGGAGTTACTTATTAGCATATTCCCCCTTATTCATAAACGCTGCTTAAAGTTAACTAGTGATTAGCGATTGTTAAACATGTATTTTAGACGTTTGCACGTCACTTAACTTTGATCGTCGTTTATTAATAAAGCCCTTACACTCTGTGGTGTTTATTCATAAAGGATGATTAAAGTTAACTGCTGTTAAAAGGTCAAGAATGTATGGTTCATGAATTGCTAGTCACTAGTTAACTTTAAGCAACGTTTATGAATATGGGGGTTTATATTAACCCCAAAAGAGTACTTACAGAAAGAGTGTTATACTTCTAGTTCATAATATACAGCATACATTTTAAATTTTTTATGTTTCACTCCTATTGGTCGCAGCGTGATGTTATATAGCCTAAAGCCTTTCTAAAAGTAATTATTGAGATCAGCGCGTTCAAACAAACAAACTCTTCAGCTTTATATATTTAAAAAAATCTAAATTACAGTATTTGATTGGTAATGTTATAATTATTTTTCACATCCCTGTAATTTAATTCATTTGATATTCCTGTAATGTTATTAAATGAAATGTGCCCTTTTTCTTATTTTCTCACTGGATTTTCTTATTTTATTGACATGTTCTGACATGATTTTAATGAATATAATTCTCGTTCAATCATTATAAATTATGGCACAGCACATCAAAATTTGAAACTGGATTTAGTAGGGTTATTACTATGAATGATATTTTGACATCTGCAGCTCCATATTTCATTATATTATGTTAGATGAGGCTGTATATACCGCGAAACTGTGGAGGTCGTTTAGAATCTCCACAATCGCGAGATATATGCAGTCTTCGGGAATATTTCCTGGAAACTGATGTGGGGATACATCGAAATGTAGCCGCGGTGGACAAGGGCCTAACTCTGCTCTCCTTCGGAAAGAGAACTGGTGCGTGCCAGTAGTTCTTGACACTAATGGTCGCATGGAGGTATGGCAGACTAAGGAGCTACACGGACGTTTTCCGGGTCTTCCACGGGCCCGATGTAGATTTACCAGCGACCGTAGCCTAGCTGCGTTTCAGTGACTTCTTAGCGGAAACCAAAGATTTCGTCTGTGTAATTATGAACGAAGTTATGATGAAGAACAATTACCCAAGATTTATTGTGAAAGATGGCACAGTTGACATCTGTCGGGCATGTCACCGACCAGGGGAATCAACCAGACACATACTCTTCGGGTGTTCTCGTCTAGCTAACGGAGAGTACTTGCATAGACACAACCTTGTAGCCAGGATAATTCATCAGCAACTTGCTCTCAAGTACAACCTTGTGGAATCAGTAGGCCTAGTATGAGTTTTCATTACGAAACTCGTTCGACGTTATCGAGCGCGTTTGATTCGGCGATTGGCCCGCTTCAAGGTCGTAAGAACTCTCAACCAATGAGAGCGCCAAACGCGCTCGATACCAACGATCGAGTTTCGTATTGAAAACTCATACTAGGCCTACAGAGGTGCCATACTACAGGTATATGACCGATTCAGTTTTCGAATGTGTCAATATCACATTGTACTGCGATCGATTCATCAGCACTGACAGGACTGTTGTTTCCAATAAGCCTGATATAGTGTTGGTGGGTCGATCAGAGCGGCATCAAAGAGAGAACCTCGTGAAAGCCGAGAAATATAAACAAATCAAGTGGCTTGACTTGACTCGCGAGGTTGTCGACATGTGGGATATGGATTCAGCAATTATTGTACCAATAGTCGTGACATCCAATGGCTTAATAGCCAAGAGGCTCGACCAACAACTCAGGAGGCTCTCTTTGGGTAAAACGGTATTTCTCGACCACTGATAACTTCGACCCTGTTCCCTATACCGGTGGGCTACTAATTTTTATATTTAAAAATGTAATTTATATGTATATAAGATAAAATAAAGAGAATAAGCGTTTATTATTATTTAAAATAAACGATTATTATTATGAAAATAATAATATTAATATATCTTATTTTCATAATAATCGTTTACTTCCGTTCACTCATGTCATAGAGATATGAGGAACAAGTATTAAGTTCAGTAATCTAGAAATATAGAAAAGGGAGGATCCGCCGACCTGGCGGGAATCGCGTCTAGTTAGCAGCGGACTGATGATGACGATTGTGTGAGTGTAATGCGTAGATAACATTTCATATATTTGAGTCTAATATGACGTGTACAACCTGACTTTATAAAAAAGTAGAAGTTTTTAACACGACAGCTGAAGCTTGATATTAATAGAAAAAATGCTTTAATTCTTATTTGCAATTTTATTGCTGCACTACTTATGAATGTCTAATGTAATTTGCCTTATTTCGCTAAAACAAAATACATTTTTCCTGAATATGATACTGGAATATAAATAATAATTATAATACTTCGCATTATTAGAATCATAAAAAATCATACAAAGAGTGAGTAGTGTTTGATAAGCACGTATGATTTTATACATGTATATACCAGCCTCGCGCTCCCTAAGCCTAACTTAGCTCCATGCGTCATATCCTCGTCTATGGGCGCACCTGGGCAAACTGTGTCGCAGTCTGTGCAAATATTAGCACAGTGATGTTTGATGTATGTACTATATTACATGACGGAAGCGAGCAATTTAGTTTTTATTGGCTATTTCACCTAATATATTTAGGTAGTATTAACCGTATCTATTATATTCTATTCGCGTTAGCTTTAGACAAAAGAGGACCATCTCTCGTCTAAGTTTCGATATTAATTCAAGGTTTTTTTTTTTCTAATAACCATGGTTTCATTAATAAATTAACTGTAACAAAGCATCATGTTGTGGTGGCCTAGTGGTTAAAACACCAGCCTCTCAAGTATGAGAGTGCGGGTTCGATTCCAGGTCAGGCAAGTACCATTGTAACTTTTCTAATAGTTATATGTACTTTCTAAGTATATCTTGGACACCAATGACCGAAGGTGAAGGAAAACATCTTGAGGAAACCTGGACTTTAAGTCTAAAATCGCCAACCCGCATTGAGCAAGCGTGGTGATTACGCTCAATCCTTCTCTGTATGAGAGGAGACCTGTGCCCAGCAGTGCAACGATAAAATGGTTGATAATGATGATAATGAATGAGAGCCTCATATATGTTCATTTATTTGAAAGTGTACTCTGAAAACAATCTTTTTTTAATATCCGTCTATTGTTATCGCAAATAGAGTGTAGTTCTTGGAGTGAGTCTCCAATCGACTTCATCTAGTTCTGTTAGTTCGCGAAATATTAGGATGGAACAAATCTTTGATAGCAACTCGCTAATTAACATAAAAACAATACTTACTAGTTACTATATTGGTGATGTTCTTGAGAAAAGTCTGGTGTTAGTACTCATAATCGACGTGGCGTGCGTGTAAGATCTGCTGGGTAATTGCCTAACACATTATCAGTAGCAATGACAGTTCAACAATATTCATTGCGTTATATACGTCGTTGAGCAATGGATTTAAGATGTGTATGAACATAAACAAAGCAAAATGTGAATATAGGTATCGTAGCATTTGTTCGCGTTCTGAAGTTTCTATATAACATTTAGGGGAAGATCGTGTTGGTTTATCTAAATATTCAAATTGCGAATTATTTCAAGTTAAACAAATATTAACTTTATATCAAAGACAAATTAGGTTTATGAAAGATTGACTTGCACTCTTGAAAAAAAAAAAAAAAATATTTTTAAGTTGTAGAAAAGACTGAACTTTATTGTGTAGGAATTAAAGTTAATTTTCTGTTAATTCATATTTGTTCAGATTATGTACCTATATAGAAGCAACTTGTAAAAACGCTTTTGTACAGTTTTATATTTAGCTAGAATGGAATTTGCCAGTGATTCTAACTGTGCATCGATTCGTAATCCCTATAGCATGTAGTTACAAGTAACTCGCTTACCCAAATGGCGTTCTCGTCGTCTTTCCTATTGGTTACAAGGTTACCTTCGAATATTTTATGTTTTATGTGCTAGTTACATGCACTGATTTCCTACCTTTAAATAACGTAGCAAGGAGACCGACGTACAACCTGTAACTATGAATCCAACACGTGACTTTAGATGCAGACCAGCATATTTTTTTTACCCATCATCATCATCATCGTCAAACTTTTTACCGTCCCACTGCTGGGCACAGGTCTCCTCTCATACAGAGAAGGATTCAGCGTAATCACCACGCTTGCTCAATGCGGGTTGGCGATTTCAGACTTAAAATCCAGGGTTTCCTCAAGATGTTTTCCTTCACCTTTTAATCAGTCATTGGTGTCCAAGATATTCTTATAAAGTATATATAACGAAGAAAAGTTACATTGATACTTGCCTGATCTGGAAACCCGTACCCTCATACTTCAGCGGCTGGTGTTTTAACCATTTATTGACGAAAAATTCCAACTGTAATGTTTAGAATGCCGTGGGTCGTTAGAAAAAGATACCGTGATCTTCGGCAGACAGGGAGGAACACGGGTGGGTTTTACACTTTTACTAAGTCTGCCACGCTTGGGGGTTGAGAATCATGTTCTGAAGTAATGGTAACAGGGGACGCGTGATGCAGACGCAGTGCAAATATTTGTATGCATGAATATGAATATTTCTTTATCACTGGTCTGGTCGTGCCTCGGAAAGTACGTTAAGTCGTTGGTCCCGGTTGCCATACGAAAATCTTATAGCAGCCCTTACGGGTTGTTGCAGCCCTCAAAAGTCCAACAACTGGTCTAGCTGCAAAGCTTGCGATATCGCCTTCGGGTTGTGGAGGTCAGACGGCAGTCGCTTCACGGAAAATATCGAAGTTTAGCCAAAATCAACAGTTAGACTGGTAAAGCGAACCCCAGACTCCAGAGCTGAAAAAGCTTCGGATGCGACTGGGATTAACGCTAATATGACGTTCTATAAGCTAATCTGCTGTTCAGTGCTCATTCCTTCATTGTATGAGATGAGTCATTTGCCTTGCAACGGAAGAATTATTACTTACTATAAATATTCCTAATATTGTATGTACAAACGTTATATAAACAATTATTACGCGTATAATAATTATCAGTAAATAGAGAATTAGTTAAAACTGGGCGGCGGCGGTGGTTAAAACGGAGTTATAACTGGTTTAGTTCGGATCAACACAATGTCATTACGGTTATTATTAGGTATGTGTAGATACGGTGAATATTAACTTACCTACCTCATTATGTGACTAAACGGATATTAAGTGTTCTATGATACTGTTCAAATTAAGGAAAATTTTATGTTTTAAGTGGGCGGGCGTATTTATAAAAAACCGGCCTAGTGCGAGTCGGACTCGCGCACGAAGGGTTCCGTACCGTCTTTAAAAACCGCAAAATAATCACGTTTGTTGTATGGGAGCCCCCCCTCAATTTTTATTTTATTTTAATTATTTATTTTTAATTTTAATACATAATCAAATATTCTGTGAACATTTCAAGCGTCTATTTATTTTCCTTTATTAATATGGAGCAAAAAACTGCAAAAAAACACGTTTGTTGTATGTTCTGGTCTGTCTGTCCTCTTATAGCGTGAAGTAATCTACTAAGACAGTAGATTGTCTTAGTTGACTCGAATACCTATTATCTTGAATCTACAGATGAAGAGCCAGTTTGTGGCTAAATTAGATAGGCCAAAAAAATTAATTGTCAGCGAATAAAAAAGGAGGAGGCCGCATATATTTTTTCATGCATAACTTTTTACAGAGTACTTCGATTTTGATAAAAAAAAAAATATATTATTCTTTTCTTGTTTGGGGCTCACCAACAGTAGGTACCTACTGTGCTTACTTTCGTTTAAGAACTTGGTTATTAACGTTGTATTAAAAATGTTTACTATTTATTAATACATTTCGGTTGTAAGGGTTCCGTAGCCAAATGGCAAAAAACGGAACCCTTATAGATTCGTCATGTCTGTCTGTCCGTCTGTCCGTCCGTATGTCACAGCCATTTTTTCCGAAACTATAAGAGCTATACTGTTAAAACTTGGTAGGTAGATGTATTCTGTGAACCGCATTAAGATTTTGGTGCAAAAATAAAATATAATAAATATTGGGGGCTCTCCCCATACTTAGAAGTTAGAACTAAAACTCAAACATTTTTTTTTCATCAAACACATACGTCGCAACACGTATGTGTTTGATGAACTAAAAATGTTATCTATGGATAGGTCTTCAAAAATGATATCGAGGTTTCTAAAATATTCTATTATCTAAATTATCTAGTAAGTAGGTTTTTTTTAATTCCTCGTAAATCAACCGCTTATTAACGCGTAATCTTTCATACAAATAACAATTTCATACACATAAATCAATGGTAATCCTTTGTGCGTGAGTCCGACACGCACTTGGCCGGTTTTTCTTCCTTGTTTCGTACAAACTTTCATCGTCCATTAAAACCCTTTTAGGGTATTTGATAATTTTAACAAAAAACTTCCTTAGTACTCACATCCTGCTTCCTACTGATACTATAAATCTAAAAGTTACTATAGATGGATGTTTGTTACTTTCACGCAAGATGTACTGAATGGATTTGGATGAAATTTGGCACACAGAAGGTGACCAAGTGTAACATATATGGTACATTTTTATGCCGATATTGTTTCGGAATCGAAATGTATGCTGGTCAAACCGCGGCGAGCAGCTAGTGTTGTATACAATATGCATGTATTACCTACCGCACATGTATTAAGTTACCTCGTTTTGCGAAATAATATTTATTTTTTAGGAGGAGCATATTTTTAAGTTTAGCCCAGTTTTGTAGGCATTAGTAGAACCAGTTACCTACCTACCTAACAATACCTTCACGGATCGGACTGGGTTTTCTTTACATATTGTATTAAGCGAGATTGGTTCCGTTCAAATTGGGCGGTGTCTGTCAGTGAATGATTGGCTTGTTTTTTTTTTAATATGTTCGAAAACCTGTACATTGACAGAGCAACACAACCGGTTCATATGTCTGACGTCACCAATCAACGCTCTCAGCAGAGACTGTAGCCAATAAATTGAAATATCTCCGTAGAGGCTATCGGGGTCAGCGGGGCGGGCCGCAGGCCAGAGACTATCGCGCAGTGGAAAATATCGCAGCGTTGTCTTGTCGCTGACCTTGCGATCCTGGTTCACGGGTTATCTGTGTGACGTAGCCGGCGGTAGGGTGACCAGACAAGTTGCGTTCAGTTTTACATAGGAAAATATTAATTATATCGATACCTTTTTTTTTTGTTTGAGATGGGAAGATAGAGCGGAAGTACGTGTTAGACTTTTACTGACTAAAACTCACCCGTGTTTCTCCATTTGCTTATGCGCTAGGGTCAAGGTTTCTTTATTCACCAACCGATATCTGCTAAATCCATGTAAGAATTTTTTCAGATGCTTAAAACTGTTTATTTTCTATACATCACTTAAGGAAATATTTAAAATACTGTTGTTAGATAATATTTTAATCTAGTATTTTTGATAATGTAGACTCCTTTATCTATTAATTAAAACACTATCGTGTTTTTAAGAGTATTTAAACAATTTTTTTTTTATATTAAATGTGAAGTTAGCCGATTTGCGAATTAAGGTATGTAATATTTACTCTTGAAAACACAAATTAGCCTATAATGTGGGAACATTATAGTTTTCTTGGACACAGGCTTCCTGTCGATGAGAGGAACTGGGCTGTAATCTACCACACGGGCTCAGTGCGGGTTGATAGATGTCACAATATGTCTTCGAAGTCTTGCCTCGTGTCTGTTCTGCACCGTTTATGAGAGCAGAAGTGATAAAATAATTTACTTAAAGTAAAAACCGGCCTAATGTAAGTCGGCCTCGCTTAGGAAGGGCTCCGTACCATTTTCTAGAATATTCTATTTTTAGCATTTGTTGTTTGGGGCCGTTCAAATATTACGTAAGTAGATTTATTACAATTATTTACCCCCCATCCCCCATGTCAGCAAAAGTAAGCAAAACTCTTACCCCCCCCTCCCCTATGCTTACGTAAACATTTTTCAATTATAAATGTATCTGTTTTATTTATAATTATAATGTTATATAATATTTATAATTTTAAAAATAAGAAAATAGATTTATAAGAAATAGAGGTATAAGATTTTACTTATACCGTATTCAACATAGAGTAAGGCAAAAAATATTATAATCTTATGAACAAAACATTTTCAAGCATAGATAATGTGAGGGTTACACTTCGTGTAAAAAGTAAATAACTACGGATGACGTAATCATCATATAGACTTCCCTACCCCCCATGTCATCCAAAATAAACACAACAAAGACCCCTCCGCCCCGCCAATAGTGCTTACGTAATATTTGAACGACCCCTTTTAGCGGCAACAGAAATATAACATATGTGAAAATTTCAACTGTCTAGCTGCCACGGTTGACGAGATACAGCGCCGGCACCCTAATCGCACAACACAATATTACTATCATTTTGAATTATATTGCTGATCCATTGCTCCATATGTTCGAAAAATGTGTCTGCTCCTTAACACATTTAACGCAATGAATGCTGTTGAACTGTTATAATCAAATTCGTTGTTACTTATAATGTTCTACGTAATTAGCCTACTGGTGACTAGTAATAGGGACCGTTTTGGGTACAGAACATCAAAAACATAGAAATAAGGCTTTAGTAGCGCACAGTTATTAGTGTGGCCACACAATTTCAAGCGGACGAAGTCACTAAATTAAAGTCCTAAGTCTCGCCGCCAAGCGATTTGTCGTGTTCCGGCATGATGTCTGTTGAAGCCGTACGGAGGACGGGTCTGAGCAGTTGTGTTGGGATGTGTGCCGGGTACGATGCACCAAATGTTGTTGTGTCGGGAGTTTGGACAACCAAACTCTCGACACAACAACATTTGGGAGATTGATCGCGAGACCCTACACAAGTAGGGTCTCGCGATCAATCTCCCTCTGGCGCAGCATCGTTGGTCTGGGTTTAATATTGCATCACCTCACTCAACTGCCGACTTCCTTCCTATACACTCAATTTAGGCTCAATAGGCTCGTAAGAAAATAGCGCGCTTTACCATCAACGATTTCAATACTGCTTACCATCAAGCGGAATCGCGGTCAAGCATTAGATTATAATTCTCAAAAAAAAAAAAACTACAACTGTGACGTAGCGTGACCACCGAAGTAACTGGTATTACTTTTAGTCCGTTATCTAAGTCACGTGTTTTTTTTTTTTGTTGATCTTTAGTGAACTCTTTACCTAAACCGATGCAGTATAGTTTACATTATTACTTGGAACACGTTTCATAACGCCAGCGTCCAGAAATAAATAGCCAACAATAGTGACCCCTACATGTCGTGAGCAATAAAGTAAAAATGATACTAGTACATAGATAAACTTGCCCGTTATCTAGCTGATGCACTGCCGACCCCTATTACTGTAGCAGCCTTATGATACCGCGCCGTGCGACGTGGTATTACATTGTAGTTCATTTACAACTATTTCCGTTGTACGCTGTTAAATGTTTAAAGATTAGATGGGTGATCAAGGTTAGTTTAAGAGGAAACCCTAGTGGCGCTTTCTCTATAGAAACGTTTTCCGCCGCTTTCTCTATAGAAACGTTTTCCGCTGTATTTCCTCGTGGATAACGTTTTTGGAGCAATTGTTTTATTCTACAATCTTACACCTTGATTATACGTGCCTATCATTAGATTTTTTCCAAAACTTAATTAACAAAAAAATGGTATTTCAAATCCCGAAAAATAACCCATTTTTTACTGCGATGTTCAGACGATTCTTCGATATTGTGATAATTTTTTGACAAAAAAGAAAATAATAGAAGCTAAGGCGACGGCAATAGTTTGTTCAAATATCTATTTTTGAAATTCCTCTACACTAGAATCTTAATAGTTTATTTTTAGGGTTCCGTTCTCAAAGGGAAAAAAGACTCCACTTTCACCAGGCTATACTCGTATCTCATGAACCGTGATTGCTAGATAGTTGATATAATGTAGTCCTATTCTGCTGTTTTTTTTTTTTATTTTATTTACGTTCATGATCATTACTAGCTGCGCACCTCGGTTTTACCCTCGTAAGTACCGATCCCGTAAGAATATTGTGATTAAAAGTATCCTATGTATTATTCCTGATTATTTTTTTTTATTATAAACTATCTGTGTACCAAATTTCTTCCAAATGCGTTTAGTATTTTTTGTGTGAAAAAGTAAAAAACATCAACACATTCTCACCAAGCGTGTCGTCAAATATTTATTGCTAACATTTTTAATATTCGACGACACTGTTCGTTTAGTGGCTGAGCGATCGACTGTCGGTCGTTCCGCGAATTCGCGGGTTCGTTCCCTGCACGGATCAAATATTTATAAGACCTAAACTAGTTGTTCCGAGTCTAATAGCTTGAGTATGTGAGTTTCAACGTCTGTAAACGCACCCACGATAAGGGAGTATTTCCTAAGTGGTTGGCCCACACTAGGAAATACTCAGTTTTTATTATTGATAAAATAGCTAGATAATCAAACGTTGCACACGGAATTGTAGTGATTTTATTCCATTGTTAATAAGGTATGTGATTGTTATTAAATAACAAAATAAGTCATCTGGGTCACATGATACTGATATGTTTGGTTTAATTAAACAAATATTTATGTTTTTCATTGATATCATATGACTGTTAAATAGATGTATCTATTAAACTATTTATCCACGTGAGGATCTTATAAGGCAGTTATTTATGAGTACAACAGATAGGGTTGCCAAGTTTTATTAAAAGAAATAGAGTGTATGTGATTTCAAAGGGGGTAAATAAACGATACGGACTTGAAGAAAAGGTTATATATAAAGTTGAAACTGTATGTGTCAGTTTGTTTGTCCATCTTTCATGGTATAACGCAGCGACGGATTGACGTGATTCATTAGGGTAGCGATAGTGACAGGGATGGAGAGTGACATATGCTATTTTTTGTCACTTTCTTTCCTAAAAACTGTGTGGAAGTTTATATACCTAGACCATTCCGCAATTTCCAAGGTAGAAAGTTGAAAATTTGTATGTGGACTTTTTGCAGCACTTAATAATTTTTTATGGTTTTTTAAAATAATCGTACGAGTCTAAAGTTTGAATTTGTATAATTCAAGAACTCATTTTTATCAATTTCAATGAAGTTCTGTTTGACTATTTTCGCCGCCTGTTAAATTATTTGCCTAATATTACGTCTGCCATACGTTTAGTATGAATTGTACAAAAAAGAATATTTTAGTATACTTAATAAGTTTTATAGATTTTAGAGTACGGTTGGCAACCCTGATAGTGGAGCTCTTGTATCCGTATCGTCGCCCGTGAACTTCGTACTACCGTGTTTCAAACTTCCTTACATTATAACAACGCCAATGTCTTAGTCAATGACGACAGTATCAGACATGCCAATGACCCACATTCTCTTATTCACAAATTTAGCTAAATTTAAGTTTAGAACATCTTTTTCTATTTCATTTAGAAAGGGAGAGAGAAAATATTAGGTTTGACCTGTTACAGGCTTTATTCATAAGTGATGTACTGTATAAACTAATTTTTAGAATGAAATTTAATGCTGTTACTTACGTCTTGGTTTTCGTTTTGGCAATGTGCCATTAATACCGAATGAATTAGAATTAATTAGGCAATGTAATGCAACATTCTTTCTATTCGTTATTTCACGAAAAAATCGCTGTTGAAACCTGCTCCGTGTATTGGTGCTCGTGGCTGTACACATTTGAAATTTGTTGTCGAAAATTCTGAGATTTACATCTGGTACGGACGACAGTAGGTCAATCTACCCCAAACTGTCAGATACACCCAATCGACCTTGAGCCTTAATGCTTTATAGATAAAGTTGAAAATCTAATAAGGATATCCGACAGATTGTAGTAGCTATGTGCTGTTATCTGTATATAGTATACTCAGCCTAGAATGCCCCAGCTGCTGAGACACCCGGCGTCCTCTGTGTGAGAGTGGCCCATAATCCAATACGTGGACCCAGTGCCGATTCGTGGATGTCACTTATCCGCGATTTTTTGGTTTTAAGACATGCCGGTTTCCTCACAATTGGCTTGTATCCTAAAAAATAATTTAATGTCCGTCAGTTAGCTTTATAAAAAATATTGAACACGTATTTTTTATATTTTTTTTTTTATTCAAATACTTAGGAAGATATATTTATTTGAAATGTCGCATGACGTCACGCCATGGTGCAAAATATAGAACGGCGTGACGTAATTAGCCCCCACTCTGTAACTTCAATACGCTATATCTCAGTAATTTTTGGTAATTACGACAAAATAAAAAATACGGGTCTTAATTTTTTTTTTATCTGTAAGACGGACTAATTATTTTTTTGATTTTCATACCTTGGATACATCCCTATTATTTGTTTCACCGTTTTCAGCGGACCCCAGACTCTAAAGCTAAAAAAACTTCGGATGGGACTGGGATTAACGCTGAGATGATGATCATGATGATGATGTTTGTTTCACCGTTTTGAGAGCAGTACAGCAATAATAGGCTGGTATTGTTAAGGGTTCACTCTACACAATTTATTTAGATAAAAGATCATTTCTTTTTCTTTTATCTTTTCATTACGGTCGCCTTTAAAATGCTTCTTCGTTCCCACAAGCATAATAGTTTACATGATGACATGTAACCAATACGTGGTCACCATATTATTTTAATTTAAAGACACAACAAACAAACTCACTTTCCGATTTATAATATGAAGTAAGGATAAGGATAGATGCTTTGAGTTTGATACGTGTCTAGGCTACATGCTTACATTTTCTCATAAAGGTGATATGCGTGTGAGCCCCGCACATGATATCGTCATGTTTACTTTGACCCGTGCACTTTGTTCAGATGTTTACTTACAAACAGACAGCGCATTACAGTGGTTATATTATTAGCTCCAACTAGGGGTGGCGGTTTAACTATTCTAGACCTGTATTTGATTGTTGTTCCTCACTGATGACTACATCGAGTTAAAGATGTAGAGGTATCTATAAAAGTCACATGCGAACAACGCGTCATACTGACGTCACACAGATCCTACATCTCGCAACCAGAGTTTTCCGTGCATCATCATCATCATCTTAGCGTATAATCCCGGTTGCATCCGCGGCTTTCGCGTTGAAGCCCAGGGTTCGCTTTCCTACTGTATACGCCTCCATTTCGCACGATCTCTGGCATCCCGTGGTGTGAAATTGTTGGCACGCATGTCATCTCTTACAAAGTCAAGCCAGCACTTCTTTGGTCTACCTCGCTTGTTCCGACCCGGCGGAGGCGCCATGGCAAGACAGTTGTTACCCACATAACCCGGTTTTAGTAAGACGTGACCATACCAGCGTAGGCGACCCTCTTGCAGTTTGTCTGCTATGTCACGGACACGAAGACTGCCACGGATGCGGGAGTTCCTGATGCGGTCTTTCCGCGTAACTCCAAACAACCAGAGTTTTTCGTGCAATTAGTAAATATACAATTTCTCAACATCAACCGTTAGGCCTAAAAGATTTGACAGAACTTGTATCCCAGTCACTTTTACCACAAACCATTAAATAGGTTTAGCGTTTCTTGTTAGCGTGTGCATCTAAAAACTCAATCGATCAAGAAACTAAAAACTGTTGAAACCTTAATATGTTTCTCTACTTAGCTCAATAAATACTATTGGCCTAATTCGGGTTTCATTACGACAAGGTCTAGAACTAAAAACACATCATGAATCATTGTTCAATGTTCAATGGAACGTGTCCGCACAAAAATCATGTCTACATGACGGTGATAATCTAATTGAGTGCATTGCACGTAACTAGCCGCTGAAGAAGCTATAAATGATGTGATTCTGTATGTTGAAATAAAATTGTATATGAAGATTTGAATCTATTTCACTAATATATGGGTGTGCTGTAATTTGATTCAAGATTAACAGTTCCGTACTCAAAAATAAATAGCCTAGGTAATAATTTTATGGCATTCAAATCGCGAATGAAAAAGAAAGAGATAGCGAGTTAACCTGGATGCGTCGAGGGCTGGTTCAAAGGAAAAGAGTTCTTGGAAGTATTGGGGAAGGACTTTGCCTAGCATTAAGAATGAAAAATCGTGAAGAAATGTTTTAAGCATGTTGTGCATCAACAGTGTAATGCTTAACACTATTAGTAGAAAGCTGGCTTACATATTGCCAGTTCGATAACATTCATGTGTCTATATAAGTTAAATAAAAATTTATTTTTGATGTTTATCCAACAAACTATTTATCAGATTGTGATCAAAATTTGGCAGGGTATTCTGGGGACACCCGTGCGCGGCTTTAACTGACCAACAAACCTCGGTGATGATACCGTTACTGAAAGGACTCGATAATATTCGTGCCAGGGAAGGAGCGTCTGAATTTCGAATCTCACTAATCTTATACTAATATATGAAGCTGAAGAGTTTGTTTGTTTGTTTGAACGCGCTAATCTCAGGAACTATTGGTCCGATTAGAAAACTTTTTTTTGCGTTGGATAGCCCATTAATCCAGGAAGGCTATAACGTCACGCTCCGACCAATAGGAGCGGAGCATATATAAAAAAATATATATCTAAACCTAAGCGGGTGAAACCGCAGGACGCAACTAGTAGGTAATATGGGTTGGTCTCCGCAACTCCACGTCAATATTAGTGTATTTATAAAACAATCAATATTAAGATTACAACCTATGTGTATTTCGGGTATATCATTATTCGCACTGCGTATCAACATAATGTTTATATTGTTATAAAAATATAAAATTATTTATCGGTCGTGTCTTATCACGTGCTGGTCATGCACGCCATGCGAAAAAGTAATTCACACCCTAATAGTGTAATCAATTTTAATCTGAATCATTTTGAATCATATTGCTTCATCTTCTTTTTTAACCAGTCTGATTATCTAGCCAAGCCTTTCTGAGCCATCCTCGATGGCCCCGTTCATCTTCAGGCACTCTATGAGTGGAGTTTTTTGCCCATTTGAGCCCAATCCAACAATTTCAGCCTGGCAGCTTATTTTCCTACATGTAACACCCAAAATTTTGCGTTTCATGGCTCTTTGGAAAACTTCAAAACGGAACTTTTGCATCTCGATAAATGACTATTCCTTAGTATCGTAGTTTAGGATGGACAGTATCTTAGTATATAAGTATAGAATAAACACACTTTGTTTTTGCCATTGCTGGAACACATCTCTTGGTGAGGGTACTCCGTCAATGTTCCCCTTGCAATGGTCCATTGTGAGTTATGTTCGAATGAATATAATTTATGGTTCTTAAACATACCGCTTGCCTCACGACGTTTTTCTTCACCATTCTAGGAGCTCCATATTTTTATTAAAACAAACCCATTTACATCCAAGCCCTAGTCAGTCGGCTGGAGGTCTTTATAGCTGCAGTTGTCACCTAGAGCTCTTATCGGGTCAGGAATCGACGGTCAGTTCCGAGACCGTAACTGTCAATATTTTATTATTGATAGTGAAGTGCTCATTAATCGATTGGTCTTTTGCACCACTGCGGGAATGGGATTCGATTACTAAGTTGGCAGCATTTCCAGATTTATTGTATTTCATAAACGAAATTTAAGATCACTGCACACATGTACATGCACTCTCGCTCAATACGCACTCACGCATATAGTTTGTACATTCTACTTTAATATTTATTGTTTTTTCTCTTTTTGTTATTGTATTGCTATTTAGTCTGTGAATAAATGTAACATATTGTTGAGATGGGCATCGATAGCTTCGCCACAGTTTTAACTTTTGTAGCTATTTTCGTTTCCTTTTGTAAAGTGTCCTGAAAGTTGTTTCCAAATAAACGTTTATTATTATTTTTTCCTCTATTTAAAATATGTCAATTTATATCTAATTGCTCTAATTTATTTGATAGGACTAAGTAATATTTTTCTTTTGTCTTTTTCGTAATAGAAGGAAAAATACATTGAACCTAAATTACCTGACCCAGGGAGACGCAAAAAAACTTTTGTTTGCCGTGGAGTTGCCTGTAAGACGTCTTTTGCAAGTAGACACTATAATGCAATAAGCTGTCAGCTGTACAATATGATAAACAAGGATCTGCAAATTGCAGGACTAACCAAAAATAAAATGAAACCTCTGGTGGAGGATTGGCTTCTGCAACTAGACTATCACAAAACCGAAGAATTATTAATATACAACACGTAATCTTTTTCAGGCACGCATAAAGCTACAGATGCATACTCACATACTAAGCACACTGTACGTAGTGGTAATGAAACCGATCCCAAGATTTACATCGCAGGGCTGCGTGCACCCACACACACACAGACGTTCACCCATACACACGGACACTCACCCTTACTCTCGGACTTTCATCCGTCCACATACACTCACCCATAATTACTGATAAATATATACATGCTGCACTTTACTCGAGACACCTATCGTAATTACATTCCAGTATAATAATTAGGAAGAATTATTTTGTAACCATATGCACCATCCAGCGACAATTTTTCACAATATTTCACCTTTGTCCTCAAATATCAATTAATGTATATTGTATGCCGTCACTATGACTGAACATTGTTTTCCCAAAATACAAGCTCAAGCTTAGTTTGGGAATCAATATCAGTATGTATTGTACTATACATTTAAATTGTCACCTGTTTTATCTTGTAAAGTTGTGAATGTATCTAGTATCAATAAACAATTTTTATTTATTTATTTTATTTTTTTATTCAAAATTTGTGAACAAGGTAATCGGAGCCAACATGTTGCTCAAAACACTTGAGAATCATGCAGATCTCAAAATGATGATAAACATCTTAAAAGGCTGATAGTATTTTAAGATTTTGTGGTTAGTGTCTTTGCAGTTTTACATCTGAATAGGCTTTCAGTTGTGTTTTCGTACAAGTACTGTATCGGGCTTCATTATTTCCAGACCCTTATTTATTAGTAAAATTTGGTTTATCTAAAAAAGAGTTGCAGTCATTACAACGTCGCAAAACGGCAACGGCTGTCGTAACGAAAATGACTGAATGTTTGACGGCACGGTGTCCAAAAATCAAAAACGTACTCTATACGTATAGCTGTCCAGTCCGCAGTTTGAAGAAGCCAAATTTAGTACAGGAATTGGCACTGATGTTGCATTGATTGGATTGATGACACAAAAGCACCTTAAAACATTTTCTATCACATACTTACGTTTATGTTCTCGGACTAGTGAATAACGCTATTACAGAAGTCATACGTGAATAACTAATGGAGCAGTTGAGCTAAGATGTGTTGTATGTTTTCCAGAACAAGCAGGCGTACTTCCCCATCTTCGGCGAGCAACACCCGCGGCCGCCGCGCTCGCGGCCCAAGGACGCGCAGGGCACCGTGCGCGCCTGCGCCGCCTGCCATCACCACCTGCTGCAGCAGTGGAACGGCTACCAGGTCACTATACACACCACAACACTCTTCTTCTTCTCACCTTATACAGCTCCACTGCTACACACAGGCTGCTGCCCGCTTGTCTGGTCAGAATTCCCTTAGTCGCCTCTCTAGACACCCACCAGAGGATATGGGATGGTATACCAACCTTTTCTTATGGTATACTATGGTCAGAACTGGACCAGAGTCACAAAAAAGTCGAATTAGAACCTTCATCTTTTTTGAAGTCGAAAAATAAAGGTTTATTGCAGGCAGCCTACTTTTGTCTCTCTTTGTTCAAAACAGCGGTATAGGCAAATGAACATGTGCGTATCTGTGCTAAAAGGCTCAATCTTCAATGATGGGATGAATGATGG
This sequence comes from Sesamia inferens, assembly GCA_037179545.1. Lineage (NCBI taxonomy): Eukaryota > Metazoa > Arthropoda > Insecta > Lepidoptera > Noctuidae > Sesamia > Sesamia inferens. Next base: position 24,128,857 of record CM073945.1, on the reverse strand, counting down.
TGTACCATAAAACATTCGAATTTAAAAAATAAAAAAAAGAAGAAATCATTTTTACATCCTAAACTAGTGTGTGATATTTAAAACTTTATTGTGTTTCTATCATCTTCAAACGATTTACAGAAACAAGATGGCATTGTTATAAATTTGCTTACCGATAAACCCATTTAGTGATTTGTGACGCAGATTGGCCTAGGATAAGATGCACTCTTACATACATAGGTACTTAAATCACGTCCTCTTTCCATGGAGGTCAGCAGGAATTACAAAATGCCATCTGTTATGCGTTGTTACAGCTACGAAATGCAGGTAGTTACTGATAGATTGAAATTATAACAATATACGTGCAATTGATATACAGATAGAATGCTGAAAGGAAAAGGTGATTTTTATTTACAAAATACTTTGTTGTGCAGCATCCATAATTGATTCGATTTCAATGTACCAACTATTATATACACGTTATGGAATGCATTAAATTATTGAGATGAAATGAAATGAAATGAAATGAAATCGTTTATCAAGCAAGTAGGATCACCGATCACTTTTACACGTCATATGTTTTTTTTTTCTTCTTTTTTTTTTTTTAAACTAGATGAAGCCGGCATTTCCTAACTGACTACCTCTGAGAAGAAATAGCCGAAACAAACTCAGGGATCATCGTCTTTTTTAAAGTCCAGACATTAAAAATGAAAATGTTTACAATAATTTACGTTATAATTACGCATATTGCTTAATAACAATGCTTAACAGAGCGAGCAGCTCAGTCCCAAGCCTCTCTATCCTCTAAATAATCTGAGATTTTATAATACCCCTTTTTGCAAAGTTTGGCCTTTATATAGGTTTTATATCGTTTAATGGGTAAGTTTCGAATGAATGAGTGTTCTTATTCCTCTCAATCTGTGGTTCTTACCTCAAAATGCCATCTCAGATATTGATTCTACATGGTCTTTATATGGTCCGGACCACGGAATAGAGAATTTTCGTTTGTTCTGTGATCCGGACTTTCAAAGAGTTTGTTTTCGCCTTTTCCAGAGTTATAAGATGTTTTTTTTTTGAGAGGGAGAAGGATAGATTTTGATGTTCCACGCCATGAAGTTATGCAATACTGAAGTATAGATTGACATAGAGCAAAATAAAACTTGTTTTACTAAGTAGGTGTCTACAATGGAGCGCAGTTTTTTAATACAAACATCAGTTTACGTACTCTTGTAACCAAACTTTTAATATGTTGTCTATAGGATAGTGTGTTGTCAACAAAGACTCCAAGATATTTGAGGCAATTTGTTTCAAGGATCCTAGGACAGGTACAAGAAGGGAAAAATATAAAACTGTAATATTATAAACAAGTGCTTGACTGCAATCCCGCCTGATGGTAAGCAGTGATGCAATCGTTGATGGTAAAGCACGCTAGTTTATTAAGAGCCTATTCTGTTTGTACAACACTACATATAAAACGAATACACTTCATAAACTATTTATAAATTGAATAAAAATGTGTTTAAATGATGGTGTCACAACGTAACACTGGTACCAACAAACAAAAGTTTTAAACATACAAACGAGTCATTTCAGCTCGTGTAGATACAGTTGCGTAAACGCACACATTACGAACAATACTAAGTTATTGTGTGACTATCGTGGGTCGTCGAAAGTTCTTTGGGTTTAGAACAGTACTTCAAGCACGTAAGTAGTCGACACCATTTACAGAGTGTTTATGTTATCGTGTAATATAATGAGGATTATCGTATCGGTATTCACTACTGTGGAAAATACATATTTAAAGGTTAAACCGATATCTGGCTATAAATAATAGCTGCCACGTACTTATGCATACGTAACATCGATTACTTTTGGAACGAAGGTCTTCAATGCAGCATGCGGTGGGTAGACAACCTCCCGTGATTTTACGAATGTGAATAGCTAGATTTTTTACAAAAAGAGAGAACATACTAACCATATTTATTGTAAGAAATAAAAATAAACTGAACTTATGAACTACTAAAAATGCACTCCAATAGGACAGTCGTTATGTCCATTCCCGATATCGTAATCCTCAATGGATGTCCGCCGCCCTGGGGTGGGTGACGGGGTTTGTCAGACTTCTACTGACTAAAAACCACCCCGGTGTCTCGTCTCTCATATTCGCGTGGGGCTGCGGGAGTCCAGATTCCTCCGCAGCCTCACACTCGTGCTGGCCCGGCCCGTCCGGACCTCCGCTCTTCCACGGGGTAGTGAGTTGTTAATTAAACTACCCCGTGCATGACTTTTGAGGCGCGCGTCTCCGCCTCGCGTCCATGCAGTAGGGGGCGGAGACTCCCCAAGTCCCTCGCCTCTGGAAAAACAGCCCGCGGTCTACCCCACCTCGCTCCCTATTCATGCACTCTGCAGCTACAGAGCGCAGATAGAGAGCCCTCGGGAGAGACTCCATAGCTCCGGCAGAAATTCGCCGCGGACAACAACCCCCTCGTTGGTTGTTGCCCGTGCCCAGGGCGCACCGGCCCAGCGTCTGCTCGTCCTCGGTGGTCGAAACCGAGGACCAGCAGCCAACGAGCACTCGGGGAGGTTTTCTGCGACGCACCCCGATATCGTAATACATAAGACAGGTATGTCGATAAGGCAACATTTCTGTGTTCCGTTTTGTTAACTATTTCGCAGCAGATTTCCATAATAATTACATTAGAATACGGATTAAACGACCGGCGATACTAAGTCGAAAGTTTGATTTTCCTATTTAGGTAAATATGTATTCATTTGGAAGTTACTGCCGTCTGTTGACAGATACAGCCAATTAACATAATTCCGTATCAGCTTGAGGTTATCGCCATATTTGCCTATCAAATTAAAAATATATAATCATGTTTGGAAAGCTGATTTACGTCTCAAATTTTTCATACTTCTCTCTGCACATATTACGTTTTAACAACATTACTAATTACGTCACAAACTTATACCTCTATCCCTTTCTGTCATATCTCGTTAGAGTCAGACAGCATCACTCGAGTACCAAAGTTGCGAGAAAATCTCCGCTTAGGTAAATATTATTGAATAGATTTGTAAATATTCTTTATTGGTATATATTTACATTGTACATTTGTCGAGTTAAATGCATTAGCTTGTGTTATGTAAGTGAAGTGCAAATTACATATACTTTTTAAAAAAAGGGGGAGTGTCCGAGCGTGGATATATAACATACATACATAAAAATTATAGACGAGTTTGTTATGATTTTTAGACGGGGAAAACCGGATTTTATGTAGACGACCTAACCTTCAATTTTTTTTTCAGTCACGATTTTTAGAGTTTAGTAAACGTCGAGTAGTATTTTATGAGTTGGATAGAACCAACCAGCCTTGCCGCCAAGCGATTTGTCGTGTTCCGGCATGATGTCTGGTGAAGCCGTACGGAGGACGGGTCTCAGCAGTTGTGTTGCGATGTGTGCCGGGTGCGATGCGCCTAATGTTGTTGTGTTGGGAGTTTGGTCGTGGAGGGTCTTCAGATCAATCTCCCTTTGGCGCAGCATCGTTGGTCGTGTTGTTGGGTTTAACATTGCATCATCTCGCTCAACTGCCGTCTTCCTTCCTATTCGCTCAATCTGAGTGAATAGGTTCTTAATAAACTAGTGCGCTTTACCATCAACGATCGCATCACTGCTTACCATCAGACGGGATTGCGGTCAAGCGCTAGTTTATAATTATTAAAAATAAAATAAATAAAATGGATATTTAACATTTCAACGGTTTGTTCTAGTGTTAGTGTCAATAACAAACGTGCACAACATTCGCGTAAAAATAAAACATAGGTACATTATGAAAATTAAACAACTAGATACAATAACAATAAATTGAATATAATACGTCAAAGGATATTATAATAAGATATGAATCTAGTCAATAATAATTGAGGATTAATTCATTAACATTGAGTATAATGAAATAATAAGATAATGTGTCAAAAAAAAATATAGTCAAAAAAATATATATAGTAAAATTCTGTACATCAATTAAATTGGGTTGTATCCTAAAAAATAGTTTGATGTCCATCAGATGGATTTATAAAAAATATTGAACACGTATTTTTTAATTTTTCTTTCATTCAAATACTTATTAAGATATATTGATCTGAAATGTCGCATGACGTCACGCCGTGACCTAAAAAGTACCACGGCGTGACGCAATTAGCCCCACTCCGTAACTTTAATACGCTATATCTCAGTGGTTTTTGGTAATTTCGACAAAATAAAAAATACGGATCTTAATTTTTTTTATTATCTATAAGACGGACTAATTACTTTTTTGATTTTCATACCTTGGATACATCCCTATTAAGAATCAGAACTTTTCAAACGTCATTATTACATAAGACAGTCAACCAAAACTCCCGCTCTTCACCTCTTCCTAGTGCTTTCGCAATAGTTCGTATCACCATAATGTATGACTAATTCATGACATAAGAGGCCAATTGTATCTCAAAGAGGCATATTGCTGATTTAATGATTACAATTCTATAAAGTCACATTCGTTACGGCCGCAGATCATATTGTAATCAACATATTGTGAACTTTAATTATTGATTCATTATTTACACTCAACACTCACTAACCTTATTAACGCGTATTGACATTTAAAACATAAATACAGATAAAACGGCCTTTTCAAAAATATTATTACTTGAAAAGGTCATAATGTCAGATCGTATGCGAAACTACATCTACCTAATATATAAAATTCTCGTGTCACGGTGTTCGGATTTAAACTCCTCTGAAACGGCTCGACCGATTTTGATGAAATTTTTTGTGCTTATCCGGTATCTATGAGAATCGGCCAACATCTATTTTTCATCCCCCTAAATGTTAGGGGTAGTCCACCCCTAAATTTTTTTTTTTATTTTTTAGACTAAATTTTTAATTTCTATTTTTTTATGATACAACATACAAAAATACATACAATCCCCAATTTTCACCCTTCTACGATCAACCCTTATTTTTTAATAGCCATTTTAGTAATTTAATCTATTATTTATATGGCAAAACAACGTTTGCCGGTCAGCTAGTTTTTATATAAAAATTATGAATGTGTCACTCGTATAACTGCTGATGTTTTATCAAACAAACTTATGCGACGTGTCTTCTGACGTCATAGTATTATATTCCCATATAGATGTAGGTATGTATTTTTATTCTTATCTATAAATATCTGGTGTTAGGGAATTGGTACTGGTTTTCACGAGAGTAAGGTAGTTAGTAAAAGATAATATACAATATGTAAAGAAAACCCCGTCCGAACCATTTTTTCAATTTGGGCCACTACTATTTACAGTAAGTGTGTTAATTATTTGTAACGTTTTTTAGTGAGATAACCCTTTTTTAAAGTAGCCATGACAGTAGTTCTATTTTCCCGTTGTGTTCGTGGCGAGTTATGATTTAAGTTGATTGTGTTTCGAAGCTTTTAGTGATTGTTTTGGTTTTGTGTGCCGTTTGTTCGGAAGCAATCGCTCGCACTCATATTATGGTAGATATAGTGGAGCGCCTGGGGGTTTTGACCTCGGAAAATTGCTACAGTGAATGAATTTTTTTGGTTGAGGTGGCATTTTCTTTCTTATACTATATCTTGCAAAGTTTACCAAAAATTTTTTTGTGCTTTCAATTTTTTGCACTTTTTAATTGAAAAATAATAAAAAATTAATATTCCAGCATATAATTTAATTTCAGATAGCATTTATTTTTATGTTCACGTAGAATTTGTCTCGAATAGGCTATAGAATATCATCTAGATATACCTATGTTTATGAAGGGTCGTAGAGACCTAGACCATTAATTAATCCATTAATCCATTGCTGCTGTTTCAACGCATTTGTGTTCTGAAGAAAACTGATGAAGAACTGAAAAATTATATGAATTACGAACTAGCACCATATCCGCTGGCTCTATTTGAAAATGGCGAACTGCGAAAGACCAAAAAATCCACTTTCTATGAGTTATTCCCAGAACTTTCAATTAATTTAAAAAGTTTAGAAAATGTTCATTATATTATTGATGGGGGCATGTTATTACATCGTTGCAAATGGCAATTAAATGAAAGCTTTAAAATGATATGTGAGCATTATGTAAGATATTTGAAAAATAATTATAATAGTAATGTCTACGTGGTTTTCGACGGATATAAGATAGATTCTATTAAATCGGCCGAACGGAATCGTCGCGCATTGAAAAATAAATGTGCAGATATTGAATTCAACGCAGATATGCCTTTAAAAATCGCTCAAGATAAATTTTTGTCAAATAACAATAATAAAAGTCGCTTGATAGAAATGTTGAGAATAAAATTAGCTGACAACAATATTTTTACATGTCAAGCGGAAAGTGATGCAGATAAATTAATTGTTGATACAGCAATTAATTTGGAAACAAAAAATGTTGTAATAGTTTCAGAAGATATTGACGTATTAGTTATATTAACGGCTTTAGCGGATGAGAGTCGTGAAATATATTTTCTAAAACCATCCCGAGGCAAGGTCGAACAAAAAATATTTTCTTCGAAGAGTCTAGAGAAATCTTTACCAAAATGTAAAGAACATATTCTTTTTTTACATTCCTTAACGGGTTGTGACACTACTTCGGCATTTTTCAATAAAGGAAAAATTAAGTTTGCCAAAATTTTTGAAAAACATCATGAATTGCATGAATTCGCAAAAATATTTAAAAACAAAAACGAAGACTTCAATAATATATTTCAAGCAGGTGAAGCATGTATTTTGGCTTTATTTGGAGCTCCTGCAAAAATCAAAGACTTGAATACATTGAGATACAATTTTTTCATTAAAGCTACAACCAAAAATACCAGTGTTATTCTGTCATCATTACCACCTACAACTGATGCCGCAATTGAACACCTGAAAAGAGTGTACCTGCAAACTCAAATATGGTTAGGAAACGACATAAATATTGGAGATTGGGGGTGGAAGTATCTCAATAACATGTTCATCCCAATAACCATGAACCAATTACCAGCACCGGATAATCTACTGCAAATGTTATTTTGCAATTGCAAAAAGGGGTGTGGAGCTGCTTGTGGATGTCGGAAGAGTGGTTTATATTGTAGTGTAGCATGTTTACATTGTAACGGAGATAGCTGCCTTAATACTTTACCTACCATTCAAATGACTGAAGTGGAAGAAAATATTTGATATATATCAATAATGTAAAATGCCTTAATAAACAAAAATTTTATTTTAAATGTTACCTTTTTTTCCGATTTTCCTTGAATTACTACATTTACTCACTTATTATGCATATATAAAAATATACCTGAACTTAATTTTCATATACAAAATCATTTTACACAATAATATGCCTCATACTATTTGAATTATTATAATTATCCATTTTTTTAATTTTAAAAACAAAAGCACAAATTTTAAATTGGTAAACTTTTTTATTTATGTTATTAGCTAAACATTCGTTTTTTTTTTTTTTTTTTTTCATCCACTGTAACGGAAGTCTGAGGTTTCTATGATTTTGACGCTCCAGGCGCTCCACTAATAATATAGATACGATAGCTTTAGTTAGATACACCTGGCACGTCAATCAAATGTTACTGTCAAAATCTTATTTCGCTTATTGCTGACCACCATATTTATCAGTAGTTGTGTTGCACTCCTTGGCAGAATTAAATTGAATCTATATAAAACTATGCTAAAGTATAGAAAATTAACATAAAACAGTTAACTGTGTAGCTACCACGAGTTTTCATTACGAGACTCGATCGTAGATATCGAGCGCGTTTGGCGCTCTCATTGGTTGAGAGTTCTTACAACCTTGAAACGGGCCAATCTTGAAAAGGCCAAAACGGGGCAAACCAATAGTAGCTACACTGTAGTGTATACTAATATGTACATTAATTGTACATTTATCTATCATAGTGCTGGCCCAGGCTTCATACATTTCTGAAATATCTCGTTTTACATAATCATCATAGTAACAATACTAATGATTTTTGAAATGATCTTTTTTTCCGCTAATTAATTCCAACTTCCCCAATATTTGGTAAATTTTTAAAAAGTAACAACACTATTTTCTACGGCATTATTATGAGCGATATTCGCCCGGGGGCAGAGTTAACTTCTTTTGCGAAATAATATTAATTTTTATAGGGGATTTTTTTTAAGTTTAGCCCGGCTCTGTAGGCATTTTTTTATCTGTAGCCTGATCAAAACTGTCGTTTTAGTCGTTATTATAGCGGTAGGTATACACCGACAAAATCATAGTTGTAGCGTTTTTTTATTTTTGTAAATTTTAATTATTTATATTTTGTTGATTTCATAATAACTACAAATATGTTTAAAAAAAAATTACAGATTTTTGAGGTTTTTATTATATTCACATCAAATCAGAAACTGAATTTGGCACCGGAAGTCACTTTTCTGTACCAAATCCCGCCATCTAGAGCTAATCTTGAAATTCTTAGTTCTTCCCTGAGTTGGGTCAGGAAAAGTGTAGGGTATTATTTTAGTTTTTCTCACAGAGTACTTTATAATTGGATTTTTGTTTGAAAACAGTTTTCGATTTTGGTAATTGACGATTAAGTTATTTTATTTATGAGGAAGCTTATTTGTTTTAAGGTGGCTTTGTTAAGCCCGAATTTATTCCTATGGTTCTAAAATAGTGAGGAAAAATACTGTGACGTTTGACGAAGTTTGTTGGGGCACTTAGTTACTAAAATAAAAATGATTGTCTTGCTGATGACCGTCGTAAATGCTACATTAAAATGTCATAAAAACGTTAAATCCCTATTATTATAACTACATATCTATATGACGTACATAACAAAATTAACAGACCTATGTTAGAAACTTTTGTGTTTCTCTCAATACAATAAACGTAAGTTTATAGTTGTTAGGACTCTTCTCATCTGTCTATCTTTTTTCCGACTATAGTGGGTTAGGCTTCCAATCTGACCGGATGCAACTGATTACCAGTCTATTACATAGAATGAACGACCGCCTACCAGAAGGTCTATCTTCGTATTTCAAAAAGTTCAGTCTAGTTGTAGTCTCATTTCGGTGACAAACAAATGTCTGAGACCAGCACCCTAATTCCGTAAATCAATATTACTATCAGGTGGAATCATTTCGAACAATATTGCTAATTCATTGCTCTATATGTTCGAAATGTGTCTGATCAACAACGAAAATAACGTAATCCACGTTGCCATTCTGAGTTACTGTGTAGCACGACAAGAAGCTTGGACTACTAGAAACCTAACTGTCGAGATTTAAACGAAGGTTGTGTTATGATTTTAAAAAGAGAACTTGAGACAGCGGTAGAGCAGATCAGCCCGTTGTTACCGCTCTCGCTCTCACCAGTACCGAGCAGAACGTTATCCCAGCGAAACCTCAAGTTAACTATCATCATCAACCTTTTAACCGTCCCACTGCTGGGCACAGATCTCCTCTCATACAGAGAAGGATTGATCGTAATCATCACGCTTGCTCAATGCGGGTTGGCGATTTCAGACTTAAAGTCCAGGTTTCCATCAAATGTTTTCCTTCTATTTAACTATAGCGAGTTGTAATTCGATTTATTTTCACAATAATATGATGGATATTTCTAACGTTTAAACACGCATTGACCTCTGGAACGCCGGTAGTTTTATCTGTAGTACAACAGATAACCTCACATAACAATTTGTTTTTCCTTTATTCCTCGATGATTACCTACTTAGAGATATTGAGTGTTTTGTCAATAAGACTCCTTCACTGTAGACGAGTTGCGTCGTACCTCACGTGGCTAAATAATAAGGGCACAAGTCGATCGAAGTTAGACTTGCCGTGATTGGGTTGTGGATTGGTGACCACCTTTACTTAGCGAGACCCGTCTGTCTCTCGGGAAGTACATTAAGCCGTTGGTCCCGGTTATAATTCGTAAATATTTGACATTTCCTTTGAGTCATCAAAAGCCTGAAAGTCTGACCGTTATTCTTATTAAGGAGTGTCGTATTACGCAGTAACTAACAGAGGTTTGATAGGCATTAGTTCTATATAAAATACTGGCTTATTTAGCTTGATTCAGTTACACCGGTCATCGTGAAAGCTTTGGGGGAGGCCTTTGACCAGCAGTGGACATCATAGGCTGAAGAAGAAGAAGTTAGACTGGAAGCCAGCTCAACATTGTTGAGAAAAGGTTAAGATTTTATATGTGACTAGCGGCCGCCAGCGAAAATCTGGAATGACCGCCCGGAATCATGTACTAAAACTAGTTTTGCTTAGGTTGCTGGTCGATGTCCCCTACCATCCGAAATATTGCTAAGTAATTAATTTACCATAGAAATTAGAGTCACTTGTAAAGTTCTACAGCAAAACACTGACCAAATTTCGATTAATTACATCAGTGTTTAGAACGAAATATGATTTTGAACTTTTTAAAGACAAAATTACTTAAGACAATCCCTCAAGATGCTCGCCCTTCAAGACGTATCTATTCGTTTAGCTGGCAAGAAGAAGTAATGCAACTTACTCTGCAGTTGAATCTATGTATTTTCGTACATAAAAACATACCTTGCCGTCTTCACCCAACCATTGATAATTTAAAAGAACTCTTAGGTCCTCCTATACAATCCACCGCCACCTCCTCGCCACCTAATAATCTATCTATGCTAATATATAAAGCTGAAGAGTTTAATTTCAGCTAATTTCAGGAACCACTGGTCCGATTTGAAAAAATCTTTTTGCGTTTGATAGCCCATGAACCCAGGTAGGCTTTAGGCTATATAACATCGCGCTGCGACAGATAGGAGCGGAGCATAATTACTAACTACACGCGAACGAAGTCGCAGGCGACCGCTAGTTTGGTCATAATAATGATATTACAATGACGTTTTGTTATAATGATTTCAATATATTATATTGAATTGAAAACGATAGCTTAGTACCTACTAGTTTACCAATAACGACGATTCCTAAAATAATTCACTTGTGATTCAATTTATTTAATCGGACTTCATGTCATTTGAGATTAATAATGGGTTTTTCTTTTTTAGTCTACATTAATATTCGAAAAACCAGATTGAAAGATTATACCCTCATTATAAAACAACCTGCTTAATCTTTGAATATTGAATAGTAAAGATAAACTAATGATATCATTAATTTAAGTCTGTGAAATATTGGGAGAACTGGTAGTTAACAAGAAAATGAAATTGATTTGATTAATTATGACATTCAGACACCTCTAACCTAGTAATTCATACTAATATTATAAACGCGACGGATTGTGAGAATGAATTGATGGATTATATTTTGTGCTCTTTTACGTAAAAACTACGAAATGGGTTTCCATGAAATTTCTCTTTATTTTTTTAATGTTATAAACTAGTGCTATCCCGCGATCTCATTCATGGTAAAGCGCTCTAATTTCTATAGGATCTTAATTTTTTCATAATTTTTAGGTGGTAGGCCATAACATCGGCCGCCGGCAGAAGTTACCACCCACCACACAAAGCCTTGCCGCCAAACGATTTGTCGTGTTCCGGCATGATGTCTGGTGAAGCCGTACGCAGGACGGGTCTGAGCAGTTGTGTTGCGATGTGTGCCGGCTACGATGCGCCAAATGTTGTTGTGTCGGGAGTTTGGTCGTGGAGGGTCTTCAGATCAATCTCCCTTTGGCGCAGCATCGTTGGCCGTGTTGTTGGGTTTAACATTGCATCACCTCGCTCAACTGCCGTCTTCCTTCCTAATCGCTCAGTTTTTCTGGGTGAATAGGCTCTTAATAAACTAGCGCGCTTTACCATCAACGATCGCATCACTGCTTACCATCAGGCGGGTTTGCTGTCAAGCGCTAGTTTATAATTATTAAAAAAAAATATCAGAATAATACATAGAATATATCACGATATTCTCACGGGATCGACACTTATCGGGTAAAACGGCGGAGCGCAGCTAGTGGCTAATATTTTCTCTACCAAAATAAGTAATTCAAGCAAACATCCTTCAAACTGCATCCTAAAGCACAAAACTTATACCCGATCCAGCCGCTTAGTTTACCGACTTTCACGAGCACGTCATCTGTGTAAACTCCAGTATCGTAATGTTTAAACATACAATCATTGATGGCGGCTACCGGTTGACCTACAAACGATAACGCCGACTGCTCCTCCAGTCGCGTGCGACGCTTACCAACGAGCGTACATGTCGTTCCACCGTGTCCTTCATGTAAAACAATTTCTACTGCAACCTGATAATAACCCTTGTCTGTGTCGAGACCCGAAACTATTGATAACTTATCGTTTGATAAGTCATTTTTGAGCTCATGTGTGTTATAGTGACTGTGTTATGTGAATTTACTCATATATGTGATATAATAAAATAATGGAACTGTGTTCACGTGATATTTAGTGGATTATTGCAATGCTAGTGCGAATGTGTGGGAACGAAGATAGGGCGCCGGTGAACTGCAAGGTAATGTGACAGGTTGCACGCTTTGTTGACAGCGACGCGCGTGACGCTTGCTAGTTTATGTCAATGAATTATTTGAACCGATAAGTAGCAAGTCAATAGACACAATTGTTACTATCGTGTAGAAAGTATCTAGAAGGAATATAGGAGTTTATCTTTCCTGTAAATATTACACACAATTGCAGTTAAAGCATTATTATCACTTGTTTATTTCGTTATTTGAATTTTGTGTTTCACGAACTAAATAAATGTTCTTCTTTCATTCTTCAACTTTGTAGAGTTTTTTCTATTTCTCTTAATAAAGTGCTCGGTTCTTTTAAATTTCTGAAGTTTCTCATTAATGTCCGCATATTGGGTAGTATCTAGTAGCAATGGTAACATTTTGCTTGCGTAATTATCACAATGAACCGCGCGAAATCAAAGCGAGATTAGAGGGCTTAGCTGCAGAATTCACGTGGTAAGGATTGGTTAAGTGTCTTGGTATTGGTGAATAAAGTCCTAGAAAGAGTTTGCTTCGTTTTCAAGCCAACAATTGGTAAAGAGTACAGTAGTATTTTTGTATGGACGCCAGCAAATCAAACGGCTACGATCTATGAAATTTCTTAAATAGAGTTAAACTTTATCGCTAAAATATTTAGTTTAATTAAGAAAATTTGACGGTTTTGGGTAGCTTGACCTATTGGCGTTAACGTTACAAACGCGGTCTATTTGTGCTCGTTAATTATCTACCACATTTAAGGAAAACTGTCTGAGTTGAGACAGAGTTCGTCTAGTAATCAAACTAGTTTTACATCATTATACAAAGATTATAGTGTGAACTTTTGCTAAGGTTATAAGGCCTGAATGACAAACGATGAACTTTGTTTTCAATCACTGTTAACCTACTTAAAGACCTTTAGTAGCTTACTACTATAGGTGTAATGATTCATTTTAAAGCATATTGTTAATCCATAGCTCCATATCTATACTCTATACTAATATATAAAGCTGAAGAGTTTGTTTGTTTGTTTGAACGCGTTAATATCAGGAACTACTGGTCCGATTTGAAAAATTCTTTTTGAGTTGGATAGCCCAATAATCCAGGAAGGCTTTAGGCTATATAACTATATAACATCACGCTGCGACCAATAGGAGCGGAGCATAACTAACTCCACGCGAACGAAGTCGCTGGCGGCCGCTAGTATTCAATAAAATTTGTCTGCTTAGAAACGTAAATAATGCAATGAATATTGTTGAACTGTCAAAAAAACCATTGCTAATAATGATGTTTTGCATAATTAGTTGCAACGATAGTTTTCCCAATACAATGTGGTAAATGTGTCATACAAATGCTGCTCTCTCGTCCTTCTAAATAACTTCTATTAATGTTTCAGTGATCTATATTCTACACACTTTTTTAGTCGCATTCATCACTTATCATGTCCACATCATGGCATGATCTCTTTCATTACTGGCTCCTCTTCCAAAATTACTCTAATATATTAATTTCTTGTTTATCCGTGCTCGTTACTCCTCGTTTACGTTTCATCACTCTCATGTGTGCTTCATCCTTGACTGAGCTGTTTTCTGCCACTGAACGACGAATTTTGAATGAAAACAACAATGTTCTATGAAGAAACTCGTGTTCTTAACCTCCATACGACCACAAACTTTGCATAAACATTGATAAAACCAATTTGAATTTTTCCCGCGTTTTATTAGCTTTTTAATAAACATGTCATGATCAGCCGAGTGCATGTGAAAAGCACGGTAAAAATATCATATTATATAGAAATTAACGCTATTTGACTTTCATAAGCATAGCATTTAATGCTTATCTTGGGAAATTCCAATGAAGCCATCGGATTAATGAAATAAATAGTATAAAAACTTTTATGTTATGTGTTGTGTGGAGTTTGAGGTCGTCATGTCAGACTGTTTTGATACCTGTTAAAATGGTGAAGTTTCCAAGTCCATATTGATTAAAACCCACTGTTCCGTAAAATGATTCTTATCAAAGTATTTGTTTTTCTCTTTCTGATAAGATTGTGTCATCGACCTAACTGGCCATCGGTCTTTCTAATCTTCCACTCGTATCTTCAAAATGATGATAAAATGAAATTTTGAGGGTGTATCTTTAGAATGGTCTTTTTAATAACATAACATAATCAGCCCAAATTGTACCCACTGTTGGGATACAGGCCTCCGCTCATTGAGAGGCAGAGGCTGTAATCTACCACGTGGGACCAGTGCGTGGTGGTAGATGACAAATGTCTTTGAAGTTTTTGCCTCTAGATCATGCTGGTTTCCTCACGATTTTGTCCTTCACCGTTCTGAGATCAGTGATGGTGAAATAATTTACACAAAGTAAAGCGACTGACGGGTTCTAACCTATGACCTACAACTTGTAACTCGCAGCCGACACCACTAGGCTACCACTGCTGCTTTTCTAATACCCTATACAAAAACGACGGAATGTTACACGTAACTTTGACGTATCTATCTGTATGTGTGTGTGGGGCATCTTAAGTCCTGAATGGATGGATACTTGTGATCTTTGGCTAAGCTTTGTATTTTCAAATCCTTTCTTGCACTAACAATAGCCAGCGCCTTTTTGCGCTGTTTGTTTACATTCGGTCCTTCCAGTAATGTGGTTTCTTTATTCCTAATATTAAGTATTGCTAACTAGCCAGTGTTTTAGAAAATTGCTTGGGCTGAGCTTTCACGGACTGACCATTTGTGGGCTCAATTCCCAAATCATGACCTGTCCCGCTCTGGGCGAAGCGAAAGAACGTGTCAGACTTTTACTGACTGGTGGGTCCCGTGTTCCTTTACTTTGGTGTGCGTCAGGCGCTACGGTATATCTTTCGAACAACCCTAGGCCCTGGCAGGCATTCCCAAATCACCACTCCGTGTCTTTACAAAGTAAATATGATCCTGTCGCGTGCACGAACAGGTTGAAGTGTTTTTGGACTATAATTGTTAACTAAACTTGGTCCCAAGTTTAGTTAAACACACAGCCATTACCTCGTTATCTTATCACAATAAACATTGCAGCTCTCTCGCATATTTGTTGTACACTCATGTTGCACCGGGCTACGGATATCTGCGTTTCGTTTACACTGGTATTAGCGGCCAGACTGTCTACAATTTTTTTTTATTTTCGTCACTCTCCATCTTGTTACACCTGTCTGTTTCTACTACCTAATACGCGACTCTTTTCCTATTTATTGGCATCTATACTATTATAGATAAAGTTTGTGAGTTTGTAAGGGATAACGTCCTGGATCTACTGAACCGATATTGAAAATTATTTCACCTATAAGGATCCATGTTATTATTTGTGAGTGTCATGGGCTATAATATATTTTAAATTAAAAATTAAAAATTGTTCTTGGTAGTCTAATTTCATCAGAAGTAAAAATGTTTATAATACATTTGCACCACTTTTAATATCTTATTGTAGTATCTTATTACGCACTTGTAATGTATGTAAAACGCATGTATAATAATTAGAACCGATCCTTTTTTAAATCTTAGCAAAGTCTTTAATGTCAGAATAGTAGTCATTAATATGATTGAATCTACCATCTTCATCTATTGACGTAACTTCATTCGACGACGATTAGACAGAATTGGAAACCTAGAAGCACGTCATGTTATCACAATAAACATTCGCTTCTCGTATATTAATTTTTCTTCACTCTTACTGCACCGGGTCACGGATGTCTGCTGCTCGTTTAAACTAGCATTAGCGGCCAAACTGTCAAATTTTTTAACTTTCATCGGACTTCGGCTGTTGCAAGTTTTGTTGTTACGTCTGTTTGATGGCTGAGGTCTGAGTCTGTATTTCATTGGTTCATTGTGAGATTTCAGTATGTCCGATGAAACTTTATTTATTATGCATTTATTTATGTACACAAGCGAAAGTCTTATCATTATCTAACACGTATTTATTTTTTATTTAAGTATGCACACACACTTGCATCTTGGGGTGTAAAATTGATTTACATCCGTCACCTCTCACCAGGTTCAGTTGAAAACTTTACTATATTAGATTTTTTGCTATTACTTTATTATTTATGTATGTTTATGCTAGATGTATTCTGTGTCTTTAAGTCTGTGCTGAATAAATGTATTTTCTTTCTTTCTTCTATTACGACATTGGCTAAAAGAGGCCCATCTACCATATTGTATTTTATCAGCTTTCAGATCTTGACTGATTGTTAAGATTCATAAAAGGTAATAGGTACTGTTTTGAAACCCTGTGATAAAAAAATACAGATTTTTTTTCAAAGTTCCTCCTCCAATAGCTGTTTTAGTTTTAGAATAATTGTATACAGCTCCATTTCAATGTCTAGCGCAAAAAATATGCACATTTTCAACTTTATCTCGAAACTCTCAAATATTCCGTAGTTCCAGGTAACTTGACCCGCTGTCGTCCGTACAATCATCGTCAACCCTAATTACAATTTTTGGGGGACGATGCCACATATCCCTTGCATAAAAAAATGTTCTATGATTCCTTATAATCAGAATTCATTGCCAATATTTATTACGAGGGTCAAACTGAAAGTTCTTAGAACTGGCCACTTATAAACAATATAATAAAAAAATAATTCTAAAATTTGAAAATAGAACTCTTTGGCAATATTACTGAGTATATATTTCATTCATTTGTCATTAGTTATACGATTTGGCCGCAAATTGAAAATTGTGTGTGACGATTCTGTGTCACGTCAACATGAATTTAACACGAGAAAATTTTCGTGCAATGATTTTTTATGACTTTCGATGTCATTTAAGTCAACAAGAAAGTTATGATAGACTACGATTGGCCTTTCACGATGAAGCCCCATCTCGTGCGACTGTTTACAATTGGTTTAATGAGTTTAAACGTGGTCGCACTAATCTCACTGATGATTTACGTGAGGGACGGCCTTCTAAGGCGACGACTGAAGATAACATCTGTGTTGTGCGGCGTATGATAGAGACTGACAAAAGAGTGACCTATCAGCAGATTCGGACAAGCTTAGGCATCGGTATGAGTCAAGTGCACAAAATCCTCCACGAACATTTAGCGGTCAGGAAGCTTTGCGCCCGGTGGATACCTCATAATTTGACTGAGGCTCAAAAACGCCATCGTGTGGATTGGTGCCGTAAAATGATTGAAAGATTTAACGGAGGTGACTCAAATGCTGTGTTCGACATACTAACAGGTGACGAAAGCTGGATTTACTGTTATGATCCTGAAACCAAAAGACAATCTGCTCAGCACGCCCCGTGCACAAAGATTTTATTGGGGGTATGCATAAATATACCTACTATCCAAATCTCTGTGCTTATACAGGGTGTAAGGAGAACGCTTCCGAAGCCAGAACGTAGATTATATACAACCTAAATGCAAACGGATACCAATAACCTTTCGCTTTAAATTGATTATTTTCAAGACTTCATATTTCGTAAACAAGCATTGGATAGCGTACGAAACGTGAGGTCACTGACACGCAAGGCGACGTCGCACTACCGCGCTCGCGCTTAAAAGAGCCGCCGCCGAAAAGAGCCGATTTATACGCAATTTACAAACATCACTTTCAAAATCGCAATTGTAGTCCATTGTAAAAAGCTGACAGAGGCATTTTACGTACCTGTCTAAATCCTTTGCGACCTTATGAGGTTTGGCTCGAACTGAGTTCCATTCATTTCAATACAAAGCCGGGCCCGTCGCTGTGTCGATCCGTGAACACATTCTTCACGTAGTTTATTAAAAACACTCACTATTCTGCCCCGCATTTCATCAGCACTGTCACATTCCCGATCAAACACTCTTTCTTTCACATACCCCCATAAAAAGAAGTCCAATGGCGTAAGTCGGGTGAACCCCAGCCTTCCGATCCAGCAGTCATTAAAAAGCTCAGTGAGACGCTCGCGGACGGGACGCGTAACATGCGGTGGAGTGCCATCGTGCTGGAACCATGCTCGAAGAAATTCAGCCACAGACACATTGTCTAGCATATCATTTAAATGTCCATTTATAAAATTAAGATATGCTGATCCATTGAGGCGCGGCGGTAGAAACACTGGTCCTAGAATTCGTCCATTAAAAATACCAGCCCATACGTTGACGGACCATATTCACGAGCACTGTACACGTATGCCTCAGGCATCGTTTAAAACAACAAAAAGTTATAACTAAAAAGAATAAAACAGCACTAAAAACGTAACAATACCTAATAACTAAACACAAATTTAAAACTAACAAAACAATAATTAAATAATTTGTTAAAAACGTAACGCACAAGCTCACGAACCGAGTCGTAAGGAACACTATTATTAACTAAAGAGGTACTATGAAGATCAAACGCTTTGGGGGACTGGGGAGTCCCCGCGGCAAAAGCGGTGTGTTTACAGAGGCGAAAATGCTAAAAGAATAATTACGAGATCAGAAATCAATTCATTTTAATTGTTAGGAAATTGTACTTATGCTTTATTACAAACTGTTTTCATTTTCTAACTTTTAAATAAGATTTAACTGGTTTCTTAGATTCAATTAATTTAATTATTCACTTTAAATTGATTAGGTTTACTTACTAAATGAAGGATCCAGTTCTTGCAATAAACGAGCACGCATCGTGTGACTTTAATTACATTGTTATAAAGTTCAAATTCAATTGATTCACGGGCGCACCTGTACATGCGATGAAAATTTTTTAGTCAATTACAGCTGATGTCAGCGATCTTTTACTTTATTTCATTTACTATCGATTATCGACATAATACAAAACTGTTATTAAATTCACGACAGTGCATCAATTTAAAACTATTGTCTTTTTATCTAAGTACCTTCGATATGGACCTCAAGGTTAAGCGCGTCAAGGTCAAGGTAAACCGTAGCGTGTCGCGATGTCGGTGACCGCACGCGGTATTTGACCCGAGCGGGTCAGCTGATAAGTATTTACGAATACATAGCTTGTTAGAGTTGTAAAGAAAAAAAAAATGTTTAATCGCAAATAATGGTTTCATTTAACTCATTTAACTGTTCCCACAGCATAGTGTACGAAAAATGCTTAAGTAAAATTGTTAAAAAAAATCCTCATTTTTTGATGGTATCGTATCGAGAATCACTAGCCTTATCACCTGTCTTCGTTTTCGGAAGCGTTTCCCTGGCACCCTGTATATGGTAAAACTTAAAAAACGTAACTTAGACGTAGTTTCAATTTAACATAGTCGCGTACTTTTTCGCATGTCAACATTGAATTGATGTTTGTGCGTGGCTACAATGAACATCTAAGTATGTGATTGATGATAAGAACAAGTCAAATAAATGATATACGTGGGGTATTAGGTATTTTTTATTTGCCCAAATGAATACAATGAAATCATCATCATCTCAGGGTTAATACCAGTCGCATCCAAAGCTTTGGAATCTGGGGTCCGCTTTTCCAGTCTAATTGCTGATTTTGGCGAAATTTCGACAATTTCCGTGAAGCGACTGCCGTCTGACCTCCACAACGCGAAGGCAATATCGAAGCATTGAAGTTAGACCAATTGTTGGACTTTTGTGGGCTCCAACAACCCGTAACGACTGCCACTAGATGTTCGCATGGCAACCGAAACCAACGGCTTAACGTGCTTTCCGAGATACGACCAGACCAGTGCAAATATTCATATTCATGCATACAAATACTTACACTGCGCGAGGGTCGAACCCGCGCCTCCTTACGCAGCGGCCGCGTTCGCTACCGCTACGCCATGTAGGCTGTCAAAATACAATGAAATGGTATTACTAACTCAACTGTAAATAAGTAATAATTTATTTCTCAAAAAACTAAAAAAAAATATTTCACTATCTATAAATTAAATCAACGCGCCTATCTATTTTTAAATAACTCTGTAAAAATCAAATATATATAAGATCGTTTTGAAATCGCTAAAAGTTCTTTTAAAATGGACAGATAGACAAATCTATGAGTCTGCTTTGGCTTTTCATAAATATGCGTAATGCACTACTCATTGGAATCATAACTATTAAATTTTGCTAATTTGTAAACTTCAGGAAAATTATTACAACATAAAGTATAGTATTGAAATTCAAAAGCAAGTAGGTTGAAAAACTTAAGGTCTTTTAAGTTTTTATAACGTCGAACTGTCAAAGCCGTGTTTTAAAATAATTTACCTATACGAGAAACAAAACAATTTATTTGTACACACTACACAACCTGCTAACCACATATAATTATCATAATACTTTTTATAAAGACAACCTTTCTTTTGTGTTAAACCAAAAACTCTAAAATAAATGAATATTCAATTCCGCTTAAAACAATCAATACATATTTAACCCATACACCAATAATGAAACAACATAAGCTGCTAAAATAAAAAGGTATTTGAACGAACAACAATCATGCTATATTTCTGAACTTCTTAAATTCGTCGCATTATTAGAAGCTGTGCTTATCATGGGCTTTAAACCCAAAGAAATTTCACGCACACGTACACAACAGTTTAGGCACACAAGCAAATAATTTTATACACAGACAGATACGGAAGAGGCACATTTTGTTTATGCTTACGCCGTAAGAGGCGCGGGTGTCGCGCCTAAGGCAACTCTGGTCAGTGCAAACTCAACGTGTCTCGTTAGCACTAGGCCCAATAGATGGCAGTGTTATCAATAACTGATTAACAAAGTCTTTTAGTTTTAACTTTGTAGTATATAAATTATTTTACAGTATATTATAATTTTAGAAGACTATTAGGGTATGCAGAGCTTTTCTGCTTGTAAGGAGCGCACGCGCCTGCTGCTCAGTGGGTGTTTCCTTTCGAGGAGTTGCCAACTAAAGTGAAGAGAGATCGAAGTGCGGGAAAAAAATGGTGGCCTCGTTCTTTGGAAGGATAGGTCATTTCGCAACAATTGTGTTAGAGGATCAAAAAACAGTTTCTGCAGAATGGTACACTACCAATTGTTTGCCACTTGTCTTGGAAAAAGTTCGAGAGAAACGACCTCGCAGTAGGATCCTCCTTCACCACGACAACGCCTCGTCGCACACCGCCAAGCGAACGATCGACTATTTGGCGACATCAAACGTTGAATTACTGGGTCACCCGCCGTATAGTCCCGACCTCGCGCCTTGTGATTTTTATTTATTTCCAAAAATTAAAGAAAAACTTAAAGGAAAGCGGTTTATGAATGCTGAAGAAGCGGTGGCTGCGTATCGCGATGCCATTGAAGAGACCCCTAAGGACGAGTGGGCAAAGTGCTTTTCCCAGTGGTTCCATCGCATGCAACGGTGTATTGACGTGAATGGACAATATTTTGAAAAGATATAATAAAACTAATAACTGGCTAATGTTATCAGTTTTTGATTTTCTAAGAACATTCAGTTTAACCCACGTATACTACTCAGTTACTATTATTAGCTATTGTATTCTAAAATAATATTATCTAAAATAATATTTGTACCTATACAAATATATAAAAAGGAAGTGATATCATTGGCAAAATTCATCTGCGTCACTGTTAATAGAACATATGCCCCAAGGCCTGGTAGTATTGTCAAGCTGTATGGCAATGCTGATTCTTTGACCAACTGCTTGGATATGTCTAAACTAAATATTAACGATACACTACAGACGGAACAAAATATTGATAAGAATGTTATGAGGGATACAAATTCATATGTTAAAATTCATGTTGATATAACAGTTTGTCACGTCGTGGTATGTGTTCAGGTGAACAACATACTGCCAAAGACGCGCGGAATATATACAAAATAATATACACAACACGTTACAATATTCCAATAGAAATACTTAAAACAATGGCGGGTCTAATAGTGTCTTGAGAAAACAGACAGTTTTAAAATAAACCTTCTTTTTCAATTTGGTTTATAACATTTCGCAACTTAGCTTATCGTACTATTATTTATTATGAATCTAATATTACAAGGGCGAAAGTTTGTGGATGGTGTGTCTTGTGTTTGTATGTTTGTTACTTCGACATGCTCAAACAGCTGGACTAAATTTGGCACGCACAGTATTAACACCTAGCATACGTTTTATCCCGCTATTCCCACTGAATCGAAACTAATCCGGGTGAAACGAAACCGCGGGTGCTGCTGGTAGACCAATAATAACAATCAACGCCGATGGCTTGATTCCACATTAAAAATTATCCTATCTTTATAACCGCATATTTTTTACATAAAACTAAATGTAACATAAATAAGTAGGTACTTACGCAAAAGAAGAGGCAAGATACTGACAATCGTCTAGCACCTGATTACATACTTAAATTAATAATATTAAAGAAATTTTATGATAAGAAATGGTGTAAGGATAGTAAAAATCATGGTTTCGTTATCAAAATTAAAATCTGCTGTTTTGTTAACTTC
Source organism: Sesamia inferens (assembly GCA_037179545.1). Lineage (NCBI taxonomy): Eukaryota > Metazoa > Arthropoda > Insecta > Lepidoptera > Noctuidae > Sesamia > Sesamia inferens. The sequence goes on along the minus strand of CM073945.1, from coordinate 24,106,037 downwards.
ATATAAATTAATTGTTTAGATGCTAAGAAGATATTTAATAAGATAAGATTATTCTCAAGTTATTTTCACAAAATAACCTTACTTATAGTATAATAGATAATGTTATTTGAGCTAAAAACCAAGCTACTACAATATTTCAAATTTCTTTAATAGATTTTCAAGTTTATAGCTAAAGCATTAAGATTTAAGGTTTATTGAGATAATTTGACAGGTACTGATCTTAACCTGCTGACGTCTGTACAACATAATGAAAAAGATTGTATAATTCAGGCTAACAGTTATCTGATAGCAAATAGTTAGAACACAGGGATTTTGAAGATAATGAAAATGTAAAATTTTACTTTGTCAATTACGTTATCTTTCCATATAGGTATATGGCATATAATTGACCGCTCCCATTCTTTAATTAATTAAAACGAAGGTAGAGTAGGCGCCGATTACGATAATACCAAATTTTATCATGAATCCGATACCTTATCAGTTTCGGTTTAATCAATGGATTGTGTGAATGACGAAGTGTTTATAAAGGGGAAGAACGTATGATGTTTGAAAAAATATACATGTATGCACATTGCACATATTAACTTATCTTGTACTTAGAATACTAATACTAATATTAGTCACTAACCAGATATAATAATAACGATAGCACATCAAGATACTACAATCTGTCAGATTTTTTTATTATATTTTTAACGTTATATTGGCTTAATGTTGATTGGGAATACTTGGCAGTTTTGGGTAACTTGATCTGCTGTCGTCCGTATCTATATTTTACTATGGAGATTTCAAAAGAATCTACGTTAGGGAACGTGAAAAAAAAGAGATAACTTACTAATGTAAGGAATGAATTGTTCTTATAATTTATATTCTGTATATTGACTGGTGGACGCAAAAAAAACTAATTTGATTGAGTTTGACACAAAATCATTCCACGACCGACCATTAATTTGGCAAAGGTCATTTAGAGGCTACCCGTTATTGACCTGGTGGTTAAATATAAAAGGAAACCTCACAAAAGTCTATTTGTCTTAACCAACAAACCAAGATATTGGGTAACACACTATTACTATCAGTTGGAATCATTTCGAAGCATATTGCTAATCCATTGCTCCTTGTGTTCGAAAATGTGTCTGCTCAACAAAGGAAATAATGCGATGTATGTTGTTGAACTGTCAAAATGCAACCCATTACTACTGATAGTGTGTTACGCTATTACCCTGCGGGACTAGTGACGGAGCAAGACTCCAACCAAATCCCAACTCCTTGGTGAATTGAAATGTTGGAATAAAACACCCATCTGTCTATAGAATTCACTGAATGATATCGGTAGCAGTTGGTCCAAAACAACCGTAATCGCTAGTTTATTCAATGTAAAATTCATGTCTTTCAATTCATTAAAAATGTTGAATGATGGAGAGCGTTAGTCAGGTATGTTTGTTGTATCTTGGTTATACATAGATACTGTATAACCTTTGCCGATATATTATCAGGCTTTGACATTTTATCTTTACACTTATTGCTTATCAAAGAAAATCGGCTTATGCGATTACTTATCTTTTTAATGCTGAAGTACACGAAACTCTTTAGTAATAAATGTTTTGATTATCTCAACTGGTAAATGGTAATCCCAATCGGAAAAGTTATCTTTCTTTGTTGTACGTGAGTTTGAATGTAATTTCCCATTTTCGCCAACTTATCCTGTCTTTGTAGACTTTTTATTTTATATGTTGTTTAGTCACTGATCGGCTGGTAGTCACTTCAACGAAACACACAGCAGCTAACATGGGATTTAACGGACGGATTATCTCCCGTAAGGTAAACCCAACTTGGTTCATCGAGTTTAGTTCTCTCAATCGATTCTGTAAAAATATCATCGTGAAAAGTGGGGTAAAGTGAGCTGTCAATAATCCCTTATTTGTCTGGAATCATCGTTAATTTGGGACCCAAAAATAGGTATTTTTTTATTGCACGTGTTATTTTTTTATCTCTATCTTCAAATATGATATTGACACTTAAGATAAGCTGTCATATGATCACATCACATCAGCTGATAGCAGGCGGTCATTTCCGGCGTTATCTTCCTTATACTATTAGATATAGACCTCGTATACCTGTGATGATACATTGTATTTTTTCTATTTCTGTTTCTTTGTAATGGTTTAGTATGATTTCTGGACATTTGATTTGGGAATTTATGTTAATGCGTAATTCGCTCTCCGAGGAGGCCCGTGTCCCAACTGCGGGAACATCATAGGCTGACTATGTATGTAGATATGTACTTTGATAATGAAGTAATCGGTTATATTATTTCCAAAATACGTTTATTGAGGAACGAGACTGATTATATTGTCTCGTAAGACTATAACAAATTCATCTATGTCTAAACAACAATTTAAGTGAAATTATAGCAAGTCAAAATCAGTACAGCACAATAAATCCAATAGACACTATCTTCAACGCTGCATAAATTAATAATGAAAACAAAACTATTAAACATGCAATTTACAATATTAAAAAGCTTTTATTATCAGCAGCACCTACATGAACTGGCGACCTCTTAGGAGCAGTGCACTTTGAAAAAGTGTTGATACTAGATAACGTGCTAACCTCTCGTAATACTGACACTCATTGTGCCACTGTTATAGAAATTATCGACACTTCAACTACACACATCAAAAGTGTCTAGGGATCAAGCATTTTTATGCGGATTTCTTGAGATTGAGATGTGGCTTTGTAATAAATTTATGATTTTATAAATTTATATGGATCCTTTTTGGTGCATTTCATAATTTGAATCAGGAACTGTGAATCAAATTCGAGTAAAAGATGAAAATCAGCTGTCAATATTTTCCCTATAAAAACATACAACGCATTGAAGACATTATTAGTGCTACTGTTTCCCTACTACTGATTAAAACCAACGTTATTATGGAGCGGCGACGTCATTTAAGCAGGGAAGAAATGCTCAGAGCCGTGGGAATGATAGAAGCTGGTTCCCGGCAACGTACTGTGGCTTTAGCTCTGAATACAAGTCAGAGTGTTATCAGTCGACTTTGGACACGTTACCGAAGCACTGGTACCGTGGCTGAGCGCCATGGAGGACGGTATCGCTGCACCACACGGAGACAAGACCGATACATTCTAATCTTAACTCGAAGAGCTCCAACAATAACCGCCATGATGTTAGCCGTGAGGCTTCATCACTCTTCAGGGAACTTAATTAGCGACCAAACAGTCAGAAACCGCTTGCATGAAGTGAACCTTCATTCCCGAAGACCGCTACGGGTACCACCTATAGCAATGCACAATCGTAGGATTCGATATCAATGGGCTCTTGAACACAGAAATTGGGCAGAAGAACAATGGCGTTTCGTGTGCTTTTCTGATGAGTCTCGTTTTGGTATGAGACCGGATACAAGACGTATACGACACTGGAGAACCCCTGGACGCCAACAGCGATTAAAATCCTGCCGGGAAGTCCATCCTTATAGTGGTGGAACCATCATGGTATGGGCGGGTATTTGGATCGGCGGAAGAACTGAGTTGATTTGGATCAGTGGCAACCTCAACGCTCAAATTTATGCTGAGACGATTGTATCAGACGTCATCGTTCCTCTACAAGTGCAAATCGGTCCCTTATTTCAGTTAATGCATGATAATGCACGACCGCACACCGCAAGAGTTGTAAGACAGACTCTCGCCGCAGCTAACATCAATGTCCTGCCCTGGCCTGCTCAGTTGCCAGACTTGAACCCGATTGAGCATGCATGGGATATGCTACAGAGAAGAGCTCTGCCGAATATGGAGGGTATCCAGTCGCAAGAAGACCTTTTATTGTTGTTGCAACGAACATGGGCGGCCATTCCACAGCGTGATTTGGATGAACTCATTTTGAGTATGCCAAACCGATGTTCTTGTGTTGTTAGTGTTCGCGGTAGAAACACGGATTATTAATTGTTTAAGTTACCCAATAAAATTTTAGAGAAAACTGTTATTTCAGTCTTTTTTTCGAACTTTTGTGTTAGTGGTTCAAATGTCAAATATCCCTTTATTAGGAAAATGGCAAATTTCTTTATTAATGCAAAGGTGACTTGGTTTATCGTTACTGTGACAAACGAAAACACTTTATTTGATGAATCCTTAAAGAAAATTTTAATTAATATCAATCAGGAGAAAAGTTATTGCAAAAATATATGTTGATCCCTAGACACTTTTGATGTGTGTATTATGCCCATTCCGTGAGTCATTTGCTAAAACTGGCTAGTTGGTTTTTTTGTTGTAAAAGCTGAATGTCGAAACAAATAATTTGGGTAATTTAAGTCTGGTAGTGGTACAATATTCTACAATGAAAAATATAAAAGATCAATATAATCGTTCAATGCACATTGTGACAACAAACTAGCAGTTGTTACTTGTGTATTTGCTTTGCTGTTAATATAATTTTTAACGATTTTAGGATAGGTTCTCTTTTTACCCGGCTCTAAAGGAGGTGGAGGTTACTCAATTCGACCGTATATATGTTTTTTTTTGTTTGTTGGCGATAAATTCGTCGTTTCTGGACCGACTTAGATAAAAAAAAAAATGTTAGAATGATGATATTTCCTAGGTGGTCCAATGATCAGGACATCAGGGGTAACTTTAAAAAATCCTAGGGGTAACTATTGCATTTGTAAGTTTCTTCATTAGGTATTTTAAAGCACTACAATTTAATAAAGGTCTCTAGTAGATCTCATGTTGTAACCGGGAGATAGGCGAGGGAACTCCTCAACGGTTTACAGTAGCTAGGTACCATGTGTTTATACTTAATTAATTTATATTGACAAGAACTTTGCACCCATATGGGTTATAATAGAAGGTTGCAGTAGATCTGATAATAAAAAAAAAATTGCATGTACTTTAATGTAGGATAACCACTATCTATTCGTCATGCTGATGCGATAAGCAAAGAAAATCTAATGACCGTCATCTCTAGCGATGCTCATACATTCATTCCGATCCAGCACCATTCGACCATTTCGAAAATCGATTCAGTAGTTTGGTATTTAAACCAAAATTATGGGTAACAATTCAAGTAAATAAAATTGCATCATTTGCTTGTTAGCCTATTCCCAACCATGTTGCCGACAGTGTCCAGTCTGAACGGATGCAGCTGAACAGTACTTTTCACAGCTAAAAAGTGTAACATTAAAACTTAAAAAAAAAAACAGTCTTTCAAATTTATATCATGTATATTAGTTGTTGCCATCGACTTCCGAAATTAGTTATTTTTTATTTTGTAGTGTTTATTCCAACTATACCTTTTCAATAAAAGGCTTCAATTTAAAATACTTAAGTATTACATACTGAATGAAATATCTGGAAAATAAAGAAAGCGTTCCAGTCATGATGATCTCATTATGCATAAGCCTCAAACGTTTAAAAATAACTCTGTGTGTAATCAGTTTATTTGCAAAGCTTTCTTGAATTATTCCTAACTTAATACGATTGATAATTCGGTCGGACGATATCATTTGTTTATATGATTTTAATGTGGCTTGTGACCCGACCACGCCGATCAGAGGGCAGATGGAATACCGGGCGATAGCCTTTGCAAAATTGTGCCTATTGTTGTAAAATGTTCAGATATGGGTAACTCTGAAGAAATTGATAATGACAATAACCAACTCTGGAATTAGAGACTATCGTTTATGTTAAAGTGATTTAAATGACGCTTTTGACATTGTTAGATTCAGACATCAAAGATGTTTTGATAAAATGTCACATAATAAAGCGAGTTGGGTATCTTAATCTTGATATAGTTTCAGAAAGACGTTAAAATAAGGTCAAAATATAAATATATTTTGATTTGCTCAAATAGCAAATGAAGCATGCCACAAGGGCCTAAACTACGACCTTCATTAATTTCTATTGTATTGGCGTCTCTTATCATCATCAGCTTTCAAATAAAGCCGTTTATCATAAACCCTAATTATACAAGTGTAAACATAGATAATAATATATTTCTCTTAAAATTATTTATCGTAAGAATATGTGGAGATTAGTGATCATGATAAGGCCGAAGATAAAAAATGATCATTATTATAATTGCGGTACTAACGATATCAGTGATTTTTCGTATGACCATTGTTATTGCCTGGAAGGTGCCTCAATAATATTTTTTGAAAGAAGTTTAACAAAACTTGTGGTAAGATTGAACTGGTAAAAATCTTAAAAAAGTAAAAAGGTCATGCCATGTCTCCATGTAACCCCCCTCCCCCCCTCTCTATATCTCTCTCAGTCTGAGATATGATTTTCGAAGGCGCAGACGCCAATAGTGAACGTAAATCCAAAATGACGGCTGGCCTTTTTCAAATCCTGTTTTCTAGCACCCTCTGTGTGACGAACTGACGATATTATAGATTAAGAATTAAGATAGTTCATTATTTTTATAAAAGATATTGCTGCACATAATTTTCCAACAACTAATGGACACGTGTATTTCTCGTGTTTTAAAAGAAATTTAAATTCTATATACAATTAAACACATCTGCACCTGTAAAAGTTATATGAACAATTTAATATGAAATATTGACTTAATACAAGTGTGTAATTTATATTAACACCATTCTTAAACATGTTTTTAATCAAACAAATGTAGTCTAAATAATGATAGTGCCAGGCCAGGTATGGTGTGTAACTGGAGTTCGCTTTAGGGGAAATATTTATTAACAAAATGTAACAACTTGGATAATCTATAAATACCAGTAGATATATTGTTGACTAAAAATAGTTCATTTTTATATATTCGAAGTTAATTTTACGGCGGCACAACCTATGTGTTCAAAATCTGGTCGTAATCACCTGATCGACAATCATTGTTATTCTGGAAGTTCATTTAACGGCAGCATTCTCTGACGTCATTCCTCTTGATATGATCATTTCATTTGCTTACTAGTCTGTGTAGCGTATCGTAGTATTGACCCGGTGCGGTCGATCGGCGTTGATAACCTTACGATTACTGCGTGACGAAAGGCACGTGGTTCTTGGACGACATAAGTCTTTGTGGAATGTTCTGGAGCTTTGCCGAATGGAAGTTTTCCTCAATGAATCCTAGTGAACAAGTATTCAAACTCATCTGTTAATTTTAAATTTAACCAATTACCTATAGACTATCTAACTAGTTCTCTCGGTGGTAGGCCATAATATCGGCTGCCGGCAGAAATTACCACCCATCAGACAAAGTCTTGCCGCCAAGTGTTCCGGCATGAGGTCTCTTGAAGCCGTACGGAGGACGGGTCTGAGCAGTTGTGTTGCGATTTGTGCCGGGTACGATACACCAAATGTTGTGTCGGGAGATTGATCGTGGAGGGTGCCCAGATCAATCTCCTTCTGGCGCAGCATCGTTGGTCGTGCTGTTGGGTTATACACATATCACCTCGTACATTATATCACCTCGCTCATCAACCGTCTTCCTTCTGATCCACTCAGTTTTTTGAGTGTATAGGCTCTTAATAAACTAGCGCGCTTTACCATCAACGATTGCATCACTGCTTACCATCAGGCGAGATTTTAATTTTCAATGCCTCGGTCAGTTAGGAAGATGAACCTAGTAGTTGCACATTCCAAAGTGTAACATGTTTGTATGTAGAAGAACGCGCAAGAATTTCCAAGAACGATCCTTTAATTTGAATCAAACACTTTTACGCAGTTGGCCAAACTTTGTCCACTAGAATGTTGTGTTGACCTAATAATAATAATCAAAACAAATCATCTCTAAGGTACGTACATTCAGATGACTCAACAACTTAACCCGACATTAACTATTCAAGAAGTACTAAGTTACGTCTTAAAGCTATGTGACCTTTTCAATTCAATTATTAAGGTAAATTGATATCCAAAGGCTGACCTTTGTAGCTGAAATCAGTAACTTCGCTATAAATAGTCTCATGACACACTTAGGATACTACAATCTTACGTCTGTAGTATCTAAAGCAAGTTGCGTATGTAATGACATCAGCTTATTTAAGAAAACCATTATCTTTGTTACAGATGCGAGCTGTCCCGGCGAACGAACGAGTATACACATTACGGACCCGGCCGCCTTCCCTCCTTCCCCCATCCCCCCTTAGCCTCGCTAGTTCCGGTGACAAGTCCTTAGTAGCCCACACGCATTCACCTTCCTTAGAGCGGCCGGCGAGTCAGCCCTCCGCGCCTTCAACCACCGCTAGCTTTGTCTGTTACGTATGTGGGGTCAGTGCCCCCAGCTCGCAACTAAGACTGGTCTACTGCTGTCCTAACCCCGAAAGAGAACCTTATTATCCTTTTATAACGACGCTCAAACCTCATCCGGATACCAGTCCTATTAGTCCACAAGGTGAGTCAAAAGTTCCTTTTATTAGGTAATTCCATAGTTTCCTGTTATCAGATGTCTGATGAGGCCTAGTACTAGCCACGAGGCCCTTTGGTAGGTTTTAAATATTGGTCTCGCCTATTTTCGTTGGTTATACAGGGTGGATCTGACATCGTAACGCAAACTTTGCGAAAAGGCTTCACCGCATGCCACTATATGTTTGCTCACAGGTTTGCGCGGTGCACTGAGGAAGCAAAAGTGACGGGTTTTCAGAGCCTACTGGTGGTCGTTGTATTCGTGCTTACGACACTCTGTGCGTGCAATATCATAATGCGTCGAGGATGTTGAGGTTTCTTCGGTTTTGCAGTACTTCATCGATTACGGCGATATAAGAATAATTAAGATAATACTGGCGGTCCAGGTTGATAGATCTTTTGTTAAACCGGGCTGGCAGACATGTGAACTAGACAATTGAAATTTTCACATATAATGTATTTCTGCTGGCACAACTAATTCTAAAAACGGTTTTCTTATGTACGGAACCCACAGTGCACGAGTCCGACTCTCACTTGGCCTGGTTTTTTTTTTTATAAATTGCATCGATTATTTCTGTAATTTCAGGCATGGTACAAATATGCGCGTCGTGTTACAAAAGCATCCCCCACAAGTACCCGGCGTACGGCGAGAACGGTGAGCCGAACGCCGCGCACAACAATACACATACCAACAATATTAGGTAAGTGTACCACATGCTGAACAGTAATAAAAATATAATAGAAAATGCCTAAGGCATTAAGTACCCATAACCCCGTGGGTGTCGTAAGAGGCGACTGAGGTAACTCTCACCAGGGAAGCGGGCAGCAGCGCTTCTCCTGTGGAATATCAAATAACTGCGATCCCCAACCTGACTGGCAAGCGTGGGGATTATGGTTAACCCCCCAATGTAATGGAAACCTTGGGGGAGGCCTTCGTCCAACAGTGGACTTCTATACTATAGGGTGAAGTAGAAGAAGAAGAGGAAGGCATCAAGTAGTTTATTTTTCCTTGTGCATTAACTTCTACATGAATAAAACATACTCTGTAATATCACATCCAATCTCAAAAGGAATCCTTTTAAGAGGGAACTCTAGTGGTGTTTTCTTTATACAAACGTATTCCGCCTTCGTGGATAATGCTTTTAGAGCAATTTTTGTTCTACAATTTTACACCGTGATTATACTTGCCCCTATCATTAGATTTTTTTCCGAAACTTAATTAATAAAAGAAATACGATACTTCAAAATCGTGAAAAATAACCCATTTTTACCGCGATGTTCAGATGACTATATATATATATACTATATTTTATATATATATATATATATATATATAAAGAAAATAATAGAAGCATCGATATCCTTTTTCTCTAAATTTTGATATAATTTAAAAAAATAATAAGTGAGACCTGTCGTGTTTTGAAAAAGAAAACAGCGGAATACGAAACGTCTTTTGGTGAACGTTTTTGTAGGTAAAATCAGCCTGAGATGCAACTGTCATCTTCGCACTTTACCGGGAGAGGTTGGAAGCAGCGCGACTGTAATAGTTTCTTCTAATACCTATTTTCCAAATTCTTCGGCACTAGAGTCCCCTTTTAATGCTTCACTGAATATTGGTTTCTACACAACTCAACCTTCATAAGCCAGCAGCTTCCTAGAGCAATAGAGAAAACCAATATTTTGATTGCAATGAAACGAAATAAAAAATGAATTTTTGCTTGCCCAAAGCTGTTTTTTTGCTATCTGAGATTTATATCTATTATTCCAAAACCATACTTTTTTTTTTCAATTAAATCTATTTTTGAGTTATCATGTTTTATTTGGTTAACTTGCAGGTTTAAGCCATACGACATCAAGTCGAGTTCGAGCCAGTCGAGTAAACGGCCGTCGAACGCGTTGTCGAGCAGTCCGCAAAGCCAAATCGTGTCGGGAGAGAATGGCATGGGACTGTACAGGTCAATTCAGCTTTTGATTTATTTATTTTACTTTAACGTAAGGTTATAGACTCGATATTTTATATATTGAGCATGACTTTATAATCATGCATAGGTCGGGTTTTTTTTAAAAACATAATTGTAGTATGCGGACAATAAAGCTGGACAAGTTTGTGTATAGGAGCAACATCGTAAGCTCAAGTTTTGGTTCCAGATGTTACGTGTGTGCGGGGCTATTCCCGCAGCAGTCGATGGAGTGGCTCTCCACCACGGCCGAGTACATGAACTCACACGCGATGCACTTCCCGTGCCTGGCGGGGGGAGGGGCGCGGGGGGGACGGGTGCTGGCCTGCAGTCGGTGTGTGAGGCACCTCGCCAGGCAGTGGGAGCTCATGGACGCTGAACGAGTACCTTTAGAGCATAGGAGGTCAGTTGACAACAACATCCATTATTTACTTGACGACCTCTCATCTATTCAAATTCAAAAATTTTATTTCAGATGAAACATATAAATATCCATATAATGTTACTTAAAAAATGTAAAGCTGTTAGGGTAAGCTTATTATTATAATAAATGAACTGAAGTGGGACTGGACTCTGATCCAACTCTGTAAGAGGGGAGAGTCCCACCGGTCTGTAAGTGCGTAATCACGCGAAGTATTCTAAAAATTTGGGGACAGATCTTCGATCATTTACATCACCTTTATAATACAGGCACTCAATTTAAATGAAAAATATAATGCATCTCATTTAAACTCGTGAATATAGATTCAGGAGACAAGCAGTCTATCGTGACCATGTAGTCTACGCCACTGTTCGTTTCAAAAACTGCTCGATACAGATTGTTCGATATTCTTGATGTTCTGCCAGAATGACATCACCGTCTCCATACAACCTTCATCATCGCACAATGTCGAAATAAGGTTTTCAATTAGACCAACTAACATGCATCCGATAAATAGTACCCCACGAAAATCATAACCCTTCTGGGCTTTTGGTTTACCGTAGTTGAGTAAAAAGTACCAGGCACACATTCAATATGGTACTGAAGTATCCCGCCTTTCTGAATAAGAAAACAAAATACAATAGAATTGTTATATCAAGCAATAATTTGAATTTCCTAAATAAGTATCTAGCCAGTAGGGCGGCTAGAAAGCGCTAGTACCCGGTCACATCGGTGCGCCGCGAGTTACGTTTCGATACGGATTTTCGTGTTACTAGTAAGTGTTTGCTCGAAAACATACCTATATATTTAATATGTTTATTTGTTCCAGATATAATATTCCGTCGCCTCTTCCGACGAACTCGTCTATGAACGGCGAGCGAGTCATACCCACCCCACCATCGACCACGTCCGACAGGACGGTCGCTAGTAATAATGGTAAGAAATTTTGTTTACTCTCACTAAAGATCATCTCGCGTCGAATTAAAGTCGAAGAAAGAGTTTTGTGTCCACTGCGATATTCTCGCGGAGTATGTCTTGTTAAAATTATGGTAAAACTTATACTACACGAACACTTATCCGAATGAGAAATATTCACAATAGGGTATTTGACTAAAAAAACTAATTAGTTCATCAGTCAGATTTCCAAAAAATACTAGACACGTATTTTTTGTTTTATCAAAACAGTAAAAATTGACAAATATAAAAGCTGGTTGCTAAAAAGTGTAGCGTGCAGTGACGTCACACGAGTTTTCAATGCACTGTGTCGTCTTCATTTTTTGTTTATATGAAAAAAGAAAAAATATGTCTAGTATTTTTTGGAAATCTGACTGACGGACTAATTAGTTTTTTTAGTCAAATACCCTATTAACTCATTTATTACGACACAATTTCGAATCGCAATATTAACTAAAATTATTTTATATAAATATTAAATCACTTTCCAGTTACATCCGTCACAACATCAACATCATTTCATCTCTACTACATCTTGATATAGGCCTTCTAAAATCGCTTGCATATAATGATAGACTGATGGCAATGTGAATAACTGAGTTGCTTCACTACATACAACACAGATGTATCTCTTCGAACGGTACTTTATAACTCACGAGCCCTTAGATTTGTTCTGTAAAAATATCACCATAAAAACATACGTGAAGTGAGTTGGCTACGAAGTCAATAACCTAGCTGGTCATGGTCACTTCACCTAAGCTTTTGACGTGAGATTGTTACAGAATAGAACTGTTGTTAATAGTAGCTACATTTCCTCAGCGTGTACGTCGATCTACTGCTTCCTGTGCGGGCTGCACTCCGACTTCACTCTGGCGCGCATCCTGTACGGCCAGCCGCAGGGGAACGCGCCCTACTTCCCCTGTCTCCTCACGAACCAGGTACAGTACCACACATCCTGTACGGCCAGCCGCAGGGGAACGCGCCCTACTTCCCCTGTCTCCTCACGAACCAGGTACAGTACCACACATCCTGTACGGCCAGCCGCAGGGGAACGCGCCCTACTTCCCCTGTCTCCTCACGAACCAGGTACAGTACCACACATCCTGTACGGCCAGCCGCAGGGGAACGCGCCCTACTTCCCCTGTCTCCTCACGAACCAGGTACAGTACCACACATCCTGTACGGCCAGCCGCAGGGGAACGCGCCCTACTTCCCCTGTCTCCTCACGAACCAGGTACAGTACCACACATCCTGTACGGCCAGCCGCAGGGGAACGCGCCCTACTTCCCCTGTCTCCTCACGAACCAGGTACAGTACCACACATCCTGTACGGCCAGCCGCAGGGGAACGCGCCCTACTTCCCCTGTCTCCTCACGAACCAGGTACAGTACCACACATCCTGTACGGCCAGCCGCAGGGGAACGCGCCCTACTTCCCCTGTCTCCTCACGAACCAGGTACAGTACCACACATCCTGTACGGCCAGCCGCAGGGGAACGCGCCCTACTTCCCCTGTCTCCTCACGAACCAGGTACAGTACCACACATCCTGTACGGCCAGCCGCAGGGGAACGCGCCCTACTTCCCCTGTCTCCTCACGAACCAGGTACAGTACCACACATCCTGTACGGCCAGCCGCAGGGGAACGCGCCCTACTTCCCCTGTCTCCTCACGAACCAGGTACAGTACCACACATCCTGTACGGCCAGCCGCAGGGGAACGCGCCCTACTTCCCCTGTCTCCTCACGAACCAGGTACAGTACCACACATCCTGTACGGCCAGCCGCAGGGGAACGCGCCCTACTTCCCCTGTCTCCTCACGAACCAGGTACAGTACCACACATCCTGTACGGCCAGCCGCAGGGGAACGCGCCCTACTTCCCCTGTCTCCTCACGAACCAGGTACAGTACCACACATCCTGTACGGCCAGCCGCAGGGGAACGCGCCCTACTTCCCCTGTCTCCTCACGAACCAGGTACAGTACCACACATCCTGTACGGCCAGCCGCAGGGGAACGCGCCCTACTTCCCCTGTCTCCTCACGAACCAGGTACAGTACCACACATCCTGTACGGCCAGCCGCAGGGGAACGCGCCCTACTTCCCCTGTCTCCTCACGAACCAGGTACAGTACCACACATCCTGTACGGCCAGCCGCAGGGGAACGCGCCCTACTTCCCCTGTCTCCTCACGAACCAGGTACAGTACCACGCAAGCCGTATGCCTCATGGGATTTCCTATCAGCTAATGAAGGTCCATACAACCTTTAATCCCAATTTGAACCTATTTAAGGGGCCGAATTTTCAAGTATGCTTCCTAAAGTTTCGCTATATTTCCCTGCCATCCTGTGTAAGACCACTTTTACCAAATCTAATGTTTTTAAAATTATATTGCGAAATATTCACCAAAAATGTAAAGAAACATGAATTTATGGAAAAGTAGTAATGACTGACGATCCATTCATTCAACTTCCATTTTAGTTTAAAAGGGGGATGTCTTTAAGATTATTTTATAAATATTAATAATAATGTGTATTCATTGACAGAGTCATCCAAACGCGGAGCAGCTGCGTGAGAACGGCTCTGCTCTAGTCTGTACCTTCTGTTACCACTCGCTACTCAGCCAGTGGAGGAGGTGAGTACCTACTACTTTAAATGTGTACTATTAAATTACCATAGGCCCGTTTGTGCCACCAATTAACACCTTTAAAGGTATATTATACTCCATCGTTATAGGCTGTCAACTAAAGCTAAACAAAAAACCACGTGCTTCCTTAAACGACACAACGTAATACCAATAAATAAATAAATAGTTGTCTGTAAAAGATTGCTCTTAGTGATAATACCGTCCATTGTGGCACCCTTTGTAAAATCTTTATATTTATGTTTCTATAATCTATATGGTCTACATAATAAACAGTATTCTATTCTCTTCTATTCTACCAGTTTTATTCCATTCATCTACGTCACAGTTGTGTTCTATTTTGTTTGCAATGTAACAATTATAATTATAACATTTAGTTAGACACTTCAACAAAAACTTTTTTACAGTTCATTATCATAGACCATTCAAGCGATTTTGACTTCTATTCCGTACGCATAAGGATGGCGTTACAGGGAACAAGTGATGACCATTTACTACAGCTACCATTTATCATGCCACCATTGTAATAGAAGTGAAAATCGATTGAACGAACTGTAAAAAAGGCCTAATTCTAAATGGAGTATACTTATATACGATTTATTTACTCGAAAGAGAGAAATTAGCGTTCTTACAAAAGGAAAGTTTATGTTAAAAATGTTAACTCAAACCTATCCTCATGTTTAAGCGCCACTTTATACCTGAATTTCATCACACAATAAACAATCGGCCATCTCCAACCTTCTGTACTATTGGCTATAAGATCCTCCTTGTTGCAGGTATGAAGCGTTAGGCGGCTACCCTCCCGAGAGAAGAGTGTATAACACTCACGACTACCACTGCCATCTGTGCGGCATCAAGACGTACAGGAAACGAGTGAGGGCGCTGCCTATTAAAGTGAGTATAGCATGGGATAGTCACCACGTAGCTGTAGGTTGAATTTGTGAGGAATGGATTTTCTCCTTACGTACCGATGTTACATTCACTTATACTACGTCGGTTTAGGTAATCATTTAAAGGTAAACAAAAGAACCACATGACTTAGTATGATTGACTGTCCCATTGGTCTCGTCGTCACAAGTGGGACTGCAGAATTTGATCCCAGGCTGAGGATAGTGTTTCTGCGTTTCTTGATTATAGTCCGTCGTTACAAACACGTGTCCAGTATTTTTATGTAAGAAGTTTATGTACAACATTTCCAAAATAAAAAAAAAATATAAGCTTGTTATGTTACCTGGTTGTCCCTTAAAAAACATGGTCACAGCGCTTCGCTCGCGTCTGCAACGGCGTCGTCTTGCATTCATTGTTAATAATTTCTGTTTGTATTGTAATTAATTAGTGATAACATTTTCCATCACACTTGTACGTTTTGGAATCGTAACGGTCAAGTGTTATGTTACCTACACTTGACCGTTACGATTCCAATATTAATATCCGATATTATTATGTACTTTATTCTTAAATGCCGCCGTAACTTATAAAATGTTGCGCTAGCCACTTAAAGTTCAAAGTGTATGAAATGTGTTGCACATTGCATTACTTAACCACAGCAGGCTATAGGTACGGATGGACCACAGCAGGTGAAGCTACCCGAAACTGTCAAATATTTCCAATCAACCTTGAATCTTAATGCTTTAGAGATAAAGTTGAAAATCTAATATGAAGAAAATAAACTGACAGATTGTAGTAGCTTGATGTGTTGTTGTCTGTATATACAATAACTTTCTACAACTAATCAGCCACGACACATAAAAGTATACTCATCTGTCTATAAATGGTGTACCTATCTGACATCGACGCACAAACGAGTACCATGGATCCAGTACATAATTCTGAACCCCCTAGTGGTGAAATTTTTCGTCGGCTTTTTCATGATTAACATAAAAATATATGTAGTTATTTTCACTTTACACCGTTACTAAATGCTATACTTTTATAACCCAATAAGATTTTAAAGTAAACATTAATTAATTCGCTAATTACACAAAAAGCACAATGAAAACAAAACTCTAAAAACTATCTTATCAGCTGATTTAATAGAGTTCACATCAGGGATCAACGTCATACCTACAAACCCGGATGGCGGCACGCTTGCAACGTTCAAAGGCCGAACCGTATAATGCTGGCGTCACGATTATTTAGCTACCAACGGCAAAATGATATTCGTTCTAATTATCACTCGCACACAGTTCTTGGGTACGTCGAAAGTGATATGGATATTGTCCAACGTCTCGCATCGTATGCCATGCGTAGGTCTGGTTGACGTTAAACTTTCTGACAGCCCTTGTTTTGCTGCTCTCGGAATCGTTGGCTATGTAGTCCAAAATTCTTTCTTGGACTGTGGTAGGGATTCGATTCACTCCTCTATCAACGGCTGTCGCAGATCGAAAAGCACCGTAGTCTTTACAGCTTTGTATTGTATTCCATGACACCCTGATGCCGAATTGCTCTTCATTGGACTGCCCATACGTCATTCCACAAATCGCTAAAGAACGCACCATTTCCGTGTACTGGACGTTTGTGCGAAAAACGACATCGTTACACGTTTCCGATAAGGTTTATTTGAATACAATTACATAATTGTATATTACACTAGCGGCCGCCAGCGACTTCGTTCGCGTGGAGTTAGTTATGCCCCGCTCCTATTCGTCGCAGCGTGATGTTATATAGCCTAAAGCCTGTCTGGTTTATTGGGCTATCCAACGCAAAAAGAATTTTTCAAATCGGACCAGTAGTTTTTGAGATTAGCGCGTTCAAACAAACAAACTCTTCAGCTTTATATATTAGTATAGATTCGTGCGAGATCGCGTTACGTAGTAAATATTATTTCCGCACGACTAAAGGGATTATTTGGCACAGCAGGCCGCGGGGACCCGTCCCAGGCGCCTGCTGACCGCTACGATGTGTCGTGAATTGTGTTAGGCGCCTGTCGCAGGGTAACATAACAGTAATAAACATACTGTAAAACTGATGGGAATCGATTCAGTTGCTTATTCTGAACAAACTGTATTGAGCCCCCTCGTTCGTACCGAACCGACCAATGGGCGGTACAAACGATCCCAACTGATCCCAACTAGTCGCAATCATTTGACAAAAATATGTTCGCCGATTAGCGGGCAGGTTTCAAATAAACAGAAAATAACATTGTGTATTCTTATATTTTACAGTAAATTAACAGTTTTGTCATATTAGATCCTCTTCCTATTCATCCTATAGAGGTCCACTGCTAAAGACCCCACTGCCAAGAGTGGGCATTATGCCCCCCCCCCCCCCATATTAGATCATTACAACAATATTCAAAGTGATTAAAAAAGATGTTTGTTTGTTGCAGGAATTCCCATTCTTAGTGCAAAGGCGGACTGAAAATTCATTATTATTAGAAAATGGCGATTATGCCGTAGTATGTTTAGACTGTTATGAAAGTTTAAGGTAAGTTACATTTTATTTATTTACTGGAAAATAGTTCTGAACAAAAACTGTTACTTATATTTACAGTAAAGGTCATACACGAAATATTTTTCCTACTAGTTCTACGTATTTTCAATCTATATTAAAAGTGCTACCCTATTTCAATAGCCTGATCCTGATCAGTTCAAATTTAGAAGTATTACTTCTAAATTTGAACTTATTATTTTTATTAACCTGCTAAGTTAAAATTTATGTATAATACCTATTTTGAATCATTTTGGGAAAAAATATAACATGATGTAAAAATCATTGGAATTGATTTAGTTGCTTATTAGATAACAATATTTTATATCCCCTCCCCATGCATCGTATTCTCATTGTATCACTGGTTCATAAATTGTTTTATTAAAAATTCTATATTCATTTAAACCAACTCACGCTTGTCCGATTTCTTATTTTTTTTTTGTTAATCTACATAATATTACACACCGCCATTTTGCCAAATTTTATAACGCACGCCAAACATCCGAAAATTTTTAAATTACCTGAACTTACTTTTTTACCTGACCAAAGTTCTTTTGGTAATTTATTCATGACAGCCTTTGTGGGGCTTCGATTGTTTAGGTATACCACGGTATACGGCCTCAGTCCAAAACTTCTTGCTTATATTCGCCTCACGAAGCAACGTCCTTGCTTTTTCAATGACCGATTTATTCGCCCTCTCAGCTACGCCATTCTGCTCGGGTGTATACGGAACCGTCGTTTGGTGCTTGTTACCAGCTGACTTCAATAATGTGTCGAAGGCATGGTTACAAAATTCAGCACCGTTATCAGATCTTAGGCATTTTATCAACTTAACGGTCTTTCTCTCCATTTTCTCCGTATATTTACAAAATGTGTTGAAAGTCTGACTCTTATTTCTCAAGAAATAAACGTGAGTCTTACGCGTATAATCGTCTATAAACAGCAACACGCATGTAGAACCAACAAATGATGACTCTTCCATCGGACCGCAGATATCAGTGTGTATTAATTCAAGAATCTGTTTTGCTCGTGAGCCCTTGTTTTTGAACGGGCTTTTACATGTTACCTTTAATGCATGGAATACATGGCTCAATGCTTTGTTTACTGTTGAACTTTATACCAGTTACCAAATCTTTCAATATATATTATTTTGACCTAAATGCGCCAATATTTTGTGCCATAAGTTTGACAGAGGTTCATTTGACAATGTTGGGTTGACATAGTTTACGATTTCATTTAATTTGATAATTCCATCAATTTCATTGCACGTCGCAACTATTTGGTTAGTTTTGTTCCTGATAGTGGAACCTCCTTTGTCAAAATTTACCGCGAAATCTCTCTTAATAAGATCTCTCACTGATATCGGGTTCAAGTTTAGGCGAGGAACATGTAGAACATGGATTAGCATTTCCTCTACCTTCAACTGATATTTCTTCTCCATTGGCCACTTTAATTTTCGGGTCTCCTTTTACTTTCTGGTAGTTATATAACTTTTCAGCATCGTAAGTCATACATGCATTCGAGCATCCACTATCTACATACCAATCGCTTTACTTCTTGATATCTGCCGTACTCATGCACATACCGACTACACCAGCATTTAGCTTCTTACAGTCGGCTGCCTTGTGTCCTTCTTTGTGGCATTTGAAGCACTTGCGCACTTTTTTACGAGCGTTGTTTTTGGGCGCCTTTTCCTGTTTAAAGGCAAAGGCTTGCTCACCAGCTCCAGCTATTTCAGCTTGTCTTTAAGCCTCCTGTAGTAGTTTGGTTTTGATCTGCTCTAAGCTGATTTTCTTTCCACTGTTTTCTACTGCCATGATCAACGGGTTATATACCTACCGATGTTAATCCGGCAAGCAAAATGGAAATGATCAAGTCATCTGAGACTTTCCCGTCTATTGCAGCCAATTGATGTGCTATGTATAGTACCTTTGAGACGTATTTCTCCATACTCGGAAAGTTATCCCACTTACATGACCATAATTGACGATGCAGTGATATACGTCTACCCCAGCCTTTATCTTCGTATGCATTACATAGGTTGTACCATACCTGATGCGCGGTCTCCAAATTGTAGACAGTTGAAAAACACGAAGGCGCCAACAGTAGACACATGGTAGTACGCGCCTGTCGATCAGCATCTTTGAGTTCTGCAGTGACTTCCTTGGCTTCTACAGCCATCCACCAATTTTTACATTCCAAATACTAACTTGGGGGTGCACAATATTCAAAGTCTTGTGCACCCCCAAGTTAGTATTTGGAAGTTAGCCAAGCTTCTTTATTCCAAAAACGGAACTCTGATCATTCGACATCATCGCAGTGCGTATTTCCCAACTTCGAATTTATGATACTGGCAATTATTCTGGGCCCATAACCTGATGGTAAATGCTTCGTTCAGAGTCCACACGCAGTATCTAATGCCAATATCTAAATTGGTTGTTTTATATCACTGAAACACATCCTTTCGTCTCAGACATTTATTCCGGACTATCATCATATTTTGAATATGAAAGTCACTATGTGACAGATTATACACCTAACGGCCATTAACGTCCTACAGGAACCAACTTCAAACAAGTGCAATGGTAGGTCTTGTGTGGTCTTAAGAGGAGACAAGGTTTATTTTAAACTTTTCCATAATTATTTAGGGTTCCTTGTTTTATTATTTACTAGCGACCGGCCCTTGCTTCGCACGGGTGCAATGGTGATAGTAAAAACACTACAGAAAAATTGTGAACGGTGTATAAAAAACATAGCGGCCGGCCCGTGCCGCCGGCCGGTACCGCCGTAATCGCGACGGTCTGCAACTTTTAACTCTGTATTATCTTCGAAAATATTCATTTAAATCATATGATGTACAGGGCGATATCAACAATGTATTTAAGGTATTAAATTGGATAAGGATTAATACTGTATTAGTTAAAATAGCTTCGAAAATTCGCCGGTATTTGTCGTAAAAAGTAAATGACAAACAAATGTTATTGTGGAATATCCCTAAGAGATTTACATATAAGTAGGAAAAAAATCTATGTATTTGCAATAGGCAAGGCTACAGGGGGGGACAAAAGTGGGTCGAAGCGGTTCGTGTAAACACTTGTTTCTGGAACTTGGTCTGCGCACTACCGTGCGTTTCAACTTAATCGTCTTTAAAATGCCAATTTATTGAAAAAATTATAAACATGTTTGAAGTAGTAGCGTAAATTGAACTTTATTGTTTTGAAATTTAAGATATTTTTCCATAAATTCTTTTAATTTGTTTACTTTACGAATATATCGGAATAAACGATACACGCTGTGACATAATACTAAAATAAACGATGCGGGTTTTAATTTCGGTTTTCCCCCCTTCTCTGGATATAAAATTTTTCACACAGTCCATTAGCCACAACTGACATTCACAGTCAAAACTATCCTCTCGACTCTTTGACCTTCATATAACCATACCGTGACAAGGTAACAGTACTAACGCGGCGTGGTGTGTCAGAACGCAGGCGCAGGACTACGAGCGGCGCGGTGTGCCGGTAGACAAGCGCGAGTACAACTGGCTGCAGCAGCCGCCGCCGCCCGAGGACTCCGCCGACGTCACCATCGCGCGCCTGCCCTCCGGGGACCGCTCCGACAAACTTGTGAGTACCTCTAACTACACGACGTGCCGGTAGACAAGCGCGAGTACAACTGGCTGCAGCAGCCGCCGCCGCCCGAGGACTCCGCCGACGTCACCATCGCGCGCCTGCCCTCCGGGGACCGCTCCGACAAACTTGTGAGTACCTCTAACTACACGACGTGCCGGTAGACAAGCGCGAGTACAACTGGCTGCAGCAGCCGCCGCCGCCCGAGGACTCCGCCGACGTCACCATCGCGCGCCTGCCCTCCGGGGACCGCTCCGACAAACTTGTGAGTACCTCTAACTACACGACGTGCCGGTAGACAAGCGCGAGTACAACTGGCTGCAGCAGCCGCCGCCGCCCGAGGACTCCGCCGACGTCACCATCGCGCGCCTGCCCTCCGGGGACCGCTCCGACAAACTTGTGAGTACCTCTAACTACACGACGTGCCGGTAGACAAGCGCGAGTACAACTGGCTGCAGCAGCCGCCGCCGCCCGAGGACTCCGCCGACGTCACCATCGCGCGCCTGCCCTCCGGGGACCGCTCCGACAAACTTGTGAGTACCTCTAACTACACGACGTGCCGGTAGACAAGCGCGAGTACAACTGGCTGCAGCAGCCGCCGCCGCCCGAGGACTCCGCCGACGTCACCATCGCGCGCCTGCCCTCCGGGGACCGCTCCGACAAACTTGTGAGTACCTCTAACTACACGACGTGCCGGTAGACAAGCGCGAGTACAACTGGATGCAGCAGCCGCCGCCGCCCGAGGACTCCGCCGACGTCACCATCGCGCGCCTGCCCTCCGGGGACCGCTCCGACAAACTTGTGAGTACCTCTAACTACACGACGTGCCGGTAGACAAGCGCGAGTACAACTGGCTGCAGCAGCCGCCGCCGCCCGAGGACTCCGCCGACGTCACCATCGCGCGCCTGCCCTCCGGGGACCGCTCCGACAAACTTGTGAGTACCTCTAACTACACGACGTGCCGGTAGACAAGCGCGAGTACAACTGGCTGCAGCAGCCGCCGCCGCCCGAGGACTCCGCCGACGTCACCATCGCGCGCCTGCCCTCCGGGGACCGCTCCGACAAACTTGTGAGTACCTCTAACTACACGACGTGCCGGTAGACAAGCGCGAGTACAACTGGATGCAGCAGCCGCCGCCGCCCGAGGACTCCGCCGACGTCACCATCGCGCGCCTGCCCTCCGGGGACCGCTCCGACAAACTTGTGAGTACCTCTAACTACACGACGTGCCGGTAGACAAGCGCGAGTACAACTGGCTGCAGCAGCCGCCGCCGCCCGAGGACTCCGCCGACGTCACCATCGCGCGCCTGCCCTCCGGGGACCGCTCCGACAAACTTGTGAGTACCTCTAACTACACGACGTGCCGGTAGACAAGCGCGAGTACAACTGGATGCAGCAGCCGCCGCCGCCCGAGGACTCCGCCGACGTCACCATCGCGCGCCTGCCCTCCGGGGACCGCTCCGACAAACTTGTGAGTACCTCTAACTACACGACGTGCCGGTAGACAAGCGCGAGTACAACTGGCTGCAGCAGCCGCCGCCGCCCGAGGACTCCGCCGACGTCACCATCGCGCGCCTGCCCTCCGGGGACCGCTCCGACAAACTTGTGAGTACCTCTAACTACACGACGTGCCGGTAGACAAGCGCGAGTACAACTGGATGCAGCAGCCGCCGCCGCCCGAGGACTCCGCCGACGTCACCATCGCGCGCCTGCCCTCCGGGGACCGCTCCGACAAACTTGTGAGTACCTCTAACTACACGACGTGCCGGTAGACAAGCGCGAGTACAACTGGCTGCAGCAGCCGCCGCCGCCCGAGGACTCCGCCGACGTCACCATCGCGCGCCTGCCCTCCGGGGACCGCTCCGACAAACTTGTGAGTACCTCTAACTACACGACGTGCCGGTAGACAAGCGCGAGTACAACTGGCTGCAGCAGCCGCCGCCGCCCGAGGACTCCGCCGACGTCACCATCGCGCGCCTGCCCTCCGGGGACCGCTCCGACAAACTTGTGAGTACCTCTAACTACACGACGTGCCGGTAGACAAGCGCGAGTACAACTGGCTGCAGCAGCCGCCGCCGCCCGAGGACTCCGCCGACGTCACCATCGCGCGCCTGCCCTCCGGGGACCGCTCCGACAAACTTGTGAGTACCTCTAACTACACGACGTGCCGGTAGACAAGCGCGAGTACAACTGGCTGCAGCAGCCGCCGCCGCCCGAGGACTCCGCCGACGTCACCATCGCGCGCCTGCCCTCCGGGGACCGCTCCGACAAACTTGTGAGTACCTCTAACTACACGACGTGCCGGTAGACAAGCGCGAGTACAACTGGATGCAGCAGCCGCCGCCGCCCGAGGACTCCGCCGACGTCACCATCGCGCGCCTGCCCTCCGGGGACCGCTCCGACAAACTTGTGAGTACCTCTAACTACACGACGTGCCGGTAGACAAGCGCGAGTACAACTGGCTGCAGCAGCCGCCGCCGCCCGAGGACTCCGCCGACGTCACCATCGCGCGCCTGCCCTCCGGGGACCGCTCCGACAAACTTGTGAGTACCTCTAACTACACGACGTGCCGGTAGACAAGCGCGAGTACAACTGGCTGCAGCAGCCGCCGCCGCCCGAGGACTCCGCCGACGTCACCATCGCGCGCCTGCCCTCCGGGGACCGCTCCGACAAACTTGTGAGTACCTCTAACTACACGACGTGCCGGTAGACAAGCGCGAGTACAACTGGATGCAGCAGCCGCCGCCGCCCGAGGACTCCGCCGACGTCACCATCGCGCGCCTGCCCTCCGGGGACCGCTCCGACAAACTTGTGAGTACCTCTAACTACACGACGTGCCGGTAGACAAGCGCGAGTACAACTGGCTGCAGCAGCCGCCGCCGCCCGAGGACTCCGCCGACGTCACCATCGCGCGCCTGCCCTCCGGGGACCGCTCCGACAAACTTGTGAGTACCTCTAACTACACGACGTGCCGGTAGACAAGCGCGAGTACAACTGGATGCAGCAGCCGCCGCCGCCCGAGGACTCCGCCGACGTCACCATCGCGCGCCTGCCCTCCGGGGACCGCTCCGACAAACTTGTGAGTACCTCTAACTACACGACGTGCCGGTAGACAAGCGCGAGTACAACTGGCTGCAGCAGCCGCCGCCGCCCGAGGACTCCGCCGACGTCACCATCGCGCGCCTGCCCTCCGGGGACCGCTCCGACAAACTTGTGAGTACCTCTAACTACACGACGTGCCGGTAGACAAGCGCGAGTACAACTGGATGCAGCAGCCGCCGCCGCCCGAGGACTCCGCCGACGTCACCATCGCGCGCCTGCCCTCCGGGGACCGCTCCGACAAACTTGTGAGTACCTCTAACTACACGACGTGCCGGTAGACAAGCGCGAGTACAACTGGCTGCAGCAGCCGCCGCCGCCCGAGGACTCCGCCGACGTCACCATCGCGCGCCTGCCCTCCGGGGACCGCTCCGACAAACTTGTGAGTACCTCTAACTACACGACTGCCGGACTACGAGCGGGACAAACAGGGCCTGCCCCCTAATCGGCGAACACATTTTTGTCAAATGATTGCGACTAATTGGGATCAATTGGTATCGTTCGGGCCGCCCATTGGTCCGTTCGGTCCAAACGATCCCAACTAGTCGCAATCGTTTGACAAAAATGTGTTCGCCGATTAGGGGGCTGATCTCGTCTCGCAACAGTCGAATGGGCAATCCATCATCTTATGAGAATAAAGGAATAAGACGTACATGTCAGCACACAGTTGTGCACTTAAAATGTCCTGCATGCCTAGTATGAGTTTTTATTACGAGACTCTATCATCGATATCGAGCGCGTTTGGCGCTCTCATTGGTTGAGAGTTCTCTCGCTCGATATCAACGATCGAGTCTCGTAATGAAAACTCATATTAGGCATACTGACTAACTAATCATCGGTGAGATTAACTATCGTGACCGAAATCGAACAAGAGGTTATTTATTGTACAGTAATAAGTTCCTGAGATGGAAATAAGGGTAATTAAATTTATTTTACTATAATTATGTATAGGTTTCATCATTATATTCCTTCTTGCTTCATCGACAAAACTCCTAAATAGTTATGTTTTTCTTTAGATACCTCAATCACTGGTGATGTCTCGCAGCAGTTCGAAACGAAATAGCCCGAAGCAGCCGAATTCAGCGCTCACGGACCGGAGACTAACGCCGAACAAGATCGAGAAACCTGACCAAGGTATTTTACATTTTCTTTATAATTAACATCAATTATCATCCGCAACCTTTTTATCGTCCCACTGCTGGGCACAGGGCTCCTCTCATACAGAGGGATTGAGCGTAATCACCACGCTTGCTCAATGCGGGTTGGCGATTTCAGACTTATAAAGTCCAGGTTTCCTCAAGATGTTTTCCTTCACCTTCAGTCAATGGTGTCCAAGATATACTTAGAAAGTACATATAACTTTAGAAAAGTTTCATTGGTACTTGCCTGACCTGGAATCGAACCCGCGCACTCATACTTGAGAGGCTGGTGTTTTAACCACTAGGCCACCACGACATTAACATCAATTGTAATCATAGATATAGGAAGTAAAGGATACACATAAACGACTCGATATCGTGTCAAAAAATATATATACATATCTGTGCGTTAAGTGACAGTGTTTGAGGGAAAACTAGTGCTGTCCACGATGGCTAACTATAAATATTACATTATCGATTATATATATAATAGAAAACCATTTTCCGTTAGTTTAAGATATATACTAGTTATTTCAGCCGAAACACTGAAGTAATTATTGTAGTACAGGAATAAAAACACTTTATTTTTTATTAATTAGTTATTCCAAAATCAAAACAACAAGTGTTTTATTTAAATTAGACTGAGAATCAGCACTTTTTGAATGACAATATTACATAAAACAGTTCCCCAAAACGCCCGCCCTTCGCCACTTCCTAACAGTGCTTTCGCTATGACGGAAAAAACTCCCCAGCAGCACAGCTGTCTGTTTATTAAAAACACATGACTTTATACAATACTACCTTTGTATAGTAATAAACACAAGAAAACATTACAGCAATTAAATTAATTTATTTACCATATGCCAGCTAGCCACACCAAAGTGTTGTTTCAAAGCGTAAAATACTAGCTGTCATGGTTAACAGGGTTGTCAGTAGAAAGCCAGATGTTTTCCCAATAAAAATCAATGGGAGATTATTTCTAGTATAGCAACATTCACGTTCACGTCAAATTTTATCTGGGCGACTGTCATTGTGCTGTATTTTATCTAAACTTCATGGTGTTATTGTTTATTGTTGTGGGAAATAACTTCGTGCCATTTTTATAAATTAAGTCCGCTTATACTAGAAAACTGTGTACCTATAGAAAAGCTATACTTTGACGATAAATGATACATTTTATTTTATTTATTTGGGACAAAAGCAATTATATGTTACAATATTATTAGCCGGCTAAGTTATAATACGTAGTAAACAAACATATAACCCACACCTTACACACGAAAGTAAGTAAATTACTACACTCACTCATACTACTACATACACTTAAACATATTTCCTATGTTTAAGGCCTTAATAAGTATATGTTCAACATTGCAATCTAACAACAAGTACCTAAATTCTATAATGTTAACATTTTTTTCAGAAAGCGGTCTACTAACTTCACAAAAAATGAGAAAGATCGCTTTCAATATTTGATTGAAAAATATAAAGATGTGTTTTCTGTAATAAAACAGACAACAACAGTAATTAAAAAAAAAAAAACAGAACTTGGGCTGCAATATCCGCAGAATTGAATGCGTCGTGTTAACAATATAGCTACTTCCTACGATACTCGGTATCTTGCAATAAATTCCTGATCATCCCAAAGGCTTACATTATTAATACGTGTTTAGATACCTTTCTCGTTATTTCTATGGTACTTGTATCATCATAAGATGGACTACTATCGTCCATTAAAGACCAAACTCGCGAATACGCGAAGGGAGTTTATGTAGATAAGTTACGTTAACCAGTACTCAGACCATCGGTTAACGTAATCGTATTTTTTTGTGTGCGTTAGCGTTTACGCATTGTGAAACAATTCAGTTTTGACTTAACGATAGTTAGCACCATTTTTAACGTTTACGCATGCGTTAAGTGAACGTGAAACAACCCGCCCTAAATCTATGAGTATAATAGTCAAATGAATCCTATGTCATTGACAAAAGGTACACATTTAATGATTAATATGCGAATACAAAAGTGATTACATCTCTCTATCGGTATAGGTAGATAAAAATAAATGTAAAAAAAAGAGACACGTGACTTAGGGTCAATTTTTTGGTCTTGTATCTAATGGCTAATTTTCTACAATTTCTTATTTATGTATAATCTTCTTCATCTCAGCGTTTTAGTATTCGAAGCTTTCAGCTTTGGAGTCTGGGGTGCGCTTTACCAGTCTAACTGCTCATTTTGGCTAAATTTCGATATTTTCCATGAAGCAACTGCCGTCTGACCTCCATAACCCGAACACGATATCGAAGCATTGAAGTTAGACCAATTGTAGGACTTTTGAGGGCTCCAACAACCCGTAACGACTGCCATTAGATGTTCGTATCGCAACCGGGACCATCGGCTTAACGTTCTTTCCGAGGCACGACCAGACCAGTGCAAATATTCATATGCATACAAATATTGGGCAGCGGCCGCGTTCGCTACCGCTACGCCACGGAGGCTGTCACCTCCACAACCCAGTTGCATTGTAATACCTCCCCCCTCCCCTCCTCCATACTGGTGGTCAAACTTTCGGGCATCTGAAAACCTGTAGCAACTGCCAAAGATCAGATGACAGATACTTCGACCCGTGCGGCTGTTATTTATTACTTAGCAATAGTCATAGTCCCTAAGCTTTCTTATGTATAATATCATTGCTAATTGTCAAATAATTAACTATTAGCTAAAAAGATAACCATTCGTGACCATTACACAAATTAAAAATTTATTTTAACAATTAGTTGATCTTACTTAGCCTAGCTACGGATTAAAAATCGGCATTTAGTTAATCGATTAAAAGTAATACCAGTTCTGTTCAGTTACCATGCTACGTCACAGTGTTGTACTCTTCAATTTAGCAACGTTATTAACTAACCATATAGTTGTCGAGAGTTCTATGTTTAACCCGCCTCTTCAACGCAATACTAAACTGAGCTCGCTCGTTCCACCATAGATCTCATCCAGCGCTTTTCTTCAGCCGTTATCCAGGTCAAAAGCAGGCCCATTCAGTAATACAAAATGTCGGCCAACATTGTTGAAGAACAGTTTTTTGAATTATTATAAGTAGTTCTAAATGCAAAAAACTGTCATGGGTTTCTCTATATCCTAGACAGCCAAATGTTATT
Organism: Sesamia inferens; assembly: GCA_037179545.1. Taxonomy (NCBI): domain Eukaryota; kingdom Metazoa; phylum Arthropoda; class Insecta; order Lepidoptera; family Noctuidae; genus Sesamia; species Sesamia inferens. The sequence goes on along the minus strand of CM073945.1, from coordinate 24,077,243 downwards.
GTGTCGGGAGTTTGGTCAATCTCCCTCTGGCGCAGCATCGTTGGTCGTGTTGGTCTTGGGTTTAACATGGCATCACCTCGCTCAATTGCCGTCATCCTTCCTATTCCTAAGTTTTTTAAGTGAATAGGCTTAATAAACTAGCGCGCTTTACCATCAACGATTGCATTACTGCTTACCATCAGGCGGGATTGCAGCCAAGCACTAGTTTATAAATATTAAAAAAAAAAGATTCTTTTGACTTGTATTAGCGCACGTTTTCAAGACTATTGTCTTTGCGGGCAACATGTGAATATATATTTCCTTAGAGCGCAGTTATTTTCATTTTGTAATTAACCGAAATGCGATCCTAAAAAGTGAAGTGGTGCTGGAATGATCAAGTCTACCGTATGCCTAATGAGCTGTGAGTCAAAATAACCATCACGTAGAGCCCTGACTCAGCCAGAAGGCGTCGTTTCGACAGACTCAGTGGAAGATGGTAGAACGAACTGAAGGAAAAAAAAAATAACAATGCTGACTTAAGCTTAGGAAGAGAAAGAGTTGGATGTCATGGGGGAGGCTCTTGCCCAACAGTGTGGATGATGCAGTCTAGTAACAACTATCAATAGACATACTACTTTAAACCGTATGCACTAAACAAATTTAATTAATATTTATCAACCAATCGCGCCACAAATGCGTAAAACAAATGAAAATTTTAAAATACATACACCTGCATTTATCCCAATTCCGTCTTCTCACTTGAAAACCTTTTAAAGGCGCAAGCCTCTAATATGGCGCATAACAATATAGCTGCTAAAATGGCTAACCACCTGTGGATGTCCATAAAGTGCTTACCCTCCTTGCCAAGATTCACCAAAGAGTAAGCACGAAGAACTTTATTTGAAGTTGTTTACCTGCATTGAAGTTGTCTCTCTGAGGCTTTCTTCACGGGGATAGGCAAGATAGAGTATGTAAAGAATCAAAGGGGTTGGCGTTTTAGCTATCTGCTATGATCCTGCTGCTATGCTGATTGTTGCGATACGATATTTATTCAAATTTGCAAAGAGGTTGTTCGCATATACGTACTGATTTTATAGCTTTGATGCTCCTTAAATGATTCTCGATTCTGCGAAAACACTTAATTATATATGTGTAGGCACAAAACTCCAACCTACAAACGATTGCCCCACCTGTAGTCAACCTACTCCAACCCCCTTACCAACCCTACCGGTAACAATACACCATCTTAAGTGCGCGTTGGGTATCGCTGACGGCGGTCCCTCCCTCGCCTCGTGACGTCATCCCTTACCACCGTCTTTTGTAAGAGTTCCGAGCGCGCACTTTATTACCCTTTGTTCATGGAATAGGGAAATTACTTCATTCTTTCCAAGATTTTTTTGTTACGAATCATGGAAAGTTGAAAGAAAAGTTGATCTGTATTTTCGCAATCCGGTTTTGTGTAATTACCGAATGAGAATTTTTGTAAGTTTTGTAAACAGACTATACTTACTTCTGTCCCAATATTCCATCATTTGAATCATTAAACTATTTTCTACATATGAAAATACTTTTATACGTACCGAATTTTTTAAAAGCTGATTATCAAAAAAAACACTAATACTCTTTCGATTGGCCTCAGTAGTGCCCCAGTGGTAACGACCGCAAATTACGCAGTTGTAGGTTCTAGGTCCGAATCCAGACGATCAGGCACGCTTTACTTGGTGTTAATTATTTCATCAGCGCTCTCAAAACGGTGAAGAAATATCTCGTGAGAAAACCGGCATGATTATTAATAAATCAAAAATTAGAAGACATGTGACATGAACTTATATTATTACAGCCCAACTCCGGTCTGAGGTGGTCTGTGGTCAGTGTGTGTCTTAATCGAAGGTATAAAACATGATTATAGGTATTATATCTTCGATTTTCATGTTATCTACAGTAATGGCTATACTTCTAATTTGACAACACAGTCATTTCGATACACTTTACACTTTATAAAGTCAAAGAGAATAGTTCTTGCGGTGACCCTTAGCACCGTTGCTAACCTAATGGCCGATCAATTTTCTCACTGTAACATGATCCAAGGATGTATTTACCAAATCCAACAATACTATACATATATTCAATGTAACAAGTCTTATCACTATATCTTTTTGTTCAAACACATTAACCCAAATATAATCATTTAAATACAACAAACAAAAAGCTTTTTCCCTATTCATGTTTCAACACCTATTTGGTTTCATGAGCACCAATTTCAACCTTAATTGTGCGTAAAACGGCCTGTTTTCTGTTGTAGCAGTTGTGACATATGTCCTTTTTGTGTAACAAGTGTGGCATTGACGGGAGGAAGTCTGGATAACGTTACATATTGGTATTTCACATGCCTATATTGTGTTTGGTTTGTTGCCGAACTTAAGCTTATAGCGATTTTGTTACTTTTTAAGCTAGAAAATACTTTAGTGTGGACTGGGCAGCATTTTGTAGCTTGGGTAGTGCACTGCAGTGTTAGATATAATGCTTTTGCGATCTAATTTCCAAAAATGTACGCAAACAAATTAATTTAACGACTTTCTAACAGGCATTCAAACATTTAAAATACGTTTACCACCATATCACCTGTTGTGAATTAATCGCCATAGACAGCTTCGTACGTAGTACGTTCGCTTGCTTCTATGACTTACTGTGTCACGGAAGTGCCGCGGCACGGAGGGAATTGATCCGCGTCAACGACAATGTCTACTTTGAGGTGTAAACGGTTGAATACAAACTGGCTGGGGCGAGTGAGTACACTTACGTTCCTTACCGAACGTAGCTAAATGTGTGTCTTTTTAATTGTCATTACTTATGTTTAAATTCTATTTAATCGAGCCTGATGCCTTTGTTCGGAAACTAATCCAGGCTCTAGGCTGGTACTTATAATTTCGAGTTGGAAAAGCCAAGAAATAGCTTTCCCGACAAAAGAATCGAACCCAGGCTAGCAAACTCTTCATGAAACTAAGCTCCACTTATAAATTACTTATTGTTGTATCAATTATATTATACCTTTTTTGTGGATTGGAAATTGTCAAATGACGTCTCCCGCTCTGGGCGGAGCGGAAGCGCGTGTCAAAATTTTATTGACTAAACCCACTTGTGTTTCTTGACTTGCCTGTGCTCCAGGGGTCACGGTGTCTCGGTCAAACAACCCCCAGCATCACATACTTAATGTTTGGGAAAGTAAATTGGAAACTATGTTACGTTATCGTCAAAGAAAAAGTACATATTCAAATAGAAGTTAATAATAAAACCCACCAATAAGCTACAAAGATTAGCTCCTTCAACAGGACATTGGACAATACCGTCGAGTACTAATTTGAAGGTCTGGCGGACGGAGGCGCATCAAAGCCCGGATTATTGGAAAGCCATTTGTCGCTCTGCGAACGGGCTGGGTGAGATGCGGTGCTAATGACAGAGAGTTTTGAGTTCGTAGAGTAGGTTTTTTTTTTCTTTATTTTTTGGCTTCGCACGGTTTGTGCATTTAGCCAATGTCACGTAATTATGAATTATTCATGTCGAAAAAGACGGCCGCGTGACCCGTCTTACGAGTGAGGTTTGGGGCAAAGTCTTGATCTGGCCACTATGCTACGATATTTCACTGTTATTTATGAACTATTTACTAAATGCACTTTTAACTACATAAATCACGCACTTTTATTTAGTAAACAACACTATAAATAATTTTAAAAGTCCAATGAAAAACGAGCGTGACACTCAGCTTGATTTTCCCCGCCAAAACTCCTAGAGTAGGTTTACAGTGATTGCTTTTTTATTAGGGATATGCAGGACGTCGTGTGAGGCTATAGTTAGCGTTTACTTGGTGTTAGTTTGGAATTCCTATGTGTGGAGCGATTCATACTAAAATATGGTACATACTGTGTGAAGTTTGCCGCTATGTTACATTTTATACTAACAAAGTGTTTACATTATTATATCACAGCCTTAAAAGTGGAACGGACTTGTAGCGATGTTATTATAACTTAGCTATTCTCTTGTTCACACACTAAACTAATTTTAAGTTAAGTGCATCTTTTCTTTCCATGATAGAAGATAACATTTTAGTTTAATCCTGTCAAATTAAGATACTCCATAGACAGTTTAGACGCGATTATAAACATGGCGACTAAAAATACACCAGTTTACGTCAGGAGCGCACTAATTTGACAGACCCTTTTCTTAATGAAATAGAAATAAAAAGATTCACTGAACTTAAATTTAATTTATTTTGAAAACAAGGGAATTGGCACCATTGTCTTTTTTGTAGCGGCAACAGAAATATATAATCTGTAAAAATTTCAACTAAAGCTTCAGGCTGTAGCCTAGTGACATACATAGGGCAGTAAATTTTCCCCTTTGGTATTCGAACCCGGGCGTGGGACCCCCGGCAGGAACGGGTTTCAAAATATCAATTCAAAGATGACAGTAAGTTTGAAATTGCTGTCAAAGATAAAATAGAGATTTTTTTGTACAATTTTGCAATGTTGTATTTTCTTTTAAATCGACTTTGTTAACAAAACATTGAACCAAATACGTTTCCTTAATTTTGTCCGCTTCGCATATGGTACCTCTGTCACTGACTCCGTATCTTTCTCAGAGCTATAGACAATAGAAGTGGCGACTGGAAGCTTGAGTATTTATTTTAGTATAGACAGGTTCTCCGGACTTTCGGGACAAAGATTGTTTTATCTTTTTTATCGAATGATTCCTCGGAGGATTTTATGCACCTAATATTTGTTTTCGTATAACAATTTGTTTATCGATCCCATATAATGATGTCGAGACAGATTCCAAACTGGGTATTATATTGATTTCCTCGATAAGTGACTTGTTGACCACAATTCAATTAAGCTACTTGACAATAAATATAAGAAAAAAAAAATTGGAGAATGTTGGCTTGAAAATCAATAGAATCATAACATAACGTCTTTCCACTTCTGGAGCGATAGCGTAGTATTACGCCATCAAGCGCAATTCTCCTAGTCTGCTTCAATTTCTGATATCTCGGTTCACTCGTGCAAAGCGATGGGGAAGTAGATCGGGTGGTTAGGTACAGAATTAACACTGGGTGGGCATAATGGTGGCAGGTCACAGGATACAGTCTCCACTCCGGTATTCCTTTTTTTTACACAATATAGGCAACTTTGTGTACTACTGCTGGGCAAAAGCCCCAAACCTTCTGGTCTCTAATATCTAGTGCAATCTTTGGCCATATTAGCCCTGCACACGTTATAAGATCGTCACACCACCGCCGTTGTGATATACCTCAGCGGCGATGCCTCTGGCGTCCACCTACACAATAATACCCCGCTTTTCTATTACTAGCCACTTCATTCAAACCACACTTTTGTTCTATCATATCTTTAATAACATCACAAAAAATTCCAGCGGAATTTGTATCACATTTTAAACGATTTTCCACCCCCCAGTCACGTAGCCACAAACATGTAACGGTATCCGCAACCATTCCGGGCGCGAACATACTGATACACACTGAAAATAACTTAACACTACCGTACTTACTTGCCTTGTTACTGGCGCGAGTTACTGGTGCCACTTACTGGCGCAAGCAGCTGAATCTATCAATAAGATGGCAACTGTTTAGAAGCGTATAATTAAAAAAAAAAACTTATTGATAACCTAATGCTACCTTTTCTGTTGTAATAGCGTTTAACAATACAGAATTTAATAAGCTTTGCAACTTGGGTACTGATGATTTGACCAAATGCCTAATTTCTGGCTTTAGAATATGCCAAGTTACTAGCGCTAGTATTCAACTTTGATACAACTCGTTCCAGTAGGTGGCGTTAGTTCTATTGCAGGTTCAGTTCGAAGTGAGTGTTAATAAATTAGTGAGCTTCTTTTGTGGTGCAATTTTAGTTTGTTGTGTATTTTGTACTATCGTAAAAGTTTAGTATGTGGGATGGTCTTGAAGGATAAAGCGTAAGAAGGCCAAGCTTTTCTTTGCTTATTACTATGGCTAGGCTGTTCCTCCTTCGTCTGTTCATTTGTTAGAGGGCGGTATAATAAGAACCGAAATTTTTTGTTGTTTTAGAATGGGTAAAAAATGTTAGTCTCGCGTCAGTACACATGACCTGATCGAAAATTCTTAAGACGAAGAAAGAGTAGACCGCCGGCGCTGCGTAAGAGAGAAAGTAATATCCTCTCTCTTTCTTCCGCGCGACGAAAACGTATGCCTGCTCATTTCTGTTTCGTTTGCGCTTGCGCGAATGTGCGTCTGTGTTTGTACTACGCCTGCTACGCGTATCCACGGATATTTGCAAAATGCGTGTATTTAAAGTAATAAAGCTGTTTGTGCAAAATTGTTTCCTTAGCATTTCAAAATACACAACGTTTATGTTCGAGTCTTAACTTCTGTGTTACCCATTGATTTTTTCTATCCTTTAACTTTTTTGTCTCCCATATATTTCAAGGAGCTTTTTTATCACTAGAAATGTACCCTATGATTACTCGCAACTAATATGTTAGAAGGGTACTTAGGTTTTTCCGTACTTACAACCGCCTTAAATATCGCCACGTGTTTCTTCCCACGGTCTGTACAACACTAGTTTCTTCGTATGCATACATTATTTAGTGCAACCGTTTATTGACCACTTTCAAGTATGCAAGGGACACTAGACATATAATTAGTGTGGGGGGCTTTGTTACCTTTGAATTGCAGAAACTGTTTGAAACACAGGTCTAATTCTCTTCGTGGCTATATGTAGCTTTGAATGATTCTAACAAGGATGCTTTCAAACCTCCGCCCACGAATACATGTATTCATGGATAGTGCTTTGTGTGCTTAACTCCCGCATCCGGGGCAGTCTTCGTATCCATGACATAGCAGACAAACTGTAGGAGGGTCTTCTACGCTGGTACGGCCACGTTTTACAAAAACCGGCACGTTACGTGATTAACAAATGTGTTACCAAGGCGCCTCCGCCGGGCCGGAACAAGCGGGGTAGACCAAATAGGTGCTGGCTAGACTTTGGAATAAATGTCATGCGTGACAATAATCTCTTACCAAAGAATGCTAAAGATCGCGCGAAATGGAGGTGAATGTGCAGGAAAGCGGACCCCGGGCTCCAACGCGAAAGCCGCGGATGCAACCGGAATAAACGCTGAGATGATGATGATGATGATGGCTTTGTGTGCTTAAATCAAAACATTTATTTTGCATAAATGTATGTTACCTAGAAGGGTCAATCAGAGGTGTACCACATGAATATAATATAACTATCCACGTTTCGCCAGTTAGGTTTCAATACCATATCATAGTTTCAGACTACCCTCAATCTTAAAAGACTTAATTCTGCTGTAATTGCACTATGATAGTACATTGTTGTCGCCAGTAAACGAAATATTGTAGTAACATGACTCCACGTTTTGTGTAACTTCCCTAACCCACTCCATTTGTCGCGCCAGTGGCGCCGAATACTGGAGAATAGCACTCAGCGAGCTTGAACAACAACGGATGGATAGTTGACGTGACTTGTGCTCCGCTAAAACATACGGCGGCTTGTCAGTAAGGCGATCCGGTGCGATTTTCACGTTACAGAATCTTTTTATTGTGTCAGCCGAATACAAGAATGCTTGACTATTTTTAAAAGCGTGACAAAACAGGATTTCTGTTAATAAACAAAACATTTTCTAGTGCATATTTAAATATCTGCTTTTCTCCAATCCTAAATTTATTTACTTACAAGTTGTTTTCTATCTTTACCGTTAATTAACATCTTTTATGAAAACCAACAACTAAGTCAGTTGCGAAAGTTCTTTGTTGTTATTACAATTCTGTTACATATAGCCCAGTCAAATTAGGGTTTCACCTCGGAATGAAAGATAATAAGCTGCAAATTGGTATGAACCTTTGTTTTGTCATTCTAAATGTTGTCTCAAAAGTCACAATCGTTATCGTGTCCGCGTCTCAAGATATTCAAGGTCAAAGGTCACAAAAATCGGTTTTTCGCGAATATCTGGCTTCCTATCGGTTAAATGAGATTTGCATTTATAATAAAAGTTGTAGGCTATAAAATTCCCTACAACTTTTGTCTAAACTTTTTTTTCATACGACCAACCGTTTTGAAGTTAGAGCGCGAAGAGTGCACATCGTACAGTCATATACGGCCTAATGCAAGGTCAAGCGTGAGTTATGGTTATCAGTACTTTATAAAGTCAATTATTTACTTTTTAGGGTTAGGGAAGGACTTAGAACCTCAAGAATGGGGCTGGATGCTTGAAAATGAAATCCTGGAGCCCATACGAACGTTATTACCTCCAGCACCAGCCGAACTACTAAACGTAATATTTTCCAATTGCAAAAATGGTTGTGGTTCCCGCTGTGGATGCAGAAAATCAGGGCTACAATGTTCTTTAGCTTGCGGCCAGTGCAACGGACAAGCTTGTCTCAACGCTTCACTGTATCCAAGTAATCCCGATGAAGAAAAGACATATGATCCCGATATTCTGGAAGGTTTGGAGATGAACATGACAGATAATGAGGATGATGACAATGAATCGAACATTTTTGAGCGACAAGAAGAAGAAGACCACGAAGAAGAAGAATATAATTAGCTTCCATTTCCAATTTCATTACAATTAAAATCAACAAAGATACTTTTGATATTTGAACTCACATTTTGATAAATGTATATTATGCCGTATTTAATAATAAATAAAAATATGTGTAAAATATATACTCTTACTATCATTTTAACTTAAAATAAAACTAAAATATATAATCCAGAATTAATAATATTTTATACTTAAATAGTTAAATATGAATAATTATATATAAATAATCAAGTTACTTACTTTAATTAAATATAAATAATTAATAGTTAGTACATAAATAATGGGCACTGTTTAATAATTATAATTTCCAAGTAAATAATTGACTTTATAACGTACTGATAACCATAACTCACGCTTGACCTTGCATTAGGCCGTATATGACTGTACGATGTGCACTCTTCGCGCTCTAACTTCAAAACGGTTGGTCGTATGAAAAAAAAGTTTAGACAAAAGTTGTAGGGAATTTTATAGCCTACAACTTTTATTATAAATGCAAATCTCATTTAACCGATAGGAATCCAGATATTCGCGAAAAACCGATTTTTGTGACCTTTGACCTTGAATATCTTGAGACGCGGACACGATAACGATTGTGACTTTTGAGACAACATTTAGAATGACAAAACAAAGGTTCATACCAATTTGCAGCTTATTATCTTTCATTCCGAGGTTGACCCCTTTTTTTACCTAATTTGACTGGGCTAATAAGGTGCTGTGTTTGAAAAGCGACAATATAGACACGTTTTTATATCAGTTATGTAAACAAGTTGAAACAAAATAAGCGGTTGCTTACTACAAAAAATCATCGATATAAAAGTCGTTGCTAAACGCTATAACCTCTGCTAGGCGAGGATAACAACCGTGTCAAGTGTTACGGCCATTAATTGAATATTAAACGTTACGACTTCGCTGTCCATGGATAGTATGAATTACCATCCATCTTTGATATCGGCTTTCAATGTTTATTTAGTTGAAAAAAAGAGAAAAAGATTATTTTATAAAGCAGGGTTAATTGAGTAAAAGCTGATTTACAAAGATTCACACATTCATAATCTGAATGATTGAATGCATTCAAACTGATTTAAGACTTGGTTCTAATCAGTAAGTTAATTTTCAAAATCACATTTTTGCGCAGATATATGCTTCGGCTAACTACGATAATTTATTATGAACGTAGATATACGTTCCGGCATACGACAGGTTAATCAAAAATCTGTTAATCATAGAATTAAATTGACGTCTGAAAATTCTATTATGGAAAAACTATCAAAAAATCTGCTGTAGGGCTACCAAACTTCCGCGGCAGAATCAGGGACTCCTGCGGCTCCGTGCGCACGTGACCGGAGAGACACTGGGGTGGTTTTAAGTCAGTAGGAGTCTGACAGACCCCGTCGCCCACCCCAGGGCGTCGGACATCCATTGAGGATTTTCCACCCCGGAACAAAAAAAAAAAGGGCTACCAAACTTACAAAAAAAAACAGGACTCAGGGGAGTATTCTATGCCCTGTTTTTAGGTATACACAAAATAAAAGTCTGAAAATTAATAACGAACGTAACTGCACAACAATGTTAAACTTCCCGACAAAGCGCCCATTCCAATACACGAACTCACACGAAGCCTTACTGGCGCCCAACGTGGGGCAGCTGTCATGTGTTGTTCCGCTTTTGTTTCCACCCACACTGACTGGAAGGGTAACTCCTGTTGCCTGCTAATTAACTTGCGATGCTTGTTTGATAGTTCGTTTCGGTAAAATGATAGTTCAAGTAGGCTAATTTGTAAAATATAACAGATTTCGCCGATCGCATGCAGAATAATATTTATATTTTGAGAATTGTGATTGTATTTAATTGTGCAGATTGATTCCAACCAATCTTAAAGTATCAATTGAAAATGTTCATAATTATAAAAGTTAAATAAGAGCAATGATTCTGGGTCACACTTATTCACTAGTTAGCATCAAGATGACTTGCATATGCCAGCTGCAACTTAATTTTACATTTAACATTCTGACTACTTCCGTTATAAAATACATGCTACAACAGTAGAGTTAAAAGTTCTATATGAGCCTTCTTGAGTGGAGTATCGCTTTGTACCGCCACCAGTCGGCCGCCGATGTTTGTTATAGTAACTGCGTTTAGTCCCAAGTTGCAACCACTTGTCGCGTACATCTCTTTGAAATCTTTCTGCATGAAACTATCCCTCTAAAGGAATGAAATCTGTTGTTGGCTTTGTAAAAGAATTATACATATTACATTACGAGACCCCAATAAATATACTTCCGATGGCCCATGGGTCCGTACGGTTCTGGAGTGGCGGCTACGTACCGGAAGACGCAGCGTAGGGAGGCCCCCAACAAGGTAGATCGATGACCTGATGAAGGTCGCGGGAAGCCGATGTATGTAGGTAGTACAAGATCGGTCATTGTGGAAAGGTTTGGGGGAAGCCTATGTCCAGCATTGGACCTCTATAGGCTGAAGAAGAAGAAATTGGTGTGTTGGCGTAATCTGTTATGAAAGAGTGAACAATTGGGTTTTGATTCCAAAAGAATTATTGTCACAATCATCTAATATGTAAAACGCTGCACGATATCCAAGTAGCAGGTAGCTTTATAGTATCGCATATTAATCTATGGCATGTCTCTTTTATCATATTATCCGGAATTGAAATTATTAACTATCCATTAGCTCACTCGTTTTGACGGACATGCTACACAAACCAATGTGCATCTAGGTACATCTTTTGTTGCCTAGCAACAGGGTTTTACCCCACCTATAATATCAACTATTCGTATACATTCTCTCGGAAATTAGATTCACATGAAAGCTTTCTACATTGCCGCTTGATAATTAAAAGTTTCAACTGATGCTTTTTCGTGATTCTCCGAATATTTTAATGAATATTGCAATAAAGTCCCTAGCTCGATCAGTGTTGGACCCCAGTAGCCTTTGTTGGCGCTCAGAGTGGGTCTTCTTTGTTAATTATTCACTTGTTTTCCTAGAACTTGTGTTTCCATTAAGTAACACTTCTGGGCACCATTTCAAATACTTCTTTGATGGTAGTAACATTTTTATAGCTTCCTTTAGAAAATAAGATATTTTGTATATGGTTTTGTGTCGGAAAATATTTTTAATTTCAGTCTTTGTCTACCTTTCATAGCATGGCATGCTAGCTCTATTTTTGGGTGGGAAATCATCAAATAACCTTACCCGCTTTATTCGGAGCGAATGGGCGTGTGAGACTTTTACTGACTAAAACTCACTCGTGTTTCTTCATTTGCCTACCTCTTGGCTTTGCAGAGCGCATGCTTGGCACAAGTCTGAGAGTTATTTGTCGTAATGGCAGCGACTTGTTTATTTTTATAGCTCCCTCCGCGCCTCCGTCCGCTGCCTCATTCATCATACAGCCTCACGCCATAATTGTTTTGATTGTCATCATATTATACTTTTGGTTAATGATCTTGTTTGCATTTGTGCATCGTGATACTTATGGGTAAAGTTGATTCATAAATTACGAGTACCTACCTACTTCTATACATGTACGTCTGATTGATACATTCGTGCAGCAGCCTGATTAACATCACAACTCGCACATCTTTCAGTCATACCCAAAAGTAGGTAAATAACTTCTCCAGAATTTGTTTTATATCCCAACGTCACTATTGTGTAGGCGTTTACCATAAACAATGGATAATAGCGGCTTTGTAGGAGTAAGAAACTAAGTCTTGGTACGCCAAAACATAAATTCTGGCGTTAATTTATTTGTTAAACTGCGCTGACTAAAAGTAAGGTCTAAATTCAACACAATACCGTTCTCTCTATAAAATAAAAGCCTATGATACAAGCCTGTAATTTTCTTGTAAACAACATTTCAGAAGTCCGAAGAATAGTGCTTTAGAACGTCGTACATCGTGACAACAAACAGTGGGTAGTTAAAAAACAGAGATAAAGATCTTCAACACATGCCTATCCTCTCGTATGCGCGTGTAGGTACATCCCAAAGCCCATTAGCGGCGCTGTCACGAGTCGAGCGCTAACCACAAGCTCGCATTAGTGCTAAACACACGCAGATACGGACGAGATGCATGTCCATGTCCTCGCGCTTTAAAGTAGGTAGAGTAGATGGCTCCTTACATTCAATTTAGTTATTTATCTTTGACGAAATATGCTTACTTATTCTTATATAAACAAATTCATTATATAGATACGTTTAGTAATACGGTTGCGAAGGTACACACGGCTCCATATCAAGCAAAACATTTCCTGTTGTAAAAGACCGAACCAAGCCTTGTATAAGTTTTTCGTACAATCAGAAGTCAGCTTATACTGGTTATAACGTATTAAAGTAATATTGGAACGAATTTAACATACAATATTTTATTTCAATTTGATTCACGGTAGAGCTCTCTTTGCCTCACCGACGCGCGAAACAGCGTCGAGTTGCATTCTCTGCCTCGGTTTGTCTACTATTCCGGGAACTGGCGCCCAACATGGGACTACAAAATGTATAGATACAGAAGGTCTGATCCATACAACAAGCGTTTACAATTTACAGCCGCACACTCACATAAACGTGTACCGTGTACGATTTTCACGGTCGAATGTTAGCCGCGAGTATGATTGTACTTGCTGTACGTGAAACATCAACGTCTGCTTACGTTTTCGTTCATTGTTTTGAGCCGTACTACTGTACCTCATCCTGTGATGGGACTATCGTACTGTTCGTATTATAGATATGCATACAGTTGATGCATCGATCGATGCCGAGCAACAAGAGCTGGCTCATGTTTCCTATTTTGAGATCGGTTTTGATGTCTGATTTTTTGATGCAGATATGTACGACTATACCTATCTTTCTCTGTACTTTCCTATGATGTGCTGTTTCATAACCAATTAGGTACTTTACTGTCGCACTTCAGTTAAGTAAGTACCTATTCTACAATGTGACCACTCTCATCATCATCATCATCATCATCATCTCAGCGTTTGTCCCGGCGTTGCTTCCGCGGCTTTCGCGTTGGAGCCCGGGGTCCGCTTTCCTGCATATTTGCCTCCATTTCGCGCGATCTTTAGCATCTTGTGATGACAGATTTTTGGCACGCATGTCGTCTCTTACAACGTCAAGCTAGCACTTCTTTGGTCTACCTCGCTTGTTCCGGCCCGGCGGAGGCGCCATGGTAATACATTTGTTACCCACGTAACGTGCCGGTTTTCGTAAGACGTGGCCGTACCAGCGTAGGCGACCCTCCTGTAGTTTGTCAGCTATATCACATACAATGTGACTACTGTTAACTTATATTCAGACAGAAACTAGCCATGACGGAGATCAATTATTGTGCCTCCGACCTCGACACAACAATTTTTTTTTTAATTTTATTTTTTTAATAATTATAAACTAGCGCTTGACCGCAATCCCTTAAAAAACACAACCAGCCCTAAAGCTTAAAACACAAAAACATTAGGCGCATCCTACCCGGCACACATCGCAACACAACTGCTCAGACCCGTCCTCCGTACGGCTTCAACAGACATCATGCCGGAACACGACAAATCGCTTGGCGGCAAGGCTTTGTCTGGTGGGTCGATCTTTTTATATTTAAAAAGAAAATGCTTTGTCGTCATTTTATTCCACTGATAGCTTTTACCAAGAGACTCACACAAATTAATCTTTTCGGTGTTGCCAGCACATTAAGTAGATTACAAATAATCGAATAGGTACAAAAGGAAATTACATATATATGTCGGAGACAGCGACGGCAGAGCGGTAGGGTCGACAGCATCTTGGTGTGGTGGTACAGGTTCCATTTCGTAGGTGAGTTTTGAATTAAAGCACGACGTGTAGATATACCCTCCAATCTTCATAATAACAATTTGAATAGGCAAACCGACAGTTTCGGTTCGGAGATGTGCCTTGGTCCGCGTCTCGATGCAAAGTCCCCGTTCGACGAACCCCACTATCCAAAGCGACTCTGTCCATGTGCCGCCATCACAATATGACGTCACAAGCGTTTGCCCCTCTACTACGTAAATCAAATCAGCAACTTCTATTAAAATTAATCGACGATCTCCGACACGGCCAGCCTGACTAGTTGCACGTCCTCGTGCATCATCTTCATCATCATCATCATCCCAGCGCCAATCCCAGTCGCATCCGAAGCTCCCTCAGCCCCGGAGTCCAGGATCCGGTTCACCAGGCCAACCGCCGATTCCGGCCAAACTTCGATATTTCCCGTTGCACGTCCTCGTGCATGTCTGTAACAAATTAAAAAAGGCACAGAAAACCGACTCGGCCAACCTGACAGTCACACGTCACGTTTAATTACTATGACTATTAGAAAACCAAACCAACTTAATCATTTTAACAACTTAAACGCAAAAGCTTCCTTCAAGCCTCATAATTATCAAATTTCAAAAAGAAAACACATAAGGTTCCTTCAAGCCTCATAATTATCAAATTTCAAAAAGAAAATACAAAAGGTTCCTCCAAGCCTCATAATTATCAAATCAAAATCATAATCACCAAAAAGAAAACACACCATGGTTCGCTACCACAGTAGCTAGTGACAACTCATAGTTGACACCCGTATCGTCATCACCTCTTGTGATACGACCAACTCTAGAGTCCACGACTCCCAGGTCAACACATGACCGTACAACTAATAGTCTCCTCCGAGACCCAGGTCCCCGCCACATCACTAGCTGCCCATCGCGCCCTGAACAACTCCTCACTGAGTTGCAGTTACGACTACAGACTAGTGCATGCAGTGCGACCATATCTACCAGAGTCCCCGCCACATCACTAGCTGCCCATCGCCCCCTGAACAACTCCTCACTGAGTTGCAGTTACGACTACAGACTAGTGCATGCAGTGCGACCATACCTACTAGTGTCCCCGCCACACCACTAGCTGCCCATCGCGCTCTGAACAACCCCTCATTGGGTTGCAGTTACGACTACAGACTAGTGCGTGCAGCGCGACCACACCTACTAGTGTCCCCGCCACACCACTAGCTGCCCATCGCGCTCTGAACAACCTCTCACTGGGTTGCAGTTACGACTACAGACTAGTGCGTGCAGCGCGACCACTCAGCCATGATACGTGTTCTATTTGCTGGCGGAGGCACCCTCCTCGCCATCTTCTACATTATGAAAATCTAACTCAGCAGACATTACTTGGAAAAATCTTTCGTAAATATGCGATCGTGGGGTACTTATAAGTTCTGTTTCCAATCAACGATTTAAATAGGTAACGATCGCCATTATCGCCATCAAACAACTCACCAATATTAAATTTCATTACTTTATCTCACTTCTATCAAATTTACATTTTTCGTAAATAGCACTCATTTCTATGTTCGTTACAGCTTGTTCTCTTGAGAAGATTTAATAGTCTAGCCACACATACTATCATAAGCTCAAGTGAGCTCGTAACTATAGGCCACAGTGAACTTTAGTTTTGAATTAAAGACAAACCAGATATCATTTTAAAACCCTGATTTAAAATTTCTCAGTCCATTATAACAAACAATAATCGGGTAGTACAAGAAATAAAATTTGCACAAATAACTGTTATTATCATGTCGCAAAGAAATGGTTCAGTACACAACGCTGATACTACCCATACCCTGTATACGTACTACTGCATGTGTACGTATACCAATGAATTTACAGATAGCTTCACAAGAGAACATTCGGCCACGGAATCAAAATAAAAATAGTACGACTCACCGAATTGTGGCAATTTCTCGCATACACCTGCCACTTGGCAGTTATCAACCGTTGCAAACCAGACATCTCGGAGCTCTCATAAAACCCCATTACGTTACCACAAACGTTTTGGGTATTTTGAAACCTTCTCATCGCCTGCAGAGTAGATGCTGTCCTGAAATCTTCTCATCGCCTGCAGAGTAGAGGCTAAAGTCTTGAAACCTTGGGCGTTCCGTAAAGCGCACGCAGCTCCGGCTGCGCCGCACGCAGCTCCAGCAGCGCCACACGCCATTGATGCGATTCACCAAGCAGCTAGAAGCGCGCTACGCAAGCGCACTTTGCACGCTCCGCAAGCTTATCTTGCGCGCTCCGCAAGCTCACCTTCCGCGCTCCGCAAGCGCACCTCGCTCGCCAAGCAACAGTCAGCACTGTCGCGCGCCAAGCATCAGCCAGCACAGTCGCGCACCAAGTATCAACCAGCACTGTCGCACTCCAAGAATCGGTCAGCACTGTCGTGACAGCGCCGCATCCAGCCGCACGTACACGCCTGCTGCGCACCTTGCACGGACCGATCTCTGCGCCAGCAAGCGCACCTCGTAATGTGACGTTCACTTCCAGCCTCACATTATTCTGTTCCTGGATTTATAACGAGATTGTGAGCAGTGTAGTTCTTTATCCAACTTCTGATGTCGGAGACAGCGACGGCAGAGCGGTAGGGTCGACAGCATCTTGGTGTGGTGGTACAGGTTCCATTTCGTAGGTGAGTTTTGAATTAAAGCACGACGTGTAGATATACCCTCCAATCTTCATAATAACAATTTGAATAGGCAAACCGACAGTTTCGGTTCGGAGATGTGCCTTGGTCCGCGTCTCGATGCAAAGTCCCCGTTCGACGAACCTCACTATCCAAAGCGACTCTGTCCATGTGCCGCCATCACAATATGACGTCACAAGCGTTTGCCCCTCTACTACGTAAATCAAATCAGCAACTTCTATTAAAATTAATCGACGATCTCCGACATATATATATAAAAAAAAAACTAAATTATAACAAATTTCGTGAAATTTAAATAAAATGACAAAATTAACTACTTTATCATAAATTTAAATACTTTAAAAAGTACATTGTCACTGATAACACTTAATAAAACGTTTTCTGCTGCAATTATTTGTGCAGTTTTATTTAAGATTACAATACTTACAACAAACACAAAATATGCCGTCTTATTCAAACCAACGGTTCTTATGACATCGGTTACATATACAAGACGATTAAACCTCCAGATAGTACTCGCACAATGTAAAGATTACCAGCGCAGCACATTAAACCGACAGTTATCTTCAGTTTGCGACGTACTCCAAGAGAAGCTAGCGACGTATGAGGGTAGTCGGGAGTTTGTACAGTCTACCCTTTTAACGAGAGGGGGACTGTTAGCAGCCGCGTTTGAACACTGTGCCAATTTTGAATAGTGGAAACCGGTCATGGGTTTTGTTATTAGTGTTAATTAATTGCTTTTTGGCGATCGGCAGTAGTGATAAGCGTTTTAATAATCAAATATCGTAAGGTAAACTATATGGGGCAAGGTAGAGAGTAAATAAACTGTCGACACGTTGTTTGAATGGGTAACGTTTTTAAAACGGAAAGTATTGATGCGTATATAAAGGAGGAGTTCCTTCAGTAACCAATTTATGACATCTTATGTTCCGTAAATCACAGAACATTTGATGATGATATTAATATTACACTAAATTACCACAAGTAACAATTACGAAACGTATACATTTCACTCAGTATTCAGCTAACGTATCGTTGGCGCCCAACGCTTGTCTCGTCTCGTCCATGACACGACAAAATGTACTGGAATTGTGTCATTGTTTGTTCATCACATGTAATGATGAGCTAATTGTGCAACTACATGAACTCAGACTATTGACATTTATATAACGCGCGAGAGAGAAATTAATGTTATTTAAAAAATCATTGTGTTTTAAAAAAAATCATAACTAGCAATTTCTATTCATGTTAAGGTATCCTGCACTCAGGAGTACTGTCGATCGAATCTGTAAAAATGTCACCGTGAAAAGAAGGTGAAGTGTCAAGCTGTCAATAATGACAGTTCCTGGTATTAGTTGGGATAATAGCTCACTCCACGCTCATTTAATCTAAGTTTTGACGATGTAATGGTTACTACAAACTAACCATTAACTCCCTTATTCAAATTTCCCACTAGCCTACTCACTAGCACGAGTAACTCTCCCACACAAAGGCACTCCACTCAGTATTCCGCTGGCGTGTCGACTCGCCGCCAAGTATTTACTGCTATGTGTACCGACAGTAGTGCGAGTAGCTACACTAGCTCGAGAGCTTTCTTTGTGAGTCGGCCAGCGTCGGGAAATTGTTATTAGCTCAAGAAACTTGTTGGGGGGAATCTCGTTATGTCTACTTTTTCTGAATGCTGAAAGAAGTCTGTTTTTAATATTCCCTGAAGTTGCAAGACGTACTTATTTGTCAGAAAAGCTCAGTCTAGTTTACTGGTGGGATCTTCAAGGAAATATGACAGAAAATCTCTCCTGAAGGAATCTGTTTTCACTATAGAGATAGGCCCCAGTGCGTTGTGCTTTGTTTACGTCGTTTTCCATATAATTTTTATGGCATTCCCTATTAGACCTGACGCGAGACATGAGACGAAGCGAGAGGGACGATGATGCCCTACGTTTTCAAGGCTCTGCTGGGACTATGGACAATGAGCCACTGCTAGAGGAAGGAGGTTAGACGAGACTAGACTGAAACGCAGCTGCGACGGTATGCATACACTTTTGCGTTGCGTTAGCACAGCGTCAACACAAGGCAGTTGGGGTATACAATGCGTTTTTCCGTCGTGACAACTCGACGCAACGCACTAATGAGACCTAACTCTTAGAAAAACGTTATTCTTGAAAAGTTGCTTTTTTAATGTAATCACTTTGTTGTCTTTATCAACCCAATTTTTAAATGTCAAATAGGATCTTCTTACGATTGATACATATATTATTGTAGTTGTTTGAGCCAGACCTCTCTAGAAATTCTTAGACTCGAGTCATTAGAGACGTATTGACAGGGGTTGACTTGTGTATAAGGGGGTGAAATGCTCATTACAGGGATGAAATAATGGGATGTTTGTTGTAGTGGCAGTTGTAGATGGTGATTCCCTAAACAGTTTTCACTAAAATATTGATATTTTAAGGATTCTATATATATTAAGGATGTTAGTTTATCCAGTTACATATTACCAAAAGTTTTATAGTAGACACTTCGTTTATTATAAAGACTTAGCTGCTGTATATTATTTGTATTACAACGATACATCAGTGTTTGCGTTCCCTACGACAAGGAAACCGATACGGTCGTGTGCACTCCGAGATAGTCCACTTTACTCAACACTCCCCCTAATGTAAACGCCAACGTGGTAAATTATACGAACAATTTGGACTCTCCCTTCAATAACAGAAGAAATGATGCCAAACAAACAAAACTACTGAAGGTCTTACTAAATGGACATGTGTCATACTATCGTTGAAACACTGCCAAAAGACATATCAAGCTACTTTGAGGCTTATGTCTACGATCTAAGGTTCATTTTAGTTAGGGTAGCGATTGGCGGTTATATCGAGTTTGTGCATCAAGACGTTATTGCCGTGCTACCCTCTTTTTACGAGTGCTTAATCCCTGGGTCGCTATGTTTAGTGGTAATGCGTGTCCGTTGCATGTACGGCACGGGATTTTTACAACCAAATAAGTAAAATACCGAGAATTAAAAACAAACGCAGCCTGATTATTCACTGACAGACAGACTACCCACAGCTTAAAACGCTAGGTTTAGAAGCGTAGCATTTTGTGCATGCGTACCTTATATGTATAGCGAAAGTGACCTCTACCATTCTAGAATACAAATAATACCTTTGAAATCTTTACGTCATATCGTTCTAAAACGTGATAGGCTTTTTATAACCATGCCATGCTTTGAAATGGGCAACTAGACTTCTTACTGACTAACCGACACTGACAATTCAAGGGACAGTAATTATAAGATTATCCTTACTAATATTATAAATCGCGAAGTGGGTTTGTTTGTTTATTCGTTCCGCTTTCACGCCGTTACTACTGAACCGATTGCTTTGAAATTTTGCAGACGTAAAGTTAGAAGTCCGGATTAAATAATAGCGTAGTTTTTATCCCGTATAAATTTGATATTTCCGAGGAAAAACAAAAATATTAGCTTCTTACAAATTTGGTGAAAGATGGAGCTGGGTGACGTTTAAAACAAAGTAATATATTGTAAATGAATATACACATGTAAACTTAGAAGCTTAATGATACGATAGTTAATCCTCGAAAATGGGGAATCTAAAAAGCGCGATATAACCGCATTCCACGCGGACGAAGCCGTGGCCGGAAAGCTAGTTTGAAATAAATGCTTTGATTTTGAATTCCCAATGATCACGCCATTATTTATTGTACAAAATGTCCGTTTATCCTGAGTGCAAATGGACACGTGCTTGTGCGACGCATGCGCGTTGCTGATGCGGCTACGGGGCGCGCGCTGTTGCGATGTCCGCTAGCTGCACGGACCGCGCTATGTGACTTCGTATCCGTACTGACTTCTTTAATGTAGCAGATTATTTTCGGCTTAGGTTCCCCATGTTGTTTGCGTCAATTGGTTTGCTATGTTTATGACAGCCTGTAGAAAGCTCATTAAAGTAGAAACTGCGAAGCATGGACAAAACTATTTTATTAGTTTTACTTATTCCAAGCCACAAATTTGGAAACTGTAAAATTTTGAAAGGATATATTTTGTTCTGAGTTAAGAGCTGGGTAATGATAATCCTTGATGTCTTGATGGGGTACTACAATTTCAAGTAATGCTAACCTTTTAAACAACGTTTTATAAAATCTAAAACTCCCATACACTATAATATAACATTTAACGCAAATCCGTAGCACTGGTACTTAAAAAAAACGATCTCTTGCTCGGGGTTTATTTAATGCGGCCCGCTTTACGATCCGGCCCGGTCTAATGAAATTATGCGTTCATCAGATTACGGCCAAAATTCGTTTTTTCTCGACCCCCAATGGCCAGGCCAGTAATGAATGCCGTCAGCCGAAATTTTAAGATTCCGCAAATAATATGAGAATTATGAAGCTTTAGAATGAAGATTTTAGAGGTTTTGTCGGACACTGATATCTCAGATATTTGTATTATATCTTTTAAAGACTGCATGTGGATGGCACCGTTAATCACAAGAGTTTTTAGATTAGAGTCGTTTTCAGGATAACCCCAATATACGTTGCTCCGATTTGTTTGTTTTAACATAATGCGTCGTTGACTGAACAACGTATAACCAAACATTCTGTACAGATCAGGTATGATTATGGGCCTATACTAGCAGTATAGTGTGTAACAGTATAGACATAAACCACTTACACACCTTCTACCAATCCTGTGAAAACTCCAATAAGAAAAGTAAATATTATCACAGAACCTTGAGCAAAAATGGGTAGTTTTTTACATTGCTGGAAAACGCGTCGGGGCAGATTTTAATTGGGCCGTTCCAGGCTGTTATTGTAGCGATTGAGACGTTAAGTGGCACGGATTTTGTGCGAAGGGGTCTTAAGGAAATGTAGACGAGTAACAGTGCCGAAAAGGGAGTTTAGCTATGAAGTGGTCTGTTCGAGGGAAGGTTTTAAATGGAGGAATGGACAGGAATCTCTTCGTTTCCGCAGGAGATTTGACTGTACTGTAATGTGGAAGGAATTAATTCTTCATTTACGGGTAACTTTTGGGGATTAATTACAATCCGTACGGAGGACGGGTTTGAGCAGTTTTGTTGCGAAATGCGATGTGTGCCGGGTAGGGTACGCCTAATGTTGTTGTGTTGGGAGTTTGGTCGTGGAGGGTCTTCAGATCAATCTTCCTTTGGCACAGCATCGTTGATCGTGTTGTTGGGTTTGACATTGCATCACCTCGCTCAACTGCCGTCTTCCTTCCTATTCGCTCAGTTTTTCTGAGTGTCGTACGGCGAGTTTCCACCCTAACGTTGTTAACACCTCTACAATCCGGACGAAGCGTTTCGCCTCCTCCTTTATACCGCGTACATCGAGGGACTGGAACAATTTGCCAGCGGCGGTGTTTCCGTCGGACTACAATTTGAGTGTCTTCAAGGCTAGAATGAATAGGCTCTTAATAAACTAGCGCGCTTTACCATCAACGATCGCATCACTGCTTACCATCACGCGGGATTGCTGTCAAGCGCTAGTTTATAATTATAAAAAAAAACCATAAGTAATAATAACTAATCAATTGTGTCTTTATTTGTGGAAACTTGTGTATACATACAGAGCATGCAAGTTATCACAATGCATTATAGATTAGTCACGTTTGCCCTTATTGGCGCACATATATTTTCCCCAACTTTCGCAGTGAAAATATTCGTACAAATATTATAAAGTTTCTGTCATTTCGCTGCTGCAGATGTGACCCATTATATTCAAACATATTAACAATGTCATTTAAAACTTTTAACATTCTAGAATATAAATAGAAGGTAGCAGTTGTGGTTCCTTTTAGGACGGCTGTATATTCAAGGATTCAACCTGTCAGCGATCCAAAACAAGATCTTTCATAGTCCATTTGAGATTCGGCTAGTTCACGCAAAAGTAGACCAGCCGTATCCCTTTACAGCGGTTGAAATCGTAAATACGTATAAAACGCGCCCCTTGACGTGGTATTATTAATTCAGCTACAGCGTTGGCACTAACCGCAGAATAGGAAGGTGGCAGAAGGTTCTTTATCGCGAATATCGATAGTGGGTTTCCACACCATCCACAATGTCGCAAGCAGTCATGGTGCCTTTCACAGGAACATCTATGCCTCTATGATCTGAATATTTGCACTGGTCTGTTCGTGCCTCGGAAAGCACTTTAAGCCGTTAGTCCCGGTTGCCATACGAACATCTAATGGCGGTCGTAATGGGTTAGTGGACCCTCAAAATTCCAACAATTGGTCTAAATGCAATGCTTCGATATCGCCTTCGGGTTGTGGAGGTCAGACGGCAGTGCTTCGCGGAAAATATCGAAGTTTAGTCAAAATCAGCAGTTAGATTGGATTAGCGGACCCCAGACACCAAAGCTGTAAAAGCTTCGGATACGACTGGGATTAATGCTGAGATGATGATGATGATGATGGCCTATGCTTCTACGGTGATGAGTCTTTCGACCTCTTTATTTTTCGTTCTAAACTTTTTCAACACTTTCCAGACAAAGTTGCAAAAATAGTTCCAGATCAAACATAGTAGTCCTTCTGTTGTCCCGTAGGTACCTCATTTTGCGGTATAACAGCAGGGCCTCGGCGCGACGCTTGGTCGTCCGTTTCGAATTATACACGTATGTAGACTTTCTGACGGAGAGCATACTTCCCAGTCGTAGTTGTATAGTGCGGGGATTTCGACGGTCGTGTTTTTATTCCGACTTTTATGTCGATTGGCTTTTTTGGTGCACTGCTAGTGTTGTATTCAGGGGCTAGTAATTTATATGAATCTATACTAATATATAAAGCTAAAGAGTTTGTTTGTTTGAACGCGCTAATCTCAGGCACTACGGGCCCGATTTTAAAAATTCTTTTTACTTGGGATAGCTCATTGATCCAGGAAGGCTTTAGGCTATATAACATCACGCTGCGATCAATAGGAGCGGTACATATAAAAAACGCGGAATAAGTCGCGCGCGGCCGCTAGTTATAAATAAAACGGGTGAGATGTAGTTACTCAATTCAAAATAGTGTGATCAGTAATGATGATTGCTTCATAACATAAAACATTCCAGCACATTTTTATAAAAAAACATATAGCCAGAAGATAGTAAATTCCTTTCAAACTAAAGTATTTAGTGGAATTGCAATGTTGCAAAAATTTATACAATGCACCAAACAATTCATCCAGCCCTCATAGTTTGTTTATTGATCATTCATTAAACATTTCTAGACGAAATTACAAACACATTAGCAACTGTAAATGATTCCTACCTATACTCGAGCCAATCTAAAAGGACTTTGATATCGATATCGCTCGCACCACTACCGGGGGGCGAGGGTGGCACAAAGTTTCCTCGTGATTAGCAGAACCCCACTGTCGCGTCACCGTACACACGTCTATACATATTGCCGCAGCACCTACAGAGGTACTAGACCTGGGAACTGTCGTTGGAAGTGAAAAGAGATTAGATTATAATTTATATTGACGCTTTCATACATCAGCTCGCTCTTTGACTTTGACTACATTATTCAAAATACTGTTAATCATTCCTAAAACTAGGTCTTCTGCAGGTTAATATTTCAGACTTCACTCGTTACGCAGTTACCATTCCTGATGCCATTTCAAAACATGTTCTATGATTTTACGGTGTCATAATTAGCCTATGACACGGGCCTTCTTTGCTTTGAAAGTGGGCCGTAATCCACCACGCGCAAATGTCTACGAATTTTTGGTTCTGGGACATGCCGGTTTCTTTAACCGTTTTGAGAGCAATAGGTGATAGGAATAAATTACAGCGTCTACCTGGGTACGAACCTACGATTGTAACATAATTTTGACATAACAATAAATAATGCGGTTTTATAACATTCGCCCATCGCTTCTCCTCGAGCCAAACGCTAACCTATAAGGCAGAGTATAGACATCACACAGAACAGTCGGGGGTGGCAAGCCAATGATAACTGTGGCGGAGTCGCGATACATTGACATACTAAAATGAGTGGATGAGGTCGTATGGTAGTGTCAGTAAGATTGTCAAGTACTAAGAGTAGGTACGTACTTGTTTTTATTACTAACTAGCTGCGCCCCGCGGTTTCTCCTGCATAACTTTCGATCCTTTGGCAACATCGGGATAAAAGTGTTCTAATGTCATTCCAGGTTAAAAATTATCTCTGTGCCAGATTTCATCCAAATCCATTGAATAGTTTTCGCATATGAAAGAGTAACAAAATCTATCTATCCATACTCACAAACTTTCGCATTTATAAGATT
Source organism: Sesamia inferens (assembly GCA_037179545.1). Lineage (NCBI taxonomy): Eukaryota > Metazoa > Arthropoda > Insecta > Lepidoptera > Noctuidae > Sesamia > Sesamia inferens. The sequence continues at coordinate 24,051,887 of CM073945.1, read as the reverse complement.
AGTGGGATTATGCCGTGTTTCGCACGGTTCATACAACCTGATGAAACATCCAGAATTCCTTACTATAATAAAATATTATTGTATTATAAGTATACCACCTATATTAAGATTTAACTTTCCTTACTGGAATAAATTCTCTGAATAATGGTAAAAACCAAATAAAATCCTACAAGCCTAAAGTTAACGACACACACACGCAAAAAAGGTTAGTTTCATACTATGTCTAGAATTCTAGATATTATTATGAGCGATGCGACCGCATGCCGCAATTTTGACGAAAATCAAAATAAATTATTGTGAAAGTTTCATTCCACGTGTAGTACGTGAGTTAAGTCATTTTTGCAACTGAATGTGCCTACTATTATTATAATTACACTTTTTTTTTGTTTCAGGTAAGTGTTGTATCTTCATTTTGCGTACGTATTCAAACTGTTTCCGTTGGTTGAAAAACTCAAATGTACCTGATTTGCTGTTAGGACGTTGTATATAAGTAGGTCCAAAATATATACAATATGCAAAGAAAACCCCGTCCGACCCATAAGGATAATAAATGTTAGGTAAACACATAACCAAATAAATAAAATATGAAATTGTACATAATCATCATAGTAACGATATTAATGAATTTTGAAATAATCTTTTTTTCCGCGAACTAACTCCAGCTTCCCCAAAATTTGGTAGTTTTAAAAAGTGAACACCATTTTCGACGATATTATTATGACCGATGCGACCGCATGCCGCGTGCCATGGGCCCCGTTGCCCGCGCATGTATTGCCATGTAAGTTACTTCCTTTTGCGAAATAATATTTATTTTATTAGGGGGTAATTTTATTTAACTTAAGCCCGCCGCTGTATTCATCACTAGAATCAGTTATCGATACCTAACAATACCTTCACGGATCAGACAGGGTTTTCTTTACATAATGTATTTTTTTTTAGTAAGTCGCGGTATGTAAGGGTTTCTTATATACCGCGTCGCTTCTACACCATTTCTAACTCTATGGTGGTCACAGGACGCATGCGTTCACCACAGCGGTTAGAACGGCTGTATCCTCACTAGTTACACGGGGTCTCCGCGCCCGGGCACGATCCGCCCCGCGCTTTGTACGCCAACCGTGTCTTATACGCGTTTTACCGGTTATACGATGCTGTAGATACGTGTCGCAGCACTAGTGGAGCGATGATCCGAGTGTTGTGTTGAAGACGGATTGTGTAGGGATGGGAAAGTGTTTGTCAGCAATATATCGATGTTTTTTTTTTAATTGTTAAATTTGTCTGATAACTACAAAATTACTAATTATTAACTAAACTAAGAGGAATTCAATTTAACAGCGTTCTCTCTCAATCTTTTTTTTTTAAATCGAAATCTTTGTATTTATTAAAGTATTGATATATTACTGAAAAAACATTTTCTGTGGAAAGTTTAACAACGTTTTGGACATACGATATTGAATATAAAAGAACCTATATACCCTGTACCTATATAACCTGTCGTTTACTGATAAAAAAAACTCTCATATAAGCAAATATACGAAGCACAGTTGAAAGTTCAACGCAAATATAGCCTAGAACAGAGAGCTTTCACATTTTTCTTGGAACCATACATGAATATTCATAAATATTCTTTTGACGGTGAACAATTTTGCGAAAACGTGCACTGGACGTAAAGCCTACACTCGTTTTATACGGTACGTTTGTTTAATTAAATATTCCACGAAAAATATATCATGTTACCGCTCTTCCTAGAATTATTGACGAGCTTGTTTACGTAACGGTTGTTTAATAAACTGTGGTACAAACTCCCTAGGCAGCATACTAACCACGTTCTATTTTAATGCCTTTAAAATAAAATAAAAAATGCGGTCTGAGGTCTTTTAGCAGGAACGAAGTTCAAAATGAAGATATTTTATCCTCGCGTTGGGCTTCTTCTTCAGCCTATAGATGTCCACTGCTGGACAAAGGCCTCCCCAAGGCTTTCCACAATGACCGGTTTTGTGCTGCCCGCATCCAACGGCTACCCGCGACCTTGTGACTTGTTAGGTGCCTCCCTACGCTGCGTCTTCCGGTACGTGGCCGCCACTTCAGAACCTTACTGCCCCACAGGCCATCGGTTCTACGAGTAATGTGCCCTGCCCACTGCCACTTAAGTTTAGCGACTCGAAGAGCTATGTTGGTGACTTTAGTTCTTCTGCGGATCTCCTCGTTCCTCGTTCGGCTTCAGTACCCTCAAAAACATTAATACTACAGAGATAGTATAAGATAGATATTCTATCTTTCGAAAGTCGCAGAGGAGGGGAGTCCGAGCCGCAAGCTCTATTAAAGAACTTCCTTCCAAAAACCTATAAACTTTGTGTCTCACAAACCGAAAACTACATTTATGTACATATTTGTTTTATATTTTGATTTACATTTTAGGTACCTTTACTTGAACATAGTCTACGTCACTGAAATCACGCATGAAATCGCAGACTAACAAGCTCAGGGAGCAATAATGAGGAAGCACTTTAATTGTGCAATACGCGTCTCAGTACGGCAATATAATGGTTTCGCAACGTTAACGTCGCAACATTACGGATCGCACAAAGCCGTACATATACGAATCGCACATAAACTGTATACGGTGGCGAATGCGCGATCTATAAATCTAGACTGTGTAATTGAAACATTATACTCAATAACAGGTCCGTGAGTCCTTTAGTGACGTGAACGGGTGCGTTTTTATCGATAGAATTTTTAAAAGATTTTTTAACCATGGTCTCTCGTTTGTATTTATATTTCTACACTAGCTGCGCGCCGCGGTTTCACCCGCGTAGGTTTCGATTTTTTTTTTAAATGCTCCGCTCCTATTGGTCGCAGCGTGATGTTATATAACCTAAAGACTTTCTGTATTAATGGGCTGTCTAACGCAAAAATAATTTTTCAAATCGAACCAGTAGTTCCTGAGATTAGCGCGTTTAAAGAAACAAACAAACTCTTCAGCTTTATACAGTAAGATATTTTAGTCACCGTCCAAATTTTTTCTAGGCATTAGGTATCATTCACTAATTCCATTTTAAAAAATCGATACATAAAATTTTCATATTAAACCATTTTCTAGAAAGAATTATCCGTTCTGCGTGGTCACTGATTTAAAACGATTGTGTTCAATGAACTTTGGCGGAGCGTGGGGCGGGCTGGCCGGATGGCACGGCGTGATGTCAACAAATATCAACTTTTTATATTTTTTTAAATCAAATTTTGATAACTTTATGATCTCAATATTTTTGTATTGCGTGATGCGCGATATATCGAAATTTGGACGGTTCTTAAAAACTCATAAATTAGTATAGATTGTAATGAATTGAACCTCATATAATGTTGGTGTTTGTATAATGTGTGTACAATTTTTTTTATTTTTTATTTATAATGATTATAAACTATCGCTTGACCGCAATCCCGCCTGATGGTAAGCAGTGATGCGATCGTTGATAGTAAAGCGCGCTAGTTTATTAAGAACCTATTCACTCAGAAAAACTGAGGGAATAGGAAGGAAGACGGCAGTTGAGCGAGGTGAGGCAATGTTAAACCCAACAACACGACCAACGATGCTGCGCCAAAGGGAGATTGATCTGAAGATCCTCCACGACCAAACTCCCAACATAACAACATTAGGCGCATCGTACCCGGCACACATCGCAACACAACTGCTCAGACCCGTCTTCCGTATGGCTTCACCAGACATCATGCCGGAACACGACAAATCGCTTGGCGGCAAGGCTTTGTCTGGTGGGTGGTAACTTCTGCCTGCAGCCGATGTTATGGCCTACCACCGAGGAAGATGACTAGCAGCAAGAAGATGACAGTTAGAAATAATATTATGAATACGTTAATTCATAATATTATTTCTTTTTTTTGGAATATATAAGTTCTTGTTTCGCACGGTTTTTAAAATCTGACGAAATTTCCGGAATTATTTACTTTAAGTTTGTAGCGGTACCTACCTACAAACGTTATAAATAAAATAACGCGTCATACTGACGTCACAAGAATTTTACATCTCGCAAACATAGTATACCGTGCAATTAGCATACATACAACTTTCCACCTTCAACTGTTAGGCAAGTGCCCGCCAGATAATAATAATAGTTTATTGAACACTTCAAGAATTACAAATTTCTCTTATTCTATATACAAAATCATGGTAAATAATACATTCCTTATTTATAAGAGTTAACGTTGACGACTGTACTAGTATATACAGTGTCACAGTCGTCAGAAGATATGACACCCGTCTGGTCAGAGGATCCTCCCTTTTCTATGGTGGATGAGTGAACTTCACTCCCTGTTCCTCATGCCTCCACAAAGTTAAATATTATAATTACGTTTCATGAAAATACAGACTTACCCAACTAGAAATCACATAAATTCTGAAATAGCATACTTTTTATATCTCCTTAGTGCCCTAATTCTTACTCATAATGAATTTTTAATTTATGAACTCCCCACCCAATTATTAATTTAACGGCAAAGAACTTCATTAAAAGTTTCATGTGAAAATATATTCAGTCAGATAAATCATACGTTTCTGTCAACGTTGTGATAATTTGGGAAGTTTAATATATTTCACGTGGTGGACTGACAGACGGATAATATTTTTATAGGCAACGCTTCATAATAAATTATCCCCTGACTGTGCTCATATGTTGAAGGATGGCATAGCTATTTTAAACTTTAAATGAAATTACGTGAGCTAAAACTTAGGTCTGTCCTTTTCGTTTTATTTCATCCTAAATTTGACGCAGGGCATCTTCTGCGTAGCTTTTTGAGTAGTATTTTGTCCTTATTGAATTATATCAGAGGGATGATTCTCATAAATTTAAGAACATTCACAGTCTGAATTCAGTCATCATCATTATCATCTCAGCGTTAATCCCAGTCGCGTCCGAAGCTTTCTCATTTTTGGAGTCTAGGGTTCGCTTTACCAGTCTAACAGCTGATTCTGGTTAAACTTCGATATTTTTCGTGAAGCGACTGCCCTCTGACCTCCACAACCCGAAGGCGATATCGAAGCATTGCAGTTAGACCAGTTGTTGGACTTTTGATGGCTCCAACAACCCGTAACGACTGCCATTGGATGTTCGTATGGCAACCGGGACCAACAGCTTAACGTGCTCTCCGAGACACGACCAGACAGTGCAAATATTCATAATTATTCATGCATATAAATGTTTGCACTGCGCGGGGATCGAACCCGCGTCTCCTTGCGAAGCGGCCACGTTCGCTACCGCTACGCAACGGAGGCTGCCTGTCTTTCCGGCTGATAGTTTGACCTCAGTCTCAATTTATAATGCTTCTGATTTTCCTACATTTTGAAAGGTTTTTTTATTTTGTAGCCCAGATGAGACAACAACTAGATTTGAAAAATTTTATATTACGGGTATTCCTTTAGATTATTGTGTATAAACATTAAAAAAAAGAAACAAAGCACTATAATAAATCATCCTCGTTTATTGGATGCTTAACTTATACGATATCTAGTTAGCACCACCGCCGCCGCCCAGTAGCCGTTCGATGCAAGCGTAATCGTGTTACTGAAGCGCGCCCGCCACGGGGCAAATCTCATTTTTATTAGGGAAGTAACGTGGAAAGAGTGGAAATGACACTGCATCGCGCACTTCCGACCCCTACACGTTTATACAGGTGTCTGTACTACAGCAACCTATAATAATAACCCTTATGTAAGACGTGACAAAGTCTGTTTTTGAATGCTAGAGAGTTAATTTGTAGCGCATGCGCAATACTGTGGACGCTTGTGTTGTGTCAGTCGTCAGTCGGGCGTCGGGCGCACTAATGAGTGCATGTGCTGCGCGATTCTTTGTTCAGTAGTGATGTGACGTGTTGCAACATCGATGTAAATAATTTCGAGTATTTGAGAGTGTTGGTTGATCAGGATTTTTTTTTGTGTTGTGCTGAAATTTTGTGGAATACAAAGTTTATGAATAATTGAACCATAATAAGAAAGTAATAAATTACTCGCCTGAAATGATGAAGTTGCATCGTATAAGTGTAGGGTGGCTCGCCGTCAGTCGTCGGCTTCGCGGCAGTCCCGACTAGTGTCACAGTTTATGTTTTAATAATGGAGGTATTAGCGTCGCGTCTGTCACCCCCAACGGCACTCCGCCGCTGCTACTGTCGCCAAGAGTTACGCAAAGCGTGGACAATCTTCTTACTTTGAAAGTTATTATATGCTACCAAAATTAAATTGTTCTTGATTCAATAAATCACTTTTCTGGCAAAACTTATCTTTTATCATCGGCTTTCCTCATGTGCATTTGTTTGTTTTCATCTTCTCGTGTGGATCACTTTATTTTTTTCGAGCCAGTACTTAGGCTATCTCTGATTTTTCAAAAATATATAATTATATTCTAGTGGTTGTCCGCAATCCCGCCTGATGGTAAGCAGTGATGCAAGCGTTGATTCTATTCACTTAAAAAAACTAGGTGAATAGCAAGGAAGACTGCAGTTGAGCGAGGTGATGCAATGTTCAACCCAACAACACGACCAACGATGCTGCGCCAGAGGGAGATTGATTTGGAGACCCTCCACGACTAAACTCCCGACCCAACAACATTTTGCGCGTCGTACCCGGTACACATCGCAACACAACTGCTCAGACCCGTCCTCCATACTGCTTCACCAGACATTATGTCGGAACACGACGAATCGCTTGGCGGCAAGACTTTGTCTGGTGGGTGGTAACTTCTGCCGACAGCCAATGTTATGGCCTACCACCGAAAATCTGCTGAAGTCGCTAACCGAACAGGATGTTCTGGACTGTATATTTTGATTACCTACGGTTCAAATAATTGTGAAATGGCTAGATAAGAGAAATAACTTACTCTACTGTTAAGTCAAGACGTGGATAGGGGGACAATCCAAAACCGGGACCAGACAGTAAACAATCTTGACGAAACTCATTATGACAAACTGTCAAACCCGTGTCCACTTCGTTGGCCGGTAAATATTTTCACTCGTTCTGAGTATCATTCACAAATTACTTTTTCTGATTCCTATCACTAAAAATTTTCAAAATCGGTTCAGTAGATCCAGAGATTAACCTCCTACAACCTCACAAACTTTGCCTCTGTATAATATTAGTATAGTTGACATAAACGGTGGCTTATGGATTTAGAGAGCATCCCGTCAAATTCAACAATAACGGAGAAGGATAATAGAATGAATGTTCAGGCTGCTTAGGCGTATTTAACCGGGAAAAACGAAAATTGTGACGTTACCTTTTGTTGTAAATCAAGCTTAAAGTATTGAGCAACGAAGGATTGAAGTTTCTTCAAGTGCCTAATTCTTGAGAAAACTTCAATCCTTCGCCGAAAAACAAAAACGACTACCAAAACTTGGGTTCCGGGAGTTATCAAATTTTGGTAGTAGTTTTTGTTAAGATCAAAAGCAGAATCCCTAACTCGAGGCTAGTTTATTAAATCTTGCATTTAAACTAACATAATGAGCCCACAAGCAATAACTCCACTTCATTAGACTGCTATGTACGCAACAGTGAGTACAGGTTTAAGTTTATGTATCCTTTGTCGCTACCTTTAACGAGATACTATACTATGTCTATAAAGTCGTGAAAATAAATGAGGGCGCTGCGGTCGTGCATATAGCAACCCTGTTGACTTGTCTGAAATAATTTTAATACTAGCACATTATTTTGTACTAAAAGCAAAACTGGTTTTGATGAAAACACAAATCTATGGCCCCTGGCGTTTAAATAAAATAAGTAAAACAAAAAAAATCATACATATTTATGTATTATTATATTTTTAATGTGTTTTTACCAATGCAAAGTATGCTTTCATCATCTGATTTCAAATATTCTTCGTTAAAAAGTATTTTCATTGTCAGCTGCGTCACTAACAACGTCTCCGCTACTGCTGTCACCAGCCTGCGTCCTTCGCTTAGGCGAATAACTGACTCTGTTGATATAGGGTTCACTTTCACATTTTCCTGAAATTTTAAAAATAATAATATGTAATTTCTATCAGTAGATGGATAACACTAATTTTAATTCCGAACATGATATAATTCATTTTTAAAATCAGTGGTAACAACATTTGCAAATCATACATAAACAAACAAAATGTTTGCAATCTAACCTATGAATGCACAATGTAAACAATCCTCATTTTAGTCTTAAAATCGTTTACTTAGTAAATTTGAGACTTCTAGTAGATAAAAACATGCAGTAACATAAATTCATACCTGTTTTAGCAACTGTTCAACCATAAATATCATCCATATTTGATAAAATTTGTTCAGCTTGGTGTACTAACAAACATTGATGATAAACTTTAAAAATAATTTCACGAGCTCCACTCCGGTTTATTTTTCTCATATTTAACACATTTCTTCGATCTTTTGTTTAAATAGAATTGAAAATTAATACAAATTTCAATAAATAACAAGTTACAAAACAAATCGATGACTGCCGATGACATTCGATGTACTTCTATTTACTAAGATTTAGTCTTGCCCTACTTTTAAAATTGTTAGTTTCAGAAAGATCCATTTTCACGACTTTATAGACAAGGCCTTTATACCTCTAAAGATATATAGTCTTCCAGCCAATGCGAGAAACGGTATCTGCACTGATATTATAAATACGAAAGTAACTCGTCTCCGTTTGGACTTGGATCAAAGGTAGTCAGTGACCTGTGTGGTAGTTATAGTGCACTTTTCCCGGTCGTACATTGTCGTGTCTTGACCTCCAAGCGGCGAAACAACTGGCAAAATCTAGTCATATATGAAAATAAACGATCCTCTATTGTTACACTTCACTGTTTCATAACTTGCTACATCTTGAAATGAAATGCCGTAGCGCTGCACATTGTCTAGTCTATTCAAAAGTAATAACGTTAGTCGTTAGCTGCGCTCGCCGCTGTCGTGGATATCATTTGAGCTGTATTATCACTTTTGCACGTTTTTTTTTTCTCATGTTTGTGTTTCATGTCTGCTGTGTATTTGTATTTACTTATGTGAAATTATGGGTATCTTACCTGAAATACATTATTATTCCTTTATTTCATTTTATGTACATATAAATTACATTTACACACAAATATTTGTACATAATTTTTTATGTACAAATATTAATTATACATAAAAACATTTAAAAATATAAAAAATAGTAGGCCACCGGTATCGGGAACAGGGTCCAAGCTACCGGCGGTCAGGGCTCCAGAGAAAGGAACTTCCTCATAATGCGAGCCGTGTCCAGAATTACAGCTTTCTGAATCAAGCCTTTGATCCAGCTGCCTAACGAGAGCCTCCTGAGGTGTTGGTCGAGGGTCTTGGCTATTAAGCTAAAATTATTATTATTATATCATCATTCACGGAACTGTTTCATCCATATACGCAGTTATATGGATGAAACAGTTCCGGGACTAATTGACTGTCTGATTGGTTGACTGGAACGTTTTATCACCGAAGGCAAAAATATGGAAAATCAGAGCAAAAGCTAGTATATACTAGGCATTAAGAAAAAAAATCCACTTGGCTGTATATGATATAGTTATCAAATCAACAAAATACATTTTGAAGGGCATTTGTGAACGTTTAAATCATTGACACCGCGGCTTTCCGCTCCAGTCAATGCGTCGTTCTCAGCCATAGTTTAGCCTGTAAATATTACTGCCTCGGCGTTAACCTCGGTGTGTTTGCTATTGTTTAAAATTAGTGTTTTATCGCCCATTGTAGTAAATGTTAGCTAAATGGAACGCACCTATGGTACTATAGAGCTACGGTAACAAATCCAGGTGCATTTGTCGCCAGTTCTCATGCCAATTGCATTGCACCATTAAATTATTATACTAGCAGCATCGGGAATTGTATTACTTGCTGGCACGTTATTGTTGAAATCGATATTGAGCTAATAATTATCCGTAGGTACCTATAAAGAATCTGAGCGAGCGACGATAACATAATGTGTTTTGTTTAATAACTTTTTGCGATTCCCAACTTTCGTTGGTTTATGATAGTAATTCTTCCCTCGTGGAATCATACAGTGACAAGAACCTTAAATACGCTACTTTCACGTTCTTCTAAACATAATATGTGCCATACAGACTTAACTCGAAACGGTCTCCAAAGCCTGGAGCACAGGCGTAGAGTAGCCAGCCTTTCGGTCTTCTATAGGATGCATTCTGGTGAGTGTGCAAGGGAATTGCATGACTTAATTCCCCCATCTCCGTTCCATCATCGGACGACCCGTCGTACGGCGAGTTTCCACCCTTACGTTGTTGACACCACTGCGATCCGGACGAAGCGTTTTGCTTCCTCCTTTATACCGCGTACATCGAGGGACTGGAACAATTTGCCGGCGTCGGTGTTTCCGTCAAATTACAATTTGAGTGTCTTCAAGGCTAAGAGTGAATAGGCTCTTAATAAACTAGCGCGCTTTACCATCAACGATCGCATCACTGCTTACCATCAGGCGGGATTGCGGTCAAGCGCTGGTTTATAATTTATAAAAAAAAAAAAAAAATACTTCCTATAAACAATCAACAAGTATAATCATTCACGGTTTTTAACGTCCCTTCACTGCTGCGTCACAGGTCTTGCCGGTTAGTAAATGTGATATGCCTTCGAATTTTTGGTTTTGACATGTCGTTTTCCTCATAATATTTTCCTTCCCGTTTTAAAAGCAGTTGTGATGAAATAAATTAGACAAACTGAGACACCTGCCTGGGTTTGTGCCCACGAGCTGCAACTCCATAATTCAGAGCCACCACAGCTGCCGACTAGTTTTACGTTTGATTTGCACTGTCGGAAACATTTAATCGAAACGATACGATATGATAGTATCTTTGGCGTCTACTGAGTCATGAGAAGTCAGTACGAAGGATTTGCATTATTAAATTCCACAAGTTTGTATAACAAATTTCGAAGCTCGTCTCCAACGCTTTACAAATGTGGTTAATACTTGCGAACTTCTAAATGGACTTCTGCTGTAAACTGTACAGTATGCTTATTGATTTTCTCGGCACGATTAAGAAATGCATATTTCATCAAATATGCATTTCTTAATCGTGCCGAGACATCTGCGTGTGTGCGTGGAGACATCTCTCCAGTAAGAATAAGTGGGGGCTTGTTACTTGGAATAATCCTTTATTCATTTGGTGTAGTTTTTGAGCATTGCCGTTGTAGCAACAGATGTCTGCCCCTGTAATTATTTAAGGGTAGCATGTTGCGTCAGCAATTATTTGGAACTAACCGTGCCTCGCAGTTTCACTTGCATAGGTTACGACCCCGTGATTATATCGGGATTAAATCCTATATATTAATTCTGGTTATAAACCACCCGTGTGCCAAGTTTCATCCAAGTCCGCCCAGCCGCTTGAGCGCAAAGAAGCCATAAATATACAAACACTGTGATGCTTTCAGTAATGTTTCATTGCCAAAAATACTTTCTATAAACATTCGTTTTTCTCTTTCTACTTCTCCTCATTATATGTCTGGGTCAGTAACAGTGGCGAAGGGTGAAATTTTGACAAAGGGAAGCCGGTCCAAAAAAATAAACACTTAAACACTTACCTACTGCAGGATATCTTGGAGGAGGTCTTCAGATAAGAATAATATCAAAAGCCCCACCTTCACCATACAAAAAAGGACTGATGGTTTGATAACAGTGTCTTTCAAGATAAAAGCGGCTTTGAGAAAAGCCTTTTTCGACGTGCATCTCCATACCACACATGCATGCTTGTTAGTAAGTACTAAGTTAAGTACCTATTGTTAGGGAATAAGAGTCAAGAAAAAATAAAATAAAAAATTACAAAAATAATAAAGTGTTAAAAACCGAACCACACAAACACCGATCCAAAACCAACAAAAATATTAAGCAAAAATAAAGCAAATTATACACAATCACAACGTTATTTATATTATAATGCAATGCGTCTGTTTTTTTTTAACAAAATGAGGTAAAATGTTGTTATAAAAATTCGGATTACTTTTCATTTTATTAAGCAAATTTTTTTCAATTGACATGATAGCCAAATCGGACAATCTCAAAAATATAACAAACGAAAAACTCACGCACCAGTGGTATAGAGGAACACATACTAACAATAATTTATTTTCAACTAAACGAAATGGATCACGAAAATATGCCAAAATAAAAAGAATATGACTCCAAAATAAAAAGAATATGACTTGTAACGCTAATTCTTTTTAATTTTGTCGCGTTTCCTTTCTCGTAGTGGCGTGGTTTCTTTGTCTCTTTCTAATAGAGGAGAGGAGAGAACTACAAGCCGTTTGGCATTAGCCTATATTTATCAAGTTTTACCGACGGTTAGCGAGCATTAGAAAGAGATGATCTGACACGCTCTGTCTCTTTTCGCCTCATAGTAAAACGTTGACCGAGGTAAGCTGTAATTCGTCGAGTTGCCTTCAATGTAATGTACGAAAAATTGAAGTGCTGATTAATTTACGACAATAAAATGAAATGTGATACTTAGGGTATTGCTAAAAATTACGATTGCTATTGTAAATCGCGCCGGCATTTGATTAATAATACTTTGTTAATGAAATAGAATGTAAATACTTTTGTATGAATATGGAACTGATTTTTGAAAGGTAACCCGGTGGGAATCGGCTTGTATGGACTCTTCGCCACTGGTCAGTAATAGCAGCCAGTACAATATCCACAACGAGCACTTACAGTACTTCACCACGTTAGAAATAATTTATTTTAATTACAACACTTAAAAATCCAGTTTAACGTACATCTCCATTAAGGCGGACTGCCTTTCCTCCCCCGGGAGCTGTGTTTGTTCTGTTTGTAAATATACCAGGCGACATTTAGTGGTGCAGCGCTTTTTATATGCTATGTGACTAAGCCGCCCAGTCGGATAGAATATTTGATGCGGATTTAGTACTGCTGTGGGAGAGGTCATGTTAATGGTTCAATCTAAAACGTTAACAGCTTAAAATAAAAATGCTTTCATGCTATTAAATTTCTCATGTTTATTTTGGCTAAATTATTCTACTTTTCTCTCTCTACTGCAAGTTTCATTGCAACTAAACCACATTCCATCAAGAAATAAAGTAAAACAAAAAAATTATGACACTTTTCCCACATTTCCCACAAACGCCCAAAGAATGTCGTATACACATGAGCTTCTCGCTGAAAGCGCCACACTCCTAGCGGACCGTCCAATACATGGTTTTATGGCTTTCTGTGCGTGCCGCGGCGAAGAGCTTCGTGTTTGTTAATTTGCCACCTTCCTCCCCTCTTTCATGACCCCTCCGTAAACCCCTCACACTCCATCGAGCTCGGAATACACGGAACCCGGTTGCGGTCGCGCCTGTTGCGTTTTAATCGTCCCCTGACCACCTATAATGTGCTGAGCTCTTTGTAAGGACCATGTTGGTTGCTACGGTTGTTTGCACGCTATTGTTGTGTTCTTTTTGAGGTTTCCCCTAAAAATTTACTCCACAATCTTGCGTGAATTGCCTTAAATAGCTGTGAGTTCACGTTTTGTACGCTTTCTAGTCTCATTTAGTAGCTAAGTAAAAGTGTGAAGAAAAAACAATATTACTTTTGATGTATTGCCGCAATGAGAGAGCATACACAGGTGATGGCAATTATTGAATAATGTCGCACTCCCCTCTGGCCGCTACTAGGCTTGACTGTAAAATCTCCGAGGAGCAGAGAACTAATGGAATCGGTGGGATATCTCATCGCAAATCCTATAAATTCAAAATGCAAGCGGAATTCAACGGAAAATATCGCTTAATGTGTGTTTCATAACAATCATTTCGTCGTAATTTCCTGAATCATTTTGAAGGATGTTGCTAGCTATCGATATAAAAGAATAAACTTCAGAGTTTGTTGCCGACTCTTCCCCATAGGAAGGACCCATTGGCACAGCGCATCTAGCTTCTGATCTTTCATAAGTTACCAGATGGGTTTAGGTGAAATATTCTGATTATGATGCTTTTCATATGTTTGAGAAATGTATCCATCCGCTCTACAGCGTAAATAACGCAATGAGTGTTGTTGACTGTCAAAATGAGCTCCATTGCCATCGATAGTGTATTATGCAATTACACCGCTGGTTTGGATTAAGGATCGCGATACTTATTAATATAGCTTTACATTTTGACTACAATATTACTTCTTTATTTCGATCAGAATGAAATGAAAATATATCAAAAGAAAAATGGAATATACAATCGTATGAATACCATGTCTGTTTTACCCGTAGTTCAACCCACTTTTTTTGGTACCAAAACCCGTACGGCTATGAAAACGAATATCGTTTATTACTTTTTCCATTTGATCTGTCGTTCTCACAATTGGCGGGCGGTTTTTATTCGAATAGCTGTTTGAATATTATGAGGTAAATGCATTTCGAGCAAACTTGAAAATAACACGGTATCTGCTAATTAAAATCGTTTAGTGTTGTGCATTGTAATTAATATCGATGACATTACAGTGTTTCGGTAAATACATCATCATTTTTAAATTCATGTATCATTGCACTAATTCTTGTTTACCTAAACATCATAGCTACTAATTACCTAACAGCAAATCGTCCAATCATTATTATAATTTACTCTAGAAATTTAATAGTATAAACATAAGCACTAAATAGATAGGTTGAGTTAGCAGTTTTACAAGCAGCCAGGGTTCAGGGCTCACCGCAGCCGCTTCGATGGAACCCATTCAATTATACCAAACGCAGTAATTGACGCCTTTTTAACTTTAAACTTGAAATACCGATTCTGCAAACGTGATCGGTATGTCAATTTTAATTCCTTATCCCTATTTGGCGGTATGAATTATTGAGTTGCTATTGTTTTTGCCTTGTACTTTCTCATTCTCGAAATGGTATTTCGTTACTGCGTATTCCGATATATTTAAAATAGTTTATCAGAATATAGAATATATGCACCTTTATTCTAAATACCTATCTTAAAGAACGATATCAAAATGAATAAACGGAAGTTCTCCTAAATTATTCGAACTGTTAGTGCGCTTTACCATCAACGATTGCGTCACTGCTTACCATCAGGCAGGATTGCGGTCAAGCGCTGGTTTATACTTTAATAAAAAAAAACTATTTAATGAAAACTTATCTCGCATTATCAACTTTAATGGCGTCATAAATACAGAAATAGTCCAACAAGTGCGTGTAAACCAGTCCGGCTCAGAATACTTACATCAATTAGTTTAATGCGCGCACCGAACATGGCTCGATTCATCCGTCGAGCAGTCGAGCTCCTGGCGCCCTCTTAATTATTTATGAGTTGAAAGTATAAAGTTTTCCCACTGAGACTGAAGGAGAATGCGCGTCGACCGACAACCGCGCTAAATCACGCGCCAATTGACATCACCCCGAGATAAAATGCTCTGACGCGGACACAATGGCCCGCGCATCGATATCCATAGCCCATACCTTCGTGTACGTTCGCATCACTACTTTGTATTCCAGGAGAGTTCAACATTTTTAACATTCGGAAATTGAACGGTGAAACGAAAAGTGAGGGGAAATGTTGAGTGCTATGTTCACGCGAAC
Organism: Sesamia inferens; assembly: GCA_037179545.1. Lineage (NCBI taxonomy): Eukaryota > Metazoa > Arthropoda > Insecta > Lepidoptera > Noctuidae > Sesamia > Sesamia inferens. The sequence goes on along the minus strand of CM073945.1, from coordinate 24,036,312 downwards.
TTCATTCGTGTTGTGTCTGTGATGTGCATTTAGTGTGTCGTGATGGATTACCGTGCTCCACCCCCTATGATGAACGTCGGCCCGCCGTACTTCCCGCATCCAGGTAAACATCGAATACTTCTCTTTTGATTGTCAACATGTAATTAAATAATAACGTGAGGCCTAGTTAATCCATTAAATTTTATATAAAAAGAACCGAATGTGGTTGTCATCTAATAAGTCACGTTATATTAATTTACATAAATACCATATCATTAAACTCCTAACAGCTCTTAGCGTTCACCCGTAGCTATAAAGATAATAATACGCGTAAGGTCGGAGCGATCCCCCCTGGGGTCGCCACAGACGGGTTAATTGAGCGGCTCGAGAGCAAAATGTCAACCGGACGGCTGATGGATGACGTGCCTTGGAATGTTCACATCCACGGTAGGTACGAATTGAGAGGCTGTTAAAGCGGGATCTTATGATGATGCTGTTGTTGGGGGGTTTGCCCACTTGGTTGGCCACACATTGAAGTTATTGGGTTCATTGCTCTGTTATAGATCATAGCCACGTTCTTACTATGTTAATGAATTTGCCGCTAGGCCTATTATAATGTGTAAGTATATATGCAGTCCCAGAGCAAGGCTCGCTTGGGTACAAAGGTCTTTCGAATTTTTTGTTCTGCTGCGATTTTGAACCAGTAATTTAAGCAACTATTTATTGCACCATCTTTTCAAATCATCCCAGACATGTCGATAGTATGTCTAACAGATATACTATGAAAAGCAATGGTTTGTATCAAGAGTCTCCCCTTGTCACGTTTTTTATTACAACGGCATGACCTATCCTAATTCCTTAAATTCGTATCTAAACGAGAAAAAAAAAAAACATACGATTTCCTACTAAAAACTCACAAACATTAGTTTAGTGGCCGTACAAGTGGAGTTTCGCAATAAATAGTGAGTATCTGTGGCGGAGGTTGCGACCCGGCCGGGAGCGGGACTGTCTCGCAACCCCGCGATATCATCGTCACCCTATCGAGGTGCGCGCGCAAGCCGCCGTCCCGACTCCTTGTTGCACGTACCCGAGGTATGAACAGATAGCGTGCTTCAAAAGAGCTTTTCATTTAAAAGTTGATTTTTGTAAACAGAGGGAATGGTTACGTAATTTAACTTTTATATCAAAAGCTTTCATATACAAAAGAGTCCCTCGTAGGGATATAATGCTACCCACTAATTGAGTTGCAGAGGTCAGATACATTCAATCCAAGCACAATACTGGTATCCAGCTGCATTCTGCTTGACTGTAAGCTGACCTCAACAAAGTCCGGTGACCACAGTGACCAGTTTTAGCTGATTGATGACGCTCTGCTAATTTCTTATTTTTCTGCTTCTGTGGTTTGTGTCATGTCAAAACGCATAGGGCCTGCGTGGTCGACTACGGGACATTCCCTCTCAAAGAGAGGCCTGTGTCCCAGTAGCGAGAACATTAAAGGGTGTTTATGCTTTGACAGCCTCCGTGGTGTAGCGGTAGCGAACGCAGTCGCTGCGCAAGGAGGCGCGGGTTCGGTCCCCGCGCTGTGCAAATATTTGTATGCATGAATATAAATATTTGCACTGGTCTGGTCGTGCCTCGGCAAGCACTTTAAGCCGTTGGTCCTGGTTGTCATCGAACATCTAATAACAGTCGCTACGGGTTGTTGGAGCCCTCAAAAGTACAACAATTGGTCTAACTACAATGCTACGATATCGCCTTCGGGTTAAGGAGGTCAGAGACGGCAGTCGCTTCACGGAAAATGAGCAGTTAGACTGGTAAAGTGAACCCCAGACTCCACAGCTGAAAAAACTTCGGATGCGACTGGTATTAACGCTGATATGATATGATGCTTTGCAACCGACATACGTTGACACAAAACTATATTGTTTATAGGCTGCTAATCCATTTATCCACTGAGATGGCAGGATGGCAATTAATAATGACTAAATACGAAAGTAACACATGAAGACCCATTTCCCCGCTCGTTCTAACAACCTGTTAATACCGCTTCCTCTCATCACTCGCCCCCACAGGCGCATGCCCCCGCTGCCGGGTGGCGGGGTGGAACGGTACCCGTCGGAAATGGCCGTCAGATTTGTCGCGCCCCGCCGGCCCGCCAATTACCGCCCCGCGATAATTTATATGTAACTTTACTACCTACCGCAATCATTATGTTGTGTGGGAAATGGGAGTTTCTGGGTTTGTTATACCTTTCGGTAGGTTATGAAGGTATGTCCTGAGAGTTGGGATAGGGGTTGAAATAAGGTGTGCTACAAAAGTTAAAGTTAAGTTGTTAACACTAAAATAAGACCGTTGAAATGTTAAATGTCCATGTTTGTGTTGTGTTGTTGATGTGCCTTAAATAAATAAATAAATAAATAAATAAATAAACGGTAGGAAATTTATGATAAAACATCTTCAGTCATCTTCATTCCATCCAAAATTGTAGTTAACGTCCAGAAGTTCCTTTTGCATATCCCTTTACCGGAGACCAGAGGACCCTTTTATTGACATATGTTGCGGTACACATCATCTAGGAGTGAGAAAAGAGTAGGTATACTCATCCATAAATAATTTTTGCTCCAATGTAAAAAATATCATCCCTGAACTGAGGCCCATTTGAGGGATACATAGGCAACTGTAGAATAAGCAGCAAGAATGATTTACAAAGTGAATAGCTTTTCCAATATTATACAGTATTACTAGTTGCGCTCCGCGGTTTCACCCATGTAAGTAATAGTAATTTAAACTTGATAAAAACCTATTCTCATACCTAACGAATGTATATACGAAAATTCATTAAAATCGGTTCAGCCGTGGAGGAGTTCGATGACAAACACTGTGTCAGGAGAATTTTATAGAATAGATTTTCCCGAAGTTTAGCCAAAATTAGCAGTTGACTGGTAAAGCGGACCCCAGACTTCAAAGCTGAAAAAAGCTTCGGATCCGACTGGGATTAACGCTGAGATGAAGAAGAAGAAGAGATTTTCCCTCATAAAAGAACGAGGCCATCTAAAAATACTACAGATAACATTCCTTAATTGGTAATTCCATACCTATACAATTCGCGTTTATAGAGAAACGATGACATTGCGGGACGCCCACACCGATTCAATGAAACCCCCGATACGTATCTAATGTTGTTATAACATTGTTTGACAAATTATTCTGATGTGTTTGCTGTATCTATTAGGGATTAAAATTGCTACAAATGCATTTGTTGTCATGATAAATCATCATAGAATATTAACGCTATCGAATCAGACTGGACATGCTCTGTTAATTGTATAGGTACCTACTTATCTCAAATACCTTTTTACTACCTACACTGACTACAATGACTTGGATATACAATATGTAAAGAAAACCCTGTCCGATCCGTGAAGGTATTGTTAGGTATCCATAACTGATTCTACTAATGCCTACAAAGCCGGGCTAAACTTAAAAAATACCCCCTAAAAATATTATTTTGCCAAAGGAGCTAGTTACTGATTTACTTACATGGCAATAGAGGCGCGGGCGACGGGGGACAGGGCACGCAGTCAAACAAAATGCCAATAATACCGTCGAAAATGCTGTTGTCATTTTTTAGAAATTTATCAAATACTGGCGAAGTTGGGAGTTAATTCGCAGAAAAAAAGATTATTTCAAAATTCATTAGTATTGTTATTATGATGATTTTGTAAAGTTTCAAATTTTATTTGGTCATGTGATTGCCTAACCTTTATTATCCTATCGGTCGGACGGGGTTTTCTTTACATATTGTATGTACGTATTCAAATCATGCTACGAACCTCGTGAGGTCGCTCGTAAATGCCAGTTTCCTGTTCCTCCACTAGAGTCGAGATTTCCTTCAATAATATTACCCGGCTCCTGATTACTAAGTCGCTTGTCGCTACCCTGTCCGGTTAACCTTACAAACCGATGCTGTTATCCTTGTCCCACGGTTCGGGGGCGTTGTATAAAAATATCTCTCGGAGTCCGGCTTTGCGGGGGATCTCAAAGCGGTGGCTTGATGATTGCTCCTATAACCCATTACGATTTATGCGAGTATGTTGGTCCTGCTGCAATAGTTAGGTAACTGGCTTATACGATAAGTAGTGAGATGGGTATTTGGGTGCGTAGTTTGTATAGTACATATGTAGATGTGCATCACACGTTAAAAAACTGCTCAAAATCAATTAACTAGGTATAGATATAGGAATTTGTATAAGAACTGAACCAAAGTGTATAAAATTAACATAAAAACAGTTAACTATAATGTATACTAGTATTTACATTAAGTGTACATAGTGCTGGCCCAGGTTCCATACATTTCAGAAACATCTCCTTTACAAAACTAAAAGTGACCATAATTTAAAGGCATAATTGTTGACCAAAGATGGATCATGCTAATTACTGATAGATTCATCTATTACCCATTAATTTAGTCTTGTTATATGTCTACTATTCCACTTAATCCAATCGCTCACTTAAATCGATCCTGTAGACACAAAGAGAGCTCTCTCGCCACCGAAGCGAATCTCGATTCAATCTGCTCCCTCTATCAATCAAATCATAGTGCCGATGAAAAGTGCCGTGTCATCAAATCAAAACAGTTGAGCGGACGCGTCAATCTAATAATACAGTGACGCTTATTATTTATCCACTCAGCCCCACGACACCCACCGAACTTTTAATTAAAGTTTGACGAACAACCGCCACCAAGGATTACCACCATCTATATAAAAATACATCTATAATACGGCTTACCACCCAAACAATAAGAACACGCAACAACGAAATTCGACTCTGAAGTCGAGGCTGCAAATCACGTATTACTTCAACAAACAACCCTTACAAATCTCGATGAAATCCGTGTCTGTGTAAATTATACGTTATTATTGCCGCCACTGAGTTCACTTTCAAGTGACGCCGTCAACGCGAGGCGCCCAAATGGAAATTGATTCGCCCCGAAACGTAAGGTCGGAAGCGGCTTGTGTACCGTCCACTTTGGGTTGACCCCTTAACGGATGGATCGGTCACCCTCTGTGGCGTATTACAGTAGGTTTGCGGGGGCTGCGGTAGTTCCAGGTAAAGTGGTGATTCTCAGTGTTTGTTAGCTATGTATGACGCTGCGGTAGTGAGGGGCTCGGTACTCCCGAAGCGGCGAGGGCGTACGATTACTAACAGTAATCGCCTTGATCCCAATGAAGTTGGTAACAGACTGCCGTGCCTTGTTCCCTTAGAGTAAGTTCAGATCGGATCAGAGAGTATTTTGCTTTAATATACGTAAACACATGAATTTTTATTCTCTCAGAATCTGTGTCCTAATATTGCTTCCGGTATTTACTAAATGAAAATACTATTTCAGTTATGATTCGGCACGTTGAGAAAATATGCTTTTCAGATACACAAAAATGCAAACACACACAAAAGGTACAAACAGTGTGCTTTAATGATTAAGGGTCAACAAAATGACTGTTAATAAACCTAATTCATAAAAAAACGAAGTTTTGACTATCTAGCCTTCATAACTCAATCCTCACTGAGGTTCTGTGTTCATAGGCATCCAAATATCACTGACGCAACAGTAACATGTGTCGGAACGGGCGGGCCGCGGGGAGGCGGGCCAGTAATGGAAATCCGCAGACGTTATACACAAGCTGGTGGTGCAAGGGAAAGGGTGGAGAGGAGTAGGCAATTCAATCATAGATTTATTGCCCTCACAGATATGTGGTGTAGGTTGTAGGCAGAAATATACAATATAATGGAGATAGAATGCTTTATACAGTGTTGTAGTGTTCAACAACAACTTAGTAACTGTTCATTTTCGTCTGGATTCCAGCGCATCCTGTGGCCCACTACTTGACTGACCAAACTTTTATAGTGTCGAACACGAAAGAGATTTTTGATTACTATGAATTGCTCTGCTGTTGTTTTGTTTCCAACAACAACTTGATAGTAAACGAACCAAATAGAAGTGATAAGGTACAAGTTACCTTAATCAACTTAAGAAACTGCTACTGTTAAAGGAAAATTGTATAATTATACTTTAAAATATCTAGTCAATATTATCTAGTAAATTGAATAATAACTACGCGTTTGAAACAGACAGTTAAATGATTGCATTTAACTGTCTGTTTCAAACGCTACGTACAACTTGTCCACATTCCCTACATCATCGCATCGCATCTCAAAAATCTTTATCATATGATCTTTGAGAAAGCTTAGCTAATTAACCTACTGTAAAAGTTCTTGCCATGGTCGCCCGCCAGGGCGCAATCCCGGCCAGTCCGCGCCAATTCTGCTACATCATTTGCCTCCCATTGCTGCCGGAATTACAATGATTTAAGTATAGCTCAGAAAGACTACAACTTTAGGTCGTGATTGCGGTATGCTAGTGTAACAAGAGCATTTCAGAACTAGCATTTAAAACTGCACCTGATTTCATACCGAACACGTACTCTTCTGTAGATGAACAAAGATCATTTTTTTCACAATTACTAAGTTTAAAAATAGACCGTTGGTTACGTACCTATAGCCTGTGCACAACTGATTATCTCAAAACGCCCGACAGTTTGACCCGCTCTCCGAGTTTGAATTGTTCGCACCCCAGGGCGCAACCCCGGCCGGTCGAGAGCGCCGACTTTGCTCTATCACTCGCCCCCACTGTTGTTAGCCATAGATGCTACTCGTACAGTCACACTACTGTTGCTATAAACATGGATCAGAAGTCCATGATGCGTGGTCCCCGTCAGGAACCATGTTCCTTGCGTGATCCTCGCACGCATACGCTCGTATAAAACACACAGACCAAATACATAGTTTATTTATGATTCACGGTTAGATACAATATAGATTTTACAAGATGAGTTCGTGGTATGATCAGCCCCATGGCCCATGGGTAAACAAATTCATTGAACATAAGTTTATATTTTATTACGCAAGAACCAGAACAAAAGAAAGTCGTACGAAGGGTTCATAACGCTTTTCCCTTATGACGATTTCTAACACTCAATTCCACGTTAACGAACTGCATTCCAATCTCTGATTGACATTTATGCTGATGATGGTACAAGGAGAAGGGGCTGCCTTTTTCGAATTGTCATTTCCATTCCTAATGTGAATTATCCATACTTTCCCCTCTATGAAACTGTTATTTCACGAAACGAGATGAAAAAAAATCACAAATTCTGCGCCCATTCTGTCATCATTTTATCGCGCATTTTGCGACTACTACTGTCAGTACTATGTGAAATGGCTGCGATGGTGTTCACAGCTCACAGTAAATCATTCAGCACAATGTTATTGGCGTGGACATTCTGTCTGCGTTCGGATATATTTGTGCAAGGGATGCAGCAATATCTACTAATTGATCCACGTCTCGCCGGCTACCTATAGCTACGTAGGCTATTGCTCGTACGCTGATAACGGCGCTGTGTGATACGGACATTTCCTTATTCAGGGCTGTTACAATAAATACAACACCACTTGCTTATTTTCTTTCAACTTTGTTATAACCATAGGTCGGAATAGGTAGAGTGAATTGGGGTCATTGAACGGAAACGTATATATTAATATGGTCATTCCTCCGGATTTACGGAATATGTTGGTTATTAAAAAAATATGTATAAATTATATTAAGTCGCGAAACCGTTTGATTTGACCATACCCTTCATTAGAGGCTTAAAATAAAATATTGAAATGTATTTATAGGTACTTCGATCGGAATTTGTTTGTTTTTATTTTTCAACAAGTGTTAAATTAGTTTTGTTACATTCCTTTAAATAAACTGAGTAGTAATAATGTCACTACCAACATTAACAATATTTACTTGGATCCGGAATTACATTTCGGGAAAATGGCTTATCCACGTTATTCTTTCTGTGAACATTTATGATACAAGTACCAAAAATCACTCTACCTATTCCGACCTATGGTTATAACGGTGATCGTTACTTATGTATGTAGATTGTAGACATATTTTCTATTTGTGTTTACTTATAGAGTTTCCGGCAAATTTATATATACGTTATTTAAGTAGTTTGGTGGCAGACATTTTTGTTACAGCGTTATGGAATTTCAGTGCAAATTTTTCGACCAAAAAATCTTTAGTTCCCATTGACTCCTCTCAATACTCGCAATTTCCATCAGATGAACCCTAACTCTAAACTAATAAGATAGACTTAATTCTAAGAGTAGGTATTTAATACAAGCGTTTTCGATATATAAGCAACTATAATATGCAACCGGGATACGAAGTTGGTTAAACACTCGCTAACTACCATTAACCCCAGTTCTAAACACTGTTATTTTCGTGTCTTATTAAATCGTCAATAGCAGCCGAAAATGTTCGAAAGTTCCCCTCTCTTTAACATCATCGGCAAACAATAATTACCCCACCATTTACCTTTAACAACCATCTAATGATACAATAAAAGTATATTTAGTTCATCGTCACCCTCCAAAACAGTTTATTTTTAAAAACAACCAGTTCTGGTCGTGTTAAAAAACGTATAAAAACTTTTCTTTACAGCTTTTCTTGACGCGTGATTAGAACCACATGTTGACTTGATTTCAAGCCAAATGAGATTTTATTGCTATGCGACTAAAATATCAGTGATTGTTGAATAATTTATTATGATTTAGAAATATTTAGAGTAATGCTGGTTTTGTAAAGAAGATAATTAGTTATGCAATATTTTCTTTTTTTCTTTTCAATGAATATGCTTATTTTAATTCTCTTGTATATGTTGTGAGAATGTGTAACAAAATAAATCATTGCTCACAAAATAAATATATGTGGCACTCCACACTTCAAAATTTGCAATATATCAGTATACATTTTTCTTTTAATGAAAAATACTGTAACAACCCTAGCTTCTGCACGTAGTACGCATTCACATGATAATGAAAATTCACACACATGCAAACTCGTCGCCAGCCAATTAGCGAGGCGAATCCAAGCCAGGGCTGTCAACATTGATGTAACCTCTACAGTGTTTTGACTTGTCGTAACATAAACCTGTGAAGATTATGAAAGGATAGAAAATTAAATCGCTTAATTATTCAAAACGTTTCTACGTAAGTAAGAATGAAGAAAGTTTGATTTTCCCTTGCATATTATCATATCGGTTTACTGAAACCTCCACTTTAGCTGGTATTTTGATAAATAAATTAAATGGTAACTTTATCCTGGTATTAGGTGAAGTCATAAATAATTCAATACTGGTGAATCGCCCGTACTAAACTGAGTTAAACAAATTGCCGTTTCGTGATCAAGCTATCCGGTATTTTTTTTTTCTAAAGAGAAAATCAAAATTTTTCTTTTATAAGCCACGTGCCCCAAAATATTTTATATAAATTTTCATCCCCAATAGGAAATTAATGTTTAAAAATTATCCCTTATTATTTAAAGGACTCTTGTGCAGTATATCATGCTTCTACACTCAGTGATGTCTACTGTGCATTGTTTGTCACTGAATTTATTTCGAAGATTTGTTATCAGACAGCAAATGAGCCTTAGTTTGATAATGTTGAGAAGCAGATTGTCATTTTAAAACTAGTTTATTTGCTGTCTGTGCATGGTCATCCGTTTTGTAGGGATCACTATGAATGCATTTTTTCGCACGCAAACGCATCATAAAGAAACCTTGCCTTATACAAAATGCCTGACTACTTGATTTCGAACACATTTCTGACAATGATTTCACCTGCAACAAGTTATCTCGTTAGAAAGCGTAAAATCTTTAAAACAAGACTAAGTGCCATATTGTAGCATTTATACTACCTCTAGTGGGGCATGTGTATAAAAATATTAATTCAATTAAAGTAGGCATCAAACACAACGCTATCTCCAACTTCTATCCGACGTCACCATCGGAGCTCTACGATCTAATCTATGACGGAGACGTGTCGCGGCCCCTGGAGGTTGACTTCTCTACTCAAATTAGCGCTTCAGACTAAATTAATTGCCGCTCGCCGCTTCGGTGACAACCCTCTGCTAGGGCTGCTTCACTGTCGCTTTGTCGAGACGATGTTGATTCAATGCAAGCGGTTTTGACTACGTACCTACCTAATGAATTATGTAGATTAGATCGTCTACGTATATGAGCCGGTTTAAATGGATGGCATATTGTTTTCTATGATATTTACATAACATTGTAGTGTTCCTTGTATTGTGAAACAATTTTAATAATTGAAAGCAAAGCTTAATGTTATTTTTTTTTGTTACAGGTAAGAATGCAGATTATTGAGCATGCTACATGGGTATAGTTTATGAAGTAAAATTCAATAGTACCCCGAAAGTGAAGTTTATAAGTTGAATCAACCAAGTTCAGACAATTTTTAAGTTACTAGTAGACATAAGGTAAGGTATCCTAGGCATGCAGGAGTGACGATACCCACACTAGGTACCTCCTTATCATTAATTGTTGCACGATAAACATCATTTTTGCAAGAATTTTAATAGGGATTATTAATTATATTAGGGGTTATTAATAGGGATAATAGGGCTCATGGCGATGAACATACAACATCTATTTGATTCAGGATTGATCTCAAAGCATTTATTTGAAATAAACCAATTACAGGCATTTTCAAATTGTTTAGGGGTTTTTCAGTCAATAAAGCTAGTTGTCCAAAGCGTAGAAGGCACCTATGGTGTAGAACGGGTATGAAAGTCTAGCACTTGACTGTGGTAGTGCTAGTTCACAGCACTGCAAAAGTTCTGCTGATATAATTAATTAAATTGTGCCGATAGCAACCAAGTCTGACCAAAAAGCTTAATTATTATCAAAACGTTTCATTTCAATAAAAAACAATTTACAGGTGCTTTTAAATAAAGTTACATCACGTTCACGTTCCAAATAAACATAAATCAGATCGATTAAGCCTCAAACCGGTTGAAACCAAATATCAATTTAATACAATCTGGATTCACATAGTGTTGTACAATAATATAGTGAATTCTATTCCTGTTAGTGATGTCCCGTGCGGCCGTCATTCACCGCAATTGACCCCCGAGATTAATGTGCCCCCGCCACTTGCTTACGCGCGTAAAGGTTCGCGCTGACGGACGCCAGCAAGCGAAAGATCATTGCTTCATAGTTTTCGTGTGACTATAACAGAGGAAATCAATTTTGTGTAAAGTAGATGACCCAATGAAACTGGGGTAGCACGTCAATATGCTTCTATGAATGCTTTCCTATTTCATCAGCTTACTGGCCGCAAACGATTATAGCATTGCGATAATACCTTATTGTTCTTGTAATAACAACACCTTGCTGAGACGGTCTATATCAGTATGGTGGTAGCCCAAAACATGCTGGCACCGATCATTTTAACCTTATGTATACAGGGTGTATCTGAGATCGTAACGCAAACTTCGAAAAAAGGCTAGACAGCATGCCACTAATAAAATTATGATAGTTATTTATGTCGTTAATGAATGGTTACAGAATTCACAGTATTTCAAAAAAGTGTCGGCTCGGCCTTTGAACGTTGCAAGCGTGCCGCCGTACGGGTTTGTAGGTATGACGTTGATCCCTGATGTGAACTCTATTAAATCAACTGATAAGATAGTTTTTCGAGTTTTGTTTTTATTGCGCTTTTTTGTGTAATTAGCGAGTTAATTAATTTTTACTTTAAAATCTTGTAGGGTTATAAAAGTATCATCATCATCATCAACCTTTTTACTGTCCCACTGCTGGGCACAGGTCTCCTCTCATACAGAGAAGGATTGAGCGTAATCACCACGCTTGCTCAACGCGGGTTGGCGATTTCAGACTTAAAGTCCTGGTTTCCTAAAGATGTTTTCCTTCACCTTCAGTCATTGGTGTCCAAGATATACTTAGAAAGTACATATAACTTTTAGAAAAGTTACATTGGTACTTGCCTGACCTGGAATCGAACCCGCGCACTCATACTTGAGAGGCTGTTGTTTTAACCACTAAGCCAGCACGACTTCATAAAAGTAAAGCAATTATGAACGGTCTAAAGTGAAAAAAAACTACACATTTTTTTTTAATTCATGAAAAAGCCGACGAAAAATTTCACCACTGTCAGAATCACGTACTGGATCCATGGTACTTGTTCGTGCGTCGATGTCAGATACACCCTTTATATGATGACCATGATAGAAGCACGATTTTCGCCGCACTGTGAAAATTAACTGCCTCAATGGTAGTTTGACCTGGTGGCTAAGATAGCAGTAAAAAGTAGGAGTAGTTTAAAGTAGGTTTTTCGACTTGTCAGGCGACAGGTAGCATACGGCGTGTGACAAGTGCAAATTTTATAATTGATATTTTGGTACATAATGAACTAGTTATTTGCATTTTTATCTACCTGTCCAAATAGGGTGATAACTCGGCGGAAAAAGGACCTAGTGTAAATCCCTAGGCGTCCATAACAACATTTTATACATATTACTGTCACGGCTATTTTTAGGCATGCAAAGATAATTATAATAGTCCTGAAAAGCCCAGATTAAGTCAATCGCTCCATAATCTAGAAGTTTGGTCGAATTGCAACATCCATTCTGGTTAGTGATGTTCCGCGTAGCTCCATTGACCCTTCAATTGACCTTTAAGATTAATGTGCCCCGCGCTAGCCTATTACACTGTATAGGGTCGCAGCGTACTCGTCCGAACATCGTTTAAACGATTTTTTTGTAGATCAAAATATGCTGAGGAAATGGAAAGTAATCAAATTTGTAATAAGCGGGGCTTCCTGGTGCTTGGCTGCTCGTATAAGACGTGACAGTAATTCTTCATTTCTGGTTACCGCACAAAACATGGAATCAATATCAGCTAGTTAGAGGGTCTGACTACCTTACATCTTATTGCTAAACACACATTCCATGATTAAACTGAATCATTTTGAAGGATATTGCCGATCCATTACTTATAAATGTTCGATATGACTTGTCGGCTGAACAGCGCTATGAATTATTGAACTGCTAAAATGGAAGTTCTCAATTGCTACATGCGCTAAGAGTGCGTTTATGAATACAGTTGCCTTTCTTTATTCATGCGACCCTTCTTGATTCAAGCAATTACTTGTTTACTAAGTGCTTAATAACCGAGTAAAGAAACGAACACATTTACTTGTGGCGAAATCTACATTGCCACTTGCGAATTGCGTATCATACTGACGTCACGCAAAATCTTATACCGCACAAGTAGTGTTTACCGCGCAACTCCCGACATCATCATCATCATCGTAGAGCGGTTGCACACCATCTTCTACCACCACCCTTTTAAATAGAGGATAAACATTTACACGCCGCCCCCCATATATTAATATATTTATAGTTTGTTACTTTAGATGCTGATACAGATCATATATTATTTCTAAAGGGCTTTTTTTGTCGGTACGTCATAATCTCCTTCATAATTTATCAATATACATAAATGAGGTATCATTTTAAAGCTTTTCTGGACCATTACACCGGAAAAATATACAAATTACTCACATTTTAGTGGTTGTTCGAATATTTACGATTGAAAAAAAAAGTGTCATCTAGTAGGACTAACTGACCTAAGAGAGAGTACATTTCTACCTACTTTAAAATATAAAATAAAATAGTTAAAGGCACAATGAAATCCAGAATCCCAATAGTCAACCTGCAACGTTAACAAAGTATGGACATTCATCCCGCTCGGCATTTAATTTTCCTAACGACGCAGCCGCGTTGGAATGACCGTCGTAATGTGTTCCCAGCTCAGGTGGGATCTAGCAAACAACCGACCGTCGAGGATAGCTATTACATTACATAGATAGGTAACAGAAAATATATGTATTATTTCTCGTTTGCCCGAGGACGAGCTATTGACTTTCGGTGAGAGTTTGTTTCGATCGGAGGTAATATCGGCGTGAGTTGGCTGGTTTATCATATGTGAGGTTATGCAAAATGACAGTAAGATGTGCAGGTGTGTATGTGTTAACAAGAATTATCACAAGCATTTTATATCAGAGGGGGAGCGTCGCCAGAAATAATAAATAAAATAAATATTAGTCTGATTATAATCAGACTAGCAGATAGACTCTCACTAGGGAACCAGCAACAGCGCTTCTCAGGTGGAATAACTAATTACTGCGATACCCAACCCGCCTGCCAAGCGTGGGGATTATGGCAATACACCCCATTGGAATGAAAGCCTTGGGGGAAGCCTTTGTCCATCAGTGAATCTCTATGGGCTGTGAAGAGAAGTAGAGCAGATAGGAAACGCAGACTTCATCTAGATTAAAAAAATATGATTACGTCTAAAAATGTTTTTACAATCCTGCTTACTGGAATAAGACAATTTATCATTAGTGATTTGAGTGTGAGGTGACAGTTTATGTTAGTAGTTATAATTCAAGTCAAGACGATGGACAAAACTACGATGACTGATGATAGCCTGCATTTATCACCCTGCAGTTTGCATGGTAAAACCTCAAGAATGGTAATAATACCAAGCAGCTAAATAAACTCACTTCGCACTGTTAACATGTTCCGAGAATGTCCAATAACACAGAAGGCATACAATTTCGTCTTGAACAGGATACGACCGGCTATAAATGTGATAGGCATGCCGGTTTCCGCGTCTTTACACGGAGCTACTAGTACAATCAACCAGGTTGGAGTAGTCAACACTACGGCATGCGAATATCGATTTATTATCCCAGCCTATATTTTCACTGCCAATGATGTGTTGACACGCAGAGAAGGCATGAATATAACCATTTTTGCTTGAACAACGATTTCAGATTGGTATTATCCAAGTCAAGAATATTATAAAGAATAGAATAGAATACTCTTTATTAAGTACACCATATAGATTCATCATCAACCTTTTTGCCGTCCCACTGCTGGGCACAAGTCTCCTCTCATACAGAGAAGGATTGAGCGTAATCACCACGCTTGCTCAACGCGGGTTGGCGATTTCAGACTTAAAGTCCAGGTTTCCTAAAGATGTTTACCTTCACCTTCAGTCATTGGTGTCCAAGATATACTTAGAAAGTACATATAACTTTTAGAAAAGTTACATTGGTACATGCCTGACCTGGAATCGAACCCGCGCACTCTTATTGAGAGGCTGGTGTTTTAACCACTAAGCCAGCACGACTTCATAAAAGTAAAGCAATTATGAACGGTCTAAAGTAATAATCAGTATAATCAGTAATCACCACGCTTGCTCAATGCGGGTTGGCGATTTCAGGCTTAAAGTCCATTTTTCTTCAAGATTTTTTCCTTCGTCTTCAGTGATTGGTGTCCAAAATATACTTGAAAGTACATACAGATTACAGAAACATAAATATAAAAAGAAAAGTTTTTTCTGTATGTATGTCTCTTACATTTTCACTGTAAAACTGCTGTTATGTAAAAAAACACACCTCTCTTGAAGTTCACCTTAGTTATGTTATACGGTGACATTTTATGTGATCAAAAATTTCACGAGGACGAAGCCGCGGGCAGAAGCTAGTGATAGATAAATGAGTCGGAACGGACCGGTTATGTAACTCGCAGATGCCTGTCTATGTTTGGTCCCAATGATGATCACGACTTAGTAATTAAGCCCTTTCATTTCAATTGATGGCAACATTCGAAGAGAAGGTCTTGGAATATTGAATCTGATTCAATATTTGTATCATGATGCAAAATCGCATTGACATGTTACTATTGAGAAAAGAGAGAAGCATTTAAAGGGTTGTGGGTTGGATATCAGACAGATGCTACTTTGTGTTAATTTAATTTTCACTGCTCTTTAAAACTGCGAATCAAAACCATGTCGGGAAACAGACTTATCCTAGAACTAGAAATTCCAAGACAGGTGATTTCTACCAACCCGCATTGAGCCCGCCTGTTAAACTATGGCCCAATCCTCAACGATAGAAGGCCTGTGTCACAGCAGTGTGAATATGATGTCATTACTATGTAGTTGCAATAACCGAATTCAGCGTTGAATGACATAAGTTAATCTAAATCATATGAACTATGATACGTATGATGGAGTATGCGCATGTGGCGCCATAAGTAACAATTGAGCGGGGGCACATTGATCACGAGGTTAATTGTCAGGTCCACTGGAGCGACGGCCAGGACCTATTGCTAGTACATGGATGGAGATGACATAAATATATACTAGATAAATAAATATAAATGTTGAGTCTTGTTAGACCTCTCTTTAGCAAGAGGTCTTGATAAAGAGAGAAGGAGCGACATACCCTTTTCAAAAGGTACTTAGACGCACGAATCACTGACTTGATACGTGAAGCCGTTGGTCCTACGCCTGATCTCCTTTCGATTCTGTCTTTTTAAGGTCGAACGACCTATTTTTTCGCGCGTTCCATGTAACGGTTATCGACGGAGCATAAACCTTACTCCATGTGTAGAAGTCCCAATGTGTATGAGGTCATTACTATGCAGCAGAATAGTCCTGAGACATACAGGCTGGCATTAATTTCATTACAAGAAAATTATTTTTTATACCTACATACTTACGCCGCTTTTTAATCAACAATTGCCCCCTAAAAATAGTATCCAGTCTTATTATATAGTATTCAGCGCCATGTCAATACCACGGCTCGTCATATTTAACTAAGTGTGAACATAATTACCGGAGGGTGGAAACAGCGTTGCGGTGTTACCACAACGAATATATATTTGCAGAAGTTATAATTGAACGTTGCCACACTAGCAGTCATAGTCTGCTGTTCCAATAGTATCAGAATGGTCGATCAGTGATTTTATAATGATCGATTTTGACAATATTCGTAATCTACTAACAAAATTGGCGTCATTATGACTTTTCCATGATCAATCACTGACAGTCCACTCCGTATTAATAACTGTTTAAATTGAGTAGTAGTTTTTACAAAATCATTTCTACTAACGCATTTCATAATAATGCCAATACAGCAATGTCATTTTATCACCATTCCAATACGCCACGACTGACGGATAATTAATCGATCATTATGAATTTAGCAGATTACTAACTTTTAGCACACTGACTATGGAATCGTGTTAAAATGACTAATTTATAAAAATAACAGACTAGGGCCACTGGTTGGTGGGTTAATTTTTAAACGTACCTTATGTCAAATTCACAAAAACCCATCACTTCTGTGGGCTTATATGTAGAATAAGTAATGAAAGGGCACATAATATTATGAACAGACCCCAGCAGGTTTGACAGATTGCTGTGCTGTCGTCTGTACGTAAGCATACACAAACCCAGAACCTGTCTATGTATATAGATCAAACAAATACAGTGCAATAATATCATTCCATTTGCTAGTCATCGAATTAGCCCGAATTAATTAGTTTTCAAAATTACATTTGGATCCAGAGCCAAATTGAAGTGATTATGATACCAACCGGATTTCAATAACTCTAGTCTCCGACGGATTAAAAAGATACTTTACTAAAATAAATAACGTTAATAAGTTTATTATATTAAGCGCGTTTCATAAACACAATTTAAAAAACAGTATACATCTTAGTTCCAGAACAGGTACCGAATGAAGTAGCTAAAACATTGCTTCAATGTCCGCGTGACATGTCATTTCGTTTAAACATGTGCCAATATGATATTTAACTTATTTCAATACGATTGTGGAGTTTGACTTCTGCCCCTAACTTTATTGACTCGCGGTGGAAAGGGCAACTGCTGTTGCCTGTTATTGACGTGCCGTAAAAAATATACAAAACATGCCAATGAAACGGCAGTTCTGAGCCCAAACATGCGGCGTACGACAGCTGGCCGCCTTCCCATTGGTGGCAATTATAATCGAACAGTTTGTAATTGGTGTAGGAAGGTATTCTCGTCACGCCGTCAGGGACAGCTGTCCGTCCCTAATCAATACTACTTGGATCGTTTTTATTAACTTGAAAAAACGCTGAAATTATGATGCAACGGCGCATAGAAAAGATTTCTAAAGCAACATTATGATTTAATTCTTTAATTAATATAAGCCACCATGGATCTTCTTTCGTTTTTTTGTAACATCTTGATTAAGAAAACGAGTCCGGTAAACGAGTAAAGGTCTCTTATTACTAGTACACACCTTCTCATCGGATAAGACTGAAAACCAACTCTAACGTAGTTGAG
The DNA here is from genome assembly GCA_037179545.1 of Sesamia inferens. Taxonomy (NCBI): domain Eukaryota; kingdom Metazoa; phylum Arthropoda; class Insecta; order Lepidoptera; family Noctuidae; genus Sesamia; species Sesamia inferens. Next base: position 24,018,214 of record CM073945.1, on the reverse strand, counting down.
AAAACGCTATGCAAGTTGACCTCAGGTAATTTCTACACATTCTAATAACATATCCGCATTGGATTTAGATGTACAATTTTTTCAAATTAACTTTGAGATTTGCTAAAGAAGGCACGACACAGCCGTCAGAGTCCCGTTGAGTTTATGGCACGTGGAGAGTGCTATTGCCGCGTGGCAGTGCTGAGCAGGCGGCAATTGCGGCGATAAGTCCCCTCTTTGAGGAGTGGCTTGAGAGGTACCACGGCGCCCTCACCTTCAGCCTTATGCACCGCATTCCACGCGCCTCAAAGAGATGTGAGCATAATGTCCACTACGGCCAATGCCAAAATGTTTGTACACCGTTGAGGACTTGATATAGCGTTCATTATTAATTAAAACATCTGTAACTACTACACCTATGATCAACAAACAAAATATTTGAATATGAATGCCTGCCAGGACCGCGGGTTGTTTGAAAAAGAAACAGTGGCCCCTGATACAGGCAAATGAAGGAATACGGGTGGTTGATGATTTCCCACTCTATAAAATCCGTTGCAAGAGTTAATGAAGTTACTCTGTTTGCATTTATCTCCAGAATAATGTTTTCATACCTCAAATCAAATCAAAGCATTTTTGTTTTGTCAGAAGGTCGGTCAGTCGGTAAGATGAAGCTAGTCGCCCATTCCAAAGAGTTACCTATGGAGAAGAACGGGCAAGAAACTCCATGGGTACTCTTTTAAATTATCAAGGTCTTGATACAAATATTTGATTACATCATTCATGTTGAAATTAATCGTGTGATAACGATTATGGAAAACATAAAAAAAACAACAATTCAGTAATTAAAATACCCCGTGGCAGCTAAGAGATGACCAGTCCCTTCTGACGGCGTCCGTTCACGAACATGACGTATGGATCAGCATAATTCAGCTCAACTATATTGAAGGGAACCTAATGACCTAACACACACGCCACCACCAGCGAGACATTTGAGTGAGCATGACATACTCTCAACAGCCAGAGCACAGTTAAGTCAATAAAAAAGACTAACCCAACAAATATATGCTTTACAGCAAGTACATTGTGCTCACACGTGTGCCATGCAATTATATAATACTAAGAAATTGAATCTACACAATGCAAAGATAGTTTTGTCCAAGGTTCAGCAGCTCCAACAGTGTTCCCGAATACTAAGTTTAGCTCCTGTGTAGCTATACCATTGCCGAACACCCCTGTCAGCGATGCAATTCCGTAACGTACAATATGCTTGGCTACATAGTGTGTACTGGCTTTGAGTAAAAAAAAAAAAACAAACAATTAGAAATCAAAACCACAAGAGGAAAAATTAAAGAACAATCAGTGTACAGAAATCGGACGCAGATCAAGCCCAAGCCTATTTGTCCTCAATATAATCCACTATAAAATGCTTTCTGACACAACTTACGTTTAATGAAGGATTTGAATTTATTCAGGCTTAGATCTTGAACCACTGGAAGTCTATTGTAAAAATGTATACATTGGCATCTGAAAGAGCCACCTATTTTCTTGAGCCTTGTTGTAAGTACAATAAATTTGTGCCTGTTCCTAGCATTTATATTATGGACATCACTGTATTTTTTAAACAATTTTATATTTTTATGAGCGTACAAAAGATTTTCATAAATATATTGAGACGGCATGGTCAGTACATTAATCTCTTTTAATATTTCTCTGAGAGAGTGTCTCGGACTTAATTTATAAATTGCACGAACAGCTCGTTTCTGCAAAACAAATATTGTTTGAATATCAGCGGCATTTCCCCACAACAGAATACCGTACGACATTACGCTATGGAAATAACCAAAGTACACTAAGTGCCGTCTCAATATCAGTCAAACTACGAATTGTTCTAACTGCGCATGCAGCAGACTTTAGTTTTTTTGACAATTTTTCTAGTATATGTGGACCCCATTGAAAAATCTCAAGAACCTCCACTGCAAATGTGTACGAACATTCGCTATAAAAACGAACATAACACAGGCGTAGAGTAGCCTTTTGGTGTTCTATAGGATGCATTTTGGGAAGTGTGCGAGGGAATTGCATGATTTAATTCCCCCATCTCCGTTCCACCATCGGACGACCCGTCGTACGGCGAGTTTCCACCCTTATGCTGTTAACACCACTACGATCCGGACGAAGCGTTTCGCCTTCTCCTTTATACCGCGTACATCGAGGGACGGGAACAATTTTCCAGCGGCGGTGTTTCCGTCGAACTACAATTTGAGTGTCTTCAAGACTAAAGTGAATAGGCTCTTAATAAACTTACCATCAATGATTTCGTCACAACTTACCATCAGGCGAGCCTGCGGTCAAGCGCTTGTTTATAATTTATAAAAAAAAAAACTAGCTAGAATAATCAATGATCGAAATGTATTTATCTTGGCCAACTGCTGCCCCCTTAGTCGTTTTTTGGTCACTCATGTGTGGGATCTCAGCTTAAACGGGCTATTTTAGGTATTAGAATTATTTATTTGACTAAAGGGGTAACCCAGAAATGCGCCAATCGAGGAAAAGGAAAGGAGGTTGCTCGACGCCGGAAGGCTTTCTGGCATTTGGCACGGATTTAGACTGAAAGTCCTTATATAGCTTCCAAATACTATCACATAAAGATAGTGACATTAACCTAAAGTACTCCTATAAAGTCTTACATTGTCAACAGGTGTGAGTGCAAGCAAGATTCCGAAGCGCGCGGAGATCCCTCCCAACAAAGGCGGCCCGTTCGCGGCGGCGCTACGAACGCTCGCGAAAAACGCGGGCCCCGACGTCAAGGACGGTGAGTGGACCTGTAGCTAGTCACCTTTACCTTGGACCAACGGGTGCTGGACTGTGGAAGCTTACCTTTCCTCCACGAGTTACGAAATAGGCCTGAGGGGACAATTCCCGTATTTTTAAATCGGTTTAAATTTTTGAAAAACTAACTTTACGTTTTTGATATTGGTTGGCGCGGAGATGTTGTTGTGACCTGACATTAATTAAACTGTAAAATGAATAGGCAAAACGTAGTTCACTTAGCATTGGGCATCTAACTAAACGATTACAACATTGATGTCCTTCATTGCTAAATTAATCTATGAGAATTTCGGGTGTTACGAAAATTGAATACAATTTATATTTCGATCTTCAAAATACCAATTGTTCAACCTTAAAGCTTAGTAATACATTTTGTATAAATCACAGTCCACCACCCCTACTGGTCAGCTGATCCCATTTTCTTTTATTTCCTTCAGCTCCATCGTGCACTTGTTGGGTTGTTAACTTGTCCATACGTGTACCAATAATTGTCAACTACTTGTTTCGCTAGATCTTAGTTATTACTTACATTAGTTATTGTGAGGATTGACCAGAGTATATTGCTCATTGGCCGGCCGATGTGTTAAATTTTATGCCCATTGTTGTATACCTCGGTGTATAAGTGGAAAAATGGATGTTCTTTTTAACAGCTTTCTTTGACCGGTTAATGTGCATAAGAGAAAATAATTATTTGTTTTATGAAGCAAATTTTTATAGATATATTCTTTCGCTCTAGTCAATCTGTGAAAATGCTTGTTTCATAAAAAAATCATTGTATTTTATCTAAGTTTTAAGTAATTTTAAGAACTTTTTACCTGTATATAAAAGTGATATGATGTTTTGTCAATGTTCTTAACAATTTCGACTTGTAATTTTATTTATTGATTTTAATGCGTTTAGCTCTTATAGTATGTGGATTTTGTTTTGCTAGATTTAGATTAAGCTATGCAATTATAATATATAGGCTATTATGCCTATACTGTAGCTGGCCGAAACACATAATTAGTTTACTAAAAAAAAGTTTACTATTTTTAAATGCGACTGATAGAGGAGACCTCTATGGAAACTAGAAATTTTTAGTGCTTTGCATATAACAGAAATATACCAAAAGTAGTAGAAATAAATTCTAGTTATGAAAATAATAACTTCGAAATCAATAATGTAACAGTTTAGGTATCTGTTGAGTCAACGTCTTAGATTGGAGGTTATATAAAACAAAAAAGACCCTAAGAAAGATAGAGCTTAGCTTCTCTAGTTTCTACGTATAACATTTTAGTTAGAATAGTAAGAGCTAAATGCCAGTACGTAGCTGGCCCCCAGCCCAGGGGCCCGGGGGCCCTGCTGACTGACGAGTGTGCAGGCGGCGGCTCGGGACCCGCAGCGACGGAGCGGGACGGCGGAAAAGACAAGCCCGCGCCCGCGCCACCGAAACGCGCCTCGCCACATCACCTGCCCACCAGCGGTTTTCAGCCCTACAGACCTGATGAAAGGTAACTAAATATATCAATCATTAATTAAGTATGGCAACTTGTGTGAAATATTGTATGTCTAAGAGGAAGAACTGATGGGATCTATGGAAAAAATAGGTCTTTTTTCCATAGATCTCATCAGTTCTTCCTCGGCAGAAGGATTTAATGAAGATGTATGAACAATTGGTGTTTATTTCAGTTTGATGATCCTCATGAATTTGAATACTCTGGCTAGTTCTAGCCACGACTGTTCTAAAGCGTGCTGCATGCGACATTTAAAGTCCTCTAAACATTATGATTTCATCGTACAGACATTAAAAAATTACGTTCTTTTCGAACTATGTTAGGCTAACAGGGTTGCGTTCATTCGGTAGGCCGAATGCAGCTAAATGACACTAGTTTATCTGCTGGTAAGACAGCCGACAGGTTCCCCGTAAGAATTTAGTTTCTGGGGACACATTTGCCGGCACTTGTAGGTAAAACTCACTACAGTGAAGGAAGTGTAAGGACGTGTCTGCGTGTGTCTAAAGTATTGAACTGTTGGCGCCGATTCCGTTGTTCACAAATTAAACTAAATTTCTAAAGATTATTTTAATTTGACGGGACGAAATTATATTTATAACGTATTCTTTTCTTATTAAACAAAAATAAAAAATATACTGAAATAAATAGAGGCTAGGGAATCTGCGCCATTGTTTTATGTAATATAAGTGTAATAATAGTTTTATTGTAGAACCATAAAGGTTAAAGGTAGCCCACTTACACGGCTCTGCTCCCACCCTACAAAAAGAACATCATTTAAATAAGGGTTATAAATATTTCTCTTTAGATATATTTTACATTTTCGTCATAAATTAGCAGACAGCTCGCTGTTAACGAGTTTATCGCCGTCAGACTGCTCGGTAGTTGACGCCTCGTTGGCTGTATGATGTAGGCGAGCGGTCTGCGCGGTGTCCACGCGTTCAATGCTAGCAGTCGCAGCGCAGTAGCCTCTCAGTCGGTTGCTTTCAGCATTTTATGCACCCAAAATCTTCGTCTGTTATTTCTAGCTCTTCGTTGTTATGTCTGGTGAAGCCGTACGGGTAAGGACGGGTCTGAGCAGTTGTGTTGCGATGTGTGCCGGGTACGATGCGCCAAATTTTGTTGTGTTGGAAGTTTGGTCGCGGAGGGTCTTCAGATCAATCTCCCTTTGGCGAAGCATAGTTGGTCGTGTTGTTGGGTTTAACATTTGCATCACCTCGCTCAACTGCCGTCTTCCTTCCTATTCGCTCAATCTGAGTGAATAGGTTCTTAATAAACTAGCGCGCTTTACCATCAACGATCGCATCACTGCTTACCATCAGGCGGGATTGCGGTCAAGCGCTAGTTTATGATTATTAAAAAAAAAAGTGCAATAGCAATAATTGCTAGTTCGTGCGTTGTGAATCGGGACATAGGCAGTAAAAAATACGAGTTGCTTTAATCGAAACTGATCGCGAACTATGTCTATCGCGAAAAGCGAGAGCGGTCGACGGGTGGATAGTTGGCAGTCTGCTAGCTATCGCCGTGTGGTCTGCTGGGTGCCTGCTAGCTGTCACCGCGTGGATTGCGAGCAGTCGTCTTAGTTTAGGGCGGTGTTGGAGCAGAGACGTTTAAGCGTGCTATGTCCTTAATAGTTACTAACGTCGCGCTTCCTTCAAGGCACAAAATATTCGTTCGTTCTCAGTGCACAGATAAAGGACCAGCGTTATATTGACGTGACAGGACCGTACTGGTTTGTGATCATTTAAATAATGCGTGACTTGTGAATTGTAGACTGTCCCATCCGGCGGCGTCGTTCCCGTTGCTGGAGCCGTCCGCGTACTCACCGTATGCACACCCCAGCATCTACTCCAGCGCCGCGCTGCAGTACAGGTAGCAACACTTTAACAATCTCCTTTTATTTATTTATAAACACCAACAGCTTCTGTACAAGGCGTTTTTTGATATTCCATAACTTTAGGGTCTGAATGAGACCATATCAAAGAATCAGATGACATATGAATTATAGTATTATTATTATTTTTTACCCTTTAGCTATGGGATATAAAAAAATATGTTGTAAATTGGTATATATTAAGAACATCAGACTTCTCTGCTACGCTGGTCAAGTGATCGCAAGCGAGGCTACGTTTACTTAATTCACCTGAGCCTGAGGATTAACGCTGAGATGATGATGATGACTTAAAAGTAAATTTAATGCACCTTGGTAAGTAAGGTGAATAATGCATAAAAAGTTTTTCTAAAGTCATTTTAATGCACCCAGGTGTTTAAAGTTTACTAAAAGTGTGTTTACTTCACCTAGGTGAATTAGCTCAGGTGAATTAAGTAAACGTAGCCGCAAGCACTACTGCTGTGCATAAGGTCCTGGGGGTAGAGCATTCTATCCGGGTAGTTTTGGTTTTTCTCATCTGGAATGTTTTAGTAGCAACCCAGAGCATGGATTTCTCCCCAGTTGAAGGCAATAAGTTAGAGAAGAATAAGGGATAAAGGCAAGATCAAAACATTAAACAACAAACAAATAGGTATTGCAATTGTTCCCAATTGCTTAAGAAACTTGCCATTAATGTTTTTTTAGCTAATTATAGTTAATTGAAAGTTGTGTTTTTTTGCTTAATAAAAAAACTCAACAAAAATTTTACTATTACTTACTTTTTTAACAATTGGTTCAGTTTAACTACTTAGGTCCGTATTACAGAACCTCACTCAAAATTCAAGCTTTACTTAAATCTTGTTTGAAGCCATTTTATTGGTTGAAACTAGTTTTAAGCAATGCTCAAATCTTGAGTAAGATTCTGTAATACGGTACTTAGAAGACGTTGTAGTGGTTACACAATAACATTGATCAGTTGTTATCACATCGAACTAACACGTCTACAGGCTAGCAGCAGAAGAGCAGATGTATCTGGAACGGGTATTCCGCAGCGGCGTCGGAGTCGGTTGGCTCCCCCCGTACGCGCTGTACCCGCAGCTCGCACCGCCGTTGCCGCTCGTGTCGCACGTGTCGCACGCGCTGCACGACGAGCGGGACAAGGAGCTCGCCGCGCAGAGGGAGAGGGAACGTGAGCGCGAGAGAGAAAGGTGATAATGCTATAAAATTTATCAAGGATGATAAATAAGTGTCACTGGCTCGTACCCTTACAGAAGTCTAGGCTTAATTCCCATGCATTGCTTTAGCATGACATAATTTGAAAGCGATTTGATGAGTGTTCAATGTATTTATTTGATGTACAATAAGTTGTATAAATAAATGATCGAGCAGGTGATAATTAAAACTAGACGAAGTGCGTTTTTTCTCACAGTCTCATTTTAAAGTGCGGACAATGGGCACGATTTCCTCGTTCACAAATTAAATCAAACGAGGTGGGTTCATAACAGTCATTTTTCGCCCATCATACACTCGAAAATAAAAGTTTCGGATTCTGGAATTTTTAAATGTATTTGTAAAGTTGAAGATATGTATTTTCTTATTATATAAAATTGACGTGATAAATAAAATAGTAAGTCAAAGAAAAATGGTTCTTATCAATCTATCTCATTTGAACTGAATTTCACTTAAGTTTTGTTAGTGAACAAGGTAACTAACGTTGTTATTTTCATCAGATCGGGATCGTACAGATTACAGTTTTTCATATGAGTACTGTTGTTGCTCAAATTTTATTGATAGGAGGGTTATACAAATTTCAATGTTATTTTTTTTTGAACTAGTTGATTCCACAGACGACGCTGTCCTATTCCATTTTTAGTCATTCGTGATGCTTTAAAATGTATATAGAATGTCTGGCTCGTTGCAAGATACTAATGTTGTGCCCAAAGTGAATTTAAAACGTAATAATCATAATATTGTATGATTTTCAATTTTAACACTCTTCAATTAAAGTAATTGAATCATTCAGTAAATCGTAGTTTCTCTAAAATTCACAGAGAACGAGAACGGGAGCGAGAACAGCGAGAGAAGGAACAACGGGAACGAGAACGTGCGTTAAGGGAGAAAGAGAGGGCGAGAGACGAACAGAGAGCGCTCGCGGCAGCTCTACACCCTCACGCGGCGCACGGACACCACCTGCTGCCGCCGCCTGCCTACATGCCGCGCGCTCTGCTGCCGCCGCCGCTACTGTACCGCCCCTACCGCCCCTACCACCACCACCACCACGCGCACCACCACCCCGCACCCCTAGCGCTCACCGCGCGACACACGCCGCCGCCTGACGCGCCGCCTGCCCCCGCCGCGCCCGCCGCACCTCCCGCCCCGCCCGCGCCCGACCCGCCTGCCGAGCCGCCCGCCGAGCGAACTGAGCGCGCCGAGCGCCCCGAGCGACCCGAGCGCACCGAGCGCACCGAGCGGCCCGAGCGCACCGAGCGAGCCGAGCGAGCCGAAGCCCGCGAGCCGCGGCCCGCAGGTGACGAGGCGCCCGCCTGACCGCACACTCGACGCCCTCAGGCTCCCAACTGACCCACAATCCCACTCACAGTGCTTCCTCTAACTGACGATACCACTACGAAGTCTTTCTTCACTGAATTTTGTAAAAATTATAACAATCGCGTTCCACAACATTTGTATTGCTAATGACCGCCCGCGGTGACCACCCGCTGCAGTAAAGTTGTAGAATTTGATCTAAAAATGTTAAAAATCATGTACATTTTTTGATCACAATAATGATTACGCTTAATAGAATTAAAATTGACAGCTATATAAAATTTTGTACAAAATTAATATTCTGTAAGTTTCCTGCACTATGCCGTCCCCGCATGCGGTCATCAACATACAAATGCCGTGTGATGCGAATACACCTCTCTAATCCCGGTATGTCATGTATCGAACCGACTGCTTACCGTGACGGAAAACATCATGTCACATTTTTACCTAAAAATATACAAGTAAGTCTGCGACATTGTATTTCTGGTCACAAAAGATTATGATACATCGAAACTTGACAGGTTTGTGTGTAGGCTGTAAAATAAAGCAATATTTTCTAAATAAAATGACTAAAAGATCTTTGCTATCACTGCCACTAGGAAATGCAAAGATATTTGCGAATTAGCCATGTTTAGCTGTCTGACATAACTGTACATGAAATCAGTGTACAGAGTTATTATAAAAACAAATTGAGTAGCTGTTAAATGCTTTCAACACAAATAAAGAACAGTCTAGCTTCGGTTATCGGACGAAAACCGTATTGAACGTAGTATGGACAGTAGCCAAATTGGCGATGCTAAAACAGGCAAAAATATTATTTAAAAAATCTAAGAATAAGTTATTTTTCTGCACAAACTTATAATATTTTGTAATAACTCTGTTGACTGAATGTGCTAAATACTCTTATAACTATGGTGCCTAAATAGATATCTATATTGTCAAATTAATAACTACATAATTCAAACCTTATTTCAATGTTTATAAGAGTCGAATTGCTAAACAACCTTTTCGAACGTCGGTTCCGTTACAGTGACTGCTAATATTGTCCCTATTGACAAAAATGGTATCCACTCCCTTCCTTATTTACCTTTTGCGTAAAACATTAATAATAACCAAATGTAAAGTTGGTTGTTTCAAGAACTTAGTTGTTTAAGATCCTAAAATTTTAACAATTTTCAATCTCCTGTTTACCAAATCTGTTGTTTTACCAAAACAAATTAACAAACGTTCATTACTGTTAAAAGACTAAAAAAAAATGGATCATTAAATCTGCTGTCTGTTCTCGTGTTGTGTCGAACCGAACACAGTTTACAGGAGATTTATTAATCAAAGTAATCAAATGAAACTGAAAATTTAATATGCGCAAAATGTAGTTATAATCGGCTCGATTTACGTGAGTCTTAAACGAGTTAATAGAAGAATATTATATTCAAATTAGGTGTTTGATAATCCAATGTTAGAGGTTACAACTTTTTTTACTCAGGTATTTTTTTAAATCCCAAAATCTGCTAACTAAAATGATTTAATTTGAGCTTCAAATCTTAAGTCTGTTTTTCAACAACCACTGATATAAGTAGGTACCAGACAGTGGTTATTGAAAAACACACCGGAAGACCAATTCCCGAAATTAAAAACCTTCAAAGTCTAGTTGCAATCTCATCTTAGCTACAATCCAAATGTCCATAATTTGTCAAAGGTATGTATAGGAAAATTAAAGATTTTTTGACAGATTGAGATTGTGAATGTTCTGATCACTACGGGAATTGCTTCTTTCTCATTTGTATTAAGCCTCACGTAAAATGCCCAAATTATGTCTTTCTGACTGAAATCTACAGTTCATCTGTACTCCATAATTGTATCTTCCAAAAAACAAGAAAATGAATCGATTTATTGAAATATTGTTATTTGTGTGCTTTTATCGAAACCGATTGATAGATCATGTTATTTATTTGTATTCGAAATTAATTGGAGCAACTTCCAACATGTTTTTTTTTGTGGGGTGACAACTTTGTATAGTGAATTATGTTTAAATATTTATGACACAATGTACTGTAATTATTTTTATGATTGCATAACATAAGCCTCCTCTCGGGTGAGAGGCAGTGGGACGTGATTTCTATGATTCATCATCATCATTAACCTTTTTTTTATCGTCCTACTGCTGGGCACAGGTCTCCTCTCATACAAAGAAGGAATAAATTCGGATAATTGATTATTACTTATCTGGGTTTAAAACTGTTACGCCCAAAGTTTGACGGTTTTAAAGTTAAAATTTTGAAGCTGTAAAGAGAAGTAAACATTGGACAACTTGTAAAGTTCTCCATTGTAGTTCCTTGTGGTGTATTACAACCCACTCCCTCTCGTAGAGTGGAGGCTTGTGTCCCAGTGGGAATACTGTAGAGAAGTATTAAAGCCATAATATTATTTAGTGCAAAAAGACCTGTATTACTGTATATCTTTTCTTGCACTAAAATCATTTTGATTTGGGCAGGGCTATACGGCCTTATGCGGCTTCATATTGGATTTATTGGCGATAATTAATGGCAAAGGAATAAAATAGAGTTTCTTGTCATATTATTGAAACTTGATCTTTTGACGAGATTTGTAAAAATGACAATAACTTTTAGTTAGATATTGTGAGACAATAATTTTGTTTTTGTATAGTTTTTTTTGAAGTTTACCTTTTGCTTGGTATAATTATGTTATTACACTTCTTATACGAAAATCAGTTTTTTGTTTATAACAGAAGCTGAATTCCAGTCCTCTGTAGCAATAAGATGAAGTATGTCCGCTAATGTAAGCTTTACAATGTTTATAACTTATTTTACATTTAGTTTATACATATACAAGTGATCAGTTTCGATAGAAGTGCACTCTGGGCCTTGTGTATATATATGACGTAACTTGTATTTTATTGTCAATGATTGAAAGTGTCAAATTAAATTAAGTAGGGACAGCTGTCCCTATTCAATTTAATTTGTAATACTGTCTCTTTCTTTATCTGTGTGTGTGAGAAGGTCGAAGACTACAAAGTGAAGCCAAACTATAGAACTGTCGAGTTCCTACATTTTACATAAACTTTGTGTCGCCGCGCGAACATCTACCTTATATACAGTAGAACCCCTCCAATCCGTCGTCTTCGGGACCGGCACCATGGTCGGAACGAAAAAAGGTCGGATTATCCGAAAAGTCTAATATTTATTGCAAAAAATATAAAAGACAGTACAAAAAAATCATATATATTCATAAAAAGGATGTTTTTTTACATAGTTTGTAATATAATAATAATATAAGCCTTTATTCAGATATAATATTTACAAAGAAAAGTAACTTATGCTAGTGACTTTGATGAGTCATTGACACCAAGTCACCGGCAACTTGGTCTGTTTGCCCTTTGGCAAAGGCCTCCTCCATTTCTTTCCATTCTATTCTGTTTAAAGCTTTTTTAGTCTATGCTTTCCCTGCAGTTGCTTTTAATTCATCTTCCCATCTTCGGACCTGACTGCCATGTTTTCTTTTTCGGTTTTGAGGGTACCAGGACACTATGTTCTTGTTCCATTTCTGGATACCCCTAATTATATGACCGTTCCGTTGCCACTTAAGTTTCCTTATTATCGTTGTGACGTTTTCTATTTTTTTGCGTTTTCTGATGATGGTGTTACATACTCTGTCAGATTTTTTGATGTACAGCATCCTCCTCTCCATTGCTGTTTGGCAGGTTTCAAGTTTTTTGAAATGCGCTTTAGTAAGTGCCCAAGTTTGGCAACCATAAGTTAGGACTGGTAGCACGCAGGTGTTGTACTGTTTTGACTTGATAGACATTTGTGTTTCGTTGTTCTTCATTATTTCTTTAAGGCTCCAGTAACATTTCCACGCATTTCCGATCCTTGTATCTATTTCCTTAGACATTATGTCTGTCAGAGAGATTTGTTGGCCTAGGTAAGTGTATTCCTTTACGTACTCAATAGGCTGACCACTTATAACTATGGGTTCCTCGAATGTATTGGTCATTATATTGGTCTAGAGGTGTTCATTGTTAGGCCTACAACTTGACTTTCTGTATCGAGGTCTTTGAGCATGTCTTGTAAGTGATCTTTTTGTGTTGCGAATATTACGATGTCGTCAGCAAATCGTAGGTGAGATAGTATTTCTCTGTTTATGGTTAAGCCGTACTGATCCCAGTTTACTTTTCTAAAGATTTCTTCCAAGACCGCTGTAAATAGTTTAGGCGATAATGGGTCTCCTTGTCGTACGCCTCTGTTTATTTGTATATCTTTCCCATGTTTTTCTAACTTTATTTTAGCTGTACTGTTACTTACGGTACTTGTAGTTTGTAATATATTGATATTGAAATAACTAAAAAACGTCTACACAATGGCCCGACAGGTGTCCAGTTAGTGACAAGTCGGCACAGGCTCGCGAGCCTGAGCATGGTCACATTAACCGGAGTGAAGGACCATCCAAGGTCGGATTAGAAGGGTTCTACCTTGTAAAATATTTTGTGTAAATAAAAAATAATCATGAATGTGATGAAATATGTTATGCTAAATCAGAATGGTCACTATTAAATTTGTATGTAAAATAAATTTGTTGCAGCAACGTTGTATGCTGTGAATGTTGCAGCAACACGTTGCTATGTGCTTACAGTATGTAGAAGTGTGGTCGCGGCGACACGGTGCACATACTGTACGCTTACTGAAGTCGCCGCTAACATAATATACACTTTGTAACTGTAACTACTCCGCTATGATCAAACTGACGAATAAACGACTGCCCGGCGCAGACTGTAACTAGATAGAATGTGCGGTTATTTAAAATTATATATACATCTAGATGTAAAAACAAATGTATCGATCGATAATGCACGAATTATATACGTAGGTATGTGGTATGTCCCTCGCGCGCCGGCTAGTACTTACTGACGCGCGACATATGATCGACTTATTTTATTTGTAATTTCGCTCGTCCGGGGTCAACGTAACTTAAGTAGCTCTAAGTTAGCCCAACGGGCTGCGCGTGCAATCTGCTTCGCAATATTGAACTCTACTGCATTTGTGATAAGACTTTGTTCCCGTTGCAGTATTCGCGACCACGACCCCGCGCGACCGACGACTGCAGTGTTTAACGAACATTGAATTAAAAAAAATAAAAACCACGAAATTTTATAACAAAAAAACCTCTTTATACGTTAACTTAGATAGTTATTATTAATTTTAGCTTTTAATAGGTGTTCAATATTTTTCAATATTTGTTTTCGTTCACGAGCAGCATTTAGGCGGACGGCGTGTTGTCGTATTCCAAGTGTCGAGTGTCCGATATGTCATGTAAATATTATATTTAATAGTTAGATATGATATGGACAATACCTAACAAGTGAAAAAATATGGTTTTATTGAAAAATACATTCAATGAAATTAATAGTGTGCATGCTAGCGGGTCGGCGAGGTAGCGACACTTCGGTACATCGCCTCCTCACCGCTCGCGTAGTCACTTTTATTTTTGTTTTCACCCCTCCCCTTCCTACAGCTTGAAGTTAGCATGTAGTTAGTATTTGTGCAGCTTCTACGTAACGCAGCAACACTACCTATTTGCAGAATGTGTACACGGCATTATGTACTCTGAGCAACAACAAGACTAGCAACGAAACGAGCCCTGTCTTTTTTGTCATACTTCGGCACATGTTGCAATACAGGTTTTGCACAGGTACGGGACACGCGTATCCGATGTTTTTTGGGCACAAATACGATGTAGATTACAAAGCGTTAAGACTGATTTATACGATGCAATTTAATTACCTATGGCTTTAATTAAGTTGAAGCAACAATAAAAGTTGCATTGTCTAAACACCATTTAGACGATGCACGTCATTTGTTGCATCAATTTTATTGTATGCCATAGGCAATAAAATTGCACCGTGTAAATCAATCTTTAGTGTAATTATTGTTACTAAAATACATAGTGCCATTCTTCCTGTCATAGTGTGTTCTTCCTCCATAAGTTCCAAATAACTTAACGAAGACGTTTAAGATTCATGTGCTTGGTATTAGTCGACATGTTTCGCGACTTGTGTCGTAGTGTGGATAAATCGATGCTCAATTATGCTGAGAATCAGCGCTTTTCGTGTTAAAATTACACTGGACCTAGAGTGGTTCCTAACATTTTTAATGTACTCCTGTGAACAAGTATGGGAATAGATTCTACCCCCAGCTAATTTAACCTTTTGAACGCCAATCACTTGTATAAAAGTTCGAGATTTTCGTGCCCTCAGAGCCACTACTTGATTAGAAGTAATCACAGTATAAAATAAATTTATGACTTTTACAAGACCTCTTATTTTGTTTTTATGGAAATTTGCTCTTATCAGCCATGTTTTTAACTTTTTACACATAATAAGTTCTTATTTGTTTTATTTTCAATAGAAACAAAAAGGTCAGAAAATATTTTAATGCCCCCAGCGCCAATTACTTGATATCAAGTAAGCCAGTGATGGGATACGATGAAGACCTCGCTATATTTTATAAATATTGTACACTATAAACTAGGTTTTATTCACCTTAATCAAGAACAAATAGGTTTTCTAATCATTGTCGATAGTGAAACACCGTTTGAAAAACCCATCCCTACAAAGTTAGTTAGTTGTCACTGTGCACACGCCACCAACTTGTATAGAAGTAAATCTGTGACGTCATGAGCGAACGGGTTTCAAGGTCATAGTGACTGTGCATTTTAGTGTGGTGCAATGTTTACATCTTGAGTTGGCGCACGATCTTACAAAAATCAGAATTTTGAAATAGTTCGTCGTCTTAACATTCCGTTAAGTCGTCAACTTCCGTTTCAGGAATTTTCTTCCGTTTTCTATTAGTTTCTACAAACCAGAAAAATCATTGCGAGTATTTTGCGACACCATTAAAAAAAGGTCTGTAACATCTGTGTAAACCAGACACTTACCCTCCATTTTAACTTAAAAAAAAAACGTAGTAAACCACGCATTTAGCTTTTATTAATTGTATTTGTTGTAAGTAAACGAAATAAACTATGCAGGAATCGGTTGAGTTTATGCACGTGTAACTCGACCACAGTGGATATAAAAATAAATACTATAGAAATCTAGACATCTTTATATCGGAAAGGATTTTGACGTGCCTCGAGCGCCAATGACAAATAGGGATGTGCCTTTTAGAACACACGTATTATGTAGAATATATCCAGGTTTTCATATTGATTTTTTTTATGAAATAAAATAAAATATGAAAATACGGTTACAGTTTTTATTTAGCTTCGTAAATTGGTGAATAAACATTAATTTAAATGTATAATATTATTTGTCGATAGGACATTAATCCCATCGTGTTACTATAGCTAAGTTATACATTTGTAGCGTGGCGCAGGAGGACACATCGCGTATTATACAATATGTAAAGAAAACCCTGTCCGACCCGTGAAGGTATTGTAAGGTATCCATAACTGATTCTACTAATGGATACAAACCGAGCTAAACTTTAAAAAAAAATCCCCTAAAAAAATAAATATTATTTCGCAAAAAGAGGTAACTTAATAAATGTGCGTTAAGCACCCTTCCGCGGGCTGCGGGCGACAGAGCACGCGGCACGTGGTCTCATCGCTATTCGCTCATGATAATACCGGTGTTGTCACTTTTTTTAAAATTACCAAATTTCGGGGAAGTTGGAATTAATTCGCGGGATAAAAAGATTATTTCAAAATTCATTTGTATTGGTACTATGATGATTACGTAAAATTTTATATTATATTTGGTCATGTGTTTACCTAACCTTTATTAACCTTATGGGTCGGACAGGGTTTTCTTAACATACTGTATAGATGGGCGTTCAAAAGGTTAAAATAATTAAAACCACACAAATTCAAACGAAAATATGTTCATTGTGTAAGAAACCTAGAATCTGCGTATTACCTTTGCGAGGGTAATTACCCCCAGGTTAGGAACCACTGCACTAGACAGTCCACCAACATACCCGCCCTTCACCACTTCCTGGTGCTTTTACTGGGAAGAAGTGGCGATAGAAAGTTTCCAGCAGCACGACAACAATTCAGTTAGAACATACAGCTGTTGTGGTTTTAGAACGCTTATAAGACGCTCTGTATACAACGTTATTTTCTGTAAGTAGGTATATGTGAAACCCGAAACACGCGAAAAACCACAAAGTTATGAGCTTGTTATCTTACCTGATTGTCCCAACAAAAATATGGTCAACGTACCGCTGGCCCGCCCGGGGACCCTGTTTGACGCGCAAGTTGTGCGCTCGGTAACCACACTGCAACAATTTCTAAATGTATTTGGAAAGAATATATAATAAATATACATGGTGTAAAAATGATTGAAATCGATTCAGTTGCTTATTCTGAACAACTATATTCCGGTTTCGAATAAAGAAAAAATAACGTATTTGTGTGACCCGTCTGTTGAGACTGTTTAGCGGTGTGTAGTGGATTTTAACTCTGAAAGTAAATTATGGTAAAGTATATAATGGTGCATTTTTGACCTTGTATTTATAGCGTAACCTTATTTGCCCAATTAATCGTTTGTGTTGGCTATAAAGATGGGATTAGACTCGCAGGGTCATCATCATCATCTCAGCGTTAATCCCAGTCGCATCCGAAGCTTTTTCTGCTTTGAGGTCTGGGGTCCGTTTTACGATTAGACTCACAGAGTATGTATGTCTAATGACCGAGTAAAAAGGAAATCTAACGAGCAATGAAAGTTCGGTTCAATTCCTAACTATTAACATAGGCAGTAGGTATACAATATACTGACTGGCAGGGGATATCCGCGTGCCACAGCTTTTTAAAAAACAGTCGCAAATTCTAAATTACTGCATGGACATATGTAATAATCTGGCGTTGGTCAGTCAAGTTATTAAAGCGGTTAGATAACTAGTCAACTAATTTATGTTAGATGACGTCATCGTTCAGTCTTCATTTAAGTAACTTTGGTACATATCGGTCTGCTTTAAGAAGTGTTTACAGATATAATTTATATTGAAGTTCTTTCAAATACCAGTTAATTATTAAACGTTAGGTAAAACGGTTGCCTTTTGGACATAATCTAGACTAATAATGTTTCTATTCGTTCGATACCTACTCTCGCACATAGAGACCTACATGTTCCGGTCGCACAGTTATCTTTGCACTATGCTACGGCAGCGAATGAAGCAAGATGTGAGCGCTACGAAGTTATTTTGTCGCGTGGCCGTAACATGAACTAACGCCGCCATTTCGATTTTACATTTCATAAAAACAATCAGCTTAAAAACGTTCAAAATCTCAGTCGCAATCTCATCTTGGCCACAATGAATGTAGTTAGATTGAGACTGAGGGCAGACCGAACATACATCTTCTTCTTCTTAGCCCATAGAGGTCCACTGCTGGACAGAGGCC
This sequence comes from Sesamia inferens, assembly GCA_037179545.1. Taxonomy (NCBI): domain Eukaryota; kingdom Metazoa; phylum Arthropoda; class Insecta; order Lepidoptera; family Noctuidae; genus Sesamia; species Sesamia inferens. The sequence continues at coordinate 24,000,088 of CM073945.1, read as the reverse complement.
TCCCCCACGGCTTTCATTACATTGGGGAGGGCATTGTTATAATCATCACGCTTGGCAGGCGGGTTGGGAATCGCAGTAAATTGTTATTCCACAGGAGAAGCGCTACTGCCCGCTTCCCTGGTGACAATTCCCTTAGTCGCCTCTTACGACTCCCACGGGAGGATATGGGTTGGTAATATTCTATGCCCGATACCACACGGGACAATACATACATAGGTACATAAAATTACTATAAAAGTATTTCTGCATTGTGTGGATCGCCCTGAGGACACGGAGGAGCATACGGTAGAGGTCTGCCCGGCTCTTGAGTAGAGCACCGTCGTGTCCTCGTAGCGGCGATCTCCGCTAGGATCTCTCGCGTCCGACCCTGGTCCAGGCCATGGTTGGTGCGAGAGTGTATGGCAGGCCGTCACCTCCACCTCATGGGTGGGTTTTAGTCAGTAAAAGTCTGACACGCCCTTCCGCTCCGCCCAGAGCGGGAGTTGTCATTTGATGATTTCCCATCCCAACAAAAAAAAGGGCTGTACTCTGTACTATGACGTGTCAACGCCATCATTGTGCCGTTGTGAAAAGAGGATAAGGCTATTCATCCTGTATAGCTCTATCTTTGTCTAACATTGGATCAACGATGGTTTCAACAAGACATCATGGGCGTACCAAGGGCGTACAAAATGTACGGTGGTGATTGCCAAAAAACCGCGTGCTACTACAGCGCACAAAGATTATCCAATCTATAAATCTGACTTGTCCGCCCCATAGGCCTGACTTGCCGAGGCCAGAAGCTGGGTACGCCCATGGAGATATAGTAATCCATTGATGATAAGTCTCCTTTAACGGCAAACGTTTTCAACAATGTTCACCTTTCTTTCGAGAGATTTCGTAGTTATTGTGACAGGTTATCTATGCTAGTGCAAAATGAAAGAAGCTCCGTCAAATACAAATATTTGTCAATGGAAAGAAGTCTGCTCAGTGCTGTCAGAACGTGTCAAATAGTAACCAAACAAATCCTATCACAGACGTGCAACTAGCACGTGAATTCTTAAAATAACAACAATTTTGTACCTAAAGCTTCTCAATAAACCAAAAAAATGCACGTCCATGGCCCGCCCCGTCGTGAGCAGTGAAATTCAGAACTTTCCCAATCAGGGTGACGGTATTGTTACCCCAAGGAAGACACCGTCGTTTCTAGATGTCACAATAGACGGGATTAAGAGTAATACGACCAAGAATTTGTTACTAGGGACTTTTACAGGCTGGGTTTCAGGCGTATCCATCGTCAGGGTAGGGAGGATCGCCGCTTTCGGCCTTGGAGGCGGGATCATTCTTCTCCACTTTGCGGCAGAGTTCGGATACATCTATGTTAACTGGGAGAAGGTTAAAGAGGCTGCAGGCGACTGCCAGGCGTGGATGGAAAAGTTTCTCCAGTTCGTGAGGAGAAATAGCTGTTTTTCCGTCGGTTTTCTTGGAGGATTCTTCTTCGGCGTGGCTTCCACGTAATATTAGGTAAAAGTAATTAAATCATGTTTATTCGATAAAAATGTAACAGTAATTATTGGTATAATCTCTTAATATATTTGATACTATACTTAAGTATCTCCTAGTTTGTTTCTTATAGAAGGTGCCCGTAAAGTTGTTACGGGTACCGGTTATCCAACCAAACGTGCCTATATCTATACAACATTATATTTTATTTATGCAAAACCCGAAAGACAGTATTTTTAAGAAAAAAATCTATGTAGCTTGCTATTCTACTTGGTTGTTCCAACAAAAATATGGTCCACGGTCCATTCAAGCGGACAAGCCGAGTGCATTGACCTGTGGCGTCAGCTGAGCGCACGCGTAAGCTGCGTAGCGCGCTCAGTAACAACACTGCAACAATTTCTAAGGTCCGTATTACCGAACGTTAGTCAAGACTCAAACATTACTTAAAACTAGTTTCAACCAATTAAAAGGCTTCAAACGAGACTCAAGTAAAGCTTGAGTTTTGAGTGACGTTCTGTAATACGGACCTAAATGTATTTGTAAAAAGATATAATATGGGTTAAAAATGGTTGGAATCGATTCAGTTGCTTATTCTGAACAAACTATATTCAGCAGGGTAATTGCGTAACACACTATCAGTAGCGACAGGTTTCATTTTGGCAGTTCAACAACATTCATTGCAGTTTTTACGTTGTTGGACAGATAAATTTTTCGAACACACTAAGCAATGGGTTAGCAATAAGCTTCAGATTGATAGTAATAGTGTGTTAAGTAATTAGGGTGCAGGCCTAGCATAAACAAAAAATAATGTTGTAGATATTCACTATAGATTATCTTTATGATAATTGCTACTACTTTTACGCCATTACTTTAGGTTAGGTAATTAACTAAATGCAAACAAAACGTGAATAAATTAACTGACTAAACGTAATACCAGTCAATTTAGTTGTCATGCTACGTCACAGTTTTCCTGTTTAATATAGGAACGCCATAATTCGTTAATAATGTTGTTAAATTACGAGGAGGCAAGGGCACGAGAGAGGGGGAGGGGTTCGAAATCATCAAATAAAACAATGACAACTATCGGATAGATATCACCTGTTGGGCACAATGGCCCTCACCTATGATACAGACGACAGCATATTATTTTCAACTATATTGCTAAAGCTGTAAGGCTCAAGGTTGATTGGGTATGTTTGACAGTTTAGGGTAGCTTGACCTCCGCTGGCTCGTTTGGTGTCCTCCGTATATACGAGCCACAGAGAAATGAAGCAACAGGTTGCCGACCGTTCCAAGGCATACCTAAGTATAGGTACAAAGCACTTCAAGCTAAGCCAGTCTGTCAAATTCTTTAATAGATTTACAACTTTATCGTTCAAGCTTCAAGGTTCAAAGTGGATTGGGAAAATTTTACACACTTCTTGGCACGCGCAACTGGAGAATGAGTCTTCGAGAGGCTTCGAATTCAAGATCTACTTGCTGCACTCTTGACGATGTTAAAAGTCTCTCATCAACTAGATCAGATCGTTATCCAATTTAAGTTAAGCTAATTTAGGTATGTGGCGACTTGCCCATTGTACGGTCAGCAACAGAAATTAGATTAATAGGTGTTAGATTTATATAAAAGTGATTTAAGTAGATCCAAAATTATTTATATGGAACCAAAATTGTTTTTCAATGTTAATTTTTTTTATATTATAACTGCAAACTAAAAATCAGAATATCTGAATTTTATTCATAAATTATAATATTAGGTACCTAATCGAGTTATGTTGCTGACCGTATTTCTTTGTAGCACCGCTTTGATTAGGTAGGTATGTGTGTAAGTATGTTGAATGCAAACCATTGAACAGATGATAACCAAAAATGATTGCGATATATGAATCTGCTGAAAATCATCAATTAGGTGATGAAAAACATATTTTGTTCATGGTACGAGCAATAGTGAGGCGAAAGACTTTTCAGTCGCGTTGCGGGTTCGATTCCCGCACGAAATAGCTATTTTATATGACCAACCGGACCACTGGTGTTTGTAAACGAAAGAAAACGTTCGACAGTCTAGGAACAAACACCTCTAGCTAGTTGCTGGTTAGTGAGAAAGAAAAAAAATCACAGGGTGAAGATAGGTGACAAAAAAATTTAATACCTATTTATTTTAGTAGGCAAGTTGGCCGCTAGGTACCTACTTAATATAATCTGGCATTTAGACAATTAAAACAAATCTTTTTATATTTTTATCTCTCCATTCACCCTGTTTAGTCATACTGTCTCTTTTTTAAACAATCTCGGAAAGGGTCAATTCACACGTACCACAACCACACCACAGCCACAACCACACCTCAGCGACGCCACGTGGTCGGGCGTGTACTTATTTTGTATTGAAAGCGAATATTACAATTTACACGTAACACATTTTGCCGTTGTTATCGATCACCTGTGTAATACGACCACATCGCAACCACATCGCGACGGCAACGCCACCACCGGCGGCGGCACCGCGGCCTCATCGTCACGACATGACGTCATCAACATCGCACGCCTATAGTCGTAAAAAGAAGAAAGACAACGCAACCACATCGACATTTTGTCGGTACCACAACGCAACTGCAAAAAGCCGCTACGACACTATTCACACGTAACCACAGCATGACCACATTTTGTCGCTGCGACGTGCTGTGGTTGTGGTACGTGAGAATTGACCCTAAGGGTGGAGTTACTGAATTGAAATTTGAATAAGTATAATGTACGTGTGGCGTGAGAGCCACTTTGTTATAACTCTTTGGAAGTATGCAGGGATTTAGTGAACATTCCAAAAGACGAAACTTTGAAACTACAGCATTGTAAGTAGATCACGAAGTTAAAACAAATTTGTTATTTATTGAATATCGCACGTATATTCTGTGCTTAGCTGGAAGAGTTTGTCAAATTTTCAAGTGGAATACAGAAACCAGTTGTATGACAAGTGAACACAATTCAATTCTGCATAAACAATAATTATAATCAGTGTTGAACCACACCACAGATAAAATTTGATTGATTTGGTACCTAATCGCCATCAGCAGTGTTTGGCGGTAAGAGCATGTCCAAATGGGTGAAAATAGAACCAGAGAGGAGTGCAGAGCCGCGTGTGCTTCCTGCATGTAATCTACAAGGTATAGAAGAAGCTGTAATTAGCAGAGGTTTAGGACTAACATAGGAAGAAGGAGGTAGGTAGGTAGGTAGGGAGGTATTTACTGCGGTCCAAACGATCCCAACTAGTCGCAATCATTTGACAAAAACGTGTTCGCCGATTAAGCTGCTGATGCTTAGCGCTCTAGACTTGCCGATAAGATTACCGGCCGGTGGCGGTTTTGAACTTCGGTTGCTTGATTTTGTTTACCAACCAGGGTTACGGAGAGAGAACAAAATTATACTGACGGGTGAATGGAAAACTCCAATAGGGATATTTCCTGGGTAAATAAAAATTGATTCTATTTAGTCCGTCATTCAGATTATAGAAAAATATTGGATACGTATATTTTGTTTTATCAAATCAATAAAAATTTACAAATATAAAAGGCATCACAGGCACCTGGTGACGTCACTGCTCGCTAAAATGTGTAGCGTGCAGTAACGTCACACGAATTTTCAACGCACCGTGTCGTCTTAATTTTTTGTTTATATGAAAAAAGAAAAAATACGGGTGTAGTATTGTTTGGAAATCTGACTGACGGACTAATTAGTTTCTTTTAGTCAAATACGATATTCTATTGTTATGTGCATTAACACATCTCAATCCCAACGGACCGCAATCCCGGGGCGCAGTCAGAACGAATATATAAACTTTTTTATAACGTCATTGTTCATATCCAATAGAAAGGTTGCTCACATTCGCTATACGAATATGAAAATTATAATCAAATCTATATTCCTATTAATTGCACCCCTTAGCAGAGCAAAATCTAAGTGGCACCTCCGACGGGACAAAACAAGCGAGGTAGACTAAAGAAGTGCTGGCTTGACGTTGTAAGAGATGACATGCGTGCCAACAATCTCTTACCACAGGCTGCTAAAGATCGCGAGAAATGGAGGAGAATGTGCAGGAAAGCTGACCCTGGGTTCTAACGCTAAAGCCGCGGATACAACCGGGATAAACGCTAAGATGATGATGATGATGACGCCGTAGATATTGAGTCAAGCTATTACTCAACCTGCTAAATCTTGTTAACTATCACGATATTGGCTTCCAGTCTACCTGGCTGCAGTTATTATATAGAATACCAGTATTATGTACATGGACTGACTGCGATCCATGTGACCGGTACCTATCGCTCGACTAGAGCGGCTGTTATTGCTGGCAGAAGGTACCACCCACCAGACAAAGTATTGCCGCGAAGCGTTTCGTCGTGCTCCAGCATGATGTCTTGTGAAGTCGTACGGAGGACGGGTCTGAGCAGTTGTGTTGCGATCTGTGCCGGGTACGATGCGCCAAATGTTGTTTGTTGTGTTGGGAGTTTGATCGTGGAGGGTCTCCAGATCAACCCTCTAGCGCAGCATCGTTGGTAGTGTTGTTGGGTTTAACATTGCATCACCTTTTTTTTTCCCGTGGTGGAAATCCTCATAGGATGCCCACCGCCCTGGGGTGGGCGACGGGGTATGTCAGACTTTTACTGACTAAAACCACCCCGGTGTGTCTTCTATCACGAGCGCACGTGGGGCCGCGGGAGTCTAAATTCTTCCACGGCCCCACCCTCGTGCTGGCCCGGTCTGTCCGGGCCTCGTCTCCTGCACGGGGTAGTGGGGTGTTAAACTACCCCGTGCATCGCCTCATAGGCGCGCGCCGACACTCGCCCGCGCCTCCGCCTCGGGGTCCATCTATAGGGGGGCGGGGACTTCCCATGTCCCTCGCCCCTGGACCCATTCATGGGGGGCGTTATCCGCCCTTCCTCGGCGCCCGATGCGTCTTCTGCGGCCCAGGAAGGGAGTTGATATCTCCCTCTCCCGTTCCGCAGCTTCCTTCTGCGACATCACGTCCTCGCAGAAGGACACCACCGCGTCCCACGACTCTGAGCTGCCGACCATCCTCCGCACTACAGCCGGCAGCTTCAGGTCGCCTCCTACTTCATTTGTGAGGACACGGCGCTGCTCCTCCCAATTAAGCTACACACTCGGAGAGCGTGTGCTGCGCCGTGTCCTCCCCGCATTGGACGCAGTGGTGGCACCGAGCGTCCGGCTCCCTGCCTAAGCGACGCAGGTACTTGCCGAAGCAGCCGTGCCCCGACAGTACCTGCGTCACCCTGAACGACAGGGAGCCGTGCCTCCTCCCGAGCCAGTCGTCGAGTACTGGCCGGATCGCCTCGACGGTAGCGAGGCCGGCGGTAGGGCGCATGAGCCTCTGTCGCCAGTCCGCCACCGCAGTTGCCACGCCAGTCCGCAGCTCGATCTGCCGCTGCACCGGACTGGAGCCCCGTGTCCGCTCTTCCTCGCGCCATCGGTACAATGACGCGAGTACTTTCGCCTCTAGGTCCCAGGGCGGGGATCCGGCCAGGACGCAAGCCGCCTCGTAGGATATCGTGCGATACCCGCGGACGACCCTGACGGCCATCGCCCTCTGCGGCTTGCGCAGAATGGCGAGTGTTCCGGCCGTCAGGTCCATCGCCCACACAGGGGCCCCATACAGGGCCATGGACCGCACGATTCCCAGGTACTTCATGGTGAACTCGACAGCTATCCGGGCCCCACTGACCACGATATGTGATCCCGGCACCGGCGCACGCCGGGGGCCATGGAAAACCATGGCCTCCGACTTGTCAAGGGCCACCTCCAGGCCCAGGCACCGGATGCGGTTCACCACCTGTGACACCGCAGCCGTGGCTATCAACGTCGCTTCCCTGTACGAGCTCCCCCGGGCAGTGACAAGCGTGTCGTCCGCATAACACGTCAAGTCGGCGCCCGACGGGAGCTCGCCTCTCAGCACCCAGTCGTAGCCGATGTTCCACAGGAGCGGTCCCAAGACCGATCCCTGTGGAACACCGCACGACATTTGGTGCCGACCGGCACCGTCACGTCCCCGATAGATGACGCATATGTCCTCCAGATAAGCCCCTACTATGCGGCGGAGGTAGGGAGGCACCCGATGGTATTTCAGGGCCTCCCTAATACAGTTCCAGGTAAAGGTTAGGTAAACACATGACCAAATATAATATAAAATTTTACGTAATCATCATAGTACCAATACAAATGAATTTTGAAATATTCTTTTTTTCCCGCGAATTAATTCCAACTTCCCCGAAATTTGGTAATTTTTAAAAAGTGACAACACCGGTATTATTATGAGCGAATAGCGATGCGACCACGTGCCGCGTGCCCTGCCGCCCGCCGCCTCCGCCGCCGCGCGCGGAAGGGTGGATAACGCAGATTTATTAAGTTACCTATTTTTGCGAAATAATATTTATTTTTTTAGGTGGATTTTTTTTTTAATTTAATCCGGTTTTGTATGCATTAGTAGAATCAGTTATCGATACCTAACAACACCTTCACGGGTCGGACAGGGTTTTCTTAACATACTGTATAATTGTTATAATAATGCAAAACTTCTTAGGTATAAGGAAAGACGACGGTTAGACATAATTATAGTTATTAGTGGAACGGTATAAGGATGAGTTACGAGTGTATACTTTAATTAGTCGAGGAGGAACGAAAGTGGTTTTGTACGTGAGGGGCGTACGGGTAGACGAGCATGTGCTTTTAGGGATATTTTACCAAGTAATGATGGTGAATCGGTTAACGAGGTCAAAATTTTGAACAATTGAATAATGTCGAATGTATCACGTCTGTTGCGAAGGCTTATCAGTTTATGCCTACGCAATGCATCTTGCATTGCGTAGTCATAAACTGATACTTACATACTTGCTTTTCTATTCTATCTTATGTAATATTGAAGTTCAAAGTGCTGATTCTCAGCCTTATTTGAATAAATGACTTGATTTTTGAAACGATTGTATCACTGCTTACCATCGGGCAAGATTGCAGTCAAGAACTAGATTATAATTATAAAAAAAAAAAAAAATTAACACCAGCCCCTTTGACAAGTGCTTATTAGATATCAATTACTGTAACATCTACTCACTTACAACCGATAATTACTAGAAGGATTTTTTTTTTATAATTACTTATAAACTAGCGCTTGACCGCAATCCCGCCTGATGGTAAGCAGTGATGCGATCGTTGATGGTAAAGCGCGCTAGTTTATTAAGAGCCTATCCACTCAGAAAAACTGAGCGAATAGGAAGGAAGACGGCAGTTGAGCGAGGTGATGCAATGTTAAACCCAACAACACGACCAACGATGCTGCGCCAAAGGGAGATTGATCTGAAGACCTTCCACGACCAAACTCCCAACACAACAACATTAGGCGCATCGTACCCGGGTGTCGAATAATCAAATAACAGTGTTGTGGAGGTCAGTCACTCCAAGTAAAAGGCTCTGGTACTCAGGCGCATACCTCATAGTGTCGCTTGTCGCTAATATACAACGTTAATTTTTGGTTATGCGAAATCTGAATTTAGCTTATTCAGAATAAGCAAATGAATTGATTCAATCATTTTTCCACCATGTTATATTTTTTCTCAAACACATTTAGAAATTGTTGCAGAGTGGTTACCGAGCGGTTACGATAGATCATAAAACTTGCACCCGCGCCACAGCTGACGTCATGGGTCAACGCACCGCGCTCGCCCGCCAGAGCGAAGCTTTGACCATATTATTGTTGGGACAACCAAGTAGAATAGCAAGCTTTGTGGTTTTTCATTATATCCTTTTCAAATTTTGTACTTAGATAGATTCTTTATTTAAAAATACTGGACACGTGTCGCATAAACAAAAAATAATATTGTATAACGGGCCATGTTTCCTAACAGAATTAGCACACGCTTTTAAAATGCCATAACTAAAACACCATCGCGCACGAAATGTGGGCAGTTTAAGTAGGTAGTGTCGATCTCGTTGTTACCTACTTGACTACCCCACGGTAAATTGTCACTTGTAGGTCATAAAAATATTTATTTAATACAAATAAAACTATTTATTCTCTGATAAGACTGGAAAAGTAGTGAATATCGGAATAACAGTTTAACTTAGCAGCTTGACGCAGTCGCAGCAGCCTGGACATAGGCCTTCCGCACCCTGCATCACAATGCCCTGACCTCTGCCTTGAGAATCCAGTCCGTCCTAGCCAGTATGGGAGCAAAATCTATGTTGCACCGATCCTCAAACTTCGAAGACATGTAAATCTACCGACCCGCACTGGACCCGCGTGGTACATCCACGGACATAGCCCTCCTCTCGATGAGAGGAAGTCTGTGTCCCAGGAGTGGGAAGGCTGATGACGATGATGATCCCCAATAAATTAGGTTATGGTCAGGACAATAATGATGGACAAAGAGACCTTCGCCTTTTATGAAGTTTTAATTTACTGAGAATTGTTAACTCAAATGATAATTAAGACGTGCCTATACCGAAATTGCCATCTCTTAATACTGATTATCATTGATTCAGTATTTGAATACAACGCTGGATTCCAGTGACACTGGATCAATATTTGATCAGCTGGCATCAAGCCAGTGTCCCGTATAGATAAGTAGTTGGCTTTCAATAAGGTAAGCTGCTAATTGGCCAAGCTTAAGTACAGCGACGACAGCCCATCGAGTTACTAAAATCTGTCAGATTTCTTTATTAGATTTTCAACTTTATCACTAAAGCATTAATAAGGCTTAACATTGATTGGTAATATTTGACAGTTTCGGGTAGCTTGACCTGCTGTTGTCCGTACAAAACAAATAGGTATGTGGGTGTCCTGCCTCACCTGACCCCTTTTCCTTCTCTAATTCTATGTAATATGGGTACAGGTAATGCAAGGCACCGACTCAAACTAATACATTTTTGTGCACGTTATACTTAGTGTGTTTAGTTTGCATACCTCCTTAATTCCTGTCCTTAGCATGAACTTTTTATTTTATTTTAATATTGGAAACGTTTCAAAAACAAAAGTGGTGTAAGCTTTGCAAAAGGCAGTCGACACCTATTGAAAAAAAATAATTTCTTTAAATTTCTTTTAAATATTTCTAGAGCGAAGCAATATTGAAGAGGTAAAGAAGGAAAAAGGAGCAGATTTCATTCCGGTACCGATACAAGCAACAGCATCCACATTGTGTAACAAACTATCAGTCTCAATTTGATTCATTTTGGAGGATAATGTTAATCCTTTGCTCCAAATGTTCGATAAATATGTCTGCTCTAAAACGTAAATTACACAATTAACGTTGCTGAAATGTCAAAATGAAACTCATTGATAGTATGTTACGCAATTATCACAGTCCTAAATTTCACATATTGTAAAAATACAGCGAAACTTTAAACAATTTGTTGAAAATATATAATTATAAAACGTAGATACATAAGTGCGTACGTAGGTTCGTAAGTAAATTAAGCAATATAACAGTTTTCTTTATAAGAAGTTCTTGAAACAATACCAACACTGTAAGCAAACTTAGTAATTCATTAAACACTGTGATAGGTTGAACAAGCTACACACTTTGAGGAAGTGTACATTATGTTCATGAAAATTAACAACTTTTAACAAATTATATTTTATAGAGTGTCTACTACACTTCCTTATAGTACCTATGTTACTTGTTTAACCCAACAGTAGGTATACTAATAACGTCCTAACATACCATTTCCCACATTACAGTGATTGTTCCTGTGAAGCCAATCACTCCAATAGCACCACTGGAGCAGGAGAGAACCCTCCCCCCGGACCCCATTCCCCCAAAACCTCCAGAAATATACAAGCCTGAAGAATCTGTCGTATTCGAAAAACCAGCTTTCCTTCCAGCGAAGCCAATTCCTCATTCTCCGAAGATCTCACCGTCATCTATTCCCAACCCGAACCCTAGCGTGATGACCCCGAAACAAGTAGATAGCGGGTATCCAAACTTCGGAAGTTACCTTTACTCAATACCAGGGTACTCAGCGTTTCAGCCTATTAGTTCAGTAAATTACCCGCCAGTAGCTCCGCCAAGCATTCCTCCGATGCATAGCGAGCCATTGACCTCTGAATTCATACCCTTCCCATCGATACCCAAAGAAAATGTTCCAACGCCTATGGTTGAAAAAAAAAGCACTGATATGGAAACAACCGAAGAGACCTTAAAATCACAGACCGACTTTGAAGAACATTTCACGCCAGAAATAATAACAGCCACGTCGGTATCTGATGCAAGTAAAACACAAAATACTGAATCAAAAATGAGCATCACATCATTAGCACAGGGTTCAGGAGCCACTGTCACTATACCATCTCAAATAACAAACAAAGAGTTTAAAAAGAAATCAGAACCAAGGTTCAGTTTAAAGACCAGTATACCTATAAGTAAAATTGATATGAAATGTGTTGTCAATCCCCCCGATACTGCCTTCCAAAATTCATTAGCAAAGAAAACTTACGGTCCTGCATTCTCCAAAGAGTCGCCACGAATTGAAATTCAGAGTAATATTATCATAAAAACGGCAACTAAAGAACTTGAAGCTAAAGAGGCAAAGCCCAGTGTGATAACAAATAGCAATATAGGTACTTTAATTAATGCAGCTGAAGCTGTTAGCAAAACGGACAATCCGTTTCGTGTACCCGAACCAAAAGCGGACCCACCAGCTGAAGTGAAAGATTCTCCTACATTACCAAGACCCTTATTCAACCCGATCAATATTGAAACAAGCAAGGCTAATTTTAATAAGCCACCGGAGACATGTTATAATGAACAAAAAAATCAAATAGTATTCATTCAAAACAAGAACAGTACAAACTCAAAGATGATGCTTACAATACAGCAGAACCCACAAGTATTGTTACAAAGAACTAATTTCGAGTCAAAAAACCTGCAAGCTCCTTCACGACTGTCGAACCAAAGTAAGAAATGTAAGGAAGACGTAGTGAACGAAAACACTTCGTCTAAAGTGGTTGCCTTGAAAAGGTTACACCAGGAAAATAGTGACGAAAACGATTTTGAAAATTTGATAACCGAGAATCAAATATATGGCAACAAGATAGTCGTGAAGGAGAAATCTCAAGGTACATTGCAGGAACAAGATTTAAAAAATATAAAAGTGACTGAAAAAGTCACCACAACTGAGAGTAAAAGCGTTGTTTTACAACCATGTAACAACTTTGTATACTTGAGCAACGTTCAAATTCCTGCAAATTTCATGATGATTAAAAATACTTGTAAAGTATCACAAACTCCTGAAGCTTTTAAAGCAAAAATAGCGCCAATAGTAAGTAGCAGAATAGCACCCGACATTACTACTGTACCAAGTACAGAGAGTAATACAGAAATTACAACATCAATACCGAGTGTAGAAGCAACGAGTAAAGACATTCATGTATTGAAACCTAGCAACAACTTAATACAAACTCGAGATCTATCAACCATAACTAAGCCAGATATAGTGATTCAAGCAAACCCAACGGTCATTGTAAGTCCAAAGATCGTCTACCAAGTGCCAATATCCTCGATAATGGAAACAGAAATAATAAGTCCGCCATCAAAAAAACGAGATGTTGCCAAATTTATTCCTCCAAGCGTCCCAAGAATCGCCCCAAAAAAGGAAGTCCCCAAAAAACTAGATCCACCGAAAACAAACGACAAACTGTACATAGCGTGCCCTTATCAAATGGACTCAAAGTTACAGCCTAAAATAGTTATAACTAATATACGACCAAAAATAAATACAATTGAAGAGATTAGTTCTTTAGATAATTATGAGAAACGAAAACGTATGCGACGACTTAAATATTTGTCGAATCGTGAAACTAAAGACGTCAAAGCTGATACTAAGAAGGTGGAAAAGACTGAAATTCGTAATGTGATTACACCTGACAAGGTAAAAAATGAGATATATAAAGAATTTGCAAATACTAAAGTAGAAACAGATGAAGCTAGCAGCGGATGTGACTCCGATGATTACGGGGAGGAAGAATTGAGAATATACGAAGACATTATAGACGAGTATGGCACTAAAGATGATAACAACAAACGGAAGGTTGAATTCATGGCCGATCTTAGATTAGCGACGCCAGAAGCTTATAAAGGTATGTTAGTTTTAGACAAGGTACACCATATAGGTAAATTCATACTTTTAAAATTCACAACCGAAGTGAAAATACACCACGATTGAACAAAAACATTAATGACTTGTAACAAAGATGTAATGCAATTCGCAAGTAGATTTAGCTTTATGAGTCTAGATATTATTATTTTTCCAAAATTTTCACAGTGAAAGACCTCGAGCTTCAAGACAAGATGCTTAGAAACGATTCAGTGGCATCAGCATACGCAGCAGTCGGTCGTCTCGACGTCCTGCTCAATGTGCCTCCCCGGGAGGCAGCAGATAGCGACGGCGACGAGGCTGATGAAGCGAAGCGACAACATGATGTTCAACATGAGACCAGGACTGCAACCCAGAGGAAGAAGCTGTTCCTATCGAAGTTGAAGCTTACGCAGGTTACACAGAAGTATAAAGAAGGTAAATGCTTAATATTGGAATTAAAGACACTGGTGCCGATTTTCTTATTCTCAAACTATTTTTAATATTTTTTTAGTCCTGCTAAATTAAGATAGGTACTCCATTGACGGTTTAGACTCGATTAAAAACATAGCGCTAAAAATACTTTGATTAACGTCAGGCGTGGACTAATTTGAAAGGTGCAAATGTAATATTTATCTTTTGTCCTTTTCTTAATGAAATAGAAATAAAAAAAATACACTGAACTTCAATTAAGTGCACTTTGTGAATAAGGCTATCGAGGAAAATGTATAAAACTATCACTTAAAACCATCGCGAAATTAACAGTACTTATTTTTGAACCGATATGTTACTTTGATTTCAGGCTACGACAGAGTATGGCAAGAAATATTAAAAGAAAGGAAACGTCGAAACAACAACCTAGATGGAGAAGATAACATCAAGGAAGCGCGGCTAGGGTTTGATCCTAACGGCCAACTCAGACTCCTAACCGAAATCAAGAAATGCGTCAACGAGAATAACAACCTTATCAAAAAGAGATTAGACTCAGCTTCCAACGGCGACATGAATGATGACAGCATAAAAGTACTAGCAGAGAAGAACTTTTCCGAACTGAACCGCTTATCCAAAATGGCCGACAGCAGTGTAAAACTATTCAAGGCTCCAAATACAAGAAAACGAGATCTAACTCCTGGTTTCGATAGTGAGAATATTAAAAAACCAAACATAAAGATTCAACAGCCGTACCAGGATTATCCTAAGATTAGAATTCCTAGTATTTCAAAGATAATTTCGTTAAAATCAACGCAAGAGTGTGCTTCTGCGACATCGACGCAAGCGACATCTATGGACGAGCCACAGAATTCTGCCGCTGGGGTGACAGAGATGTTTGTGGATACAGCTTCTTTGAGGAAAACGAGAGACATGTGCTGTCAGGTGGATGAACTCATGTGGTCAGAACCTGAAGCTCTGGTTAAGAGTTACAAAGAATATGATGCAGGTAAATAATTATCGATTTTTTTCAAACTAAACTAAAAGTATTTCTGTTTAAGGAAATATAAATTCACAACAATGAAAATTCTTGTCTGGCAGTTTTAAGGACATAGGGAAAGAGAAAGCGACTTACATTTTTACTATGTAGTGATAACCTATAGCTTGATACCAAATAATTTTTTTATTTTTATTTTATTTAATTAGGGACAATAAACAGCAACAATATAAATACACACACAGAAAGGATAATTAAAAATATTAGCAATATTGTAGCCCACTACATTATCCACATATTAACAAAAAAATATGATAATGAGTGCCACTAGTTAGGCAATAAGTATCTTATTAATTATATCACATTAATGATAAAAAAAAACAAATAACAATCATTAAATAAATAAATAATCAAAAATATTAGCAATATCATGCAAAATAGAAAATCCAACTCTATTACTTGGCAATTAGAAAATAATTAAACATTAATAACAAATAAAATAATAAGTAAAGTCTAGCCTAGTTTACATTCTTAATAACATTCTTATTATTATCAGTAATAATCTTCATAACATTACATTTAAATTTTGATTTTGAGCATACAAAGATATCAATTGCTACAAGATTACAATTAAAAGATTCAACCATACGACGGATGGGGCAGCGCAACCCAGAATTACTTCGACAGCCTTTGACAGCAAATAAGGCATCTACTCGGGTACTACGAATGTTAACAGTGCGTGGGACTACATAATATAATTTGCTTGTGAGATCGATACAATCAAAATCTCCACGAACAATACCATGCAATATAGAGGCTTCAAGATATATTCGCCTAGATTCTAGGCTAATCTGTCCATATTTATGCAGTAATTGTGGGTACGACAAATACGTTTTATGGCACCTATAGTGCATGGCTCGTAGGAACTTACGCTGAACCCTTTCAATTAAATCTATGTACTTGCGTAAAACGGGTTCCAGACAGGTACGGCATATTCTAGTTGTGATCGTACAATAGTTTTATAAAGGTGAAGGTATGTAGAAACCCGCTTGAACTCAGTAGAAGATCTCATAACAAAACCATACATCTTAAATGCTTTCTGTACAATACTCTCAACATGTTGGTTTAGGGACAACTTATCATCAAACAACACACCAAGATCCCTTACCATGTGTACATTACTGAGCGCTGTATCGTGCAATGAGTATTCAAAATTGATAATGCTTTTATTCTTTGTGAAATTGATGCAATTGCACTTGGTAAGATTAAGGTGTAACTTATTTTTAAGACAGTAGTCAGCAAGTCTGTCCAGATCTTGTTGGAAGAGTCGACAATCCTCTACAGTCCGTATAGATCTATAAGCTTTTAGGTCATCAGCGTATACAAGAAATTTAGTGTTCTTAAAACATTTGTCTATGTCATTTATATATAGAATAAACAATAATGGCCCCAGGATTGAACCCTGCGGAACACCCGAGGTTACAGGCACTGCGTTAGACTGATGACCATTTACGACAATCCTTTGAGTTCTATTTGTAATATAGGATGAGAACCAACGAAGCAAGTTTCCGCGTATACCATTAAACGCAATCTTATTCAATAGGAGTACATGGTCGACCTTATCAAAAGCTTTTTTGAAATCAGTATAAACTGCATCAACTTGTACTCGCTTGTCCATGTTTTCAAAAAGATAATTAGAAAATATTAATAAATTTGTAACAGTTGAACGTCGCTTAACAAACCCGTGCTGTTCTGGGATGATGATGTTGTGCAAGAGTGGATAGATCTCGTTGTGTACGAGTCTCTCAAAAAGTTTAGACAAGGCCGACAGTATTGAGATAGGCCGGTACTGCTCTACGTCATGTTTCAAGCCATTTTTGTATACAGGTGTGATGTTATAAATAATAAATTATATAGTAACCTCAGATACAAAAACCCAAGATCCCTTTTAAAAGTAAAAAATAATAAAAGAAGTAGTAAGTAGAATATCAAAGTATATATGTATATTGAAATCCTCCCGCATCCAGTGGGAAACCGCTGGATGCGGGAGGCGCAGAACCGGTCGTCGTGGAGAACCTTGGGGGGAGGCCTATGTCCAGCAGTGGACGTCTTTCGGCTGAGATGAATATATGTATAAGTATGTAGGTATTCTAAAAAAAATACGTCGCGTTGTGTGACCGCTCGAAATCTAACAATTTAAATGCAAATCACCTATCAGCAACAAAGATGAAATTAAAAACAAAATAAAGAAAACTTAAACAAATATTCACAAGCTTACTTAACTTTAAGGACTGTGATAATTTCTGAACACGTGACAACTAATTCATTTAAAATTTAACAATTACAGCCCGCCGAAAAGAGATGGCCGACCTACACAAGCGCAATACTACCCTCAAAATTGAAGGCGCACACATCACCTGCTCAGCTTCTCGAGAATCGGACCATGCGCGTGCGCTCTTAGCAGAGCGACAGAATCTTTCCGTCGAAGAAAATAACCTCCGCCTATCCTTGCAGCGAATAAAACAAGCCATCGAAGTTATTAGGAATTACTAATCTATTATAAGTATTTAAATCCATAACGTGGAAATAATTTCATTAGGAAATTATTGTAATTAAAGTTCTTTGTACAAATATCAAGTTTAAACAGAAATGACATGAAATTGATTTTGAAATGTCTAAAATCATAAAGTTGTATTGTATTATAAACCTTAAGTGTGGATGTTAACATCTAAAAAAATCTCGGTCGCCGTCACAAGGATACGGCGGTGCTCCGCCTAAGCCGGGCAGATTTCCACCGTATGCTCCATCGTTTTCTCTGTGCGACACCCTTGTGTTTCCTCCCGCCTTATCCAGTACAGGAACCTTCCGAAACACCCGTGTTCGGCGAGGACCTGTGTTAGGCGGAAGGTGAAGGCGCCGTGACGCCTCTCTAGCCACTCCTCAGGAGAGGGGACTAATAGCTCAGTACTGGGTTTGCGACAAACGCACTCTCCATGTCGTCATGACATACCGCCGGAAGATCAGAGTGGCTAGTCCAAGTTTGTATTACGTTAACGCGATCGACAAGTCAGATTTTTATGGTCGAATCATCCCCGGCTACTTTATCTTACTAATATACAAAACCGCCGTACTTTTTTCACCTACTGCAACTCCTGAAAGCCAGAATCAACAGAGGAGACCGCCAGAAAAACGCCGAGCAATGAAGCTCGACGAGTCCCGGAGAAACGATTCAACTTTCTTGGGTCCCGCAACGAAATTAATCAGAAAAGAATAGCGGAGGAGTAAGAAAAAAGATATTTTTTCCACTTCCCTCCATAACAAGCAGGAGACAGAACAGAACTAGGCCAATCGGCACAAAGGGACATTATTGCAACTGCCCAGATTGCCAAACATCACGGAATAAAATTTGATTAAGTTAATGGGTCCTAAGTAGGTATTAGCTGTTACAATTGATTCCAATAATAGGTATGGCAAAAGCGCCTGAACGCACGGAAATTGCTTCTAGTTTCTACAAGGTCCGTATAATAAACGACTCCGGATGTAACTTGTACACTATCCAACATAATATTGCAATCATTCTGCCAAAGAACATACTCCCACAAGATGTGATGTGCGGACTGTTCAAATTCACAGTTCGATGTAGAACACTGACACAAAGGCGAAGGAACAAGTTTAAAAGAATACAGTTTACTTTTAAAGTTGCCATGACCTGTGAGAAATTGGGCAACGCAGTGGTCAACCTCCAGCCATGTCTTAGCCAGCCGATCGCCAACGGATGGAAAGAATAGATGGAGGTATCTGGCCCTTGATGGAATTATCCCACCTACTTTGCTATTCAGATAAGAGGTCCTCCCAGACTTCAGTCTGAGGTTTGTCTTACTAACTACACAAGCACATCTGCATGAAACATTAGGTAGGTATTTGTAGTGTAGTGTGAAGTGCAAATAGACGCAAATGATCCTATATAAGTCCCCGTTTATACTTTGATTAGTACATAATTAGGGGAGTTCATACTTTTTGTACGAAATTTCCAGGGAGGGCAGTCATGTCGATCGAGTTAACGTAATACAATTACAAACCTACACTTTATTCATTGATTTTTTTTTTAAACAGTGCACATTGTATGATTTTAATAACAAACAAAGTTTTAATTAATTATTAATATTATTTACTTTTAATTTGCTTTAGTTAAAACTAACAATGAATTAGTGATAACGATTTAGGGCGATAAGCACATGTTGTAAATATTTTAGCATGTAGTTGAAATTGATGGTTATTCATTTGTTACAATACTATATCAAGGAACAATGTTATGTTGAATTACGTTTACTTACCACTTACGTGGCCAAGCCAGCTTGTGGGCCGCTCAGTGCAATACCTAATTAATAAAGGGAAGAAAACCATGGCTCAAGAAAAAACACGATAATGTGAGATCAATTTTATTTAAGACAACTTGAATGTTCGCATACCTATATTTCACAAAAAATTATACATGTAGGTATGTGGGTGTGTCTTCTTAACAAATACCTACGTCTGTGACAAAATTGTAAATTAGAACATATTTCGGCCTACAGGTGATTGACATTAAACTACAGATGTTAAGAAGTGTACAATAATTGTAAATAATTAAAGCCAATTAATTAGTGTATAATACAATGAACTTGAAAATGGGATCTCTCATGATGAAGGGTTCCAAATATTTTAGTACCTATGTCTCGATTATTTATTCATTTACCCAAAAACTAGGAACCTAAGGTATGACCTTGAGGTATTAAATTGAACCAAAAAAATTAAAAATATGTTTTCGTCAATTTAACTGTAATATAGAAATAACTAGTCAGCTGTTTTTAATATTTGTTATTGTAAACATTAAGTCATTATTAAAATAACTCATATCCTACACAAAGTTTTATACTTGAAACTATTTTTAATGCCATTTTTAGCTCATATATGATCACCATAGCTCGGAATAGGTAGAGTGAATTGGGGTCATGGATCGGAAACGTATATAATAATATGGACATTTCCGGATTTACGGAATTGGTTGATTATTAAAAAAATATGCATAAATTATATTAAATCGTAAAACCGTTTGATTTGACCATACCCTTCATTAGAGGCTAAAAATAAAATATTGAAATGTATTAATGCTTAGATCGGAATTTGATTGTTTTAACATTAACAATATTTATTTGGATCCGGAATTACATTCCGGGAAAATAGTTTTTCCACGTTATTCTTTCTGTGAACATTTATGATACAAGTACCAAAAATCACTCTACCTATTCCGACCTATGATGATCACTGTATAACAATATATATTTCTTAAATACATTTATTCCATTTACCTGAAACTCTGGATTAGAATTAACCATAAATTTTCCTATAAATAATCGGAAAATATAATATTTATAATATAATGATATACTTACCTATATAATAGTATCTACCAATATACCAGCCGTTTCATATACCTACTTAATACTGTAATGTGATTACTTTTCAACAAATCGCTTGTACCTAATATGCCTCTTAGTTTATTATAATATTTATTGTAAAATGCATTACGCGACAAATAATAAAAAATAAAAAGATACCCAAAATTATTCATTTTGTTTTGTTTTTTACAATTTCCAAATACGAACACTGTTTGATAAACATTTCTGTGGTATACCATAGAAATGTTTATCATACGGTGAATAAGTGAGTTTAAGTGTGTGGTATAGATGACAACCGCAGAGTGAGCTGGGATTGTCTCGTTAGAAAAGTATTTCTAATTTAACTGTCCGCTAAGTACATGTAAAACAAATACCGTGATCCAAAAGCGCAACTGTGCCAACTGCCACGGTAGTCCGCGAAACTCATATTTTCTTATGTTACTTGCAATGATTCATGAT
Organism: Sesamia inferens; assembly: GCA_037179545.1. NCBI lineage: Eukaryota > Metazoa > Arthropoda > Insecta > Lepidoptera > Noctuidae > Sesamia > Sesamia inferens. The sequence continues at coordinate 23,979,160 of CM073945.1, read as the reverse complement.
GAATGTTGAAAAGTATGATTCATATGAAAATGTTTGTCCCTTTTGTTGTTTATTGTGATGTATTGGTCAACAATCAAATATCTCTCTATCTCATAAATAAATACATGATTATGCTTGCTTATCATAGAACCACATCGTAAGCGAAAGAGCTTGAACGACATATAGGTATCATTTGCCGCTAATTACCTCAACTGGTGTCGTCAAAGCAACAAAGAGCTGTTCCTGCCATAATCAGGATAATACCAAAGATCGACCCTGGAAATAATAAAATAAAATTTTATTGGATTTAGCTATTACAGAGAAAGGGGTATTTTGCCTCCCCCCCATTTTGTTTTAGAGATATAAATATTTTTACCACTCTTTGGAAACTTTTACGAGCCATCAGGGGGCTCTAAATTTAATGAGTTACGTTAAAAAAAAATATCATGAAACAAAGTCTATTAGTTTAAGAGAAAAAATATATTTATTTAAATGATATAGAAACGATGGGCCTTGGTTTCCTGATGGTAATTTGGCACCCAGGGATATTAAAAGTATGAAACCAGAAAAAAAATATTTCTGTAAATAATGTTTTTAAAAGTTAATTTAACTACAAAAATCACAAATTTAGTATTCTCCTTCAGGGCTGGCACAATCCTGATGTTGAGCCCAGAGCTCACATGCCTGGCACTGGATCCATGTTTCTCCGTTCGTTAAAATAAGAGACATCACAAAAGATGCAATTAGCGTCCATGTCTTCGGCTGCAAGTCATATCATGCTCAGTGTCATCATCACTGTTCCTAGATTTATTTTGGGTTAAGTGACATGCAGAGCCGAGTTTGGTCCAACCAGAGGGCATGGACTTTTTGCGCCAATCAGGTGATGTAAGTGCTTCTGTTCTATGACGCACGTAGTGCAAAAGAAAAAAATGAAGATAGCGTTAGTGGTTACATTTATTAGAGCAGGAGTACAATTTAACAGCAGGTGCCACGATACCACCTTCTCCTCTAAATAAATCCTGAACTGTATATGCTTTTGTAACGTACTTGTGTCCAGAGGTTCCTCAGCGCCGATACCAGCTCCAGTGAGTGCGGTGAATACAAACGCCAGGCTGTTGGCAACAGGCACCGCTACTGATAGAGGCGCTCGCTGTACTGCGGCCAGGTAGCTTAGCGACCCGGCCTGGTTCACCAGCCAAGGTAGCACGTACTGCGGCGTTATAAACCAAGTATTACTAGTCAATAAGGTAATTAAGTCGTGGTGGCCTAATGGTTAAAACACCAGCCTACCAAGTATGAGTTTGCGGGTTCAATTCTAGGTCAGGCAAGTATCAATGTAACTTTTTTAAGTTATACAGGGTGTATCTGACATCGTAACACAAATTTCGCAAAATGGCTAGACCGCATGCCACTAATAAAATTATGATAGTCATTTATGTCGTTAATGAACGGTTACAGAATACACAGTGTTTAAAAAAAAGTGTCGGCTCGGCCTTTGAACGTTGCAAGCGTGCCGCCGTGCGGGTTTTAGGTATGAGGTTGACCCCTGATGTGAACTCTATTAAATCAGTTGATAACATAGTTTTTCGAGTATTGTTTTCATTGCGCTTTTTAGTGTAATTAGCGAATAAATTAATTTTTACTTTAAAATCTTATTGGTTTAAAAAAAATTAGCAATTATGAACGGTTTAAAGTGAAAAAAAAAACACATTTTTTTAAACCATGAAAAAGCCGATGAAAAATTCCACCACTGGGGGGTTCAGAATCATGTACTTGATTCATGGAACTCGTTTGTGCGTCGATGTCAGATACACCCTATATGTACCTACTTTCTGAGTATATTTTGGACACCAAAGACTGATTAAAAGATAAAGGAAAACATACACATTGAGCAAGCGCCTTGATTACGCTCAATCCTTCTCTGTATGAGAGAAGACCTGTGCCCAGCAGTGGGAAGATAAAAAGGTTGATGCTGATGATGATGATAAAGGTAAATAATTGGCCAGACCGAATTTACCTTTATTTAATATTATTTATACAGTATGTTAAAAAAACCCTGTCCGACCCGTGAAGGTGTTGTTAGGTATCGATAACTGATTCTACTAATGGATACAAAACCGGGCTAAACTTAAAAAAAATCCCCCTAAAAAAATTAATATTATTTCGCAAAAAGAGGTAAATTAATAAATGTGCGTAAGCACACCCTTCCGCGGGCGGCGGGCGGCAGGGCACGCGGCACGTGGTCGCATCGCTATTCGCTCATTATAATACCGGTGTTGTCACTTTTTAAAAAATTACCAAATTTCGGGGAAGTTGGAATTAATTCGCGGGAAAAAAAGATTATTTCAAAATTTATTTGTATTGGTACTATGATGATTACGTAAAATTTTATATTATATTTGGTCATGTGTTTACCTAACCTTTATTATCCTTATGGGTCGGACAGGGTTTTCTTAACATATTGATATCTTTTTAAGGGTTCTATACCCAAAGGGTAAAAACGGGATCCAATTAATGAGTCCACTGGTCATCCGTCCTGTCACTAAGCTGTAGGTACCTCGTGAACCGTGATAGCTAAACAGTTGAAATGTTCACTAATAGGTAAGGACGGCAACAGGTGAAGCTACCCGAAACTGTCAAAAATTCCCAATCAACAATGAGCCTTAAAGCTACAGCTATAAAGTTGAAAATCTAATATAGAAATTTGACAGATTGTAGTCGCATGATGTGCTGTCGTATGTACCTAATTTAAAAATGATTCAGATTCACAATGTATTCCGCAATTTGTGTGCGTGTGTGTAATTCTTTCAAACTTCGGGTCTTCACTGAACCATGCACTTTTTTAATAGAAATGATCGATGATAGTTGAATAGAAATGATCCAACTTTAAAACGTAAATCTGCATGTTTCATAAAACACAAAGAAAACCGGCCCAGTGTGAGTCGGACTCGCTCACGAAGGGTTCAGTACCATTATCTTTAAAATCACGTTTGTTGTATGGGAGCTCCCCTTAAATATTTTTATTTTTAGTATTTATTTGTTGTTATAGCGGCAACAGGAATACTTACATATTCTCTGAAAATTTCAACTGTCTAGCTATTACGGTTCATTAGATACAGCCTAATGACAGACGGACAGACGGACAGCGAAGTCTCATGAATAGGGTTCTGTTTTACCTTTTAGGTACGAAACCCTAAAAAAACAGCTTTTTTGTTAAATAGCTTCTGCAGTGGTCTTATTCATACCTTCCAATTCCCGAGCAGGAACGTAACTTCAGCCCAGACCTGTCCTTGCACGGTGGTGGCTGTGACATCACGTAGACCTTTCGTACCCTGGCGTATGAAAGGGTTGGTGCACCCCCACAGCACGCCCGTCAACACCAGGAGACCTGGAACCATGTAGGTACACATGTGACTATTGAGATCACTAATTAAAACCACGTATGGTACATAAGGCTATTACAATCTGTCAGATTTGTTGACTGGGAATAAGTGACAGATTCGGGTAGCTTTATTTGCTGTGGTCCGTACATTACGTTTTTTTTAACATATATGGCTACCGCCGTTATAAGTTCACGTCTCGGATACTTGCAATTTAAAAAATCAAAATGGGTGTCGTTTTCATGGTTGGCTAGGGTGCTGGAGGAAGCTAGCAGGGTTGATAAAAATCATGATTTTTAAAAAAAAAATCAAAATAATCCGATTAATTTGATTTAAATCAGGTTTATTTGATTTAAATAAGATTTTTTAACTTTGTCTTTTTTTTTTTAATTTAATAGTCAGTTCTTCATTAAACGGAAAACCACATGTTTTGGTTTAATTTTATTATTAACTAGCTTTCCGCCCGCGGCTTCGCCCGCGTGGAGTTCGGTTATATCGCGTTTCCAAGAGAACTCTTCAAAAGTCCGGAATCCAAACTATCCTATGTTATTTCTCAAGGTCAACTCTATCTTTGTACCAAATTTCAATAAAATCAGTTCAGTGGTTTAGACGTGAAACCGTAACAGACAAACAGACAGAGTTACTTTCGCATTTATAATAAGTATTAAGTGTGGATAAAATTAAGGTAATTAAACAAGTTCTACTAATAAAATCAACAATTTAAAAAAACAGTAGCGTTGAAAAAATTACAAGGAAAGTAGTAACTTACAGACTAAAAAAGAAACATGAACAAATACTTATGGTAAGTATTAATAAACTTAGTAGCAAACTTTATTATTTTTTAGTATTGAGTTCCTTCAAAAGGAAAACTAATTTGGCTGCCTTCTCGGTGCCTAAACTGTTTCTTATTTTGCTGTGCACTAAATTGAATGCCGAAAATATTCTTTCGACCCCAGCCGAAGAACTGTACTCAGCAGTTACTCGTGTGCGCGCCGTAATCTATATCGGGGGATTTCCCTAGACAATTTTTGGCCGACTTGGTTGCAGTAAAAATGTAATGATTTAAAAAAAAGAATCATTTGATTAAAATCACTGATTTAAATCATATCAACCCTGGAAGCTAGTAAGACCACTATGAAAATTCAATGTGACGCCTGTGAGAAGTTATAGATTTTTCATTAGGTATGTGTGTTTTATCATGGTCTTCGAGGGTGTTCAGCCCGATAGTGTGTTCAAAGTGGAAATTGAAAATGATGGCTGTAGAAATTTTCGTCATTCGAGTGGACATCGAGCACAAAAACTTATGCTCAGAACAGCAGAACTCAGACCTCAAGTACTGCGTTGGGAAATGGTGTGTGATTGATTAGCTAAGCAAGCGATTCACATATAAATGTATCTGATTGTTATGCAAATATCGTTCATATTCTTATGAGAAAATCGGAACAAGTTTTTCAGAAGAGTATGATCATTACCTACCTACTATTATAGGTACTAATAAAATTTATACTAAATGTGTATCTACCTATTGCTTAGCTTAAAGGGCATTTTATGAAAAGTTTATTGTCTTTTCTTAGTTACTTATTTAGTTAGCCGTTGTCATCGTTCTGAAGAGTATGACCATTACTGTTATACTAATAAAAGTTTATATTGAACACGTAATGCATAACATCACGGGCAATCTATAAATGTAATCGCTTGTCATGTCTGTTGTTTTTCTTACTTATCTAGATTCTAGCTAGCTGTTGTCATGGTTCACTTCCAATACGTCGTGTGTCACACAATCCTTTCATATTACTTCAGATTTGCCAATTTTTTAGTCACATATAGATATATTTTTTCATCTTTTCTTATCACAAATGCCACGGCATCATTTTAAAGCATGGCAATTTATGTCATATTTCAGTATCGATACGTTTGAATGTCCATTGGTAAAAATTTAAATCCTATCATGCCAGCCAGGTCTACTCAGGGATTGTGTAAGACACTATGAAATCTCAATCGTAGAGATTGAGTGTGTGTTAGGCAATTGCTTCAGATGTTCAAAATTTGTCTCCTCAGTAACGTAAAAAGGAACCAACGTTGTTGCACTATCGACATGAAAGTTGATTTTGTGTTATGCGTAAAACAACATCAACTTTCATGATGTCGATGTCATGTTGTATGCCGCAGTTTTAATATTTTCGGTGCTTCTAGAAGTAGATAAGTCAGCGATTTAGAATCAATAATAGCGTCTGATATCGCTATCCCCTTTAATATCCAATTTCTTGTACCTACTTCGTATCAGGATTTACAACTAGGTACTGCTAGGGAGTTGGAAAAGTTACGCCACTTCTTTTCCCCATCAAAACCACTAATAAATGCTGAAGGGCGGGCGTTTTGATTGCTATTTGAGGAACAAACTTTTGATTGCTATTTAAGGACAAAAAAGAAACTCCTTTAATAAACATATAAAAATTTATTCAAGTAGGTATAGTAAAAGGTTTAAATTATAAACATAAATGATAAATTAAATTAATAACAATGCTTTCATAAAATCTTTTATTATGTTACATAACTTATCTTAATAAATAAAGTAGGTACCAAATATATATAATTATATTCTAAATATCCCTACCTATTCAATAGCACATTTAATTAAATTTTGGTCAATTTCAAAATAAGAGATCAATAAAATTATTCTTTAAATTCCATCATAACACTATAATGTACTTGTGCCAAGCTCGATAAAGAATACAGGTAAACACACTAATTTAGAGTATCACAATTCATCAAGTTTTACAATGATTATCGATTTTTACATGTTAACTATTTATTAACAATTCCTATTGCGATATATTTCAATAGAAACTTATTATCTCTGAAAACCATCAAAAAGTCGACATCAATTTTAAGTGATAGTCTTACAAAAAAAGAAACATGGATCCAGATATTAAACATACTTATGGAATTCAGACTGTGAATAAAGTTGAGACATTTGTCAATACAATTTTGCGTATTTTAACTACTTTTGAAATCAACTGCATAACACATGAATTATAATACTTTCAAGTATGGAATACGCATAATATACATATGTACCTATGTATACATACCTATACCTGTACCTATGTATACATAGGTACATATGTATATTATGCGTATTCCATACCAAAAATTTATCTTATTAGGAAATTAGCTAACATGTGTGTCATATTTCATTCAAATCGGTTAAGCGTTCTATGCAAAGCAATTCTAACTAAACGCAAATAAACTGTTTACATTTTGAAAGTAGGAATATTACATACATGTATGAAAATCATGTACCTAGAAAATGTTGTTAACATCTCCCTTTTAGGTGTAAACAAGTCGTTGCCTAGAAACGGTTTGTTTACCTATATTCTTTATCCAATTTGGCCCTAATATAGGTATTATATTAAGAAAGTAAACAAGAAAATTTCAAACATTATCTAATAGTTATGCACTTAGAAACTCAAAAGTCAGCACATGAAGCTACCCGAAACTGTATAATTTTCCCCATCTACCTTGAACCTAATGCTTTTGTGACAAAGTTGAAAATCTAGTTTGTGAAAATAAAAGGAACATCTTTATTTATGCAAATAATAAAAGCGTTGTATAGACGACAGCAAATCAAGTTGTAACAATCTGTTACGGACGACATCGCTGTGTTAGGACAAATAGTGATAGTGATAGTGAAGTAGTGACTATGATAAACGAATAAGTGAATAAGTGTACTATGATAAGACTCAAGTGCCTAGTTATAGAGATGTGTTAAATAGGACATAGGATTTATTATAGGATGTACCTAGCAAGTAAGATGTGAATGTAAGGCGTCGTGGAAAGGGAAGTGGAAATTAGAAAGAGACGAAAGTCAGACACACCCCATCCCCACGGCGCTACCCGTTACGCCCCCTTAGGGCCTTGTATAAAGATCGGCGGCTTGCCTACATCGCGCTCTGATAATTCGATCCAGCCGTCCCTTGCTGTTTTCTCCAGCGACACCCTAAGCCGAGGTTCGTACCCCACAGGGGGTGCCCTTAGCGTGTAGTCGCTTAGCTTTTAGTAGCCCTGGCTGGAGGCTTTAAATTCATTTAAGGCATCCACAGGAAAGTCCGGTTAAGTAGTCACGGCCTCTCAAGGTCAACTACGAGATGCCATATCAAAAAAAAAAAAAAAAAATACATCGCGCTCTTTCCCTTGTCCGATGAAGGCCAGCCCGCGCCGCAGCTGAGCCAGTAAATATAAACTCCCGACTATGACCTCTGAGTTTGTTTCGGCCGTTTCTTCTCAGAGCTAGTACTAGGAAACGCCGTGGTCATCAAACCGAAATAAAAATTAAATAATTCGATCCAGCCGTCCCTTGCTGTTCTCTCCAGCGACACCCTAAGCCGAGGTTCGTACCCCACAGGGGGTGCCCTTAGCGTGTAGTCGCTTAGCTTTTAGTAGCCCTGGCTGGAGGCTTTAAATTCACTTAAGGCAGCCACAGGATAGTCCGGTTAAGTAGTCACGACCTCTCAAGGTCAACTACGAGATGCCATATCAAAAAAAAAAAAAAATACATCGCGCTCTTCTCTTTCGTCACTCGTCCACCACCGCAGCAAGCCGCCTGGGACTGCGGTACTAGTTGTACCGCGAAATAAACCATGTGAGACACTTCTATCCTTTCATTAATTAAACATCAATAATTATACAGTCCACCTCAACACAATCTATCAGATTTCTTTATTAGATTTTCAATTTTATCTCTAAAGCATTAAGGCTCAAGGTTGATTGGGAATATTTCTGTGTTTCGGGTGGCTTGTCCTGCTGCCGACCCTACAATCTTTTCTACCAAGCACCAAAAGGTAAGCGGTAAAAGTACTTAAGATATTTGTTTGGTAGGTATTGTATTTACATATTATGGTTGTCAACACAGACACTGGTGCCAAATCTCTTGTTCACAAACTAAACGAATTTATCTTTTGAAGTGAAACTTCTTTAGAATCATTGTGATTTCAAACCGGATGCAACGAAAAAACGACAGGTAAGAGACACAAATACAAAAATGTGTAGGATGAAGCCAGGGGAAAGAATGAGACAGAAATATATATATATTTTTTTTTAACTTTTGAGACACGGATACAATTATTTATTTATTTAGTCCCTCCTGTATCCCCCCCTCCCTTAGTCCCCCCCTCACCTCTTAATATTCCCACGAAACTAACCCCCCCCCTCACCCCTTAATATTCCCACGAAACCTACCCCCCCCCTTTAGTTACCTCACCCCCCCGTGGATTATCTCGGGAACCAGAGGTCGTGGACTACCCGAGTTTGGGGTCCCCTGAATCAGGAGGAGGAGCCCGACCTTTTGGCCCCGAGGGAATCCACTCCCCCCTCCCCCGCAACCCCACGAAACCTATCCCCCCCCGACCCCCTTTAGTTACCTCACCCCCCCCCGTGCATTATCTCGGGAACCAGATGTCGTGGACTACCCGAGTTTGGGGTCCCCTGATTCAGGAGGAAGAGCCCGACCTTTTGGCCCCGAGGGAATCCACTTTTTTTTTTTTTTAAATTGGGGGTCTATGCAAAAATATTAATTTATAAATGAAAGCATGAAATAAATTTAAATATTTATAGAAAATTAATGTATGTATATGTGTATACATGTATATATTGTACACACACATATATATACATACATACAGATAGTGCGAAAGAAGTTTCACTTCAGTCGTGTGGTCATAAGCACACTCGTTTTTTTTTTATATTATGAAGAAAAAGATAGAAGATAACATCTTAGTTTAGTCCTTAAAAATTAAGTCGTTTTGTCGCTTTACATCGGACGCAAAATAATTAATTTAACAGGACTAAACTAATATTTATCTTCTATTATTTTCTTATTAATATAGAAAGAAAAAGATACATTGCACTTAAATTTAAATTAGTTTTTCAAGAAAGGAATCAGGTCCAGTTTCTCACTGTCCCCATACTAGATCAAATTGAATTATGGTGGAACAATTTACCATGTATTTTGCAAATATATTTATAGTAACAGACTTATCACAAAATGATTAATTTAATAAAACAACAAAAAAGATTTTAGCTATGAACAACATAGCAACAAAGACAGTTAACTGTGTTAAGTGACTGATCAAAAGCATTATAATGCACAACAGTGCCATTACAAATAAAAAAAAATAGAGATAACAAATAGAACCTCAAACAGCCGCAGAGTTTTTACTCACTTTGGCCTATACCTATTAAAAAATAACTGACCATGACGACTTTTTCAGAAATCCATGCATGAGATCAATATCATGAAGATCAAGTATACAACATTATTTTTTGTATATATGCGAAACCGGAAACACGTGTCCAGTATTTTTAAGTAAAGAATCTATGTATAAATTATCAAAAAAATAAGTTATGAGCTTACTATTCTACTTGGTTGTTCCAACAAAAATATGGTTAAAACTCCGCACGGGCGGGCGAGCGCAATTTGTTGACCTCTGGCGTCAGCTGTGACGCGCGGCGTAAGTACTATGATCTATGGTAACCGCTCGGTAACCACTTTGCAACAATTTCTAAATATATTTGGGAAAAAATACAACTTGATTGGAATCAATTCAGTTGCATATTCTGAACAAACTATATTCAGGTTTCGCATAAACAAAAAATAACGTATAATCACAAAAAATGTGTGCACCACATCATCTGCCTACTTTTTCCAACTATGTTGGGTTCATCTTCCAGCACACCCAGATGCAGCTGAGTATTTTAAATGGAGCAACATGCTATCTGACCTCTGCAACTTACTTACTGGGAAGACAATGATACACCTTGGTAAGACTTTAGGGTGTCTGATGACCTGCAACAACGGTTACAGATCCACAAATGACCACCAGTGTGACATACAATAATTCTGTGAAATAAATTTCATTATGAAGCCTCATCGATATCAACCGCGTTTGACTCATTGATTGAAAAACTCTCAACCAATGAGAGCGCTAAACGCGGTCAACAGTAGCCACACAGGGCTAATGGCTTAACATGCTGTAAGTCCTCAAAAATTAGTGTTGACATGATTGAGGACTAATTATTTTCACCCCCTAATTTTATTTTGTGATAAAATCTTGTAAAACCATGCCTTAAAGAAACATACAGAATAGAATTAATAATTAAGTTTTAAACTATCTATGACAATGAACAATTCCTCATTCGACAAGTTAAGACATTCAAACAAAAGAATTTGTAGTAAATACAGCAAAAATAATTAAGAAAACAAACTTTCTTGGTGTATACATATAATAAAGAATATTCTATACTCTATTTATCTCTTAATGTCTACATTATACAAAAATTATTCTGCAAAATATCAAAAGTATAAAATAAGTATGACAAAAATATATTAGTCCCGATTCCCTCATTCACAAACTAAATTAAATTTAAGTTCAGCGCATCTTTTCTATTTTATTAAGAAGGACAAGGAGGAAAAGGACAGAACATAATATGTTAGTTTAGACCTGTCAAATTAGTCTGCACTTGACTTAAATTAATGTATTTTTGGTCACCATATTTTTAATTGTGTCTAAACTGTCTATGGAATATATCTTAATTTGACAGGATTAAACTAAAATGTTATCTTCTATCCTTTTGTTAATGAAATGGAAAGGAAAAGATACACTAAAATTTTTAGTTTGTGGACAAGAGAATCGGTGCCATTAAATGGATTTGAAAACTAACTTTCACATGATTTGTCTTATTAATAGGACTCAATAAAATATTGCAAGAAAAGAAAACAGACATGCAAAAAAATTCGCATGGTAAGTCCGACATTCCAAACGAGTATGCATTATTCATTAATATCCAATTGGAACACCAAGTCTCATAGCTTTCACTTCACTGAATTTGCAATGGTTGTCTGTGTTGTCTATCCACTCTATAAATTCCTCAGCTATTGCAACTGAAGCTTCCATTGACATGATGCAGTCATGCTCTGCCCGATGAGCTTCTATGGCAGGTCGCCCTAAAAGTCGCTCATATACATTTTTCAATTTGTATGAAATACTAGGCTTTTTGCTTGGCTCCGTACCGGGTTTCTTGTAGAATAATTGTCGTCTGACTTTATTTCCTTTTTTCTTTGTTGCCAGGGGAACGCTCTGTTTTTGTATGGGTGTTTTTTCATTTTGCTTTTGTATTATTTGCTGAATCATTAAATTATTATTTTCTTCAAAATCTTTCAATATTTCTTCTGTTATATGTTCCATATTAGAAGTATTGCACATTTTTTGTTCTTCTACTATTGCATTAGATGTTATATTGTTCTGTTTTTGGGGACCAGATGACTCCACAGCCATTCCACCATTTGTTTCATGATCATTAACCATAGAAACACCTGCTTTAGAAGCATTATCACTATTTCTTTTAGATTCAACATCATAAAACAAATGAAGGCTATCAGCACACAAGATATCATCTGGTAAACTGACTCCTAACTTCTCAAAATGATTTTTTAAGATTGGAAAGTCAAAATTGTGTCCATTTTGTGCAACTAAACAAACTGGCTTCTCTAGACATTGTAGGAAAGAGTTAATAGTGTTAAAGACATTCATGTTGAAGGGTGTTTGATGTTCCAGTAGGTCATTGTCTAAGCCTGTCACAGCTGAGCTATCAGGATGAATGAGTCTGCGAGGATAAAAGCACAGTGTGAGCTTTTCCTGTACGCGCGGCGCCGTCAATGGTCTGTCTAAAATATGCCTTCGTCTCACCACCACCATACTTAATTCAGTAATTCTCGTCTTATTATACTCATACTGCGGGAGCCCGGTGGTCTCCAAATCTATGAACACGTACGAAGCTACCTGGGTCATGTTTAAAACTGGCGTAATATCATAAAAGCTTACCGATTGCTTCCAGCATTACTCAGTTATTAGTAAGAGCCAGGTAAAATCACCTCGTTTTGTTATTATTCGAGTACACTGCCACTAACAAATAATTACTTCACGCAATTAATGTCTGTTAAATTCATTCACAAGTAAATTTTTTATAAAATAAAATATATTATAAAAAATATACAATTATCTTGGCGTATTTGTACAAGTTTCGGCACGCACGAACAAGTCACATAAACACGTTTGTCAGTTTGTGTTTGACACTGACACTTTGACAGTAAAATTGGTTTCGTTCGGTAGTGCTATGCGTTTTTACATTTTTCAGCTCAATAACATAAATATAACGCAAATTTGCATGGCTAATTGAAAAATATTTTCTTCTTCTTTAATTATTCTTTTGTTGTACTATGTATTGTTTAATTTAGGGAATACTATAAGTTTCATTAAAATCGGTTCAGCAATTTTCTGATAGGGATTTTTTTCGTATCGATGAGAACTTATTCTAACATGGGTTAAGGCTGCCACTCACAGACGTATTTATACGTCTGTGCTGCCACTATTGTTATGAGGTGAAAAAGTAATAAAATATTATATAAAGTAATTTTCGAATTTCGACTAAGACACTGAAAAGCATGAAATAAAAACTTTTTCTCGAGCTTTCTGTTGTTTAGCTCGCCACCGACTTCTAGAGCCAGGACAAAAGCAAAATTATTTTTTCTTTTTAAGTGTTTTGAAGTCGGTTTCTATTTTTCTGTAAAAACTTTTTATTATTAACCTTACCTGGGGGCCCAAACTAGCTATCCTACACCTACACTGGAATAAGCACTAGTTCATGTAGGGTATGATCGGCAGTAACCTCGGCTAGTTGGTAATATTCTAATATGAAGTCTTATTCAAGATTGGTTCAGTGCCTCTATATGATTTTTGAACGTTTGAATTCCGACTTTCATGGGAGAGAGACAATTTAAAAAAATGTATAAAATATTCATATTTTTTGACATTAAACTGATTATATATTAATAATTTTATGAATCTTTATGAAAATAAGTAGGCTGTCACAGCACAACCACCGAATTTTTTGCAGCGGTCGTGTACGGAATAGAATTTGTCACTTGAAAATATATTCGATTCGTAAACAACCTGTATGACGAAATTCATCCAAATTCGTACAGTAGTGTTTACGTGAAAGAGTTTCTAACAAGCATACATCCATACACACAAGCTTTCACGTTTATAATGATTTATATTAATATTAGGAGAATTAATTTCTATTTGAAAATGAGGTTTATCTTACTCGTCTTAAAAGTGTGGACGAAGAAACTAATCTTTCACTCTACAGTGTCAACAACCAATAATACAAATGTCTATAGTGTCTGTATACAACGTTATTTTTTGTATATGCGACACTCGAAACACGTGTTCAGTATTTTTATGTGAAGACCCATCACATCGGCTGCCGGCAGAAGTTACCACCCACCAGACAAAGTCTTACCGCCAAGCTATTCGTCGTGTTCCGGCATGATGTCTGGTGAACCCGTCCTGGTTGCGTTGTTGCAGTTGTGTTGCGATGTGTGCCGGGTACGATGCGCCAAGTGTTGTTGTGTCGGGAGTTTGCTGAGTCTCCAGATCAATCTCCCTCTGGCGCAACTTCGTTGGTCGTGTTGTTGGGTATAACATTCCTTCACCTCGCTCAACTGGCATCTTCCTTCCTATACACTCAGTTTGTTTTGATCAAATAGGCACTGAATAAACTAGCGCGCTTTACTATCAGCGATTGCATCACTGCTTACCATTATTAGGCGGGATTGCGATCAAGCACAAGTTTAAAGTTATAAAAAAAATAATAATTTATGTACAAAATTTTAAAAACCTATCATGAAAATCACAAAGTTATGAGCTTGTTATATTACCTGGTTGTCCCTACAAAAATATGGTCAACGCGTCGCTCACTCGCTCGCGCCTACAGCGGCGCGGCGTGCCGAATGCCTAGGATACTATAATCCACTGTGAACTGTTTCGTGCGCTCGGTAACCATATTGAATCAATTTTTAAATATGTATATTTGGGAAAAAATATAACATGGTGTAATAATTATTGGAATCGATTCAGTTGCTTATTCTGAACAAACTATATTCAGGTTTCGTATAAAGGAAAAACTACATTGTATACACATGTAAGTACACAGTAATGAAGAAGTATTACCTTGTTAATTCCACTAATGTGTGTACATTCACAACAAACACAACTAAATTAAATTAAATTAGTGTCCTGTCTAGTATCTGTTATTCTTTTCAGTATTTATTATGTATATGGCGTCCATTTGTGTTGGAAATTTCAATACCTATGTCATTCGTGGGGAATAGTGTCGAAATACATTAATAATAACAAGAGTGTCACGGATATGAAGAACCAAATCGACATAGAAGTGCAGGCAGTGCTATATCCTCTGAACCTGATGCAAATCATGGTGTTGAATCCAAAGTATTGGATGAAGAACAATTCTATAATACGGAATAACTGTTTCAATAAGTCTATATTATGCTGCGGGCTCGTAATTTATCTTACGGGTTACATATACAGAGTAACAGAAATAGTTGTCGACGATAATATGAAGCGATATGGCTCTATTAAGTTTCTGTACTTCGCTTCCTACTTCGACTTTGGATTCTACAGCGCGGGCTTCATCATGAACTTTATCCTTCATTCCATTCACGCAAAGAAAATTGTCACATTCGTTTTGGCCTTTCAAGAAGTGCACAGAATTCTTAACAATAAGATCAGTTTTAAGTGGTCTATTATTAGGAATTGGATCAGTGTTGTCACTCTCTTCGGGTTTTATTTCTTCATTTTACTCTTTTTGACTCTAAATTACTTTCAGCGGTCTTGGCACGTTGTTTTAAATTTAATTTTCTTGATAAGTCTTGACACTAACATAGTTTATGTGATATGCTTGTTTAAACTATTGATCGACAAAGTTGAACTGTGGAATGAGCGAGTTTTAGTTTTCCCGAGAAATGAACAATCTGAAAATAAGGATTTGGAATGTAACAGAATGTCAGAAGCTTACATGCATATCTTAAAATGTTACGAGATTTGTAAGATTATTTTCCAACAACCGGTAATTTTATGAATTTACATTTGTTTTATGATTTTTTTTTTGTTTAGTCCTGGTGGCCTAGTGGTTAAAACACCAGCTTCTCAAGTATGAGTGTCCGGGTTCGATTCCAGGTGAGGCAAGTACATACCAATGTAACTTTTCTAAATTATATGTTGTATGTACTTTCTAAGTATATCTTGGACACCAATGGCTAATTACAAGGTGAAGGAAAACATCTTGACGAAACCTGACTTTAAATCTGAAATCGCCATCCCGCATTGAGCAAGCGTGGTGATTACGCTCAATCCTTCTCTGTATGAGAGGAGACCTGTGCCCAGCAGTGGGACGATAAAAAGGTTGATGATGATGACATTTATCCATGCATAATAAAAGTTAGATAGGATCGATCTTTTCGGTGTCTCTTAGGAACTCCTAGCTAATTAATAACAGGTGCACAGGTCGGTCGAACAATAAGCTAAGCTTGCCGCGGTTGGCCTCTGGATGGGTAACCATCTAAACATACCGAGACCTCTCCATGCCTCGGAAAGGCACGCTCAGCCGTTGGTCCCGGCTGTAATTGGTAGATCTTTGTCAGTCGTTACGGGTCTTCAGAAGTCCGAAAGTCTGACCACGAGTAACTGGGTTGTGAGATCTGAAACACAGGCAGTCGCTCCATGTTAAATCCAGTTGCACTGGAAGCCGACCCCAGTATATCTGGGAAAAGACTAGGCAGACAATGAATGAGCATAGGTTAACATTTTTTTTTTTTTATTCTACTTTTGTTTAGGGACATTTATAATCGCAATGCGTATGTCAGTCCCATCGTACCCTGAATACACATTTGAGCCATAAACCTAAACAGACTCTTCGCATCGTCGCCATTTGGTTGGGCCAGGATTTTATGGAATGTGCCTATTTCAAGTCTGTTCAGCCTCAAGACCCTGAACTAGGTTAACATTATAACCAACTAGGTAGGTCCAACTTCGAGAAAGAGGTGTCTCGTCGAATCCAGCTCGGCTGGGCAGCGTTCGGCACGCTACGCTACTCCTTCTCGTCGTCCAAGATACCACAGAGTCTCAAGACTAAAGTCTTTGACCAGTGTGTGTTGCCAATGATGACTTACGAAAATGAAATGTGGTCGCTCACAATGGGACTCATACGAAGGCTCAGAGTCACACAAGGGGCAATGGAAAGAGCTATGCTCGGAGTTTCTCTGCGTGTTTGAATCAGAAATGAAGAGATCCGCAGAAGAACCAAAGTCACTGATATAGCTCTTCGAGTCGCTAAAATTAAATGGCAGTGGGCAAGGCACATTGCTCGTAGAACCGATGGCGGATAGGACAGTAAGCTTCTGGAGTGGCGGCCACGTACCGATAGAAGCGTAAGGAGGCCCTCAACAAGGTGGACTGATGATCTGGTTAAGATGGATGCGGGCAGCACAAGACCCGACATCGTGGAAAGCCTTGGGGAAGGCCTTTGTCCAGCAGTGGACTTCTATAGGCTGAAGAAGAAGAAGAACATTATGAAGACTCAAATGACAAATAATATTTAAGAAGAACATATGCTGAGCCTACTACAAATAAATTAGTATATGGACAGGATACTGATGATAAATATGACTTAGACGTATTTTGGCTTAGTTATGTCCTTATGCCCGTCGATATGTAGTAGCTTGATAATTATGTCCTTATGCCCGTCGATATGTAGTAGCTTGATAATTATGTCCTTATGCCCGTCGATATGTAGTAGCTTGATAATTATGTCCTTATGCCCGTCGATATGTAGTAGCTTGATAATTATGTCCTTATGCCCGTCGATATGTAGTAGCTTGATAATTATGTCCTTATGCCCGTCGATATGTTGCAGCTTGATAATTATGCGTCTGCATAGGTAATACTTGACCAAAGCACGTACTAAGTAACGTTTGTTAATCTCTCCTCTCTTCAGAAGCTGATTTTTACCAAATTGGTTTTTATTAAGTAGCATGATTTTAAGAGATGATTCGAGAATAGCCCAGACTCAAAGCAAGGTTTTAAATTTATAGATATATATCTATATCAATCTGTATCAAGTAAGGCTATCTGTAATCTTATAGGTAGCCTTACTTGATATAGATTTATAATGATATTTAATTTTGGCCTTTTAGGTTCTATTTCACACAATGGAGACTTTTTGCCGTTGTTTGATTAACGTTCAGGTGATGATTGAATTCCGGAGATTTTTTTTAGTAAGTTGTGATAATATTTTCGTCAGTTTATTAGATACTGCACCTTTATTCACATAGGTAATCATGTTGCTAGTTCATTGCTTCATATAATCGTGAAATTTGTATTTTCAACAACGTAATAAAGCAATGAATATTTTTCTTTTTTCTTTCTTGCTGCTTACAGCTTCTTATGGCTATGTGTGCAAAATCATCATAAATATAGAACATAGTTAAAGAAGCTGTTTTGGTTATTTGTACCACATATGGATTTTCATGATTCAGTATAACTCATTTAATAATATGTGTATATTAAGCTAAGTACTATACCCACGCTAGGTACTATAATAATCTAATACCTACCTACTTTAAAATATGAAGTTGTACCTAATGGTCTATTTTTTTTTGTGACGGATAAAAAAAATAATATGAAAAAAATTGCCGGTCCTGAAAATGTCTCAAATACTGTAAATTCTTTACAATCATTATATTTTCAGGCAACAACACCTTTAGTTTCGGCAGTCCTTTATTTATGGATGATAAAGACCTTAGTGCTGCAGCTTGTGCTAAGCCTGCAAGTCAAGACGTTTTATGATGCTATGAAGCTTGCCCAAGATTCTTACTTCAGCATTTTAGCATCTAACTGCACAAGTGAGTACTTTTGATTTTATTGGATTAGGTTGTCAAGTTAAAGCTTACAACTAAATGTAATTCGCATCATTCAAATAAAACACACATGACGACATGGGTGGCGCGGTGATTGAGCGATCGACTGCTGCGCTTCATGTCATCATCATCTCAGCATTAATCCCAGTCGAATCAGATTTTGGCTAAACTTCGATATTTTCCATGAAGCGACTGCCGTTTGACCTCCACGACCCGAAGGCGATATCGAAGCATTGTAGTTAGACCAATTGTTGGACTTATGACGGCTTCAACAGCCCATAATGAATGCCATTAGATGTTCGTATGCGGCCACGTTCGCTACCGCTACGCCACGGAGGCTGTCGCTGCAGCGCTGCATGTCATGGGTGCGAGTTCCGCACGAAACAATTATGTGTAGGTATGTGTCAGACCTACAGGTAGTAGTTCCGGGTCTGTTTTTGTATGTAAGTTTAACGACCCACAATACTGGAGTAATTCCTAGTTCGGTGCAACATTTGAGAGAGAATAAAAAAATAACAGTTAAAAGACTTTTTTCACTGTCAGTCATGATTTTCAATTCATACGTTTAAGGTATGGTTAAGTGGTATTTAATTAAGAAACAGAAGATAACTATTAGCTTAGTCCTGTCTTTGTGTTAGTTTTACCTTAATTTAAGAACGTTTTACTGTTGCTAAATCATACCCTAACTGCACCATCTTTTTTTTTTTATAAATTATAAACTATTGCTTGACCGCAATCCTGCCTTGCCTTGAAGACACTTAAATTGTAGTTCGACGGATACACCGCCGCTAGCAAATTGTTCCAGTCCCTTAATGTACGCGGTATAAGAGACGAGGCGAAACGCTTCGTTCGAATCGTTGTGGTGTCAACAACGTAAGTGTGGAAACTCGTCGTACGACGGCTCGTCCAATGATGGAGCGTAGAAGGGGGAATTAAATCATGCAATTCCCTCGCACACTCCAAAATACATCCTATAGAACACCGACAGGCTGGCTACTCTTCGTCTGTGCTCCAGGGTTTGGATACCATTTTGAACTAAACCTGGGTCGCCAATTAGCCTCTTCGCACGCCTCTCAAAGCATTTTACAGGCATTTTACAGTACCAGCCTTTGTGTCAGTGTTCTACATCGAACTGTGAATTTGAACAGTCCGCACATCACATCTTGTGGGAGTGTGTTCTTTGGCAGAATGAACGCAATATTATGTTGGATAGTGTACAAGTTACATCCGGAGTCGTTTGTAGAAACTAGAACCAATTTCCGTGCGTTCAGGCGCTTTTGCCATACCTATTATTGGAATCAATTGTAACAGCTAATACCTACTTAGGACCCATTAACTTAATCAAATTTTATTCCGTGGCGTTTGGCAATCTGGGCTTCTCCCAGTTGCAATAATGTCCCATTGTGTCGATTGGCCTAGTTCTGTTCTGTCTCCTGGTTGTTATGGAGGGAAGTGGAAAAAAATATCTTTTTTCTTACTCCTCCGCTATTCTTTTCTGATTAATTTCGTTGCGGGACCCAAGACAGTTGAATCGTTTCTCCGGGACTCGTCGAGCTTCATTGCTCGGCGTTTTTCTGGCGGTCTCCACTGTTGATTCTGGCTTTCAGGAGTTGCAGTGGTTGGGAAAAGTGTGCCGGGTTTTGTCCCATTAATAAAAAAAAAAGTACCAGCCCAAATGTGGGCTGCAGTACGTATCTTTAAAACACAGCGATGTAAACAAATCTACAAATTATCTTTTGTAAATTTACAGATGATCAAAAGAAGTTATACAAGAATATCCTGCGAGTGCATAACGTATCCTACAGCAAGATGACTGCATGTGGCCTGTTCTACATCGACGTCTGTCTACCACCACGTCTGATGGCACTCCTCACTCACTATACTGTTATAATGTTGCAGTTCGCGTTTCTGTAAACCTGGTACCATTAAATAATATTTTCATTGTGATATTGTTTAAATATGGCCCAAGGAGCACATAGCCATAATAATAATAATACGTATTTATTTATTTAAAAAGCACTGCCAAATTACAAACATTTAACATTGAAATTAATATAAACTATGAAATTTATCCTGATGCATGTGACAATAATGGCGTACATAACATTGGCAGTTCATCGGCTTGAAGATGAAATAAAATAAATAATAAAAAAAAAATAGCTAATGAAACCATACTTTAAAATTCAAATTTAGCAAACAATACAGTAATAATTATTGAAATATTAATAAGAATGTCGAATAAATGTCATGTCATATAAAAAAAGAAGAAATGTCCATAAAATATCAAGTAACAATTAGTCAGTTATAAAAGAACAAATGTTTAACAATTAAAATTAAGGTGCACTCTTTATTTTGTTTTTAAATATATTCAACTTATAGTGGAACACATCAAGATCGGGTATTACCGTTATTAGGGAATGATACTCATCAATTATTATTCTATGGAGAGGTGCTTGCCGTCCCAAATTAGACTTTACAGGTGGGATGTAAATAATATATTTGAGTATCCCTCGAGGATAGGTACGGGGAAACTTTAAAGGCATGTTCTTCAGAAAGTAGCTACACTGACATTGACCGCTCACGATTTTAGGAAAGAAAGACATGTCTGATAAAAATCTCCGTTTACGAAGAGAATGCATACGAAACCTAATTAGGCGCTCTTTATAAGGATTTCTGTGGGAAAACCATTAGAATTAAAAGCTATACCTATAACAAGCTCCGTAAAAAATAGAAGTAAACAAACTAATTTAGAGTTATCACAACTCACGTTTTACAAATCTCCTGTTATTTACATGATCATCGACTTTTACATGCTAACTATTTATGAACAATTCCTATCGCAGCATGTTTCAAAAGAATCCCTAAAAGATCATGCATGATAACTTGGTATTTCGAAAAAAACATTTAACAAATCGACATTAATTTTACGTGATAACCCTACAAATAAATAAAGATGGATGAAATCCAGATATTAAACACATTTTGTGGAATTCAACCAATGAATAAAGTTTTGAAAAATGCATCACATTTGTCAACACAATTTTGGGTATTTTAATTACATTCAAATCTACTTCATAACACATGCTGTACACATAATGTATATGTATAAAACTCAATTTCATTCAAATCGGTTAAGCGTCCTATGCAAATCTTAAATATTTAAACATAAATAAACTGTTTACATTAGTAGGAGGTAGGGTTATTACTTCTATGAAAGTCATTTATCTGGAAAAGGTTGTTAACATCTGTTTTTTAGGCGTAAACTACTCCTTGCCTAGCAACGGTTTGTTTACCTCTATTCTTTATCGAATTTGGCCCAAATATAGATACCGAGTGAACGCTCGTTGTATGCTCTCAACTCGCTGCGAATGCACGGCCATAATACGGATTCCATACAACGTTGGCAAACTCAAGATGGCTCAAGATGACGAAGATGAAGATTTTGGTGCGCTGATATTTAAATCCGTCCGAGTTACGGTTTAAAAATCCAAGCATTTGAGCTAGTTTTGTGACAGACTAGTTAATGTGCGAGGTGAATTTAAGTTGACTGTCAACTAGCATCCCAAGATCGGACTTCGTTAACTTCTGCCAGTGCTGTACCATCAAGCTTATATTCCGTAGCAAGTTGTTTTCATTTTCTAGTGAATTTAATGTGAATGCATTTAGTTGCGTTGAGTGCATTATAATAACTAGAAAATTACGTAAATTATGTGTTATTATAGTAAAAATTACCATCTACAAGACATCACATTACAAGACCATTGATGATTGACATTCGATCGCTGACTATTGATACTAAGAAGAGGAGTTTTTGGTGGGAAAGCTAAGATGAGTGTCACACTAATTTTTCATTGAACTTTTAAATTATTTTTAGTGTCGTTTACTAAATAAAAGTGCGTGATTTATGATGCTGATGCCGGCTTTCCCTCCGGGGTTGAGTGGTCAGACGGCAGTCGCACTCGTAAAAGTCAAACAAACCAATAAATCATGGAGAGGTTAATAAGAAATCCTCATGTCACAGCTAGAATTTCGGACAGGGGCCTCGCACGACTCTTGTGACCTGTGGACTAGGGCTACCGTATCAGAGGCGGACACAGCTGAAGAAGCGAGCCCAAACCATGAAAATCCGTTTCGCATCATGAAACGTTGGCACGCTAACTGAACGCTCGAGAGAACTGGCTGAAACTCTCCACAGGCGAAGGGTGGCCGTGGCGTTCCTATAGGAGACTGTGGAAAGGCAGCAGATCCCGGCTTATTGGGAATGGCTACAACCTGATCTACACGGGTGCACCTAGTGGGAGAAATGGGGTGGCCGTGGTGTTGTCCGAAGAGCTCCAGGATGACGTCTTGGAGGTGAATCGCATCAGTGATCGGCTGATGTCGGTACGGATGCTTGTCAATGGGGTTATAACCACTTGATAAGTGCCTACACTCCGCAGGCCGGGTGCGGTAAAGCCGAAAGGACGTTGTTCTGGACCCAGCTCGAAGGATTGCTTCGCGGGATCCCGTTGTCTCACGGAATTGTTCTGGGTGGTGATTTGAACGGTTATGTGGGTGAGAAGTGTGGCGAGTTTGAGCGTGTTCACGATGGCTTTGGGTACGGTAGCCGCTGGGCATTCTCCGAATGTGTGCCTTGCAGTCATGAACACCTACTTCTAATAGAAGCCGGAGCACCTTGTCACCTACCGGCGCGGGCGAAGCGCTACCCAGATCGATTTTCTACTAACCTTGAGGCACCACATCGGCAAAGTAGCCAACTGCAAAGTCATACCCAGTGAGTGTCTCACTGCATAACACCGTCTCCTTGTTATGGATCTCTGCATAAAGGCCCAACGTAGACGTATAGAGCACTGCCGGTGCCTGATCCGGTGGTGGCTGCTTGATAATAACAGGTCCCAGGATTTTGCGTCGGTTATTGGCGACAAGCGTGCCGGTACCACCGGGACAGGATCCAGGCAGCTATTACTGGGGCAGTGCGGGTGGTGCTCAGCGTCTCTAAGGGCGGCCGCAAACGTGACAACGAGATCTGGTGGTGGGACGACACAGTCCAGAGGGAGACTAAGGTGAAGAAAGCCCTTTTCAAAACGTGGCAAGCGACCGGATCTCCTGAAGATCGCGACGCATACAAGGTTGCCAAACGTGCCACTAAAAGATCTGTAGCCAGAGCCAGACGAGACCACTTGCAACCTCACTACGAGAAGTTGGAATCGTCTGAGGGGCAAAAACTCATTTACAAATTCGCACGTTCCAGGGTCAAAGCGGTACAGGATATATCCAAGTGCCGTTTTGTAAAAGATCCTAATGGCAACCTGCTATGCGAGGACCTCGCGGTAAAGGAGAGATAGCGCTCGTACTTTCACGAGCTGCTGAACAAGCAGCACCAAGAGGTGCAAACACCGGAACTCCCTCCGAACCTTGGACTAGTGTCTCTGATAACGCCTGAGGAAGTCCAAACGGCTCTTCGTCGTATGGGGAATCGGAAAGCTGTCGGAGCTGATGCGAGTCCCCACTGAGGCCTGGAAGGCGCTGGGTCCTCGTGGTGAGGGCATGTTAACTAACTTTCTTAACCACGTGTTCCTGACCGGCAAAATCCCAAGCGAATGGAGGCTGAGTATTATTATTCCAGTCTTCAAAGGCAAGGGCTCGGTACAGGAGTGTGGTAACTATCGCGGTATTAAGGTCATGTCCACACCATGAAGATCTTTGAGTGGATTATAGACTCCTGGATCCGACAGGAGTGTGCTGTCTCGGAGTGTCAATATGGGTTTCGCCGGGTACAGCAGGGTACGGAACCTACCTTCTAACTAAGGATCACCATGGAGAGATGCAGATCGAAGAACAATCCTCTACATATGCTCTTTTTAGACACGTAGAAAGCCTTCGACTGTGTCCCTCGAGGGGTGATCTGGTGGGCACTGAGGTCCAAAGGGGTACCAGAAGGTTAAATTAACATAATTCGCGACATGTGCCTCAATTCCGATTCCTTTGTTAGAACCGCTGTTGGTGACAATAAAACCTTCCCCATCACCGTCGGAGTCCACCAGGGTTCCGTCCTCAGTCCGTTTCTGTTCAGCGTGATATTAGACTTCTTGTCGGATAGCATCAGGGATTCGCTCATGTATGCTGACGATATAGCGCTGGTGGACGCGGACAGGGATCGGTTAGTGCGGCGTGTGAACGTATGGTCGGGACAAGAACGGGAAGTCTGAAACTCAATGTGGCGAAGACCGTGTATATGGCTAGCAACACGACAGACCCTATATCTGTGCGCATAGGCGGAGACATAGTCGAGTGCACAGACCAGTTTAAATACTTGGGGTCTGTGCTTCACGCGTCCGGCGATATTGATTGCGACGTCCGGGCACGTATTTCCGCAGCTTAGGCAAAATAGCGTGAGGTGATAGGTGTTATTTGTAACCCCAAAATGCCGGTTAAGTTTAAGTTGCAGGTCTATAAGACCATCATTAGACCTTTTCTCCTGTATGGTAGTGAAGCGTGGCCTGTGCTTGAGCGACACAAGCAGAGGCTGTGTATCACGGAGATGAATATGCTGAGGTGGATATGTGGAGTTACGCAGAAAGACCGCATCAGGAACTCCCGCATCCGTGGCAGTCACCGTGTCCGTAACATAGCAGACAAACTGCAGGAGGGTCGCCTACGCTGGTACGGTCACGTCTTATGAAAATCGTTCGATGAATTGTGTTGGAAAGTGGAAATTAAAAAGTCGTGGTGAATGATAACAAAAATCTTTATTCGTATTATTTATTTATAAAAGTTTTGTGAGAATTGTGAATTCATATTGTTGGCTATATATAAGAAAAGTTCTCCTGTAACCTTTTATATGATTTTATATTGTATGCTCACATTAAAATTAGGAAAAATATTCTAATAACACAAATGTCACACAAATAAGTCCAAATAGGTTATAGGTATTGGTTCATTGAGTGTAATTTCGATTAAGCTACCTAGTATGTAACTATTATGTTTTTCTCAACTTTACGAAATGTGTGAACAAAGTGGACAAGATAAAGAATATTATAATTCTGTTCCATTATTTCCACTGAAGTCAAAACTAAAATAAAGTCTTTAAGGCGTGAGATTAAAAATCACGACACATTAATTCACGTATCTATTCTCGCCTAAGCACTAGATCATCATGACTCATATTGTAATGTTGAAGTTATGAACTAAAATCACTTGTTGACGACAATGATACATATATGTATATTTTCTCGAAGCTAGAAGGATGTACCTACCTAAGTCAAATATTAAACGCCAAATTACTGATTTTCTAGTCTGATTAAAATGAATACTATCAATGTGAAGTATGTTTACCTCAAGCGACTTTATAGTTTATATATGACTTATACCTACGGTCGATGGAACTGCAGTTAGCTTAGATTAAGTGAACTCTTCATCCCCACAAGTATCCATTATAAGCTCTGCATAAGGACGGACATCAGTAAATACTAGAATACCGGAGTCATTTTTAAAAATTGCGAACGACCCTATTCCAAATATTTTGAAGTTTGAATATAATATTGCACTAGAACTCAGGCCTGGGAAGTTATCAATATTTGTAATGCATATGAAATAACCCCACTGACGCGGCAACCACTCTTCGCAATCCTCCAGTAAATGGTCATCTTCATCGTAAATAGTTTTAACTATGGCATCATAATACGGCATTTCTTGTTTGTCTTTGTATCCTAAAGAATAAATCACTATTTCAGTCGAATCTATTTCATCATCGGGGCTAGCAAGGTTTATTATCAAAGCGGTCCAAAAATCATCAAGTGTGTTATTGCCAGTCCAATGAAAAAATTCTTCCATGAAATCACGATTCCATTTGTTTTCTTTGTCAGTGATTCCAATTTCATCTGACATTCTTAATACCATGAGGTCATGAAGAGAAGAGTGCTGTCCATCGTACCAAATTGGATTCTCATCTTCTGGTACGTATGCTATTTGACGACCACATATTATATTTCCTACTCTCAGTTCTCTTCCTGTTGCTGTATTACCTGTAACTAGTACCGCCAAAATATTGTCAGTAAAATTAGGAGAATCTATAAATTTCCTAAAAGGATTATAAGATGTTAGAATACGGCTATGGTCTACTAAAACTCCTGTCGCAATGAATCTCTTTTCCAAGGTAGTATTTACATAGTTGGGTACATTTAAGACAAGAATTACACCTAACAGGTCTTGACGTTCAAGGGGATGTTCAGGCCATGCAGTGCCGGGACTTGTCGTCCAATTCATGTCCTTAAGTTCTTTGAGTAAGGCATTAGTGTAGCCTAACACGGTAAACAATACGTACATCACCAACAAAATGACGGTGTTAGGTATGTACCTGTAACAAAAAGTTATACATAATGAAACTAGTTTATAATTTTGATCGCGAATTCGTTGATTAACCATTGATGTTTTACCCTACATAAGAGAATTCACCCTCACTGCTACGATATGAAGGTACAACTCGCGCGAGTTATCTGTGCACCCACTTGTGAAACAGTAATAACAACAGGGGATTTAAAATGTATTTAGACAATTATAACAGAGATGCTATCGCTACTCAGCGTTTACGGCGAATGCGGGGCGCCGCGCGGGGAAGCGTGAGAGGGGTCGGATTGCAGCGAGGTTCGCCGTTAACTCGCGCGAGTTTTACCGTATAACTCGCGCGGGTTAACCGGGCCTGGTCCGAGGGAGCGAGGTGTGATCGTGATACGTGTTCAGGAATTCAATATTGTCTCCCGACCAGGGCGTTTCTCGAGGCGGCCCGAGCACTCTCGGCCCTAACCATGGACCAGGGCCGGACGAGAGATATCGCTCCACGATAACACTACTGTCGATCGCCGCCACGAGGACACGGCGATGCTCCGCTCGAGCTGGGCGGACCTCCATCATATGGAGATTACCCCTTACAATAACATTTAAAACCGTTATAATAGTAGAATACACATAAATTATATTAAAAAATCATACATTGTTTCAACCCTTCACTAGCATTGGTCCAGCAGAATTACTCAATGGGAATAATTTAACATACCTACGTATGTACGTACACTTATGTTTATAGGCCCTGTTGTTTGTTTTGATTAAAGAAATCTAGCCAAGAGCGAATAGCGCTTGCACAATATTAGTGTTCTGCACTATATCCAGTTGGGTTTCACAAATAATTGAATCCCTACCTAAGAATAGGGTAGTTGACTAAAAAAAACTAATTAGTCCGTCAGACTGATTTCCAAAAAATATTATTTAATTTTATTCAGATTATAGAAAAATATTGGATACGTATATTTTGTTTTATCAAATCAATAAAATTTGACAAATATAAAAAGCATCAAAGATCAGGAGTAGTGGCTGGTGACGTCACTGCTCGCTAAAAAGTGTAGCGTGCAGTGACGTCACACGAGTTTTCAACGCACTATGTCGTCTTCGTTTTTTGTTTATATGAAAAAAGAAAAAGTACGTGTCTAGTATTTTTTGGAAATCTGACTGACGGACTAATTAGTTTTTTTAGTCAACTACCCTATTATGGTAAGGAACTCTGAAGGTATCAAATTCATTCATAAAATATTGTTGTTTATGAATTACTAACAGAAGAAATAAATAAACAATTAAATTCTACAAGATTGGCATTGCGCCATTCGGAGACTGCCTGAAGTGCAACATTCGTTCGCTCTACCATGGCCTCTCTTTCGGACCGGATTGATTCCCTACTAGCCCGAGCATCCGGCAGGTGTTTCTCCACAACTGTGCTGTCATCTGCATACCTATAGATACCAGGCATCGGCAGATCGTTAATATGCAGCAGAAACAGAGTTGCAGAGAGAACAGACCCCTGAGGAACACCGTCATTAGTCGACATGGGCTCAGATGAGCATCCGTCGACAACAACTTGGAGAGACCGTTCAGTCAGGAAGTCTTTTACCCAGCCAGTCAGGCTAGGGGAAATGCCGTACGCTGGACGCTTACTCAAAAGGCCAGCGTGCCATACCCGGTCGAAGGCCTTCGAGACATCAAGGGAGACAGCAATCGCTTCCCCATTTCTCTCGAGGGCCTCGCCCCACAAGTGAGTGGCATACACTAGTAGGTCCCCAGTTGACCGATTGCGGCGAAACCCGTACTGTCGGTCACTGAGGAGATCGTTACCTTCCAGGTATGCCAAGAGGCGCGAGTTCAATACACGCTCCATAATTTTGCAAAGTATGGAGGTGATCGGAATCGGCCGATAGTTGGTAGGATCGGCACGACTATCCTTTTTGGGCACGGGCTGCACGTTGGCAAGCTTCCAGGACTTGGGCACTATACCAGTCCCAAATGAGAGGCGATACAAGCGTGTCAATACAGAAGACAACTCGGGCGCACATGCTTTAAGAACAATCGCTGGTATACCATCCGGACCACTAGCCTTATTTACGTCCAGACGACACAGTGCTCTCAGAACCTCCTTGTTCCGAATGCGAACCTCAGGCATTGAAGTACCGCAGTGGGGTAAAATAGGTGGAGTAGCACTGCCAGTAACAAGACGCGAATTATGGGCAAAGAGAGATACAAAGAGACCTGCTTTCTCTCTCGCCGTATGAGCCAGTGTTCCATCAGGCCTAACCAGCGGAGGCAGTGTGGGCCGACAGAAGTTAGCCTCGACCGATTTGGCAAGGGACCAAAAAGATCTGCTACCGGAAGGCTGCACAGATAACTTGTTGCTAATATGGGTAATTCGGTCGAAGCGAGCCTTCTTTAGCGCCTTTTTGTAGGACTTGGCAGCACGGTTAAAGGCTCTCTTCTTTGAGCTTAGATCCGGAGCTCCGCGGTCACGAGGTGAGAAATGCCGTTTGCTTACGCTGTTCGGCTTGGGCACAATCGGTATTGAACCATGGGCGAGCCGAGCCACCGACGGGCACGTCATTATAGGGAATAAAATATTCCATAGCTTGACGCACCACATCGGTTATAGCATCCGCAAAGCTCGACGGATTGCTAGAAGAGAAGCAGACCTGCTGCCAAGGATAAGGCGGCGACGGCATCGTGTGTAGGAGCCCTAATATTATAAGGGCAAAAGTTTATGGGGGAATGCTGTTTTATGTTTGCCACTTCTTCACGCCCAAATAGCTGAACCAATATTGATGAAATTTAGTGCAAAGATGGTTTATAACCAAAATTAACACATATAATACTTTTTGTCCCCCCTTTATTGACACCTTCCGTGGCGTAGCAGTAGCGAACGCGGCCGCTGCGCAAGGAGGCGCGGGTTAGATCCCCACGCAGTGCAAATATTTGTATGCATGCACGGAAAGCAGGTTAGCCGCAGTCGTTACGGGTTGTTGGAACCCTCCAAAGTCTAACAATTGGTCTAACTGTAATGCTTCGATATCGCCTTCGGGTTGTGGAGGTCAGACGGTAGTCGCTTCGCGGAAAATATTTTAGCCAAAATCAGCAGATAGACTAGTAAAGCGGATCCCAGACTCCCAAACCTGAAAAAGCTTCGGATGCAACTGGAATTAACGCTGAGATGATGATGACGGTAGTCTTTATCCCGATAATGCCATGTAAGTGAAACTTTTTGGATAAAACCGCAGCGAGTTCAACTATAATATAAGAAACCTAAAATAAGAATAATAAAATAAGAACCGACCAGTAAAAGTTTGTTTTGCTTTTTTTTTATAAATTATAAACTAGCGCTTGACCGCAATCCTGCCTGATGGTAAGCAGTGACGCAATCGTTGATGGTAAAGCGCACTAGTTTATTAAGAGCCTATTCACTCTAGCCTTGAAGACACTCAAATTGTAGTCCGACGGAAACACCGCCGCTGGCAAATTGTTCCAGTCCCTCGATGAAATAAATGATCCTCGCTATAAAGGAAGAGGCGAAACGCTTCGTCCGGCTCGTAGCGGTGTTAACAGCATAAGGGTGGAAACTCGCCGTACGATGGGTCGTCCGAAGGTGGAACGGAGATGGGGGAATTAAATCATGCAATTCCCTCGCACACTCACCAAAATGCATCTTATAGAACACCGAAAGGCTGGCTACTCTACGCCTGTGCTCTAGGCTTTGGAGACCATCACGAGTTAAAAAGCGGTAATAAATGGCATTTCTACGCTTTGCTGCTAGTTTAATGCATATGATAAATAATTTCATTGTTGTTGTTTTTTCTTGTGTTCATTACTGTACCTACATAGTATTGTATAAAGTCATGCGTTTTTTTTAAATGAACAGATAGTTGTGCTGCTGGAGAGTTTGTTCCACCACTTCTTCTTCCCAGCGAAAGCACTAGGAAGTGGCAAAGGGCGGGCGTATTGTGGGGACTGTCTTATGTAATATTGACGTTCATAAAGTGATGATTCTCAGCCTAATTTGAATAAATGACTTTTGATTTTGATTTTGATATGCTAAGCCAACAGGGAATTGTTCCCTGTGAACATATATACATTACTTAATATCTGAAACTTGGTCTTGACCCTTTCTAGTTCGTAAATTAAATTGTGTTAAAATTGAATTGTAATTTTACGTGCGCTATTGCTGTTTTCGACGTCCCAATATACCTTCTCTGTTTTCCCAATGGATCTGTTTACTATTCCTTTACTGACATCTACGTTTCTTCGTAACATTACACTTGCACCAGCAGTTTGCGACGAATCATCTTCGTTCTTTTTGAATACTTCATTTGCTCGTTTTTTTTAAATACTGTAGACAGTCTATTTTGTCTATCAAATTTAATTTAATTTCTGGTTGCTCCATACTTGCCAGCATTCCAATATTAAACTGGTTACACATATTTTTTGTGGGAAATAAACATACCTTATTATCGGGCAGCAGTTTAAAATGAGGTATGATTTCTTTAAGCCGTTCGTTTTGATTTTTAGCGGCTAATTTAAGGAGCCGATTAGATAAAGTGCAACTGTCTTTACTTGTTGCTATAAAACTGCTTTTAAACATTCATGACTTCTGCTTTTTATTTACCCATTTTCAATACATAAACCAAACACTAAGGGTTATATGCTTTTGAAAAACATGGAAATTTTCTTGAGTCAAATAAAACAGAAACCCATGATTCCAAATTCAAACAATCCCCATTACTTTCATAGACAGCAATAAAAGCTACTTATAAAATTCCATTCTACAACATTTTCTACCTCATATTTACAGTTAATTCCTCATAACAAACAATTCTTTGCATAAATTTGGAGCACTAAGATAATCTGAACATTTAAGGACATCTCACATCAGACGACTTCAAGTTCTCGAACGGCGACAGTTGTCTTACTGGAGGCAGTTGAAGCAGATTGCCAAACAACACCATATGAATCTAACCGAACCATCCGTCATCAGCGTCACCGGTATCATATATTTCTGTTAAGCGAAGATGAATGTACATTAATGTTATATTTGAAATCATAAAAACTTCACTAATTATTAAAAGTCTTTTATAATCTAAAATCTTTTATATCATATCTAAAAACTATTAATACTTGGTCTTGGTATGTATTATTACACCGTTTACATTAAAAGTAGCAATAGCTGTGGGTGCAGCTAATGTAGCTGACTTATTTATTCGCTCCCTAACCCAGTTTTAATTGTATTGATTAAATACTACAAACAAATATTCTCAAAGTTTTAGATTAATCTAATAAAGTTTTACAGATCTTGCCAAAAATAAGTTTTTTGTCTAACTTTAAACCTTCTATCATTTGTTCGAGCTCATTTTCAGATAACAAATCTTTAGCATTTCTGAAATCTTCCATTACATTCGCAGCTTCAACAGGTAAGAAGTCCAGTGGATTCTCTAGACCATCATCTTCTTGTCGATCTCTTTCAATTTTTCTCCAATAATTTCAAACGCTTTATCTGTATTAGTTATGAATTCTGTCTGTACATATCTCCGTAATCAAATCTTTTAGGAAATTGAAATCTTCGGTGTAAGTATTTTGTCTAGACTTCAGTACTGCTAAATCTCTCCATGGATAAAACATTAATAAAAGCGAAGAATAGTATTTTTCTGGGTGTTTATTTACTTCAAATGTAGAGTGATTTATTAAATAAGGTCTCTGTCGTTTCCATAAAATAATATTTATTTGATGATAATTTATATACCTTGGCCGAAGAGGGCGGGGCTGTAACTATGTCAAACCATTGAGCGAAACTATAATTATTCATACTCTCTAAGCCTTGAGGACATTGAGGATTTATTTATAGTTAGCTAAAACGGTACAAAACCAATTACATTAACTAACATACAGAGAAACAATTACATTAATTAACTTAAAAACTACTACTAAAAGTAACATGGAACAGTGAACTCTCTCGCATACTTTCTTTCACAGAAGACCAAACAGACACGCATAAACTTCTTCCATTCATCCGCAAACACGTCACATTCAGTTGGCCAACAGAAGGGCAACAAATATTATCAACCCAAGATTCGAAACCTCGAACTTGAATTAGATTCTACTGACATCTGGGCAGTAGAATCTGATTCAAGTTCGATTATCCCTTTTTTAGTTTTTACTCTTCTGTTGCGTTATATATTTACTTCGTGCCATCGGATTGTAGTCTGTGACAAGACAAATCTCTAAGAGTGTATCGCTTGCTTCTAATACACCACATTCTCTATTATTGATTGCTCGGAGACCTACTGTACGATCACCCTTATTAAAGGTAGCGGTAGTACATGTGTCTATATGGCAAGTTAACAGAACCTAATCTAAGACATATCAGCCCTACAGTCCTACGACCCTAAGTCCTATAAGCCCTACAGCCCTGACCTACCATATAGTTAGTAATAATTAAATATATAAATAAGTCCGGGATGTCTACACCAAGAGGCCTAAGGTAACAGACAGATAGTGGGTAGGATTTCCAGGTAAGGATGAAGGGTAAACTCACTGCCGGTCCAGCAGACTCACAGGACTGATCAGAAATGGCTAAGGGTGTCTTGGCTACAGTGAGGGGTAATGAGACAAGAATAAATTCTATTCTGATTTATTTACACAATATTACAGCTTATATGCTACTTTTTCGCAACACACACAAATGTACAAACGTCTTGGTATTCTATACGTGAAATCTGCAATTTTAACACCTACCTTAAAAAACCTACTAGCGAGAGATTTTGTAGAATTTATGTTGTCAAAAGTGTCTACTACGTGACTTTTCCACTTTTAGTCGTTTATTTGTTATGTACGGTTATGGTATAAGTTATGTTTTGCGTCTGATAATTGATAACACGATCCTGTAACGTTGGGGATACTTTTTTATCTTGGACAGAACATGTAACGTATTTATTAATAAACTCTGCCACCTCCTCAACAGTTCAAACTTGCAGTATTTGTGAATTTTTTACCCACAGCCTCTAGCTACAAAGCCCATATACTGGTATTCACGACACCAGAAATAGTGTTCTACAGTACTACACATAATAGAATCAATTAAGTGAAAAATTAAAATAAAATAATAAAAAATACCAGGTTCTGATTTATTCCTTTGTATGTACCTATGGTCTGGTACGGTCATGGAACTGGGTTTGAATTTTGATCTATAGGTCAGTCAGTGATAAAAATGACGAGTTTTGGACGTTAATATTTAAACAACTGTTTGAGATAATTATGAAATTATTTAGAGTAACTATGTATCTCGCAAGTCTCATTATATGAGCCAAATTTGACATGTTTATGTGAAATAGTTTTTGAGTTATGAGGGGGTCAAAAGTAGCTCTAAATGATTCGTGTAATATTACACACGGTGCTACTCGCCATAATTATGTTACATTTACTTGGCTCGACACGCTACTACGTGTCTAGACCAGAATAATACAATGTTTAAAAAGGTGTTAAGAAGAAGACTACAAAGAAATAACTAATGACACATGGTTATACATATAAAAGGAATATCGAAATAATCAAGGTTATTAGAACCATAAAATTTTAATACAAAAAACACTCAAAATTCCAGTGGCATGCTAAGGACTACATTAATATGAACAGTGCGAACGCGCAGCTAGAGCGCATGAGCGGGGTGCGCGTGTATGACAGACGTTTCAACATTGGTAAGATTGTTTTTTTTTTTTCCCGGTGGAAAGTCTCATATACTTCCTTCACCTAGGGGATGATAGAGGAGTATGATGTCGGACTCTTAACAGCTAAAATGACCACAGTGTTTCATCTCTACCTATGGCCGGAGGTGCGGGTTTTGTATCAATATTCATCGCATCCCCAACACCTTTCTTCCCGCTTTTCCTTTGCAGACATAACATGCTCGCCAAAGGGGGCAAGCCCGTCCCATGCGCTCTCATGCTCGACAGCTCGATCATCGATTGAACGACGGCCACAATGAGGATGATGGCACAAACCTGCCCACGCTAGACACTTCTCAATGAGTGCTGGGTCGTGTGATCCAGGAAAGCCGCACAGTGGTGATACAACGGTGTCTGTTATAAGCCTATACAACAAGATACTTTCTAAGGCAGCCGTGGCCATATAGTACCTGCGTCATCTGAAAACTGAGGGCGTCATGCCACTTCTCGATCCACGCCTCCATGATGGGTCTTACCACTGATATAACGATGTGCCTCAACATTCCACAGCAACCACACACGAAAAAGCATTATATATCTGTTGCTCAGAGAGTGCGTGAAAAAATGTCAAGAGTTTCTTTCCAAATGAAGACAGACTTACATCCTTCTTATTCTTAAGCTTTGTACGTTTGCCTATGGACTTTTGGTCGACACTGTACAATAATACATTCAAATTAACGATGATAACATCAGTTCCTACACATGCGAAGCAATTTATCTTGTATTTCTTCATCATAATTATTATATATTTGGACAATATTTTACTGTCACAATATTTTGCTGTTAGGACACATGTACCGAAAAACGGAATGGATATGAAGTTCATAACAATGTTCTTAAAACGTGATATTATTCCAAAGTCATCGTTTCAAGTGCTACCAAATAATCGACTCGAAGAAGATGTTAAAAAAATTGCGAATTCTTTTAACTTATCTCTTAGATTGTTTTTGTTTTCAAAGTACACTGTTCATAATAATCATATTTATCCCAACCAAAACAAATGTCAGTTACTGTTGTCATTCTGCCGTATGATGTTTTTTAATGCGATATGTTGCTTTCGGATGCATGATGCACTATACGGTATCTTTAAAACCAAAATGGAAAACATTACTAATATTGACGAGTTACTCTACATATTTGTTTTAAGTTTTTTTTCCATAGTACACGTTTTTTGTTTTACAATAATGTTTATTTTAGACATTGTGCACAAGCACAATAACGTTTCTCTGATTCTGAAGATCCAAACTATCCATAAGAGCATCGATTTAAGTAAGACTATCCAAAGTTACATAATATGGAATTGGAATTCAATATTTATTGTTATCTGTATTAATTTTAGTTTAATTGTGAGTTTTTACTTATCAATTATACCAATGTACACCGATGTGGTAAAATTTATTGTTGATATTTTTGTTGATTTGATGTTTGTCGTATTTGATATCAATTTAATAATTGCCATTCGAGTTACGGTACTGTTAAGAAAATATATAGATGAGTGGATTAAAGTTATTCTGGCGATGAACAATGACAAGGAAAACGAAGAACAGTGTCACAAACTTTTTAAGGTTTACCAACATATTTTGAATGCTTACAATCTGTATAAAAGAATTTTTCAAGTATTGGTGAGTTGTCATTATTTTTGAACTATTATTTATTTAATGATAATAGAAATTGTTTTGTATCATCGTTAGCGAAACGGTGAGTATTTTTTATTTCACAGACGCTGTGCCATGTGATGGATGCGTTTTCGAGAAGTCTATTTTTTTTGGAGGCAACTTTTCGATTTCTGAAAATACTTGATAGGCCTCGAGATCCTGTAAGTATTAATTTTTAATTAATTTTATTTTGTTAAGTATTGCATTGATAAATAAGTAAATACAACGGATTTTTAAATGATGAAACTTTTAGCGTTTTTACTTTTAGCACTACCATATTTTTTTTTAAATAATTATAAACTAGTGCTTGACTGCAATCCCGCCTGATGATAAGCAGTGATGCAATCGTTGATGGTAAAGCGCACTAGTTTATGAAACCTATTCACTTAAAAAACTTAGGAATAGGAAGGATGACGGCAGTTGAGCGAGGTGATGCCATGTTAAACCCAAGACCAACACGACCAACAATGCTGCGCCAGAGGGAGATTGATCTGGAGACTCTCCACGACCAAACTCCCGACACAACAACATTTGGCGCATCGTACCCGGCACACATCGCAACAAAACTGCTCAGACCCGTCCTCCGTACTGCTTCACCAGGCATCATGCCGGCACATGACGAATCGCTTGGCAGCAAGACCTTGTCTGGTGGGTGGTAACTTCTGCCGGCAGCCGATGTTATGGCCTACCACCGAGTAATATATGTAATATTATGTCTTTTTTCCAGTTTTCATTAGTCGGACTTGTGACATATTCATGGCTAGTGAAGACCATAGCACTAGTTGTTACACACAGTATATACTGTGAGCTGTTCTATATAACTATTGAAGAAGCGGAGACGACCTGCATAAAGCTTATGAAGAGCAGAAACTGTCCAAGTAAGAACAAGGCAACAAAAATATCTTTTTAGATTTAGACCATTTTCTTTGTAGATTTAAAAGTATATTTATTCATTTGGACTTCTAACAGAGAAAACACCTTAAATGCTAGAAAATATGAATAACAGGATATAACCTTGTGCTTCTCCACTTATAAGAAGTCACAGCATGCAAATAATAATATAACAGCATGAATACAAGTTGTTAACGTTTTATCATTTCATTTTTGTTATCGTTAGGTATATATTCGACTAGCTACCTGCCTCGGCTTCGCACGGGTTCACGTCTTATACATATAAACCTTCCTCTTGAATCACTCTATCTATTTTAAAAAATCCCATCAGAATCCGTTGCGAAGTTTTAAAGATTTAAGCATACATAGGGATATAGCGGTCGCCTGTAGCTCCGCCCGTCTGGATGTCGGTTACCGCTGCAAAACGCTTACCCAGGGAAGACACGGTCAGAAAAATAATTCCCAAGTCAATTCGCAGACATCGACACTAACATCGATGACGCAGTCATTATCCGCAGGCTGCATAGATTGTCTTTATGAGGATGTTAAAGTTGTTAATGAAAAAAATATTTAAATGTATTTTTTTTAAATTCAGTTTTCACTTCGGCCATTCCCGGAGTGTGCAACCCGTTGTTTTAGGATAGATAACTAAAGCGATTATTGTGGAGCTTCTCTATAAACAACATTTGACGTTAAATTATTTTCAGGTAACAAAATATACTGATGATCGTGAGCTCCGACCCGTGATAGGGCAACGTAAAGTTCCCCATGCGTAAAACATTCTTTTCGTAAATAAATTCCTACTAATTTGAATGTTTGGCCCTCGGATTTGCTTATCGATAGAGCGAAAGAAATTTTTACTGGAAATCGGAGCCCTTTGAAGGGTATAAGCAAATCATTAGGAATTATGGGCATTCTTGGTATTTTTTTTTTTTTTTTTTTTTTTTTATAATGGGACAAAACCCGCCACTCTTTTCCCAACCACTGCAACTCCTGAAAGCCAGAATCAACAGTGGCGACCGCCAGAAAAACGCCAAGCAATGAAGCTCGACGAGTCCCGGAGAAACGATTCAACTGTCTTGGGTCCCGCAACAAATTAATCAGAAAAGAATAGCGGAGGAGTAAGAAAAAAGATATTTTTTCCACTTCCCTCCATAACAAGCAGGAGACAGAACAGAACTAGGCCAATCGGCACAAAGGGACATTATTGCAACTGGGAGAAGCCCAGATTGCCAAACACCACGGAATAAAATTTGATTAAGTTAATGGGTCCTAAGTAGGTATTAGCTGTTACAATTGATTCCAATAATAGGTATGGCAAAAGCGCCTGAACGCACGGAAATTGGTTCTAGTTTCTACAAGGTCCGTATAATAAACGACTCCGGATGTAACTTGTACACTATCCAACATAATATTGCAATCATTCTGCCAAAGAACATACTCCCACAAGATGTGATGTGCGGACTGTTCAAATTCACAGTTCGATGTAGAACACTGACACAAAGGCGAAGGAACAAGTTTAAAAGAATACAGTTTACTTTTAAAGTTGCCATGACCTGTGAGAAATTGGGCAACGCAGTGGTCAACCTCCAGCCATGTCTTAGCCAGCCGATCGCCAACGGATGGAAAGAATAGATGGAGGTCCTTGATGGAATTATCCCACCTACTTTGCCATTCGGATAAGAGGTCCTCCCAGACTTCAGTCTGAGGTTTAAATAATCTAGAGATTTTATTAAAGTCGCGTTGTGTAACAAAATTAGTGTCCATGGCCTCCCCCCTCGCGGAGTAGTACATTGAAGCACGTCGCTGTACCTCAAGGTCGACTGGAAGTACACCTGCCAGTACCTGTAAGGCTTCAGTACTGACCGTTCTATACGCCTTGCATAAAAATATCAATGCCAAACGTTGGCTTTGAAGCAGTTTACGTCGTGCCGCCCCTATGCTGGCCCTATCGGCCCAAACAGGTGCACCGTAGCACATACATCCTAAGTAGGTAGCTCCATATATAGTTTTTAAAGTTAGGAATGATAGACCCCAAGTTGCTTTGGATATTCTAGTTAGGGCATAAAAGTTCCTATTAGCTTTTTCACCAACTATTTTTATATGTTCTATAAATGAAAAATTCCTTTCTAAGATCATACCAAGGTAGCATACGGATTGCTGTTTTTAATGGGAACGTTGTTAAATTTAATAGTAGGCAATGATTTAAGATTACCTTTTAGTAGAAGTTGATAGGTTTTATGTGGCGCAAACGCTAGGCGGTGACGATCACCCCACTGAGATATTAAATTTAGGCAAGTATTGGCCAAGTTCTCAAGTCCAGCTCGGGTACTTGACTGAATGAGCAGTAGGCCATCGTCCGCGTAACCAGTAAGTGAACAGCCGCAAGGAAGCGGGATCGCGAGGAAGTCATCAAAACCCAAATTCCATAAATAAGGACCGACAACTGAACCCTGAGGACATCTCATGGTTAGTGTTTTAGTACTAGAAAAATGACCGAGCTTAAGTACCGCGGAACCGTTTATAAAGTAAGAGTAAACGAGATTATATATGTTTCTATAGCAACCGCGGGTTTTTAATTTTAACAAAAGCATAGGCCACCAGGCGTTATCAAAAGCCCCAGAAATATCCAGGAAGATCCCAATTACGTACTTGTTTTCAGATTGGTTAACGGTTCTTCTGACAGAAAGCGCCGCGTCGACTGTAGATTTACCTATGGTGAAGCCATATTGATTATTATGGAATTTTGGACCGTTCGGTAGTAAACGTGGAACGATGAGGCGCTCAAGAAGTTTACCCAAAGATGGTAGAAGTGTGATAGGACGATATGACTTCGGATCATCCGGTGGTTTGTCACCACACTTTGGTATTATTCGTATGAAACCGCGTCGCCATTTACGAGGAAAAACGCCTTCAGAAATGCATCGGTTGTATACAGTTAAGATGGAATCACCCGCTGTTTTACACGCTTCTTTAATCATCCTATTAGATATTTTATCTTCACCTGATGATTTGTTGACCGGTAGTTTTCTAACAATATTTATAAATTCGTCATTAGATGGTACGTCTGACATTGGTGATTCAGGTGGCACAGGAGCCCACGCTCGAATTTGTTGGTGGTAGTCGCTATCGTTAGCCGGTGAATCATCAGGGATAAGTGTATTAATTAGCACTTCTGTTGTTTCCTCTATGCCTGTGGTATGTTTATCATTGACTTTAATGTTTTGAACGTATGCAAGGTCGACCGATCTGTTAGCTTTAAATTCGTGATATAAGGGAGACCACGGACCCTCCCTGTCAAGTTTATCAACGATTTTTCGCAACAAGTTACCCTTAGATTTTTCCACCGATGCTTTGTAGCGTGACTTACGTAACTCTAAAAGCATTTAAAGCGAACGTAAGAAGATCTCCAGTAATCTTTCGGCTCTTGAGTTTATTTAACTGTCTACGCGCTCTGCGATATCTTTTACGCTGTTCAACTAAATAATCACCCCACCAGTCACATCTACGAATATTGGTCATAGATCCGCGACCAATGGCAATGTCAGCACAGTAGGTAAAGGTTTCTGACATAATGTCAGCACTTTCTTCGGCTGACAGCCCGTCCCGAGTGAATTCTTTGGCGTGACACGCAAAAAGCGAGCCGAAAAAATCCCAGTTCGCGCCTTTACATCTATATCTGAAATTACCGGGAATATGAGACGGACCCTGAATATAACCAGGAACAAATTCGTACACGATCAGGCGATGATCACTACAAGACGCGTCCGGTAGGACACGCCACCTATCCAAACGTACGTCCGCACTTGAAAGTGTGACGTCAATACAAGATTCGCCCATTTGGCTGCAGAAAGTAGGTGGTGCATCAGGGGTATTATGAATCGATAGGTTCATCTCAGCAATGAAATCCTCAACAGCGCAGCGTCGTTCGGTATCGGTGGCCCGAACCTTGCCATACCACAGAGACGATGACGCGTTGACATCCGCGCCAACGATAACTTTGCAGCCCGCGAGTGACCGCAAGACATGACGGAGATTATGTATATGAGGAGTAACAGGATCTGAATATTGAAAGTAACAGCTTACAACGAATACTTTAAAAGAAGCTGATGATACTTCGGCAACCGCACAGTGTGGCGTCATGAGGTCACGTAAAGATGTTACCGTAAAGTTAGAAGACCGCGCAACATAAATTCCGGCTCGTGCCTTTCAATCCAGTTGCACTACCCTGTGACGTAAACGTGAGTTTTGATATTGTTCTTGAATGAGTAGAAGGTCTAAGTTGTAGTCAATAATTAATTTATCTAACTCTGATGTCGCCACATTATCGTTGTGAAGGTTTAATTGCCCTATGTTTAACCTATCCACCTTAATTAGTAATTAGTATGTAGGATAAGTTGTTCGAGTTTTAATTTATAGGTACCGCACTGTTCAGATCCGCAACGATGCTTAAAGGGTTTTTTATAACGTTTACACGCCGCGCAAACCGGGGTAAAATTTGAATCGCCCTTATGCGGGCAAACATTGGTTTCGTGAGCCTCGGAACAGACAGCGCAGGTTGGTGATTTATTAGCGCAATGCTTTTTAACATGACCGAATTGTTGACAATACGCGCAACGAACTACCTCGATATCATCAACAAAACGGCAAGTGGCCCAGTCAATAAATAATTTATCCTTGGTAGTCACAAGATGTTTACGTACCGCAGGTTCAATTTCTATGCCTATCCATTTCCGACCGGTATCGGTAGAACGCCTACGGACTATTTTTGTGGATTTAATAAAATCGTCTTCTTTTATTGGCAACTCATTTTTAATGTTTTGGCGGTATATAGCTTGCAAAAAAATTTTGTCTTCCATTGAGGCGGGAATGTCCTTAACTAATAGACGGGGGCGGCGACCCTTTGGTTTTTCTAAGCGGAGACCGGCAGACTTTATAGCATCTACCGATTCTAATCTTTTTAATTGCACTCTAGATTCAATAGCCGGGGCCACTTTAGGCAACCGCAGTTTCAAAGAATCTGCGTACGACATTTTATTGTCCTCATTAACGGTTTTAACGCCGGATTTTAATTTGATTATTTCTAATTCGCGCTCGGTATTAGCAAGCTTTGTTTCGTTACACGAAGATTTTAAAGCTAACAAAGACACGATACTTGTAACTCGTTGAGTCATATCCATAATAGATGATTTATTCGCGACATTTATACGAGAACCGTTATCGTTAACCAGTTCGTTGATTTTGGACAGGTACACAGACGCCTCCGAGACCAAATCGTAATAATTATCACTGTTACTATTGGAAATATTTAATGTAGGCGAGGACTTTTCTGGAGAATTGGGTGCTATTTGTAGGCGTTTCGACCTATCATCTACTAATTTGTCGGTCGGAGACATTTCACAAAATAGACGCTTAGCGGAGGTCTGTGTTGGCGGCGATCTAAGTGTTTTATTATTTCTACGGAAAATATCTCCACCACGATCAGGCGGGTCATCATTGTAAGTTGACATAACTAATTAATAAACAAGAAAACAAATCTAACTTAACGAAAAGAAAATAAAACTAGTGAGAAGAAAAAAAAAATTACGTTACCCTCACAAAAAAGAAAATAAATGTACTCACCGAGATTGATTGATTTACAGTAATTACAAAAACAAACACTAAAAATAAACTTACGATACCAAAACTAGACACAAATTAAACAACCTAGAAAGAAAAACACCAACCGGAACTGATAATCGGAACACGATATTCGTAAATATAACAGGAGCGTATTAACTTCACACCACACGGCGCGGGGGCGCGAAGGGAAGTGTCGCAGTGCATTCTTGGTATATGAGCTAATTCACCAGCTGCAGGGCCGGTGATAATCTTCGCTACTATTAAATTATCTTTTAGCTCCTTTATAAGAAGTCTCGTGCCATTACACATGTTGGGAGGGCTTAAATTTCTGAGAAGCAACATCGGCGTGCCACTTTTAACGACAGTTCATGAAGTGGTAGCCACTGCGTCGTACTTGGTAACGCTCACTTCGCAACGGGCCGTGCAGCAAAAATCGTAATATTTTAATTTCACCATAACTTCAAAACCGAAAGTCCAATTTTAATCATTCACATACCAAATATAATTTACATAAACTGT
The DNA here is from genome assembly GCA_037179545.1 of Sesamia inferens. Classification (NCBI taxonomy): domain Eukaryota; kingdom Metazoa; phylum Arthropoda; class Insecta; order Lepidoptera; family Noctuidae; genus Sesamia; species Sesamia inferens. The sequence goes on along the minus strand of CM073945.1, from coordinate 23,936,205 downwards.
ACTTAGTGATGAAATAATATTTTAATAAGGATTAATAGCATGAGTAAAATAAATGCGTTTAAACATAGTACAAAAAAAATCAAGATTTTTAAATAAAAAAAATGGTTGTTGTGCCTCACTAGACATAGATAGGTATAGTGTGTCCAGGATTTTTTTGTAGATATTTATAAGGTCTACAATTAATTAGAACATTTTATTGTTTTATCTTTTATGGTTTAGGCAGCGTACGCAAAATAAGTAACTTTTCTGGTTGATTTTTTATACCTTGTGTTAAAAAACCCAAATGTCTTACGGAAGTCTATTTTTTTCCAAAATAAAATTTAGCCTATAATACTCAGTGATAATGTAGCTTTTTAATGAAAAACTAGTTATCCTCTATAACAAAATCTTAAGTATTCTAAACTTTTACTTACAGATAGTCAAAAACGTCTTTGTAAGAACGTGATATTGGTAAATCGATCGTTCAGTAAGATGACTGCGTGTGGACTATTCTATGTGGATGCAACACTACCAATATGTATGCTGGGAGTTATCATTACCTATGTCATCGTTTTATTGCAATTTAATTTTCTGTAAATGTGTATTTTTGTGGAATATATACTGTTTTAAGTCAATAATATTGGCGTATTTCATTTCGCCGCAACATATAGCATATACATCTACTAATAAGTGTAATTTTACCCCAAACTCCTTTCTGCCTAACCTATTTATTATATGTGTTGGGATCTTAGATTATATAATTCGAACCAGATTCGCTCGTTCTTCAACTTTTAGTTCTGACATTCCTAATATTCTAAGTAAACCTACTCAACGTAACGTCTACTTTTGTTATATGTGGTAATGCATAGCAAACCTAGCCTAGGCATGGTGGTACAATTTTCAAACTAGCTTTGATCACGTTGCAAAATCACTATTCTAAGTATTACGATACATAAAAATCAAAGCAATCAAATCAATCAAAAATAGGCATTTTTGAATTGTCAAAGGGTCGGTCAGCCAAAAAGATGGAGCTAGTTGCCCATCCCAAAGCATAGGTACCTATTGGATATGGTAGTTCCTAGCAAAACATAAGTTGCCTATATAGGTGTTGTGGTGGCCTAGTGGTTAAAACACCAGCCTCTTAAGTATGAGTGCGCGGGCTCGATTCCAGGTCAGGCAAGTACCAATGTAACTTTTCTAAAGTTATACAATATACTTTCTAAGTATATCTTGGACACCAATGACTGTAGGTGAAGGAAAACATCTTGAGGAAACCTGGACTTTAAGTCTGAAATCACCAACCCGCATTGAGCAAGCGTGGTGATTACGCTCAATCCTTCTCTGTATGAGAGATGAGAGGAGACCTGTGCCCAGCAGTGGGATGTTAAAAGGTTGATGATGATGATGATATCGTCTCGCCCCACCACTGAAAATTCTTCGCGTTTGTTAATTGTCTATGGCTTACCGTAAAATCTTTAGGTTCTGGACGGTGTTTCGTCATTTTCGACAGCATTAGTCTAGAATCATCTACTGAATCCAAAGTATTTTGGTAATATCTCGTCAGAATCTACTGGAAACAAGCCTTGCTTAGAGCCTCGACAAAATGACATTCTGTACGGGGCGTTGTGTATATTTTATGTTTGATAATGATGATGTTACATGTGTATCATCATCTTAATCAACCTTTTTTTCTACATGTGTATATTTCCCTGAAATTAGAAGGACGTCAAGCTATTGCTTTGTGAGATGTCCTGTGGACTTTTGGTTGACACTGTACATACATTATACTACTAGCTTTCCGCCCGCGGCTTCGCTCGCGTGGAGATCGGATATATCGCGCTTTTAGATTTCTCTTGTGAATATAATTTTTTTCCGGGATAAAAAAGTACCCTATTATTTAATCCGGACTTCTAACTTTACGTCTGCAAAATTTCAAAACAATCGACTTAGTAGTTACGGCGTGAAAGCGGAACAAACAAACTTACTTTCCGATTTATAACATTAGGATATTTGGAGTACACATACAAATATTCCAGTAATCTCCCTTGGGAACTTGATGTTTCTTTAGGACCAAAAGTAGCCTATGTTACTATCCTTCTTTTTAACTAACAGTATGCCAAAAATCAGGTCGATTGAATGCTTAGCTACGGCGTGAAGAAAGGACAAACAAACAAACAAACACACTTTCACATTTATAATATTAGTATGGATTACAATACTTAATAGAAATCATTCTATCAATGACAATGATGATAGAGCCGGCAAAACTGTATGTGATTGACATATGCTATCGCAAAGTTTATGTTAGGCTTATTGAAAACCGGTCGTTCGGATGGTCTGGTGATACCGCACGGTCTGAAGAGGCGAACCCTCTCGCTGGTTTACCGCATTGGGATCTGGAGGCCAAAGTCCTCGCCCACATATGGGAGTGTCGTGAGTAGGCAAAACACCGGGGCTTAACTCCGCTGCCGCAAGAAGTAATGGTACAGAGGACAGAACTCTGGTAGAAGCTCATGGTGGGAAGGCGCAATTGTCTTAACCCAATGTTGGCCACTCAGAAATGAGGGACCACCGCACCCTCATCTTCAGTCAATCGAAGGTATTTTGTGGAGGATTTGTTAGTTTCGGGAGGTTTATGGCGGGAAAAAATGCCAGATTATCACCACTGTGTGGAACGCCCCGAGGACACGGTAAAGGCATTCATAAGGTGGAGGTAAGGTCCACTTGGGCTGAGTCCCGCAGTGTCGACGTGGTGGCGAACTTTCGCGTCCGACCCACTAATTACGTAACGCGTGTAAATAGTAATCATGTTAGTCAGATCATATTAGTTGCAATCATTTCGAAGCAAATTTCCAAACCATTGCTTCATATGATCCAAAATGTGTTTAGTCAAACATGTAATTAACGCAATGAATGTTGTTGAACTGTCAAAATGAAACCCATTGCTACTGATAGTGTGTTATATAATTACCTGCAGGTCTGGTTTAGGCCGTGGTACGGAGCGAAAATGCTTACTTCCGCAGGAGTGACTACTTCGACTCCTTCGCCATGGCCAAGGACTACTCTTCTTCCGTCCTAACAATGCTCGACTAGGTTATATGTCCTGACGGGAGTTTAATATTTTTCACTTATCCTAAAAAACTGCACAGCGCCGCTAAAGCGGTTTTCTTTCCGAAAAAGGATTGTTGAAAGTCGTTTTAGAAATACGAAATGGTTTATACGCGACTGTCGCTCCTTTAGATGCTATGGTCAATGAGACTACTACAGTAGTAGGTCTTAGCCACATAGTGTGTCCCTTAGTACCCTAATACTGCTATAAAAATGGGTAATTTTTATAGCAGTATATAAAACAAACTTTATTCGGGTTTCGAATAAAGTTTGTTCAGAATAAGCAACTGAAACGATTCCAATCATGTTATATTTTTCCCAAATAATTTTTCTAAATACATTTAGAAATTGTTGCAGTGTGGTTATAGAGCGCGTCACGCAGCTGACGATAGATTTTTAAGGAAAGAATTTATGTACAAAATTTCAAAAAGATATAATGAAAAAGTATGGTCAAAGCTCCGCTCTGGCGGGCGAGAGCAGTGCGTAGAGTCTACGCACTGCTCTCGCCTGCCCGAGCGGAGATACGTGTCCAGTATAAAATATGGTCTACACTGTAGACCATATTTTATACTGGACACGTATTTCGGGTTTCTTATAAACAAAAAAAATGTTGTATATATAAATCAGAGAAAAAAGACCACCCAAGTTTGTAAGTAACAAGAATTTCACAGCTAATGTTAATTATTAAAAAATAAATAACAAGAAGAAACTTCAACACATATCACTCTTGCTCAGTATGCTTATCAGTCTTACAACACATAGTTCAGTGAATCTATATAAGTACTAGCTTCTGCCCGCGACTTCGTCCGCGGAAAATTTCGTGTTTTAACATAAGATTACACTCGATTGATATTACTGCATTTAATTTTATTACTAAAATATTTTTTCGAATCAGATCAGTAACTTCAAAGATTACCGAAGTTCTCTTTTCTGCTCAAGGTAACTTAACCCTTTGTCGCCTTTTACTTATTTTATTTATTTAAGTTATATAGGTATCTGTTTAATTTAAAGCTTCTCTATATACAATGTTTGAAGTTGTTTTATTTTCAGGTAACAGAATAATCTGCTTTTCGGATGATCCCACGCTTGATAGACCAACATATAATTGCCCATGGGAAAAACATTCTTTTCGTAGGTCAATGTCAACCCAAGAGAATGCTTGTCCATGGACTTGTTAATAGTCAGGACAAATGATGTTTTTATTGGAAACTGGAGTCGTTTAAACAGTATGGGTAGATCCGTCGGAATCATTGGAATTTACGTGGGATTTACGCCAACTGGCCAGCTCCTGGAGCGATGAGAATGGTCGCCACAATTAGGTTGTCTTTCAAATATTTTATTAGTAGCCTTGTGCCATTGCACAGGTTAGGTGGGCTTAAATTTCTTAAAAGCGTGATAGGCCTTCCGGATTTCAACATTTCAACAGCAGTTCGTGAGGTGGCAGACTAGATGATTTAAGGGAATTTAAAAATTCCTGCGGATAGTGGACTGCATCCTCGATATTACACACTGTACCAACTGACTTATAGATTTTACCATGGCCGGGAACTTTTTGTAAAATTAGATTATTGATTTCATTGACTGTATCGTTCCATGGTGAGACGATAGCCCTTGAACAACGCCAATGAATGTCTCTATCTAGTAAATATTCGAGGTCAGGATATACTGCGTCTATAAGATGCTGCTGACTGTGAACTATACGACCCAGAGTCTCATTTATAACAATTTCCGCAGAGTTAGGGCCCAAGGTTCGAGAAGAAAAAGACCCTTCTCCAATTTTGAGCAGATGTTGTGGAAAATCGTTATCCATATTTCCGATAACGTGGACTCTCATGTTCGTACGGAAATTCAAAGTTTGGACTATACTCCATAGGGGCAATGATTTTAGACATGCCTTTATGATATCCACACGTGTCCCTCTTGTGACGACGGGAAGTGTCTGACGAAAGTCACCTGCAAACACAAAAGTGACACCACCCGTAACAGTGACTGCGACAATACAATCGCAATATTGAATAACTCGTATCGATTATTACGATAGAACGAAGTACGAAACTACGGATCATGGGTCAATCATTATGAGGTATCTATCAACAACAACAACAATACGATAACTTAACACCGCGATTCAGAAAAATGACGTAATTGCAGAAGCCATCTATGGGCAAATAGGTAAAACGTCTGCACAATGAAAGTTATGCTAGAGGCATTTTGCGTTTTAGTAATTTTATATTATCTCCGAAACTGTATGACCAATTGATATACTGTAAATGGCAAATCTTATCTGTATGATGTTCTTGTGATACTGAAATAATTTATTGTCATAAGAATCAATATTTTGTTGCTCAAATAATCAACCAAACGTAAGTATGCCGAAAATAGAATGATGCCAAATAAGTGCGCTCTCACAACCAAATTTGGAAGATATGTAATTTAATCCCCTTCCTATATTGTCAACTACTTTTCACACGGGCATCACGCAATTCTAATTTATTTGCTATTTACCTATTTAATCAAAATCAAAATTGAATCAAAAGTCATTTATTAAAATTAGGATGAGAATCAGCACTTTTTGCACTTCAATATTACATAAGAAAGTCCCCCAAAAGACCCGCCCTTAGGCACTTCCTAGTGCTTTCGCTGGGAATAACTGGCCGAAGAAACTCCCCAGCAGCACATTGTCTGTTTATTTAAAAAAACACATGACTTTATACAATACTATGTTAAGTAATCTTCTTCTTCTTCTTCTTCAGCCTATTGATGTCCACTGCTGGACAAAGGCCTCTTCCAAGGCTTTCCACGATGACCGTTCTTGTGCTGCCCGCATCCATCGGCTTCCCGCGACCTTCAGCAGGTCATCGGTTCACCTTGTTGGGGGCCTCCCTACGCTGCGTCTCCCAGTACGTGGCCGCCACTCCAGAACCGTACCGCCCCATCGGCCATCGGTTCTACGGGCAATGTGCCCTGCCCACTGCCACTTAAGTTTAGCGACTCGAAGAGCTATGTCAGTGACTTTGTTTCTTTGTCGGTGGTTGACTTTGCTATGTTTGGTGAATAACACAAGGTATTCTGAATAATAATATTTTGAAGTTAAATTTCAGAAAATGACTGATTTGAAATGATGACTAGAACCCTAACATATTGTTACGTAACATATTGTTACTTTCAACTAGAATCATTTTCAAGCATAATGCTAATCCATTGCTCCATGTGTTCGAAAATGTGTCTACTCGAAAACGTAAATAACGTAATGAATGTACTACGCAATTAACCTTCCAGGTCATAATATCGATGTATTGTATTTGTGTTTACGTGCTAGTGTTTCCTGATGGATGGTTATCACTCATAATTATTCTACCTTCAATTCTTGTCGTCAATAGTACCTTTAGGTACTCGCGTAGCTGATGGGTTGAGTAAGTAATCGATTTTGTAGTATGTTTATTGATTCCAAAACTATTTGTCTTCTTAACATCAGGTCTCTTTTCCAAGAAGCGTTACGCAGAGGAGTATTTCTGTATTATGTATACGTGTCGTGGGTTCGATTCCCCGCGCGGAACAAATATTTGTATGGCCTACAAGTAGTTGTTCCGGGTCTGACTGTTTGTGTATGTGAGTTTAATATGTTTGTAAACGCACCCACGATACAGGAGAAATTCCTAGTGTGGGGCAATGTTTTTTGACTGAATTCACCTCTTGGTGATAGGGAGCGGCCCGTAATCAGTGCGGGTTAGTGGATGTCACAATGCTTCGAAGTTTTGACTCTAGAATATGCTGGTTTCCTCACAGTGTTTTCCGTCAGCGTTTTCAGAGCTGTGGTAATAAAATAATTTACACAAAATAAAGCGCCTGATGGGAATCGAAACTATGACCTACAGGTACACCCGGCTCCAGAGAAATCTCACCCCCTAAAAGCGACATCTTTTGACAAGTGTTTTTATACGACGTCGTTACGTGCATGCCAGATGGGGGGGACAGTTGCCTACATCGAGCTTGGCGACGAACGAAGCAGCGTCATCTACTTTTTTGATCATTGAAACATTTATTTAGTTTCGTCCAGTCCGCAATAGATGTCTCTGTAATAAAATTCTAACAATAACAAGATTCATTTTTAAACTGATATAATGTTCGTTTGAATAAATTAAAAACTTCATATAAACAATGAATTATATTTATCTATAATATCTAAAATTCTTTTAATATAATGGGAATAATAGGCTTTCTATTCACTCGTATTAACATCTGATTCTAACGTCAATGACACGCTGCGAGTAAAATGGTCGCCATAGTCTGCGCGCACGCTTGACTGTTTCTCGATTGTTTTCTGTGTCTATCCTAGTTTTTGAGATAATATCTTCGTTATAAACGTCGAAATTACTCCTTTGTTTCGGTACCAAGATAATCATCCAGAAACTGTTATACTACACGCTATAGACGTTATTTTGTGTTGTGTTGTGACTGCAGTGAATGTCAACGACATTCACTTTGTGCGGTAAAGTAAAATATGAAGGCGATGATGAAACAAAATTAGCTGCTGTTAATTATTATAATAAGCACAACGATTATAAAAATAGAAAATGAACTTAAACTAATCAGTTATTTCATTAAACCCAATTTTGCATTTAGCCAGTATTTTTCCGTATCGAATTTTGTTCTTCCTTTCTTGATGTGAATATTTGATTTCCTAAATATTGGTATTATTACAAAATAATTTTCCACAAGAAAATTAGAACAAAAAAGTTCGGTACTGGGAAATTAATTATAAATAAATCTAATATCAATATAACTGAGTGTGTGTGGGTAAACCTGTGTGTGTGTGAGTGAGTGTATGATAGATCGATAGTTCCTTGTTCAGAAATACAGATGGCGCTTCAAACTTGTCATGCTAAAAGTCACGAGAGTGGACAGTCTTTTCCTTTTTATATTATACTACTCTGTGGTGCGTGCCATCTCTGTGGCGGTGTCGATTGTATATAAAATAAATAATGAAGAAGATTGAGGGTAAGCTTATAATTTTATTAAGTAAAACATGACGTCGCAAAATAGAATTAGTTCACTTTTTATTTCTTTCTAGTATAGGTTTGACCCCACAAGTTAAGTTTCTAGTTAAGTTTTTATAGTTACTTAATTGTTTTTTGTAAAATTTTGAAAAATCTCGAGAGATGTAAATTGTTGTTCTGTTTGTTTCAACCGTGGGTAACACGTTTGATATATGAGTAAATAAATATTTATTATTCTAAATCGGATTAATATATTAATTAATACCATAAGAATATTAAATAATAGTAGGGATGGATGATTTATAAACCTAACGATGAATTTCACCACGAGGTGCCCATCTACGGTCCCTCCTCTGTTCCTTAAAGGTCACCCAATAAACAGGGTGTATAAATTTAAATACTTGGGCCATATGGTAACAGATACCCTGAAAGATGATATGGAGAGGGAACGCAGAGCGTTGTCGGTCCGGGCGAACATGCTGGCCCGCAGGTTCTCTCGATGTGCAGTATCAGTTAAAATAGCCCTTTTTAAGGCGTATTGTACATCACTGTACTCGGGGGCCCTGTGGTTCCAATACAACAATGCGTTCAGGATGCTGTTGCGACTGCCGCGCTTCTGTAGTGCGTCGGCGATGTTAGCTGACGCGCGCGTTGACAGCTTTGACGCAGTATGGCGCAAGAAATCTGCCTCGTTACTTCGCGGGTTGCGTGACAGTCCCAACATCATTCTGCACTCGATAGGGGCCCGGGCAGATAGTCCGATTGTGTGGGCATTAGCGCACCGTACAAAATCGGTTTTAGTTATTAAGTACTAACATAGGTTTTAAATTGTTACTAACACAACGGACCACATGTAGTCTGAGTAAATAAATAAATAAAATAAGGGATGGTAGTGGACTCTAATACCACGGCGGCCAAACCACTAGGCCACCACTGCTATCACACATACATGTCGAATCTGAAATGTTAGAAATGCTAAGGTAGGTACTTGGGAACATCAGAAATGAAAAATATACATTTATTTATTGAATCAATTATCTTTTCTTTTTTTTTTTCTACTACACTAGAAAATACATATAAAAATATTATTTTTTATAGAAAATATACAAATGGCGGCCTTATCGCTTTGTGCGATCTCTTCCAGGTAACGTTTTTTTTTTTTTTTTTTTTTTGACGCTGTGGGAATGCATTTACGCACCATACCCCGAAGGGCGTGTGTGGGACTCGCCCAGCCGAAGCCGGGAATACCCACTAAACCCAACAGCGGCACACCGACATCGCCTTAGTGGCGGGGTCATGGGAAATGGCAGAGCCTTTCAACCAATCCCCCGCCGGCGATTCCCGCCAGAAGGCGGGCCCACAGTGGGCCCTCCATAGGGAGGGGTCCGGCTGGGTACGTCTTCGTGTGCGAGAAGACGCAGCAGCCAAGGGTTTTTTAGCGAGGTGTCCTTCCTTTTAGCCCCACTCGTTTGCCCGAAGGCAAACGGGGCCCCCAGCTCCTCTCAATGAGGAGACCGGGTTGCCCGACGGTGACGACGACGGTTCGGGTCACGTCAGCCACCTTTTTTTTTTTTTTTTTTGATGTCGCTGGGGAAAATGACAATTACGCATCCCCACCCGTCGGGGGACGGGCAGGGTATGTGGGACTCCCCGGGAGAGTGCCTCCCGGTATACCCACTAAAAACCCCAGCGCAACTCCGGCATCGCCATAGTGGCGGGGGAGTGGGAACTAGCAGAGCCTGAGCTACCTCTCCCCCGCCGGCGAACCCCGCCTAGTTAGGCGGGCCTTCATTTGCTCCTCTTAAAGAGGGGCCGTGGCTCCCGCGTGGTGAGCGGTGCAAGGCGGACGCGGGCACCCCCGTGCCTCACGCCTGCCGCTCACCTCAGGGCGGGAGAAAGCGGGCGAAATCCCGCCTTCTCCTGCCCCTACGCCGCCTGCGGAGCGCCGGAGCGAGGGGATCCTCCTCCCGCTCGCGCTCCGCGGCCTCCTTCTGCGACATCACGACCTCGCAGAAGGAGGCCATCGCCGCCCAGGCCCCCTCGCTCCCCACCATCGCTCTGACGATGGCGGGCAGCGAGAGGTCTCCTCCTACCGCCGCGACAAGATCGCGGCGCGGCACGGCCCACGACGGGCACACCGCGAGGGTGTGATCCGCCGTGTCCTCAGCCGCGCCGCAACCGTGGCACGACGGCGTTTCCTCTCGTCCTATCCGGTGCAGGTACCTGCCGAAGCAGCCGTGACCGGAGAGCACCTGCACCAGACGGAAGGAGAGGAACCCGTGACGCCTGTCGAGCCAGTCCTTCTGGACCGGCCCGATGGCGTCGAGGGTGCGACGGCTGAACACCGCGGAGGCGAGGTCGCGCGTCCAATGCTGGACGATGGCGTCTTTCGCCTCCCGGCGGACGGCCTCCCTTAACTCCGGGGCCGGACGCTCGCCCAGCGCCCTGCGCCCCGCCGTCCACTCGTACACTCTGGCGAGCACCCAGGCCTCGAGCTCCCAAGGCGGGGTGCTCGCCAGAGCGCATGCCGAAGCGAAGCCTACCGTGCGGTAGGCCCGCGCTGCCCGCTGGGCGATGGCCCTTTGGGGCGCCCGAAGAGCGGTGACGTTCTCCCTCCTATGGAGGGAGTCCGCCCAAATGGGCGCCCCATATAGGGCCATACTCCGCAGTATGCCGGCGTACAGACGCCGGCAATGCGTGCTCGGCCCTCCCATGTTCGGCATGAGCCATGAGAGGGCATCCGCAGCAGGCGCGTCGACAGCCCGGTAAAATGCGGGCCGAAGCGCAGCCTGCTGTCCAGCATGAGGCCCAGATACTTCATCTGGGCCTCAACCCCGACCCTCACCCCCTCCACATAAATGTGGGCGTCGGGTGGGGGGCGCTGCCGGGGGCCGTGAAAGAACACGGCCTCCGTTTTGTGCAGCGCCACCCTCAAGCCCAGGCGGCGGATCCTCCCCGCCACTAAGGACCCGCCCGCCGACGCCAAACTGGCCGCCTCCCTATAACTGCTCCCGCGGGAAGTGAGGAGAGCCTCGCAGAAGAGTTCCCCGCAGGAGCCAGTCATAACCGACGTTCCACAGAAGAGGCCCTAGAACGGACCCCTGTGGAACGCCGGTTCCCACAGCGTATCTCCGGAGCTGGCCGGCCCCGTCTACGAGGAGGACAGCACGGTCCTCCAGGTAGCTGGCCAGGAGGCCCCGCAGGTAAAGGGGCACTCCGTGGAACCGCAGCGCCTCCAGGATGGTGGAGTGGGGGATGGAGTTGAAGGCGTTGGCAATGTCGAATGACACAGCCAACACTCCATCCCCCACTCCTACCGCCTCTGTCACCTGGCCCTTGAGACGGGCCAGGGCGTCCACTGTCGAACGCCCAGCTCGAAAACCGAACTGGGCGTCCGACAGGTCCGGTCCCACGCTCCGAAGATGACACTTCAGGCGGCCGGCGATGATCCCCTCAAACATTTTACCGACCTCATCGAGCAGAACGATGGGCCGGTATGCCGAGGGGGAGTCCGCCGGCCGTCCCTCCTTGTGGAGGAGGCACAATTGGCCTTCCCGCCAAGGTTTCGGGAACCTCCCCGACGCGAAGCACGCGTCGAAGAGGTCCCGAAACCTTCCCTCCATCTCGGTGACGGCGATGGCCACCACCCTGGCGGGAACGCCGTCCGGGCCGGGAGCCGTCTTTTTGGCGCGGAGACGGAGAGTCGCCGCGCCAAATTCCTCCTCTGACACGTCAGCCACCTGGAGTGGTGACCGACCCGCCGCGCGTGACCGCCGAAGCGGTCCCCACTTCTGGTTTTGGTCCGCGCCGGTAAACCGGTAACCTCCATATCTGGGGGCCGTTCCCCTATCCGCCACCTGGGGACGCGTCCGATGGCAGGCCAGAAACTGCACACGGACTTCCAGGTAACCTATGTGTGTGGATAAAAAAGGGTTAAGGTGGGTTGTTAGTGATACAAAATAATATACTATAATAGATACATAGATGTACGCCTTGCAAGAAGTAGAATGGTCTGTCTAGATTCAAAGCAAATTACCAAATGTAGGTTTGGGTATCAGTACAGAATGTATAACACGGTGGAGCATACAGTGGAGATCTGCCCGGCTTGGGTAGAGCACCACCGTGTCCTCGTAACGGCGATCGGCGGCGATATCTCACGTCCATCCCTGGTCCAGGCTATGATCTGGAGCGAGATTGAATGGCAAGCCGTCACCTTCTTCTGCGAAGGAGTGATGCTGGCAAAGGTGGAGGCAGAGCGCGTGAGGGGGTGGGAATTCTAGCGTCCTCACGCCTCTAGCTGCCGCAGGAGACGCCGTGGTCGGGAGACAACATCGAACTCCCGGCCTCCAGAGGCGCCGGGCTTGCGGGCGGTGAGCAGTGGGCAGATCGCCTCCCAGTAAGGACCAGGCCCGGGTCGACGGCGTGTTGTCTTTCACGCGCGCCTCAAAGAGATGTCAGCACATCGTGACGGGGTCCACAAAGACTGATGCCTCCTGGGTCAGGCTTGCGGGTTGGTTAAAAAGAAACCGTGGCCCTGGCGTACAGGCAAGTGAAAAAACACGAGTGGGTTTTAGTCAGAAAAAGTCTGACACTTCCGCTCCGCCCAGAGCGGAAGATATCATTTGATGATTTCCCATCCAGAATAAAAAAACCGGCCAAGTGCGAGTCGGGCTCGCGCACAAAGGGTTCCGTAGCAGCAAATATAATAAACTTATTATGTCAATTTATACACCTGGTGAATGGAGCCTAAACTCTCCCGATATTTTGCCTTGTACTTTTATGTATGAATATTAATTTTATATATGTATTTATAAATATTCCGTGCTATAGGCGTGCCCAAATCGGCTTGTGATAACTGAATAAAGAAGTATATACACCAGCTTCACAATTAAAATTACCAAATATATTATCCAGGTGAGTTTCACCTCTAGTGGTTATACAATTTTGGAGAAGAGGTGTACATACACATTATAATAGGTACAATTCAATATTAAAAAGTCTCAACGCCAAATTCGACTTGCGAAAGAAGTAAATGGGAACGATGAAATTCTCTTAGCGCGCACAAGTGACAACGACGTCTGCCCTCACGTGTCTGCCCGTTCGGGTCGACGCGGTTAGCTATCTTATCCCCGCCCCCGCGCGAGACCACGCCCCGCAACTCACGCGCTGCAGCGCAGCGAGCGACCGATCTTCTTGAATCGATGTAATAATAATCTATAGGATTAACGCGTTTTAAAAATATTGGTTCGATGGATATGTTTAACCTATTATTACTCAACAATCACATTTGTAATATTAAACTTTATCAAATGCACAATGTATTTAAGGTACATTACTGGATAAGGATTAATGGCGTATTGCTTGAATAAGCTAATATTTCTCGTAAAAAGTACCTACATTATAAAGATTTTATATCATCGCGGATTTTTAAAGGTGTACAATACTGTAGTATATTTTTTGATCTATCTTATAAGGTTCAGCCATCGTTTTCAGTGTAAGCACAATAACTTAACCAAAATTACAGTTAAATCAACCTATCTCAAAAACTATAAGAGATACTTTGATCAAACCAAAAATCGTTGAAAGAGTTAATTAGCATGCATCACCTCTATTTTTTTTAGAATTTTATACCCCGTAGTTATAAAAATAGAGGGGGGGGGACATACTTTTTACGACTTTGAGAGCTGATATCTCAAAAACCGTTCACTTTAAGAAAAATGTTTTTTAGAAAACTTTATATCATTTTAAAAGACCTTTCCATTGATACCCCACACGGGTATGTACATCGAAAAAAAAATTTTCATCCCTCAGTTACATGTATGGGGGGCCCCACCCCCAATTCTTTTTTTTACTATTTAGTGTCATAATTTTGTAGCGGTTCATACAACACATATTCCCATCAAATTTCATCACTGTAGTACTTATAGTTTCCGAGTAAATCGGCTGTGACAGACGGACAGACGGACAGACGGACAGACGGACAGACGGACATGACGAAACTATAAGGGTTCCGTTTTTGCCATTTTGGCTACGGAACCCTAAAAAAACGAGTGTCCTTATGACCACACGATTGAAGTGAAACTTCTTTTGCACCATCTGTATGTATATATCCTATATATATATGTGTGTACAATATATACATGTATACACATATACATATATTAATTTTCTATAAATATTTAAATTTATTTCATGCTTTCATTTATAAATTAATATTTTTGCATAGACCTCCAATTTAAAAAAAAAAAAAAAAAAAAGTGGATTCCCTCGGGGCCAAAAGGTCGGGCTCTTCCTCCTGAATCAGGGGACCCCAAACTCGGGTAGTCCACGACCTCTGGTTCCCGAGATAATCCACGGGGGGGTGAGGTAACTAAAGGGAGTCGGGGAGGGGGATAGGTTTCGTGGGGTTGCGGGGGGGAGGGGGAGGGGGAGAGGAGGGGAGTGGATTCCCTCAGGGCCAAAAGGTCGGGCTCCTCCTCCTGATTCAGGGGACCCCAAACTCGGGTAGTCCACGACCTCTGGTTCCCGAGATAATCCACGGGGGGGTGAGGTAACTAAAGGGGGGGGGGGTAGATTTCGTGGGGTTGCGGGGGGTAGGGGGGAGGGGGAGAGGGGGGAGTGGATTCCCTCGGGGCCAAAAGGTCGAGCTCCTCCTCCTGATTCAGGGGACCCCAAACTCGGGTAGTCCACGACCTCTGGTTTCCGAGATAATCCACGGGGGGGTGAGGTAATCAATGAGGGGGGTCGGGGGGTGTTCGCAGCGTCATGTTCTCGAAGAAATTCATAGTTCTTAATCAATCAAGGTACTTAGCTTAATAATTGAGCTTATGAGGCTCGAAAGCAATTTGTACTTTGTGTCCAATTATCGTATTGTGACGATATCTTAAAGCTTCTATACTTTCAATTATATCAGAAATGTTCAGCAAAAATATATAAAATAATATAAAGGCCAGAACAGAACGAAATTTATAAATTTATTTGTGCACTTAGGTAATCAATTGTTAACAAATCTTAAAAAGATCCAAAAAATATATATTGCCTTCGGCGAGATGCGAACTCACAACTTCATACTCGACTCAATTGTTAACAAATCTTAAAAAGATCCAAAAAATATATATTGCCTTCGGCGAGATGCGAACTCACAACTTCATACTCGACAGGTCATGCAATATTTACATGAGCCAACTCCTTGTTTGTATTACAGACGAAATAGGACTATACTCTGCTTCCGTTCGTCTTCATCATTTTTTTCCTATCATTTTTCGTAACGCTTTCGCTAGTTTACTCCCCAAGTCAAGCGTGCCTAAAGAAGTTTCACTTCAAAAATAAAAACAGTTATGGACTGGCCTACTTAGTCCCTAGACACGAATCCCATTGAAAACGCATGGGATATGTTACAACCATTGATTTAGGATTTCAGTGTATGGTTACAACGAAGAGCTATGGATATTTTTTCTCCAACTCTGATGACAGAAGAATAATTACTTTTCCGGCACTTGAAAAGAACCTGATACTGCAGCTCGTTTGGATAAATTAATTTTGAGCATGAATAACTGATGCCGAATTCTAATTAATGTTAGGGAAAGATTTAGTAAAATAAGGTAAAAATGAAATATCTTTAGGCATTGTGCAATGCTCGAATAAGATGACATAGCATCCATAACATAGGTAAAAGTTAAAGGATTCCAGTCATAAAAATTACATGTCCGTTAAGTAAATGAAAATTAGGACAACATGAACACAGTTGAGATATTCAACGTTTTTGAACGATTTTCTTCAATTTTTATTTTATTTTATTTTATTTATCACTCTTACAACTGTCTTTACAGGCCTTAACCTAATGCGACAGTGTAGTTATCCACCAACACTTAAATATACACTAATTTTTATATATAACTAACAATACTTATTAAAACTCTTGCGAGTTCACTCAAAGAACACGAAAATATATCCAGTCTTTCATGGATTTCGTTCACCACACAGATTGCACGGGTGAGGGGTGCTTTCGCCAGTAGGTTGGTTCTGGCCACAGGCACGTTTAGCAGTTGTGGGCGTCGCCGCCTCCACACGTATCGGTCCGGCACTTGAAGCTCTAGCTGACGTAGCACTCCTGGGTTTTGTGCTAAGCCATGCAATTACTTAACTACATATGCAGCAAGACTGCACTCTCGGCGAACTCTGAGCTCATTATACCTCACCATACCAAGTACAAACAGTGTGCGGTACATCAACGGGTAGAACGAATACACTCCATGTAGTTTAAAATACAAAAGTCTTGTAAACTTGTTCTGTACCCGTTCCAACATGACACTATATTTGATTTTATGCGGTGCCCAAATTACCACACTATACTCAAGATGGCTTCTTACTAGTGCCTCATACAATACCTTGAACGTAGTAATGTTCGTAAAACCCTGCGACTGCGTCAATATGAAACCTAAGTTTCTGTAGCCCTTCTTGCATATCTTAATAATGTGTTCGCGAAAATTAAGGTCTGGAGTGAGATACACTCCTAGATCACGGACCTGCGACACACGTTGCATTGGTGCTCTCTCTACTTTGTACTCGTAGCATATTGGAGTCCGCGCCCGAGTGAACGTTATCACCGAACATTTGTCGATATTGAAGTGGAGCTTATTTTTATGGCTCCAGTCCACAACTCTATCAATGTCCTCCTGCATTCGTCCACAATCCGACCCATCTCTAACCTCGAGTAGCAATTTCAGGTCATCTGCAAACAATAAACATACGCCATGTCTGACGACCTCCGCTAAGTCGTTTATCATTATGATAAATTCGAGAGGCCCCAAATTGCTACCCTGGCTTACTCCGGACCTTGTGTAATACAGTTCAGACTCACGCCCATTGTAGTCCACATACTGTTGTCTATCTTTCAAGTAGCTCACGAAGAACTGCAATACGTGTGGTGTACAGCTGATTTCTGCAAGTTTTCTTAAAAGGACATCATTGTCGACGGAGTCAAATGCCTTTTCAAAATCAAAGTAAGCCGCGCCAACTTGGACCCCACTATCGGCTGACGGTACTACCTTGGCCATGAAGTGAGTAGATTAGTAGCAGTGCTGCGCTTCGGCCTGAATCCATGCTGAGGATCTGACAACTGTGTGTGCACCTATACCTGCATACAACGCTGGATGGCGGACTCAAAAACTTTTGCGGGCGTAGACAACACAGCCACTGGTCTATAACCGCTGACATCCGGCCCAGCCTTACCCTTAGGAACCGGAATGACACGCGTGATTTTCCACCTATCCGGGAACGTCACGTACTTTAAACAGATGTTAAAGATATAATAAAGCGGTTCTGCTTTTGTTTAACCTATGTAGGTCATCATCATCATCATCATCTCAGCGTTAATCCCAGTCGCATCCGAAGCTTTTACAGCTTTGGACTCTGGTGTCCGCTTTACCAATCTAACTGCTGATTTTGGCAAAACTTGAATATTTTCCGTGAAGCGACAGCCGTCTGACCTCCACAACCTGCTGTCGAAGCATTGCAGTTAGACCAATTGTTGGACATTTGAGGGCTCCAACAACCCATAACGACTACCACTAGATGTTCGTATGGCAACCGGGACCAACGGCTTGACGTGCTTTCCGAGGCACGACCAGACCAGTGCAAATATTTATATTCATGCATACAAATATTTGCACAGCGCGGGGATCGAACCCGCCCCTCCTTGCGCAGCGACTGCTTAACCTATGTAGGTACGTGTGTGATTTTAAAGTTAAGAACACCACAAAAATCTTAATAATCAATAGAAATGCTATTT
The DNA here is from genome assembly GCA_037179545.1 of Sesamia inferens. Lineage (NCBI taxonomy): Eukaryota > Metazoa > Arthropoda > Insecta > Lepidoptera > Noctuidae > Sesamia > Sesamia inferens. Next base: position 23,918,331 of record CM073945.1, on the reverse strand, counting down.
ACTATCGCCGGTTTGCAAACTAGCAGCATTTTGTATTGTTGTAACAAAATTAAACTTTTAGGCAATGACATTACATGACAAAACTTATTTTTATAAACTACATAGATATAGGAAGACTACATGCATAAATAAAAATACATTTCATATTCATAGACGGAGAGTGGACAGCAAAGTGATCGTATTTTAAGTTTTTCCATTCGAGGTACGGAACCCATGGACATATGGCTGGTGCTGTGGCTGAGCGATCTACTGCTGCGATGCGTGTCGCAGGTTTGATTTCCGCACGGAACAAATATTTGTATGACCTACAGGCAGTTGTTCTGGGTCTGGCTGTTTATGTATGTGAGTTAAAATGTTTCTAAACGCACCCACAATACAGAAGTAATTTCTAATGTGGGGCAGGATTAAAAAAAAATAATACAATAAATCGGAATTGTATTATGGTAAAATAGTCGTTACGGGGCGACTGAGACTCGAATTTATTCCTGGAATATAATGGACCACGCATCCACAGATCGACCGCGGGGACAGTAGCTTAACCTTCAATCCATGCATCTGTGGTTATTACTAATTACTTAGCTACTAGCCCCAACGACAATAATCGAAATAAAAGTCAAAATGATTAAACGTACTATGCCATTAGATTATTAAAATAGGTATTGACTAAGTCTGATGGATCACAATTTCTTTGTTAACGGCTTCATCAAATAGAACAGTTTAGTTGTACCTCGGATACGTGTTCGACAATGACCAGAGTAGAATCATTAATAAATACTGTTTTGATGGAGACTACGCCAATCGTTCCGTGTTATAGAGAAGATATGTTCAACAACTACATTGGAAATGATCTACAGTCGGTTATGAAATGAAATGAAATGAAATGAAATGAAATGAAATGAAATCGTTTATTAAGCAAGTAGGATCACCGATCACTTTTACACGTCATATGTTTTTTTTTTATTCTTTTTTTTTTTTTTTTTTTTTAACTAGATGAAGCCGGCATTTCCTAACTGACTACCTCTGAGAAGAAATAGCCGAAACAAACTCAGGGATCATCGTCTTTTTTAAAGTCCAGACATTAAAAATGAAAATGTTTACAATAATTTACGTTATAATTACGCATATTGCTTAATAACAACGCTCAACAGAGCGAGCAGCTCAGTCCCAAGCCTCTCTATCCTCTAAATAATCTGAGATTTTATAATACCCCTTTTTGCAAAGTTTGGCCTTTATATAGGTTTTATATCGTTTAATGGGTAAGTTTCGAATGTCCATGGGAAGCTTGTTGTAAAAGTGTATACATTGACCCATGAACGAGTTGCCTACTCTGTGGAGACGAGTGTGATGTACAGCAAGATTGTGTTTGTTCCTGGTATTTATATTATGAATATCGCTTATTTTCTTAAAATTAGATATATTTTTATGTACATACATAAGATTTTCAAATATATATTGCGAAGCTACAGTCAGAATGTTCACCTCTCTGAATTTTTCTCTAAGAGAATCTCTAGGACCAAGGTTGTAAATGGCTCGAACAGCCCTTTTCTGTAAAACAAAGATGGTATTGATGTCCGCACAAGTTCCCCAGAGAAGAATCCCATAAGTCATAAGACTATGAAAATAACTAAAATAAACAATTCTGGCTGTATTCACATCAGTTATCTGTCTAATTTTCTTAACAGCATAAGCGGCAGAACTGAGTCTACCCGACAGCTTCTCAATGTGAGGACCCCATTGTAACTTGGAGTCAATAGTCAATCCAAGAAAAACTGTCGACTCGACAGGGATCAACTCTACTCCATTCAGTTGAACATTGGTACTTAACTGCCTGACATTTGGCGTAGAAAATTTAATGAATTTAGTTTTTTTTTCATTCAAAAGAAGGTTATTTACATTAAACCAATGGACAACTTTCGAAAGTGCATTATTAACTTCGTCAAAATTTGCTAGCTGACGCTTGACTTTAAAAATAAGAGAAGTGTCATCCGCGAACAATACTATGTTATGATTATCCCTCACGTGATGAGGTAAGTCATTAATATAAATTAAAAACAAGAAAGGACCTAGAATTGAGCCCTGCGGAACGCCCATGGTGACCTCAGATCCTGCCGATTTGTTGCCATTAACATCAACCCTCTGAATTCGATTATTCAGATAAGAAGTCAGAAGGTCGAGAGCTCTGTCCCTTAAACCATAATGGTACAGTTTCCTAATAAGAGTGTCATGATGTACGCAATCAAAGGCTTTGGACAAATCACAAAAAATACCAAGAGCATCTTGCGATTCCTCCCAGGCCCCAAATATGTTCTTTAGCAACGCCACGCCCGCATCGGTAGTTGAACGACCCTTTGTAAAACCAAATTGTTTCACGTGCAATAAATTATATAAGTTGAAGTGTCTCAACAACTGTTTCAAAATTAATTTTTCAAAAATTTTGCTCAAAGTTGGTAATATAGAAATTGGCCGAAAATTCGTGGGATCAGTTGTACTACCAGATTTGAACAGTGGAATTACTTTGCTAAGTTTCATCAAATCAGGAAATATACCAGAAAGGCCTATATTCTAAGGCCGTTAAATCTAATGCAGACCCTCTTCATCTGTTCGAAGTTCAAAATTCGTGAGGACAACACCATCACAGTCAACAGTTTTACCTACAATTTTTTTGCAGTATCCTGCATGATCATACTCCGCGTCTACCACTTCTTTAGTTTTTTTAGCACATTTGACGGTTTCCGCGAGGACTTGTTTTTACTCCTTGACTGGTTTGCTATCTATGATAACGTTTCCTACTCGATTGGGTACATTTTGAATTATTATGGCAATATCAAGTATTGCCATCAAAATATTTCGTTAGTTTCAAGGATTCAGCATGCTCTCACTCTCCTCAAAGTGAACGGAGAAGACCTTAAAAGTTTGAAAATCTATAATTGGGTTTCAATTATATGTCTCAATAGTGTTTTTATTGTTATAATTATCTTTTTGTTCAATGTCCTCCCTAGTATGGGCTATATCAATTTGTTATTAGTTTATGACGTCATCAATTTTGATATAAATGTCATGTACGCTTCATTTGTAATGAAACTGTTATGTAAGCTCTTAGTGGTTTGGATTGAAGATCTTCGAAGGGTGGAAAATATTAGAAATTCCGAAATGGAATCTTATTGGCAGAACAAGTATGATGTGTATGTAAACATATTGGAAGCATACAAGCTCGTTGAGAAAACATTTGCTCAGCTCGTAAGTACACTCTTATTCTTTACAAGAACAACGCGACATCTTATCAAAAACGTTTTTTTTATTATTTGATATTAAAAAACCGGGATGCCAAATTTTATTTTCTAGTTAAACACGGCATTCTTAAAGAGAATTTTCATCATCATCATCAACCTTTTATCGTCCCACTGCTGGGCATAGGTCTCCTCTCATACAGAAAAGGATTGAGCGTAATCACTACGCTTGCTCAATGCAGGTTAGCGATTTGAGAGATACCTGCCGGAAGCTCGGGCTAGTAAGGAATTAATCCGGTCCGAAAGAGAGGCTATGTTAGAGTGTACGAGTGCTGCACTACAGGCAGTCTCCGAATGGGGCGAAGCCAATCTTGTAGCATTCAATGCCGCCAAAACACAGGCGTCTTTTCACCGCCAAAAGGAGCCCGTGCACCTTGGCTCCTACTTTTCAGAATGTATCATTGGAGTGCACCGACCGCCTTCAGCTTTTGGGAGTTGAGATTTCCTCGACCCTTAACTTTGGGCGGTTCATTGAGTCCAAGGCCAAAGTGGCTGCCAGAAAACTTGGCGTCATAGCAAAGGTCCAGCGGTACTTCGCACCAGGGCAGCTTCTAATGTTGTACAAAGCACAGGGCCGCTCGTGTGTGGAGTGCTGCAGCCACATTTGGGCTGGTGCTGCGAAATATCACCTGGCTACTTTGGATTCAGTGGAGAGGCGTGCAAAGAGGCTGATTGGCAACCCAGATTTAACTGAAACGGTCTCCAAAGCCTGGAGCACAGGCGTAGAGTAGCCAGCCTTTCGGTCTTCTATAGGATGCACTCTGGTGAGTGTGAAAGGGAATCGCATGATTTAATTCCCCTATCTCCGTTCCACTATCGAATTTATCCGTTCCAGATTTCCTCAAGATATTATCCTTCACCATTTAATCAGTCATTGGTGTCTAAGATATACTTAGAAAGTACATACAACTTAGAAAGGTTACATAGGTACTGGCCTGACCTGTAATCGATCCGCACACTCATACTTGAGAGGCTGATGTTTGAACTAAAGGGTTTTTCAATGGGGACGCTCGAATTTTGACAGCGCATAGCGGCCATCATGGTAATGCGATAGCTGTCAAATTTGGCATGAATACATATTTTGTCGTGACATTTCACCATGGAACGCTACACGCTTCAACAACACGTAGAAATTATTAAAATTTATTATCAAAATCAGTGCTCTATTGGTCTAACGTTCCGTGCGTTGCGTCCAATTTATGGCGTTCATGGCCGTCCTGCAGAGTCCCCAATCAGTCGTTTGATAAAAAAATTGAGACAACCGGGTCGGTGATCGATGAAGCAGTTCCTGTACGTCAAAGAAACGCAAGATCGTTGGGGAATATTGTTGCCGTTCGAGACAGTGTGCGAGAAAACCCCAGACAGACCCCGCGTCGTGCGCAAGAACTGGGTCTTTCTGCGACATCAACATGGCGAATTTTGCGCCGAGATTCGGGTTTTCATCCATATAAAGTTCAATTAACTCATGAGCTAAAACCCAATGACCAACATTAAATTTATTGAAAGAGAAGTTCGAGGGCTTCGTCATCTCGCGTGGTGGCAACATCAACTGCCCCCCCAGATCGTGTGACTTAACACCGCTCGAATATATTCTGTGGGGCTACGTGAAATCTCTAGTGTATGCAGATAAACCACAGTCAATTGCTGCCCTAAAGGCCAACATAACTCGCATTCTTCGTGAAATTGAGCCCTATTTATGAGAAGACGTCCTTAAAAATGGTCCACCAGAATACACCATCTACAGCGGAGTCGCGGTGGCCATTTGGCTGATATTATTTTCCACACATAATGTCATTGAATATTCTTTAAAATGTAATAAAAATTGTGGTAATATCACTTCAACAGATTGTTTTATTTCATTTTGATGTTCGAACGCTCTTAATGAAAAACCCTGTACTAGGCTACCACGACTATTAACCACTAGGCCACCACGAGAGAATGCTACCACGGTAAAATTATCAATATTTTAGAATTTATCAACACTTCTATGTTTAAAATTGCTCACCTATAAAGTTATGCTTTAAAAATATCACGTTATTCTCAAGACATGTTCTCAGTCCCTGGGGAAAGTTGTAATGACTTTTTGGTGACTTGCCACCGGCCAACCTCATCGGTAACTATTCATGCGACTAGGGTATGTTGTGCATGAAGTATTGATTGGTATAAAACCAATGTGATTCAGTCTTCTCAAGAATTTTAATCAAAGTCCTTAACGCACACGCGTCTGACACTATGATGCAGCAATTGCTAAGATACCGGTGTTGGATATGAAGTAATGGTGAACACTTACAATGGGTATGTCACATTACCCTAAATTAGGTCAATCCATGGATCGGCCGTTGCAGCCAGCATCTTCAGCCTGTGTGATCTTAAGAGACTTCGCGCCCACGCGTATTCAGAACCAAATGGCCCGCTTTAAAATTGCATCCCATCAACGGGTCTGTACGTAGCTGTATGCCATTCTTGAGGAGACTATTTTTTATGTTAATTATCAATAAACTATTAAACTATGCTATCGAAGTAGGCTATTAAAATAGGCAATTGAAGTAGGTAATTGAACCCTGTTGATAATAGAAGAAAATGTGAGTCCCTCAATATGCAGTAAGGGTCAAAAATGGAGTAGTACTTTTGACACTTATTATTAGTGCAATAAAGTTCAAAAGTGGTAATGCACTTTTGACCCTTACTGTACACGTTGCAAGCTCAAGGTGTTAAGAGTTAAATCAAATTCAATACGTACACTATCCGTGGTTCAATACAAATACCGGTTATCATCTTGGCGCAGGTCTCTCTCCTCTTGCGCGACATTTTATACTTTATTCTAATCGGCTTGTCTCAAAACTAAAAGGTTATGAAGAAAACTCCATTTCTAAAAAGACTACCACGCTAAGCTTCCTTCAAAGTTCAAACATCACGTCTAACTATTGACCATAGACTTCCCTCTTTTCACATTATTAAATTACAACACCAACTACATATCAAAGAAACTTATTTTGCTTATTTAATTTAAATTTATGCATCTATTATACTTGTCCTCTAATTTAAATTATTAAGAAATCGGTTGGTAAGCAACGCCATCTATTCGAACTTGCTTGGCACTAATTATAAATTTATTCCACTATTTGCCGCTAGATGTCGCTACTTACCTCGTTTACGAGTAGTTAGATTTTTAAACGTTACAAAGTTTTTGGGATAATCTCCATAATTTAATAATTTTATTTTCAGATTGCATTCAATGTAATTAGAATAGCGTGTCATACGTTGTTAAGCATAGCCTCGTTATTAAAGCTGAGAATAGATCATTCAAATTATTATGTAGTAAGTATTTCCTTTTCCATTTTTTTAATCTAGCAACATTTTATTGGCATTGTGGGTGAATTTTTCAAGTGGGCGTAAAACTATGAGAAAATGCGAAAATTTGTCGTAGCGTACTGAAGTATTTAGTTTGAATTTTCCATGTCAGTATTTTATTTATAGGTATAGTTTGATACTTATTGGGGCACTATCGATGGTTTTCATAAAAATGGAACCGGTGTCTCTTTTGAGTACTTTTCCATATTCCTCATAGTTTCGAAATTAGGCCTCTTCAATGGCACGCCAATAAGCTAGATCCTGAGCAGTTCTCCGCCAGCCACTACCAGCCACCTTTTTGATGTCGTCGCTCCATCTCGCCCAAGGGCGTCCTACGCTACGCGTTTGCCGAGACGCGGTTTTCACTCGAGGACTCGTTTACCCCTAACGGTTGTCGGTCCTGCGGCATATGTGATCAGCCCAATGCCACTTCAGCTTGCTAATCCTCTCAGCTATGTCGGTGACTTTGGTCCTCTGTCGGATCACCTCATTTCTGATGCGGTCCTTCAGAGAGACGCCCAACATAGCCCACTCCATAGCTTGTTGAGCGGCTTTAAACTTATGGACTACTCGGTACCGTAAGTCATGACGGGTAGGACGGGGCGACGAAAATACCCGACTCATAGCCCACAAATGCTAGACACAGGGGCTGATCTTCGGTCTTCTGTATAATCTGCCTCACTGTGTGTATGTGGTCTATGGTACTAAATCCTCCTCGAAACCCGGTCTGCTCAGATGGCTACAATACAGGTTCATTACTATTTAATTTTTTATGTCTCATTCACAGTTCGGTGTAATAATATTTGTTTCAACACTATGGCTGGTGAAAAGTATACTGGTAGGAATATCTTTGACTGTAAATTGTGAGAGATTCTACGACGCCATGAGAGACAGCCGGGGTGCAGTGACACAGCACATGTATTCAGTCAGATATTTAGGTAAACATTATCTCTTCTTATCTTAAATTATAAGTTATTCGATAGTAAAAAGGGCAAGAAAGGAGGTGGCTCACCTGATGGTAAATTATTTAGGTTATCCTTTAAGCCATTAAAAAACTTTCCCGGAATAGCCCGTTGGAGTTCGCAACTTAGATTAAAAACATACCAAAAGTCAGAAGAAACCTGTAAGATAGATCACATAATTTAAACTAAATATTAAACCACTGGTAGAGTATACTACGTTATATGTATACTCATATTTCGCAGTTATAATTTGGGTCTCGCTAAGACCAAAGAAGAAAGTAGACTCTATGAATTGTGCTAAGAGAATGAATGTAGACTCCGGGCTGCGTTTGTATATGGAATATTTATGTTCAATGATTTACTTGCTCTATTTACAGATAATCATACACTCTCCGTGTGTAAGAACATTCAACGTATGCAGAAAGCTTCGTTCAGGAACATGAGCGTGTGTGGACTGTTCACTGTGGACGCCATGATGTCTTTGCGTCTGTTCAGTTTCATCACCACCTACACTATAGTTTTGATTCAGTTTGAATTTCTATAATTCTACACTAATTTAAGTATTCTTCCTATTTTTGTTTATACTATTCTGAAGCCATATATTATTATTTTTTTTTATTTTACTGGTAAGTCACACAGATTGAGCTAGCCCCAAAGTAATTTCGAGACTTGTGTTATGGGATACTAACTCAGCGATACTATATTTTATAATAGACACCGCAGAACAGATGAAAATATGTAATTTTAATTTGTAATTGTTTGTTTGTTTTTAACTCAAAGCCAGTACACACTATGTATCCAGGCATATTATGCGTTACGGAATTGCATCGCTGACAGGGGTATTCGGCACTGGTGTAGCTACACAGGAGCTAAACTTAGCATTCGGGAACATCGTTGGAGCTGCTGAACCTTGGACAAAACTGTCTTTGCGTTGTGTAGCTTCAATTTCTTAGTATTGTATAATTGCATGGAACACGTGTGAGCACAATGTACTTGCTGTAAAGCATCTATTTGTTGGGTTAGTCTTTTATTGACTTGATTGTGCTATGGCTGTTAAGAGTATGTCATGCTCACTCAAATGTCTCGCTGGTGGTGGCGTGTGTGTTGGATCATTGGGTTCCCTTCAATATGGTTGAGCTGAATGATGCTGATCCATACGTCATGTTCGTGAACGGACGCCGTCAGAGGGGACTGGTCATCTCTTAGCTGCTACGGCGTATTTTAATTTCTGAATTGTTGTTTTTTCCATAATGGACGCTCTCAGCGTACAATATATTTCTGCATCGTTCTCACACGATTGATTTCAAAATGAAATCAAATATTTGTATTAATAGCTTGATAATTTAAAAGAGTGTCCATGGAGTTTCTTGCCCGTTCTTCTCCATAGGTACCCACTCTTTGGAATGGGCGACTAGCTTCACCTTACTGACTGACCGACCTTCTGACAATTCAAAAGTGCCTGTAACTGGTTTATTTGAAATAAATGCTTTGATTTTGATTTTTTTGAAAAAGTATTAGAAAAGACTTTGGTCGGGATTTGTATGAGAACGCGTGTCGCCGCTTGTCTCCCTTTTTTAACTCCACTGTAAGCAAGAAACCAATACGGAAGCGCATTACGCACACAAATAAATACTTGCACTTAGATTATAAGTTTGTAATTGGTCGTCACACTAACACAAGCAGTGCATTTGACATATAGGTACTCCTACATTCATAAATTTCTCATACACGCTATGGCGACCAAAAAGTCGATATTTATATCGAAAAACTGTCAAAAAAGGAATGATCGAATTCTAATTATGTAGTTTCTTAAGGATTCGACATATACGACTATTTCGTAATTTGTAAGGAGTTTAAAAACAAAATAATTTTTTTTTAGTAAATAATTACCTACGTAACTTGAAAATGTGATTTTTTTGTTTATGTTGCAATACACATAAAATTGGGGTTAAATGAAAGGTTTAGGTGTAAAACAGTACTATAAAAAGTTTTGAGTTGCTAGGACTTTTAGTTTTAGAGATATTAGCAAAAATGTGAAATAAAAACTCGTACCTAACTTTGTTTATTTTAAATGTTTTTTCCTATAAGCTTTTTATTTCTATAAGTAATGGTTTAGGTTATGGTGCCATTTTATAAAATATGTTAGTTTCTTTACGAAATCTAAAGTTATAATTACTTAATATTACATGAGTGGTATTTCAATTATCTAAGATTTTGATACTAAATACTTAGATTATAATAAATAATCATAGTTGACATGTATTAATACATTATTTAGATATGTCAAACTAAAAATAAAATATTTTTAATTAGGTAAATATAAAAGAATTCAAACATTCCCCCTTATTCATAAACGCTGCTTAAAGTTAACTAGTGATTAGCGATTTTTTAAACATACATTTTAGACCTTAAACACTGTGGTGTTTATTCATAAAGGATGATTTAAGTTAAGTGACGTTAAAAGGTCAAAAATGTATGGTTAAAGAATCGCTAATCACTCGTTAACTTTAAGCAGTTGTTATGAATAAGCGGGATTATGTTTATCATACCTACGTATAGTCCTGAATTCTATCGATAATTTTATATAACGATATGGGCACCTCTCTACAGATAAATATAGCGCCCCACATTTCGGTCGATCAGGGAAAAGGTCAAAATGACAACGAGTAATGTATCAGTGTGCCGGTGCAGCGCATTGTTAGCAGCCTCACTGAGGAGGTCAAATAATCGAGTTGTCTCCTGATCACCGCTGGGCGATCGGTAGACACAAGTGTAAACAATTTTGTTCACACCAGTGTCAACCAACAGCCATAGGGACGAGAAGTGAGGGACTTCGAGGTGACGGTGACTTCGGCAACAGATGTCATTGCGGACATACACACAGACCCCGGCACGCTGCAGGAAATGATGCTCCAATGCGTATCCCGGGTAGCTGAGGTATGCCGCATCAGACGGACATCTGATCTGGGTCTCCGTCAAGAAAAGTAGACAGAGCTTCTCATTCTCAAGGTGGTGATGTACTGCAGTAAGATTGGAGTGCAGACCTCGAACATTAGAGAGGTGCACTTTGAATGAGAGGACGTGCGTCCGCTGTGCACATCTACTTTTCTTACTTTTCATAGATTTAAATGAGTGAATAGGAAGGAAAGATGGCAGTTGAGTGAGGTGATGCAAAGTTAAACCCAACTATGCGACCAACGATGCTAGGCCAGAGATAGATTGATCTAGAGACTACGGAGACGCCCGAAGCCCGAACGAATTTTATTATGAAAAGGACAGAATATCAATATCAGTTTAGTTATGTCAAATTAGTCCGCGCCTGACGTAAATCGATGTGTTTTTAATCACGTCAAAACTGTCTATGAAGTACTTATCTTTATTTGAAAGGACTAAGGTAATATTTTATATTCTATCCCTTTCTAAATGAAATAGAAAGTAAAAGATGTAAAGAACATAAAATAAAAGTCAGCCAATGCCTCCTTTGAACCTGATGGAACCTGTCGGACCTAAATACAGCATGAACAACGATTCTACAAAACCTAATACCCGTTTCAATAGGTTCAAAACTATATAACTTTTGTATGGCGTTTATAAAATCCAAGAAAAGGTTTTCGACGTCCATATTTGCGCACTACCTATTCGATATTAAGAGAAAAACTTCAAAACATAAAGGTCCTGTTAAATCAATCAGCTGATTCAAATAAAATCCGCCATGTTGTCCCTAACATTTGCCTGTGCCCAGAAGTGGGACCATAAAAGGTTGATGAGGATGTTGTCCCTTAGCATCCTCTAAAGTCTAAACAGTGGTCCGATGGTGTTTAATATTGACAGTTAGTATAGGTTAGGTTGGGGGTCCGTGTGCAGTTTCTGGACCTGCCATCGGACGCGTCCCCAGGTGGCGGATAGGGGAACGGCCCCCAGATATGGGGGTTACCGGTTTACCGGCGCGGACCAAAACCAGAAGTGGGGACCGCTTCGGCGGTCACGCGCGGCGGGTCGGCCACCACTCCAGGTGGCTGACGTGACCCGAACTCCGGGTCACCGTCGGGCAACCCGGTCTCCTCACTGAGAGGAGCTGGGGGCCCCGTTTGCTTCCGGGCAAACGAGAGGGGCTAAGAGGAAGGACACCTCGCTAAAAAACCCTTGGCTGCTGCGTCTTCTTGCACACGAAGACGTACCCAGCCGGGCTCCTCCCTATGGAGGACCCACTGTGGGCCCGCCTTCTGGCGGGAATCGCCGGCGGGGGATTGGTAGGCAGGCATGCTATTTCCCATGACCCCGCCACCAAGGCGATGTCGGTGTGCCGCTGTTGGGTTTAGTGGGTATTCCCGGCTTCAGCTGGGCGAGTCCCACACACGCCCTTCGGGGTATGGTGCGTAAATGCATTCCCACAGAGTCAAAAAAAAAAAAAAAAAAGGTTAGGTTGGGGGACCCGCCACAGTGCTGACTTCCTCGTAGTGTTCCCCGGGCAACGCCGTGTCTGACCACCGTAACGGAGTGGCAGACCGGTGGCTAACGAGCGCTGTGAGGTCGCAGCGATCGCGTAAGTACGCGATCTTACTTTCCTTTACTCTGAGGGCGATTGCGTAATTGTGGATATTTTAATTGTGGTTTTTATAGATAAAACCTATAATCAAACTAAATATATCGTTCTGTGATAATTGCGAATAAAAATCACAAGGCAGAACCGAGTGACGTGACGGGCGGCAGGCACATGAAATGTCGTGCGTTTTGGGAAGGAATTAGCTTTTAATAACAGATGGCGCCAACACAATGCTTAACTTTTCTCTATTCACAAACGCTAGTTAGCAGATGATTAGTAATGAAACGAAGTAGAGGTATAAAATTATGCGTTTGGCACAGACTATAATCAAAATAGTTGACGACTAAAAATGGAATTTTTAGAATAAACTTGACAAAATTACTTTTTTATCTGTCATGTTTGGCAGAGAAATGTCACAAATTTCATCGGATATTTTGAATATAAATAAAATAATTTATTACAATTAAATAATTGTGTTTGCGATGATAGTAGTGAAAGTAATAAACTCCAATAATATCATAGTAAACAGAAAAAGGTTGTAGAATAGGATTTTATAAGTAGCTTGTATTATTGTCTATGATAAAAGTTAGGTTTATTTGAAATGAGAAACTTGGGGTTTTGACAACTAAACTGTTGAAAATTTCACATGCCACTTGATTTGATAATGTGTTTGTGAGCACATGTGTTTTGATAGATTCGTTGTGTAAATTCGTTGGCAAGAATAATGTAACGCGTAGTTTTTTTAGTAATTATATATTTTGGAAATGGTGTGAATGAATAAAGTTATGTGTGTTTTGAAACAGTGTTCATCACTTTTATTTATCGACTCCCGATAATTTCAAGATTTATATCTGTATTTATATGTTATTACTGGGTCCACCCTTTATAGCAGAACCTTTTACATCATAATTTTATTTTGCATAGCAACGGATAGCATTAAAATTTTTTCGCAGAAAATCGTTTGGCACACACTCATTTACCATACACCGAAACCTATAATTTTGTAAGTCAGAATCATCTTTAGGCATAAAGGAGACGGGCGAAAGTTCATACAAAGTCAGGCCTGACTGTACAGCAACGATTATTGCTTCAAATCATTTCAATATTATTACTGCCTATTTAAAAAATAAAACTTTATTTAAAATGGCAGTATGGGAGTAAAAAGAAATAGGGTATTATTAGCTTGCACAAAAGTAACCTCATTTGCTTTTTTATAAGTTTTCTTACAAGCTGTCAGCGCTCTTATGGTATATTTAAGTAATTATTCAGACTTGTTTGTAGACTAGATTTTATCAGAATGTATTTTTATGACATTAACACATTGTGAGTGTGGTTTCCAAAGGGCTGGCGGCGCTTAACTGCATATTAAGAAGGAGGTTAAAAAAGAATTAATACAACCATTTACAATCTAATTATAGAAAAGAGTAAGCTGCAATAAAAATCACATTTCTCTTATACCTATAGATTTATTAATCATCCAATTCATCATATACAATTAATGCTGTCAAAGGAGGCCAAGCTCGTGAGCGAAGCTTGCTCACGCCTCTAGCCGAAGCAGAAGACGCCCTGTGGCCTTAGTCTGCTAATGCAATAGTGTCAAAATTGACGATTTTTAATGTCATAATGACCGACTGTAATCTAACAAAATGGCGTGCCAAGTGGTCAATCACTGAACGAAATGGCATAAAGCGGTAATCTTGTCCAAAATGACAAATCAATGACTGACATATGCGGTAATCTGCTAAAATTTTGACAGTTCTTTTGATCATTGAACTGTTATGATGCCGTCTTTGTACAATCATAGCTTTTCGAAGCGAGGCAGCTCGATGGTGGTGGTGGTTTTGTACAAAAAGTGTGATATCTATTGTGTTTGTGGAATATTTGAGAATGTTTTCATTACTAGCAATGGCAAAATATTCTTGAGCTAGCCAACGCAGTGGATGCTAGAGAAAGAAGATAATATGCAGGAGACGTCGAACACATCGCTAGACGAGTTTGAATACGAATCCCTTTATTAATGTCCCCGAGGTGGAATTTCTGAAAACGTTTCGCCTTGAATATGTCTCAGTAAGAGGGTTAATTGAAGAACTCATTCTCCTTATGACCAGACTGCGTCGAATTGATAGCGTATGGGCAGAAATTAAGGTGAGGAAACTTAATTTGACAATTGATGTAAGGTGGGTGGACCATGGATGGCCACTCTAACGAGTAAATACTTTTAATTCGTTTATTTATTGGATAAATGAAGGAAACAAATTATTAAGTAATACTTTGTTTTATTGTCCACCGTATAAAATCTTTTTTTTTTTACCTAACTTTAAACAACATTGATTAAATTTAAGTTTTGTAAAGCTCTTCCAAATGGCTTTGCATGGAACACGGCTCCAAACAAGGCCAACATTATACATCTGTTGTTAAACTTAAAAATAGAGTTGTAACATTAAATATATCCGCTTTTACTAAAACTACATAATAAGCTCTATTATTTAAGCGAAGCATTAAATGCTCAATTTATTTTTATCATCTATAAAAAACTCTATGAACATTACTTGAACACCATTCTATAACTAAGAATATATTAATATAAATTATTTAAAAATATTAGTAATGAGTATTATATTGGCCTTAAATAACTTGTCATCAGGTTTTATTATGAAATTGCAATTTTCTTTTTTATCGAAAATGGCCTTCTTATGGGTCCGTTGTTTGTAAGGCCAAAATTGATAATTATGACTATAACTTTGTCCTAATAATTATAATAAATAATAGATACTACAAACTATTATAATTATAACAATTTCTCATTACTTATAACCAAAAAGTAAGTGTTCATTTGTTCAGGATTTGTGAATGTTCCTTGTGGTTCCATGCACCATAGCAAGGCCAACCGTCAAATTTTTGATTGGCCTTATAAGGAACCACCGGCTTTCCTAGGAACACTACCAATATTTTAATGTAAATTGAGGCAAAGCTATGTTCTTTTTTCTTTAGTACCATAAACATATACTAATACGACAATTCACATTAAAAAAACATGAAATAATAATAGGCTATTGACTAAAAATGTACGCTATGTTGTGCGCGCGAATAACAATTGTAACGTCGACGACCGAAGCCTACGAAACGTTGGATAAAACTGCCACAATAGTGACACGATCGACACGCCGCCACGTTTGTGGCCTGTATTTTGTAGGATCTTAGTGTGTAGTAGCAGGAATATGTATTTAAATGTCAACAACTACGATTTTTTAATAGTTGGCCTTCAAAGGAGCATGGCCTTCCATGGTCCACCCACCTTATTATTCTACATAAATATAAACCACAAATATTGCAAACATGCCAAAAGCATTATTGCCACCTGATGAAGATTATGCAGAAACACTGCGGCAGGCATGAATTTCTTTTAACTATGTTGGTAAAGGTACATAATAGTTGGACTTCTATCAGTTATCTATTTATAGTTAACTAAAACGGTACAACTCTAATTACATTAATTAACTTAAAAACTACTACTAAAACTAAGATGGATCGGTGGACTCTCTCACAATGAAAGTATCATTCACAGAAGACCAAACATACACCCATAAGCTTTTTCCATTCATCTGCAATCGTGTCACGTTCATGCCTGGCTATCAGAAGGGCATTCAGCGCCTTTATAGTATGACAGACCGGAGATCTGATCTGATCAGACCTCTGGCTAGTTTTTGCTGGGAGCAATATAAATGAAACTACTATACCTATTAAAAATCAACATTTATTTATAACTATATATCTATTTTCTCATAAACTAAATATCTACTTTACATTAAGTGAAAAAAATTTAGTATACAAAATGAAAAGCCATTTTGTCATTTAAATAATAAAACAAATCCTAGTTACAACACGTTATGTAATAATATTATTAACACATCAATAATCAGTCTTTTAATTTAGGAGGAAAGCAATAAGAAGCGCCTAATTATCAAGACCATTGCAGTTTGAACCGGGATCTTCTTGAAGGTTGAGCACTGCAGCAGTTTGTTGACATACTGTGGAAAAATGCATACAATAAATTAGCAGGCATGTAGTGTAAACCCTCTTCAATATTCTAGAAAATTATGAAAATGCTCTAATTGTTATTAAAATGATTTAACTCTTTGTTACAGATCCACCGCAGTCATGCACAAAACAAAGATTTAAAATAAATTATTAATATTTTTATAAACACTGTTTCATTTACTTATTACATCCATTTGTAACCCATACTGCTAGACATATCTTCTATGGACTATTATTACATTATTATATGGACATACTTAGTAGGTTATAGTTTGTTTCATATTTTAGGAGATCCCTCCTAAAATATATTTCTTTAAACTAGCTTTTAATAAATTGTCAAATTTACCTCTTGCATTCTCCAGAAATCTGACTCGGATTCTGATGACAGTATAGGTAATTCTGCAGAGTTTCTGTAAAACAAAATTAACTTTAATAAAAAGTTCTTATACCTATCTAATATGGTTTGTGTAACCTAGCGCTTAGTATGTAGATTAAAGATTAAATAAAGATTTTAAATTATGGCCAATGTACTACTACTGATGTAAACCTACATCTAACACAAGCTTAGTCGGGGGGGTTATATTTAATTTTATGGTATTGTTTTCAAAGCTACTCTTATTCTTATTGTGGGTATGTTTGTAGAACACCCAATGAGTGGAAGTTCTGATTTAGGATAATTAGGTGTATTCTATTAAACTTTCATAAACATGAATTACGTATAGGTACGTATATAAACAGTACGTAATTACTTTTTTTTTTTTTATAAAATTATAAACTAGCGCTTGACCGCAATCCCGCCTGATGGTAAGCAGTGACGCAGTCGTTGATGGTAAAGCGCACTAGTTTATTAAGAGCCTATTTTGCCTTGAAGACACTCAAATTGTAGTCCAACGGAAACACCGCCGCTGGCAAACCTTTTTTGACACAGATGTCTCAGTGACCTATAAACTTGAACCATTTTTGCTGTGATGGAGCTCTGTCGATTAATGACCGCAGTCAATTTATTGATGGTCTGAGCATGTTCCTGACTTCAATAGCATTCAGTCTTGAAGGACGATGAGCAGCGTCGAGAGTTTAAAAACAAATTACACTTCGCATTTTATTGACGCGGCTGTAGTGGCCTAGCACCATATCTTGGCCGAAATTTTCAGATTGTTTTATTATTGTTTTTCTTTACGTAGTAAATATAATTTTAATAATATAAACAAAAATAAATACATAACAAAACACCGGCTGTTAAAAAAAAAAAAAAAACAAATAAACGTATTCCAGACAGCTTATAAAACTTATAATTAATATATAAAAATATGTATTAACAAAATCTTGCTATAAGAAATGTTCAAATTGGGTAGTAGTTTTTAGAAACTCATTTCTACTAACGAGTTTTATAATAATGGCAATACAGCAATGATCATTCCGTTACGAGATCAATGACCGAACTTTATGATCTTAGCAGATTACGGGCTAATAGCAAAATGACAATGGAAACGTGCTGGAATGACAAAATTATATAAAATTGCAATAGTGCTTGAATATATCTCAGTAAGAGGGTTAATTGAAGAACTCATTCTCCTTATGGCCAGACTGCGTCGAATTGATAGCGTATGGGCAGAAATTAAGGTGAGGAAACGTAATTTGACAATTGATGTATTATTCTATAGTAATCTATAGCTACAAACACGAAATAGATTGATTAATGTTATATTTTTATTGCAGATTCTAATAGCACTTGCTTTTATGCATCAGAGTCCTACGAGAATTTTATTGGACAAGGACATTGCCCTCCTTAAAGTTTCACAAATTACTGTGTCTAGTGCAATCAATGAAGGAACAAAGACTTTGAAACTAAAAAATAAACCACAAATATTACAAACATGCCAATAGCATTATTGCCACCTGATGAGGATTATGCAGAAGTACTGCCACAGGTATGAATTTCTTTTAACTATGTTGGTAAAGATACATAATAGTTGGACTTCTATCAGTTATTTATTTATTGTCTAAAACGGTACAACACTAATTAAGGTGGGTGGACCATGGATGGCCACTCTAACGAGTAAATACTTTTAATTCGTTTATTTATTGGATAAATGAAGGAAACAAATTATTAAGTAATACTTTGTTTTATTGTCCACCGTATAAAATCTTTTTTTTTTTACCTAACTTTAAACAACATTGATTAAATTTAAGTTTTGTAAAGCTCTTCCAAATGGCTTTGCATGGAACACGGCTCCAAACAAGGCCAACATTATACATCTGTTGTTAAACTTAAAAATAGAGTTGTAACATTAAATATATCCGCTTTTACTAAAACTACATAATAAGCTCTATTATTTAAGCGAAGCATTAAATGCTCAATTTATTTTTATCATCTATAAAAAACTCTATGAACATTACTTGAACACCATTCTATAACTAAGAATATATTAATATAATTTATTTAAAAATATTAGTAATGAGTATTATATTGGCCTTAAATAACTTGTCATCAGGTTTTATTATGAAATTGCAATTTTCTTTTTTATCGAAAATGGCCTTCTTATGGGTCCGTTGTTTGTAAGGCCAAAATTGATAATTATGACTATAACTTTGTCCTAATAATTATAATAAATAATAGATACTACAAACTATTATAATTATAACAATTTCTCATTACTTATAACCAAAAAGTAAGTGTTCATTTGTTCAGGATTTGTGAATGTTCCTTGTGGTTCCATGCACCATAGCAAGGCCAACCGTCAAATTTTTGATTGGCCTTATAAGGAACCACCGGCTTTCCTAGGAACACTACCAATATTTTAATGTAAATTGAGGCAAAGCTATGTTCTTTTTTCTTTAGTACCATAAACATATACTAATACGACAATTCACATTAAAAAAACATGAAATAATAATAGGCTATTGACTAAAAATGTACGCTTTGTTGTGCGCGCGAATAACAATTGTAACGTCGACGACCGAAGCCTACGAAACGTTGGATAAAACTGCCACAATAGTGACACGATCGACACGCCGCCACGTTTGTGGCCTGTATTTTGTAGGATCTTAGTGTGTAGTAGCAGGAATATGTATTTAAATGTCAACAACTACGATTTTTTAATAGTTGGCCTTCAAAGGAGCATGGCCTTCCATGGTCCACCCACCTTACATTAATTAACTTAAAGACAACTACTAAAACTAACATGGAACAGTGGACTCTCTCGCATACTTTCTTTCACAGAAGACCAAACATACACCTATAAGCTTATTCAGCACCTTTGTAGTATGACAGACCGCAGATCTGATTTGATCAGACCTCTGGCTAGTATTTGCTAGGAGGAACATAAATGAAACTACTATACCTATTAAAAATCAACATCTATTTATAACTATATATCTATTTTCTCATAAGCTAAATTTATTATAGAATACATTTTGTCATTTAAATAATAAAACAAATCCTAGGCACAACACCTAATGTAATAATATTAACACATCAATAATCAGTCTTTTAATTTAGGAGGAAAGCAGACCAGTGCAGTATGAACCGGGATTTTCTTGAAGGTTGAGCACTGCGCCAGGCTTTTGTTGACTATCTGTGGAAAAATGTATACAATAAATTAGCAGGTATGTAGTGTAAACCCTCCTCAATATTCTAGGAAATTATGAAAATGCTCTAATTGTTATTAAAATGATTTAACTCTTTGTTACAGATCCACCGCAGTTATGCACAAAACAAAGATTTAAAATAAATTATTAATCTTTTTATAAACACTGTTTCATTTACTTATTACATCCATTTGTAACCCATACTGCGAGACATATCTTCTATGGACTATTATTATATGGACAAACTATAACCTACTAAGTATATGGACATACTTAGTAGGTTATAGTTTGTTTAATATTTTAGGAGATCTCTCCTAAAATATATTTCATTAAACTAGCTTTTAATAAGTTGTCAAATTTACCTCTTGCCTTCTCCAGAAATCTGACTCAGTATCTGATGACATTATAGGTAATTTTGCAGAGTTCCTCTAAAACAAAATTGACTTTAGTAGAAAGTTCTTATACCTATCTAATATGGTTTGGTACCTAGCGTTTAGTATGTAGTTGCAATAAAGATTTTAAATTCTGGCCAATGTACTACTACTGATGTAAACCTACATCTAACACAAGCTTAGCTGGGGGGGTTATATTTAATTCAATGTTATTGTTTTCAAAGCTACTTAATTCTTATTGTGGGTATGTTTGTAGAACACCCAATGAGTGGAAGTTCTGATTTAGGATAATTAGGTTTATTCTACTAAACTTTCATAAAGATGAATTACGTACCTATATGTATATAAACAGTGCGTCAACTAACATTTAGGAAGTCGAGTAGACGTTTTGTTGGCAACTTAATGTTATTTAATATAATCGTATAAACGTCATAAGGACGTTTACTCGACGGCATTAGGGCCCATTTTATTCAACTTAAGGCGCTAAGAATGTCGTGTAATAGTCATATATGGTCCTGTAAAGTCGCATAGTAGTCATATTTACGTCGGCGGTCGTATTAGCAACAATTATTATCCGTATAGCAGTTGTTTTAAAGGTAATAATATATGACAAAATTGACAGTATTACGTCGTTTCTACGATGAAAACGTTTACACTACGAAAAGTTGGATAAGTTAGTTTTATAGAAGTCGTCGTAGACACTACTATATGACGGTTGTATAAAAAGGTCGCAATAACGTCTATACGACATTATTATACAACGAAAAGCGTATATGACTATCGGACACATAATGCACCAGTACACGACTAAGAGTTAACAAAAATACTGTAAAACAACTTTAATAAGACTCAAGGTCATATAAATGTTTGATTATATGACAAAAACGTTAGTTGGGATAATTACCTTTTTTGACACAGATATCTCGATGACCTATAAACTTGAACCATTTTTGCTGTGATGGAGCTCTGTCGATTAATGACCGCAGTCAACTTGTTGATCGTCTGAGCATGTGTTTGTGTTCCTGACTTCAATAGCATCCAGCCTTGAAGGATGATGAGCAGCGTTGAGAGTTTAAAAACAAATTACACTTCGCATTTTATTGACGCGGCTGTAGTGGCCTAGCGCCATATCTTGGCCGAAATTTGCTGATTGTTTTATTATTGTTTTTCTTTACGTAGTAAATATAATTTTAATAATATAAACAAAAATAAATACATAACAAAACACCGGCTGTTAAAAAAAAAAAAACAAATAAACGTCAGTCAGTCTGTATTAATGTCACATTGACTTTAACAGATAACAAAATATTTAGTTTTATAATTTCACAATAATGATTTTTGCTATTTAAGAACTATTTTCTATTCCAGACTGCTTATAAAACTTATAATTAATATATAAAAATGTATATTAACAAAATCTTGCTTTAAGAAATGTTCAAATTGGGTAGTAGTTTTTAGAAACTCATTTCTACTAACGAGTTTTATAATAATGGCAATACAGCAATGATCATTCCGTTACGAGATCAATGACCGATCTTTTTGATCTTAGCAGATTACGGGCTAATAGCAAAATGACTATGGAAACGTGCTAATAGCAGACTCGGCCCCCTGGTCGGGAGACAATATTGAACTCCCGACCACCATAGGCGCGGGTATGCGGGTTGAACAAAAATTAAAAAATAAAAGAATCATAATCAAAAATAAATTATTCAAAATAGACTGAGAATCAGCACTTTTTGAACATCGTTATTACATAGACAGTCCCCCAAAACGCCCACCCATCAACACTTCCTAGTGCTTTCGCTGGGAAGAGGAAGTGGCGGAACAAACTCCCCAGCAGCACAGCTGTTCATTTTAAAAAAACATGACTTTGTACAATACTATGTAGGTACAGTAATGAAGACAAGAAAACACAACAACAATGAAATTATTTATCATATGCCAGCTAGCCACGCCAAAATACCAGCAAAGCAAAAATAAAAAATAAAATATCATTAAAATGGAAATGTAAATAAGTAAAAACTAATTACTTAAATATAAGCCCCAGGTATAATGGGCGTGACAGCTCACATATTTATGCATTGTCAAAAAGAAAATTATATGAACTCATGTGTCAGTAAGCTAATTCTGGAGAAAGATGTCATTTACGTAATAATATACCTTTAAACAAAGCTTGGATTTGATTTGTGCTTTAAATGCATTGTAAGGCAAGTCTTGCGAAATCAGCAGGTTCTGTCTGTCATGCATATTCGAGTGCTGTGCAGTCGAACTTACTGACTATAACATTGTTATTGTCTGTCTCTATAGAGTACCAAAACAAAATAACATGTATACATTTTTAATAGGCTAGAAAAACTGCTTACCTATATTGCCAAATGTAATTATAAAAATGTTATAATTGCGGGTGACTTCAACATAGATGTTTTAAAAAACAATAATATTATTTTAGATTTTGAATGTTTGTTGTTAAATTATAATCTAAAATTAGCATTGCATGAACCAACGCGATTTGCTAGTCAAACATGTATCGACAATTTTGCACATAATTTCAATAAGGGTTGTAAAACCAAAACGTTAGAATTAGGTTTGTCTGACCATACAGCTCAGTTAATGAAAGTTCCTGTGAAACAAATACCAACACTTAAATTTTTGCGTTCAACTAAGCGAGATTATAGCAAAGATAATATACAGAAATTCAAAAGATGTATTAAAAGCCTATCTTTCTCACGTATTTATCATACTGATGACCTTAACATAGCTTATCAATATTTTATAGATGACTTTAAATTGTTTTATGACCTTTGTTTCCCACAAACTCAATTTTTAATAAAAGTCTACCAGACACCAAAATGGATGTCACGCGGAATCCAAGTTTGCAGCCGGAAGAAAAGGGACTTGCTATGGAATGCCAGACTAAAGCCTTCAAAAGAAAATAAATTGAAGTATGCAAACTATTGCAAATTATTTAAAGAATCATATCATTGACAAAACATGCACAAAATAATTATAAAATAAAAACTTCAAGTAATAAAAGTAAAACGGCATGGCGAATAATAAATAAAACTAGACTCAACCTACCAAAAGATTCTATTGATAGCATAAAAGTTGATGATAACACAATAATTAATAATCCTAGACAAATAGCAAATGCATTCAATAATTATTTTGTCGACAAAGTTATTCCCATTCCGGATGTTAGGAAGGATGCAACTTCATTAATTAATCACCGTGAAAAATCAATGTTTCTTGCACCATGTTCACCTAATCAGGTAAAACAAATAATAAAAACCCTAAAAAATACAAACAGGTAGGACACGATGAATTCTGCACAAAAAATATAAAAACAGTAAATGAGGCCATCTGTCATCACCTAAGCCACATAATTAATCTATCAATATCATCAGGTATATTTCCAAATGATCTCAAATTATCTATCATAAAACCTTTATTTAAAAAAGATAATAAACAGTTTATGAAGAATTACAGGCCTATTTCGTTAATATCAATATTCTCAAAAAATTTCGAAAAATATTTATATGGTGAAATTAATTCGTATCTTGAAAAAAATCATATCTTGTACACTGAACAAAAAGGTTTTCGACAACATAAAACAATAAATATGGCAATTTATGAATTCAATCAAAATCTTATGTACCACGTTGATAAAACGACTCCCGTTTGTGCTGTATATTGTGATATGTCACAGGCATTCGATTATGTAGACCCTAATATATTAATCAGTAAACTTGATGCCTATGGTATTAGAGGTAATGTTTTACATTTAATTGAATCATACTTTACAGATGGACAACAAGTAACAGTAATTACTAAAGTAAACCTTAAAACTAAAAAAGAAGAAATATACATGTCAACGAAACATGCTGTAAAGTATGGTGTTCCCCAAGGTAGTGTCCTGGGGCCACTTCTGTTTATTATATACATCAACGACTTACCATATGTGACGAACCAACCCATGGCATTGTTTGCTGATGATAGCACTGTTACAATTGCATGTAAGGACGTTAATCATTATAATCGTGTCATAAATAACTCTTTGATCTATAATTTCATGGTTAAATAATAATAATTTAAAAATTAATTTGACGAAAACAAATATAATGCATTTTTCACAAAGACTTCAAAATCCGTTAAACATACAATTGACACATGGTGATTACGTTGTAAAGGATACTCCTGCTACCCGTTTTCTCGGCTTAACTATAGATAATCGACTTAATTGGAAAGAACATATTGAAATGAAATGAAATGAAATCATAATAACATTGAAAAACATTAACATTGAACAATGAAATCATAGTAACATTGTTACTATGTTCGCACAACCTAAATCCCGTATACGTACTATAGCGTTACAAACACACGCGCATTGATAAAATTAAATCGAGTTATGATCTTTCTTATTAATCTTCATGATAAGCGCGCCGTCATGCCCGTCATATACCTTATAACAATATGTAAAGAAAACCCTGTCCGACCCATAAGGATAATAAAGTTTAGGTAAACACATGACCAAATATAATATAATATTTTACGTAATTGTCATAGTAACAATACTAATGGATTTTGAAATAATCTTTTTTTCCCGCGAATTAATTCCAACTTCCCCGAAATTTGGTAATTTTAAAAAAAAGTGACAACACCAATTCGACGGTATTATTATAAGCGATGCGACCACGTGTCGTGTGGCCTGCCCCCCGTCGCCCGCGGAAGGGTTGCACCGCACATGTATTAAGTTACCCCTTTTTGCGAAATAATATTTATTTTATTAGGGGGATTTTTTTTTAAGTTTATCCCGGCTTTGTATCCATTAGTAGAATCAGTTCTAATCAGAATCTAACCTAACCTAACATTACTTTCACGGATCGGACAGGGTTTTCTTTACATATTGTACGAGTATATAGATTTAGATAGGAAGAATACATGCATAATGAAAATACATACTTCCCATATTCATAAAAGAGGGATGGACAGCAAAGTGATCGTATAAGAGTTAGGTTTTTCCATTCGAGGTATTATGGTATAAATAGTTGTTGTGAATTTATTCCTGGAATATAATGGACCACGCATCCACAGATCGACCGCGGGGACAGTTGCTTAACCTTCAATCCATGCATCTGCGGTTATTACTAATTACTTAGCTACTAGCCCCAACGACAATAATCGAAATAAAAGTCAAAATGATAAAACGTACTATGCCATTAGATTATTAAAATAGGTATTGATTAAGTCTGATGGATCACAATTTCTTTGTTAACGGCTTCATCAAATAGAACAGTTTAGTTGTACCTCGGATACGTGTTCGACAATGACCAGAGTAGAATCATTAATAAATACTGTTTTGATGGAGCCTACACCAATCGTTCCGTTTTATAGAGAAGACATGTTCAACAACTACAATGGAAATGATCTACAGTCGGTTCTAAGGCCGTTAAATCTAATGCAGACCCTCTTCATCTGTTCGAAGTTCAAAATTCGTGAGGACAACACCATCACAGTCAACAGTTTTACCTACAATTTTGTTGCAGTCTCCTGCATGATCATACTCCGCGTCTACCACTTCTTTAGTTTTTTTAGTACATTTGACGGTTTCCGCCAGGACTTGTTCTTACTCCTTGACTGGTCTGCTATCTATGATAACGTTTCCTACTCGATTGGGTACATTTTGAATTATTATGGCAATATCAAGTATTGCCATCAAAATATTTCGTTAGTTTCAAGGATTCAGCATGCTCTCACTCTCCTCAAAGTGAACGGAGAAGACCTTAAAAGTTTGAAAATCTACAATTGGATTTCAATTATATGTCTCAATAGTGTTTTTATTGTTATAATTATCTTTTTGTTCAATGTTCTCCCTAGTATGGGTTATATTAATTTGTTATTAGTTTATGACATCATCAGTTTTGATATAAATATCATGTACGCTTCATTTGTAATGAAACTGTTATGTAAGCTCTTAGTGGTTTGGATTGAAGACGTTCGAAGGGTGGAAAATATTAGAAATTCCGAAATGGAATCATACTGGCAGAACAAGTATGATGTGTATGTAAACATATTGGAAGCATACAAGCTCGTTCAGAAAACATTTGCTCAGCTCGTAAGTACACTCTTATTCTTTACAAGAACAACGCGACATCTTATCAAAAACGTTTTTTTTATTATTTGATATTAAAAAACCGGGATGCCAAATTTTATTTTCTAGTAAAACACGGCATTCTTAAAGAGAATTTTCATCATCATCATCAACCTTTCATCGTCCCACTGCGGGGCATAGGTCTCCTCTCATACAGAGATGGATTGAGCGTAATCATTACGCTTGCTCAATGCAGGTTAGCGATTTGAGAGATACCTGCTGGAAGCTCGGGCTAGTAAGGAATCAATCCGGTCCGAAAGAGAGGCTATGTTAGAGCGTACGAGTGCTGCACTACAGGCAGTCTCCGAATGGGGCGAAGCCAATCTTGTAGCATTCAATGCCGCCAAAACACAGGCGTGTCTTTTCACCGCCAAAAAGAGCCCGTTCACTTTGGCTCCTACTTTTCAGAATGTATCCTTGGAGTGCACCGATCGCCTTCAGCTCTTGGGAGTTGAGATTTCTTCGAACCTTAACTTTGGGCGGTTCATTAAGTCCAAGGCCAAGGTGGCTGCCAGAAAACTTGGCGTCATAGCAAAGGTCCGGCGGTACTTCGCACCAGGGCAGCTTCTAATGTTGTACAAAGCACAGGGCCGCTTGTGTGTGGAGTGCTGCAGCCACATTTGGGCTGGTGCTGCGAAATGTCACCTGGCTACTTGGGATTCAGTGGAGAGGCGTGCGAAGAGGCTGATTGGCAACCCAGACTTAACTCGAAACGGTCTCCAAAGCCTGGAGCACAGGCGTAGAGTAGCCAGCCTTTCGGTCTTCTATAGGATGCACTCTGGTGAGTGTGAAAGGGAATTGCATGATTTAATTCCCCCATCTCCGTTCCTCTATCGAATTTATCCGTTCCAGATTTCCTCAAGAAGTTATCCTTCACCATTTAATCAATCATTGGTGTCTAAGATATACTTAGAAAGTACATATAACTTAGAAAGGTTACATAGGTACTGGCCTGACCTGGAATCGATCCGCACACTCATACTTGAAAGGCTGGTGTTTGAACTAAAGGGTTTTTTAATAGGGACGCTTGAACTTTGACAGCGCATATCGGTCATCTTATTAATGCGATAGCTGTCAAATTTGACATGAATACATATTTTGTCGTGACATTTCACCATGGAACGCTACTCGCTTCAACAACACGTAGAAATTATTAAAATTTATTATCAAAATCAGTGCTCTATTGGCCTAACGTTCCGTGCATTGCGTCCAATTTATGGCGTTCATGGCCGTCCTGCAGAGTCCCCAATCAGTCGTTTGATAAAAAAAATTGAGACAACCGGGTCGGTGATCGATGAAGCAGTTCCTGTACGTCAAAGAAACGCATGATCGTTGGGGAATATTGTTGCCGTTCGAGACAGTGTGCGAGAAAACACCAGACAATTCATTCCGCGTCGTGCGCAAGAATTGGGTCTTTCTGCGACATCAACATGGCGAATTTAGCGCCGAGATTTGGGTTTTCATCCATATAAAGTTCAATTAACTCATGAACTAAAACCCAATGACCAACATTAAATTTATTGAAAGAGAAGTTCGAGGGCTTCGTCATCTCGCGTGGTGGCGACATCAACTGGCCCCCGAGATCGTGTGACTTAACACCGCCTGATTATTTTCTGTGGGGCTACGTGAAATCTCTAGTGTATGCAGATAAACCATAGTAAATTGCTGCCCTAAAGGCCAACATAACTCGCATTCTTCGTGAAATTGAGCCCTATTTATGAGAAGACCTCCTTAAAAATTGGTCCACCAGAATACACCATCTACAGCGGAGTCGCGGTGGCCATTTGGCTGATATTATTTTCCACACATAATGTCATTGAATATTCTTTAAAATGTAATAAAAATTGTGGTAATATCACTTCAACAGATTGTTTTATTTCATTTTGATGTTCGAACGCTCTTAATGAAAAACCCTGTACTAGGCTACCACGACTATTAACCACTAGGCCACCACGAGAGAATGCTACCACGGTAAAATTATCAATATTTTAGAATTTATCAACACTTCTATGTTTAAAATTGCTCACCTATAAAGTTATGCTTTAAAAATATCACGTTATTCTCAAGACATGTTCTCAGTCCCTGGGGAAAGTTGTAATGACTTTTTGGTGACTTGCCACCGGCCAACCTCATCGGTAACTATTCATGCGACTAGGGTATGTTGTGCATGAAGTATTGATTGGTATAAAACCAATGTGATTCAGTCTTCTCAAGAATTTTAATCAAAGTCCTTAACGCACACGCGTCTGACACTATGATGCAGCAATTGCTAAGATACCGGTGTTGGATATAAAGTAATGGTGAACACTTACAATGGGTATGTCACATTACCCTAAATTAGGTCAATCCATGGATCGGCCGTTGCAGCCAGCATCTTCAGCCTGTGTGATCTTAAGAGACTTCGCGCCCACGCGTATTCAGAACCAAATGGCCCGCTTTAAAATTGCATCCCATCAACGGGCCTGTACGTAGCTGTATGCCATTCTTGAGGAGACTATTTTTTATGTTAATTATCAATAAACTATTAAACTATGCTATCGAAGTAGGCTATTAAAATAGGCAATTGAAGTAGGTAATTGAACCCTGTTGATAATAAAAGAAAATGTGAGTCCCTCAATATGCAGTAAGGGTCAAAAGTGGAGTACTACTTTTGACACTTATTATTAGTGCAATAAAGTTCAAAAGTGGTAATGCACTTTTGACCCTTACTGTACACGTTGCAAGCTCATGGTGTTAAGAGTTAAATCAAATTCAATACGTACATTATCCGTGGTTCAATACAAATACCGGTTATCATTTTGGCGCAGGTCCCTCTCCTCTTGCGCGACATTTTCTACTTTATTCTAATCGGCTTCTCTCAAAACTAAAAGGTTATGAAGAAAACTCCGTTTCTAAAAAGACTACCACGCTAAGCTTCCTTCAAAGTTCAAACATCACGTCTAACTAAACGCTGCTAAAGACATTATAGAATCTTTTAAGGATCTTGATGTAAAAAAAACTGCCGATCATTGGGGTTTGTCAGTATATACTGTAGCTTCAATAATAGATGTTATCGCACCTTTCTTAGCAATTGTTTTTAATTCTTGTGTCACATCTGGTATATTTCCTGATTTGATGAAACTTAGCAAAGTAATTCCACTGTTCAAATCTGGTAGTACAACTGATCCCACGAATTTTCGGCCAATTTCTATATTACCAACTTTGAGCAAAATTTTTGAAAAATTAATTTTGAAACAGTTGTTGAGACATTTCAACTTATATAATTTATTACACGTGAAACAATTTGGTTTTACAAAGGGTCGTTCAACTACCGATGCGGGCGTGGCGTTGCTAAAGAACATATTTGGGGCCTGGGAGGAATCGCAAGATGCTCTTGGTATTTTTTGTGATTTGTCCAAGGCCTTTGATTGCGTACATCATGATACTCTTATTAGGAAACTGTACCATTATGGTTTAAGGGACAGAGCTCTCGACCTTCTGACTTCTTATCTGAATAATCGAATTCAGAGGGTTGATGTTAATGGCAACAAATCTGCAGGATCTGAGGTCACCATGGGCGTTCCGCAGGGCTCAATTCTAGGTCCTTTCTTGTTTTTAATTTATATTAATGACTTACCTCATCACGTGAGGGATAATCACAACATAGTATTGTTCGCGGATGACACTTCTCTTATTTTTAAAGTCAAGCGTCAGCTAGCAAATTTTGACGAAGTTAACAATGCACTTTCGAAAGTTGTCCATTGGTTTAATGTAAATAACCTTCTTTTGAATGAAAAAAAACTAAATTCATTAAATTTTCTACGCCAAATGTCAGGCAGTTAAGTACCAATGTTCAACTGAATGGAGTAGAGTTGATCCCTGTCGAGTCGACAGTTTTTCTTGGATTGACTATTGACTCCAAGTTACAATGGGGTCCTCACATTGAGAAGCTGTCGGGTAGACTCAGTTCTGCCGCTTATGCTGTTAAGAAAATTAGACAGATAACTGATGTGAATACAGCCAGAATTGTTTATTTTAGTTATTTTCATAGTCGTATGACTTATGGGATTCTTGTCTGGGGAAATTGTGCGGACATCAATACCATCTTTGTTTTACAGAAAAGGGCTGTTCGAGCCATTTACAACCTTGGTCCTAGAGATTCTCTTAGAGAAAAATTCAGAGAGGTGAACATTCTGACTGTAGCTTCGCAATATATATTTGAAAATCTTATGTATGTACATAAAAATATATCTAATTTTAAGAAAATAAGCGAAGTTCATAATATAAATACCAGGAACAAACACAATCTTGCTGTACATCACACTCGTCTCCACAGAGTAGGCAACTCGTTCATGGGTCAATGTATACACTTTTACAACAAGCTTCCCATGGACATTCGAAACTTACGCATTAAACGATATAAAACCTATATAAAGGCCAAACTTTGCAAAAAGGGGTATTATAAAATCTCAGATTATTTAGAGGATAGAGAGGCTTGGGACTGAGCTGCTCGCTCTGTTAAGCATTGTTATTAAGCAATATGCGTAATTATAACGTAAATTATTGTAAACATTTTCATTTTTAATGTCTGGACTTTAAAAAAGACGATGATCCCTGAGTTTGTTTCGGCTATTTCTTCTCAGAGGTAGTCAGTTAGGAAATGCCGGCTTCATCTAGTTAAAAAAAAAAAAAAAAAAAAAAAAAAAAAAAAAAAAAAAAAAAAAAAAAAAAAAAAAAAAAAGAACATGACGTGTAAAAGTGATCGGTGATCCTACTTGCTTAATAAACGATTTCATTTCATTTCATTTCAACTATTGATCATAGATTTCCCTCTTTTCGTATTATTAAATTACAACACCAACTACATATCAAAGAAACTTATTTTGCTTATTTAATTTAAATTTATGCATCTATTATACTTTTCCTCTAATTTAAATTACTATTTTAAATGAAATCGATTGGTAAGCAGCGCCATCTATTCGAACTTTCTTGGCACTAATTATAAATTTATTCCACTATTTGCCGCTAGATGTCGCTACTTACCTCGTTTACGAGTAGTTAGATTTTTAAACGTTACAAAGTTTTTGGGATAATCTCCATAATTTAATAATTTTATTTTCAGATTGCATTCAATGTAATTAGAATAGCGTGTCATACGTTGTTAAGCATAGCCTCGTTATTAAAGCTGAGAATAGATCATTCAAATTATTATGTAGTAAGTATTTCCTTTTCCATTTTTTTAATCTAGCAACATTTTATTGGCATTGTGGGTGAATTTTTCAAGTGGGCGTAAAACTATGAGAAAATGCGAAAATTTGTCGTAGCGTACTGAAGTATTTAGTTTGAATTTTCCATGTCAGTATTTTATTTATAGGTATAGTTTGATACTTATTGGGGCACTATCGATGGTTTTCATAAAAATAGAACCGGTGACTCTTTTGAGTACCTTTCGATATTCCTCATAGTTTCGAAATTAGGCCTCTTCTATGGTACGCCAATAAGCTAGATCCTGAGCAGTTCTCCGCCAGCCACTACCAGCCACCTTTTTGATGTCGTCGCTCCATCTCGCCCAAGGGCGTCCTACGCTACGCGTTTGCCGAGACGCGGTTTTCACTCGAGGACTCGTTTACCCCTAACGGTTATCGGTCCTGCGGCATATGTGATCAGCCCAATGACACTTCAGCATGCTAATCCTCTCAGTTATGTCGGTGACTTTGGTCCTCTGTCGGATCACCTCATTTTTGATGCGGTCCTTCAGAAAGACGCCCAACATAGCCCACTCCATAGCTTGTTGAGCGGCTTTAAACTTATGGACTACTCGGTACCGTAAGTCATGACGGGTAGGACGGGGCGACGAAAATACCCGACTCATAGTCCACAAATGCTAGACACAGGGGCTGATCTTCGGACTTCTGTACAATCTGCCTCACTGTGTGTATGTGGTCTATGGTACTAAATCCTCCTCGAAACCCGGTCTGCTCAGATGGCTACAATACAGGTTCATTACTATTTAATTTTTTATGTCTCATTCACAGTTCGGTGTACTAATATTTGTTTCAACACTATGGCTGGTGAAAAGTATACTAGTAGTAATATCTTTGAGCGTGAATTGTGAGAGGTTCTACGACGCCATGAGAGACAGCCGGGGTGCAGTGACACAGCACATGTATTCAGTCAGATATTTAGGTAAACATTATCTCTTCTTATCTTATATTATAAGTTATTCGATAGTAAAAAGGGCAAGAAAGGAGGTGGCTCACTTGATGGTAAATTATTTAGGTTATCCTTTAAGCCATTATAAAACTTTCCCGGAATAGCCCATTGGAGTTCGCAACTTAGATTAAAAACATACCAAAAGTCAGAAGAAACCTGTAAATAAAAAGATAGATTACATAATTTAAACTAAAATTTAAACCACTGGTAGAGTATACTACGTTATATGTATACTCATATTTCGCAGTTATAATTTGGGTCTCGCTAAGACCAAAGAAGAAAGTAGACTCTATGAAGAGTGCTTAGAGAATGAATGTAGACTCCGGGCTGCGTTTGTATATGGAATATTTATGTTCAATGATTTACTTGCTCTATTTACAGATAATCATACACTCTCCGTGTGTAAGAACATTCAACGTATGCAGAAAGCTTCGTTCAGGAACATGAGCGTGTGTGGACTGTTCACTGTGGACGCCATGATGTCTTTGCGTCTGTTCAGTTTCATCACCACCTACACTATAGTTTTGATTCAGTTTGAATTTCTATAATTCTACACTAATTTAAGTATTCTTCCTATTTTTGTTTATACTATTCTGAAGCCATATATTATTATTTTTTTTTATTTTACTGGTAAGTCACACAGATTGAGCTAGCCCCAAAGTAATTTCGAGACTTGTGTTATGGGATATTAACTCAACGATACTATATTTTATAATAGATACCGCAGAACACATGAAAAGTATTAGAAAAGAATTTGGTCGGGATTTGTATGAGAACGCGTGTCGCCGCTTGTCTCCCTTCTTTTACTCCACTGTAAGCAAGAAACCAATACGGAAGCGCATTACGCACACAAATAAATACTCGCGCTTAGATTATAAGTTTGTAATTGGTCGTCACACTAACACAAGTAGTGCATTGGACATATACTCCTACATTCATAAATTTCTCATACACGCTATGGCGACCAAAAAGTCGATATTTATATCGAAAAACTGTCAAAAAAGGAATGATCGAATTCTAATTATGTAGTTTCTTAAGGATTCGACACATACGACTATTTCGTAATTTGTAAGGAGTTTAAAAACAAAATATTTTTTTTTTAGTAAATAATTACCTACGTAACTTGAAAATGTGATTTTTTTGTTTATGTTGCAATACACATAAAATTGGGGTTAAATGAAAGGTTTAGGTGTAAAACAGTACTATAAAAAGTTTTGAGTTGCTAGGACTTTTAGTTTTAGAGATATGTATTAGCAAAAATGTGAAATAAAAACTCGTACCTAACTTTGTTTATTTTAAATGTTTTTTCCTATAAGCTTTTTATTTCTATAAGTAATGGTTTAGGTTATGGTGCCATTTTATAAAATATGTTAGTTTCTTTACGAAATCTAAAGTTATAATTACTTAATATTACATGAGTGGTATTTCAATTATCTAAGATTTTGATACTAAATACTTAGATTATAATAAATAATCATAGTTGACATGGCCCTTTATATTATTATATTACATTTATTCAATGTAATATAATAATATAAAGACATATATTATTTAGATATGTCAAACTAAAAATAAAATATTTTTAATTAGGTAAATATAAAAGAATTCAAACATTCGCCCTTATTCATAAACGCTGCTTAAAGTTAACTAGGGATTAGCGATTTTTTAAACATACATTTTAGACGCTTGCAGGTCACTTAACTTTAATAATCGACCCTTAAACACTGTGGTGTTTATTCATAAAGGATGATTTAAGTTAAGTGACGTTAAAAGGTCAAGAATGTATGGTTAAAGAATCGCTAATCACTCGTTAACTTTAAGCAGTTTTTATGAATAAGCAGGATTATGTTTATCATACCTACGTATAGTCCTGAATTCTATCGATAATTTTATATAACGATATGGGCACCTCTCTACAGATAAATATAGCTCCCCACATTTCGGTCGATCAGGGAAAAGGTCAAAATGACAACGAGTAAAGTGTAGAAGACATATTGGATTCACTACATTGTACGTGGACTTTCTTATTGTTTTGACAAACCGAATACAAACCGAGCAATGTATATTTTTTTGTATCTTGATGCAAAAATATCGTGAAAGTTTGGAATATTATAGTTATCAGTACATTTTAGTGTTTTTTACTAAATATATTGTAATAAAATGTTATTTTCGACTTGAGGCCTGACTTTTTGTTTTGCATGTTTTGATTGTAAAAAACTACAAAGTGAAAAATAACTAATTCCGGAAGTTGGTGTCTTTGGTTTTTGTATATTTGTGCGGGACGAATAGTTTTAAATAGTATATAGGAACTTGTGCGGGACGAATAGTTTTAAATAGTATATAGGAACTAATTAGGAATAGTGTTACGAACAGTGTATACAGTATAGTAGATGTTATTGTAATTACTTATAATAGAACATTTGTGCATAAGAATTTAGAAAGCGTAAGATGGGCGATCATTCATTGTAATAGGAATGGTTGTACACATCTGGCAAGGCGGCAATTATGATAGGAATGACTGGGAACATTTGGTAAAATATCAGTGACAAAAGTTAACCGTCATAAAGTGTTCCCTTGTCATAAAATGCAGCAGACATACAATTATAAAATTAGAAATAGTTGTCCCACATCTGGCTGAACATAACAACACCAAAAAGGTGGGCGCCATAAAATCCCTTGTCCTTGGTTCCTTGGGATAGGCGCAATAAAATGACCCCTTGTAATGGACGTTATAAAGTGCAGACCCTCAGGTTTAGGATGCAGCCCAAAAACGTGCGTAAGACAATGGCTGGTGAAACCCGACGATCTCGTCCCTTCCCACGGTTTGCGCCCTTGTCACAGTATAAATAGGCCCCACGTTTGAGCATCAAGATCACATTCATCTTCATCTTCGAGAAGTCAATAGCTACAGCACAGATCAACAGCAAGATCCCTACAAGATCTCTACAGAATCAACAGTCAAGAAGTAATAGTTAAAATCAATAGTAGTATAAGTTAAATAGTGACTCCGCTAATAATTTGAAGAATATAAACCAAGTAAGTCTACACACCGAAGTCTCACTTATTTCCACCAACCCAGCAACAGAGTGTGCATCAGAACGTGCAGAGTGCAACCGCATACGTCCACTAAATGGTCCTGCATGTCTGTCGTGCACAATATTCGTTTTTGACTCCATAGCGTCCGCATAGCTCGAAGGATTGTTAAAAGAGAAGCAGACCTGCTGCCAAGGATAAGACGCAAAGAACTGGCGCATCTCATCCCAATCTGCTGACTTGTATCGCCACATTCGCTGTTCTCCTGGTTCTCCGTTAATCTGGTGGGGAGAAGGACGACACAGACTTCACCAGACAGTGGGCTGAAGTTCCTAACGGTGAGGAAACTGTTACAACACATCTGTCCGGATCAGTGGTCAGCAGAAGGTCCAGACAATTGGCAGTATGACCAACTACATCAGGTACCTTAGTCGCTTGCTCTACCAGCTGGGAAAGGCCCATTGAAAACGCGAAGTTTCGCGTCTCTCTCCCAGCGTGGTCGGTCCTCTGGTACGAGAAAAGCCAGTCTTGGTGGCAGGCGTTGAAGTCCCCCAGAGCGACGATCTGTGTATCAGTGTGCCGGTGCAGCGCATTGTTAGCAGCCTCACTGAGGTGGTCAAATAATCGAGTTGTCTCCTGATCACCGCTGGGCGATCGGTAGACACAAGTGTAAACAATTTTGTCCACAACAGTGTCAACCAACAGCCATAGGGACGAGAAGTGAGGGACTTCGAGGTGACGGAGACGCCGGAAGCAGATGTCATTGCGGACATACACACAGACCCCGGCACGCTGCAGGAAATGATGCTCCAATGCGTATCCCGGGTAGCTGAGGTATCCCGCATCAGACGGACATCTGATCTGGGTCTCCGTCAAGAAAAGTAGACAGAGCTTCTCATTCTCAAGGTGGTGATGTACTGCAGTAAGATTGGAGTGCAGACCTCGAACATTAGAGAAGTGCACTTTGAATGAGAGGACGTGCGTAAGCTGTGCACATCTACTTTTCTTATTAGACCTTTTCATAGATTTAAATGAGTGAATACGAAGGAAGATGGCAGTTGAGTGAGGTGATGCAAAGTTAAACCCAACTATGCGACCAACGATGCTGGGCCAGAGGTAGATTGATCTAGAGACTACTGGGACGCCCGAAGCCCGAACGAATTTTATTATGAAAAGGACAGAATATCAATATCAGTTTAGTTCTGTCAAATTAGTCCGCGCCTGACGTAAATCGATGTGTTTTTAATCCCGTCAAAACTGTCTATGAAGTACTTATCTTTATTTGAAAGGACTAAAGTAATATTTTATATTCTAGCCCTTTCTAAATGAAATAGAAAGTAAAAGATGTAAAGAACATAAAATAAAAGTCAGCCAAAGCCTCCTTTGAACTTGATGGAACCTGTCGGACCTAAATACAGCATGAACAACGATTCTACAAAACCTAATACCCGTTTCAATAGGTTCAAAACTATATAACTTTTGTATGGCGTTTATAAAATCCAAGAAAAGGTTTTCGACGTCCATATTTGCGCACTACCTATTCGATATTAAGAGAAAAACTTCAAAACATAAAGGTCCTGTTAAATCAATCAGCTGATTCAAATAAAATCCGCCATGTTGTCCCTAATATTTGCCTGTGCCCAGAAGTGGGACCATAAAAGGTTGATGAGGATGTTGTCCCTTAGCATCCTCTAAAGTCTAAACAGTGGTCCGATGGTGTTTAATATTGACAGTTAGTATAGGTTAGGTTGGGGGACCCGCCACAGTGCTGACTTCCTCGTAGTGTTCCCCGGGCAACGCCGTGTCTGACCACCGTAACGGAGTGGCAGACCGGTGGCTAACGAGCGCTGTGAGGTCGCAGCGATCGCGTAAGTACGCGATCTTACTTTCCTTTACTCTGAGGGCGATTGCGTAATTGTGGATATTTTAATTGTGGTTTTTATAGATAAAACCTATAATCAAACTAAATATATCGTTCTGTGATAATTGCGAATAAAAATCACAAGGCAGAACCGAGTGACGCGGCGGAACAGCGGTTTGCGAAAAGAATGTTCTTGTTATGCGGCGACAGCGGACAGCGGATAGACGCGACTCAACGGGTGACTCTTAATAGCGGTTAGCGGTTTGAGCCCCAGCGCGAGACTACCATATATAAAAATGTACTCTGTGGAGACTACCATCATGTTCGCACCTTCCAGCTTTTAGATCAATGGCGAAATAGCGCCATCTCACGGGGCGGCAGGCACATGAAATGTCGTGCGTTTTGGGAAGGAATTAGCTTTTAATAACAGATGGCGCCAACACAATGCTTAACTTTTCTCTATTCACAAACGCTAGTTAGCAGATGATTAGTAATGAAACGAAGTAGAGGTATAAAATTATGCTTTTTTTTTTGGAATTTTATGACCTGGTAACCAAGACCTTTAGGTCAAGTCTTATTTAATTGAACTGAAAGTTTATCACTGCACTTCACTTTTAAATTGTTTTAATAGTATTTTTAATGTATTTATAAATAGGTTTGTAAGTGTTTTTGTCTTTTAATAACTGTTCAAGTGGCGGCGGGCGGGAGGAAGAATCACACTTAATTTTCAAATCACTGAGTTCACTAGCCAACACTAATCTGTCAAGCAAGAAGTTTTGACAGTCAAAAATCAGATGTTCCATGGTTCCCTCTTGTGATTCACAATGTGGGCACATATTGCTTGTAATAATGCCAAGTCTAGCAAGGTGTGACGGTGCAGTATTATGGCCAAAGCGCAATCTATTTATCGTTGTGATAAAGTCCCGGCTGGCTTCTTCCAATCTATTGTACCAGGGTCTAACAGGTAAACTTTCTTGAATACTTCCGTACCACTTCCCTTTGATGTCTTGATCTTTCCTCCACATTTCTAACCATAACTTATCTATATTTTCATTAATACATTGCAGAAAGTCTGTCATAGGAATGTCCATCGCATTTCTGACATCAACAGCATTATTACCAACATATGCGGTTTTATCAACTATTTCATTGCCAGATATACCACGGTGAGAAGGTACCCACAGGAACGCAACTTTGATATGCTTAAGGTAATATTGATTAATTATTTCTTTAATAAAATATAATTTGACTTGAATGAAATTGAAAGGTTAGTTAAGGCTTTTATCAAACTCAGTGAATCAGAAACAATCAAAAAGTATTTACAATGGTTAATCTGTCGAATATACAATAATGCGCGATAAACCGCATATGTCTCTGCAGTGAAAATGGTACATGTATTGTGAAGGACAAAGCTTTGAGAGAATTTTGTACATGAATCATATAAAGCAGGATGCACATAACCACTCCCCTTACTGCCATCAGTGTAAATAATATAGTATTTCTTATTTTCTGCCAAAAACTGTAACATATCTGAATTATTATTGATTGGATTTTGAAATACATTAATATGATGTGTAATACACTGATAGGAGAAGGAGTAACATGGCCATGGGCACTGTTTCCTAATACCAGTAAAACTTTTCTTTGTTTCCAGCAATATATTGGATAATGTTGGGGATTTGCCACCCAAGAGATTCTCTCCTGTAGTCAGTTGACTAGAAGGATTATTTACAAAAGGTACAATTTTGTTTATTATTTTCCTGTTATTTGCAGCAATCTGTTTAAGACAGAATCTCTCTGCAAGTAGAATACGTCTCAAAATTAAAGGCATCAATTTCGTCTCCACTTCCATGGCCCTTATGGGAGTAGAGCACATTGCACCAGAAATTATTCTCAAAGCTCTGTTCTGCAAAAGATCTAATTTATTTACATGAGTACTATTTATATACACTAGTGAACTGTAGTCAAAATGACTTCTAACTATACTTTTATATATAATTGACAATATTTTTGGGTCTGCTCCCCATGAAACACCTGCAAGGCATTTCATTATATTTAAACCTTTTAGGGCATTCTTTGATATGTATTTAATATGTCCCTCAAAAGTTAATTTTCTGTCAATTACTATGCCTAAAAATTTCTTTGAATTTGCTGTGTTTATAATTTCACCATTATAAATTACTTTTGAATTTGTATTCTCATTTCCAAATATCATGACACTACTTTTGTAGGGGTTGATTTTAATACATCATTGTAATAGTGGAATAGTTCAGACAGAGCTCTGTTAATATTGTCAATTGCAATTTCTACATTATAATTACTACTGTACAAGACAATATCATCTGCAAACTGCAAAATATCTACATTGCTATTTACAAATTTACATATTTCACTTGTGTATATATTCTATAGCAAAGGAGACAGTGTACTACCCTGCATTGTACCTTTAGATGTAGATTTTGGACCATATAATGTATTATTGTGCCTTATATAGAGTGTTCTATTATTTAAGAAATTAAAAATCCATTTACATAGTTGGCCAGGTACACCTAACCTAGACATAACTTCTATTAGTATGGCTGGATCTAGACTGTCAAATGCACCTTGCACGTCTAAAAATACACAAACAGTGTGTAACTTTTTATCCTTTGCATGTTTCAGATCCGTAATTAAGGAAGTGAAGCTGTCTGCACAACTTCGCCCTCGACCAAATCCATATTGTACCTGTGGAATGATGCTGTTAGATTCCATACACCAATCTAGACGATTTTTAATCATGTTTTCAAATATTTTACCTAGACATGATGACAATGATATTGGTCTATAAGAGCTGGCCAGCTCTGCAGGTTTATCTGGCTTGAGTATCGGAATGACACATTGTGTTTTCCATGATTGTGGAATACATTTACAATGCCAAAGTAAATTGAGAATATTAAGAAATAGTTTTTGCACAGATTCATCTAAATTTTTAATGATAGAATATGGGAAATCATCTAGACCAGGTGTAGTGTCTCTCCGTGATATCAAACTCATGTTAAATTCTGACCATGTAAAAGGATCTAGTAAAAATTTTGAATTTATGTTGTCATTATTTAATTCAAAAATATTGCCTAAATTATCAGTATTATTTAAATTGCCATTATCAGATAATTTATTTAGAAATGGAGAAATAAACTCATCTCTATATGATTTATTGCCAGCTCTTATACCTTTAAACATTTTTAGAAGATTCCAAATCTTACTAATAGGTGTAGTTCTGTTGAAAGTATTACATAAGTTATCCCAACCTATTGCTTTTTGTTCCGATATAGTTCTTTTTTTAAGTGCATCTTTTCTTTTGTATTCTATATAATTCTCCATAGTAGGGTCACTTCTATATAGTTTCAGTGCACTATAAGAGGCAATTACACTTTTCTCACAAATGTCATTCCACCAAGGAACTGGAGGTCTGCTTTTAAATTTATTTGGTTTAGTGAGTTTAGGAATTGTCATTTCCTTTAAGTTTAACGTTAAGCTACCATGCACAGTAGATAAAGACAGAGCAACAGTTTGTATGTCTTCATAAAATCTAGTGTTTAAGACTTTATATTTTAAGTATGGCTTAATCAGTATTGCTACACCATTATGAGCATTATTAGAATTTTTATTGTAAATATTAAATCCAGGTATTCTAAAACTATTGTCTTTGAACCATGTTTCGTTAAGTAAACAAATGTCAATATTCTGTTTTTCTAAGAATTTAATCAATAAGGGTTTCTTACTATTAGCACTTTGAATGTTATACTGAGCAATACGTAGCTTAGACAATGTGGGACTTGGATCCATTACTTAAGATTTTTAACCTTTTGAACGCCAATCACTTCTATACAAGTTCGAGATTTTCGTGCCCTCAGCGCCACTACTTGATTAGAAGTAATCACAGTATAAAATAAATTTACGACTTTTACAAGACCTTTTATTTTGTTTTTATGGAAAATTGTCCTGTTATCAACCATATTTTTAACTTTTTCACGCATAATAAGTTCTTATTAGTTTTATTTTCAATAGAAACAAAAACGCCAGAAAATATTTTAATGCCCCCAGCGCCAATTACTTGATATCAAGTAAGCCAGTGATGGGACGCGATGAAGACCTCGCTATATTTCATCTCGTCGAAATGATCATAAATACTATTATTGCAAGAAAATGACGTGAATAAATTATATTTTATAAATATTGTAAACTATAAACTAGGTTTAATTCACCTTAATCAAGAATAAATAGGTTTTCTAATCATTGTCGATAGTGAAACACCGTTTGAAAAACCCATCCCTACAAAGTTAGTAATTTGTCACCCCGCACGCGCCACCGACGTGTATAGAAGTAACACTGTGACGTCATAAGCGGACAGGTTTCAAGGTCATAGTGACTTTGTGCATTTTAGTGTAGTGCAATGTTTACATGTTGTTGTTGTATTCAGTTGACGCACGTGTTTTTACAAAAAAAAAAAAAATTGTGACGGTGAATATGACGAATTATTGCGAGTTGTTCAAGTCTGAATCTGAATTTTGAAATAGGCCGTCGTCTTGACATTCCGTTAAGTCGTCAACTTCTGTTTTAGGATTTTTTCCGTTTTCTATTAGTTTGTACAAACCAGAAAAATAATTGCGAGTATTTTGCGAAACCATTAAAAATAGGCCTGTAACATCTGTGTAAAACAGTAATTTTAATAAAAAGAAATCGGCCAACTGCGTGTCGGACTCACGTACAAAGGGTTCCGTACCATTGATTTATGAAATTAAAGGATTAAAGTTATTTGTATGAAAGATAACGCGGTAATAAGCGATTTACGAGGTATTAAAAAAAAACTACTTACGAGATCTCGTTCAAAACAATTTTCGTTAGTAGTTTGTATAGTAATGTATGTACTTGTACAACATATCTTTTTTTTAGATATTTCATTTTCTTATTGTAGAAGTTAGAGGTAGGGTCTAATAAATTTACAATTCTTTTCTTTATTATAGGAAATATATCAAAGTTTTTATATTGATTTTTTTATGAAATAAAAAAATATGAAAATACGGTTACAGTTTTTATTTAGCTTCGTAAATTGGTGAATAAACATTAATTTAAATGTATAATATTATTTGTCGATAGGACATTAAACCCATCCCTACATTTTACTATAGATACGTTATACATTTGTAGCGTGGCGCTGGAGGACACATCGCGTATTATGTAGATTGGCGTTCAAAAGGTTAAGTAAAGTTTCTTTAATGCTATTTATGCCAACGTCTGTACTAGGGCCATAAGTACATCCTTGTTGGCAACAATTTGGGCTTTGATGTCCCTAGGGGGAATATCATTTGATTTATTTACATTATGTACAGGATTATTTACAGATACAGGCTTATTTACAGATGTATGTACAGGCTTATTTACAGATATATGTACAGGCTTATTTACATTGTTGATTGGTTTCATTTTTGGAGGTGAAAGAGGTGGAAATTGAGTATTTTCGTTCATTTGTTCTTTAGTCATTGTAGCACTTGCATATGTTATCTTATTTTTCTTTTCTAAAATTTTGTTTAACTTAATTGAGCATAATCTAGAAATTGCTAGGTGAGGCCCACTGCAATTGACACAGCAGATCTCTGTTGGTTTGTCACACTCTTTATATAAATGCTCACCTCCACAAATGGAGCATCTTTGTTTGCCATTACATACTTTGGCAGAATGATTGAATTTGAAGCAACGGAAACATTGCTGTAATGGGGGGACATATTGAAATACTCGATATGAAAATAAGTCATATTGTACATTATTAGGAAGAATATTTGATAAAAAGGTAATGCTAACTGTTTGAAGTGGTACACGTTCTTGCCCAACTTTCTTTGTAAATCTTCGTACTGCAATTATTTCATAGACCGATGAAAGTTTTGTGTACAATTCTTTATTGGAAATGTTTGCTAGTACATATCTAATTATACCTGTTTTTTCAATTTGCGCAGCCGGAATGAACGTTTTAAGCCCATGTTTGTTAAGGAAAGAAGTATTATTAATAAAATTATTTGCAGTATTATACTGCTTAAATATGACTGCTATTTTATTTGCGTAAACTCTCTGTATGGCCGTCACTCCTTTTATCTGGCTAGAAAATATGTGGTTAAGGT
The DNA here is from genome assembly GCA_037179545.1 of Sesamia inferens. Taxonomy (NCBI): domain Eukaryota; kingdom Metazoa; phylum Arthropoda; class Insecta; order Lepidoptera; family Noctuidae; genus Sesamia; species Sesamia inferens. The sequence continues at coordinate 23,874,781 of CM073945.1, read as the reverse complement.
ATATAGGGCTCTTATTTCCTATCCTGTCCTTACTATTGGTAGCTTCGATAAACACTTTAAAGTCTATGTATGTGGCATTTTCCGGATACAGTCTTTTATAATTCGGTTTAATGTATGGTGAATAGTCAAAACGCTCACCGCCGCCGCCATCACCACAACTGTCCATTTGAGTCCCTTCCCCTCCATCCTCAGGCAAAGGACGTTTATGTGAGTTGGGCGGGTTATCCCCGCCCCCCTCATTTCCCACCATTTTCCCTGGTTTGCACACCTAGCACTGTTGTTTTAATTAACTTTTACAAGAAAAATACTAAAAAACTTAATTAAAAAGAGAATTTGAAAATTTTCTGATCCGCGCTTATTAAAAGTTCCCGCCAGAATCATAAAATTATGCGTTTGGCACAGATTATAATCAAAATAGTTGACGACTAAAAATGGAATTTTTAGAATAAACTTTTTTTTTTTTTTTTTATTGGTATGGCTCCATCGATGACCGATGATTCCGCCAACGTCAAGGTGGAGAGAACAAAAGTAAAATAATATAATACGTAGTGGAAATAGACTGCTGATCGGTAGTATTAGCGATGGTTCTTCTTTGGGCTAAAACAAACACAAGACAACACAAATATTAGTAAACAGAAAGGTTGGAAAAGGTTAAATTTTGATTTTGTTAAGGGAAATAAACTTATATAAGATTTTAATGAGTGGGGTATGAGCCAAAGTTAAAAGGAAAGGCAGGTTGACAGGACGAGGAATCTGTTTAGGAAGCAGATCATATAAAGGATGGGATAGTTTAGGACAGGAAAAAAATATATGTTCTAGAGATCCCTCTTCAAGACCACATTCACAAAGAGAATGGTCCCTGACCCTAATTTTAGCTAAGAATACTGGAGAGCAAACAAAACCAAGGCGGAGACGAATTATAACAGAGGTAGCTAACTTGTTGACATATTTATGGTTAAAAAACCACGATTTAGGAGGGATAGAGGGTTGAATAGACCCATAAAATTTGCCTTTAAGGAATCTGGAAGATTGCCAAAGGACATTCCATGAACGAAAGAAGGAGGGTCGGGCTAGAGCGCGTAGGTCACGTGGGAAGCAGTAATTGTAAGCTATGCTGCCTGATGTAATTGCAGTTTTTGCACAAGAATCCACAAATTCATTACCAGTAATGCCAGAGTGACTGGGAATCCACGCTATAACAACCTCGATTCCCATTTGATGACACTTATACAGCGATGCTCTTGTTTTATGTGTGATGGGAAAGTTTTCCTTTGCACGGAATGGGTTTTTTAATAAATCCTGTAGGCAACTTTGAGAGTCTGTAAGAATGAGAGCCTTATTAAGTTTATGAGACTCTATGAATTTTACAGCTTCTAATAGAGCTATGGCCTCAGCTCTTAAAATTCAAAATAACATTGAATTTGGGGATCCAAACCGCAGATCCCACCCAGTCCTCGTTAGATGATTTGGATGCATCGGTATAGACGGTCACCCAATCAGACCATTCACTACCAAGAATACCAGAAAGGCTTTCATTGGCATTCAGGCAGTCCTTGTTGATGCCAAAATTTAGAAATATTCTTGGCTGATATATCAGCACTGGGAAATCAATTTCAAAAAGAGGGTTGATGCTAGTTTGAAAGATAGGGGCAGGCAGGTCCTTATATTTTCTGAAAGAATTGACAAGGAGAGGGGAGGCTTTATGTTTCCAGTATGGGGAGGACAAAATATGAGAAGATAAAGAATATATTAAAGGAAATAAAGGATGAGAACTAGAGCGGATACAGTTAGTGAAAAATCTATCCGCAAGGTACTGACGACGGAGGTGAAGAGGAGGGTCAAGGCATTCCACCTGAAGAGCATTTATGGGGGAGCATTTCATGGCACCTGTTATGATTCGAAGGCACTTGGACGGAATTCTCTCAAGCTTGGACAGAGCGATTTTATTGCAAGGTTATAATAAAAAAGAAGCATAGTCAAAATGGCTGCGAACTATTGCATTGTATAGAAGCTTTTGGCAAAAAGGGTGGGCACCCCAGCGAACGCCCGATAGGGCTCGCATGACGTTAACACCCTTTTCTGCTTTTCGCACACAGTGATTTAAGTGATCTATACCTGAGAGCTTAGAATCCAGGATAAGGCCCAAAAACTTCACCCGATCCTTAATGGGAATCGATTCATGACCTATCAAAATATTGATATCTGGAATGTTTCTCCTACGAGTAAAGATTACTGCACTACATTTGGGGACAGATAAAGAAAGGTTATGATCCAAGAGCCAATTATTTAAATAGAAAAGCGCAGAATTAAGTTGGGTAGTAGCCACAGGGAAAGAAGAGGATACAGAATAAAGGACAATGTCATCAGCATATTGAAGAATTTTACAGAAAGGAGAGACAGTGAGATCTAAGCTAGAGGTGTATAGGTTATAAAGGATGGGACTTAAGACTGAGCCCTGCGGTAGGCCCAACCAAACAGAGCGAGGAGGGAGAAGGGTAGCTTGATACCGGACTGAAATGGATCGACACACCAGTAAGCTGCTAATTATGTTAACCAGTCTCACAGTCCAGCTTCCAATACTCAGGCAGAAAATGCTCGAGCTGAGTACAGCTCGAGCATTTTCTGCCTGAGTATTGGAAGCTGGACACAATCATAAGCTGCAGAGATGTCAAGGAAAACACCAATAACATGGTTATTCTGAGAGAAAGCAAGGCGGACGTCTGAGGTAAATATGCTTAGGTTATCTAAAGTACTCTTTCCTTTTCTAAACCCAAACTGACTATTTGATAATAGGGCTCTACTCTCTAAAATCCATTCCAGTCTATTTTTGATTAGATTCTCCATTATTTTGGCGAGCACAGAGGATAAGGCTATTGGTCGATAAGATAATGGATCCTTTGGATCCTTACCTGATTTAAGGATTGGGATTATAATTTGGGTTTTCCAGGAAGGAGGAATTTCGCCAGAAAAGAATATTTCATTCATAATCTGTAGTAAAAGTGCTTTGCAGGAGTCAGAGGATTTCCTAATGAAAGAATAGGGTATGCCATCTATACCTGGAGCGGAGAAAAGGAGAAAGGATCATCTATTATATTGGAAGAAGAGTTAAGGCAGGAGAGTTCGTAGGGAGGAAGACATTCACGCTCAGGAACAAAAGGAGGGGCTAACCTACAGTGGAAGTCATGGAGAAAGAAACTAGGGTCGTTGGCAGTAATATTAAAATCTTGCATGGCTCGACGATACGATTTGAGTCTATTCCAGACGACAGATAGAGATGAACAAGGGGAAAGGGATTCACAGAACTTGCGCCAGCCAAGTGATTTCTTATTGGAAAGAAGTCTGGCAGTGCGTGCTGCGATCTGTTTATAAGATATATAGTCAACCATATCTAAAGATGATGAAAACCTGTTCTCCGCCTCCGTGCGATGGCGGACGCTTAATGAGCACTCAGCATCCCACCAAGGAGGAGAAGGAACTAGCTTACGGGAAGTTGGTTTTAATGGAATAGATGTTTGAGCCGATGACAAAAGAGCAGATACAAAAAGCTCATAGAGGAGAAGGAAGTTGGACGAGTTACATCGAGGGAAAGAGTCAATTTCTCTGTCAAGGCAATTGGAAAATTCATCCCAGTTGGCCTGAGTAAGACAGTACTTTAGAAGAGGTTGGAATGGTTTGGGTGGAGGAACAGCTGAAGGAGGGAAGTAAGAAATAGAAATAGGAAAGTGATCACTTCCAAAGGAATTTGATAACACTGACCAGGTTAGATGGCAAACTATAGACGGAGAACAAAAAGACAGATCTGGGACACTAATGTTTTGGGATGGAGAAACTCTGCGAGTGGCAGATCCATCATTCAGGATACATAGATTAATGTCATCCAGAAGGTCCAACAGACAGGAAGAACAAGGATCATTGCAATGGGAACCCCAAAGTGTATTTCTACAATTAAAGTCACCCAAGAGAATAATGGGGGGAGGAATAGCTGAAAGGATAGATCTAAGTTCAGAAATAATGTTAGGATTGGGATGGGGAATATATACAGAGATAAAAGAAATATCTGAAGCCCTAGCGGCAACAACATGAAGACCTGAACAATGATTTGGTAAGGGAATTTGCGTGAACTTAAGAGATCTATTGACTAAAAGGGCAGAACCTGCCCTTCCATCATCTCTGTCATCGCGGAGACATGAGAAGCCTGGTATCCTGAAATGGGATCCAGGCCTAAGCCATGTCTCCGATACAGCAAAGACAGATGGTTTAAAATTGTTTATTAGGAAGATCACATCCTGCTTGTTACGTTGGATGCTTCTACAATTCCATTGTAGAACTTTGAGATCCATTGGGAAGATTGTTTTGAGATAACACTGATAGTAATTGTTCTACAAGAACAGAGACATTGTACGGTAGAGAGTCTGAGAATTTGGAAAGCATATTAATAAGAAAGCAGAGGAGAAGTTCAACCAGATTATCATTGGGAGTGGTAAGAGGAGAGGTTTCAGAAGGAGAAACAAGAGCACAACCATTAGGTTGTGAAGAAGAAGGAGAGGCTACTATAGAATTTTGAGTGTAAGTGTCATAGGACTTGCCTAAGACAGATTGGGGGCGACGAGGAGTGAAAACAGTTTTTTTGTAGGAAGTTACTGGAGAGGTAGCAGGTTGTAAAGGAGGAGATTGCACATGTTGGGATAAAGTATGGGATAGAAGAGGAGTAGCAGCAGCCTCAGAGAAGAGACGCTTTGGCTGAGGATACCTTACTGAAGCTTCCAGGTAGCTAATATTTTCCTGAGACATAACTGTTTTTATGGCCTTCTGACGGGCATGCTCGGGGCATTTTGGGTCAATAGCTCTGTGATTACCACCACGACAAAGGAAACATGAGAAAACATCCTTCACTGAACAGGAATCACCACTGTGGTTTTGGGAGCAACTGTAGCAGCGCGGCTGTGATCTGCACTGATTTGCTATGTGACCAAAGCGACAGCAGTTACGGCATTGGATGGTAGGGAGTTGGTATATAGAAACTGGAAGCGATGCGTTATAGCAAAAGACTCTTTCGGGCAGCTTTTGTCCTAAAAATGTAAGGACCACCGAATTAGAAGGGACCCAGGATGTGGAGCCATCCTTTCGGGATTTTACATTTAAACGCCTAGCTCTGATCACCTCGCCAAAGTTACCATTGCAAGAAAGTCCTTCAACCAGCTCTTCAAGAGACCATTCTGTGGGGATGTCTCTAACAACACCCATCCTAAAAATGTGGAATTTTGGTATATAAGCCTCGTATTTGTTGCTCTCCAATACACCGAGTGACAAGAAATTGTTTGCGTTGTCAGCTGACTTAAAGTCTATGGAAATTTTATTCCGACCCATATTTTTGATGCCTCCCTGCCTTGCCTTCCACATTATGTTTATGTAGGAACTGTGCAAACTTTAAAATTTTAAAGGACAGACCTGTTGACGGTTCCGACTCTGCCCTTGAAACATAAACAGTGAAGGGCCCCTTATCTAATTGCGAATAGCTTAATTTCGCATTGGTTTCGTATCCAGGTTTGGTATATACAGACTGGATCGATTCCGCTGGAGAGCGAGTCTTCTTAGCCTCAGAGCTTACATTATTAGGCTCAGCTAGAGGTCTCTTAGATGCTCTTGGGATATCAGGAGGTAATCCTCCGCCCCCATCAGGGGGTTCATCCATAATAAAACCGACTTACCTTTTGATGTACGATTAGTCCAACAATAAGACAAAACAAACACACAAGTCAAAACAAACACACAGACCAAAAGATTAGAAACAATACGCAGCCAAGAAAAGATAACCTAAAAATCTGACACTCTCAACCAAGCGTTGGACGAGAACCTAGAATAAACTTGACAAAATTACTTTTTTTATCTGTCATGTTTGGCAGAGAAATGTCACAAATTTCATCGGATATTTTGATCATAAATAAAATAATTTATTACAATTAAATAATTGTGTTTGCGATGATAGTAGTGAAAGTAATAAACTCCAATAATATCATAGTAAACAGAAAAAGGTCGTAGAAGAGGATTTTATAAGTAGCTTGTATTATTGTCTATGATAAAAGTTAGGTTTATTTGAAATGAGAAACTTGGGGTTTTGACAACTAAACTGTGGAAAATTTCACATGCCACTTGATTTGATAATGTGTAAAGAATAATGTAATAATGTAACGCGTAGTTTTTTTAGTAATTATATATTTTGGAAATGGTGTGAATGAATAAAGTTATGTGTGTTTTGAAACAGTGTTCATCACTTTTATTTATCGACTCCCGATAATTTCAAGATTTATATCTGCATTTATATGTTATTACTGGGTCCACCCTTTATAGCAGAACCTTTTACGTCATAATTTTATTTTGCATAGCAACGGATAGCGTTAACCTTTTTTCGCAGAAAATCATTTGGCACACACTCATTTACCATACACCGAAACCCATAATTTGTAAGTCAGAATCATCTTTAGGCATAAAGGAGACGGGCGAAAGTTCATACAAAGTCGGGCCTGACTGTACAGCAACGATTATTGTATTAAATCATTTCAATATTATCACTACCTATTTAAAAAATAAAACTTTATTTAAAGAAATAGGGTATTATTAGCTTGCACAAAACTAACCTCATTTGCTTTTTTGTAAGTTTTGGGTCGATTTCAAATTAAATTGATACTTTTTTGCATGATTTCTTAACCTTTTGAACGCCAATCTACATAATACGCGATGTGTCCTCCAGCGCCACGCTACAAATGTATAACGTATCTATAGTAAAACGTAGGGATGGGATTAATGTCCTATCGACAAATAATATTATACGTTTAAATTAATGTTTATTCACCAATTTACGAAGCTAAATAAAAACTGTAACCGTATTTTCATATTTTTTTATTTCATAAAAAAAATCAATATGAAAACTTGGATATATTTCCTATAATAAAGAAAAGAATTATAAATTTATTAGACGTGTGTTCTAGAAGTTCACATCCCTATTTGTCTCCAAATGTAATCTTTTTACTTCAGATCAAGTAGTTGGCGCTCGAGGCACGTCAAAATCCTTTCTGATATAAGGATGTCTTGTCGACGTATTTCTTGTCGATGTATTTCTATGGTATTTATTTTTATATTCACTGTGGTCGAGTTACACGTACATAAACTCAATCGATTCCTGCATAATTTATTTCGTTTTGTTACAACAAATACAATTAATAGAAGCTAAATACGTGGTTTTCTACATTTTTTAAAGTTCCGTAGCCAAATGGATTCTTACAGATTCGTCATGTCTGTCTGTCCGTCCGTATATCACAGCCATTTTTTTCCGAAACTATATGATCTATAGGTACTGTTAAAACTTGGTAGGTAGATGTATTCTGTGAACCGTATTATGGTATTGATGCAAAAATAAAAATTATAATAATAAAGACGTATGGGGGCTCCCCATACTTAGAACTGAAACTCAAAAAAAATTTTTTTTTCTTCAAACATACGTTTGGGGTATGCATGGATAGGTCTTCAAAAATGATATCGAGGTTTCTAAAATATTTTTTTTCTAAACCGAATAGTTTGCGCGACAAACGCTTCCAAAGTGGAAAAAAGTTGGTCCCCCCCCCCCTACCTCTAACTTCTACAACAAGAAAATGAAAAATCTAAAAAAAACATATGATGTACAAGTACATACATTACTATATAAACTACTAACGAAAATTGTTTTGAACGAGATCTCGTAAGTAGTTTTTTTTAATACCTCGTAAATCGCTTATTACCGCGTAATCTTTCATACAAATAACTTTAATCCTTTAATTTCATAAATCAATGGTACGGAACCCTTTGTAAGTGAGTCTGACACGCACTTGGCCGATTTATTTTTATTAAAATTACTGGTTTACACAGATGTTACAGACCTATTTTTAATGGTTTCGGAAAATACTCGCATTATTTTTCTGGTTTGTACAGACTAATAGAAAACGGAAGAAAATTCCTGAAACGGAAGTTGAGGACTTAACGGAATGTCAAGACGACGAACTATTTTAAAATTCCGATTCAGACTTGAACAACTCGCAATAATTCGTCATATTCACCGTCACAATTTTTTTTTGTAAAAACACGTGCGTCAACTGAATACAACAAGCTGTAAACATTGCACTACACAAAGTCACTATGCCTTGAAACCTGTCCGCTTATGACGTCACAGAGTTACTTCTATACAAGTCGGTGGCCTGTGGGGAGTGACAAATTACTAACTTTGTAGGGATGGGTTTTTCAAACGGTGTTTCACTATCGACAATGATTAGAAAACCTATTTATTCTTGATTAAGGTGAATAAAACCTAGTTTATAGTTTACAATATTTATAAAATATTATTAATTCACGTCATTTTCTTGCAATAATAGTATTTATGATCATTTCGACGAGATGAAATATAGCGAGGTCTTCATCGTGTCCCATCACTGGCTTACTTGATATCAAGTAATTGGCGCTGGGGGCATTAAAATATTTTCTGGCGTTTTTGTTTCTATTGAAAATAAAACTAATAGGAACGTATTATGCGTGAAAAGGTTAAAAATAGGGTTGATAACAGGGCAATTTTCCATAAAAACAAAATAAAAGGTCTTGTAAAAGTCGTAAATTTATTTTATACTGTGATTACTTCTAATCAAGTAGTGGCGCTGAGGGCACGAAAATCTCGAACTTGTATAGAAGTGATTGGCGTTCAAAAGGTTAAATACCCGTTTTTTGGGTAATTAATGGTATAAGCTCATTCTATGGGGTTATAATAACACAAGTTAAATAAAATATTAATGATTTTTTAAATAGAACTATTGAAAAATTAAAATCAGAGTGACACGAATGAGTGATGTTGTTACACTAATGAAACTATCTAAAACACTAATGAGATTAGATGCCTACTAATGATAATATAATTAAAAATAAAACAAGTGTAATCACTCATTGTAATAATTTTGCGATGAACTCTATATGACTAAAACTAGAAAATAAAACCAACCCAAATAGATTAAATCAGTTTATTGTCTCATAACAATCATAATAATATTATTTGGACGCACATAATTTTTCAGTCTTCTTAGAAGGAACCTTAGGAATATAATGTAATATATTCGTTTAAGAACAATCTTTAAACTTTTTTAAGTTTTCCATATTTCAATCAATATTTTTGTATTTATCTATCCATAATTTTGCTGATTTTGGCTTTGATTTCCTTTGGTTTTAATCATTATTTATATAAAATTATCTTTTTCAATTTGCTTCTGACTTCTTTAATGATTTCTTTACCAGAAATATTGGCGCCGATTCTGTTGTTCACAAACTAAACTAATTTTTAGTTACATGCATCTTTTTCTTTCTATTTCTTTAAGAAAAGGACAGAAGATAAAATGTCAGTTTAATCCTGTCAAATTGAGGTACTCCATAGACAGTTTAGACGCGATTAAAAACATGGCGACTAAAAATACGCCATTTTACGTCAAGAGCGCATTCATTTGACAGGTCTAAACTGGCATTTTATCTGCTGTCCTTTTCTTAACGAAATGGAAAGAAAAAGATGCACTTAACTTAAAATTAGTTTAGTTTGTGAACAACAGAATCGGCGCCATTGTCTTAATTTTTCAATCATTCTTTGCATGTCTGTTGTTGATTCAAAAACGCAAGAAATTCTTGTTGATGTTGTTGCCCAAATCCAGACGCCATTGCTTCTGTTTGAGTTACCATGAATGACAGATTATCTCAAGAACCTTTAACTTTAGAAAGTGGTGTAACATTCTCCTCTTCGCGAATTCGAGGATTTGGAGCTTTATTTGGCTTATTAGCGTGTTTAATGGTGATATCGCTCAATATTTTAATTTTCTTATTAAGAGATATGATTTTAACATTACCAACTTCTGAATCAATTGCACTTTTTTATATTTTATGCAATTGCATGTGCTTGTCGTGCTTACAAATGGCGTCAACACACTCATAAAAACTCAAGATTTGAGAACTCCGATTCGTAGTTCCAAAGCACCTGGTGGACTAACATAGTTCTTTTAAAAGGAGCTATGTTTTTGGGGATGATGAATTTCTTTTTCTATAATCTCACGTTCTTCTATTGATATATCTTCATAAAATTGTTTAACTATCTCTTGGATACTTTTGCCTCCTTCTAAAATCTTCTTTCGTATACGGCTGCGTAGGTACTTCCTATAGAGGCCGTAATTCCGCCGTGGAAATACTGTATTCGACTTAATATTATCTTTTGCAGCTTCATTTAGGCCTGTTTTTTCAGTATTCAGATTTTTTTGTTTCGATTATTTTTCATAGTATTAATTTTTCGTAATTAATCGTCTCGTTTTTCGTAATTGTGACATTTCTTTCTTTTCCAAGAGATGCTTTTGTTTTAAAGCTTTAATTTTGTTCAACTAGATTATGTTTTTAACTTATTTTGTCGATCTGTATCAGGTGCATCCAAAGGGTCGCCAATTTTATCATCAGCTGTAGAATCTATTTCAGTTTGTGGCACAATCACTTCTTGTATATTTTCTCTTTTAATTTATTCTCGTGATGACGTTTGGAATTTTACCCCACTTTTTCCATTGTAATCTTTGCTCTCTTTGAGACATTTGGTTAATATTTCTCACTTTTTTACTCTCTTTTCTATAAGATTCTCTTTTTTTAGCTCTTTCAGTGGCATATTTTTCGTTTTTAATTTGTATATATTTTTCCCTCCTTGCTATTGTTCTTCTTTGTAATTCATCTTCACTCATCCTTGTCTTATTCGGCATAATGCCCTAAAAAAATATTTTCATAAATAACAGCCATTAATCATCATCATCTCAGCGTTAATCCCAGTTGCATCCGCAGCTTTTCCAGCTTTTGGAGTCTGGGGTCCGCTTTACCAGTCTAATTGCTGATTTTGGCAAACAGCAGTTAGACGTGTAAATAACAGCCATTAAGTCCTAACTTAATTATACTAAGTCACATTCAATCTCAAAATATAAACACCGATAATAATTTAACAAATTTCGTAGATAATCATGGAAATATGAGTATAACTGTGGATTTTCATCATATTACACACAAAAAAAGGAGAATTATAGGCGGAAAAGCTCTTTTATTTAATTCATTATTATAATATTTCTTTAGTGTTACATTCACTATCATTAGTGTTACTTGAGAAATTGACACAAATGACAGTAACACAAATGATATTTGGGACAAACTTAAAATTTTTAAGCTTGTAGACCTTTCAAGGCGGCAATCGAATACATTTAAAGTATGCACGTTCCTGTTAGCTCTTAGAATTACTGGGTTATAAATATTTGATTACAATACCTTTTGCAATTACACTTTTTTGTTCAGGGTCTTGAGGCTGAACAGACTTGAAATAGGCACATTCCATAAAATCCTGGCCCAACCAAATGGCGACGATGCGAAGAGTCTGTTTAGGTTTATGGCTCAAATGTGATAAATGTGTATTCAGGGTACGATGGGACTGACATACGCATTGCGATTATAAATGTCCCTAAACAAAAGTAGAATAAAAAAAAAAAAAAAATAAAAAAAAAATAAAAAAAAAAAAAAAAAATAAAAAAAAAAAAATACACTTTAGACATGAATGAGTCGAGTTTTGCCCAAAGCACGGAAATCGGTAGAAATATGAATATCTCGCAAAAAATATGTAACGCACCACCACTCCGAAGACACGCTGCAAGGCCAATGACGATGTTTCGGCGTATGAGGTGAGGCGGGGTTCCAGGACCTCCATGGATTTAATATTATGACTGTATTAACTTAAGCTACACTAATTGTGCATGACAGACATGCAGGACCATTTAGTGGACGTATGCGGTTGCACTCTGCACGTTCTGATGCACACTCTGTTGCTGGGTTGGTGGAAATAAGTGAGACTTCGGTGTGTAGACTTACTTGGTTTATATTCTTCAAATTACTAGCGGAGTCACTATTTAACTTATACAACGTGACAACGTCTTAAATTAGGTTGCGACTGGGAGTCACTTATGAAAAAGTGTAACGCTCGGTAACGTTACGATGAGTCACCGAACTAAAAAATATATTTCTATAGTTAAAATTTGTGCAATTCTTATTTTCATTCAATTCCTTGTTCCTATTGTGCAATTTAATTATATTCATATCAATAAATATTCTACCGAGAAAAAGACGTTGTCACGTAAAATCTTCGCCCGTAAAACCGACTTTACAGGCAACCATTTTTTTATAAACGGTTCCGCGGTACTTAGCTCGGTCATTTTTCTAGTACTAAAACACTAACCATGGGATGTCCTCAGGGTTCAGTTGTCGGTCCTTATTTATGGAATTGATTTTAACTATTACTTCTTGACTGTTGATTCTGTAGAGATCTTGTAGGGATCTTGCTGTTGATCTGTGCTGTAGCTATTGACTTCTCGAAGATGAAGATGAATGTGTGTGTCTTCTTACTGTGACTGGAGACTCCTCGAATACAAAGATGAATGTGTTTCACTGTAGCCATTGACTTCTCGAAGATGAAGATGAATGTGTATCTTCTTACTGTAGCTGTAGACTCCCCAATGGTGAAGATGAATGTGTCTCTTCTTACTGTAGCTGTAGACTTCCCAATGGTGAAGATGAATGTGTCTCTTCTTACTGTAGCTGTAGACTTCCCAATGGTGAAGATGAATGTGTGTTGATGCTCAAACGTGGGGCCTTTTTATACTGTGACAAGGGCGCAAACTGTGGGAAGGGACGAGATCGTCGGGTTTCACCAGCCATTGTCTTACGTACGTTTTTGGGCTGCATCCTAAACCTGAGGGTCTTCACTTTATAACGTCCATTACAAGGGGTCATTTTATTGCGCCTATCCCAAGGAACCAAGGACAAGGGATTTTATGGCGCCCACCTTTTTGGTGTTGTTATGTTCAGCCAGATGTGGGACAACTATTTCTAATTTTATTATTTTATGTCTGCTGCATTTTATGACAAGGGAACACTTTATGACGGTTAACTTTTGTCACTGATATTTTACCAAATGTTCCCAGTCATTCCTATCATAATTGCCGCCTTGCCAGATGTGTACAACCGTTCCTATCACAATGAATGATCGTCCATCTTACGCTTTCTAAATTCTTACGCACAAATGTTCTTTTCTAAGTAATTACAATAACATCTACTATACTGTATAAACTGTTCGTAACACTATTCCTAATTAGTTCCTATATACTATTTAAAACTATTCGTCCCGCACATCACTCCCGCCGTGCGACCGCGTCGCAGCTATCTCCGGTGCGGGTTTGTCTTCCGTTTGGAGAGGCAGGACTACTAGCTTCCTCACCGGCCGTCGCAGCACACCTCCCTTGGTTCGCACGTCCACTGCTCGCACGATGTCGTCGGGGCCCGGATACGTCGCTATGACTCTGCCACGCGACCATATATTGCGCGGCAGGTTGAGGTCGACAACCTGTACCTTGTCGTCGACTTGTATCTTCGGTCCTCTTCCATGTAGCTCCCGCCGGTGTTGCAACTCCGGGAGGTACTTCTGGAACCAGCGCTTCCAGGAAAGGTCGGCGAGCCTCTGTGCTGCTCGCCAACTGGCTCTCGATGCGGCGTCTTTTTCGTCGAATGTGCCCGGTTGAGGCACTCGTCCCGAGCTTCCCAATAAGAAGTGGTTCGGGGTCAGGGCTTCTGGGTCCTCTGCACTGACTGACACGTGTGTCAGAGGGCGGCTGTTGATGGTGTATTCCACCTCTGCGAGTAAGGTGGTGAGTACTTCCTCTGTATGGTGACGCTCGTGTAGCGTCGCGGCTAGTGCTGTCTTCATTGAGCGTACCATGCGTTCCCAGGTTGCTCCCATGAACGGGGCGCCCGGTGGAATGTAGCGAATTGGAGAATCTTATTGGATCGGATAAAGCTTCTCCTAAATTTAGTCCCTTCTTATTGGACACGTGGCATATCTTATTTTCCCCGGACGGTTCTGTTATCGATGTAGAGGTGTCGGGTGATCTCGTGGGGTTGATGCAAAGAGCGTTCATCTCAACGTATTGCTTCCCTAGTACTTCCTGGCTGTCTTCTATTTTCTCAGTGACATGAGACACAAAGTCGATACTGTGCCTGGAGGTCCGTATCTGTTTGCCGTGGAGTACCCAACCCAGTGGTGTGAGAGATGCCACTGGTTGGTACTTGTTGCCTCTTCTTACCTCCGATGTCAACAGGACTACAGGAGATGCCAGTTGTCCTGCCCAATCAGAACTTTAGGCTTGGCATTGGCGTACGTGAGGTAGTCGCGGATGTCTGCCAGGTGCTTGCAGCCCGTTACTGTTTCTGATGGTACTCGCTGAGAAGAAACATGCAAGTTCTTCACCGTGCGTGCTTGTACTTGTTCTTCGTACCCGTTGAGCCCTTTCAACTTGATACTAACTCGACGCGAATTTGATTCAGACGTCTTCAGATCGTTGATGGTTTCTATTTTCAGTGGGTCGACGGGGCCTGTTGCTCCGATGCTGTTTGCCACGCTATCGTCAACTAGCGTGACTGTTGACCCATCGTCCATCAACGCGTAGGTGTCGACTGTACCCTTTGGACCCTTTATTTGGATCGGTAGGATTTTCAGGAACGACTGTTTCTTACTCTCGGCCCAGGCTGAGTTGATGACTTCTTTAGCCTCCTTCTTCTTAGTGTGATGTAACAGCTTGTGATGTGAAAATCTGCAGCTGTTGACACCACACTCACGAGGACGGCAACTGTGAGTCTTGTTTCTGTATCGAAGACATCTGAAGCATAGGCGTTTGGACTTAGCTGCGTCCCATCTGCCGTTTTCATCTAACTTCGTGAATTGTTTGCAATCGATCGCTGTATGACCGCTCTCGTTACAGACCGGACACTTCGACGTATTCGTCCTTTCTGTTACGTTGTGGACCTTCTGTGTTCTCTTCTGTTGAGTGGCCGCTGTACCTGTATGTAGTTGTTCGGGTACAGCGTACGGTGCGCACAAGTCCGCTTCTCTTTTGAGGAACTTGTCTAGCTTCACTAAGTCTGGATCTTCACTCGGTTGTACGTACGAGAAATCGTCTTTGACACTTCTGGGTTGTACAGATAGTGTATACAGCCAAGAGTTTTCAGCGTCGCTACGATGTTGGACACTTTTGTTGCGACGATGCAGATGTCGCGCGGTGATTCGGTGAGGCGTGGTAGGGCACGGAGCGCGTCCATTTCCATCATGGCGATGGATTCCGGTCTTCCGAATCTTGACTCTAATGCCTTCATTATGTCTGCTGGATCCGTGTTGGTAATCAGCAAAGAGTCCACTGCTTCTTTCGCTTTACCTTTCAGTGTTCTTCGTAGCCTGTTTGTGTTTTCGATCGGCGTGTATACATTTTCTGTTTCGTAGTAAGCGGCGCGGAACGGTAACCACTCTTGATGTGATCCACTAAACCACGGTAGCTCTACGGATCTTGATCGTTGAGCTGCGTTGACGGCACTTGTGATTGCGTCGGCGAGCGCGGCGAGGTCGGATTGACCTCCCGCCGGTAACTGTAGTACGTTATGTACTTGTCGCTTCTGTTCTGTACTGGCTGGGACGCTATTCTCTATGCGCGTGATCACCGGCTCTGCTGTAGGTTGATTCTGTTGTACGGCAACCACGGGCGTTCTGTTCTGTTGGTCCTCTAGCCAGTTGTCTACTCTTCGATCTGTTTCTTCCGTAGAGTAGATGGAGACATCATCTTCTTCATTGTCGGAGTCTTCATGTTCCAAAGTAGCTAAGCGTGCGGCGGCTAGCTCCACTTGCAATCGCAGTAAGTCTTCCTTTGCCTTCGCCAACTTGTATGCCTTTGATTTACTGTAGGTCGATCCCCCCGCGCCCTTCCTAGCGGGGGTGCGGGATCTTGTAGTCCGCTCGGCAGTGGCAGACCATCTGTATTCTTGACCCGCTTTACTGTTGATTTTTCTGTTGCGGGTCGTGTTCCTTTGTTGCTGTGGCACACAATTGTAGGCGGGTTCATCGTTGTAGCTGTTGACTGTGTCACGGAGAGAGTAGTAGCAGCGGCGGCGACAACAGCGGGGGGCGACACAGCGGGCGGGGCGGCGGCGGCGGCGGGCATTGAAACGGCGGAGATCCCTGTGGCTGTCGAGGTACCAGTATATTCCATGGTACCCGTTTCTGTCGTCTCCCTCGTGGTCGCTGTCCCTGTGGTAGCCGTCCCGGTAGTAACTGTTCCGGTTTCTGTGTACGTTCCCGTTGTTGATTTGCTGGCTTTTCCCTCTGATCGTGTGACCGGCATATTGTTTATCGATAGCCGTCAGTCTACGACGCGAACTTATCTTGTGGCGAGGACTTGAGAGTCTTCACGTTTCTTCTAGCTGGATGCGTTCTTCACTTATTTTCCACTTATCCGGATATCGAAGGACCAAATTGTGCGTGTATCCGGATGCGTTCTTCACTTATTTTCCACTTATCCGGCTATCGAAGACCAAATTTTGCATGTATCCGGATATCGAAGGACCAAATTGTGCACGACAGACATGCAGGACCATTTAATATGCTCTTCACTTATCCGGCTCTCGAAGGACCAAATTGTGCGTGTATCCGGACGCGTTCTTCACTTATTTTCCACTTATCCGGCTCGAAGGACCAAATTGTGCGTGACAGACATGCAGGACCATTTAGTGGACGTATGCGGTTGCACTCTGCACGTTCTGATGCACACTCTGTTGCTGGGTTGGTGGAAATAAGTGAGACTTCGGTGTGTAGACTTACTTGGTTTATATTCTTCAAATTATTAGCGGAGTCACTATTTAACTTATACTACTATTGATTTTAACTATTACTTCTTGACTGTTGATTCTGTAGAGATCTTGTAGGGATCTTGCTGTTGATCTGTGCTGTAGCTATTGACTTCTCGAAGATGATGATGAATGTGTGTCTTCTTACTGTAGCTGTAGACTCCCCAATGGTGAAGATGAATGTGTCTCTTCTTACTGTAGCTGTAGACTTCCCAATGGTGAAGATGAATGAGTCTCTTCTTACTGTAGCTGTAGACTCTCCAATGGTGAAGATGAATGTGTGATCTTCTTACTGTGGCTGTAGACTCCCCAATGGTGAAGATGAATGTGTGTTGATGCTCAAACGTGGGGCCTTTTTATACTGTGACAAGGGCGCAAACTGTGGGAAGGGACGAGATCGTCGGGTTTCACCAGCCATTGTCTTACGTACGTTTTTGGGCTGCATCCTAAACCTGAGGGTCTTCACTTTATAACGTCCATTACAAGGGGTCATTTTATTGCGCCTATCCCAAGGAACCAAGGACAAGGGATTTTATGGCGCCCACCTTTTTGGTGTTGTTATGTTCAGCCAGATGTGGGACAACTATTTCTAATTTTATAATTTTATGTCTGCTGCATTTTATGACAAGGGAACACTTTATGACGGTTAACTTTTGTCACTGATATTTTACCAAATGTTCCCAGTCATTCCTATCATAATTGCCGCCTTGCCAGATGTGTACAACCGTTCCTATCACAATGAATGATCGTCCATCTTACGCTTTCTAAATTCTTACGCACAAATGTTCTTTTCTAAGTAATTACAATAACATCTACTATACTGTATACACTGTTCGTAACACTATTCCTAATTAGTTCCTATATACTATTTAAAACTATTCGTCCCGCACACTAATGATAGTTA
Source organism: Sesamia inferens (assembly GCA_037179545.1). Classification (NCBI taxonomy): domain Eukaryota; kingdom Metazoa; phylum Arthropoda; class Insecta; order Lepidoptera; family Noctuidae; genus Sesamia; species Sesamia inferens. Next base: position 23,857,101 of record CM073945.1, on the reverse strand, counting down.
AACCTTGATTCATGTTTAAAGCACTAGGATAAGAGTATTCTATTATCCTCAAATGAAAAATGTATTCTACGTTTGAAGGCTTACACATTATCATGATATAAAATATTAAATATAAAAAATTTCTACGAGTAATTTCGTTTTTATACGACTTTATTTCAAAGTAAACGGAAAATGAGCGCTATCTTCTTAAGGGACTAAATTTTAAACTTTTAGTTTTCTCGCAAATAGTACAATTTTGGGTATTATTTTGTTTTGGAACGTAAAAAGGTAAATGAAGACTGTAGGCGCCCCAGTACAGCGCGCACATCTACCGCGCATTTGTCACGGCTTATTCAACAAACAAGGTCGGCTTATACCACAAGTAAATCAATCTCTTACCACTCCACAACAAATCTAAGGCACTTACCTTAGGACCCAGTGTGTTCTGTCATGGAATGAAGTCCCGGCAAATCGACGCGCGCGCGTCGACTTACAATGACGTCCGAGGTCTTCCAATACACTGACTGTCCTATACCAGTCGACACACCAAAGCTCCCTTAATAGGGCACCAAAGCTCACCAGCGTATGAAACCGTTATTTAGCAGCGTCAATCACGCCCGACAAACAATCGTTCAATGAAACCACGTTTCCGATTCAAATTCCACTCAATTTACAGGCGGCACTGTTACGTTTTATAATTCAGGTAAATACTTCAAAACACGGGCAACAATCGCGACAAACTATCCAAAACCGCGGCCGGTGGTATTTACTTCCCGGAAATCACTCGTCCGAAACACGCCACGCGCGCGAGCATTTCGTCAAGAGTTCAAGCAACGGACCACTCCCGGCGCGGTCCCAAAACGTTGTGACAACCGCGCGTCACCACAGACAATACTAATTACGCTAGCCCGTACCGGTCGTGCATCTATCAACTCGACTAACTAACAATCGGACTCGACCGATAAAACGAGCGCGAACATCCCCCCGCCCCGGACAGTAACAAACGGTCCGACAATTCAATCTAAGGGCAGGCGAGAGAGTGTGGCGATCGCGCGCTTCAAGACAGAGTCCCCCACCAGGACCTCGGCAAGCCTGGGCACACCATCTGACCCCGGATACAATTTAACAATGCGTCCACGACGCCATCGGAGGGGTGGCAGGTTTGGGTCCTTTAACAAAACGAGGTCTCCGACTCTTGGTGGGTTCGTCTTGTCTGACCACTTAACGCGCTGTTGTAAAATGTGCAAATACTCCAGATGACAACGGCGCCAAAAACTCTGCGTAAGCTGTTGAAGCAATTCAAATCGCGAGAGCCGTCCGGAATTAATGTCCAAACAAGGATACTCAGGCAGGGCGTTAAGTGGTCTCCCTATCAAAAAATGGCCCGGCGTGAGGGCCTCCAAATCATTCGCGTCGGATGACAAAGGGCATAACGGACGCGAGTTGAGGACCGCCTCAACCATACAAAATACAGTCGCGAGCTCCTCAAAAGTTAGGATAGTATCTCCAATAACGCGACGAAGGCGAGTTTTGGCGGCCTTTACAGTTGCTTCAAATATACCTCCCCAGTGGGGGCAGGACAGCGGTGAGTACTGCCATCGTACCCCTCTGCGAGAGAGTGTGGATCCGATCTCAACATTATGCTTATCTAAAAATTCACAAACATCCTTCAAATGACGATCGGTACCCTTAAAGTTGGTCCCACAATCGGATCGAATTAAGGACGGCAGTCCGCGACGCGAAACAAATCTGCCAAGAGCAGCGACGAACGCCTCTGTCGTGAGAGCACTAACCACCTCGAGGTGGACCGCTTTAGTAGCTAAACACACAAAAACGCACAAATAAGCCTTCTCGGTCTTAGCGTTACGGAGACGCGAAGCTTTTACAATAAATGGTCCCGCAAAATCCGTACCAACTCCAGCAAAGGGCATCGATTCGGTGACTCGATCGGCAGGCAAATCCCCCATTTGGGGCTGCACGATGTCCGCCTTCAAGCGGTAGCACGGGAGCCAACGGAAGATAATATATCGGATCACTCTCCGCGCAGACAAGATCCAAAATTCACGTTGGAGGATCGCTGTAAGAGCGTTGCATCCGGCATGTGCATTTTTCACATGGCGGTCTGCGATCAACAACTTCACCAAGGGGCCGTTCTTGGGGAGCAACAATGGATGACGAGCCTAACGAACTATCCGCACCCAATATAGCAGAGCGTCATTGCGCTCTTGCGGTGAGAGGACCGGAGACTCAAATTTGCCACGAGGGTTACGACAGTTGTGGATGAAACGCCGTATCCAGGCGGTGACGCCGAGCAATTTATCCAAAGAGCTGTAGCGCTCAAGCAAAAACTCCGGATCTGGAGCCGCTACAGTCTCGGTGGCGTGAACATGCACCCCTGGCGTAGATGCCCTGACCACTGCGGGGGTATGGGGCCAAGAACCCTCCAGCTGTAACAACCATGGTGGACCCCACCACAGCTGGTGATTCACAAGTTCGGGCGCCTCGCAGCCGCGGGAAGCGCAGTCTGCGGGGTTCAATTCGCCAGGCACGTGGCGCCAAATCAACTGGGCTTTCGATGTCTGAATTTGAGACACCCGGTTGGCCACGAATACCTCGAGGGTATGGCAGGGGCGTGCACAGATATTTTGTTGAGGGTATGCATAGATCATCATCGTCATCATTATCAACTTTTTTATCGTCCCACTGCTGGGCACAGGTCTCCTCTCATACAGAGAAGGATTGAGCGTAATCACCACGCTTGCTCAATGCGGGTTGGCGATCTCAGACTTAAAGTCCAGGTTTCCCCAAGATGTTTTCCTTCACCTTCAGTCATTGGTGTCCAAGATATACTTAGAAAAAATACTTACTTATATAACTTTAGAAAAGTGTATACATACATACACTTGTATACATACATACCTTTTTCGTAAACCTAAATATAGTTTGTTCAGAATAAGCAACTGAATCGATTCTAACCTTTTTACACTATGTATGTTATATTTTTTCACAAATACATTTAGCCATTGTTGCGTGGCAACAGCTGACGGAGGTCAATGCGCCGCGTGGCCGTCGGCTGAGCGTGGACCATATTTTTCGTTTATTAAGCGATTCGTCGTAACCACGTCATCTATTCTACCTTTTACAGAAATTGGGTACTTTAAATAAGAATCTAAATGTTTTTCCGACGAATCGTATTTAGAGGGGGCTTTATGAAAATTATTTAAATCTGAATATCCATAACCCCAAACATTTTTACTATCATCTTTTGAAAATAATATACACGGGAAACAAAATAATTTATTGTGCGTACACACCCTGCTAACCAGTTATAATTATCATAATACTTTTATTAAAACAACGTGTGTTATTACCTTTGTTTTGAGTTACATCCAAATCGCAAACACAATGCCCTTTAAAAACTATTTTATATTTTTGCTCAAAACTTAACGTTGAAAAAGACACAGTTTTAAATTTTTCTAAACATACATCACCAGAACAGAGCTCACAAGAATAATTTTCCATATTTTAGAAAGAAATACTTATCTACAGTAAATAAACGAATTCAGTTCAGTTGCACTCAAAACGACACCAAACATCAATATTCAATATGGCCACAAAAAATTGGAGTAATTTATTATTGTGAGTTTGGTAAAATAAAAATGTATCTTAACGAAAAACCAATTGTACTATTTGTAACAACTTTCTAAATTGGCCGGCTTATAGTAGGCACGGCTTAATTCTGCTTGTAAAGTCAATGAAATTGGACTGTCGCACGTAAGCAGCTCAGGCACCCACACAAACATTTTCATTCAATATTCCACCCACACACGCAAAAATCAGAGGCATTTTAGTTCGTGCTTACGTCGCTTTACGCTCCGTGGCGCTAGAGTGACGAAGTCACGTTCCGCTTACATGCTGAATTGTAATGTATTAGCTAGTTCGCGCTAGCCCCAAAAGATGGCAGTGTTACTGTTTTAGTCTAGTGTTTTAATAAAATTGTACTGTAGTACAGAAATTATATTTTAATACGATTCGGGTGTTCCGAATTAGAAAATTATAAGGGTATGCACTGCTTATTTGCATCTAGGGAGCGCACGCGCCTGGGGTATGGACTGAACTTTTCAGCCAACAAAGGACGACTTGGCTGTCAGACCATGCAAAGATCGACCTAAAGTCGAAAAGAATAAAAACCTCCCAAAAGTGTTGGAGGATGTCCGACAAGGCAGAACCAACAGCGAGGTCACTGTCTGCCGAAGGGGGGTCTGGGACGGCCCTAAACGATCCCATTACTACATGACCCAAAGAGGTGGATATGGCTACAAAACCGGCTGCCTGCAAAACTCGTTTACTTCCACGCAGCAAACGACCTAAAACATTCACACCGATCAATAAATGGATCCGGCCAGGTCGGTGGAAGTGAGGATCAGCCAGAGCCAATCCAGCCGACAATTCAACGGCGGCGTGTGGGGCTCGCACTTGCGGAAGCGGCCCGACCACCGTTTCAAAAACAATCGCCGAAGTACCGAGTTTCGGCGTTGAGGAGGAGTGGGGGGAGAAGGAGAACGAAACCCGACCGATCGGATCCGAAATCCGCAGGTCTCCAACGCCCCGTACCGATTCCCTATGCGGCACAATATTTAAGCCCAACTGTCGGACGAGCCAAGTAGAAATTATGCAACCCTGGGTCCCTGAATCCAAGAGGGCACGCACTGTGACAAAATCACCTTTGGGGCCCCAAACACGCACGGAGGCTGTTGGCAACAGCACAAACTCCGGTGGGGGGGTTGCGCCCGACAGTGGCATTAATGAAAACCCGGGGGGGGTGATTGCCCCCCTGGACCCCGGTTGGACTGAGTCGAAAAGATGGGAGGGGGTCGCCGACAGTAGGCGAGAGGGTCCCACTCCGCAACATCGGGACTCCTTCCAACACCACTCCGGGGTGTGGGCCAATAACCGTGGGCCGCATACGGGGGAACGTAACGCCCCAGTCGAGGGTATTCCATCAAGGGGGGGGAGCAGCGTACCGCCCGCCTCCCCGAGCCCCCGACGGCCACCGCTACATCCTGCGGGGGGCCCCCGCCCGTGGGGCCCCCGCCCTTGGGGCCCCCGCCCTTGGGGCCGCCGCCCTTGGGGCCCCCGCCCTTGGGGCTCCCGCCCGTGTGCGGGGAACTTGGGCCCCTTTCGGACCCGCCACCATTGCGGTTCAAACACAGGAGAGCGTGATGTCTCCCGCCGCAATGTGGACAAACCTTAGCCTGGGGGCACGCTGACTGGAGGTGGTCCCCCAGACACATGTAACACCAGGCGCGTTGCTTGGCGAGGGCTCTTCGTCCCGCAGTCCGGAGGCCCCCGAACTTCTCGCAAGCACGCACGTCATGTCCGTCCCCCCGGCAATACCGGCACCGTTTACCTGGTGCGGGGGGGGAGTCCCTTCGGACAGCCGAGTATTGTTTGGTCGGACGGCGGGGTTGTGCCCTCGCCGCCACCGGACGACCTGTGCTCGTTCCCGGTGTGGGGTCGGTCAGCTGGTCCAGCACTCTGCACTCGTCCTCCAAAAAACGAAGCAGGTCCGAGAAGGGGGGGAGATACGAGGCGCTATTGCCCCCGTACCTTTGTTCAAATCGCCCCTTCACGTCTGCGGGCAATTTCGTTAGGACGATGTGCAGAAGCAGAAAAGACCACTGGTCGACCGGCAAATCCAGCCGGCGCAACGAGTGGACGGCGGTCAAAAGCGGGTTAACCAAATCCCTCCTTAGTGAGGAAACCCGCGTTGCCTTCGGTAAGGCCAAAATGGCTGCCACATGGGTGTCCGCTAGCAAGCGGACGTTTTGGTAGCGGTCCAGCAACAACTGCCGCGCGACCTGGTAATTAGCATCGCTAACTATCAGGTGCTGGACCACTGCACTGGCTTCTCCGCGGAGGGCGGAGCGCAAATAAGCCAGTTTCTGGCTGGGGGACAAGTCTTCCCTGGAGTCCACCAAGCTGTCGAACAGGTTGATGAAGCCCATCCAAGCCGTGAGGTCCCCGTCAAAGTGGGGAATCTCCAATGTGGGCAGTCTCCCTAACAAAGCCGGCGGGGTCGGTTTAACCTCCCCGCTCAAAGTCGGCTCTCCCCTACGGGCAGCCAGGAGCCCTTCTGCTGACTCCGTAATTTGGTCAGCCAATTCGTACGCCTGGTCGACATCCCTTTTAAAGGTCTCCACTATGGCTTCATCCGCTGGAGGGTGTTCCAAAACATAGGCATGGAAGTCGACAACGTGTCGCTCCAACCCTTCCATGCGCGCAGGCAACCCTTCATAACGGGTCAACAAAGCCTGTACCCGATCCGGCCGAACAATCAGGGCAGCCGCACCCGCGAGCCAACGCAATGCGGCCTGAATCTCTGCCTTTGCCGTAGCAAGCGGATTGGGAGCCATTTCAAATAAAAGCCTTTAATTCAAATTAACAAATTAAATTCAATTAAAGAACGCGCGGAAAGCAACAAAAACAAGCGTAAATAACTCAATAAATTCCGCGAGACCGTGTGGGGACCAAAGCTAAGGGCAACCGTTACAAACAAAATATTAACAATGTATAAACAAAAAATATTACAAAGTATACATACAACATATCAGTGTGCAAACGGCCTAACTTAATTGCGACACAGATCAAAACTTATAAACAAAACAAAATTATTACTACCAATTACAATAAATCAACAAACAAACAGAACAAAATTACGACTGTGAGTTACGAGCTAAATCGTACTTGATACATGTGCGGGACGAATAGTTTTAAATAGTATATAGGAACTAATTAGGAATAGTGTTACGAACAGTGTATACAGTATAGTAGATGTTATTGTAATTACTTAGAAAAGAACATTTGTGCGTAAGAATTTAGAAAGCGTAAGATGGACGATCATTCATTGTGATAGGAACGGTTGTACACATCTGGCAAGGCGGCAATTATGATAGGAATGACTGGGAACATTTGGTAAAATATCAGTGACAAAAGTTAACCGTCATAAAGTGTTCCCTTGTCATAAAATGCAGCAGACATAAAATTATAAAATTAGAAATAGTTGTCCCACATCTGGCTGAACATAACAACACCAAAAAGGTGGGCGCCATAAAATCCCTTGTCCTTGGTTCCTTGGGATAGGCGCAATAAAATGACCCCTTGTAATGGACGTTATAAAGTGAAGACCCTCAGGTTTAGGATGCAGCCCAAAAACGTACGTAAGACAATGGCTGGTGAAACCCGACGATCTCGTCCCTTCCCACAGTTTGCGTCCTTGTCACAGTATAAAAAGGCCCCACGTTTGAGCATCAACACACATTCATCTTCACCATTGGGGAGTCTACAGCCACAGTAAGAAGATCACACATTCATCTTCACCATTGGGGAGTCTACAGCTACAGTAAGAAGAGACTCATTCATCTTCACCATTGGGAAGTCTACAGCTACAGTAAGAAGAGACACATTCATCTTCACCATTGGGGAGTCTACAGCTACAGTAAGAAGACACACATTCATCTTCATCTTCGAGAAGTCAATAGCTACAGCACAGATCAACAGCAAGATCCCTACAAGATCTCTACAGAATCAACAGTCAAGAAGTAATAGTTAAAATCAATAGTAGTATAAGTTAAATAGTGACTCCGCTAATATTATTTTCTAAATGTTTAAGTAGTTACTTTAAACTTAATGAATTAAAATTAAATGTCAAAAATTGTTATCTTACTTTATAAAGTAATTAACGTCTAAATGATAAATGTTGTTAAACATCAATTAACATATAAAAAGGAAGAGATGTGATATATATACAATTAAATGTGGCACACAGCTTAATGTAGCACCTCAAGACATTCCCGCTCTATCCCGAGTGGCGACTAGACGTGCCCCTTAAGCTGTGTGTACTTACTGACAATTCGGTGGTTTTACTTCAAATCTCAAAGCCTGTATATGTGATTATAGTGAACACCACACCGTGAATCTGTGGCGTATTGTGTCACAACACTAGTTAACATTACAACCCTAAACACTTATGGTTTCCGACATTAAATACACATAACTCCGCTTGCGGCTTGCATTGCCGCCAGTACGTATACAAACCTTACGACAAGCGGTCGGTTATAAAAGAGTGGACTTTAACTCTCATAACTCATCCCAGTATTCTCAGTGTTCTTCCTACGATTGTTAACTAGCGTTATGTACGCCTATAGGTAATTGTGATAGTGATTAAACTGTTGTTCCCGTATCCACGATTTTTATTTGGGAGTGTACCTCCAAAATCCTTGAGTCTGTGCATTAGGCGGATTTAGTTTCTCGAAGTCAAGTGAAGTTTCTACTTTCCTGTTTGCATCTATTGTGCTTAACTACAACCATCTTAGAAATAAGTCTAAACAGGATAGGCAAAGCAGAAATAGCCTATTTAATTTAACCCTTTTTTAGATCACCATCTGTGATGGACATTCAACAAATTCAATTACCTACATCTTAATTAAATTCCCTTACTAGCAAGCAACGTTTGTAAAACTACGTTACATACAACGTTTGTTGATTCATTCATTTCCAGTTTATCACTGAATTCAATCTTTATAATATAACACTAACAATATACATTTCATGACATTACTGTATACCTACGAGACGTCATTGATTCGTCATACGAGCAATTACCTAATTATTGTTATCAGTTCACTAAGGCGCACGGCATTCATATATTCCAGCGAACGTGCGTTGTTATCGTACCGCTCGCTGTTACGTGGATTCAGGCATGCGGGCGCGCGAGCGAGGGGACGCGCGCGGGCTTCAGCTGATTAATAAAGCGAGGAGCGTATCGTGACAGTATGTTATATATCTTTTTCGTTATCTCTAATAACATTTATTTGTGTCATTACGAATTTGTTATTACTATGTCGGAAACATTAAAGTTAAGCAAACGCGGTTTTAAAAGAGGACGCGTAACTAAATTCAAGTTAAGTCAAGATAGTTTAGCTGTATTAGAATCCATTTCAGAAATTCAAATAAATAAGCTCGCATTGAGACTATCTAAAATTGAGACATTATTCGTTGAAATTGCGGGGGTCCAGAGTCTAACAGAAATTGAAAACGCAGATTATCAAACTCGCGAGTTGGCTACTAGAGATTTAATACAGAACGATTTCTACCATTGTATTGCGTCAACTCAAATACTGATTAAGAAAAATTCAAAGCTTGAAGATAATGAGAATAATTCTAATAATAATTCTATGGCTACGTGTGTACGTAACAGCGTCAATAACAATTGTAATGCATTAGGTTTCAAGTTACCGGTTATTAAAATTCCAAATTTTGATGGTACATACTTTAAGTAGTTGGAGTTTAAGGAAACACTTGTTTCACTAGTCCATAAAAATGAAAGAATAGAAAATATCCATAAATACCATTATTTGCAATCATATCTTGAAGGAGAAGCCGCTCGGGTGATCGCTAATTTGGAGGTTCCCATAAAAACTATTCTGAAGCGTGGAAACGTTTATGAGAAAGTTATAACAATACGCGTCAATTGATAAATATTCATCATAAATCTTTGTTCAACATCAATCCCATTCAAGAAATTGACAAGTCTTTAAGATATGTTATCGACCACGTCACTAAAAACTTACGTGCACTCAATTTCGCTTGGGCTGCCTCCTGACAAATGGGATATCTTAGTAATATATATTATTGCAGGTACACACTTCAAGTGTAATATGCATAGAAATACTTTGAGTGACATACCTTCGCTTAATGACTTTCACAATTTTCCTAAATGTCGCGCCAACGTTTTGAAAACCGTTTATCGTCATAAATATGATTATCAAGATAACAAACAAAAATACAAAACATAAACGACACACACATAAATTAAAATTTTGATTTAAATTAAATTTTATTGTAATTCATAATTCTTTGACATTTTATTTTTTTATTTTTGATTCATGGATTAAGCAGTTTCATTTAATTTTAATTTTATTGTTAAATTTAAATTTTGTACTTTAATTATAATTCTGTTTTAATTTTGATTTGATTTTATTTTATTGTTAATATTAACTTCCACAATTTTAATTTTAATTATGGATAAATCTTTTTCATGTTGTTGCTATTTTATTTTATTTTATATGCTATTTCTATGGACCATGGTCTGACAATAAAATTTATTATTATTATTATATTATTATTATTATAAATAATGTGAAGCAAAACGACAGAAAGTATTTGTTTCCTATTGGATAAATGCGATCATCTTTTACACAATATTTTGAGGAGAAAAAGAAATAAAACGCAAAATTAAGAGAATTCGCTACTCTTTTAACATCCTTTTCGTGTATATTATTTGATAGCACTTGGAATGGAGGTTTGGGAATCATTTGAAATTTGTGTAATTTTATTTTTATTTTCGTCGCATGGCGAATCGGAAAGCTGTCGGAGCTGAGTCCCCATTGAGGCTTGAAAGGCAATGGGTTCTCACGGTGTGGGCATGTTAACGAACTTCCTGAACCGCGTGCTCCTGAACGGCAAAATCCCGAACCAATGGAGGATGAGTATCATCACTCCAGTCTTCAAAGGCAAGGGCTCGGTACAGGAGTGTGGTAATTACCGCGGTACAAAGGTCATGTCCTCCCACACCATGAAGCTCTTGAGAGGATTTTAGACTCCCGGATCCGGCAGGGGTGTACTGTCTCGGAGTGTCAATATGGGTTTCGCCCAGGGTACAGAACCATGGACCCTATATTCACCCTAAGGATCACCATGGACAGATACTGATCGAAGAACACGCCTCTGCATATGCTCTCTCTAGATATGCAGAAGGCCTTCGACCGTGTCCCTCGGAGGGTGACCTGGTGGGCACTGAGGTCCAAAGGGGTACCAGAAGCCTATGTTGAGATAATTAGAGACATGCACCTCAATTCCGATTCCGTTGTTAGGACCGCTGTTGGCGACACTAAATCCTTCCCCATCACCGTCGGAGTTCACCAGGGATCAGTCCTTAGTCCGTTTCTGTTCAACGTGATATTGGACGTCTTGTCAGACACCATCAAGAATTCACATGAGCAACCTCCCTGGCTGCTCATGTATGCTGATGATATCGCGCTGGCAGACGCGGACAGGGAAAGCTTGGTGCGGAGGGTGAATGTGTGGAAGAATTCGCTTGAGAACGAAGGTCTTAAACTCAATTTGGCCATGTACACCACCACTCCACTCCACCACTCGACCAGTTGTGACCAAAATGGCGTGAGGTGACAGGTGTCATTTGTGACCCCAAAATGCCGGTTAAGCTAAAGGGACAGGTCTATAAGATCATCATTAGACCTGTTCTTCTGTATGGCAGTGAGGCGTGGCCTGTGCTTGAGCGACACAAACAGGAGCTGCGTGTCACGGAGATGAATATGCTGCGGTGGATGTGTGGAGTTACGCGGAAAGACTGTATCAGGAACTCCTGTATCCGTGGCGGTCTTCGTGTCCGTGACATAGCAGACAAACTGCAAGAGGGTCGCTTACGCTGGTACGTCACGTCTTACGCAAACTGCGCAAACGCATGTTACGTGGGTAACAAATGTCTTGCCATGGCGCCTCCGCCGGGCCGGAACAAGCGAGGTAGACCAAAGAAGTGCTGGCTTGACGTTGTAAGAGACGACATGCGTGTCAATAAACTCACTCCACGGGATGCCAGAGATCGTACGAAATGGAGGGGTAAGTGTAGGAAAGCAGACCCTGGGCTCCAACGCGAAAGCCGCGGATGCAAGCGGAATTATACGCTGAGATGATTTTTATTATCCTCAACTAACCGCTGCTTGATAGCGTAAGACTCTGTTAGTGCTTATTTAGCTGCCGAGTATGTCTCATACAACTTATCTATACTAATATATAAAGCTGAAGAGTTTGTTTATTTGTTTGTTTGTTTGAACGCTCTAATCTCAGGAACCCATTAGAATAGCCCATTAATCTAGGAGGGCTTTAGGCTATATAACACCACGCTGCGACTAATAGGAGCGGAGCATATAAAAAAACATATCGAAACCTACGCGGGTCAAACCGCGGTGGCTGGTGGTATGGTGTAATGAACTTGGTTGAGAAAAGAGATTTCAAAGCGGACGGAGCCGCGCGCAGTGTCTCGTAAAAATTGTTTTACGAAATATTACGCGCGGCTCCGTCGAAATTCGAATATTGAAAGAATTTACCTTGAACTGATGACAGTATAAGGAAAATTCTTTAATTATTCATTTTTTATCTGGGTTACTGGTGGCCATGAATCGTTATAATCTTATCTCTTTCAAATCATCTTGTTATAGTTATATAAGTATTGATTTTAATATTGATATCTTGTTTCTTAATGAATGATACAATATCTTAGAACAGATATTGATTAGATTTGATCGTATATATATTCGTGCACTTGTTAGCTACACATATCTGAACTCCTCTTCCCACATGTACCTAACCGAATATTAAACTGTAAAAATCAATGACTTACTTGCTCTCAAATTGTAATAAAACAACAAAATTCATAATCGCGACAATGCTAATGGCACTACTAATAAGCGTTGTGGTGTTGACTGTGGTACTGACAAGCGTGAAGTCTTCGACCTTGGAGCAAGTGAGGGTGAGCGAGGGTCTGCTTGAAGGAGAACTAGTTCAGAACGAGTATGGCGGCACGTACTACAGCTTTAAGGGGATACCATACGCTCAGCCGCCACTCGGGGAGCTGAGATTCAAGGTAAAGATCTATCATAACAATTAAGTGCCATTCATCATCATCATCTCAGCGTATAAATAAAAAATAAAAATTTATTTCGCCACATTTTGTTAAAAACACAAGCACAACAGATATAAGACAGGAAAACATAAATTAAAATTCACATGAAATATGTGCTGCAATGTAGTAGCGCTGAGGAGTTACGGTATATACAGTGACTCTAGATCGGCTCTGGAGACCGTATGTAACTTCAGCACAACGCATCCCCTGGCAGTAGACACCCGCAATAACCTGAGAGCCATTGAAATCCAGAATAAAACTGTGTCTTTGTTCTGGGTCAAGGCCCACGCAGGCCTTGTGGGAAACGAGAGGGCGGATGAGTTTGCGAAGGATGCGGCTCTCAAATTAAAAACCAAATCCGATTATGACCGGTACCCAGTTTCATTCATCAGGCGACAGATCCGTAATGCGTCTATTGATGAATAGATCCGAAGATATAAACTAAGTGCCAGGGTCAGAGTTACTAAGCTCTTCTTTCACCAAATGGTCCCCTCAAATACCGTTGTGTAACCCAAGTGCTGACGGGGCACGGCGGGTTTTCTGGGTACCTGAATCGTTTTAGGTGCAAGGAGAACTCGTCGTACATCTGTCAACCTGGAATACCGGAAACGGTCGAGCATATTTTGGCTGACTGACCGGTTCAAGCTCTAAAGAGACCTGACGCTGCAAGTAAGATGGAATGCGAAATAACTGTCGAAAACTTCTTGAAGCTCATATCCAGCAAGAAGCATAGGCAGACTTTCATAGACTTTTTCATTGATGTCGCAAAAGCTGTTATTATAAGAAATAAGTAGAATAATAAATAAACGCTATATATATATATATATATATATATATATATATATATATATTAGCATAAATATATAGATTAGCACAATTTAAATAAAGTATAAAATAATATGTTAGACATTTAAGGCATTCAAAGTAGTTATATTAGATAAAATTATAAATAATAAGATATGTGTCGGTGTAAAGTATAGCAATAAAAGAACACTATAATTGAATAATAATTAGATAAATAAGGGCTCTAATAATGTTAGAGGGACTATCAGTAGAGTAAGAGCCTGGGCACTAGTGGGATACCCTGTGTCGTGGGATCTAGTTACTTCGGAGTTGAAGACACCTTATATGCGCGAGTGGTTGCTTATTCCAAACAAAATTTAAACTTGTAAAGAACTTACTAAAGAAAACATGCAAAATTAATTGTAAGGTTTGTGTGGAATGTAATGTAGTGTACGGACGATAGCAGGTCAAGCTACCCCAAACTGCCAGATTTTCCCTATCAACCTTGAGCCTTAATGCTTTAGAGATAAAGTTGAAAATCTAATAAGGAAATCCGACTATAATCCGAATCTAATCCCGGTCGCATCGGTGGCTTTCGCGTCGGAGCCCGGGGTCCACTTCCTATATATAAGTCTCCATTTCGCATTATCTCTGGCACCTCGTGGTGTGAGATTGACGATTACGTGCAATGGCACGTAACCGTCAATAAATAATAGCCAGAGTTAGCCTAATGAATCCAATATGCTAACTCTGGCTAAATGCAAATGTCATTTTTCACAAAAAAAAAAAAAATCTCGGAAGAAGCGCGGTGTCTAGAATTGAGTCCGATTAACTGTATTAGGTTATCCCTATGAGTGTAGGTACTACTGAAGAAAACTGGGTACGTATCATGTCATATAACAAACTCAAAATACACACAGTCACAAACTTTCTCATCTATACTGATATACAAAGCTGAAGTGTTTGTTTGTTTGAACGCGCTAATCTCAGGAACTACTGGTCCGATTAGAAAAATTCTTTTTGCGTTGGATAGCCCATTATTCCAGAAGAGTTTAAGGCTATAATATCACGCTGCGACCAATAGGAGTGGGGCATATGCATATTAAAAAAACGTGGGTGAAACCGTGTGGCGCAGCTAGTTTGCAATATTCTTAAGAATTACTAAACTGAAAATAATAATTAATTTAACAAATTATGTAACAGTATTAGGAAACTTAAAAATAATTATTAATTAACCATAACTTGTTCCTTTCTAAATGTTTCATTTCGGACCTTGTCAATCGAATAATGCGGATGCAGCTCTAGTAGCCGTATCAGCGTTATTAAACCGCATAAGCAAGTCATTGATTCGCATCAGTATCTATTAGAGCACGTGGTTTTTGTTATTCTTTCTTGTGCACTAAAACAGAGAGATATTGTTCCAGGCCCCACGTCCTTCAACACCGTGGGAAGGGGTTCGTAGCGCAAAGGAATTCGGTTCCAAGTGCGCTCAGTATGAATTGTTCTTCGATGACGATAATGAACGAGGTGGCAGTGAAGACTGTTTGTACCTCAACGTTTACACACCTAACACCAAACCGGACACCCCACTGCCTGTAATGGTATGGATACACGGAGGAGGTTTTGTATCTGGTTCTGGAGATGATGTTGAATACGGTCCTAAGTTCCTTGTAAGACAAGATGTTATACTAGTCACGATTAACTACCGACTTGAAGTGTTTGGTTTCCTTTGTTTAGATACAGAAGATGTACCAGGAAATGCTGGTATGAAAGACCAAGTACTAGCCCTCAAATGGGTAAAGAAGAATATCGCTAATTTCGGTGGTGACTCAGAAAATATAACTATATTTGGTGAGAGTGCTGGTGGGGTCAGTGTCTCATACCACTTAATATCGCCAATGTCAAAAGGTTTATTCAAGAGAGCTATTGTACAGAGTGGTGTTAGTGTCTCCTTCTGGGCACAAGCATACAAACCACGTGAAAGAGGCTTTGCCTTGGCAAGAAATTTAGGGTTTTATTCTGATGACGTTAAAGAGGTATACGAATTCTTAAAAAAACAACCAACTGATTCACTTATACAAGCCCTGGTTCCTATAACTTATTCCGAAAAAGCAAGGACCAATCTTGAAGTTTATTTTAGTGTGGCTAACGAAAAAGAATTTGAAAGCAATGAAAGATTTTTCCACGGAGATATGGTCGATGTAGTATCAAATAATGTTCACGAAGGAGTCGATATTATGGTAGGCTACACTGCCGATGAAGGTCTGATGGGTTTAGCCATCTATGGGGATGTTGAAGAAAGTCTTGATCAAGCTAGAAATTATCCACAGTTTTTTGTTTCCTATCCCTCGTCACTTGATTTATCAGTAATTAAACAATTAGAACTTGGGACGAAAATTAAGGAATATTATTTCAAGAATGAGATTTCAATACCAGATGATTGGGAGAAATTAGTAAAATTTTATTCTATGGATATTTTTGTGTTCCCCACGATAAGATGGGTTAAGATATGTGCTCGCTCTCAGAGGAACAAAATATATTTGTACAAATTCACGTGCATATCCGAATTGAATATTGTTTCTGAATTAATGGGGATCGGTCATATAGTTGGAGATAAACCAGTTGTTGCCCATAGCGATGACTTAATGTATATGTTCAGTCTGAGAGAGCGGCCTTTAATTAATATGAACTCTATTGAGTTCCAACTTATAGAGAAAGTCACAAAACTATGGACAAATTTTGCAAAATACGGGTAAGGGCAAATTTAAGTTTACTTTTTTCTGCTTTATACACCGATAACAATCATACATACACACAACCTCTAATTTTACTGTTGGTTCAAGTTGACGTTATTTCAAGTAAAACAAATATTAATTTTATTTTCATGGTATTTGACTTCATAGTGAATATACTCGTACAACGTTATTTTTTGTTTATGCGACACCCGAAACACATGTCCAGTATTTTTAAGTAAAGAATATAGTTACGTATAAAATTTCAAAAAGCTAGCATGAAAAATCACAATGTTATAATATTGTTACGTCACCTGGTTGTTCCTACAAAAATATGGTCAACGCGCTGCTCGTCTACTACTACTATTATCCGCTGTGAACTGTGTCGTGAGCTCGGTAACCACACTGCATCATTTTTTAAATATAGTACCGGGCGACCGAGCTTTGCTCGGCATCTTTTTTTTTTGTTAGGTACATCTCATGTCTCTATATTTTCAAAACAAAAAATACATAACGAGCGAATTTTTTAAATAATATTTTTTGACTAATGTTTTTCGATCATACCGACATAATAATAAAAAAAATATTATTAACTGTTATTTAAATATAAAATTACGAGTGCAATTTAGTTTAACATTTTATTATAAATAAGTAGGTACTTATAGTTTAACAATCAGTTACATCAGTTATATATTATCATCAATACATAGTTCAAAATCTTAACCTAATACGTCCTTCCTATTATATATTATATTGCGGGTATGCTGAGGGTTTTCATTAATAATAATCATTTCACGTTCTGACGCACGCTGCCGCATATCTTGCAGACGTCGCTCCCGTTGCTCATCATTTTCGGCGGCCACACGTTGTGCTGCACCCTCTCGTGAAATATCTAAATAAGACCTTTCTGTTCTTAAAATGTTAGTCAAGTTTTGCAAGCATCTTACATTAGCAGCACGTGTGAGATGAGCGGAAACCTGATGATTTTCATCAAGTTCTTCTTCAAATGGGTCCTCACTGTGCGAAGTCTGACAAACACGTGTGGGACGAGCGAAAATCAGATTGTTTTCATGGAGGTTTTCTTCTGCTTCTGGAGATGAGTCACGGCTTCGTGGAGTTAAATTGTTCGTAAGCGTTTTTTTTAATGTTCTTTTTGGCATTTTCGTGTAAAAAAGACACATGATATTTTAAGAGCAATTTTCTGGGTCTAACCTCAAACCAAACATTGGCTTCGTGTACCATGAATGTAAACGTCATCTATATCAAATCAAAGTACTCTATTAATTATCAGTTTAATTTAATTTTATTTATAATAGTTCACAAATAATTTAAATGTATTTTGTGTTTTTATGAAGACTATGAACAATTGTCCGATGTAAATAAATCAATAATAATAATTATAACAATTGCATTGATTGCATCACCCACGATCATCGGTTATGAGGCTGTATATCCCGCGAAAATGTGGAGGTCGTGGCTTTTTAAACGCTAAGACCCTCCACAATCGCGAGATATGCAGTCTCATATTTGCGGAATATTTTCTAGAAACCGACGTGGGGATGCATCGAGATGTGGTCGCGATTGACTCACTCCGCTCTCCTTGGCTAAAGAGAACTGGCGCAAACCAGTAGTGCTTGACACCAATGACCGCATGGACGTATGGAAGAGCAAAGAGCTTCACGGACGCTTTTTCAGAGCCCTACACGGGCCTGATGTAGATTTACAAGCATCCGTAGCCTGGCTACGATTCGGTGACCTTTTTGGGGAAACCGAAGGTTTTGTATGTGCAATTATGGACGAAGTTATGATGACGAACAATTACCGGAGATTTATTGTGAAAGACGGCACAGTTGACATCTGTCGGGCATGTCACCGGCCGGGGGAATCAATAAGGCATATTATCTCCGGGTGTTCTCGTCTATCTAACGGAGAGCACTTGCATAGACACAACCTTGTAGCCAGGATAATTCATCAGCAACTTGCTCTCAAGTACAACCTTGTGGAATCGGAGGTGCCGTACTACAGGTATGTGCCCGACCCAGTTCTCGAAAATGGTCATATCACATTGTACTGGGATCGATCCCTCATCACTGACAGGACTATTGTTGCCAATAAGCCTGATATAGTGATGGTGGATCGATCAGAGCGGCGTGCAATGATTGTTGACATAACCATCCCGCATGATGAGAACCTCGTGAAAGCCGAGAAAGATAAACAAATCAAGTATCTTGATTTGGCTCACGAGGTTGTCGACATGTGGGAGGTGGCTTCAGCAATCATTGTGCCGATAGTCGTGACAGCCAATGGCTTAATAGCTTAGAGCCTCGACCAACACCTCAAGAGGCTCTCGTTAGGCAGCTGGATCAAAGGCTTGATTCAGAAAGCTGTACATACTTCTGGACACGGCTCGCAATGTCAGGAAGTTCCTCGCCCTGACCGCCGGTAGCTTGGACCCTGTTCCCGATATCGGTGGGTTACTACGTTTTTAAATTTTTAAATGGTTTTTTTATATATTTTTTATGTAGAAATATTTAAAAATATAATTTATAAGTGTATAACAATGAAATAAAAGAAAATAATTATAACAAAAAAAAAGATGCCGAGCAAAGCTCGGTCGCCCAGGTACTTCATCATTATAATTAAATCATATTATGGATGAATTTTATTTTGCCTACTTTGAGGAGGTGCAAGGTATCATAAGGTTAGCAATAATACTAATATTTCAGTTCGTGTTGTGGCAAGTCTGAAATGTTGACACTGTTGAGAAATTCTGATGTAAATTCGACTGCTCCTTCAGGCTGATCTTTAAAATGAATGAGCTTCATTGTTTCGACTTCTCCTACACTTTTGTGATACTCTGGTACTTTGCACCTCCACAAAGTAGGCAAAATAAAAGTTCTTCCAGGTATTATAATATTTACAACAAAAAATATTGTTGTTTATATACAACATCATTTCTTTCACAATTGTTTCGACTTCTACACTTTTGTGCGACCCTGGTACCTTGCATCTCCATAAATTAGGCAAAACAAAATTTCTTCCATTGATTTAATAAACGAAAAAGAAAATTCGTTGACGCCGTTTCCAATTATATAAAATGTAATAAAAAGCATTATACAACGCCATCATTATTTTTTTAAAACTCCAAAAAAAAAAAAGGAAAAAACAATAAAATGTAATAAAAAGCATTAGACAACGCCATAATTATTTTTTAAAACTCCAAAAAAAAAAAGGAAAAAACACTATATCATCAGGGATTTGAACCCGGAGTCTACGAGTTCCGAATCAGAGGCCGAAGCCTCTCAGCTATTCGTATCATTAAGGACAGCGGCGAAATTTAGCTTCTTATGAGAAGTTTAGCAATTGTTCAGTGCCTCAAAACATGGAAAACGACATTTTCTGAAAATTTAACCTAGCTAGATCGACTTATCGTCCCCGAAGCCCCCTGCACACAAAATTTCATGAAAATCGTAGGAGCCGTTTCCGAGATTCCAATTATATATAAATATATATACAAGAATTGCTCGTTTAAAGGTATTAATTTTTTAAATATATTTGGGACAAAATATAACACGGTGCAAAAATTATTGGAATCGATTCAGTTGCTTATTCTGAACAAACTGTATTTAGGTTTCCTGTAGAAGCACAGATTCATAACATTTAGTTTTCGAGATTATTTCAATTTTTTAAATAAGTAATGCATTCAATATAAAAAAAATCCGCTATCGAAATTAAGATTATGCAGGGAGTGATAGATGATCTTAGTATCGATACCAAAATAAAAATATAACACCCATTGCTACTGATACTGTGTTACGCAATTACCCTGCAGAACAGTGTTTCTCACAGCTAATTTGACTTGAGCAGGTCTTAAGGATCTTCAGGTTTTTAGGATTCCTAATGACAGTTAACAATTAAATATCAAAAATCGGCAAAAAACAGATAAGATAGTATTCACAAGTATCTCCAAGTGAATGACAAACCCGAAAAAAAATACTAAGCAGCCACAACGTATGACGGGATTTAAAAACATTTCAGATTTGGTAGACTTAAAGTGAAATGTAAAGCGTTCCAATTACTGACCATCCCTGATTCTTTTAGGTTTTTAATATAGGCACTAGTTTTAAAATTGAGAAAATAGATAGTACAAATAAATTGATTGAAATATAACAGTTCATTATTTAAGTTCATTATAATAAATTCAGCATAAACTTTAACTATAACAAAGGATAATGTACATATATGGTACTTTTATTACAAAATTTACCCTAAAAAGAATCTTTTTTAACTTCTGTCTAAAGCTGGCACGAAAGGAATACAGCACTATTAAAATGTTCGAAGTGGAAACTACAAGCACTCAAGTTCTAGCTCATTGCCAAGAGTATATTAACTCTTTAACTATCGAACGAATTTACTCACAAGAGTCAGCTTGAGACTACTCGGCTGATGTAAACGCGTGGTACTGAGACATCGTCTGAGGTCTGTGGAGTGAATGCTGGTGGATATGGTTCGCTCCACTCAAAACTTTGTTTAAATAATAATAACGGTAGTCATACGGTTCTCTATATAACCAAATTGTGTGCAGAAAATCATCATTTTGTACTATAATTAACAACCAACAAGCAAATTATCGAAACTAACTACTATGTACGTATGTATATTCGAATACATTATAATTATTGTTCTTTATTTACTGTTAGTGTTAGACTGCATTACCCCACAGGCGCACTACGACCTCTCGCTATGACTTCCAGTTCTTTCAATTCAAGGCTCAAGTGGACAACCACAAACCAACCTTAACCTAACTACGTAACAACAACCAGTCATAATGAAATTTTATTTTGATTGTAGAAACCCAACTCCTGATAACTCTTTGGGCGCTGAGTGGACTCCGTATTCTCTCGAAAACCAAGAATATCTTGACCTAGGCAATGAGCTGCAGTCCGGTAATGCACCGGATCAAGAAGAAATACAATTTTGGGAAAATGTTCTAACTGAATTTGGAATAAAATTATACTAAACATTGCGTTGCTGTATAATTGTTTTTATTTTATACAAATGTTTTTTTTTTCAAAACTGTTGAACCACACTATTAACTACTCCTGTATAGAAGTACTTGTAGGTCATACAAATATTTTTGTTCCTTGCGGGATTCTGCGACAAGCAGAATAACGTATTTGATGATATTAAATTATATGATTCCTAAAAGGGCTTGTCATTATGAATCCTATTCTCTTTCACTTAGGGCTGATTTTTTTCAATGATAATTTTTGCTGGGGAATAATTTTGAATATAAGTTCAAGTTATAGCACTGTTAGGCTATTGGTCTGTGCTCACTTATTTTGTCATCAAATTAAATTTGTCTGTCAAAACAATGTTCAGTATTTACTTTTTCGTTTTTTTTTTATATGCAATTATCTTATTTCCTTCGATTCTTAAAAATGTTGAAAGAGAAAGTTATACTGTGGAATAGTCAAGCTTTAAATTCCCAAGTTACAATAGATACATCCGGTAAGGACTTTAACAAGGAAATGTATCAAGCTTACGATGCTATAATGACGTGCTATGAAATCCATACACGCTGTTACCGGTATTTTGTAAGTAACTTGCTTTGTTTTCTGTTTCTTGAAGGTATTAAGAAAGAAAACTAATATTGAATTTGCAATTTTTCTGATATTTTATAATACTGTACAATTATTCAAGCATTTTTGGATTTACATTGAAGTGTCAATCGATATGTTAAAGAGGGGGATATTAACTTTGTGAGTAATTTTTTTTTTATTAATTACTAGCTGACCCGGCAAACGTTGTTTTGCCATATAAATAATAAAAAAAAATTAGGGGTGGACTACCCCTAACATTTAGGGGGATGAAAAATAGATGTTGGCCGATTCTCATAGATACCGGATAAGCACAAAAAATTTCATCAAAATCGGTCGAGCCGTTTCGGAGGAGTTTAAGTTCGAACACCGTGACACGAGAATTTTATATATTAGATAAACTAGTGCTTGACCGAAATCCCGCCTGATGGTAAGCAGTGATGCAATCGTTGATGGTAAAGCGAGCTAGTTAAGGGACTATTCACTCTAGCTTTGAAGATAGCAGTCTCCAGATCAAGATCCGGCAGAAGTTACCACCCACCAGACAAAGCCTTGTCGCCAAGCGATTTGTTGTGTTCCGGCATGATGTCTGGTGAAGTCGTACGGAGGACGGGTCTGAGCAGTTGTGTTGCGATGTATGCCGGGTACAATGCGCCTAATGTTGTTGTGTTGGGAGTTTGGCCGTGGAGGGTCTTCAGATCAATCTCTCTCTGGCCCAGCATCGTTGGTCGCATTGTTGGGTTTAACATTGCATCACCTCACTCAACTGCCGTCTTTCTTCCTATTCACTCAATTTTTAACCATGAAAAGTTACAAAGTTAAAGTTATTTGACAAGAGATGGACTTAACAATGTTATGTATTATCTTACTACACACATCAAAAGTGTCTAGGGATCAAGCATTTTTATGCGGATTTCTTGAGATTGAGATGTGGCTTTGTAATATGGATGGATCCTTTTTGGTGCATTTCATAATTTGAATCAGGAACTGTGAATCAAATTCGAGTAAAAGATGAAAATCAGCTGTCAATATTTTCCCTATAAAAACATACAACGCATTGAAGACATTATTAGTGCTACTGTTTCCCTACTACTGATTAAAACCAACGTTATTATGGAGCGGCGACGTCATTTAAGCAGGGAAGAAATGCTCAGAGCCGTGGGAATGATAGAAGCTGATTCCCGGCAACGTACTGTGGCTTTAGCTCTGAATACAAGTCAGAGTGTTATCAGTCGACTTTGGACACGTTACCGAAGCACTGGTACCGTGGCTGAGCGCCATGGAGGACGGTATCGCTGCACCACACGGAGACAAGACCGATACATTCAAATCTTAACTCGAAGAGCTCCAACAATAACCGCCATGATGTTAGCCGCGAGGCTTCATCACTCTTCAGGGAACTTAATTAGCGACCAAACAGTCAGAAACCGCTTGCATGAAGTGAACCTTCATTCCCGAAGACCGCTACGGGTACCACCTATAGCAATGCACAATCGTAGGATTCGATATCAATGGGCTCTTGAACACAGAAATTGGGCAGAAGAACAATGGCGTTTCGTGTGCTTTTCTGATGAGTCTCGTTTTGGTATGAGACCGGATACAAGACGTATACGACACTGGAGAACCCCTGGACGCCAACAGCGATTAAAATCCTGCCGGGAAGTCCATCCTTATAGTGGTGGAACCATCATGGCATGGGCGGGTATTTGGATCGGCGGAAGAACTGAGTTGATTTGGATCAGAGGCAACCTCAACGCTCAAATTTATGCTGAGACGATTGTATCAGACGTCATCGTTCCT
The DNA here is from genome assembly GCA_037179545.1 of Sesamia inferens. Classification (NCBI taxonomy): domain Eukaryota; kingdom Metazoa; phylum Arthropoda; class Insecta; order Lepidoptera; family Noctuidae; genus Sesamia; species Sesamia inferens. The sequence continues at coordinate 23,833,444 of CM073945.1, read as the reverse complement.
CTACAAGTGCAAATCGGTCCCTTATTTCGGTTAATGCATGATAATGCACGACCGCACACCGCAAGAGTTGTAAGACAGACTCTCGCCGCAGCTAACATCAATGTCCTGCCCTGGCCTGCTCAGTCGCCAGACTTGAACCCGATTGAGCATGCATGGGATATGCTACAGAGAAGAGCTCTGCCGAATATGGAGGGTATCCAGTCGCAAGAAGACCTTTTTTTGTTGTTGCAACGAACATGGGCGGCCATTCCACAGCGTGATTTGGATGAACTCATTTTGAGTATGCCAAACCGATGTTAGTGTTCGCTGTAGAAACACGGATTATTAATTGTTTAAGTTACCCAATAAAATTTTAGAGAAAACTGTTATTTCAGTCTTTTTTTCGAACTTTTGTGTTAGTGGTTCAAATGTCAAATATCCCTTTATTAGGAAAATGGCAAATTTCTTTATTAATGCAAAGGTGACTTGGTTTATCGTTACTGTGACAAACGAAAACACTTTATTTGATGAATCCTTAAAGAAAATTTTAATTAATATCAATCAGGAGAAAAGTTATTGCAAAAATATATGTTGATCCCTAGACACTTTTGATGTGTGTATTTATTACAAAAAACAGATAGCTGTGTCGCTATCATTTTTTTTTCTATTACAGCCTTGCCAGCAAGAAGCAAGTTGTTTAGCCAGCTTGGCTAAACAACTTGCTTCTTTTGAGCAATGCAATGACATTATACTTGTTAACACTTGTGTCTACCAATCTCACAGCGGCGATCAGAAGACAAATCCATTATTTGACCACCTCAGTGAGGCTGCTAACAATGCGCTGCACCGGCACCCTGACGCACAGTTCGTCGCTCTGGGGGACTTCAGCGCCTGCCAACAGAACTGGCTTTTCCCGTACCAGATGACTGACCACGCTGGGAGAGAGGCGCGAAAGAGGTAGAGCAAGTGACTAGAGTGCCTGATGTAGTTGGTCATACTGCCAATTGTCTGGACCTTCTGCTGACCACTGAAACTTGTCAAAATGGATAATAGTGAGATCATTGATCGACTATTCTAACACTATTGTAATGGCAGACTAGGGTCTCTGGTTTCGCGGTGATATCCCTGCCGTCCAATCAACATATGCGTTATATTGATGAGCATTGGTATACAGCAAACCATTATTTTTTTATTTTACTTTTTTGTCTTTTATTTTCATGTAAGCTAAAAGATTAGAGAAACGTTGCAATTTAGGAAAACCAACTTCGAGAAGGAGGCGAATAGAAAGATCCAGCTGGGAAGGGCTGCATTTGGTAAACTTCGTCGGGTATTTTCGTCGCGTATACCGCAATGTATGAAGATTTAAATCTTCAATCAGTGCGTCCTACCCGTCATGACTTACGGAGCTAAGACGTGAATACTAACGGTCAGACTAGTCCATAAGTTTAAAGCTGCTCAGCGAGTTATGGAGCGGGCTATGTTGGCGTCTCTCTGAAGGACCGCATCAAGAATGAGATGATCCGACAGAGGACCAAAATCACCGACATAGCTGAGAGGATTTTAGCAAGCTGCAGTGGCAATGGACTGGTCACATATGCCGCAGTGCCGACAACTGTTGGGGTAAACGAGTCTAAGAGTGGAGACCGCGTCTCGGCAAACGTAACGTAGGACGCCCTTGGGCGAGATGGAGCGATGACATCAAAAAGGTAGGCTGGTAATGGCTGGCGGAGAACTGCTCAGGATCGATCTTGTTGGCGTGCCATGGAAGAGGCCTATGTCCAGCAGTGGACGAGTAGAAGCTGATGATGATGATGATGAAGCTAAAGGATTTAATGCCAGATATATGATATTGACCAGTGTGTGTTGCCAGTGGTCGCTAACAATGGGCCTTATAAGAAGGCTCAAAGTCGCTCAAAGGGCAATGGAGAGGGCTATGCTTGGGATTTCACTGCGCGATCGAATCAGGAATGAGGAGATCCGCAGAACAACGAGAGTAACCGACATAGCCCGAAGAATTGCAACACTGAAGTGGCAATGGGCTGGACACATTGCCCGTAGGACCGATGCCCGATGGGGCCGACGGGTTCTCGAGTGGCGACCACGCACCGGAAGACGTAGCGTGGGTAGGCCCCCGACAAGGTGGACCGACGACCTGGTGAAGGTCGCGGGAAACCGCTGGATGCGGGAGGCGCAGGACCGGTCGTCGTGGAGAACCTTGGGGGAGGCCTATGTCCAGCAGACGTGGACGTCTTTCGGCTGAAATGATGATGATGATATGATAGTGCACATGTATTGTTGGTAATTGACCTTCAAAGGAAACATTAAGATTTGTTTTGTTTTCCTATTTTTTGGTAGTCATAGATCACAAGATAAGATAGATAATAAAAACTTAACCACCGGCTTCAAAAAAAAAAAAAAAACTACAAAATGAAATATAACTAATTCAGAAGTCGGTGGCAAGATTGAATATACAAAAACCAAAGACACCATGATCGTGAACATGTGTTCACAATTTTTAGTTGCAAAAAGTACTGCTCAGCTGTATCCGGTCAGACTGGACGCTGCTGCCAACATAGTTGGGAGTAGGCTAGCAAACAACCGACGAATTTTGTTTACTTGAATTTTTACCCGTAATTTTGGTATAAATACCAAAATACTGAATCGATTTTATAAAATTTCTCTGGGACCGGACGGAAAGTATGAGCATTGCTAGAGATGACACGAAAGTGCGACATAAATTCAGTCTCCTGATTTTTTGACTGTCGCAGTAGCATGGCGAGTAGCAGTGGCCAGTGGTTGTTCTACGATAAACTTCAATGTTGTAAATTGTTGAGGATTTCCCTGGACTCTCTATGGCCACATGTATGAAAACTTCTCATCAATATAAATGAATTGAGTCCAAACACAAGGTAATGACTGTAAATTCTTGAGGAGTTCCCTGAGCTGACCTTTGTCTTCATCATCAGCTCCTTAATTACAGCCACAACCCGTCTAGACCTAAGGTCCTTATCAATACAAATTAATCAAGCACGAACATAACGTAGCTGCCGTGAATCGTTGAGGAGTTCCCTCGACTGTCTCTCGGATCTATCATCAGATCTTCTGCAAACTTTCATTTTTACCCACATAGATGTAAACTTCTCATCAATATAAATGAATTGAGTCCAAACACAAGGTAGCTACTGTAAACCGTTGTGGAGTTCGTTGAACTGACCTTTGTCATCATCATCAGCTGCCTAATGACAGTCACCTCCCATCTAGGTATAAGGTTCTTATAAATACAAATTATTCAAGCACACACACAAGGTAGCTGCTGTGAATCGTTGAGGAGTTCCTTCGCCTGTCTCCCGGCTGCATCATCAGATCTACTCCAGACCCTTATTAAACTGTAGTGCTTTATAATATCTAATGAAAAAACTTACAAATGCACTAGCCATCCCTACAATTTTTGAAAGTTCCCCTTGATTTCTCGGGTCTTCCATTGTTAAACCCCGATGTATTTATTATGGGAGCACCTTCGGAATGTTTTCTTTCCAACAGAAAAACTATATCAAAATCGGTTCATAAACGACGAAGTTATCCGCGAATAAACATAAAAAAAAAAACATATATACGGTCGAATTGAGAAACCTCCTCCTTTTTTAATTCGGTTAAAGAAGATAACTGATGACACGTGTAATTATTACTGAGATATTTTTATTTAGTATTTTATTTCTAAATTAATAAATTATTACTAAGTTTTTTTCTTAATCAATTTTTATAAAGAAACAGCCGTCATATTCTTAAATTATTTCTTTAAAGTTATTAAATAACGACTTCTCAAAGCGTCGATTTAATCAAAATTGAATTACAGAATAGCAAACTGTAGCAAAACAATAGTGTAGTTAGTTAGAAGACTCATCACACTCAATTGTAACGCAGCGTCTACGCGGAACAAGCCACACACACGAATCTTGCTGAACGTTGCACGATGCAGGCGCAGTAAGTTCTTGCATAGTTTTCTTTCAGCATCTGTCAAATGTTTACAGTATAATGGATTATGGAAGCTTTGGACTGAGTTAACCATACTTATTTAAGAAACATACACATACCTAATATAATGTAACATATATACATGCCCTCGAGGCATAACTTTGCCCCCGAGCGGGTTAGACCCCCCGTGTTTGGGCTCATTTTGTAGGGCTCCCCGAGCTCTATAACTTGGCCCCTACACTTTTCCCAACCCCCCCCCCTCAACCCCCCCCCCCCCAACCTCCCCACGAAACCTTCCCCCCCCCCCCTTTTTCCTTACCTCACCCCCTCGAGGCATAACTTTGCCCCCGAGCGGGTTAGACCCCCCGTGTTTGGGCTCATTTTGTAGGGCTCCCCGAGCTCTATAACTTGGCCCCTACACTTTTCCCAAACCCCCCCCCCCCTCAACCCCCCCCCCAACCCCCCCCACGAAACCTCCCCCCCCCCCTTTTTCCTTACCTCACCCCCTCGAGGCATAACTTTGCCCCCGAGTGGGTTAGACCCCCCGTGTTTGGGCTCATTTTGTAGGGCTCGCCGAGCTCTAGAACTTGGCCCCTACACTTTCCTCAAAAAACCCCCCTCCATCCCAAAACACCCTCCCAACCTCCCCAACCCATACCATACCTATCCTCTCTCTCGCTACCCTCCCTCACTCTTCTCTCTTTCCCCCGTCCCCTCCCCAGGACTACTTCACCCTCTCACTAACACAATCCCGGAACAACGCCACCGGGAACTCCCTCAACTGGTGTCACCAACATCCACCGCCAAGGGCCAACAACATCGTGCCCTCCCAGGCCGGGACACTCAACCATCACAACACATCACCAGAGGACTACTCTACTCATCGGCACAACATCAGCCGTCACACATCGTCACTACCATCAAGACCCTCTGTGAGTCCACATAACTAACTAAAAAAAAAAAAAAAAAAAAAAAAAAAAAAAAAAAAAAAAAAAAAAAAAAAAAATATACTAATCTCTAACTCTAATTGGTGTGTGTTAGTAACACCACAACAATCACATTGTTGTGTGGATTACTAATTTACACACCCATTAGCAATATTAATTTATTTTTTATATTACCCATTAAACTGTACTACAAAAAAAGGAAAATAGGTGTGTTCCCGGTGGCCGGGACTGTCATACTCGCTCAATAGTCCCTTCTTAAAAGCCGCCGGAGAGCCGCGCGGCAGCTGACACGAGCGCCAAACCATCAAGCGTGTGCCGTCAGCGGGACTGGTCAGTCCCGGCCTCCGGGAACGACACCCCTCCCCCACAAACTAACCTAGTCTAAGCCATATACTAACACATAATTATAAGAATAAGAATATATCCACGTATCTGATACCTTATTACTCACCATCACAAAGAGCACAAAAAAAAAAATAAACATGTCATCACAAAACGCAACAGTAGCCAAAAAAACAGCCGCGGGGCCCTCAACCAGCCTCCGAAGGAGGGCCCTGAAGTCTGCCACCGCGGCTTCCCTGAAAGGCGCGCGTCCAGCAGCGCCGCCGCGGAACACATCCCCAGCATCAAAAGCGGCGTCATGGCCGGAGCTCCCCAAGTCAGACGTGTCCGACGCGGAGACGCACGTCTCGGAGTTTGTCACGGCGGAGCCGGGGACCCCTGAGGTCGGGGAGCGCACCGGCAGGGTCGCTGAATTGGAAATGAAGTGGGAGCAGTGCGGCATCTCCCCCCCCCCGCCAGATTATCACGGACGAGGAGAGCTCTGATGCCTCGTCGGCGGCCTGCGGGCCTAGACCGGAGCGTCGGAGCATACTATACCGTACCCCGAGGCGGGGGACTGGGGTAGAAATGGATCTGGCCACAAGGGAGGCCAACAACCTTCTCCAAAAGGGGAAGACAGCCCTAGAGGCTGCCGGGAATATGAAGAGGGAGTGCAAGGTGACTGCCCTGGATTGTCTGCAGGGACTGTACGAGACAGTCCAGTCTCTTGCAGACTCCAGGGCGAGGCATAAGTATAACCTTGAGAAGGAGCGCTCTCGACACGCACAGGAACTCGTGCGTGTCGAGAGGGCTCACAATAGGGATCTTATGACCCTCAAAACCGAGCTCTCTCTAATGAGGACCGACACCCTAGAGGCCAAGAAAGGGACGAAGGACATAAGGGAATGGCTTGGCCACGAGACCCTCGAAGCGTTGAAGGGTCTTTCGGAGGTCAAAGGGGAGCTGAAGGCGATAGAGACGAGGCTCACTGCGGAGCAACAAAAGACGAGGAAAGCGTGGGCGGACGCACCGGCGGATCCCCAAAGGGACCCGTCGAGTGCTGTTCTGACCCACCTAGGGTCTCAAATGTCCAGCATTACGAACCAGCTGGACAATCTCCGCAGGGCGATTGATAGCCTTAAGTCGCAACCAGCACCACCCCAGCCAGACCCGAACCTTAGTCGGGCGTCGGAGTCGGACGGAGACCCCCTCACTAACACTCACTTTGAGGAGGGAATCCGGCCGATAAAAGCTCAGCTCGAAGAGCTGCTGAGCAGGCCGGCGCCCCTTCCCCCCCTCCCTCCGCCGGAACCGTGCCAGCACGCGGAAATCCTTCAAAAGCTTAGGGCAGTCACAGAGGACCTCCGCACACTGAGGGACAAGGAGCCCCCCGCCCCGATAGTGGCGCCGAACCTAGAGGCGGAACTCGCGGTGGTGGAGGTCCGGCAACAGCTGCAGGAGATAGGGAAGGGAGTGGCCGACCTGGGCAAAGCGGACAAGCCTCCGCCAACTACACTGGGCCCTAAAACCTTTGCCCAGGTGGCCAGTACCCCCAAACATAAGCCACCTACACACCCCAACCACGCCCTGATCGTCTCGTCCACTGACCCCCAGCATACCGGGGAGAACGTGATCGAGAGGATCCGGGTCGCATTGGACCTGAAGACCACCGGAGCAAAGGTGGACGCGGTAAGGAAGGCCCGAAACCAAAAGGTCGTCCTGAGGTGCGCCAGCAAAGCGGATCTTGGTCTGGTCAAAGACCAGATTAAGAAAAACGGTGGACTAAAGGTCCACGAAACCAAGCCCAGCAACCCGCTGGTGTGTATAAAGGGTGTGCTGTCCAGTTACGGCGACGGGGAGATTGTGGATCTCCTGATAGCACAAAATAAAAACCTTCTGCACGACGTCGCCGAGGCTGAACAGACGGCCCGGGTGCGGTACCGCAAGCGTGCCAGAAACCCCCACGAGTGCCACCCCGTACTGGAGCTCTCTCCAAGTATGTGGCGCGCCCTCACGAGTGCCCAAAAGGTGCACGTGGGGATAAAGCGCTGCACCATTGAAGACCAGTCCCCTCTCGTGCAGTGCACCAAATGCCTAGGGTATGGACATAATAAGACCATATGCGGGGCAGCAAAAGAAGCTTGCTTCTTTTGCGCTGGTGCCCATCACGGAGGGGACTGCCGCAACAGGGCGGAGGGGAGAGCCCCCAGATGCATCAACTGCAGGGTGGCCAAAAGACCAGAAGGTGATCAGGACCACACGGCCTTTAGTGGCGACTGTCCTGAGCGCCTCAAATGGGATGGCATAGCCAGATCGCGGGTTGCATACTGCTAAGGGCAGCCCTAGAACACACCAACCTGCAAGTCCCTCTCGAGGCACGCAACCGACAGGGAGATTGAACACCATCCAAGTCAATCTCCAGCGGTCAAAGCTGGCCACAACCGAGCTCTGGGTGGCGGCCCAGGAAAAACGTATTTCTGTCGCACTGGTCCAGGAACCCTATGTGGGGGGGACCGGTGTGATGAAACAGATACCAGGCGCACAGATCATCCAGTGCAGCCTGGGCCGCCTAAAACCGGTAAAAGCGGCGGTGGTGGTCTTTGGTGACGACCTGGAGGTCATTCACGACCCCCAGCTTGTCACCGAGAACATAGCCGCCGTCGTCATAAAGACGGGCCAGCTAAAGATCGGCATTCTGTCGGTGTACTTCGAGGGAGACCAAGACTTGCACCCGTACCTCACTACACTCACCACAATTACACAAAAACTAGACACACAAAACATCCTGGTGGGAGGCGACGTCAACTCCTGGAGCCACTGGTGGGGCAGCGTTTCCGAGAACCACCGAGGGGCGGAGTACTGTTCGTACCTCAATGAGCGGGATCTCCAGATCCTTAACTCCGGCCAAACACCGACGTTCGAGACCTACAGGGGTGACAGATGGTGCACGAGCATAGTAGATGTAACTGCATGCAGTCTGTCGCTCCTGGGGAAAATAGACGGGTGGAGAGTAGAAAGAGGCGTGACCTCTTCGGACCACAACGCGATCACCTTCTCGGTGCGCTTAGAGAAGGCCTTGGAACCTCTAAAGCCAGTCTCGACGCGCATCTATAACACCAAGAAGGCAAAATGGTCCGACTTCTGCTCGACACTTAAGTCGAACCTGGCTGGGGAAGAAATTAACCTGGCCAAGGTCTCGGATATAGGGAGTCCGGAAGATCTGGATGAATTAATTAACACCTATACAGAGGTCATCCACCGCTCGTGTGAGGAGGCGATCCCGAAAATGGGATCCCGGAAGAACAGCTCAAAACCCCCCTGGTGGAACTCTTCTTTAGATCGTCTCAAAAAGGAGGCGGTTAGAAAAAAGAGGAGAATCCGGAACGCGGCACCCTGCCGGAGGCAGTTCACAGTGCAGGAGTACGTCGCTGCCAAAGAGCTGTACAACACAGCCGCAACTGAGGCAGCCACGGAGAGCTGGAGGAAGTTCTGCACGAAACAGGACCGGGAGAGCATGTGGGACGGCATCTACAGGGTACTAAGGAAGACGGCGAGGAGACAGGAGACCATCCTCCTGAGAAACACCGCAGGGCAGACACTCAGCCCTGAACAGTCTGCGGATCTTCTCGCCGAAACTTTCTACCCTGATGACTCGACGGATGCCGAACAACCATACCACAAGGCGCTGAGACAGCTGGCGGAGGACGCACAACCGCAGGTTCTGTCCGCCGACGACCCACCTTTCACGACCACGGAGCTGGACAAGGTCCTTCAGGACCAAAATCCGAAAAAAGCTCCCGGTCCGGATGGGTTAACGGCGGACATCTGCACGGCGGCAATAAACTGCGACAGGGAAGTGTTTTTGGCGATGGCAAATAAATGCCTAACGCTGTCGCACTTTCCTCGGCAGTGGAAGGTCGCCCACGTGTGCATTCTCCGCAAGCCGGGCAAGGAGGATTACACCAGCCCAAGATCCTACCGCCCGATAGGTCTCCTCTCGGTCCTGGGTAAGATAGTGGAGAAACTCCTGGTAGGCAGACTCCAGTGGCACTTCCACCAAACACTACACAAATCACAGTACGGGTTCATGCCGCAGCGCGGAACCGAGGACGCCCTCTATGACCTAATGCAGCACCTTCGTGCTGAGATCAGAGCTAAAAAGATCGTGCTTCTGGTATCATTGGACATAGAGGGGGCCTTCGATAACGCGTGGTGGCCGGCAATGAAAAGCCAGATGGTGGCCAAAAACTGTCCTAAGAACTTGTATAAACTCGTTGCCTCTTACCTCGAACACCGGAGCGTGAAGGTAAACTACGCCAGAGCGGTCAGAGAAAAGGGAACCAGCAAAGGATGCGTCCAGGGCTCGATAGCCGGTCCGACGTTCTGGAACCTGATCCTCGACTCGCTCCTGCATGAAATGGCGAACATGGGGGTATACTGCCAGGCATTCGCTGACGATGTCGTCCTGATTTTTTCAGACCACTCCACCGGTCCCCTACAGCAGACGGCCAACAACGCTCTCGACGCGGTGTCGACCTGGGGCGTCAAAAATAAGCTGCGTTTCGCCGCGCATAAGACAAATGCGATGGTGATAACGAGGAAGCTGAAGTATGACGACCCGGTCCTGTACATGTCGGGAGTGAGGCTAGACCTAGTCCAACAGGTCAAACTGCTGGGTCTCACCATTGACGCCAAGCTCACTTTCAATGCGCACGTGTCGGCAATATGCAGGAAGGCTGCCGATATCTACAAGCAGCTGGCGTGCGCGGCGAAGGTGACGTGGGGCCTGAATGGTGAGATCATCAGGACGATTTACGTGTCGGTGATAGAGCCCATCGTGCTGTACGCGGCGAGTGCATGGGCCCCGGCGGCGGACAAACTGATGACTAGGAATCAGTTTGACTCGCTGCAGAGGGGGTTCGTGCAGAAGATCTGCAAGGCGTACCGCACGGTGTCTCTGACATCGGCCCTAGTGCTGACTGGTCAGTTGCCCCTGGACCTTCGCGTAAAGGAGGCAGCGGCCCTATTTCAAATCAAAAAGGGCCATTCCCGTGACCACATCCCACCCGGATGCGAGCTGGAGGGGAATTTACATTACCTGTCCCTGCCCCACCCAGCGCGACTCATTCCAACTGAGTACGCACGCATCGAGGACTGGACTCCCGAAACCCTAGAGACCCACCGGTTGACAGGCCCCCAGATCTACACCGACGGTAGTAAAATCGAAGGGAAGGTCGGGGCGGCCCTAACATGGTGGGAAGGGGGTAAGGAGTCTATGTCGTGTGCTTTTGGCCTTGGGCCCCACAACTCTGTCTTCCAGTCTGAACTATACGCTCTGTTCAGAGCTGTCAGGTTGGTGAAAGAATCACAGGCGGTCAGCGTAAGCATCCTCAGCGACTCTAGGTCATCACTGGACCTGCTGAGGAGGCCGTCTGTCACTCACCACCTGGCACTCAACATCAAGGACGACATGCGTGAGATCAGAGAGGAAGGCAGAGAGGTGAGACTCTTCTGGCTGAGGGCCCACGTGGGAATAGCCGGGAATGAGAGAGCAGATGAGCTAGCCAAGGAGGCGGCTCTCACAAAGGAGACAGTAGACTACGACAGAGTCCCCGTATCGTACATCAAGCGGAAGATACGGGAGGGGACTGTCAAACGGTGGCAGGAGCGATACCAGTCCTCTAGTACGGGTTCGGTTACGAAGGTGTTCTTCCCTGACGTCCTAGCGGCGAAAAGGGCCCTTCGAGGCACAGTCCTGGAGCCGACCCATACTCAAATCCTTACAGGACATGGAGCATTCGCGGCATACCTCCACCGTTTCCATCTAAAAGACAGTCCATCGTGCATCTGCGACCAGACGAGCGACGAAACCGTCTGGCACCTGCTTCTCGAGTGTCCGAGGTTCTGCCTCGAAAGAATGGAGCTGGAGGAAAGAACCGAACTCCAGCTAACCCAGTCCTCACTCCACAAGTTTTTGGAGAAACCTGCAACGAGGACTCCGTTCTTGACATTCGCGAGCAGGGTTGCCAAAGTCGCAGCGGGGCCAAACAAATCTGAGGCCTCAGCACGCTGTCGAGTCCGACCGCCACCATCAGCCCGTCAAACACGACACCACACGGGTGCAAGCATAATTAACAACCATCAACCGCAGACATCAACAGCGGGTTTAACTGACACAAGGGGTGTAATAACTCCCATCCCCACCACCACAATAACCACACAACCATCCACGTCCTCATCAGCCTTGGCACATCACCAGCCCGTGCAGGCGGCGGTGCTCTCTGCGGTAGATGCAGGAACCGGCCCGCAACCACCCCCCCTCGCCATGTCAGTGGAACAGCTACTGGCATGCGCTGAGAGCGGATCTCCAGGGATTAGACTCCGCGGGGTGGCCCTGTTCATGAACAGGGATTCAGAAAAGCTGGGCCTAAGTTTCTGCATCGGAACTAGCCGCGCTGCAGGCCGAGTTCACATCTCGCCGGGCCTGGCCGCCCTGATCAACGGGAGCACGACCAAAGCGAGCATAAAGCGCAGTAAATATGTAGCGCTACAGCAGGTGGAAGTGGCCGCTCACCAATGCCGTTTAATGCGATTCAAAGGCAAAACAATCGCATTACTCGAGTGGGGGGCGGAGACTCCATTTGCTCAGGCGTGCTCGCTGCTCCAGGAGATCGGGCGGACAGGGGAAATGACACCCCGGAAGATAAGCGTCGACGCCATGGCGATCGGTTGGGACAAAGGAGAAGTCGCGGACAGATTCGGCTGCCTGAAGGCCTCAGAACACCACGAGGTAGTGGTCTACGAGGACAGAGGGGAAACTTTAAGTTTCCTGGAAGCCCCCGTGGGCCGCTCAGCCAGCGCGACTGGTCCCACCACAGCCGAGACCGGCGCAGAAAGGGTGCAGTGCAAAGCCGCCGAGGAAAAGGCGAAGAAGGCGAAGGCGGGTACCACCAGTCCGGAGGACCGAGCCCGGTCCAAAACCCACCTTAAGGCCATTGGAACCTTCCTCGATGCACTGCTGCCAAAAACCAGTCCTACTACACAGACTGAGAGGCTGGAGAGGGCGGTGGAAAAAATGAAAAAGCCACTAATCAAAAGGAAGGAACCGCCGCGACCCATACCAACCAGGGCGGAGAGGGGGCAAGTCAGCCCGCCGACCCTGGCCGTCACCTCAGGTGCCACGGACCACGTGAAGAGCGCCTTTCTCGAGTTCCTAGCTGTTGTCAGGGCCACGTTAGAGGTAAACCTGGCAACATGCAAAAAGATCCTCCAGACCTACCTGAATGAGAATGAGGGTCTGTTGAGGGTCTTACAGGAACCAAGCAAGAAGATCCTCCGGACCTACGAACGCGAGAGAGTGGGTCTGTTGAGGGACTTGCTCGAGAAAGCGGACGCTGCGGTGTACGACAACTCCAGATCCCAGGTCTTGGCAGGGGACATGGAGGGGTCGTACATGGCGGCCTACTGCGCGTCACGTGGCTTCGTGTCCCTCGATGAAGAGGAGACGGAGCGCAGAGGGAAAGTGACCTTCAAAACACCGAAGGAAGACCCGGTGGTGGTTATCGCGAAGTGCACCAGAATCATGCTGGACGAAAGGGTTCTCGAAAAGGCAAAATCCGTTTCGGGAGACCTGGAGTCGGGGGTGCACTGGGCGATACCCAGCATCGAGTGGGTAAACGGGGTGCCGGGTTGCGGGAAGTCAACCTGGGTGATAGGTCGCTTCGACGAGGAGAGCGACTTTGTGGCAACCACGACAGCCGAAGCTGCCAAGCAGCTGAAGGGACAGCTGGAGAGCCGTTACGGCCCTCGAGCTAGAACTAGGGTGCGCACAATGGCCTCAATTTTAGTAAACGGGTTCAGAAACAGGGATAGATGCCGTCGCCTAATGGTCGACGAAGCCCTAATGAACCACTTTGGGGCTATAGTGATGGCAGTTAGGCTGTCTGGAGCGAGCGAAGTCGTTCTCATCGGCGACGTGAATCAGCTGCCTTATTTGGACAGGGAGAACCTCTTCGAGCTGAAGTACACCCGCCCAAATCTGGTGGCTAGCGTCACCCGGGATCTCCTATGCACGCACCGGAACCCCATGGACGTACCATTTTCCCTCAGCGAGGTATATCCGGGAACCTACTCCTCTATGACGTCGCTGTCGCGGGTCCACTCCTTGAGCGTCGCAGCGTTCACGGGTGCGCAAATACCGGCAACCGCCGAAAACACCCTATTCCTGGTCCACACGCAGGGGGAGAAATCCTCTCTCGCCGATCAGGGGTACGGTTCAGGCGAAGGGTCGCGCATCCTGACCATTCACGAGGCCCAGGGACTGACCTACGACAGCGTCGTCATAGTAAACACCAGAACCCAGCGGCTCCGCTTACATGAAAGCGTTCCCCACGCGGTAGTCGCGGTGTCAAGACACAGGGTAACCTGTGTCTACTACTCGGACGACACCGACGACGCCATAGGGCGCTTCGCCCGTAAAGCGATGGATGCGTCCGCCAAAATGGTCATCGACTACAATCTAAAGATGGCCATGCACAACAGGGACGTGGCAGTAGTGGGCGGCCTGATGGGGGCGGTGAGGGCCCTTAGCGGGGGAAAGAGTGGCTCAGAAGCGTGATGACAATGACAACAGCTAATAAACATCTTAAGCATAAAAGAGTGATTGTGGGAAAAACTCAGGCATCAGATATTTGTAAAATAAAATAACTACATTAATAATAGTAAGCACCGCGCCCCGGCACCCGTGTATCCCCCTGGGAGGGCACGGGTGTCGGGGCGCGGGTAGAGATAAGGAACTATATATAGATAACTATGTAACTAGTATATAGATAACTATAATGTTAAAAAGCAGCGACTCGCCTCGGCACCCGTGTACCCCCCTCTGGGACTGTACGGGTGTCGAGGTGAGGCGTAGTTTTTAGGAACTATAAGTAAGTCATAGTTATAAACAATAATAGTGTTAGAATAAACGATAGCAAATAAGGGAATGTAATGTATAAAAAAAAAAAAAAAAAAAAAAAAAATATAAAAATTCATATAAAAGAACAAAAACAGTAGTATATATATATTTTGTAACCTTAATATAAGTTTAAATATTGGACTCATAGTTTTAACTTAAATGTAGTTCCTCAGCGGGCCCAAATGTGATGGGGTGTCCCCGCCTGAGTCAATTAAAAATAAAACATGGAACAACAAATAAAACCTGTAAAAAAGAGTGCGGACGACCATGTCCGCAGACGTAACACACATTTTTAAAAAAAAAAAAAAAAAACATATATACATAAAACATAATTATATAAAACTTACGCACAAAAGAACAAAGGCGGAATTAACACCTGAGGCATTGTCTGCCATGGGTGGTGATGAGATGAGTTGCTAGGTGCTTTAATTGAGATGCGTGCGGTTTTAAAGACCTACATATATCAAGCAGTGGACTAGTGTAGATTGTCAATAATGATGCTGAATACCGTTTAAAAAAGTGAGTAAAAGTTGTCAACACAGAGGACAGTCCATGGAGATATTAACACCATGATTTGTACGAAAAAAGAAAAGTACCTGAACAATTAGACTTTAAAATAAGCGCCCAATTATCTTGGGCACTTTGTACAGCTATGTAGAATTTCTCGCAATTTCGAGTCAATAGAGTTTGCCATGACAAAGCTTTAATAGCAAACATGTATATGGACAGCGACGGTATAACTGCTGAGACCTGTAAGTGAAATAAGATATGGATGACGACCACATTCCGTTAGTCAAATTTTACTAAGAATAATTAAAATCGAGTGAGGTCATATCTGATCTGAATTAGATAAACGACGTCACTAGTTTGGAGGAAATAAACGGTTGGGGAGATATTAGTGAAATCATTGACGCTCCATTGGAAAGGGAGCACACTCTGAGTAAGTGGATAGTGGGTATATAATATAGACTACGAGTGTGACGTACGTGGTTTGTTTGTGGTGGTATTAGGTGTCGCCACAACATAATTAAGGTTTAACTTAAAAAAAATAATTCAAAAGTCTCACAAAGTTAATGTCTCCTCTCTTTAACATTTCGATTGACACTTGAATGTAAATCAAAACGTGGTTGAATAATTGCCCGATTATATAAAATATCTGAAAAATTTAAAATTCAATATTAGTTTTCTTTCTTAATACCTTCCAGAAACGGAAAGAAAAAACATTTTTTCTTACAAAATAGGGGAAACATCGCGTATGGATATCATAACACTTCATTATATCAACGTAAGCCTGATACATTTCCTTGTTAAAGCCCTTGCCGGATGTGTCTATTGTAACTTGGGAATTTAAAGCTTGATTGTTCCACAGTATGACTTTCTCTTCCATCATTTTTAAGACTCGAAGGAAATAAGATAATTTCAAACCAAAAAATACGAAAAAGTAACTACTGAATAATGTTTTGAAAGACAAATCTAATTTGATGATAAAATAAGTGAGCGCAGACCAGTAGCTAAACAGTGCTATAACGGTGGTGACCCAATTCCAAACGATGATGCGTCTAGAACTTGTCTGATCGTTGAGAAATCTGTGTACTTTTTGAAAAGTTAGGACAAACTCTTTATAACTTTCACTTTGAATGATTGCTGTGTATGTATTAAGAACAAATCCAAAACAAGTGAAAAAACAATCATAAGAACTGATGATGTGTATAAACGTAGCGTCTCCTAGATATTTTTTGTAAAAATACTGCGAATAGCAGCGGTATACGGTTGACAAAATAATAAACAGTGTCCCAACAATTGAAACAAAGATGGAGATAGCACTGCGTGTAGTTAAAACGTTGTCTTTGATACGATAAGAAGGACAAAACATGAGGTACTGCACGATATAAAACGGCAGTAACATCGACTGCACATCTTTATCCACGGTATTTTTTAAAGTGACGTTCACAATACGGTCCTTTGAGACAACACGTATTTTATTCATTTTTAATAAACCATTATTTGTAACCTTCTCGTATACAGTTGATGTAATAATCTACGGCAATTGTATAAAGCCGACACTTCGACCTCATTATGTTAAAAGACTATAAAAAAATTGTAACTTTAATATCTTAAATTGAGCGTAGTTGGTGTCATCAAGTAATACAGTACATATATTCATCAACATGAAGCGTTCTAACTAATATACTATAAGTACGAAAGTAAACTTGTTAGTTTGTTTTTTGTTATCTTTTCACGCCTCCACCACAGGCAGCGGTTGGCCACAACATCGGTTGCCGGCAGAAATTACCACCCACCAGACTAAGTCTTGCCGCCAAGTTGTTCGCCGTGTTCTGGCAAAATGTCTGGTGATGCCGTTTGGAGGACGGGTCTGAACCATTGCACAGACTCATGTTGCGATTTGTGTCTCTAGATTAATCTCCCCCTGGCGCAGCATCGTTGGTCGTGTTTGTTGGGTTTAACATTGCATAACCTCGCTCAACTGCCGTCTTCCTTCTTATTCACTCATTTTTTTTTTGAGTGAATAGGCTCTTAATAAACGCTTTACCATCAACCACTGCATCACCGCTTACCAACGGGCGTGATTGCGGTCAAGCACTAGTTTCACACCCGATATGGGTGGTATAATGAATTTAAGCGCGTTCGAGTAACTATGGGGAATGCAGAAAGAAGTGATCGCCATTTGACCGCTGTTACAGAAGAAAACGTACTAGCAGTCAAAAGTTTGATCCAATAGAATAGACGAATTACATACCAAGAAATTCAGCATAAACTGCAGATTAGATCAGGCAGCCTTCACGAGATTCTACACGGCACGGGTGGAATGGTGCCATGATATGATAGACAAATTTGAAGCAGGCTTGGTTAGGCGTGTTTCCGACATCGTTACAAGTGATGAATCTTGGATTTATCAATACGATCCAGAACGCGCAAGTCGACGGTTTGGGTGTTTCGAAACGAATCAACTCCTACCAAAGTGAAGCGGCCTATAAGCGAATTTTGATCACGAGCTTTTTCAGTTTGGTTTGCTACTTGGTGTTAATTGTTTTACAAAACTAAAGAAGCATTAACGCTGAATGGTATACTTCCAAATTTTCTCTGTTGTGAGCAACAAGCGACCAAACGGTCAAACTCCTGGGTCACCCGCCTTGCAGCCCTGACTTAGCACCGTGTGACTTCTTATTCCCAAAAATAAAAAATCAACTCAAAGGGATACAATTTTCGTCGCCGGGTGATGTGCTGTCAGCGTTCGAGCAGGCTATAAACGAGGTGTCTGCGGCTGACCTTTGTATAGAGGCTGGTGAGAATACTTTGAAAAGATGTATTAAAAATATGTGTACCTATAGAACTTTTTTTTTTATCGCAAAACTTTCTGAGTGACCCACGTATGTTGCGAAGAAATCAATTGTCACGCATATAGTGTTCGGTATTTTAGTTCGATTCGATATTGTCCCTCGACAAAATTTGGCCAAGCTATTCTTGCCATGTCGATTCGACCATTTCTCGCAGAATACGCGACGTGCTTTAGTGTATACGCGACAGGCAAATTGCTAAAAATAGTCATAACGTCAGCGATGAAAGCCAAACAGTGGTTATAACAATCATATCTCTTAAAAGAATATGTTTTTTGTCTTGGATTCTGAAAAAGGGCTATTTCCGATGAAAATAATTAACGTAATTTTAATATAGAATAGATTTCTTTCAAAACATAATTGGATTATAAAATTAACCAATCGTAGTCGGGCAAGAGCTAGTATTTATTGAATATATTTGAGATAAACGTCTAATAGAACACCATAATTATGTACACCTAATTAATTATAGACATCAAGAATTTTTTTTTTCTGACAGTCTCCGTGGCGTAGCGGTAGCGAACGCGGCCGTTGCGCAAGGAGGCGCAGGTTCGATCCCCGCACAGTGCAAAATATTTGTATGCATGAATATGAATATATGCACTAGTCTGGTCGTGCCTCGGAAAGCACGTTAAGCCGTTGGTCCCGGTTGCCATACGAACATCTAGTGGCAGTCGTTACGGGTTGTTGGAGCCCTCAAAAGTCTAACAATTGGTTTAACTGTAATCCTTCGATATCGCCTTCGGGTTGTGGAGGTCAGACGGCAGTCGCTTCACGGAAAATATCGAAGTTTAACCAAAATCAGCAGTTAGACTGGTAAGCGGACCCCAGACTCCAAAGCTGAAAAAACTTTGGATGCGACTGGGATTAACGCTGAGATGATGATGATGTTCGTATTCTAGTTCTCGCATTAAATAACTACTAATTTCTCCGATTAAATAACTACTGCTTATTTCTGTGTGGTCAGCAAAACAAAATCATATTGCTTTTAGCATATGTTTGATACACAAAACCAAGTTTCAACCAAATAGAAATCAGCCTACTAACGATGAAGGAACGTATTATTACTTAAAATAACAAACATTACGTACTTAAACGAACAACTCTGTTCGATACAAATGGGTTTCGAAGTATTAGAAACTGAACTTTCTTTCGCCTTTTTCAACGCCTTAGAACAATCGAACCAACCAAAGACACCAAGAGATTTTTTTACGAACACCAACACTGTTGACAAACAATCGAACCAACCAAAGACACCAAGATACTAACTCTCAGACAACTACCAAACGACAAATTAGCAGAGAAAATGTGCAAAGGTCATTATTCCATAGAAAATCCTAACACCATCATTTAGAAAACGGCGTCATCCGTACAACGTCATCTATCGGGTAAGTATGTAATTATCTACACATACAAAACATTGTCTTTTAAACTGGACCTATTTATCTTTGATAAATGCTCATTATGTTAATGCTTTTTCTATCAATTTGTTCCTTAGACCCCAAGAATAAGCGTAAACGTAACCATATACATATAATGAAGACCAATATTATTATACACACATCAAAAGTGTCTAGGGATCAAGCATTTTTATGCGGATTTCTTGAGATTGAGACGTGGCTTTGTAATAAATTTATGATTTTATAAATTTATATGGATCCTTTTTGGTGCATTTCATAATTTGAATCAGGAACTGTGAATCAAATTCGAGTAAAAGATGAAAATCAGCTGTCAATATTTTCCCTATAAAAACATACAACGCATTGAAGACATTATTAGTGCTACTGTTTCCCTACTACTGATTAAAACCAACGTTATTATGGAGCGGCGACGTCATTTAAGCAGGGAAGAAATGCTCAGAGCCGTGGGAATGATAGAAGCTGGTTCCCGGCAACGTACTGTGGCTTTAGCTCTGAATACAAGTCAGAGTGTTATCAGTCGACTTTGGACACGTTACCGAAGCACTGGTACCGTGGCTGAGCGCCATGGAGGACGGTATCGCTGCACCACACGGAGACAAGACCGATACATTCAAATCTTAACTCGAAGAGCTCCAACAATAACCGCCATGATGTTAGCCGTGAGGCTTCATCACTCTTCAGGGAACTTAATTAGCGACCAAACAGTCAGAAACCGCTTGCATGAAGTGAACCTTCATTCCCGAAGACCGCTACGGGTACCACCTATAGCAATGCACAATCGTAGGATTCGATATCAATGGGCTCTTGAACACAGAAATTGGGCAGAAGAACAATGGCGTTTCGTGTGCTTTTCTGGTGAGTCTCGTTTTGGTATGAGACCGGATACAAGACGTATACGACACTGGAGAACCCCTGGACGCCAACAGCGATTAAAATCCTGCCAGGAAGTCCATCCTTATAGTGGTGGAACCATCATGGTATGGGCGGGTATTTGGATCGGCGGAAGAACTGAGTTGATTTGGATCAGAGGCAACCTCAACGCTCAAATTTATGCTGAGACGATTGTATCAGACGTCATCGTTCCTCTACAAGTGCAAATCGGTCCCTTATTTCAGTTAATGCATGATAATGCACGACCGCACACCGCAAGAGTTGTAAGACAGACTCTCGCTGCAGCTAACATCAATGTCCTGCCCTGGCCTGCTCAGTCGCCAGACTTGAACCCGATTGAGCATGCATGGGATATGCTACAGAGAAGAGCTCTGCCGAATATGGAGGGTATCCAGTCGCAAGAAGACCTTTTTTTGTTGTTGCAACGAACATGGGCGGCCATTCCACAGCGTGATTTGGATGAACTCATTTTGAGTATGCCAAACCGATGTTCTTGTGTTGTTAGTGTTCGCGGTAGAAACACGGATTATTAATTGTTTAAGTTACCCAATAAAATTTTAGAGAAAACTGTTATTTCAGTCTTTTTTTCGAACTTTTGTGTTAGTGGTTCAAATGTCAAATATCCCTTTATTAGGAAAATGGCAAATTTCTTTATTAATGCAAAGGTGACTTGGTTTATCGTTACTGTGACAAACGAAAACACTTTATTTGATGAATCCTTAAAGAAAATTTTAATTAATATCAATCAGGAGAAAAGTTATTGCAAAAATATATGTTGATCCCTAGACACTTTTGATGTGTGTAGTACATGTTTTTTACTTATTTCAAATGTGTTAGTCAGTACACGCCAATTAATTGCAAACATACGGCTAACAATGATCAATATTTATGCCAAATTTCAAAGCCGTAGTCCATTCCGACAAAAATTAAAAGAGCTTAGTTGATATTAAATAAGCGCCTGTTAAAATAATGGGAGCAATATGTACGTCCGCGTTTTCTCCCGTTTTCACAACATTTTTTGTTACTGCTCTGCTTCTATTGGGCACAGCGGGATGTTATGTAGCCTATGTCCTTTCTCAGACTCTACACTATCTGTGTACCAAATTTTATTACAATCGGTACTGTAGTTTTGGCGTGAAAGCCGGACGGATAGACAGACAGAGATACTTTCGCATTTATAATATTAATAATATGAATTACTTACTAATAACATTATTAACACAAATATTAGTAAACAGAAACTAAAAGGTCTTATAAAATACGATTTTAGTAAAGTATTATAATTAATGTAAAACATTTTAACGGTCAATGTCATCGGCACGGAGACAGAATCTGAAATGAAAACTTTGGCATGTTATGACGAGTTTTGTGAAAGTTCTAAACAATGCCATGCGATGTTGAATCGATGCAAGAGATCTGCAAAACTAAATCGATACCCAAATTACGAGTAAATCTTATCGATCGAGCCATCAATATTTTGAATACTTTGATATCTCTAGTGAAAGGGTACCACCTTGCAGCTGTTTGTATAGTTTTATGAAATAAAAATCATTTTTACTTTAAAGTATCAGTTACGTGTAGACTTTTCGTGTATTATGTAATCATGTCATTTTCTAACGAGTACTTTAACATTTTTTTATTTAAAACGAATGATCCGGATATTGGAGAGCATGTGCTCGAGTTATCCAACGAGGACCCTACTCTGAGTACTCGTTCTGTGGCACTAGAGCTGGGCACTAACCATATGCAAGTGTGGAAAGTCATACATGAGGTCCACTGAGTTCATGACCTTTCGACACTGTGCCGTGCCACCTTTTGTGAAATAATATTTATTTTTTTAAAGGGTATTTCTTAAGTTTAGCCTGGCTTTGTAGGCATAACGCTTGCTGCAAAAAGAACAACAACTATAACAGTACTAGCTTCGTATTCTAGAGTAACAAACTTCTCTCTAAACAAGCAAATTGTACCAACAAACATAAAAGTCATAGCTAAAGAACAAGTACTAGACAGTTCAAAGGGCATTTTCGATCATCTTATCACATCAGAGATGAACCTAAAAAATCAAATGGATAACACGATTTGGAAACAAATGGTATCTCACTCGAATAAAAATAGCATCTGTACCTCAACAATAGTTTTCACATGCATCTTATATTATTTTATTCCAAAGGTAATGAAACGACTTCGAGGTTGTTGTGCAGCAAGGAGAGATACTGCACCGCCTGCACAACAACCAATTCAACACACCAACAACGGCAATGTATGGCAAATACGGCATACCACACAGCGTGCTCGCGCAGACACAACAAGCGGGACAAAGCCAAGCCGGCCCATACGAGACCGTCGAGCTGTACCAACTTTAGTCCTGTCCCTGAGAGTCGCCAGTCTTTAAGTTTATATATTGTGAATAAAGGAAATGACTGACAGCCTCCGTGGCGTAGCGGTAGCGAACGCGGCCGCTGCGCAAGGAGGCGCGGTTTCGATCCCCGCGCAGTGCTAAATATTTGTATGCATGAATATGAATATTTGCACTGGTCTGGTCGTGCCTCGCGTACGGGTTGTTGGAGCCCTCAAAAGTCCTACAATTGGTCTAACTGCAATGCTTCGATATCGCCTTCGGGTTGTCGAGGTAAGACGGCAGTCGCTTCATGAAAAATATCGAAGTTTAGCCAAAATGAGCAGTTAGACTGGTGAAGCGGACCCTAGACTCCAAAGCTGAAAAGCTTCGGATACGACTGGGATTAACGCTGAGATGAAGAAGAAAGGAAATGTTAATTTAGTGGGTATACAATAGTTAAACCAGCTATCTATAGATTTGCCTAATACTACTAATAATACTCTTTTAGCCTTCTTTAAAATACGGATACAGTAGTTTCTGTATCGAAGATACGTAATTTTTAGAACTTCATTTCCTGGGAATTTTTTAACTTTCTTATGTAGCGCGTCCCTATTTCTTATGCACCGTAACAAACCAGATGTGATCCATGGTTTTAGGATTCTCTTTTTTGAAGAAACTTTTTTAATTGTGGTATT
This sequence comes from Sesamia inferens, assembly GCA_037179545.1. Lineage (NCBI taxonomy): Eukaryota > Metazoa > Arthropoda > Insecta > Lepidoptera > Noctuidae > Sesamia > Sesamia inferens. The sequence continues at coordinate 23,810,565 of CM073945.1, read as the reverse complement.
TCCAGAAATTGATACTTTCAATAAATTCAGTAAGCTATCGGTAGCCATATTTGGATCTTTTGCGTTAAAAATAGGGGTGAAATCCAGTTGTGACATTGATTTGTCAAGGCCATCATAGTCAATTTTTGTTATAGAGTGGTTTGTGACTGAACGTATAGGTTTATTATAAATGCTAAGTAAGGAAGAGGAGTGATCGGTTATTGTGGAACTTAAAACAAATGTTTGCGTGGGTGAAGTTGTTTTGAGAAAGATATGATCCAAACAGTTTTCGTCCTTGGTTGGAAGGGTATGAGCAGGGAGATAACCGTGAAAAGCGAGGCAATTTAGGTATTCTTGGGAGCGCGTGTCCGATGTGGTATGATATGTCATTGTATCGTATGGAATAGTGAAAGCAATTGACCTTGAGTTAAGTGAAGAAGAGCTTAGTAATATTTTTATGGCGAATGTCGAAGTGTTAACAGTTAAAAGATTAAAACGTTTGCAGTCGGACGGCAATTGGATCAGTTGTGAATCTGTAAGAGTGAGCTTTAAAAGTAGTAATAATAATAATAATATACGGTTTATTTCTCTTACCAAGGAACATTGTTACAATAGTGTGTAAATACAATTTTGCCGTATTCTCGAACCTTTGTTAGAGCTGGAGTCTGAACTAGGTTCGGAACCTGTGATACAGATCTCCAGGCTCACACCCCTTGAAACATTTATCATTTGAAATGGCATCGAGAATCATTTTATACATATATCATTATTAGTTTGAAAAACATTTTCGACAGAGATTTAAATCTAGAAATTAAGGGTGCACTAGAGAAGTGTAATGTGAGTTGATGTAATTGTAAGAAAGTGTATAGTGTATGAAGGTGTAAGGGTGTTATGTGTAAATGCATGTGGATTCAGTGTGAGAAATTGTGATTAATATTGAGGGGTTTGGATGAACATACTGTACATATGTTTCCGCCTCAAGGGTTAGAACTTTTCGGGATTATAGGAATGTGTAGCGTGAACGTGCAACGCACGGAACGGTAGGCGAATAGAGCACTGATTTTGATAATATATTTTAATAATTTCTACGCGTTGTTGAAGCATGTAGCATTCCATGGTGAAATGTCACGACTAAATATGTATTCATGCCAAATTTGGCAGCTATCGCATTACCAAGATGGCCTCTATGCGTTGTCAAAGTTCCAGCGTCCCTATTGAAAAACCCTTTAGAATATTTTTTTTTTATATTCGGAAATTGGTTTTATTGTTGTCATTATGGTGTTTGACTGGTTTTAAACTTTCTCTGGAAACTAGGGGAAAGGCAACTTCAATAATGACGTATTCTTCCATTGCTCTAGCTTTGACCTTTAGTAACTTGTAAAGGTACTGAAGATCGGCGTCTAAATTAGAGATTGGTAGCGTGAGCTCGCTTGGCATCTGGCCATATATGGTTTGGAGCTCACGTTTAAGTTGTGTTGGTGGCAGTAATTGTATGCTAATTTAACCATGATACAAGTCTGTCAACGCTTCTAGCAACGTATCCTGGAGCCTTCTTACTCCTTGAAGCAAATTATTTGCAGACATTGCTGACAATGTGAAATCATTAACGAATGAAATGTTTTGTATTTCTTGTTGGAATATCGTCGCATCTTCTTTCAATTCTATAAGCTTCTTGTTTAATAGTTTGCGCTGTTTGTTTACAGTGGTTTCCATTCGTTTCATAAGGTTGAACTCTACTTCAATTATGGAACTTTGGTTTTTCCATAAATTAGCGAGGTGTTTCTCGTTTCGATGTATATTCTCAATGTCCTTTTCATACTGGTCTCCGAAGCGCGAGCCCAACACTCTGAATGAGTCATTTGCTAAATATCCGATACTGTTGATTAGGCCTCGCCGGCGCCGGCTCGACTGTCTCGTATAGCGATGCTGTGCGTGTAAGCGTGGACGTCAAAATGCTAAAAGCTCATTGTAGTATTGGAGCTCTTGATAATCGTGCTGGGCTTGCACGATCACAATACAATGATTTCCTGTGTCAATGGATGCACACAATCGTTCTTGATAAACTGCAATTTTTTCATAAATTTTTATGTCAGTCCAATAAGGCCCCATATCATAGTACACGACTATTGTCCATTTATCTCTGTTTTACGTTATCTAAACAGTAACATGGAAAAATAAGCCTGAAAAAAGTGGCCTGTGTGGCGGTGGCCTGTGTGGCGATAGCCTGTGTGGCGGTAGCCTATGTGGCGGTAGTCTGTGTGGCGGTAGCCTGTGTGGCGGTAGTCTGTGTGGCGGTAGCCTGTGTGGCGGTAGCCTGTGTGGCATAAGCCTCTGTGTCATAAGCCTGTGTGGCAAAAATCGATGTACTACTAGATTGCGTGATTGTAGACGACTGTGATCGTTCCGTATGCTATGGAGTTAGATTTAAGGCGGTCAGGACGACCGAGCGTGAAGTCGTTACTTTAATGATTGTCCACAGATTGTACACCTGAGGACGTGTGAAGTAGCAGGATGGCCGGTGCGTGACTGGTTAATTTTGAATATTACTATCAATAAATGTCCGTAAATTACTCTACTATTTTTTTTGGTCAGCAGGTCTCTTTGCATCTCTCTTTGCCCATAATTCGCGTCTTGATACTGGCAGTGCTACTCCACCTATTTTACCCCATTGCGGTACTTCAATGCCTGAGGTTCGCATTCGGAACAAGGAGGTTCTGAGAGCACTGTGTCGCCTGGACGTGGATAAGGCTAGTGGTCCGGATGGTATACCAGCGATTGTTCTAAAAGCATGTGCGCCCGAGTTGTCTCCTGTATTGACACGCTTGTACCGCCTCTCATTTGGGACTGGTATAGTGCCCAAGTCCTGGAAGCTTGCCAACGTGCAGCCCGTGCCCAAAAAGGGTAGTCGTGCCGATCCTACCAACTATCGGCCGATTTCGATCACCTCCATACTTTGTAAAATTATGGAGCGTGTATTGAACTCGCGCCTCTTGGCATACCTGGAAGGTAACGATCTCCTCAGTGACCGACAGTACGGGTTTCGCCGCAATCGGTCAACTGGGGACCTACTAGTGTATGCCACTCACTTGTGGGGCGAGGCCCTCGAGAGAAATGGGGAAGCGATTGCTGTCTCCCTTGATGTCTCGAAGGCCTTCGACCGGGTATGGCACGCTGGCCTTTTGAGTAAGCTTCCAGCGTACGGCATTTCCCCTAGCCTGACTGGCTGGGTAAAAGACTTCCTGACTGAACGGTCCCTCCGAGTTGTTGTCGACGGATGCTCATCTGAGCCCATGTCGACTAATGCCGGTGTTCCTCAGGGGTCTGTTCTCTCTGCAACTCTGTTTTTGCTGCATATTAACGATCTGCTGATGCCCGGTATCTATGGGTATGCAGATGACAGCACAGTTGTGGAGAGATACCTGCCGGATGCTCGGGCTAGTAGGGAATCAATCCGGTCCGAAAGAGAGGCCATGGTAGAGCGAACGAGTGTTGCACTTCAGGCAGTCTCCGAATGGAGCAATGCCAATCTTGTAGCATTCAATGCCGCCAAAACGCAGGCGTGTCTCTTCACCGCCAAAAGGAGCCCGTTCACCTTGGCTCCTACTTTTCGGAATGTATCCTTGGAGTGTACCGACCGCCTTCAGCTTTTGGGTGTTGAGATTTCCTCGAACCTAAACTTTGGGCGGTTCATTGAGTCCAAGGCCAAGGTGGCTGCCAGAAAACTTGGTGTAATCGCAAAGGTCCGGCAGTACTTCACACCAGGGCAGCTTCTAATGTTGTACAAAGCACAGGTCCGTTCGTGTGTGGAGTACTGCAGCCACATTTGGGCTGGTGCTGCTAAGTGTCACCTGGCCACTTTGGATTCAGTGGAGAGGCGTGCGAAGAGGCTGATTGGGGACCCTGATTTAACTCGAGTTGGTCTCCAAAGCCTAGAGCACAGGCGTAGAGTAGCCAGCCTTTCGGTGTTCTATAGGATACATTCTGGGGAGTGTGCGAGGGAATTGCACGATTTAATTCCCCCATCTCCGTTCCACCATCGGACGACCCGTCGTACGGCGAGTTTCCACCCTTATGTTGTTAACACCTCAACGATCCGGACGAAGCGTTTCGCCTCGTCCTTTATACCGCGTACATCGAGGGACTGGAACAATCTGCCGGCGGCGGTGTTTCCGTCGGACTACAATTTGAGTGTCTTCAAGGCTAGAGTGAATAGGCTCTTAATAAACTAGTGCGCTTTACCATCAACGATTGCGTCACTGCTTACCATCAGGCGGGATTGCGGTCAAGCGCTGGTTTATATTTTAATAAAAAAAAAAAAAAAATAATCCCTTAATATTAAATTGATCTAAGTGTCTGTACAGTTAAAATAATAAGAATCGACCATCACACTATAGTTATTGTTTAACGGTTTCTCGAAATACCGCCCAAGATACTCATGGGATGAGAAGACACCTCAACTATCCGGAATTTCGGCCCCGCCCTTCTGACTTTTTCCCGACGTATATAGATGATAGCTGTCTTGTATCTTGCGATGCTTTCCAGGCCAGCTGAGGTTCCAGTGATCGGGACGGGCTGCCGCATAGTTCACGGTGAGTCGGAACTGTTTACGGAGATTCCCCAGTAAGTCGGAGTGGTAGCGCTGCGTTATACTGCAGTGCAGTGATATATAAAAGATAAATGATGACACGTCTAAGTATTACTGAGATATATTTATTTAGAATTTTATTTCTAAAGTAATTAATATTACTAAGTATTTTTCTTAAACAATTTCCTTAAAGAAAGACGTTTGTTATCTAGAAACTCTTAAATTATTCCTTTAAAGTTATTAAATAACAAATTCTCAAAGCGTCGATTGGATCAAACTTGAATTACAGAATAGCAAACTGTAGCAAAACAATAGTGTAGTTAGTTAGAAGACTCATCAAACTCAACTGTAACGCAGCGTCTACGTGGAACAAGCCACACACACGAATCTTGCTGAACGTTGCACGATGCAGGCGCAGTAAGTTCTTGCATAGTTTTCTTTCATCATCTGTCAAATGTTTACACCATTATGGATTATGGAAGCTTTGGACTGCGTGGACTATACTATCCTAAGAATCATATACTGCGTGTCTGGGACAGCTTGACAAAAACGAAAAATATGAATTCAGAGTGGTATAGTAAGTAGTATAAAAGTGAATGATTTTCCAGGAAACGCAAGGTAAAAGTTTTCTTTCTGATACTTAGCGCATGAAATTAGCTTTTTTTTTTTATTAAATTATAAACCAGCGCTTGACTGCAATCCCGCCTGATGGTAAGCAGTGACGCAATCGTTGATGGTAAAGCGCACTAGTTTATTAAGAGCCTATTCACTCTAGCCTTGAAGACACTCAAATTGTAGTCCGACGGAAACACCGCCGCCGGCAGATTGTTCCAGTCCCTCGATGTACGCGGTATAAAGGAGGAGGCGAAACGCTTCGTCCGGATCGTAGAGGTGTTAACAACATAAGGGTGGAAACTCGCCGTACGACGGGTCGTCCGATGGTGGCACGGAGATGGGGGAATTAAATCGTGCAATTCCCTCGCACACTCCCCAAAATGTATCCTATAGAACACCGAAAGGCTACTCTACGCCTGTGCTCTAGGCTTTGGAGACCAACTCGAGTTAAATCAAGGTCACCAATCAGCCTCTTCGCATGCCTTTCCACTGAATCCAAAGTGGCCAGGTGACACTTAGCAGCACCAGCCCAAATGTGGCTGTAGTACTCCACACACGAACGGACCTGTGCTTTGTACAACATTAGAAGCTGCCCTGGTGTGAAGTACTGCCGGACCTTTGCGATAACGCCAAGTTTTCTGGCAGCCACCTTGGCCTTGGACTCAATGAACCGCCCAAAGTTTAGGTTCGAGGAAATTTGAACACCCAATAGCTGAAGGCGGTCGGTACACTCCAAGGATACATTCCGGAAAGTAGGAGCCAAGGTGAATGGGCTCCTTTTGGCGGTGAAAAGACACGCCTGCGTTTTGGCGGCATTGAATGCTACAAGATTGGCATTGCCCCATTCGGAGACTGCCTGAAGTGCAACACTCGTTCGCTCTACCATGGCCTCTCTTTCGGACCGGATTGATTCCCTACTAGCCCGAGCATCCGGCAGGTATCTCTCCACAACTGTGCTGTCATCTGCATACCCATAGATATTGGGCATCAGCAGATCGTTAATATGCAGCAGAAACAGAGTTGCAGGGAGAACAGACCCCTGAGGAACACCGGCATTAGTCGACATGGGCTCAGATGAGCATCCGTCGACGACAACTCGGAGGGACCGTTCAGTCAGGAAGTCTTTTACCCAGCCAGTCAGGCTAGGGGAAATGCCGTACGCGGGAAGCTTACTCAAAAGGCCAGCGTGCCATACCCGGTCGAAGGCCTTCGAGACATCAAGGGAGACAGCAATCGCCTCCCCATTTCTCTCGAGGGCCTCGCCCCACAAATGAGTGGCATACACTAGTAGGTCCCCAGTTGACCGATTGCGGCGAAACCCGTACTGTCGGTCACTGAGGAGATCGTTACCTTCCAGGTATGCCAAGAGGCGCGAGTTCAATATACGCTCCATAATTTTGCAAAGTATGGAGGTGATCGAAATCGGCCGATAGTTGGTAGGATCGGCACGACTACCCTTTTTGGGCACGGGCTGCACGTTGGCAAGCTTCCAGGTCTTGGGCACTATACCAGTCCCAAATGAGAGGCGATACAAGCGTGTCAATACAGGAGACAACTCGGGCGCACATGCTTTTAGAACAATCGCTGGTATACCATCCGGACCACTAGCCTTATTCACGTCCAGGCGACACAGTGCTCTCAGAACCTCCCTGTTCCGAATGCGAACCTCAGGCATTGAAGTACCGCAGTGGGGTAAACTAGGTGGAGGTGAATAACCTTTTTTTTTTGTTGGAACGGGAACTCATCAAATGACTTCTCCCGCTCTGGGCGGAGCGGAAGGGCATGTCAGCCTTTTATTGACTAAAACCCACCCGTGTTTCTTCCCTGTTGTTTTCTTTCTTGCCTGTGCGACGACCAGGGCCACGGTTTCTCGTTTAATTACCCGCAACTCTGACCCAGGAGGCATTGGTCTTCGTGGACCCCGTCACAATGTGTTGACATCTCTCTGAGGCACGCGTGAACACGACGCGCCGTCGACTCTAGCCTGGTCCTTACCGGGCGGCGAGTTGCTCACTGCTCATCGCCCGCATGCCCGCGCCTACGGTAGCTGGGAGTTAGGTGTCGTCTCCCGACCAGGGCGTCTACTGCGGCGGCGTGTGGCGTGAGGGCGCTGGGATTTCCTTTGCCTCACGCGCTCCGCCTCGCGCCGTGGACCCCGTCACGATGAGGTAAATAACCTCCAGTAGTAATTTACTTGTTATGCTAGTTACATTGACGAGTTACTGTTTTATCGTATTTGTTAATAAAATTTGAAAATTTTCCTTAGGAAAATTCCAACGCCTTTCGGTCATAATTCATTGTTTGAAGCTACTTTTTCAGTTTTTGCCAACCTGTCCCAAACACCATAACATCCCCAACATATGTAACATTTATAAAACTTTCGCACAAAAGTACAAAGGTCAATTTAATTTGCAGAAAACCTCAAACGGCGAAAATATAACAACCTTATCGGAAATTATATTTTCGAACCGTTTGGAGTTGAAACTCTTGGGCCGTGGGGTCCGAGTGCTCTTTGCCTTTTTAATGAACTGTCCAAACGGCTTGTTGACACTTCCCGTGACCCAAGGGCTGGCTTTTACCTTGGCCAGAGACTAAGTATTGCCATTCAACGCGGCAATGCTGCCAGTCTCTTGGGTACATTACCAGTCGACAGCGATGACGATGAATTTTTTGATGCTGTATTGTAATTTATTAATACTTTTAATTAGGGTAATAGCTTTATTTAGTAATTTGTATTTATATAGTTTTATAAGTTTGTATATATAATCTTCTAATAAATTATGAATAAATGATATATTTAATTTATGCCTTACCTCCGCATTGTCTGCCAGTCAACCATGGGTGGTAATGATCAGATGTATCAGAAGCATCTTATACTTGGGGTAG